>CP136055.1:37842865-39271198 GCA_032464435.1 Aegilops umbellulata | reverse complement strand
TCAGTCAGAGCAAAGTCCTTAGTGACCAGAAGAACTGTGTCTCTGTCACTGAAGAAATTGACTGAACTGTATGAGATTTCCAATGGCTTCACTCGAAGGGATTGGTAGGTGTAGGATTTGAGTTGAGCATCACATGGAAATTTTCTCCTTAGTATTTCCTCGACCCCCTTTAACAGTACGGTGTTTCCTATGACTCAAGAAAGAGAAAATGAAACTACGAAAACAAAAGTCTTCACGCTTCATGTTCCTCGAATGAATACCAAGTCTTCAAGGTCACACCAATTTCTTCACTTTCAAAGTCTTCAGAAAGTCTTCAGTATATCAAAGTCTTCAGTCGAAGAACTTCATTTTTAGGGGTCGACTTTCTCTGTAAATATCAAACTCCTCATAGACTTATAGATCTGTGTACACTCATAAACGCATTAGATACTTAACCTATAACTCTTCAACACACCAAAATCACTAAGGGGCACTAGATGCACTTACAGCAAGCATCTTGGAGTTGGAACAAACGCTTTGATGAGGTGATCAAAGCATTTGGGTGTCTACAAAGTTTGCAAGAAACTTGTATTTGCAGGAAAGTGAGTGGGAGCACTACAACATTTTGATAAATATATGTGGCTGACATATTTTTGATCAGAAATGATGTAGAATTTCTGGAAAGCATAAAGGGTTGTTTGAATGGAGTTTTTCAAAGCAAGACCTGTGTAAAACTGCTTACAGGTTGGGTATCAAGATCTATAGAGATAGATCAAGACACCTGATAAGACTTTCATAGAGCACATACCTTGACGTGATTTTGAAGGAGTTCAAAATGAATCAGTCAAAGAAGGAGTTCTTGCCTGAGTTGTAAGGTGTGAAGTTGAGTAAGACTCAAAGCTCGACCACGGCATGAGAAAGGACGAAGGTCGTCCCCTATGCCTTAGCCATAGGCTCTATACGATATGCCATGTTGTGTACCGCACCTGATATGGATACATTGGACACCTTGGGAATAAGGAAATGTTTCTCAATTATGGAGGTGATGAAGAGTTCGGCGTAAAGGGTTACGTCGATGCATGCTTTAACACCTATCCGGATGACTCTGAGTAGCAAACCGAATACGTATAGTGGAGCAACCATTTGGAATAGCTCCAAGTGGAGCATAGTAGCAACATATATAATATGAAATAGAGATTTGCGAAGAACACACGGATCTGAATGTTGCAAACCCGTTGACTAAAACCCCTCTTGGGAGCATAACATGATCAAACCTGAGAACTCATTGAGTGTTAATCACATGGTGATGTGAACTAGATTATTTACTCTAGTAAACTCTTGGGTATTAGTCACATGGCGATGTGAATTTTGAGTGTTAATCACATGGCGATGTGAACTAGATTATTGACTCTAGTCAAGTGGGAGACTAATGGAAATATGCCCTAGAGGCAATAATAAAATGGTTATTATTATATTTCCTTCACTACAAAAAAAAGACACATCCGTGACATTTTGGGCCGAACGAAAAAAAATTGTCATATATATGCCACTTCTATGACGATAATTGTGACAAAACCCGGTATCATCATAGATGTGGTGGGCTCCTACTTCTATGACAAAAAATGATGACAGAAAATGGGCTTTTCGTCCTGGGCGGGCTGGAGATGCAGCTGCATGACATTCTTTGGGCCGTCCATGACAGAAAAAACCGTGGTAGAAGCTAGGGCGAGGAAAATTTCGGGGAGTTCCCGGTTACGGTGGGAGGTCGGGGGCCGAGCGATGCGCGTTTCTCTCGTACACATATGCGCGTGTGTGCGAGGCGTTGGCTCTAACTGAACCTGAGCGAGGCGTTGGGCTCTAACTGAACCCGAGCGATTGCACTGCAGGCTACGCATTACTGAACTCGAGCGATCGATCGATGGCTGTTAACTGAACCCGATCGAGCAATTCCTTCGCTACTGCTGCTAACTGAAGCCGATCGATGCTGCCTCGGGGATGAACAGTGAGTGTTGCGGGGGGTTTGGATGAACAATGAGCGGTGGCATTGCCTCTGGATGAAGAGGACCCCGTGGTGTGGTGGAGGGCTGGATGAACAGTAGACGGTGGAGGGGTGCTCGTGGAGGGGTGGTTGAACAGGACCCCGTGGTGTGGAGGGCTGGATGAACAGTAGACGGTGGAGGGGTGCCCGTGGAGGGGTGGTTGAACAGTGGCCGGTGGAGTAGCGCGCGGTGGAGACTGGATGAACAGGAGCCCGTGGAGGCTGGAGGAGGTCGACGGTAGCCCGTGGAGGCTGGAGGAGGTCGACGGTAGCCCGTGGAGGCTGGAGGAGGTCGATGGTAGAGATGAACAATATCCCGTGGAGTCCCATTTTACGGTACGCAACACCCCTCCCGATGAACCGGACCCCCGTTTCGACTGTAGGAGGTCCGTTTCGTCCGTTTTGCAGTACACCAGTCCTCGTTTCCATCGCCTTTCCGTCCAAGCCCTCCAGATGAACATGACCACGCATTCTGTTCCGACCCAGCCGGTTGGCTCCCACGCGTTCCGTTGCCTCCCGATGAACACGACACATTCCGTTGCCTCCCCATGAACACGACGCATTCCGTTGCCTCCCCATGAACAAGACGACGATGCTGTTTCTCCGTTCCGACCTAGCCATGTCAACGAGCCCTTGCCGTACGTATGCGCGAGTAGGCATTCGAGACCCCGCCTGTATGTACACATACGTGGCCGTATTTTCTTTCTTGCACCCTGGCCATTGTACGTACGTGTACATGCTACGTGCGCGCCTCTACTACGACACATGAGCGCCTCTACATCCACCAGTATATATGAATGTACACGTTTGCGACCAGAATGAGAACGCTACGTACACTTCAACCAGGTGGGTCCCGACTGTCAGGCACTTCCTCACGTGCGAAGATGTAGCTGGTGGGTCCCAGCAGTCAGGGGGGTGAATCGTTTTGTTTTTATTTTTGCCCGAACACACTTCCTTGCGTGCGAAGGTGTAGCTGCTGGGTCCCAGCAGTCAGGGGGAATCATTTTGTTTTTTTTTTTGCCCAGGCGCACTTCCTTGCGTGCGAAGATGTAGCTGGTGGGTCCCAGCAATTAGGGGGGCGAATCGTTTTTTTGGACACACTTCCTTGCGTGCGAAGATGTAGCTGGTGGGTCCCAGCAGTCAAGGGGTGAATCGTTTTTTTCGGACACACTTCCTTGCGTGCGAAGATGTAGCTGGTGGGTCCCAACAGTCAGGGGAAACATTTTTTTCGCGAAATACGGTGGCCCGTCCGGTGGGTCCCCACTGTTAGGTGGCGGAATAATTATTTTGCGCGTAATAAGGAGGCACTTCCTTGCTGCAGCCGTGGACCCAGCTGTCAGCCTCTCCACGTACAGTCTACGTCCGATGGAAGCCATTCCTCACGCCGTGCCGAGAGCACCAGGGAGGTGGACGACGGCAAGGCCTAGGAAGGGGACGACGCGGAGCCGGGGAAGACGCGGCAGTGGATGCCCACCGTAGAGGAGTATGAGGGTTCACTCGTTCGGCTGCGGTGTGAGGCTACTGTCGCCGCAAAATAACAGGGGGTGTGGGTGCGAAGAGGGATGGCTTGGCTAGCAGTGGGAGTATTAGGGGGCGGTGAGGCCTCCGCGGCATCACAGCCGGCCACGGGCGGCAGGAGCAGGTGGCACGACCGGCGCTGCTTTGGGCGGCTGGAGCAAGAAAACCAGAGGTTGAAGAAGCACTACGACCATTGGATGCACATCGTACGGTCACTGGAGCTAGAATCGTTCATATATTGACTAAAGTTGACAAAGGCCTCCGTCCTAGTCAACTTAGTAGGCCCACAAGTCAGCCTCCCACCAAGGTGGGTCCCAGCTAGCAGGGGGTATTCATTTTTTTTTGCGTAATAAGGAGGCACTTCTGGTAGGTCCGAGCTGACAGCGGGGGGAACATTTTTTCGCAAAATACGGTGGCCCGTCCTGTGGGTCCCAGCAGTCAGGGGGAAACGTTTTTTTTCGCGAAATATTGGTGGCCCGTCCGGTGGGTCCCTGCTATCAGGTGGAGGAATAATTATTTTCCGCGTAATAAGGGGGCACTTCCTTGCGGCTGCCGTGGACCCAGCTGTCAGCCTCTCCACGTACAGTACTCTTCCGATGAAAGTCGGTCGTTGACCACATTAACCATGCCGAGCCGAGAGCACCACGGCGGTGGACGACGGCGAGGCCTAGGAAGTGGACGACGCGGAGCCGGGGAAGACGCGGCAGTGGAAGCCCGCGCGGAGAGGAGTACGAGGGTTCACCGGTTCGGCTGCGGTGTGAGGCTGCCGCCGCCCCAGAATAACAGGGGGTGTGGGTGAGTAGAGGGATGCCCTGGCCAGCGGTGGGAGTAGTAGGGGGCGTTGAGGCCTGCGCGGCAGCACAGCCGGCCACGGGAGGCGGGAGTAGGCGGTCCCGCCGGCGCTGCTTTGGCGGCTGGAGCAAGAAGATCAGAGATTGAAGAAACACGACGGCTGTTGGATTGACATCCAACGGTTACGTCTGCTAGAATCGTTTATTGACGTATATAATAACTAAAAAAATCTTGCATACGTGTCAACTAAACAGGCCCACAAGTCAGACCACTCCCTCTTTTTTTAATAATTTATATATAGCTCATGGCAACTTCTTATGCAATTTATTGCAGTCGTTTTTTTTTGTTGGCCAGGGCCAATTTTGCATATTTCTGTGGGTTCCAAACTATTTTTAATACCGAAATGTCGAGCCAGATTTAAAGTACTTTGAAGATATATTTAAATTAGGTTAATGCCCAGTGAAATAGGAATCTGAAAATGTGAAAAAATTCAGAAATAATAAAGTAATAGCCAATTTGTCATCTTTTTTTATATTTACAACCCATTTCATATTACTTTCAAGATTTGCAGGCGTCTTGAAAGAGTTGCAGCCCATCAGGGCGTACAAAAATAAGTAGGCCTGGATTGGGTATTCTTAAGAAAAAATAAACTGGGCTCATTTTCACAAAGAAAAAAATAGCTGGGCTGGTCACATGGTGAACATAAAATATAAGCCTGGGCTAGACGGGCCACAACCCATTTCAAACCCTGCTCCATCTCAACAATACCAAACAAAAAAAATATTGCTCGAGTAGCTACGTCCCAGGTGTCAGTCGATCTTGTGTTGTTCTCCTGTCTATTGACTATATACGCTCACAATGTCGTGGGTCCCAGATGTCAGGAAAACACTAGGAGGAAGCATTTTATTTTTTCATATGCTGACGTGGTGGGCCCCTACTGTCATCCTCTCCACGTACTTCTGCCGATTCCTGTTGTTTGTTGACCATGTTGACAACGCGAGAGGGCGGCACCGCGGCAAGCGCACCAAAGCGCGTGGAGGACGTCAGCGTTAATGATTTAGGATACGGTGGGGCGGCGATGCGTGCGCTGAGGCGTAGCCAGCCGTGGGAGGCAGGAGCAGGCGGCCCCGTCAGCGCTGGCTTGGTTTTGGCGACTGGAGGAAGACATGACTGAAGAAACACGACAGAATGTAAAAGCAGCAGGAGTACTTAACAACCTTAATTGAAACCAGCAGGGGCACTTGACAAGCAAAGCTGAAAGCAGTATGAGTACTTATACAGGTTCAACCGTACAAAGCACGCCTCGAACAGTGCTACTTTACCTACAGTTAACCAAGGGTGAGGCCACCAAGCCCTACCAAGGCAAATGAAGTCGAAATTCATATTTGCAAATTTTCCCAACAACTAGACCACATATCACATGGGAAACTTATTTTTTTTATTTTTTTTACATTTTCATCATTTTCTTTTATTTTTTTTAAAACTGAAAAGGCGATCCACAGGTTGGGGGATGCATTCTGTGGAAGTGGTGGCAAAGTTACTAATGGCGCACCGTGGCATGGTGCGCCATTACTAGTTCAACTAGTAATGGCGCACCACTCCCACGGTGCGCTATTAGTAGTTTTGAAAAAAATTAAAAAATAATAATTTTTTTTACTAATGGCGCACCGTGGATGTGGTGCGCCATTACTAGTTCAACTAGTAATGGCGCACCACTCCCACGGTGCGCCATTAGTAGTTTTGAAAAAATTTGAAAAACAAATTTTTTTTACTAATGGCGCACCCGCGGATGTGGTGCGCCATTAGTATTTGGACACTAATGGCGTACCAACACATGGTGCGCCATTAGTATATAGTAATGGCGCACCACATGTCTGGTGCACCATTAGTGTCAATTCCATCTATAGCCCTTTTCCTAGTAGTGGAGAGAGAGCACACATGGAACCCACCAGTAAGTGAAGGCGAATAGTACTAAAAATAATATTACATGTTATCCATTAATTAGGCTATGGTAATGTAAAAACATTATGTGAACAAAGGGGGTACAACAAACATTGTTATTCTACGTATGTTGCCTATTGATGTGCGGCTTGAAGGCCCGGTCGCATGTTCGATCCTCGTCCTTTATTTTTTAATTTGTATATGGGTCCAAATTTGTTTCATGACATGTGGGCCCCTCGGGGTGTAGTTTGTAGACTTTAATTTGTGGGTCGAAATTTGTTCAATTCCAAGTGGACTATCGGTGTGTCGGCGTTCTGGGAACGGGGGTCCCCAGACTTGCATGCCTGCGGCCTGTGGCGTGGCTCGAAAGGGGGCCCAGCACGGCCCATCTTCATCAACACGAGACCCAAGACCCTCGCGAGGGTCCGTCCCTGCGGCATCTTCAGGTGACATCTTTCAAGCTTCATTTCCGGCTGGGAACGCCCTCCCAGGGCTGCATCATTCCCAGGCCGCGTGGGTCCGTCCCTGCGGCATGTATCCCTTTTAATTTTCGGTCATTAGCTTGCTTTGTTGGGAGCGCCCCTCGGGCTGCATCATCCCCAGGCCGCTCGGGCCAGGCCCAGTGGCGTCTATTTCCCTTGCGTTTATTTCCAGCTATGCATTCGCCTATCTTGCTAGATTACTTGATGCCTGTCCACGGCACCTCTTCTTCTCCATGTCGACCACTTGCACGTTAAAGGGGGGGTACCTGAGCATCGCGACTCAGGGCTCTTACTGGCTCTCCAGCCCTCACCCTCTGGCCTTGTCCACGGCATCGCGACCTAGCATACCAGCGACGGCTGAGACAAGCTTGAGGGCCGGGACCCGAGGACGTAGAGTGCCGGCATCTAACCAAATTTCAGGAACACATCACAAGATACGGCCCAGTGCCGGGCGCAACCCGCCTAGAGGTAGGGCCCCGTGAGTCCCGCGCTGGCTCACGGGTGCCCAGATACACCTCGCCAAGCCCTCAGTGCCTCGCCGCCCCCCGGAAGCAACTAACGGCTGACTGATAGTTATCATGGCAACCCCTTCTTCTTTCTATGATGAGTTTGCAGGATCCCCTGAGGGAATTGCGCTAGCCGAGGCCCTCACGGAGTTCCCTCCATCCTCGTCCGCGCGAACCGCTTGCACGTTAAAGGGGGTGCGCCTGAGCATCGCGACTCAGGGCTCTTACTGGCTCTCCAGCCCTCACCCTCTAGCCTTGTCCACGGCATCGCGACCTGGCATACCAGCGACGGCTGAGACCAGCTCGAGGGCCGGGACCCAAGGATGTAGAGCAGAAAGGGGAGCAAAGGCGAGGGAGAAGGGGCACGCGAGGACCTCGCCAAGCAACTCTGCTCCTACTGCCGCGCAGACCCGACGATACATCAGGAACAACCCCCGATTAACAAGATAAGTTACCACCTGAAAGCACCGGCTACCGTGGCACTACCCCCGCACCTAACACAATTCCGTACTAGCAACGTCGCTCCCCTTTCTCACTGAGCGACGGCTGCTTGGGCGCCAAAGGGGACCTCCTGAGCATCGCGACTCAAGGGCTCTTACCGGACCCCGGGTCGCTCACCTCCTGGCCTTGACCACGGCATCGCGACCTGGCATACCAGCGACGGCTGACGCCGCCTTGGGACTGGGACCTGTCGATGCAGAGCACCAAAGCCCTCGCGAGGTTCGAAAGGGAGAACTGAACTACGATGGAATTGACGACTCGCACAGTTCCATAGCAAGAGTTACATATTAACAAAAAGGATTACAGACACCTTACAAGCCCCCATTGGGCGCAGTGTGATTCCTTGCAGGAAACGGATCCTAAGGGATGCTAACTACGCGCGCCCCTGCAAAAGACGCCATCATCAACAGTGGGCCGTCAAGCACCGGCACCAACCCCATCCAGATCGGAGTTAGCGACGGCCAAGTGAGCCCGCTCTGCTCCGGGCGCGGCGGTGGCTCGTGGGATCATAGATGTCGTCGCTCGTCTCCGGAGTCACGAAGATCTCGCTGGGATCGCTGGATCCTCCAGCGCTCCCGTCGCTTGTGGAGTCGTCCAGGGAGCGGTCGGCGGGCCTAGCCCTCACCATGGCAAGGTCCTCGCCGCCTCTCCCGGGGCAGCACTCTAGCCGGCGCCCGTTCGCGTCGAAAACCTTGAAGAACATCACCGAAGCGCCATCATACTCCAGGTGGATCGTGAAGGCGCCCCTTGCCCTGCAACCCCGAGCGATCTCGCCCCAGCCGTGAGTCATGAAGACCTCGCCCGAGGCAAGGACCGCTACCTCTGCCTCGGTCGCGGGAGTGCTGCAGTCGGCGTGCTGCAGCCATAGCTCCAGGAGTCTTCCCTGCGGGAAGACGGAGGCGAAGAAGGGTGGAAAGCGAATCCAAGTTCGAGGGGGCATGGCGGCGTGGAGCACGAGCTCGCGGGAGGAGCCCTCGGCGTGGACCCCAGGAGGAACGACCCACACCTTCGTGACCCGTCGGCGCCGGCGACGGCGCTGGATGCGCGGATCGGCATCGCCCCCTTCGAGGCCCTCGACGTGGGCATACAAGGGAAGCGGGAACCCCGGCGGAGGCCGCTCGTACCAAGGCCTCGACACCACCTGGCGGTCTTCCTCGTCCCGGCCGCGAAGGGCAGGCCGTTTCTTCGGCGGGAGCGGATCTGGTCCCTCTCGAGGAGCCTTTCCCTTCTCGGCTGCAGGGAACCGGCGGATCGGAGCCATCACAGCAAGGCGGAGCAAGAATCGGGGCGAAGGAGAAAGCAAGGGGAGATGGACTGGAAGGGCACGCGCGGTGCCATACTTATAGCCGGCGAAGGCCAACCGTCGGCCTCCACGATCGCAGGTAATCATGACACGATTTGCATGCAGGGACTTGTCCAATCCGCGTGATCATCGAGGCATAATGGGGAAGCGGACGTGCCCACATCCAGTCAACCGCCACGCGGCGCCCAAGGCCGCAGGCTGTTAGGGCCCGCGGCACTTCGCCCTTGCCCTTTCGCCTCTCGGTACGGCCAAGTCCGGGCGCGCCTTGGGCCCGGGGGCTACTGTCGGCGTTCTGGGAACGGGGGTCCCCAGACTTGCCTGCCTACGGCCCATCTTCATCAACACGAGACCCAAGACCCTCGCGAGGGGCCAAGCCTCGCGGGGCGGACGACACGGCACTTCCTCAGGCACGGCCTCGTCAGGCTGGCTCATGAGGAGGCGGAGAGATCAAGGCGGCGTACCTCACGAGGTGCCCATGACGCAAGCCATGACGACCAAGGGTGCCAGGCGGGCGCCATCCCGCGCAGTGTCTCCCTTTCCTCTTTGGTGCAAAGGGGGCAAGCGCAGGTGAGAGGATCAAGCAAAGGCATCCATTTCGGTGCAACGAGACCAAGACCAGCTCTGCGACAAGGAGGAGGTCATCGTGGAGCCCAAGCCAGCGTCATCACTAGAGCCTTTAGCAGGCGAGGACCAACTTTAGTCAGGATAAGTGTACCAGATGTTCCCCTTCAAAATGGCCAATTGTTGGCGCCCTTCCCGCTCAATATTTGGGAAGAGGCCCGGGGCCTTTGCCTATAAATAGGACTAGCCACCCCCAGGGTAGAGGCAGCATCATCATGATCGAGGAAGATCGGATCAACTAGCAACCCGACAATCAGTTAGATAGGCATCAGAGAGAGAGAGAAGGGCGGTCGAACTCCTCCTAGCAGTTCATCCCCCAGGCCAAGAACAGACCCTCGTGAGGCTGTTCTTCCTTGTATTGTTCATCATCATCAGCCCAAGAGGCAATCCACCACACCACACTGGAGTAGGGTATTACACCACATCGGTGGCCCGAACCAGTATAAACCTTGTGTCTCTTGTGTTGTTCTTTCAGTAGTTTAGATCTTTGCAAGACGGAGAGGTAGAGGGCATAATCTCTGTGCGCACCCCAGAGTTCAAACCTTAAGGGTCCGCCGGAACCCGAAACCCGACATGGTGTCTAGTTTTGTAGCTTATTTGTAATAATTAAAGAGAACAACATAGTTTTTTCTATAATACCATGGTGCGACGTTGAAGGCGAGAAAGGACGTGCGAGAGAGTGATGACCGAGCCGGAGGGAAATCAACTAGGGGAGTTGCGTGGGTTGCAACGGTGTTTGGAGTAGTTGTGGGCCGAATGCTACGAAAATATAATCTAAACCGACCGGAATAAATGCCTACAGAAATTAATCCAAGGTTGGAGTGCCCCTCGCGATGTAAATAGCTTTGTCTTTGCGAGGGATGGAGAGGTAGTAGCTTCAACGCGTGGAAGATACGGTGTGAGAAAGCAAGCTCAATCGAGAGACATATATATAGAGAGACAAAGTGAGTGTGGTCCGACATTCATTGAACAAATATATGTGCTCTGGAGAGATATTTTCCGATTGAGCTTTTTGGCAAGGGTGAGGGCTGTAAGATAGAGCTTCAGAGATGATCCAGTCACAGACGTGTAGATATATTTTCTGCGTGGGAGGAAGCAAGGTCAACCGATCACATAGGGTCGCCGTGCGATCGAAAGAGTGAGATGGGTTGGAGAGAGTGACCTAGATAGACGATGTGCATGAGAGAGTATACAATGTGAATAGGTCGAATTGGGCTCAAACATGGTGATATATCGTTTTTCTCCGAGAAAGAGCGAGGTCAATCGAGACATATGGAGAGAGAGAGAGAGAGAGAGAGAGAGATTGAGTGAGTGTGGCCCACCATGAGGTCGAAAGAGTGGCGGCGGCTTGGATGGACTGACCTAGATAGAAAATCTGCGTGAGAGAGTATAGAGTGTGTCGATCGAGGCCCGAACAGGGAGATATATCATTTGTGTGTGAAAGAAAACAAGGTTAAACGAGACTCAGATAAAGAGAGCGAGATTGAGCGAGTGTGGCCCGCCGTGCGGAAGAAAGAGTGAGACAGTCTCGAGGGAGTGACCTAGATATACAACGTGCGTGCGTGCGCACGAGAGGTTGGGGGCTAGATAGGCAATGCATGTATTTAGCGCGAGAGGGTGAGAGGGAGAGGGGGAGAGAGAGAGAGCTCGGCATGGGGTGCAATGGCGGGTGTGTGAGGTAAATACATTTGGTAACAGAGTAGAAAAAGGGGTTGTGTAGTTGAGATACTTAGAGATCGAAACATGGAGAGAAAGAATGAACGTGTGTTGGAAACCGATAGCTTCCTAAGGTGGTTAGGAGAGGAAGATTGACCGATACAGGAAGTATGTAGTGTTTGTGCGGGGGGGGGGGGGGGGGCTAAAAACAACATTTGAATGTACATAGTACGAGACTTAATATTGATGTTTCAATTCGGTGTACATTGTAAGATTTGAACCGAGGACCAGGCATACGGGTAATTATTTCGAATTTGTGCCATACTAAGTTTCGAAAAGTTGACATTGACTCAGTTTGTTGTGCTATTTTGTAGGTCATATGTTTGAATCCATCCAAAAGTTTTCTCACTACCATGGTGTTCATCATATACATATGAATTCGTATTAAAAAAGTAGCCTGGATAGAGTGAAATGCGAAATCCACGTTAGAATTGGAGATCGCTACGTGACACACACTCTAATTCAAATAACTAACTACGTGACACACACTCTCTAATTCAAATAACTAATTATGTGACACACAGTCTAATCCACGTTAGCGTGGGTACCGTTTCGATTTTTTTCAAATAACTCCTCATTAATTAATTTATAGTACTCCCTTTGTTCACTTTTATAAGACCTTGAAGACATTTCGGACAATGTGCAAAACAGTTCATTTTAAGTTGTCTGAAACGACTTAAAAAAGTGAACGGATGGAGTATCTCGTTTCGAATGAATAATTATTGCAAGGAAAACATGGGCATGATAATACATACAGATTCGTTTGTAAATGAAAGAAGATTCGTTTGCATTCTCAAATGTGGACGCACCAGGCAGACCAGGCTCGTGTCACGGTGGACGCTGCTTCGGTGCCTTAAAGGCGACTGCCTTTGGGTCACTGACATGTGGGCTAGCCACCTGTTGGGCCCACATGTCATGGACACAAAGGCAGGTGCCTTAAGGCAGTGAAGCATAGTCATGTCGGGGTGGTCGCGTGTGTCGGACGGACGCGTAGCACCCAGCCACCCACCCCACCTCCCCCCCAAAAATAGGACGACGACAATATAAGTTCGCGCTTCCACATTTCGGATTGAAATATCTGAAGGCCCCAATTCCAGCCCTGCAAAATCTCTCTTCTCCACCGTCCCCTTCCGCGCCCAGATTTTTCAAATCCCTAATTCGCCGCCAACCCTCGAATCGCCCCTCGTCTCGTCTCTTTCCCCACCATTCCCCACCTCTGTACCGGACGACGACGACGAAGACGACGGTCGCGCTTCACCACCGCACCGAAGCTACCTCATCTACGCCCTCGTCCACCGCACCGGGTGGTCCATCGACAACGTCGGCCGCTGCAACCGACATGCCTCACAGACACCGAGTTCCACCGCATCTGGTGCGCTTCACCGAGCACATCGTCGCACCTCCGCCCCCCGAAGCCGTTGGGGCTTCACCAACGGTCTCGTCCACCGCATCGTAGCGCTCTGCTGCCACACAAGATCTGCATCTGTGCGCGGCCAGCCAACGCCAGCACATCACCCTCAACGGCTCTGAAGTGACCCGCACTCTAGCTAGGCGAGCATGCCCAAATGTCGGCCCGAACTAGGTATCCACACATCACTCCCTTGTGCACTGTTCCGACGATGTTTGGATATCCTTTCACTGCTCTCTTAGCTTACACGCCTATGCAACTCTGACTTTAACTCTTATTTCTTCTGAAGATATCATCTGAAACAAGCAAATCCATTTTTTAGCGAAGCATGACAGCGCTACGGGATCTGGTACACATCCTGCACACCCGTATAACCTTGTAAGTATCTGTCCTCCGGTACAACATCAAGGTCGACTCCTCTTATTTGATCAACCATTCGTCGTGTCAAAAATGCAGAGGGGGGTGCAAGGAGCACAAGGCCTGCACATCCAAGCAAGTGGTAACATGGACTTGTACATGGAACATCTCAAGCGCAAGCAGAGCTGCAGTGAGCCTATACAACGAGCTAGCGTAAGTCCCTGCATTTCATTTAATTCGTACTGGCATTCGTGTATGATTTGTGTGCAGTGGCTGATCCACGAATTCAAGTTACCAGGGGCAAACATTTAACTTAAAAAAATGAAGGCACTTGCACTCCGGAAATCAACATAAATTGAGAAATGTGAAGCTATATGCACTTTGAAAACCAGCTAATGATCCAAGTAGTTCAGATTATAAACACTAAATGATGCAAGCACCAAAAAACACAAAATGCAACACGGTGTACAAGGACTACAAACATGGTCTGTACCTGCTTGAATTATTCGTTCTCTGGCTAAAAATATCAAAGTGTAATTGCACGTATAACCAGTGCGCAAACTGCATATCAATATATCTATCCTGGACAAGTATGCCAATAGTTTCAAACAACAGAGTAGAAAAGTATTTATGCTATGTTGTCATGATACTGGAACTTTCTGGTAGATGGCCTCGATGTTTCCTCAAGCTATGAAAATGCACTATAATTTGCTTGTCATCAATGCCTGCAAATCTCTGTCTCTCTCAACATAGTAGATCATCATTAGACACTAAATCCTTCAATGAGCTTGCAAAATGCTTGCATTAG
Organism: Aegilops umbellulata; assembly: GCA_032464435.1. Lineage (NCBI taxonomy): Eukaryota > Viridiplantae > Streptophyta > Magnoliopsida > Poales > Poaceae > Aegilops > Aegilops umbellulata. The sequence goes on along the minus strand of CP136055.1, from coordinate 39,257,228 downwards.
ATCCCTCATTAGACACTATATGTTCATCACCAGGAGCATGTAAAATGTTTGCATCAAATCCTTCATTAGCAGTCTGTTCATTAGACACTTCGGGCTCAAGAACAACATGAGCTTGTATGTTTGCACCGGAAACTTGATTAGATACATCAGATTCAGTCAGTTCTGTATTGATTGAGGGAGTTATAAATAAGTAGAAATTGGTTTCATTTTCTCATAGATTCCCTACATACAAGCAGTTTTACAACACCGTCAGGTTTAACTATTGGCCAGAAATTGAAGAGCTGAATTAGATATAATCAGGGATGTGATGTACCTGCTCATTGCGCATGCTACTCTTGCAAGCTGTGACTGTCCGTTTGCGCAAGCTCGATGCCATGCCCGTGCTGCCGCCGCTGCCTCCCACGCAGGCTACACCCAGGGTTGGATCTTCATCTTCTTGTCCTTCCGTTAGCTTGAAGCCCGGTGACCGCCCTCCAACGAGGGCGTGAGGAAGTGCTGTGTCGGTCTGTCCAGCAGCGACTAGGTTAGGAGTGAACCAGACTGGAGGCTGGAGCGAATGAATTGGGATTTTTCCTATTGTCGATGGATATGGGAGGCGCTCGATTGGGCCGCGAGCCTGCTATAGGGCCTACCTTGCACTTATGTTATTGGCCCATCCAAATTGAAACATTTTTCTTCATTTTTTTTACATTGCCTGCTCGTGCGTTGGGACGAACAAAACTAGCGTGGGCCAACCTGGACGACTCAAACTAGGTGCACACTTTCCAGCCACCTGAGGCGGCCGCCCATACCAGCCCCTATGGTGGCGTCACCCCTTTTTGCGTGTATGATTGGATAGTGAAAAATATTCCAATGGCGCTTTTGATTTACCCACAGAATGGTTGAATTGCTTGTTTCTATGAACTGAGTTCGCCAATAATGTGAAGGATGCCAGTCTTTTCATCCTATTGTAGATTGCTTAGATCTCGATATGCCAAAAATAATCGCGTGAAATATACAGTAAAAGCCAGTGTGATGTGTTTGGCTACAACTAGTCTGACTACACGTCCTCATATAACATATCAAGGACGCCCATCTTACCAGATTAACCATTCGACTTACCCATGCAGTGTGGGAAGAAAGAAGTATTGGGACTGCGTATCCAAGCAATTGATGCCATGGACTCCTTCGTACAACCTTGTAAGCGAAAAAGGAGTTGCAGTGTGCCTGTACAAAGAGCTAGCGTAAGTTTAGTTACCTTCTTCTCGGAATTTTAGTTAGCCAATTATTACAAAATTGTTCAATTACGTTGCTTGGCTTAATTTATTTTGCTACTGATTACATAATGGCACAGCCTGTTAATCATATTGTAGACTGCTCCTATCTATGTGTTTGATACTTACTATTAAGAATTACTTGTTTGCCTTAACTTAAATATCTACTTGTTTGTTTAACTGCTTTGCTGCTGCAACAACGGGTTACAATGATGTTAATAACTACTTTTCAGCATCCAATTGAAACTCTTTAATTCCTTGTTTGTTTAACTGGTTTAGTGTTATAACTCCCAGTTGAGATGTTTTGCTAACTTCAACTTTTTTGAATCCAATCGGAACTTTAATGGCAAAGCAGGTTAGCCCAAGATCAAAGAGCGAGGTCCCCATGGACGTTGCGTCATCCCACAGCAGTGGCACCAGCCAAATCATGCATTATGAATTGCTAACTGCTGATGCTCTAGAGGCTAAACTAGTGGTAGAAAGAGATTCTGCTTCTGCACTTAGAGATGAAAATGACATGTTGAGGAAGCAAACAGCACAATCACAAACAGTACTCAAGACAACCATTAAATATTTGGTGGATTTCAAAACGAAGCAAGCTGAGACTGACCAGATTGTTAAGGTCCTGAAGGAAAAAAAGGTAATTAAATTCCTACTTGGTAAATCATAGGTGAAATGTTCTTTCCATAGTTGAATAACCTTTGTGTTGTCTGTTCATGTAATCAATCAAACCATTTGTTTTAGAGATCATGTAATAATTGTTTTCTTGTTTTTTGGTTTGTAATTTTATTTGAGCACAAGTCTGTAGTAATTGATAAGACTCGGAGACATTTCATTTGGATTGTTGTGCCAGACTTACAAATATGCCAATCGGGCTGAATGTGCATTCAGCAATAGTAGTAGTATAGATGGACCATAAGTGGCACGCATCGGAAAGGGCCAAGATGCTTGCTAAAAAAAGGATGTTGTTGTAGCCAAAAAAAAGTACAGCGGCCTGGCTTATGTATGTTAGTTGATATTATTGATCCATATACTCCATAAGTGTTTATATGTTTGTTAGTTCTGTACATTCTTGGTTGATTGACTCGGTATTTGAATCTTGATACATCGCTTGTGTACATATCTAAATGGGAGTACACATTATGATGCGTGTGACATTTGAGTTGGACATGAAGTGTTCCAAATATTCGAATTCACCTTAAACTGGATTCTAGTTTCTGAATTTGAGTATCGACATTTGTAAACCATATCCAAATATGACAGTGAAATACATCTTTGTCGTCCTTTTGAAGATATATAAAAACACATAGAATGATTTATAAAGATTCATATAGGAATACAAAATGGATTCAAATTTAGTTGTCAGGGTAAACGTGGATGCTTATTGTCCCAAGATTTGAAAGAAGCAGCAAAATGTCCACTCCCACGTCGGCTACCCGAAGCCAAGTGTTTGGGAGATGTTAATTACTGTCTACCCATTACACGGACAATCCATCGGCCCGATTTCCACTGCTCTAAATAGGGGTAGGTTAGTAACTTCAACTAGACGTGACACAACCGCCTCTGAGCCCATTCCGACAAGGTGGGCATCAAACATGGGCGGCAACACTCATTTGATTCAAGCTCGTCCGAAAGACCTTTGTTTCTCCCTCCATTCCCCATTCATACACGATGGACGGCAATACAAACTCGACTCGGCCAAAATCGATGTAGGCAAATATTTTCAATAGGGGCAGGTTTGTAACTTCACTCAGACGTGACACAACCGCCCTACCAGTCAGCCCCGTTAATACACCATGGGCGCCAACCATGGGCGCCAACCACCCTCTCCTCGCCCGAAATCGCTCTGGGTAAATATTGGCGAGATGCGAGATTACCGTCCTATCCCCAACCGACGAGACGTCCAAATTTTAAACGGGGGCTAAGTTCGTAACTTTCCCATATTTCAGACAGGAGCGTCCCAAAAACATGGTTCCCCGTACCTCTCCCTCCATTTTCCCATTCATACACCGTCCTCGCTAGAACACCCCATCCCCACACCAGCCTCCATACGCCACCCCATCCATCATCGTCGTCCTCCACCACATCCATCGCCACCATCCTCCACCATGCCGGATCGCCTACCAAGACCGCGTCGTCCACTGCTAGAGATGGACGTTTCTCATCCACGGCGACGGACCAATAGCCTTGCATCACGTCCTCTCGCTTCATTGGTACCGTCGTCCTGTTTGCCGGGGCCGCTCACACGACCTTCTCTTTCACCGCATCGGGACTTATCCCCCGATGCACCTGTCTACCGTCGGAGATCTGCTTCAACGCCACCGACAGCCATCGCACCCCCAATGCCTACACGGCGCCGCAAGAGAGGTGGTACTTCATATCTCCTCAACTTTTTGATCTCAACCAGAAAATAGATCTCAACTTGGTTACTCTACTTTCTTTTCAGCTCTTAGAATTTAGTTCTTAGTTCGAAGCAAACAATGGATGCTAAATATCATTTCTCCGGTTTGCAGCTTCAAATCTGCCATGGCACAACCATAATATGGTTCAATTGGTCATGCTTAGGGTTTAATTGATCATGTTGGTTCCGTGGTGGTTTCTTTAATAGAAATCGGAGGGGAAACCCTCTTTTGCTAAAAAATATGCTTAGAGTTTCCCCCTTTTATGATCACTATACGATCAGAATACGTGCTTCTTGTCATAATAACACTGCTCCACCCATCAAGCTAAACAAGCTTAGTTGTTCAAATACGAATTTGATATTATTAAAAAAGAGTTGTTTAATTGGTCAGCTAAATGTTCCTAAATTAGTTTCAAAAATGCATGTTCGCCGCTCGGTTGTGTATCTCTACAGGGTGCCCACAGTGGGCCGACCGACCCTGGGATTTTGGGTCATCCTAGGCCCTGATTCCCCTCTCTTCTGTTGTGCGCTTCCGATCTCTACTCGCCCCCAGCCGCATGCCTCGCCGGCGACTTGCCGTCCCCGGACGGCATGACTCTAGTAGGAGACGCCGGACTAACAGGAGGCAAGGAGCCACTTGCCCAACAGCGTCACCGCTGCCCGGGCGTGCCGCCGTGCCTGCCTTCCCAGTCTGTTCAGGGCTAAGGTGTGCAGCACCCACCAAGACAACCCGATTTATCCTGAGATACGTCCTCAACACTCAGCAGCCACTCCTCATCACCCATTTTCTAATTGATTCATTACTCATTAGGCAGGACTGTCATTAGGGTTTGTTGTGTGCTCAGTGCTACCTACACTTAATGGTTCAGATGTATTTCGGTAATCTTTAGTACCTCTAAAGTTCACAGGGTTTTCAAAATTCCGGCCCTCGAAACAGAAACTAGTCATTTTGGATTGTTGGTCGTAGTGACATTGACCCAGATTACTACTGCAAGGCAGGTTTGTTGACAATTTTACTTGTATTTCTTATTCATTCGATATAATATCCAATTATACACGTCGATTAGTTGCAAACAATAAGTGCTAGACAAACTTCTTCATTCAGATTTTGGACAGTCTCTTACTGCAGTTACAATTCTGCATACTTGTCCTAGTAAGCTCACAAGTAAATGATTGGTTCACTACATCTATGCTTGCCTTGTCATATTTGTTGTCAATATTCTTTTAGGGTGGACCACCCTGTTTCTAAATACTGGAACCGTAGACCTGAGTGAATAGTATTTCTCTATGTGATCTCTTCCATCATGTGTGGGTAACGAACACTGCATTGTATAGAAAGAAAGTATCATTCCCAGCTTTTACATAGGTTTCGATCTTTTACATGGAATACAATCTGCCTACTTGCTTTGTGTTGCACTACCAACACTCCACCCTTGAAGCTAAACATTACGCCACTCATAATTGCTTAGTTTATTTGTTCAAATAAGAATTTCATATGATTATAATGTTCCTACTTCAGTTTTGAAATGTGTGCCTGCCTGTTATAGAGACATAAGGGGTTTGTATTTCTGTGTGTGGTCTGGTCAGCACGGTTGGGGAGGTGAACTTTGCATATGCAGGGGTTTATAGGGAGACACTCTCCGAGTTGAATCCGCAATGCATTCCATAGATAATCTGACTACTTTTTATGTTTTCATGAATCTCATATTCTAAACAGCATCATAATGATTATGAGCTTGTGCGCATGAAAAGAATAAAGCAGAACAATGCCATGGCTGTCAAACTTGGCATTAAGGGACTGAAATCAAGTCTGGATGCAATGCAATGCAAACGCTCTCCACCTACAGATTCATGCTCAGAATATGATCCTAACAGTGATTCTGAGCTAGAGGGAGACCTAAGTCAATGTAGCTCCCTAGTGGAGGAGTCAGAGGAAGATGCCCTATCTTATTCACCCATCAAGGTACTTGCTCTAACTTTCCAAGGTTACATTGCTCGCACATATCTTGCAACTGATGCTTTGCATTGCTTCTACTTTGTTGAACTGCCATTAGCTTAGTTTACACATCGTGTATGTGAATACGCCCTACCTGTCCATTTTCAGTACATATTCCATCTGTCATCATACCATATTTATCCATTCAAATGTTGTTCTTGTTTATCAGACGTTCAAAAGGAAGAGGGCGATTGCTGATCGTGGAGGAGCACAAGCAAAGTATTTGGAAAAGGTAGTGGCACCTGATAAATCAAATAGACCATTAGGTGTAGTTGCAATATCACCTGACCCACAAAATACCCCAACTCTAGCAGACTCTAGCCCTACTACACTGGTCATTTCTAATGCCCCAACTCAGGAGACCCCAACTGCAGCAAACAGTATGATTATGCCAGTTGACATAGCACCAGCTGTACGACGCAAAACCCCCATTCCAGCAAAGAGTACACAAAATCCAGTTGCCAAATCCCTTTTCGAACCAGAGAGAGCCCCAATTGCAGCAAATAGGACCCCTATTCCATTTCTTCCTAGTTTAGAAGACGAAGCTTATGTTGTTGTCAGGAACTTTGTGCGCATCTTTCCTTCATGGAAAGATTATACCACAGACACAGAACAATTTCCAGTCTTCCTCCGCAACTTACGCGTAAGTAATGTACTAACGTTATTCATGGTCATTACTACATATGTTTCTGCTGACAGAAGACACACGATTTCATTCTTTTAAATAGGAGAGGAGCAAACTGGATTGTGATGACGAGCAAGGGTTGGTTGCGCTTTTCAAGCACTCGTTGATGAAGTATCATTCCTACCTGAGGCAAGCGCACTTTGGTGGCATGCCTCTGAACGAAAATTCTGTAATGTCTCCGGTGCTACATTTATCCGACGGTGACTGGAATAATCTTGTTACACATTTGTCTCGGCTGCAGCGTAAGGTACTGTCTATGATATCGCATCACAATTTGAACTACATTTCTGCATTTGCCTTAATGTCTCACTTGTACGAAAACTATTAGCAGAAGAACATTCGTTCTCAAGGGACCACAGAATCTCGCAACTATACTGCACACTGCATTGCTCTTGTGAGTACCTCTTTCCCTGTATGATCATACTTACTTTCATAGTTGTTTGATTATGTAGCATCACTGCACATGTTAGCCTCGTAATCATCCATTTGGTGGACATTATAATATCAGTATGGACTCTTACATAAATTTAGAATCAACCCAATGCTTTTGAAGAGGTTTAGCTCTGCAGTCCTTTTGTAAGGACTGAACGCGGTCTATCACTGTACTTACATTAACAGCTACTCCCTTCGTCCCATAATATAAGAACGTTTTGTACAGTACACCAGTGTTCAAAACACTCTTGTATTATGGGAAGAGGGATTGGTTCATTTTGTAGCATTATGCATCTTATCTCCGACGCCCACCATTTACTAAAAAAGATCAGATCTATATTTAATATTACCAACTTGTAGAATACATAGACAATGCCATTGCAGAAGTGTAGCCCATTGCTCTTGTCAGTATGTTTTGTCCTGTAACACTTGTACTTCCAGGGATTGGTAGTTGATTATGTAGCATCAATCTACATCTTATCTTCATTATCCTCTATCCCTTCCAGTATTATCGTATCTATAATTACTCTCTACAAAATGTAGAGTACAGGCAATGCTTATGAAGAAGATTATGTGCTGAAATTCTTGAGTTATCCTTCCCTTGACATGGAGAAGGGCATTATAAAGCCGGTGTTAACTATTAATGTAAGTCAGTCCTTCTAAAGCCTTTATCCTCAACTGCTGTTTAATTTGCTCATACTCCCTATCGTACTGCTGTTTAGTTTGCTGTTTCTACCAAAATGCATGTTCGTAAGAACCGTAAGTTCTAAGTTTTACTTGTAAAACCAAATTCCTTATTCATACCATGCACATTACTTAATACTCCCTATATGTATGCTTGTTTTTGTGGATCTATAATCCAGTGTGTGGTGAAGCAGCCCACGTTTGCACCTTGTCATCTCATGTTTTATCTTACTGATGTGGCTGATGATATGAACAACATGCCATGCACATTATCCAAAATAGATACAATGATTTTCTTTGCCCTTCATCTATGCTGGTCATGTTGACATGGTAATCCAGTAGTGTGGTGACGCTCCCCCCATTATGAACAATGCCAAATTATGCTATTGATATTTTGAACTTACTATTTATTTTCTAATTTGAAATTGGATAGAATTGACAGAACAGTTATCATCTTTGTTTATACACGTGCAAAACCTGTCATCTCTCTGCTTTGTTTCAGGGTGATATGCCTGATGGCATGCACAAGTCTGCTGAAGGCTATGAGACAAACCCAACATATATTGCAGCAAAGAAGGCAAAACATCTTGAAGATAGCGAGAGAACCCCAAAGTCTTGTCTTGATGCAGTGTTCAAGTTACTTGAGACTAACAGTCAGACAAGCTCACAGAATTCATTGTCTGGATCAGTTCGACTTCTTCAGTCCCATGTTCTAGCAGAAAGGCATTCTGCAACTCAACTTCGACTTGAAGTCCTATCTCTAAAAAAGATTGCGGAGAACATCAATGGGAACCTCATCGCTAAAAAGCTACACCTGGAAGCTATGGCCGACATGCTAGGCCGGTCTTACAGCCTTGCTCAGCAGTTCCCCCGCAAGGCTAACCTTTCTTGAACTGTCTTGGAAGTGGTCTCGGTTCAGTATTATTTTGTTACGCTGCAATGGTGCCCTGTTTTTGTAATCTGCTTCTTTGTTGCGCTTTATGATCACTGGTGGCGAACTTCGATGCCCAGTGGATGTAATATACCTTAAATCCTTTATTGTATAGTGTAGGTTTATTCTTAGTTACTATGCTGTAATTTCTTTATTGTATAGAGTAGGTTTGTTCTTAATTCCTACTAGTTACTGCCATCATTCGCTATCTGAAAAAAAAATTAGATGTAGTCGACCGGACCGAAACATTCGACTCTAACGGGCCAAGGTTTTAGCGGGCCACAATTGGGTCGGCCTGCGTCTTTCTTGGGCCCGAATGATTGGGGCCTTCACACAATGTGCCAGGCCCAAACTTACACCGGCCTATATTTTAGTTGGGCCTTTTGTCGACCTAGCTCTTAGTTTGGCCCAGGTAGAGTTGGGCCATTAATAGGTTGAATATTGTACTGGCCTATTACAGCCGAGATGAAACCACGGGCCTTTAGCAGGCCAAAATGCATGTTGGACCTCAATTTTCACTAGTCGTCGACGGGCCTTCAGTAGGCCGAAATGTAGACCGGGCCGTTTTGGGCCCAGTTAGCTCACGGGCTGTTACCAGGCCGAACCATATCTCAGGCCTTAGTTGGCCAACTGATATCATGGGCCTTTAAGAGGCCGAAAGCTTAGCACAGGCATCAACGGGCCGAATTACACGACATGCCTTGAACAGGCCCAAAGTCACGTTGGGCTTAACTGTTGCCACCTTTAGCACGGGCCGTTAGTGGGTCCGATGTCCCGTCGGACCATATATGGCCCATGGGCAGCACGGGCCATTCCCGGGCCAAAAGTCACACCGGGCTGAAATGGGCACATGTCTACATCAGGCCTCTAACAGGCCGAAAGTCACTGGGCTATAGTTGGGACCAAATATTCGGCGAACAATTAACGGGCTAGATCTGGCTTCGGGCCACAAATGGGCCCAAATATTGGGCGAACAATTAACGGGCTAGATCTGGCTTTGGGCCGTAAATGGGCCTTTATTAAGCCGACCGTTATTGGGCTGGCCCACTAGTACCTGATTAAGTTCTACGGGGCTTTGACTGGGCCGGCCTTTTTAATCTATATGGGCCTCTATTGGGCCCAGCCACATGTCGACGTATCATAGGCATGTCTCCTCCAATGGACGGGCGACATCTGGCCCACTGACGAGCTGACAGGTGTTCCCTTCGGCCAATCAGAATTTTACACGTGGAAATTTCCCATTGGTCAGGGCTGTTAACGGGTTATCGGATCCAAAATCCGACCCGATAGCTTAACGGCGTTCCGTTACGGTGGATGCCACGTGTTGGTCACCCTTGAAGAAAGCACTTCTGTGACGCGCGATTTATCGTCATGGAAGTGGACACTTCCGTGATGATAATTTTGGTAATGTCATGGAACACTTCTACGACGACACAGGTATGACTATCTTGATTCTGTCATAAATTTGTCATGGATGTACATGCATGACAAAAAACGCAACCTACTGTGACAAACACGTATCATCATGGAAGTATATTTTTTTGTAGTGCTTGTTCATGATAATTGTCTATTATTCATGCTATAATTGTATTCACCGGAAACCGTAATACATGTGTGAATACATAGATCACAACATATCCCTAGTGAGCCTCTAGTTGACTAGCTCGTTGATCAATAGATGGTTGTGGTTTCCTAACCATGGACATTGGATGTCGTTGATAACGGGATCACATCCTTAGGAGAATGATGTGATGGACAAGACCCAATCCTAAGCATAGCACAAGATCGTGTAGTTCATTTTGCTAGAGCTTTTCTAATGTCAAGTATCATTTCCTTAGACCATGAGATTGTGCAACTCCCGGATACCGTAGGAATGCTTTGGGTGTACCAAACGTCACAACGTAACTGGGTGGCATAAAGGTGCACTACAGGTATCTCCAAAAGTGTATGTTGGGTTGGCACGAATCGAGACTGGGATTTGTCGCTCCGTATGACGGAGAAGTATCTCTGGGCCCACTCGGTAATGCATCATCATAATGAGCTCAATGTGACTAAGGAGTTAGCCATGAGATCATGTGTTACGGAACGAGTAAAGAGACTTGCCGGTGACGAGATTGAACGAGGTATGGGGATACTGGCGATCGAATCTCGGGCAAGTAACATACCGATGGACAAAGGGAATTGTATACGGGATTGATGGAATCCCCAACATCGTGGTTCATTCGATGAGATCATCGTGGAACATGTGGGAGCCAACATGGGTATCCAGATCCCGCTGTTGGTTATTGGCCGGAGAGATGTCTCGGTCATGTCTGCATGGTTCCCGAACCCGTAGGGTCTACACACTTAAGGTTCGGTGACGCTAGAGTTGTTATGGCAAATAGTATGTGGTTACCGAAGGGTGTTCAGAGTCCTGGATGAGATCCCAAATGTGACGAGGAACTCCGGAATGGTCCGAAGGTGAAGATCGATATATTGGACGAAGGGTATTGGAGTCCGGAATTATTCTAGGAGTACTGTGTGACGACCAGCGTGACCGAAAGGTGTTTCGGAGGCCCCGGCAAGCGTTGGGGGCCTTATGGGCCAAGGGGAGGGGGCACACCAGCCCACTAAGGGGCTGTGCGCCCCTCCCAACCCCACTCATGTAACCTGGAGAGGTGGGGGCGCCTCCCCTAGGGCAGCCGCCCCTCCCGGCTTGGGGGTAAGTTTCCTAGGGGTGGGGGCGGCCAAACCCACCTAGGGTTTCCCTTGTGGCCGCCGCCCCTCCCCTAGGGAACCCTAGGGCGCCTCCTCCACCCCCTTCCCCCTATATATAGTGAGGGAGAGAGAGGGCAGCCGCACCCCTTGCCTGGCGCAGCCCCTCCCTCCTCCAACACCTCCTCTTCCTCCTCTGTAGTGCTTAGCGAAGCTCTATCGGAGAACCACGAGCTCCATCGCCACCACGCCGTCGTGCTGCTGGAGTTCTCCCTCAACTTCTCCTCTCCCCTTGCTGGATCAAGAAGGAGGAGACGTCCCCGGGCTGTACGTGTGTTGAACACGAAGGCGCCGTCCGTTCGGCGCTAGATCGGATCTTCCGCGATTTCGATCGCCGCGATTACGACTCCATCAACCGCGTTCTTGCAACGCTTCCGCTTAGCGATCTTCACGGGTATGAAGATGCACTCCCTCTCTCTCGTTGCTAGCGAGGGAGTCCTGGATTAGGGGGTCTTCGGACAGCCGGACTATATCCTTTGGCTGGATTGTTGGACTATGACGATACAAGATTGAAGACTTCGTCCCGTGTCCGGATGGGACTCTCCTTGGCGTGGAAGGCAAGCTTGGCAATACGGATATGTAGATCTCCTTCCTTGTAACCAACTCTGTGTAACCCTAGCCCCCTTCGGTGTCTATATAAAACGGAGGGTTTAGTCCATAGGACAACAACAATCATACCATAGGCTAGCTTCTAGGGTTTAGCCTCTACGATCTCGTGGTAGATCAAGTCTTGTAATACTCATATCATCAATATCAATCAAGCAGGAAGTAGGGTATTACCTCCATCGAGAGGGCCCGAACCTGGGTAAACATCATGTCCCCCGCATCCTGTTACCATTCGGCTTAGACGCACAGTTCGGGACCCCCTACCGAGATCCGCCGGTTTTGACACCGATATTGGTGCTTTCACTAAGAGTTCCACTATGCCATCATCGTAAGGCTTGATGGCTCCTTCGATCATCGGTAAAGATGCGGTCCAGGGTGAGGTTTTCCTCCCCGGACAGATCTTCGTATTCGGCGGCTTCGCACTGCCGGCCAACTCGCTTGGCCATCTGGAGCAGATCGAGAGCTACGCCCCTGGCCATCAGGTCAGGTTCGGAAACTTAAACTACACTGCCGACATCCGCACAATCACGACGAGCATGATGTAACTCTGCCGTCAGACAGTGTTCGGGAGATCACACCTGCAACTACTCCAGCCCCCAATCCGAAGCAAATCGCGCCATCCGAGGACGGGTGGATAGACCCCGCTATGGAGGCCGCACTCTCAGTGGCGATAGAGCCGGATAATGACTTCACCCCGTCCGAGAGTCGTGCTGACGAACCATTGGATTCGTCCCCGGCCACGGGCTCCGAGCCGCCGGCATCCGTGCCCATCGAATCCGATTGGGCACCGATCACGGAGTTTACCTCCGTGGATATCTTTTAGCACTCGCCTTTCGGCGACGTGCTAAATTCATTAAGGTCTCTCTTCTTGTCAGGAGAACCTTGGCCGAACTATGTCCGGCTAGAATGGGAGGCGGACGACAAAGAAATTCGCTCCCCACCCACCACCCACTTAGTAGCCACTGTCGACGATTTAACTGACATGCTCGACTTCGACTCTGAAGACATCAACGGTATGGACAACGATGCAGGAGACGAACAGGAACCACCGCCCACAGGGCGCTGGACCGCCACCTCATCATATGGTATATACATGGTGGATACCCCCAAAGAAGGCAATGGCGACAAAACAGCGGAGGATGACCCCTCCAAGAAGCAACCCAAGCATCGACGTCAGCGGCGCCGCTCTATGTCCCGCCATAGCAAATGTAGTGATACCAGCACAAGAGACAATAACACTCCGGATAGTGCCGAAGACGACAACAATCCCCTCCAGCACGATTTAGAGCGGGAGGGTGAACAAGCTAGCCCTCCAGAACAGGGAGCAGATGGAGAAACGGAGGATGGCAATTACATGCCTCTCTCCGAAGACAAGGTGAGCCTCGGCGACGAAGAATTTATCGTTACTGAGGATCCCGTCGAGCAGGAGCGCTTCAAGCGCCGGCTTATATCCACAGCAAATAGCCTGAAGAAAAAGCAACAACAGCTTCGAGTTGATCAAGATTTGCTAGCAGACAGATGGACCGAAGTCCTTGCGGCCGAGGAATACGAACTCGAACGCCCCTCCAAGAGTTACCCAAAGCGCAGGTTGGTACCCCGACTCGAGATGGAAGCTTTGTAACCAACATCACCAGCACACGGTGTGGCTGATCGACCACCTCGTGGCCGAGACAGAGAGGCATTTCATCCTGAAGTTTAGCCTGCACCCCGCCACCACTCAAACAAAAATACCAAGGCCCGGGGCAACATGCGGGACCTGCGAGACAAATTGGAAAGCAGGGCAAAACATGCAAGATCGGTATACGGATCATGGGGGTGCGCACCAACGCAGGACGATGACCGTCACGCCGAATACACTAAAAGTAAATCCGGCCGGGCCGAATACAGCAGACAAGACTCATATGAATTGTGTCGTGATATAGCCTGGCACAGAGGCGCCGCACACCCCCTATGCTTCACTGATGAAGTAATGGATCACGAATTCCCAGAGGGTTTTAAACCCCTAAGTATTGAATCATATGATGGGACAATAGATCCCGCGGTATGGATCGAGGATTTCCTCCTCCACAACCACGTGGCTCGCGGTGATGATCTACATGCCATCAAGTACCTCCCACTAAAACTCAAAGGACCAGCTCGGCATTGGCTAAATAGCTTGCCAGCAGACTCCGTTGGCAGTTGGGAGGATTTGGAAGGTGCATTCCTCGACAACTTCTAGGGCACTTATGTGCGACCATCAGACGCCGATGACTTGAGCCATATAACTCAGCAGCCAGGGGAATCGACCAGGCAATTCTGGACACGGTTCCTAACTAAGAAGAACCAAATAGTCGACTGTCCGGATGCAAAGGCCTTAGCGGCATTTAAGCATAACATTCGTGACGAATGGCTCGCCCGGCACCTCTGCCAAGGGAAGCGAGAATCCATGGCAGCCCTCACGACACTTATGACCCGCTTTTGTGCGGGCGAAGATAGCTGGTTGGCTCGTAGTACCAATACAGCAAGCAAACCTGGCATATCAGAAGCTAGGGATAGCAGCGACAAACCATGACACAACAAACACAAGCACCGCAAATATGGTGCAAAAGCCGAAAATACGGCAGTTAATGCTGGGTTCAGGGGCTCAAAGTCCGGTCAGCGGAAGGGGCCACCCGAAAATAAAAATCCAGGTCCATCCAGTCTGGACCGCATACTCAATCGCCAATGCCAAATTCATGGCACCCTAGAAACGCTAGCCACCCATACCAACAGAGAATGTTGGGTTTTCAAACAAGCCGGCAGGGCAGGCGACAAAGACGATGGGGGGTCTCAAAGCGACGATAGCGATGAAGAGCCCAGATCACTGAACACACGAGAGCAAAAGAAATTTCCCCCGCATATCCAATCAGTGAATGTGGTAAATACCACCCAAATTACCAACGCGGACCGGATATGCATCCTTAGGGATGGCAACTCAACAGAAGTAGTCATCCCACAATATAAACTAGGGCCGATCACCTTCAACCACACGGATCGTCCGGTCAACGCCAATCAGGGCAATCCAGCCGCACTAGTCCTCGACCCAATAATAGACGGGTTCCACCTCACTCGAGTCCTTATGGACGGAGGCAACAGTCTAAATCTGCTTTACCAAGGCAACGTGCGCAAGATGGGCATCGATCATTCGGCGATCAAACCCACTAAAGCCACTTTCAGAGGCATTATACCAGGTGCGGAGCTTAGCTATACAGGCTCCATTGCCCTTGAGGTAGTCTTCGGATCACCAGAAAATTACCGTACCGAAGAGTTAATCTTCGAAATCGTCCCTTTTCGCAGTAATTATCAAGCACTGCTCGGACGAACCGTGTTCGCTCGATTCAACGTGGTGCCACATTATGCCTACCGTAAGCTCAAGATGCCCGGTCCACGAGGCGTCATTATGGTTCATGGCAAGGCCGAACCTTCCCTCGGCACCAGCAAATAGACCACTGCCTTAGCAGCAGAACAATGAGCAGCATCTTGCAGCCGAACCTCGAGTCGCCGTCCAGACTCCCGGACACCATCAAGGGGTGCTACCTCTTGAGCACTGCGTTGGATTTCCCCGAAGAGGAGAGGATGGTGCAGCACAGTAGTGTAAGTATTTCCCCTAGTTTTTGAGAACCAAGGTATCAATCCAGTAGGAGGCCATGCTCGAGTCCCTCGTACCTACACAAAAACAATAACTCCACGCAACCAACGTGATTAGGGATTGGCAATCCCTTCACGGTTACTTACTGGGGTGATATTTGATAGAGATGATAGATAATATTTTTGGTATTTTTGGTATAAAGATGCAAAGTGAAAAGTAAAAAGGCAAAGTAAAAAAGCAAGCAAGATTAAAGTGATGGAGATTAATATGAGGAAAATAGACCCGGGGGCCATACGTTTCACTAGTGGCTTCTCTCAAGAGCATAAGTATTCTACGGTGGGTGAACAAATTACTGTTGAGCAATTGACAGAATTGAGCATAGTTATGAGAATAGATAGGTATGATCATGTATATAGGCATCATGCCCGAGACAAGTAGACCGACTCCTGCCTGCATCTACTACTATACTCCACTCATCGACCGCTATCCAGCATGCATCTAGAGTATTAAGTTAAAAACAGAGTAATGCCTTAAGCAAGATGACATGATGTAGAGGGATAGTTTCATGCAATATGATAAAAACACCCATCTTGTTATCCTCGATGGCAAAAATACTATACGTGCCTTGCTGCCCCTTCTGTCACTGAGAAAGGACACCGCAAGATTGAACCCAAAGCTAAGCACTTCTCCCATGGCAAGAAAGACCAATCTAGTAGGCCAAACCAAATTGATAATTCGAAGAGACTTGCAAAGATAGCCAATCATACATAAAAGAATTCAGAGAAGATTCAAATATTATTTATAGATAGACTTGATCATAAACCCACAATTCATCAGTCTCAATAAACACACCGCAAAAAGAAGATTACATAGAATAGATCTCCACAAGAGAGGGGGAGAACATTGTATTGAGATCCAAAAAGAGACAAGAAGCCATCTAGCTAATAACTATGGACCCGTAGGTCTGAGGTGAACTACTCACACTTCATCGGAGGGGTTAGGATGATGTAGAAGCCCTCCGTGATGACGGCCCTCTCCGGCGGAGCTCCGGAACAGGCCCCAAGATGGGATCTCGTGGGTACTGAAGGTTGCGGCGGTGGAATTAGGTTTTTGGCTCCGTATCTGATTGTTTGGGGGTACGTAGGTATATATAGGAGGAAGGAGTACGTCGATGGAGCAGCAGGGGGCCCACGAGGCAGGGGGCGTGCCCTAGGGGGGTGGGCCCGCCCCCCACCCTCGTGACCGCCTCTTTTGTTCCTTGGAGTAGGGTCCAAGTCTCCTGGATCACGTTCGATGAGAAAATCACGTTCCCGAAGGTTTCATTCCGTTTGGACTCCGTTTGATATTCTGTTTCTCCGAAACTCTGAAATAGGCAAAAAAACAGCAATTCTGGGTTGGGCCTCCGGTTAATAGGTTAGTCCCAAAAATAATATAAAAGTGGAAAATAAAGCCCAATATAGTACAAAACAGTAGATTATATAGCATGGAGCAATCAAAAATTATAGATACGTTGGAGACGTATCAAGGGGCTCCAAACTACTTCGCGGAAGGATACCTCGGCTCGTCCAGAGCTCAACTAAACAGTCCGGCGAAGGCCAGGACAGGCCAAACTCAGCGGTTCAACCGCCCTCCAGCACGTAAACATTTCTTACATTTCCTTCGCAGGTTCACCTTTGCACCGACCAGGACGGGCTACACGGAGGCAGCTTGAACGCGTTAGGGGTCCGCACTCAACCTCTTCCCCCTGGTCACAGCAGGTTCTGCTATCATAACCCCTTTTTATCACATTACTTGTACCCGTACGCATAGACGTATTATTCAAAAACAACATGTGGATTTATATGACGTTTACCTGCTGATTATTTCTTATCGAAATCATTTTGTCAAGTGGCATCCGCACACAGCGATATGCCTTAAATATGCCAGGGGCTTCGTTTCACCCATAACATGGCAATAAAAGTCCGGACATCTTCATGGAAGTTCGGCACCCCGAACCTATAGCATTATATGCATCAGCTCCGAATCATGTCTTGGGTCAATAGTTGGGTTTGCCCATCTCCCATGTTTTGGTACCTTACGTTCCGCTATATCGGCTAAGGTAGCACTGGGAGAACTACTGCGATTATGTCTCAATTCTTCCGGACGAGCACCTCAGTAGAGAAAGCCGAAAACTGACTGTCATGATACGGCGAGAGCTGCTCAGCTGTTCGAGGGGTCACAAAATCTTTAAGGATTTCTCCCGCATAATGCCATAACCAATGCAGCGTGCGATGGATCGGTTTTTCTCCGATCAGGCGCTTATAGAGCCCTTAATACGGTCTTCCGAACACAAGGGGCTGCGCCTACCATACTAAAGCTCCTATGGCTAAGTGAGAGTGATAAAGCCCTATAGTCTGATTGCCTGGTTCGTTGTGCTGAGCACCTCCTTCGAAGGGCCCAAAACTGGGATAAAGAGTGCTCAAGTTTATTCCGAACACCCCCGTACTTCTTACGTGGGGGCAGAAGCCGACGACTGGCCAACTCATAGGTTTAACATACAAAACGGCCGCACAGGATGGTAAACTTTTGTATAACAGGCGACAAATAAACAACCTTGTTCAAACATTACAAAGGACAACATGATTGGCATTCATGGAAATATAATGTCCTTGGTGCATAGCTCTGCTGCAAGGTAGGATCCCTTCAGGACACCCTCATAATATAATTCGGGCTTGCGGTGCTCCTTCCCCTCTGGCGGTCCTTCAGTCATCAGCTTTTCGGCATCCATCCTCCCCCAATGCACCTTTGCGCGGGCAAAAGCCATTCGCGCACCTTCTATACAGACCGACCGCTTAATGACGTCAAGTCGTGGGCAAGCGCTTACAAGCTTCTTCACAAGCCCAAAATAGCTTCTTGGAATCGACTCGGCAGGCCATAGCCGGATAACCAGATCTTTCATGGCTAGCTCCGACGCCTTGTGCAGTTCGATCAGCTGTCTTAGTTGATCGGCAAAAGGCACCGGATAATGAGCGCCAAATACTGTGACCAGGAGAGCTTATCTGCGGTGTTCCTTTCTTCGGCTCGGTAGAATTGGGAGGCATCTGATATGCTGCGAGATAGCTCGGCAAATACCCCTGAGAAATCCGGATTCAAAATCACAAATAGAGTTTTCCCTTCAAATACTTGCTTTACATGGAAAAAGCCTTAGCCACCGTGATCTTTCTCGCCTCCTGGATCCCCTGCAGGGCGCTTTGGGTTTCCCCCAGGGCTTCGCTCGTGGCCTGACGTGCCTTTGTGAGTTCGGATTCTTTCTCCGTTAAACTCTGCTCCAAGCTCTCGCATTTCCTTATGGCCTCTTGCAGCTCCTGCTCAGCTTTAATAACTCTGGCCTCGTGTTTCTCACGAAGAGTCCGCTCTGTGGCCGTCTTTTTCTCGGCCTCGGGAACAACCCTTTTGAGGGCCACAACTTCGGGCACAACCCCTAGCACAAATTATGAAGCTTGTTTCAAACTGAAAATCTATTCCGCAATAAATGCGAGCAAAGCTTGTGCATATCTTGTTTATCTCGCAACTGCATTCTCAACTGGCTAAGCTCTTCCGTGGCCCGCTCCAGACTTTGCTTCAGTCCTGAGATCTCCGCAATACGAGAGGCAGCAGCCGCTACAGACGCCTGCTTGTAATAGAAGAGAAATCAATGTCATTCAATGAGCGTTCCTGCGATCATTAATTTGATCCCCTGTCTGGTTCTTTCTCTCATCGAACAATGTATCAGGGGCTACTATCTATAATACGACACTCTTCGACAACTCATAAAACATACCTCAAAGCCTCTTATAAGGCTGATACAGGCTTTGTTCAGTCCACTCTCAGTTGACTGAATCTTCTCAATCACCGCACCCATAAGGGCACGGTGTTCATCAATGATGGAGGCGTCTTTCAACGCCACCATCAAAGCATCCGACACTTCTGGATAGATAGAGGTCACTGGTGGAACAGGCACGCCCCTCTAGCCGAAGGAGCCTGCCTGCTTGATTCTGGAGCCATATAGGTCTCTGGAATCGCATCCGGCTGGGAGCCAGACCCAGGATTGCCCCCGCCATCGGCCCCCATGGGAATCTTTTCCCCCATGTGTCTGGCCCCTGAGGTTTGACCTCCAGGCGCCGCCTTCACGGTTTTTTCCTTTCCTCCTTGGCCAGGGTCCTTCTCGGACGAAGCCTCAGTGTAATACACCTGTTTGGAGGAAGGGGCCTTTGGGGGCGTCCCGCTCTCCATAGCATTTGACCTCAGCAAATCCTCTGATGAGGACTGTTTGGTACGGGGCCTCGCCGAACTATACAAAAAATGGCTTAGGTTAAAATATTAAGCCACGATGAATCCGGATGCCTAAAACATGCTCGGATTTTATATACTTATGAGTTCACCAGGGGCTGGCCCTGGGATCCCATGTTGTTGCCACTCCCTGATGGAGTCATTAAAGGTTCTCGTTGGCGATATAACGTTGGGCATCTTTCTCACGATAGCGCCCCTGCATTCGGCGTGCTCGCCGCCCACCACCTTGGGCTTCACGTTAAAAACCTTCAGCCATAAACTGAAGTGTGGCGAAATGCGGAGAAAAGCCTCGCACACGACAATGAATGTCGAGATGTTGAGGAAGGAACTAGGGGACAGGTCGTGTAGATCGATCCCATAATAATACATGATGCCGCGAACGAATGGGTGGAGGGGAAACCCTAGCCCGCGGACAAAGTGAGGGAGGAATACAACCCTTTCGTGGGGTTCCGGAGTAGGGACGATATGTCCTGCCGTCGGGAGACGGTGGCTAATTTCCTTGGCCAGGTACCCGGCCTCCCGAAGCTTTTTGATATCCTTCTCTCGGACGGTAGAGGCCATCCATTTGCCTCCTGCTCCGGATCCGGACATCTTCGGAGAACCTTTTGTGGGCCGGGAAGATGAATGCTTGGGTGCTGGAGCTTGAGCAGAAGGGAATGAATCAGGAAGAAGGCGTGGGTGAAAAGAGTAACTCCTTGTCCCTTATAAGGGTGGAAGAGGCGATGCTCCTCCCCACTCGCCTGGTAAAACCTCTTATTCCCTAAGCGCCGTAATTGATGGCGCGATTAGGTTACCCACACCCGTATTGATGAGAATCCCGTGATAAGGGGACACGATCTATGCTTCAACAAGACGTGCCAAGAAAACTGCCTCGCGATATCTGAAGTGTTGGTTGAGAAAAACAGTTTGAATAATGACCGGGCCATGGCATGATGTCAGGCTGCTAAATGTGTCAGCAGATTAGATTTGGGGAAATATTATTCTCTCTACGGTGGTATGTGGAACTTGTTTTGCAGAGCCGGACACTATCCTTGTGTTCAAAATGTTCTATGGAGTATTCAGAGGAAGAACACGCCTTGCAATGCCGAAGACAAATCTGCGTGCCGGACTCATCGTCATTGAAGCCTGGTTCAGGGGCTACTGAGGGAGTCCTGGATTAGGGTGTCTCCGGACAGCCGGACTATATCCTTTGGCCGAACTGTTGGACTATGAAGATACAAGATTGAAGACTTCGTCCCGTGTCCGGATGGGACTCTCCTTGGCGTGGAAAGCAAGCTTGGCAATACGGATATGTAGATCTCCTTCCTTGTAACTGACTCTGTGTAACCCTAGCCCCCTCCGGTGTCTATATAAATCGGAGGGTTTAGTCCGTAGATAACAACAATCATACCATAGGCTAGCTTCTAGGGTTTAGCCTCTACGATCTCGTGGTAGATCAACTCTTCTAATACTCATATTATCAAGATCAATCAAGCAGGAAGTAGGGTATTGTTGGAAATATGCCCTAGAGGCAATAATAAATTGGTTATTATTATATTTCCTTGTTCATGATAATCGTTTATTATCCATGCTAGAATTGTATTGATAGGAAACTCAGATACATGTGTGGATACATAGACAACACCATGTCCCTAGTAAGCCTCTAGTTGACTAGCTCGTTGATCAATAGATGGTTACGGTTTCCTGACCATGGACATTGGATGTCGTTGATAACGGGATCACATCATTAGGAGAATGATGTGATGGACAAGACCCAATCCTAAGCCTAGCACAAAGATCGTGTAGTTCATATGCTAAAGCTTTTCTAATGTCAAGTATCATTTCCTTAGACCATGAGATTGTGCAACTCCCGGATACCGTAGGAATACTTTGGGTGTGCCAAACGTCACAACGTAACTGGGTGGCTATAAAGGTACACTACAGGTATCTCCAAAAGTGTCTGTTGGGTTGGCACGAATCGAGACTGGGATTTGTCACTCCGTGTGACGGAGAGGTATCTCTGGGCCCACTCGGTAGGACATCATCTTAATGTGCACAATGTGATCAAGGAGTTGATCACGGGATGATGTGTTACGGAACGAGTAAAGAGACTTGCCGGTAACGAGATTGAACAAGGTATCGGGATACCAACGATCGAATCTCGGGCAAGTACAATACCGCTAGAGAAAGGGAATTGAATACGGGATTGATTGAATCCTCGACATCGTGGTTCATCCGATGAGATCATCGTGGAACATGTGGGAGCCAACATGGGTATCCAGATCCCGCTGTTGGTTATTGATCAGAGAACGTCTCGGTCATGTCTGCATGGTTCCCGAACCCGTAGGGTCTACACACTTAAGGTTCGATGACGCTAGGGTTATAAAGGAAGTTTGTATGTGGTTACCGAATGTTGTTCGGAGTCCCGGATGAGATCCCAGATGTCACGAGGAGTTCTGGAATGGTCCGGAGGTAAAGATTTATATATGGGATGTCATCATACGGTCACCAGAAGAGTTCAAGGGGATACCGGCATTGTACCGGGACCACCGAAGGGGTTCCGGGGGTCCACCGGGAGGGTCCACCTGCCCCGGAGGGCCCTATGGGCTGTATGTGGAAAGGGACCAGCCCCTTAGTAGGCTGGGCGCCTCCCCCCCTAGGGCCCATGCGCCTAGGGTTTGGGGGAACCCTAGAAGGGGGCGCCCCCTTGCCTTGGGGGGCAAGGGAACCCCCCTGGCGCCGCCCCCTCCTCAGATTGGATCTAAGGGGGCCGGCCCCATTCTCCCTTGCCCCTATATATATGTGGGGGGTGGGAGGGCAGCCATACCAATATGCTGGCGCAGCCCTCCCCCTCTCCCAAGTCCTTCTCCTCTCCCGTGGTGCTTGGCGAAGCCCTGCAGGATTACCACGCTCCTCCACAGCCACCACGTCGTTGTGCTGCTGCTGGACGGAGTCTTCCTCAACCTCTCCCTCTCTCCTTGCTGGATCAAGGCATGGGAGACGTCACCGGGCTGTACGTGTGTTGAACACGGAGGTGCCGTCCGTTCGGCACTTGGTCATCGGTGATTTGGATCACGGCGAGTACGACTCCATCAACCCCGTTCACTTGAACGCTTCCGCTTAGCGATCTACAAGGGTATGTAGATGCACTCTCCTTCCCTCGTTGCTAGATTACTCCATAGATTGATCTTGGTGACACGTAGGAAAAATTTGAATTTCTGCTACGTTCTCCAAAAGTGGCATCATGAGCTAGGTCTATGCGTAGTTTCTATGCACGAGTAGAACACAAAGTAGTTGTGGGCGTCGATTTTGTCAATTTACTTGCCGTTACTAGTCTTATCTTGATTCGGCGGCATTGTGGGATGAAGCGGCCTGGACCAACCTTACACGTACGCTTACGTGAGACCGGTTCCACCGACTGACATGCACTAGTTGCATAAGGTGGCTGGCGGGTGTCTGTCTCTCCCACTTTAGTCGGATCGGATTCGATGAACAGGGTCCTTATGAAGGGTAAATAGAAATTGGCAATTCACGTTGTGGTTTTGCGTAGGTAAGAAACGTTCTTGCTAGAAACCCATAGCAGCCACGTAAAAACATGCAACAACAATTAGAGGACGTCTAACTTGTTTTTGCAGGGTATGCTATGTGATGTGATGTGGCCAAACGATGTGATGAATGATATATGTGATGTATGAGATGATCATGTTCTTGTAATAGGAATCGCGACTTGCATGTCGATGAGTATGACAACCGGCAGGAGCCATAGGAGTTGTCTTAATTTATTTATGACCTGCGTGTCAACATAAACGTCATGTAATTACTTTACTTTATTGCTAACCGTTAGCTGTAGTAGTAGAAGTAATAGTTGGCGAGACAACTTCATGAAGACACGATGATGGAGATCATGATTATGGAGATCATGGTGTCATGCCGGTGACGATGATGATCATGGAGCCCCGAAGATGGAGATCAAAAGGAGCAAAGTGATGATGGCCATATCATGTCACTATTTGATTGCATGTGATGTTTATCATGTTTTTATATCTTATTTGCTTAGAATGACGATAGTAAATAAGATGATCCCTCATTAAAATTTCGAGAGAGTGTTCCCCCTAACTGTGCACCCTTGCGAAAGTTCGTCGTTTCGAAGCACCACGTGATGATCGGGTGTGATAGATTCTTACGTTCACATACAACGGGTGTAAGCCAGATTTACACACGCGAAACACTTAGGTTGACTTGACGAGCCTAGCATGTACAGACATGGCCTCGGAACACAAGAGACCGAAAGGTCAAGCATGAGTCGTATGGTAGATACGATCAACATGAAGATGTTCACCGATGATGACTAGTCCGTCTCACGTGATGATCGGACACGGCCTAGTTGACTCGGATCATGTAATCACTTAGATGACTAGAGGGATGTCTATCTGAGTGGGAGTTCATAAGATGAACTTAATTATCATGAACATAGTCAAAAGATCTTTGCAAATTATGTCGTACCTTGCGCTTTAGTTCTACTGTTTTAGATGCGTTCCTAGAGAAAATATAGTTGAAAGTTGATAGTAGCAATTATGCGGACACTAGAAGGCTTATGTCCTTAATGCACCGCTCGGTGTGCTAGACCCCGAACGTGGTCTGTGGATGTTGCGAATATCTGACATACACGTTTTGATGACTACATGATAGTTCGGTAATGTTAAAATGGTTTAGAATTGAGGCACCGAAGACATTTTTGAAATGTCACGGAACATATGAGATGTTTCGAGGGTTGAAATTGGGATTTCAGGCTCATGCCCACGTCAAGAGGTATAAGACCTCCGACGAATTTTCTTAGCCTACAAACTAAGGGAGAAAAGCTCAATCGTTGAGCTTGTGCTCAGATTGTCTGAGTACAACAATCACTTGAATCGAGTGGGAATTGATCTTCCAGATAAGATAGTGATGTTTCTCCAAAGTCATTGCCACCAAGCTGCTATAGCTTCGTAATGAACTATAACATATCAGGGATAGATATGATGATCCTTGAAATATTCGCGATGTTTGACACCGCGAAAGTAGAAATCAAGAACGAGCATCAATTGTTGATGGTTAGTGAAACCACTAGTTTCAAGAAGTGCAAGGGCAAGAAGGGATACTTCATGAGATGGCAAATCAACTGCTGCTCTAGTGGAGAAACCCAATGTTGAACCCAAACCCAAGACTGAGTGCTTCTGTAATAAGGGGAACAGCCACTGGAGCAGAATTACCCTAGATACTTGGTAGATGAGAAGGCTGTCGATAGAAGTATATTGGATATACATTATGTGAATGTGCACTTTACTAGTACTCCTAGTAGCATCAGGGTATTAGATACCGGGTCGGTTGCTAAGTGTTAGTAACTCGAAATAAAAGCTACGGAATAAACGGAGACTAGCTAAAGGTGAGCTGACGAGATGTGTTGGAAGTGTTTCCAAGGTTGATATGATCAAGCATCGCACGCTCCCTCTACCATCGAGATTGGTGTTAAACCTAAATAATTGTTATTTGGTGTTTGCGTTGAGCATAGACATGATTGGATTATGTCTATCACAATACGATTATTCATTTAAGGAGAATAATGGTTACTCTATTTATTTGAATAATACCTTCAATGGTCTTGCACCTAAAATGAATGGTTTATTGTATCTCGATCATAGTGATACACATGTTCATACCAAAAGATATAAGATAGTAATGATAGTACCACCTACTTGTGGCACTGCCATGTAAGTCACATTGGTATAAAAACGCATGAAGAAGCTCCATGTTGATGGATCTTTGGACTCACTCATTTTTGAAAAGGATTGAGACATGTGAACCATGTCTATTGGTATATACGCATGAAGAAACTCCATGCAGATGGACCGTTTGGACTCACTTGATTTTGAATCGCTTGAGACATGCAAATCATACCACATGGGCAAGATGACTGAAAGCTTCGGTTTCAGTAAAATGGAACAAGAAAGCAACTTATTGGAAGTAACACATTTTGATGTGTGCAGTCCAATGAGTGTTGAGGAACGCAGTGGATATCGTTATGCTCTTACTTCACAGATGATTTGAGTAGATACTGAGCATATTTACTTGATGAAACACAAGTCTGAATTATTGAATGGTTCAAGTAATTTCATAATGAAGTTGAAGATCGTCGCGACAAGGGGATAAAATATCTATGATATGATCACAGAGATGAATATCTGAGTTGCGAGTTTGGTACACAATTGAGACATTGTGGAAATTATTTCACGACTAGTACCGCCTGGAACACCATAGTGTGATGGTGTGTCCGAACATCATAACTGCACCCTATTGGATATGATGCATACCATGATGTCTCTTATCGAATTACCACTATCGTTCATGGGTTAGGTATTAGAGACAACCGCACTCACTTTAAATAGGACACCACGTAATTCCGATAAGATGACACCGTATGAACTATGGTTTAGAGAAACCTAAGCTGTCATTTCTTATAAGTTTGGGGCTGCGACGCTTATGTGAAAAAGTTTCAGGCTGATAAGCTCAAACCCAAAGCGGATAAATGCACCTTCATAGGACACCCAAAACAGTTGGATATACCTCCTGTCTCAGATCCGAAAGCAATAGGGATTGTTTCTCAAATCGGGTCCTTTCTCGAGGAAAAGTTTCTCTCGAAAGAATTGAGTGGGAGGATGGTGGAGACTTGATGAGGTTATTGAACCGTCACTTCAACTAGTGTGTAGCAGGGCACAGGAGTTGTTCCTATGGCACCTACACCAATTGAAGTGGAAACTTATGATAGTGATCATGAGACTTCGGATCAAGTCACTCCCAAACCTCGTAGGACGACAAGGATGCGTACTACTTCAGAGTGGTACGTAATCCTGTCTTGGAAGTCATGTTGCTAGACAACAATGAACCTACGAGCTATGGAGAAGCGATGGTGGGCCCGGATTCTGATGAATGGCTCGAGGCCATAAAATCCGAGAGAGGATCCATGTATGAAAACAAAGTGTAGACTTTGGCAAAACGGCTCGATGGTCGTGAGGCTATTGAGTACAGATGGATTTTAAAAGGAAGACGGACAATGATGGTAAATGTCACCATTAAGAAAGCTCGACTTGTCGTTAAGATGTTTCCCGACAAGTTCAAGGAGTTGACTACGATGAGACTTTCTCACTCGTAGCGATGCTAAGAGTCTGTTGAAATTAGCAGATACTGCATTATTTATGAAATCTTGCAGATAGGATGTCAAAATATTGTTTCCTTGTTCTTGACGAAAGGTTGTATGTGATACAACCAGAAGATTTTGTCGATCCTGAAAGATGCTAACAAGTATGCAAAGCCCCAGCAATCCTTCTAAGGAATGGAGTAAGCATCTCGGAGTTGGAATGTACACTTTGATGAGATGATCAAAGATTTTGGGTTTATACAAAGTTTATGAGAAACTTGTAATTCCAAAGAAGTGAGTGGGAGCACTATAGAATTTTTGATGAGTATATGTTGTGAACATATGGTTGATCAGAAATGATGTAGAATTTCTGGAAAGCATATAGGCTTATTTGAAAAGTGTTTTTCAATGGAAAACTTGGATTAAGCTACTTGAACATTGAGCATCAAGATCTATAAGGATAGATCAAAATCGCTTAATAGTACTTTCAAATGAGCACATACCTTGACATGATCTTGAAGGTGTTCAAGACGGATCAGTCAAACAAGGAGTTCTTGCCTGAGTTGTAAGGTATGAAGTTAAGACTTAAAGCTCGACCACGGCAGAAGAAAGAGGAAGGACGAAGGTCGTCCCCTATGCTTTTGTCATAGGCTCTATACGGTATGCCATGCTGAGTACCGCACCTGATGTGTGCCTTGCCACATGTCTGGCAAGAGGGTACAAAGATGATCTAGGAGTAGATCACCAGATATCGGTCAAAATTATCCTTAGAGGAATAATGATATGTTTCTCGGTTATGGAGGTGATAAAGAGTTCGACGTAAAGAGTTACATCGATGCAAGCTTAACACCTATCCGGATAGCTCTGAGTAGAGATACCGTATTCGTATAGTAGAACAGTTATTTGAAATGGCTCCAAATATAGCATAGTAGCTGCATCCACAAGATGACATACATACGGATCTGAATGTTGCAGACCCGTCGACTACAACCTCTCTCACAAGCATAACATGATCAAACCCAGAACTCATCGAGTTTTAATCACATAGTGATGTGAACTAGATTATTGACTCTAGTAAACTCTTTGAATGTTGATCAAATGGTGATGTGACCAGTGAGTGTTAATCACATGGCGATGTGAACTAGATTATTGAATCTAGTGAAAGTGGGAGACTGTTGGAAATATGCCCTAGAAGCAATAATAAATTGGTTATTATTATATTTCGTTGTTCATGATAATCGTTTATTATCCATGCTAGAATTGTATTGATAGGAAACTCAGATACATGTGTGGATACATAGACAACACCATGTCCCTAGTAAGCCTCTAGTTGACTAGCTCGTTGATCAATAGATGGTTATGGTTTCCTGACCATGGACATTGGATGTCGTTGATAACGGGATCACATCATTAGGAGAATGATGTGATGGACAAGACCCAATCCTAAGCCTAGCACAAAGATCGTGTAGTTCATATGCTAAAGCTTTTCTAATGTCAAGTATCATTTCCTTAGACCATGAGATTGTGCAACTCCCGGATACCGTAGGAATACTTTGGGTGTGCCAAACATCACAACGTAACTGGGTGGCTATAAAGGTACACTACAGGTATCTCCGAAAGTGTCTGTTGGGTTGGCACGAATCGAGACTGGGATTTGTCACTCCGTGTGACGGAGAGGTATCTCTGGGCCCACTCGGTAGGACATCATCATAATGTGCACAATGTGATCAAGGAGTTGATCACGGGATGATGTGTTACGGAACGAGTAAAGAGACTTGCCGGTAACGAGATTGAACAAGGTATCGGGATACCGACGATCGAATCTCGGGCAAGTACAATACCGCTAGAGAAAGGGAATTGAATACGGGATTGACTGAATCCTTGACATCGTGGTTCATCCGATGAGATCATCGTGGAACATGTGGGAGCCAACATGGGTATCCAGATCCCGCTGTTGGTTATTGACCGGAGAACGTCTCGGTCATGTCTGCATGCTTCCCGAACCCGTAGGGTCTACACACTTAAGGTTTGATGACGCTAGAGTTATAAAGGAAGTTTGTATGTGGTTACTGAATGTTGTTCGGAGTCCCGGATGAGATCCCGGACGTCACAAGGACTTCCGGAATGGTCCGGAGGTAAAGATTTACATATGGGAAGTCATCATACGGTCACCGGAAGAGTTCAAGGGGATACCGGCATTGTACCGGGACCACCGAAGGGGTTCCGGGGGTCCACCGGGAGGGTCCACCTGCCCCGGAGGGCCCTATGGGCTATATGTGGAGAGGGACCAGCCCCTTAGTGGGCTGGGCACCTCCCCCTAGGTCCCATGCGCCTAGGGTTTGGGGGAACCCTAGAAGGGGGCGCCCCTTGCCTTGGGGGGAAAGGGAACCCCCCTGGCCGCCGCCCCCTCCTCAGATTGGATCTGAGGGGGCCGGCCCCCCTCTCCCTTGCCCCTATATATATGTGGGGGGTGGG
Source organism: Aegilops umbellulata (assembly GCA_032464435.1). NCBI lineage: Eukaryota > Viridiplantae > Streptophyta > Magnoliopsida > Poales > Poaceae > Aegilops > Aegilops umbellulata. The sequence goes on along the minus strand of CP136055.1, from coordinate 39,227,946 downwards.
AGGGCAGCCATACCAATATGCTGGCGCAGCGCTCCCCCTCTCCCAAGTCCTTCTCCTCTCCCGTGGTGCTTGGCAAAGCCCTGCAGGATTACCACGCTCCTCCACCACCACCACGCCGTTGTGCTGCTGCTGGACGGAGTCTTCCTCAACCTCTCCCTCTCTCCTTGCTGGATCAAGGCATGGGAGACATCACCAGGCTGTACGTGTGTTGAACACGGAGGTGCCGTCCGTTCGGCACTTGGTCATCGTTGATTTGGATCACGGCGAGTACGACTCCATCAACCCCGTTCACTTGAACGCTTCCGCTTAGCGATCTACAAGGGTATGTAGATGCACTCTCCTTCCCTCGTTGCTAGATTACTCCATAGATTGATCTTGGTGACACGTAGGAAAATTTTGAATTTCTGCTACGTTCTCCAACAGGTATTACCTCCATCGAGAGGGCCCGAACCTGGGTAAACATCGTGTCCCCCGCCTCCTGTTACCATCCGCCTTAGACGCATAGTTCGGGACCCCCTACCCAAGATCCGCCGGTTTTGACACCGACAGCTAGCATCTCCTAGATTGATCTTGGTGACACGTAGGAAAATTTTGAATTATTGCTACGTTCTCCAACAGGCACCTGCGTAGCAACGTGCGGCCTCCAGGCCAACTCAGCAAGCACCTGTGTGGTGGCATGCAGATCTTCGTGAAGACCCTACCACCACGCCATCTCAGCAGCCTGCCAGCCTACATGGCGCTGCATGCTTCGTTGGCCTGGACGCGTGTCGGAGCGAGGCGGAGCGGTGACGGACGGGATGGGCCTCATTGCCGCCCCTAATAAAAAGCAACGGGACGCCTAAGGAGCGCATTTAATGTGTCTTGTCCTATAATGACAGACGATAAGCTTTTACACGGTATACCTTTCCACCTCCTATGTGCCACTGTGGCGACCCCTTTTGACTATAAAAGGAGGCCCAAGGCATACTGGAGAAGGATTCTGATCTTTTGGACTACGCACGCACCACAGCTAGTTCGAGAGCTCAAGAACACTCAAATATACACCAAAGCGGGACTAGTGTATTGCACATCCTCGTCCCGAACCTGGGTAAACGATCCTTGTGCTGACTACCAGACCCGCTCTTTGCACAACCCCGCGCCCGCCAACCGTAGAAGGGATCCAAGTGATTCCATAGGTGTCGTTTCCACCGACATCTTTGGCGCGCCAGGTAGGGTGCGCAGTTGTGAAAATCCAGTCTAGTAGTTAGCTTAGGAGTTCTTCATCGCCATGGCTCCCAAGAAGAAGATGATCACGGCAAACGGTTCATCAGGAGCCGATCGACCCGTACCAGTGCGGGCGAGTGGTGGGGCGGTCGCGGACAGAAGCCGAGGCGCAGCCCGCGAACACCCACATCGCTCTGGTGGTCAAATCCTGGCGAGCGGCGTCGTTTGTGCGTGAGACGACAGGCTGCACGTCGCCAAATGCAAAGACGAAGCCGGGCCCCCCGCAGGCGGCGCGGGGCCCTCCAAGGGCGGTGTCGTGCCACCCATGGGCGGCGCGGCGACTTCCAAGATGCCTACGTTGGTGCCCACGACGCGCTCCTCCCAAGTTGCGCGCGACGAGCAGCGTCACCACACTGGTGACCCCGAGCGCCGTCGTGGGAAGAGTCATGTGCCTCATTCACGGGACGTAGAAGGCCAGCATGCACGCCAAGTCGCTGGCGAAAATGGCGCACAGCCGCAAGGCCGTGATACAGCTCCTTCTAACGTGGTTAGAAGTCGGAGCGCGTCACGGTCCACGCAGCTGTCATCGCCACCCACGCCAGCAGAAGCTTTGGCGTGTGCACAGTTGCTCCTCGACTTTCCTCCTACTGCGGAAAAGGTCGACAAGTGGAGAGCCACCATCCGGAGCCTCATCGGCGTTGCCAACAAAGATGAGCCGTGACCAGCGGGGCCCTCAGGCCGGCGCTCCGTCGAGCCACCGCATGCCAATGGTGGAAGGACCAAAGGTGTTGCGTCCACGGTGCACTCTCCCCCCCCCCCACGCCAGCCACCGCGGGTATCGGTCCGTCATGATGACGCTTGTGACCATAGCATGGTCCGACCCACGGACCCACCATGATCAGCGCCAAGTTCTTCGAGAGCGGGCCCATGAAGATGCTCGAACCACCATCGAGTGCCGACGTGAAGCACGCCACCAGTCAGATAGGCGGGCGGGGCCTACTATGGACCACCTAGCACAGGGAGGCTCTGGCGGCCTACCCTACGAGGTGGGTTGCCCAGCCTTTACCCATGAGTTGCGGCAGTTCTAGTGGCCCTCCCACCGCACGTTCAAGCCCAACGTTGGCGAGAAGTACAACAGAAAGACCCACCTGTCGAAGTTCCTCAACATCTACACCATCGCGATGCAAGCTGCTGGAGCTCGCGATGACAAGGTGCTTGCCAATTACTTCCCGTTGGCACTTAAACCCAATGTCATGTCATGGTTGATGCACTTGCCGGCGGATTCCATTTCTTCTTGGTCGGATTTGTGTCATGAGTTCGTTGGCGCCTTCACTAGAGACCACCAAGCTCATGGCCAGGCAAGCGATTTGCATATCATCCCCCAGAAGGAAGGTGAAAAACTGCGCAAGTACATACAGAGGTTCAACCGGGTGCAGTACAACACCCCAGATGTTCATCTCGCTGCCATGATCAGTGCATTCCATCAGTATGTGCGCAACCGCAAGATGCGTGAAGAGCTAGCGATGAACAAGGTCAAAGATGTGGCCGAACTTTATGTTCTGGCCGATAGGTGTGCTCGAGCTGAAGAGGGGATGAAGTACCCCGGAGAGGACGCCGGTGCAGAAACCGACTCCACAGACAAAGACACAACTGCCCCGACGAAGAAGGGCTAGCGCTGCAACAGGAAGCGCAAGGGAAAGACCGTGCTTGCCGCCGAGGGATCCGAGGACACTGGCGCTGCCAAGAAGGCCAAGGCAGACGACCCCGTCAAGGAAATTGCCGGGTGCACCGCTTGCCGGGCCTTGGCAGCTACCGACAAGCCAGCAGGCTCCGACAAGCAGTACTGCAAGATCCACCGCACCAAGGGCCACGACCACTAGAACTGCCGGCAAGTTGAGCTGCTTGCTGAGAAGCAAAAAGCTGAGTATGAGAGGCGGGACAAAGAGAAGGGTGAGGATGGTGCCGAGGGATCCAGCAAGAAGCGTGGCGGCCAAGGAGGTCACCGCGGCAAGGATAACCAGCAAGAGAGGCCCGCTCGGGGCCACGACAAGAAGCAGGAAGACGACGGTCATGACGAGGACGATGAGTCCGGCGAGCATGAGTTCCAGAAAGCTACGGAGGACATGTGCGTCGATGGTGGCGCCTCGCTGCACACCTCTCACCGCCAGCTCATGCAGTGGGCGCGTGAGATCACAGCAGCGGAACCATCATTCGATGCTCGAAAGCCACTGAAGTGATCCAGCACGCCTATCATTTTTGACACCGAGGACCACCCTGATCGCACAACTGTGGTCGGGTGTTTGACGTTGTTGGTTTCGCCAACAATAGGTAACCTCAAGGTGACAAAAATGCTAGTTGACGGTGGGGCCGGTCTGAACTTGATCTCTCCTGTTGTGATCAAAAGGCTGCAGATTCCTGATGGAGACCTCGAAGAGATAGGCACATTTCAAGGGGTCAACCCGGGAAGGAGTCAGCCGAAGGGTAAGGTCACGCTGACGTTTGGAGGCGAGTTGAACTACAGGACACAGAGGATTGTTTTCAATGTAGCCGAGATCCCCTTGCCCTACAACGGGATCCTCGGCCGCCCAGCACTAGCCAAGTTCATGGCGGCCTCACATTACGCCTACAACACGCTGAAGATGCCTGGGCCGATGACCATCATCACCGTCCCCTCCGACAAGAAGGATGCGCTGATCTGCCTGACCAACTCTATCGGGAGGCAGTTGCAGCGACTGCCGCTTAGGCACTTGCTCTTGCCGCCGAAGCCCCGGGAGGGAAGAAGACCGGCAAGACCTCTCGCGGCAAGCGCACCTCTTCGGAGTGATGTGCTCCCGTCGAGGACGTGCCAGAGAGCTCCACTGGAAGAGCAAGAAATCCAGAGCTGCGCCACTAGAGACCAAGAAGGTGTCCGTCAAGGAGGGTGTCATGGGAGGGGCTTTCACCATAAGCTCCTCCCTTGACAGCAAATAGGAAGGCGCGCTCGTCACCTTCCTACAGGCGAATGTCGATGTGTTTGAATAGCAAGCATCCGACATCCCCGGTGTTCCCAGGGAGGTGATTGAGCACCATCTTGCTATCTGTCCTCATGCGTGACCCGTTAAGCAGAAGGTCAGGAAGTTAGAAGCGGCAGGTTTGGTGAGGGGAGTACTTCATTCGACGTGGTTGGCCAATCTAGTGGTGGTGCGCAAGGCAAATGGGAAGTGGAGACTGTGTATTGATTACATAGACATCAATAAGGCTTGTCCAAAAGACCCTTTCGCGTTGCCGCGCATTGACCAAATTGCTGACTCCATGGCCGGGTGCGATTTTTTATCGTTCGTTGACGCCTACTCAGGATACCACCAGATCTTCATGACGAGAGAAGATGAAGAGAAGACAACATTCATCACCCCATGTGGTACGTATTGTTTTTTACGAATGCCTTTCGGGTTGAAGAGTGTTGGCTCAACGTTTGCAAGAGCAGTCCAAATTGGTTTTGAGCCTCAGCAGCATAGAAATATGGAAGCTTATATGGATGACATAGTGGCCAAAACCAAGGACAGGGCAACACTCATACAAGATTTAGAAGAGACGTTTGCAAATGTGCGCAAGATCAACCTCAAGCTGAACCCTGAGAAGTGTGTCTTTAGTGTTCTGTCCGGCAAACTTCTCAGGTTCTTTGTGTCACAGCGTGGGATCAAGGCGAATCCAGACAAGATCAAGGCCATTGAGCAGATCGAGGCACCTAGGCGGATCAAGGATGTGCGTCGGCTCGCTGGTTGCATTGCCGCCATGAGCAGATTCACCTCCAAGTCAGCTGAATGTGCCCTTCCCTTTTTCAAAATCTTGAAAGAGGCGGGCCCAATGGAATGGACCCCAGAGGCCGAGGCAGCCCTGCAGGATTTGAAGAAGTACCTCTCCTCTACGCCAATACTGGTTGCGCCTAAACCACAAGAACCGTTGCTGCTATATCTAGCGGCAACGAACCAAGTGGTCAGTGCCGCGCTAGTGGCACAAAGGGAGGTTGACAAAGAGGCAGTGGCAATGGCAGGGCTGGCAGATGGCAAACCAGAGCTCCCCCCAGCAGGGCCCCTGACAGAGTCTAACGCTGGCGAAGCAGAAGCGACACAACCAAATGAAATAGTGCAGAAGAAGAAGATGATGCAGCACCCGGTTTACTTTGTCGGCTCCCTCTTGCAGGGGGCTAGGTCAAGGTACTCCGGTGTGCAGAAATTGCTCTTCGGCCTCCTTATGGCCTCGAGGAAGTTGCTTCATTACTTCCAAGAACATGAAATCACCGTCTTCACCCGCTTCCAGTTGCAACGCATATTGCATAACCCAGACACAACCGGGAGGATTGTGTAATGGGCTTTGGAACTGTCGAGCTTTGGTTTGAAGTTTGAAAGCACTTCGACAATTCAGAGTAGAGTCTTGGCGGAGTTCATTGCGGAATGGACCTCAATGCCCGACGAAGAGATTCAGGAGACCACTCTCCCCGGCAAGGAAACAAGTCGCTTTGACGGGGCTTTCTCGCTGCAAGGCACCGGTGCTGGTGTGCTGCTCGTCGCACCCACCAGAGAGCACCTCAAGTATGTAGTCCAGATGCACTTTCCCAGGGAGATGTCAACAAAAAACACTACTAAATACGAGGGGTTGCTTGCCGGTCTCAGGATAATGGCAGACCTCAGAATCAAGAAGATCATCGTCAGGGGTGATTCACAGCTCGTCGTCAAGCAAGTTAACAAAGATTATCAAAGTCCATTGACGAAGGCCTACGTAGATGAAGTGAGGAAGCTAGAGGAGCGTTTTGACGGTATACAAGCGGAGCATGTTCCCCGAGTGGAGAACGGCATCGCCGACTACTTGTCGAAACGTGTGCCTTCAAATTGCCTGTGGAACCAGGTACTTTTGTGCTTCGATTAACTCAACCGTCCGTTGAACCATCGATAGGGCGGAACAAGCGGAGGGAATCAGGCCCTCGCAAGTACTTTCCCGCCGAGCTCCCAGGAGCCGCCGACAAAGATGTTGTCGTGGACACTGAGCCTGCCATGGGGCAACAGACTCTGGCAGGGCGTCAAGCCCTGGCCGTAGAGACAGCCGCTCCCATGGCAGAGGAAATGCCTTTGGTCCCAGCCGTTGAGCCCCAGGCTCCGGCATGGGCACAACACACCGTCCGATTCCTCCAAACATGGGAACTCCCTGAGGAGTAGGAAGAAGCGGAGAAAGTAGCCCATCAGTCTGCCATGTATCAATCCGTCGACGACGTTCTGTACAGAAAAAGACCAGATGGAGTGAAATTTTAGTGCATACCCCGGGAGGAAGGACTGGAGATGTTGGCAAAGATACACGGAGGCATATGTGGCTCCCACATAGGGTCGAGGGCCCTTGCAGGCAAGGCATTCCGGCAAGGTTTCGTCTGGCCCACAACCCTCCAGGATGCAACATCACTAGTAACCAAGTGTGAAGCGTGCCAATTCCATTCCAGGAAGCTTCATCAACCAGCTCAAGCTCTCCAAACAATCCCTCTTTCCTGGCCACTCTCGGTCTGGGGCTCGACATACTGGGCCCCTTTCCCCGTGCTGTCGGGGGCTTCGAGTACTTGTACGTTGCAATCGACAAGTTCACAAAGTGGCCGGAGGTGGAGGCAGTGAGAAAGGTGACAGCACAATCAGCCGTCAAATTCTTCAAGGGGCTAGTCTACCGTTTTGGTGTGCCAAATAAAGTCATCACCGACAACGGCACGCAGTTCATGAGCCGCGTATTCATGCAGTACATCCAGGACCTCGGCAGCAAAGGTATGTTTTGCCTCTGTTGCACATCCACAAAGCAACGGCCACGCTGAGAGGGCAAACATTGAAGTATTGCGGGGCCTTCGGACAAGGACTTTTGACAGGCTACACAGGTGCGGATGACACTAGATTGATGAATTGCCGGTGGTTCTTTGGTCAATCAGAATGACACCAAATCGAGCCACCGTCCAGACACCTTTCTCCCTTGTTTATGGGGCAGAAGCAGTTCTCCCCATGGAACTCACGTACGGGTCACCCCAAGTGCTCGCTTATGATGAGTTTGAGCAAGAGCAATTGCAGCAAGATGACGCAATGCTCCTTGAGGAAGATCGTCTTCGGGCGGCTGTGAGAGCAGCATGCTACCAGCAAGCCTTGCACCGCTACCATAGCCGAGGAAGGAGACCTTGTTCTTCGGCGCGTTCAATCGGCCAAGAATTCTAACAAGTTGACACCAAAGTGGGAAGGCCCTTATCGGGTAATACGAGTCACCAGGCCCGGCGCAGTCCACCTAGAGGCCGAAGATGCTATTCCAGTAAGCAACTCCTGGAACATCAAACATCTTCGCAAGTTTTACCCATAAGGCGTGGTTTCTAGGCTCCCCGGCAGACCACCTTTTGTACAAGCCTTGCCGGCGAGGCATGTAACCCTTTGTACAAAGCCAGGCGTAGACCCTGAGCATAAATAAATGAATAGCTAGCGCCCTAAGTTTTAGCGTGCATGCTAGGTTGAGTCTCTCCCTCGGTTAGGGTTGATAGTGCTTAGCGGCGACTAACCCCTAGCATAGAGGTCGAGTGTGCATCTCTCTGTTCCTTCCTGTCCTGTTTAGGTTCGCAGGGTGCATGGACATTTCTGCTGAGCTGTTTGGAGGAAAGAGAACAGGCCGGTGCTACCTCTTGAGCACTGCGTTAGATTTCCTTGAAGAGGAAAGGGTGATGCAGCAGAGTAGAGTAAGTATTTCCCTCAGTTTTTGAGAACCAAGGTATCAATCCAGTAGGAGGCTACGCGTGAGTCCCTCGTACCTACACAAAACAAATAGCTCAACGCAACCAACGCGATTAGGGGTTGTCAATCCCTTCACGGCCACTTACGAGAGTCAGATATGATAGATAATATTTTTGGTATTTTTGGTATAAAGATGCAAAGTAAAAATAAAAGGTAAAGTAAAAAAGCAAAGCAATAATAAAGTGGTTGGAGATTGATATGATGAGAATAGACCCGAGGGCCATAGATTTCACTAGTGGCTTCTCTCAAGAGCATAAGTATTCTACGGTGGGTGAACAAATTACTGTTGAGCAATTGATAGAATTGAGCATAGTTATGAGAATATCTAGGTATGATCACGTATATAGGCATCACATCCGAGACAAGTACACCGACTCCTGCCTGCATCTACTACTATTACTCCACTCATCGACCGCTATCCAGCATGCATCTAGAGTATTAAGTTAAAAACAGAGTAACACCTTAAATAAGATGACATGATGTAGAGGGATAGTTTCATGCAATATGATAAAAACCCCATCTTGTTATCCTCGATGGCAAAAATACAATACGTGCCTTGCTGCCCCTACTGTCACTGGGAAAGGACACCGCAAGATTGAACCCAAAGCTAAGGACTTCTCCCATTGCAAGAAGAACCAATCTAGTAGGCCAAACCAAACTGATAATTCGAAGAGACTTGCAAAGATAACCAATCATACATAAAAGAATTCAGAGAAGATTCAAATATTGTTCATAGATAGACTTGATCATAAACCCACAATTCATCGGTCTCAACAAACACACCGCAAAAAGAAGATTACATCGAATATATCTCCACGAGAGAGGGGGAGAACATTGTATTGAGATCCGAAAAGAGAGAAGAAGCCATCTAGCTACTAACTATGGACCCGAAGGTCTGACGTAAACTACTCACACTTCATCGGAGGGGCTATGATGATGTAGAAGCCCTCCGTGGTGATTGCCCTCTCCGGCGGAGCTCCGGAACAGGCCCCAAGATGGGATCTCGTGGGTACAGAAGGTTGCAGTGGTGGAATTAGGCTTTTGGCTCCGTATCTGATCGTTTGGGGGTACTTAGGTATATATAGGAGGAAGGAGTACGTCGGTGGAGCAAAGGGGGGCCCACGAGGCTGGGGGCGCGCCCTTAGGGGGCGCGCCCTCCACCCTCGTACCCTCCCTCACTCCTTTCCTGGCGCCGGCGGCCGGAGCGGGCAACGCGCTACTCATCGCGAGGCAGGTCATGGCGGTGGCGGAAGGGAAAACTCCGGTGCACCCCTACCTGGCACGCCAAATGTCGGATGTCGGGTTCCACCAGACCCTTGAGGTTCGAACACTGGGGTGCGCGCGGAGATTTCTCCTTCTACCTACCTGCACCCCACCGCCTCGCTAAGATCTAAGCTATGGAAAGAACAGCACAAGAGACACAGGGTTTATACTGGTTCGGGCCACCGTTGTGGTGTAATACCCTACTCCAGTTTGTGGTGTGGTGGATTGCCTCTTGGGCTGATGATGATGAGCAATACGAAGAAGAACAGCCTCGCGAGGTTCTGTTCTTAGCTGGGGCGATGAACTGCTAGGAGGAGTTCAGGCACCCTTCTCTCTCTCTCTCTCTTCTCCGATCTGACTGCCTCTACCCTGGGGGTGGCTAGTCCTATTTATAGGCAAAGGCCCTGGGCCTCTTACCAAATATTGAGCGGGAAGGGCGCCAACAATTGGCCATTTTGAAGGGGGACATCTGGTACACTTATCCTGACTAAAGTTGGTCTTCGCCTGCCAAAGGCTCTGGTGGTGACGCTGACTTGGGCTCCACATTGACTTCCTCCCTGTCGTTGGGCTGGTCTTGGTCTCGTTGCACCGAAGCGGGTGCCTTTGCTTGATGCTCTCGCCTGCGCTTGCTCCCTTTGCACCAAAGAGGAAAGGAGGACACTGCGCGGGCTGGCGCCCGCCTGGTGCCCTTGGTCGTCATGGCTTGCGTCACGGGCACCTCGTGAGGTACCCCGCCTTGATCTCTCTGCCTCCTCGCGAGCCAGCCTGATGAGGCCGTGCCTGAGGAAGCTCCGTGTCGTCCGCCCCGTGAGGCTTGGCCCCTCGCGAGGGTCTTGGGTCTGTGTTCATGAAGATGGGCCATGCTGGGGGCCCTTTTGAGCCACGCCGCGGGCCGCAGGCAGGCAAGTCTGGGGACCCTCATTCCCAGAACGCCGACACCCACTTCGTACTTCCATATGAAATTTGAACATACAAGACTCACTCTTATACCATCATGCTCCATCTTTCCCATGTCCAAAAAACCTTTCTTTGGGCCGGGACTTGGTCGTAGCATGGTGGGAAGGGAACGGGCGAAGGGCCCAATCTTGCTTTGCCCCTACCTCCGCCATGGGCATGAGTGTAATCGAGCTATAGAGCAAGGGGACGGCAAGGAATGTTGCCGGGTTACAATGTTTATCTTAAAGATAACGAGGACTCGTTCTCGGTGTGGCCCCCGCCCACGCACAAAAGAAACCCGGCAAACACCCTTCTTTTGATTTATATGTTGTTAACAAGTACAATTCGTATGGAATGTATGCACCAGCGAGGGGATTACAAGGTCTAAATTCTACTAAGGCCCGTAGTCTTACAAACTAAAAAAAGATAAGTGCCCCGTGATCCCCGTTCTTGCCCTTTTCCTAACAGATGCGGCAGGTGAAGGCAAAAAGGGGGCGATGGGGAACACGCCGATGGAGAGCTTGACAAGGAAGGCCCTCGGTAGGGCGCGTGGCCAAGGGAGGGGCGGCGCGGTCAGTCGGAGTCAGCGTCCCCCCGCTCGATGCCCTCGTCGTCGCTGTCGCTATCCTCCTCGTCACTTCCGCTTGAGGAGGAGTCTTCGTCATCGGAGGACCTCTCCACGCAACACTTTAGGTGAGTTCCAAAGTCCCCAAAGACCTTGACGGAGAGCAGGCCGTTCTCCATTAATTTGAAGTAGAGAATGAGCCCCTCCGTCAGGCTGTGGATGCGAGCGAAGGTCTTCCATCCGCGACAAAGATACATGACGTGAGGGGCGGGAAAGTCGACATCAACGTGCATGCCGCCATTCCCGCAGCCCCTCAGGTGCAACCTCAGAGTCTCTGGCGGATCGAGCTCCATCTGCCGAGCCAATGGAGCGGGGAGACGAAGACGACGGCGCACTGGCCGGTGCAGCCTAATGAAGAACTCGCGGGCTGGTCCCCGACGTGGACCTCCATTGGGGGAGGGACCGCTGGCGGAGGCGAGGCCGGTGCACCGCCCCGTCCTCCTCTTCCCCGAGCGCCACGGCGACCTCGGCCTCGTCCCCTCCCCCTTCCTCTCATGGCCGGCTCCGCCGCCACGAGCTCTTGGGAAGGAGGGGTGCGCTGTCAAGCAGAGACCCTCATCGCCACCGACGAAGTGCCGGCGCACCCTCTCGCTATGGCCGAAGAAAGAAAGGAGCCAAGGTGGAAGGAGATGGATGATGAAATATTTAGGGGTGCCATCCCCCTCCCCTTCTTATAAAGGGGCGGGGTCGGTGCTCGGCCGCCCCACTCAACCAATCCGGCTGTCAGGGGCGCAGGGAATCAAGACCGACCCGCTGCTCCAGTCAGCGGCGACCTGGTTTCCCGCCTCATGATTTAAGGCCCGTGCCCCCCGCATCTGCCGCCTACCATCTCCGAGGCATATGGGGGACACGTGGCGAGCAAGCAGAAATCATGGGGACGAGTGAGGCGACCGTTTTCCACCCCGTGATCGTAGGGCACGGGCGCCTTGAAGGCCACGACACAAGTCCACTCAGTAAGTGAGCCGCACCCCTGCGTTCTCCACTTTTTTTATGGGGAAGGTGCGAGCCGCCTCTTTACCACGATGTGACGCATGAGGGCAGGAACCGCTCCACGCACGACCCTCCATGTCGCGCATTCAACGTGGGTCGTGGGGAAGCACAGCGAGTGAAGGAGTTACCGCAGTTAAACACCGCCTCGCGTGCCCGCACACCGTTCTGGGCCCGGCCCAACAATGCGTTGTGCTTATGTGTGGCCCAGGCCCGGGGGCTCCTGTCGGTGAACAAAAATAGGGGCTCTCCTTTTTACCCCTTTACTTGTGCGCAGGCAGTTAGAGCCGCACCTGCAGCCACACTTACCAGGGCAAAGGAAGGAAGCAGAAGCACAAGAATACCAGAGCAGCGCTCCAGCCAAAGGCATAAGACGGGCAAAGCAACGCCAAGATTAGAGACACAAAGAGCAAGAGGGCGAGGTGGATCTTGCCGGGCCGGCCTCCGCAGCCCCTGCAAGAGCCTTGCCGGGGCAACTTGCCCAATGCCAGCAGAGCGCGCCACCCTTGAGCCCAAAGGTTCCAACACCATCAACCACATTGGAACCAAGGCTCGGGAGGCACCTCCATGGTGGCATGCAGATCTTTGTGAAGATCATAAACACACAATATTAGATGAGGACCAGAAGACGATGATCCTTGGCAAGATCCTTGCCGAGGAAATCCACGAGACCCCCGGCAAGATCATTGTCGGGGACGACCGTGATGCCACGGCAAGACCCTTGCCGAGGTCCCGGCAAGACCCTTGCCAAGGACACCTGTGGGGCCACAGCCAGACCCACATGTGCCAAGACTCCACCGCCGTTCCCATACAGCTGCCAGCCCAACTAGCTGGGCAGGCACCTGCGTGGCAACGTGCGGCCTCCAGGCCAACTCAGCAAGCACCTGCGTGGTGGCATGCAGATCTTCATGAAGACCCTACCACCATGCCATCTCAGCAGCCTGCCAGCCTACGTGGCGCTGCATGCTTCGTGTGGCCTGGACGCGTGTCGGAGCGAGGTGGAGCGGCGACGAACGGGACGGGCCTCATTGTCGTCCCCAATAAAGCAACGGGACACCTAAGGAGCGCATTTAATGTGTCTTGTCCCGTAATCATAGGCGATAAGCTTGTACACTGTATACCTTTCCAGCTCCTGTGTGCCACTGTGGCGACCCCTTTTCACTATAAAAGGAGGCCCAAGGCGTACTGGAGAAGGATTCGGATCTTTTGGACTACGCACGCACCACAGCTAGTTTGAGAGCTCAAGAACACTCAAATATACACCAAAGCAGGACTAGGGTATTACGCATCCTCGCGGCCCGAACCTGGGTAAACGATCCTTGTGCTGACTACCAGACCCGCTCTTTGCACAACCCCGCGCCCGCCAACCGTAGAAGGGATCCCAGTGATTCCATAGGTGTCATTTCCACCGACAGCAACCTATTTAATAAATACATTATATAGTTATATCATGCCATCCTATTTACATAGTCATCATATTTTGAACTATGACTTTCCATCCTTTTTAGTTAGCCATCATATATGTGAAATTGTGTCATGCTATCCTGTTTAGTTAGCCATCATATGTGTGAAATTGTGTCATGCTATCCTGTTTGGTTAGACAACATAAATGTGAATTATTTCATGCCCTCTTTTATTCCCCACTATCCATTGCACCTGTCTATCATACAATGACTATACATTCAATTATTTTTCTATTTATCAGCCATTTGAATTGGAGAGGGTGATGGAAGTATCAAAGGGAGTAACAACACGGTCTTCAGAAAACATAGTGCTACCAGTCGATGCAGATAGAACCATGGTTGTACTTGCCCAAGAACCAGCCCCACTTCTACCTCTTGAGCACTGCGTTGGTTTTCCCTTGAAGAGGAAAGGGTGATGCAGCAAAGTAGCGTAAGTATTTCCCTTAGTTTTTGAGAACCAAGGTATCAATCCAGTAGGAGGCCACGCTCAAGTTCCTCGTACCTACACAAACAAATAAGAACCTTGCAACCAACGCGATAAAGGGGTTGTCAATCCCTTCACGGCCACTTGCCAAAGTGAGATCCGATAGAGATGATAAGATAATATTTTTGGTATTTTTATGATAAAGACTAAAAGTAAAGAAAGCAAAGTAAAAAATAGAGTGTAAACTTATAGGATGGAAAATAGACCCGGGGGCCATAGGTTTCACTAGTGGCTTCTCCCAAGATAGCATAAGTATTACGGTGGGTAACCAAATTACTGTCGAGCAATTAATAGAATTGAGCATAGTTATGAGAATATCTAGGTATGATCATGTATATAGGCATCACGTCTGTGACAAGTAGACCGACTCCTGCCTGCATCTACTACTATTACTCCACACATCGACCGCTATCCAGCATGCATCTAAAGTATTAAGTTAATAAGAACGGAGTAACGCTTTAAGCAAGATGACATGATGTAGAGGGGTAAACTCATGCAATATGATATAAATCCCATCTTTTTATCCTCGATGGCAACAATACAATATGTGTCGTTTCCCCTACTGTCATCGGGATCGAGCACCGCAAGATTGAACCCAAAGCTAAGCACTTCTCCCATTGCAAGAAAGATCAATCTAGTAGGCCAAACCAAACTGATAATTCGAAGAGACTTGTAAAGATAACCAATCATACATAAAAGAATTCGGAGAAGATTCAAATATTGTTCATAGATAATCTTGATCATAAACCCACAATTCATCGGATCTCGACAAACACACCGCAAAAAAAGATTACATCGAATAGATCTCCAAGAGAATCGAGGAGAACTTTGTATTGAGATCCAAAGAGAGAGAAGAAGCCATCTAGCTAATAACTATGGACCCTGTCGGTGTCAAAACCGGCGCATTTCGGGTAAGGGGTCCTGAACTGTGCGTCTAGGCGGATGGTAACAGGAGACAAGGGACACGAAGTTTTACCCAGGTTAGGGCCCTCTTGATGGAGGTAAAACCCTGCGTCCTGCTTGATTAATATTGATGATATGGGTAGTACAAGAGTAGATCTACCACGAGATCAAGGAGGCTAAACCCTAGTAGCTAGCCTATGGTATGATTGTTGTATGTTGTCCTACGGACTAAAGCCCTCCGGTTTATATAGACACCGGAGAGGGTTAGGGTTACACAAAGTCGGTTACAATGGTAGGAGATCTAAATATACGCATCGCCAAGCTTGCCTTCCACGCCAAGGAAAGTCCCTTCCGGACACGGGACGAAGTCTTCAATCTTGTATCTTCATAGTCCAGGAGTCCGGCTGAAGGTATAGTCCGGTCATCCGGACACCCCCTAATCCAGGACTCCCTCAATAGCCCCTGAATCAGGCTTCAATGACGACGAGTCCGGCGCGCATATTGTCTTCGGCATTGCAAGGCGGGTTCCTCCTCCAAGTACTTCATAGAACATTTTGAACACAAAAGACAGTGTCCAACTCTGCAAAATAAGTTTGCACATATTGCCATAGAGAGAATAATTTACACAAATCTAATCTGCTGACGTATTCCGTAGCATGACATCACACCACGGCCAAGTCTTTATTCGAATCGTTTTTAGTCCCCCACCTCAGCGCATTTCGCCAGGAGGTTTCCTTGGCACGTCTTGTCAAAGCAGAGATTGTGTCCCCTTATTTACATGATTCTCATCAATACGGACGTGGGTAACCCAACCGCGCCATTTATCACGGTGCTTGGGAGATAAGCGAGGTTTACCAGGCTGGTGGGGACGCTTAGCCGCATCCACCCATATAAAGGGATAAGGATCCACCTTTCTACCTACGCCTTCTTCCTCCTTTGCCTATCCATCTTCCGCGCACTCGAGCTCCAACGCCCAAGCCCGCACTTCCCACCTCAACCTTCTCCAGCCATGTCCGGAGCGCGAGGCAAGTGGATGGTCTCCTCCGTTACGGAGGGACACGTCAAAAAACTGAGGAAAGCCGGATACTTGTCTAACGACATCGCGCTCCGGCTTCCCGAAGAGGGGCAGCTCCTCCCCACCCCAAGTCCCCATGAGAGGGTAGTATTCCTTCCCCATTTTCTCCGCAGACTAGGCTTCCCTCTCCACCCGTTCGTCCGGGGGCTCATGTTCTACTATGGCCTAGATTTCCACGATCTGGCCCCGAACTTCGTCCTCAACATCTCGGCGTTTATCGTCGTGTGTGAGGCTTTCCTCTGCGTCCGCCCCCATTTCGGCCTATGGCTCAAGACTTTCAACGTCAAGCCCAAGGTGGTGCGCGGCAACCAAGCGAAGTGCGGAGGCGCCATGGCGGGCAAGATAGCCAACGTCCTATGGCTCGAGGGCTCCTTTGTGGAGACCCTAAAAGGGTGGCAATCGGGGTGGTTTTACATCACCGAGCCGCGCGATCCCAAATGGGTCGCAACCCGCGAGTTCCGGTCCTGACCCCCTACACGGCTCACGTCTTGGAAAGAGACGGGCCTGTCGTGGGGCAATAAAGGAGAGGTAACCGGACTGCAAAAATGCATCCAAACATTGGTGAACAAGCAGCTCAAGCTTGTCAATGTAGTCCAAGTTATGCTCGTCCGCCGGATCCTCCCGTGTCAGCAGCGGGGCTTCAATTTGTGGGAGTTCGACCCGGCACAGCACCCAACCCTGAGCAGGCTCTTCGACACAACGTACGAAGACGCCTGGAAGGTGCTATTCAAAGGCGTCGAGGCTTCCGCATCCGCTTCCGAGGACCGCGGATTCAGCACACAGCTTCCCGCTAGTGCGGTAAGCTATTTTTACCTTTTACAGGATGTTGGTTTTCCATAGTTTGACTCTATGCGGGATCTAAACTCCCTTTCCTTTGACAGGATTGGCTGGCGAAGTCCGGACAGATCGACTGTCCGGCCCCTTTGCCCGAAGACCCAGCCGATGCTCGCTTAGCGAAGCTGCTGGCTCCGGCACCTTACGTGGTGCCGGAGAAGAAGGCCAAGAAGAGGGCCACAGGGACTCGAAAGAGTTCCCGGCGCCAGGAGGTGTCGGATTCTTCATCCGACGAATCCGAGACGCGCTCCTCCCGTGAAAACGAGGAGGAGGAAGAAGAAACCTCTCCCCCTTCAGCGGGGGGAGGAAAGAAAAGGAAGGCCGCCCTGACCGGGGAGGCCGAAGGGTCCAAGAAGGGGAAAACCCTTCCTCCGGACTACCCCACCGACGCTGATGACGACGAAGAGGAGTGGCTGCACAGGGCCAAGCGTCCGGCGGAATCGTAAGCATCCGGGCACCCGAGTAATTCATAGCATTCCTTTATTGCACAGCCTTTCCTTATGTCGAATATGATTATGCAATCCACCCAAGGCTGGGCTCGACGAGTCGTCGAGCGGCTCCCTGGATTCGTCGGACGTGAACTCCCTTCTGACGGCTACCTCCCCCCGCCCTACGGACGATGTCGAAGTGTTGTCCCAACAGGCTCCAAGCCAGGAGGAGGTGGTCCTGGAGGAGCCGCAAGGCAACCTCCCGGACTCCAAGAGTAAAGGGGATACAACCCCCCAGGGCTCCAAGTCCGACTTTAAGCCAGACACCGCGCCGGAATCGTCAACGTTTCCGGACCGCAGTAGGCGAACTCCTTCCAAGAGGAGCAAGCCTACTGAGCCGGCGACCCCCGTCCAACCGGAGGCGCCAGACAATCTGCTGGAGGTGCTTAACGGCGCCTCCATCGACGAGCAGCACCGCACTATTATGAGTGCGGTGATCCAGAAGGTTCAGTCCGCCAAGAGCGGACTAACTGAAGCTTGTGCCAGCCTTCTAACAGGCTTCGAGGTAAGTGCAGGATATATAAAAAATATTACCGCATAGACAGTAGCCCCTGATGCTCTGTTTGGCATTCAGAAAGAAAAGCCGAATAGAGGATCTAATAAATTCGCAGGAGTCTAACAGAAAAAGAGTCAATATGCGTATGCAGGCTTTGCTGCTGGCAACCGCCGCACTGATTGCGGAGGTGGGCACACTGAAGCAGGGCCTCGAGCGGACCGAGCAATAGCTCGGCCTTGCAAACGGCAGCTCAAGGAGAAAGAAGGTAAGGAATACCTTATAGAAAAAAAGAAAATATAAAAGTGCAATTGCAAAAATATGACAGGATTAACACGGCTATTGTAGGGGCCACAACTGAGGTGGCGACCCTCAAGCAAGCGTTGGCCGAGGCCGATAAGAGAGCGGCCACGGAGCACTCCGAGCGGGAGAGGTATGAAGCCCAGGTTGGCGAGGTGCGGCAAGAGCTCCAGGCTCTCATGGAAAAACATGAGAGTTTGGAGCTTGACTCAAAGACACGAGCGTCCAAGCTCGCGGCAGCTATTGAAAATACCAAGTCTGCCAAGGCTGAATCCCAGAAGACCCTCCAGGAGTTGGATGCGGTGAAAACGATAGCGGCGGGTAAGGTATTCTTTATGCAAAGCAGACATGTAAAAGTGAGCTTCTTGTTACTTAACCGAATCCGGAGCTTTCCAGGAGCATTTGCAGATCTTCCCCGTAGCTTATCCGATGCCGCCGCATTCTACCGAGCCGCGGAGGGCAGCTCGACGGAGAAGGTGTTCTGGTCTCAGTATGCTGAGGCCGTACACCCAGTGCCCCTGAGCGACCAGCTGAAGCAGCTGGTCAAGCTCCACAAGGCGGCCGAACAGGCCATGAAGGGCCTCATAGTTCGGCTGTAGCCTGGAGAGGCTCCGCCTGGGAGCAACTTCGGGCTGGTGCAGCGGCTGGTGGAGGCCTGTCCAAGGATCGAGGTCATCAAGCGCTCCGTTTGCATTGAAGGTGCCCGTAGGGCCCTTGCCCGCGCTAAGGTGCACTGGGGCAAGCTGGATGGTGAGAAGCTTGTGAAGGACGGGCCACCGCCGGGGAAGGAGCATCGCAAGTCCGAGAACTATTATAAGGATGTTCTGAAGGGTGCCCGCCTTGTGGCGGATGAATGTTCCATGGATGTAATTTTGGAGTAAACTCGCTCGTGTTATCCTGTGCGCTGAAAACTTCTTCATGTGCGCTTAAGCAACACGTTTTGAATTTAAAATAGTACCTTCTGTGCGGCCGTTTATCAAATTTGAGAGATGGCGAGTCGTCGGCTTCTGCCCCCATGCCACTAGTGCTGGGGTGATCGGGAGAAACCTGAGCGCTCTTTTCCCAATGTTTGGGTCCATCGAGGGAGGCGCTCAGCACAACGAACAAGGCAACCGGACTATAGTGCTTGAACACTCTCACTTAGCCATAGAATTCTATAATTTAAAATTTCGGTGAAGCCCCTAGTGTTCGGAAGACCGAGTTCGGGGCGATATCCACGCCTTTGGCCAGACAAAGCCGACTCCTCGCTCTAAGCGGCATAAGTCTTTAGGGACTCGAAAAACCTCTCGAACAGCGACCAGTCTCTCGCTTCATCATGACAGTCAGATTTAGCTTTTTGTACTGAGGTGCTCCGCCCATCTCAAATGGGGCACAATCGCAGTAGTTCTCCTAGTGCTACCTTAGCCGATACAACGGAACGTAAGGCACCAAAACATAGGAGCCGGGCAAACCCAACTATTGACCCAAGACATGATTCGGAGCCGATGCATATAATGTTATAAGTTCGGGGTGCCGCACTTGTTAAAGTGTTCGGACTTCTCACACCATATAAGGGGGGTACTGAAGCCCCTGGCGTATTGACCGTACCAAAGTGTACGGGTGCAACATGTCGTTAATGAACATATATTTGTAAAAAACAGTAATGCGAAAGTAGACAAAAGCTAAAAAGGTTGCGATCGAAGCAGAACGATACAAATGGTGCGATAAGCAAAAGTGGGACTATTTAACATGTCCTTTCTAGGGGCAGGCTGCGGAATAGTATTCAAAACAGGTATACTGCTCGTGATAGAGACCACCTGGGATTTATTTAATGCGGCGTAGCTTTTCTGCTTCCCTGGTTCTTGCATCGTTTGAGCGGCAATTGGATTGCCGAACAGGTCTTCCGAAGTATGTAGTCCTGAAAGTAAGAGAAAATAAAGAAATCGCCAGCCCCTGGTGCGGTTTAAACCATGTTTCGGGCGTGCCGTGATGGTGCCCCTCCCCCTGTGCCCATGGTATTTCGAGAGCGTAGTTATGTACGCGAGGCACTGGTTTCGCTAGTTCGCGAGGGCTGGGGTTGGGGCCGCGTTGCTACGCCTGCTCGGAACGTGCCAGGCGGTCTTGTTGTAGGTAACTCCGGGCGCGCTTGACGATGTCCGGACGTTTAACGGCCGCACTGGAGAGCTGCCTTGAGAGGCTGCTTTGTACTTCCACTGCGAGGGCCGCTGTGTGTTCCTCCGTTCGGAGGGAGCGTTTGGTGTTTCCATTGATCGTGATTACTCCTCGAGGGCCTGGCATCTTGAGCTTAAGGTATGCGTAGTGCGGCACCGCATTGAACTTTGCGAATGCGGTTCGCCCGAGCAGTGCGTGATAGCCACTGCGGAACGGGACTATGTCGAAGATTAACTCCTCGCTTCAGAAATTGTCCGGAGATCTGAAGACCACTTCAAGTGTGACTGAGCCTGTACAGTTGGCCTCTACACCTGGTATGACGCCTTTAAAGGTTGTTTTGGTGGGCTTAATCCTCGAGGGATCTATGCCCATTTTCTGCACTGTATCCTGGTAAAGCAGGTTCGGGCTGCTGCCGCCGTCCATAAGGACTCTTGTGAGATGAAATCCGTCAATAATTGGGTCTAGAACCAATGCGGTGAATCCGCCATGACGGGTGCTAGTGGGGTGGTCCCTTTGATCGAAGGTGATCGGGCATGAGGACCATGGGTTGAACTTTGGGGCGACTGGCTCCATCGCATATATGTCCCTTAAGCACGCTTCTGCTCCCTCTTGGGGATGTGGGTTGTGTATATCATGTTCACCGTCCGCACTTGTGGGGGAAAACCCTTCTATCCACTGTTGTTTGGCGTCCGGGGCTCCTCCTCGTCATTGCTACGCAGCCTCTTGCCTCTATTTTCGGCATTTAGCTTGCCTGCCTGCTTAAACACACCACAATCTCTGTTGGTGTGGTTGGCTAGCTTTTTGGGGGTGCCATGTATTTGGCACAAGCGATCGAGTATTCGGTCCAAACTGGACGGGCCCTGAGTATTTCTTTTGAATGGCTTTTTCCGCTGACCGGATTTATAGCCTCTGAATCCGGCATTGACTGCCGTATCCTCGTTGCTGTCGCTGTTAACGCGGCGTTTTTGCTTGTTCCGACGCGACCTGCCACTGTTGTCCTTGGTGTCCGAATTACCAAGGCTCTTGGTCAAGTTATTGCTACGAGCTAGCCAGCTGTCTTCTCCCACGCAAAAGCGGGTCATGAGCGTTGTGAGTGCTGCCATGGATTTCGGCTTTTCCTGTCCAAGGTGCCGGGCAAGCCACTCGTCGCGGATATTATGCTTGAAGGCTGCTAGGGCCTTAGCATCCGAACAGTCGACTATTTGTTTTTTCTTTGTTAGGAACCGTGTCCAGAATTGCCTGGCCGATTCCTCTGGCTGCTGAATTATGTGACTTAGGTCATCGGCGTCTGGTGGTCGCACATAGGTGCCCTAGAAATTGTCGAGGAATGCGGCTTCCAGGTCCTCCCAACACCCGATAGATTCTGCTGGCAAGCTGTTAAGCCAATGTTGAGCTGGTCCCTTGAGTTTGAGTGGGAGGTATTTGATGGCGTGTAGATCGTCACCGCGGGGCATGTGGATATGAAGGAGATAATCCTCGATCCATACCGCGGGATCTGTTGTGCCATCGTATGATTCAATGTTCACGGGTTCGAAACCCTCAGGGATTTGATGATCCATTACTTCATCTGTGAAGCATAGGGGGTGTGCGGCGCCTTTGTATTGGGTTATATCACGACGCAGCTCAAATGAGCTTTGTCTATTGTGTCCGGCCCGGCCGGATTTATTATATCCGGAGTGACGATCACCGTCACATGCCGTGGGGCGTCCGCGCGATCCATAGATCGATCTTGTTTGCTTTGCCTTGTCCTCCAATATATCTCGCACGTCTGGCGCATTTTCCCGTGCCTTAAAATGTTTTGAACGGCGCCGGGGTGCAGCTTGAGTGGAGGGCCGAGAGGCCTCTCTGTCGCGGCCACGAGGTGGTCGATCGGCCGTGTCATGCGCTGGTGATTTAGGTTTAGGTTCTTCCTCCTCTAATGGGGGTAGCAGCCTGCGCTTTGGGTAGCTCTTGGAGGGGCGTTCGAGTTCATACTCATCGGCCGCAAGGACTTCAGTCCATCTGTCGGTTAGCAAATCTTGATCAGCTCTAAGTTGTTGTTGTTTTTTCTTGAGGCTGCTTGCCGTGGCCATAAGCCTGCGTTTGAAACTCTCTTGTTCGACGGGATCCTCTGGCACGACGAATTCATCATCGTCGAGGCTTGCCTCGTCTTCGGAGGGAGGCATATAATTGTCATCCTCGACCTCTCTGTCTGCCGCTCTAATGAGGGCTGGCTTCTCCATCCTCCTGCGCTGAATCTTGCTAGAGGGGGTGTTCTTCGGTGCTATCCGGAGTATTATTATCTCCTGTGCCGGAATCACCGTTTTTGCTTTGGAGGGATTTAGAGCGGCGCCGCTGACGCCGGCGATTAGGCTGTTTCTTGGAGGGGTCATCCCCCGCTGATCCATCGCCATCTCCTTCTTTTGGTGTATCCACCATGTATATGTCATACGACGAGGTGGCTTTCCAGTGCCCTATAGGTGCTGCTTCTTGGTCGTCTCCTACATCGCCGTCCATACCATCGATGTCTTCGGAGTCGAAGTCGAGCATGTCGGTTAAATCATCCACAATGGCTACAAAGTGGGTGGTGGGTGGGCTTTGAATTTCTTCGTCGTCCGTATCCCAACCTTGCTGACCGCAGTTCGGCCAGGGCTCTCCTGATAAAGAGAGAGACTTTAATGACTTCAGAATATCGCTAAAGGGCGAGTGCTGAAAGATGTCCGCGACGGTAAACTCCATGATCGGCGCCCAATCGGATTCGATCGACAGGGGCGCGGGGGGCTTGGAGTCCGGAGAGGAGTCCGGCCCCACGGAGTCACGGGCCTTGCGGAGTGCGGGGCTGGTGTTCGGCTCGATCGCCATTGGGATCGCAGCCCCCGAGGCGGCCTCCAACCACCCGTCCTCGATCGGCGCAGTTGGTTCTGAATCCAAGGTCGGAACAGATGCGTGCACGGCCTCCAGGGCACTATTCTGTGACACCCCAAATTTTTGACCTTGTTTTATTAATTAAAATTTTGCCAGGAAATTAAAACTTTTATTTTCTGGACTCCCTTTTGAGTTTAAACCATTTCCTCCCTTGTTATTATGGAGTTTCTTCCCAAAAAGAAAACCTTTCAAATATGTTATTGGACTTGTTTACCCTCTCAAGAAAACTTTTCTTTTGTCAATGGAATTAATTATATAATTATTTTCCTAAACCTTTATTTCTTGAAAAATGGGTTTTCCATGGTTTTATGGCCATTTTTTAACTACAACCATTTGATAAATTCTTTCATAATTCCAACCAAAATTTGGAGATGTCAGGTGATGGTTTTAAATCACTTTTATGCAAAAACATCTTTTATACATGAAATATTTTGAGCTCTACACCCAATTTTCTTCTCTGGTCCAGTGGGCAATTTTGCACTACAACTCATTTAAATATTTCTTTCTAGCCTCCATGAAAGTGCGTTATATCGACTAGAGGGGGGTGAATAGGCGATTTTTATGAAATTCTTCACTGAGGAATTTGCTAGTGAGGAAATTCCTTAGCGAAGAACTACTAGCAGCGGAATAAGTACTCAGATGAAAACATAACAGAATCCTAGCATAGTCATCATGATGAAATGAAGACAAACACTGAGTACAGAAAGCGTAAACACAGGATAACACAAGATGAAGACAAACAGACTGAAGAAATTGAACTGAGGAAATTGAGAAAGTCTTCAGTCAAAGTCTTCAAACACAGATATGAACAAACACACAACACAGTAATGAGGAAATGAAAGTGTTGAGGAAATAGAACCAGTAAGCTTGGTGAAGACAATGATTTGGTAGACCAGTTCCAACTGTTGTCTCAGTTGTACATCTGGTTGGAGCGGCTGAGTATTTAAACTCGAGGACACACAGTCCCGGACACCCAGTCCTGAGCACGCAGCTCGGGACACCAAGTCATCACCGTATTCTCCTTGAGCAAAGGACACACAGTCCTCGCCCAATCACTCGTGGTAAGTCATCAGGTGACTTCCAAACCTTCACAGACTTGGTCACTCGGCGATCCACAATTCCTCTTGGATGCTCTAGACCTTGACGCCTAACCGTCCGGAAGAAGCACAGTCTTCAAAGGTAACAAGCGTCGGATCCATGCAGGATCAATCTCTTCAGTGATGCTCAATCACTTTGGATTTGTAGGTGTTTTGGGTTTGGGTTTGGATTTTCCTCACTTGATGATTTTCGCTCAAAGTCCTCGGAGGATGGGTTGCTCTCAAATGACAAGTGTCAAGTTCACGCGGAGCAGCCAACCAGCTAGAGGTTGTGGGGGGCGGCTATTTATAGCCTAGGGAGCAGTCTGACATGATAAGACATAAATGCCCTTCAATGATATGACCGTTAGGTGGACAAGATATTTTAGGACAGCTGGCGCGCAGCACAGCAACGGTCGGAAATTTGAGGTACAAATTCCTCAGGGCTATCATGTTCCTCACTGTGTAGGTAATTCGCACTGGCGAATTCCTAACTCCTTAGTCAGAGCAAAGTCCTCAGTGACCAGAAGAGCTGCGTCTCTGTCACTGAAGAAATTGACTGATCTGTATGAGATTTACAAAGGCTTCACTCGAAGGGATTGGTAGGTGTAGGATTTGAGTTGAGCATCACATGGAAATTTTCTCCTTAGTATTTCCTCGACCCCCTTTAACAGTACGGTGTTTCCTATGACTCAAGAAAGAGAAAATGAAACTACGAAAACAAAAGTCTTCACGCTTCATATTCCTCGAATGAATACCGAGTCTTCAAGGTCACACCAATTTCTTCACTTTCAAAGTCTTCAGAAAGTCTTCAGAATATCAAAGTCTTCACTTGAAGAACTTCATTTTTAGGGGTCGACTTTCTTTGTAAATATCAAACTCCTCATAGACTTATAGACATGTGTACACTCATAAACACATTAGATACTTAACCTATAAGTCTTCAATACACCAAAATCACTAAGGGGCACTAGATGCACTTAAACTCCACCAAAATTGTGGGATGTTAGTAGTAGCATATGATTCAATTTTATGCAAAAACCCAGTGTTGCTCTTTGAAAAATTTGAGTGAATCGACCTCATGTTCATTCTGGTCCAACTTGATGGTTTGTACAGCAACCATATTTTTGCTTTCTCTTTAGCCCTTGATTCTTTCCCCTGCTTGTAGACCATCCTACAAAACCCCTAAGTCCAGGAGCACGCAACCTTTGGAATATTTTTGGTTCATGAAACTATGCCTTTTTGTTTCTGTCCAGAATTGGTTTTACTATAAAACTGCATTAGCAAGTTTCTAGTTTTGCCAAACTAACCTCACCACTCTCTTAATCATCTAAGGAGACCCCAATCTGGAAGATTTGGCCACTCCAAGAAAAGCCTAGGTGCCTGTGGCATTTTGTCAAACACCCTGAGAGCATGGACAGTATTGGCATGAGTTTTTATTTGCATTATAAACTTGGCCACCTGACCTAACCACCATGTCCATTTATCTTCTTGCTAACTCTAACCTAACCCTGTTTCTTGCCAGCCTCACCCGAGATGTCTAGCATGCCCTGGAATTCTGTCGAACACATCCCGGGCGTGCTCTGGGCGCGCCCAGAGCGTGCGTTTTGCATGCACGTGCACCCGAGCCGCCGCGTCGCGCCCACTTCGCGCCACCAACCCCTGCTCGCCCGCAGAGCCGCCCCCGACCTCATCCACTCGCAGGAAACGTCCAAGCTCCCACTGGCGCCCTACAGGGCTGCCGTTAGGTCGGCCACGGCGGCTAGCGGCCGGCCACAGTGGCTCCTGCCTCGGTCGGCGCCGCCCGAGCCATCATCTCTCGCCACCTGCCCCCTGGAGCTTCGCGAGCTCATCCTCAAGCGTGTCCCCTAGCACTCGTCACTGCCACGACCTCCTGCAGCAACAGAGAGGCGGTTCGCCGGCGACCTTATCCACTGCCGCAGCGGAACCAATCTCGCTACGCTATAAAGAGAGGCCCCGAGCTCATCTGGGCACTCAGGCGGCCTCAGTCCACTCCTCTAGTTCCCCCATGGCAGTCAATCGACCCGAGGAGGTGGTCTTCTTCCTCTGCCGCCGCCCCTATCCCGATCGTTCCGGTGCCACCAGGACCTCCCCCTCTCCACTCTCTTCACCAAGAGCTTCCTCTCCCTCTCGTGAGTCCAACCCCCTACTCAATTTTGCTCGGGACTCGCCGCAGGTGAAAACTCACTTTGCCCGACGGCCACCACCCGCTGCGGAGCTCGCCACCGGCAGCTCCGACCACCCCAGGGACCGTGACGACCACCGGAGGGACCGCCTCGACCCCCTGAGCCCGCGGGTGGCCTCTGTTTCTCGAGAGGTGCCGCCGTTCTCCGGCGAGCGTCGCCGGAGTCCCGCCTCCCGCTCGGGCAAAGGAAGAAGAGGGAAAGGGATCAGGTCAAACCTGACCAGTGGGCCCCCTGGACCCATTGTCTGTGACCCCCGCACCGGTCCACGTGTTTAAGTGAAAGCGTAAACCACCCCAGTACGTTTCCTCCGCTTAGAAAGCGTATTCTGTCTGAAACGTTTTCTTTTCTATTGTTATTTTTAAAAATAGATTTTGACCAGGACTTTGACTCACTATAACTTTTTAAATATAAATCCAAATGAATTTATTCTTTTTCCTACATCTCTCAAATATTGTCTAGTTTATTTTCAGATTTATTTGAAAAAAATTCAAACAACTTTTTTGTGTTGTTTTGAAATTGTGTGTTAATTCAAACTTATTGAAAATAGGATTTTGGAGAGAGGAAGAAAACTTTCAAAAGTTTTGGAGAGCACCCCCACCTCTCCACACCTTGAAGGCAAGCATTCTGAACCCTGGCATAATATTTTGGGTGTGATAGTAAATTGATTATAACACCCCCCCCCCCCCTCGATACGAAGGACCCGTTATTTTTGTGGTGATACGATCTTTTGCACAAGTGCATTATTGGAGACTTCCTTACTGTTGGAAGTGAATATACGTGTGATGGTAATCAACCTCGTATGCCTTGCATGCATGCCGGAAAGAAATCCGGGAAAGCCTCTGCCTTGGGTAGGCGTGAGCTTGTCTCCGGTCTTCGTCGGGACGGTTATGTCCGGTATGGCATAGTAAGGTATAAAGAGTGGTGATTCTGTTAGTTGAAATAATTTTGCTATACATATCATGCAGGGAATATCTAAGCCTCCTGAGTCAGCCGTAGATCGAGTCTTGTTCCGGTAACCCCCATACTTGTTTCGTGCTGCCACTAGTCCCTGCCGCAGGTAGGGTATGGTTCAGTAAGTTGTTAACCCTTGTCTTGGCACACACCATACAGAGAGGCCATGGTGGAAGATACTGGCTGCATCCGGTAGGCATGCCACCTGGTCCGGGAGCATGGATGTATCCGGTTGGGGCCGAGAGGGGGGCACCCCTTAGAGCGCGCGATAGAAATTTGATCCCATGCTACGCGAGGTTGTAGCCTCCCCACTTAGAGTTTTGCTTAACAAGTGTCGCGGGTGATTCCTGACACAAGTAAAGTTAAGCTGGTGTGTGCAAGTCAGGCGTGTTTTCGACTAAAAGACCGTAGACGGAATTAGTCCCGATGGACTAAAGAAATCCGTTACTCATGGGTAAAGAGTACACCCTCTGCAGAGGTACTAAATCTATTCGAATAGCCGTGTCCACGGGTAAGGACTACAGTCTGGGATGGGTCAAGTGTCGGTCTTAGTGTCGGTCTTCGGAGGAGAAACTATTAAACCAGAACATATGGATTTTGACTTGTGATATATGATGGTTATGATTATTATTGTTGTGGACTAACCAACTGTATTGTTTGAAATAATGAATATCCCTGGGACGGTTCGACCTCCCGGATATTCACGGTGATTATTTATTTACTTTATAAGCCCTTTATGTGGTGTCGCTCAGACGCCCGACTGTGGCATGCCTGTTATTTAATTACCTTATAAGCCCTTTATGTGGTGTCGCTCAGACGCTCGACTGTGGCATGCTTGTTATTTACTTTATAAGCCCTTTATGTGGTGTGGCTGAGACGCCCGACTGTGGCATGCCTGTTACTTAATTACCTTATAAGCCATTTATGTGGTGTCGCTCAGACGCCCGACTGAGGCATGCTCGTTATTTACCAATCCTTTCGAGACGTCGCTTCAGACATCCGATCGGTGCATTTTATTACTATTCTGTTATTGCCTATTCATGTTGCATATGAATAACCTGCGTGCATGCATCAGGGATTTCATTGCCATGATTGACGTTGTGATTATAGAATGTTTTCAGAGCATGATTATCGGTTGCTATATTATACCTGTGTTCATAATGTTTGCGAGTACATTCAAAAGTACTCACTGGCTTGTCCCTGGCTATTGTCTTGGCCAGATTGCTTGCTTGGAGAGGAGCGTTGCGATGACAGCCTCGGAACCTAAGCAACGGTGATAGCAGCCTTGCGAAGATAGGAGTTAACCTGGTCAGCTGTTCCTGTGGGGAAATGGAGTCCCATAGACCATGGTGGACCACAAACCGCTTCCGCCATCAACCACTAGAAACCCTTTTGTTGTACTCACAGGCCAGAATGGTCTTGTACTACATATTATGTATTTTTGCTTGGAATTTCTGTATCAAGTTGGTGCCTCGTCAGCTAACAGTAATCCTGGGGCTGGTGAGCACAAGGGCCATTTTCTGGAAATTATATCCCGAAAATCCGGTCCTGACATGTTCGGAGGCAGAGCTAGATCATGCCCATCGTGACAGTGCGGCGCGCTCGGCTGTGGCTCGAATCCGTCGAAGATCAAGTCCCCGCGGACATCAGCCGTGTAGTTTAAACTTTCAAATCTGACCTGATGGCCAGGGGCGTAGCTTTCGATCTGCTCCATATGGCCAAGCGAATTGGCCCGCAGTGCGAAGCCGCCGAAGACGAAGATCTGTCTGGGGAGAAAAGTGTCACCCTGGACTGCATCATTATTGATGATCGGAGGAGCCATCGGGCCTAAAAGCGATGACATAGAGGAACTCTCAATGAAAGCACCAATGTTGGTGTCAAAACCGGCGGATCTCGGGTAGGGGGTCCCGAACTATGCGTCTAGGCGGATGGTAACAGGAGACAAGGGACACGAAGTTTTACCCAGGTTCGGGCCCTCTTGATGGAGGTAAAACCCTACGTCCTGCTTGATTAATATTAATGATATGGGTAGTACAAGAGTAGATCTACCATGAGATCAAGGAGGCTAAACCCTAGAAGCTAGCCTATGGTATGATTGTTGTATGTTGTCCTACGAACTAAAGCCATCCGGTTTATATAGACACCGGAGAGGGTTAGGGTTACACAAAGTCGGTTACAATGGTAGGAGATCTAAATATCCACATCGCCAAGCTTGCCTTCCACGCCAAGGAAATTCCCTTCCGGACACGGGACGAAGTCTTCAATCTTGTATCTTCATAGTCCAGGAGTCCGGCTGAAGGTACAGTCCGGTCATCCGGACACCCCCTAATCCAGGACTCCCTCAGACCCGAAGGTCTAAGGTAAACTACTCACACATCATCGGAGAGGCTATGGTGTTGATGTAGAAGCCCTCCGTGATCAATGCCCCCTCCGGCGGAGCATCGGAAAAGGCCCCAAGATGGGATCTCATGGGTACAGAAGGTTGCGGCGGTGGAATTAGGTTTTCGTGGTGCTCCTCGATGGTTTGGGGGTATGTAGGTATATATAGGAGGAAGAAGTAGGTCGGTGGAGCCACGAGGGTGGAGGGCGCGTCCAGGGGGTAGGCGTGCCCCCTGCCTCGTGGCTTCCTCGTTGGTTTCTTGACATCCACTCCAAGTCCCCTGGATCACGTTTGTTCCAAAAATCACGCTCCCGAAGGTTTCATTCCGTTTGGACTCCATTTGATATTCTTTTTCTGCGAAACACTAAAATAGGCAAAAAACAACAATTTGGGTTGGGCCTCCGGTTAATAGGTTAGTCCCAAAAATAATATAAAAGTGTATACATAAGCCCATTAAACGTCTAAAACAGAATATATAATAACATGGAACAATCAAAAATTATAGATACGTTGGAGACGTATCACCCACCACACATAACCCAGACTCTCGCAGATTGTACCCCTACCCAGTTGGACAGAGAATCAGCTACACCCCTTCTAACCTCAACCCAAGTAGATAGTAACCCAGTTCTAGTTGGCACATCACTGTCTCCACCATAGAGCACCCAAACATGAGCAGTTAGTAAGGGAACTGCAGTGACCAAAGCACGAGGACCACCACTCCGAATCCCAACTCAACGATTAAAGCAGAAGAAGAATTGTTCTCAGGTCAGGTTATGTAGCTATGGTTGATATTCCTTTGCTCTTGCATCACTGTATCTACTCATACCAACAATTTTCAAATTTGAAGGATGGAATTGAAACTCCAATGGTGCAACAGGTATGTTTTAAACCTGTTTCTTTAGCTGGTTTGCTGTTGTCACTTTCTCTATGTTGATTTCAGTTTCAATTGAATAAACAATTATGTTCTCATGTCATGCACATTACAAGTGTTGTTATTGCTCTGTAGTTTCCCACACTTATATTATGTCTATTCTGCTTTGTCTTAAACAGATATTATTTGAACTGTGCCTCTATCTTGATTTGGCAACAAAAACTAGAATGATATAGACCATACGGTGACTGAGGGAGTTCGGGATTAGGGGGTGTTCGGCCATCCGAACTATACCTTCAGCCGGACTCCAGGACTATGAAGATACAAGATTCAAGACTTCGTCCCGTGTCCGTAGGGGACTTTCCTTGGCGTGGAAGGCAAGCTTGGCGATGCAGATATTTAGATCTCCTATCATTGTAACCGACTTTGTGTAACCCTAACCCTATCCGGTGTCTATATAAACCGGAGGGTTTTAGTCCGTAGGACAACAACTCCAACATACAACATAGGCTAGCTTCTAGGGTTTAGCCTCCTTGATCTCGTGGTAGATCTACTCTTGTACTACCCATATCATCAATATTAATCAAGCAGGACGTAGGGTTGTACCTCCATCAAGAGGGCCCGAACCTGGGTAAAAATTGTGTCCCTCGTCTCCTGTTACCATCCGCCTAGACGCATAGTTCGGGACCCCCTACCCGAGATCCGCCGGTTTTGACACCGACAGTGACCATGGTACACAGATATATGTTTGTTTCATGTTGTTATCCTGTCCACTTTACTACTGAACTGATTTACCAAAATGAGTTTCATATACTACGTGGTAAACCTATGATGTGTCTGCTTGTTTCTCTTTTAGAATGCGGACAAAGTATTGGAGAAGAGTACCCCATTATGCAATGGTAAAGGAAGTAATGCAGATAAGGTTCAAGATAGCCAGACATCCCTGTTAGTCTCCAAGAAAGCTGATAAAAACTATTTTGACGGCAGTGAGACAACCCAAAAGTCGTGTCTTGATGTAGTGTTCGACTTACTGGCCACTACTGCTGACACAAGCTCTTCGAACTCGCTTCGTGAATCAGTTCATCTTCTTGAGTCTCAACTTCAAGTTGAAAGACATCGATCAGATGTGCTGCGACATGAAGCCAAAGGACTGAGGAAGTCCCTGTAGAATTCAGATGCATAGTTTCTGGTGAAACAGCAAGCGCTGGAGGATTTAAGTGCCAAACAAGAGAAAGTTAATAAGATTGCTCAACATCTTGCCAGCATTATGGGTACCCAGGATATTGTTTCTTGAGCTCTTCTGAAGTTGTTTTAGTTCTGTACTTGTTTTGTTGCGGCGTTTAATTGCATTGGTCGCCAACTTTGACAACCAATGTATGTGATATGCTGCTTTGTTCTCTATATTTGCACTGTGGCGAACTTTGATGCCTGGTGGATGTAATATGTGTAATATCCATGAATCCGTGATAGCCTAGCGTAAGTTGCTTGCTTATTTATTTCCTTGTTGTCTTGTTTATTTGTTTTCTGGTAGTCAGTGTAGTTATTTTTTCACGGTTTGCTAGTGGCCGCAATAACCTATTTTTTTAAAATAGGCCACAATAACCACGGGCTACATATTTACTGTAGTGACCATGGGCCTCCTACGGGCCGTACAAACAATCAGCCTTTTACGAGCCATACAAACAATGGGCCTTCAACCCCGCAAAAAAAGAAACAAAGGACCTTCTATGGGTCATAGAAACAATGGGCCTTCTATGGGCCGTATGATGATTGGCCAAACATGGGCCAATAATAGACCGCATTATGGACCATAAACGGGCTAGAGTTGGAATCATCCATTCATGGGACGACCATAACGGTCCATCGTTAATGGGCCATATTTGATGACGCTGTGAAAACAGCCTAACAAATTAACACGCACAAACGGGCTGACTGTAACCACGGGCTGAATTTGGCCCACAAGCAGAAAGGGCCAGTAATGGGCCGTAAGTAACCGAATGCTGGAAATGAGCCCAAGAATAGATGGGCCCTGAGAAATCCGAAAGATAACACGGGCTGGAAACGGCCCAATGAAATAATGGGTCGTTAATGGGTATAAAGCGATACACTGTTCATTACGGGCTAGTTTCACCACGGGTCGTTAATGGGCCAAGAGTTACGAAGGGGCTCATATGGGTCGAAAGACGTCATGGGGCATACATGGGCTGAAAGTTACAACGGGCTGGAATCATATTAGATGGCCCAGATGACGCTACTAGGCCTTATTCGGATAGGTCGTAACGGGTCGTGACTTAGCAGGTTGTAAATGGGTTATATGCGAACAAGCCGTTAACAGGCTTTCTGTGGGCCGGCCCGCTACCTTTTGACCAAGTCAAATGAGCCGGCCTTTTCACCGGAATGGGCCTCTGTTGGGCCGTGCCATGTGTCGACGTATCATAGGCGCCTTCGGTCCAATGAGTGGATGACATCTGTCCCAACGGTGAGCCGACACGTGCGTTATCCGGCGAATGAGAATTTTACACGTGGAAAATCCCCACTGGTCGGGGCTGTTAACGGGTTATCGGATCCAAACCGGAACCCGATAGCTTATCGGCGACCCATTACGGTGGATGCCACGTGTCGGTCACCCTTGAAGAAAGCACTTCTATGACGTGCGATTTATCGTCATGGAAGTGGACACTTCCATGATAATAATTCTGGTAGTGTCATGGAACACTTCTATGATAGCACAGGTATGACTATCTTGATTCTGTCATAACATCTTCATGGATGTACATGCATGACAGAAAACGTGACCTACTGTGACAAACATGTATCATCACGGAAGTGTATATTTTTTGTAGTGGCTTGACCCGAATGTCGCCTGGACCTTCTCAGAGATCATGAACCCCGTCGAGGCCTGCCTGTAGGTCCTGGGCGAGCAGATGGCGCTGGTCTCTATGGCCGGCATGGGGATGACGACGGCCCTCTGGCCTGGCATCGTTGCACCTGATACGTCGCCAACATATCTATAATTTTTTTATTGTTCCATGCTATTATATTATCAATCTTGGATGTTTTATATGCATTTATATGCTATTTTATATGATTTTTGGGACTAACCTATTAACCTAGAGCCCAGTGCCAGTTTCTATTTTTTCCTTGTTTTTGAGTATCGCGGAAAAGGAAAACCAAATGGAGTCCAATTGACCTGACATTTCACGGAGATTATTTTTGGACCAGAAGAAGCCCAAGGAGTATCGGTGAAAGCACAAGTGCTCCCTGGGTGATTTTGGTAATTAATGTCAACATATCTCTTGTTGGACTAATGTTTCTACCTAGTATGTTTCAGATAAGTTCAACAATGGAGTGGCATGGACTAGAGGATGTGGAACCCCTTCAAAGTGCTAAGGACTAAGGACTGGGTCAAGCTCAAAGCTCAGGACTCTACATTTTCTATTTTAGTGATCCAAGATCACATTGAGTCCATAGGAAAGCCAATACTATTAAGAGGGGATGAGGTGTTGCTTAATGGCTTGCTTGCTCAAAGTTCTTAGTGATATGCTCCAAAGCCCTCAACCACTTTCTCACATCCACATATGTCCCAAACCTAAAAGTCAACTCAGCCCCACCGATTCTTTCTATCCGGAGCCACCGATTTCAGTTGACATAGCCACTGCCAGAAACCTTAATCAATTCGGTCTCACCGGTGGGATCTCGGTCTCACCGAGATGGGCATGCAAACTCTCTGTTGTCTATTACAGTATTTTTGGTCCCACCGAGATATGCAATCGGCCCCACCGAGTTTGCTTGGCCAACTCTCTGTTTCACTTATTACCCAAATCGGTCCCACCGAGTTTGAGTAATCGGTCAAACCGAGTTTTGGACTTACCCTAACCCTAGCACATCGGTCCCACCGAGTTGATCCAGTCGGTCCCACGAAACACCTAACGGTCACATTATGAACCAAATCGGTCCCACCGAGTTTGGTGATTTGTGTGTAACGGTTAGATTTTGTGTGGAGGCTATATATACCCCTCCACCCACTCTTCATTCATGGAGAGAGCCATCAGAACATGCCTACACTTCCAATACATATTTTATGAGAGAGAACCACCTACACTTGTGTTGAGGTCAAGATATTCCATTCCTACCACATAAATCTTGATCTCTAGCCTTCCCCAAGTTGCTTTCCACTCAAATCTTATTTCTACCAAATCCAATCTTATGAGAGAGAGTTGAGTGTTGGGGAGACTATCATTTGAAGCACAAGATCAAGGAGTTCATCATCAACACACCATTTGTTACTTCTTGGAGAGTGGTGTCTCCTAGATTGGCTAGGTGTTACTTGGAAGCCTCCGTCAAGATTGTGGAGTTGAACCAAGGAGTCTGTAAGGGCAAGGAGATTGCCTACTTCGTGAAGATCTACCCTAGTGAGGCAAGTCCTTCGTGGGCGATGGCCATGGTGGGATAGACAAGGATGCTTCCTCGTGGACCCTTCGTGGGTGGAGCCCTCCGTGGACTCGTGCAACCGTTACCCTTCGTGGGTTGAAGTCTCCATCAACGTGGATGTACGATAGCACCACCTATCGGAACCACGGATAAAAAATCTCCGTGTCTCCAAATTGCGTTTGCACACTCCAATCCCTTCTCTTTACATTCTTGCAACTTGCATGCTTTACTTTTCGCTGCTCATATACTCTTGTATGATTGCATGCTTGCTTGATATGTATTGTGAATGCTTAAACTTGTGCTAAAACTCCACATCAACTTAAGTGAAATTAAAAACTGCAACTTTACTTGTTTAGAGTCTATTCACCCCCCCCCCCCCTCTAGACACCTCTTCTCGATCCTTTCAATTGGTATCAGAGCTTTGGTCTCCATTGCCTTGGTTTAAACAACTTTGGAGGAAGATGGATGTGTCTACTTTGGGGAGTCTTAGATGTAGAGTGCCTATTCTCGATGGAGAGTTTTTCTATGAGTGGAAAAATGAAATGCTTCAGATTCTCAATGAATATCATTTGAACATGTACATTGCTAGCGCTTGTGCACCTCATATTGATCCTTTTCATCCTACACCCAAAGAGGGTATTGACATGATTCGCAATCTTAGAACCATCAATCTTATCATTAGAGGATTGCCCAAAAATTTGATTGCTAATTTACCTACTCTTGATTGTGCCTATACTATATGGAGATTTCTTGAGGAATGATTTCCAGATTATTCCTTGAAAATTTTAGATGAAATCCTTCATAAATCTATCGCCTTGAGTAAGATGAATTCTAGTGATCCTAGCTTTGGTGATTGTCTATTTGAGCTTACCAATCTCATGCTTGCCAAAGGAGATGTTGGAATCATTAGCAATATCATTTCCGAAGCAATTAGAATTCATAAAGATAACCATAGGAATGATCATTTATCTAATGATTTACCCTCTCTAGGAATTGATCAATCACAAGATGATGTCGAACATGGATACTATGATGAGGATGAGGATGATCTTGATGATGCAATGAGACACTTTGGTCGTATGGCAAATCTTCGTGGCTACATGGCTGGAGGAAAGAAATGGGTCCTTGATAGTGGATGTACTGATCATATGACCGGAGATAAAGATATGTTCCGAGAGCTTGCTGAAAACGACGGCCCTCAAAAGTATGTCACCTTTGGTGATAACTCAAAGGGTAAGGTGGTTGGCCTCGGTAAGGTGGCCATCTCACATGATAGCTCCATACAAAATGTCATGCTCGTTAAATCTCTTGGGTACAATTTACTTTCAGTATCTAGACTTGCTGATTTTGGTTTCAATGTCCTATTTACTGAGATAGATTGCCAAATATTTCATAGAGATAATCATAAAATGGTCTTTACCGGTATACGTAGAGGTGATCTTTACATTGTTGATTTCACTAAAAAGGCTCAACCTAGAACTTGCTTATGCTAATCACCATGATATCACCTTGTACCAAATGGACACTAAAGGTGCTTTTCTAAATGGTGAAATTGAGGAGGAAGTTTATGTCAAGCAACCTCTCGGCTTTGTCAATCCTAAGAAACCTAATCATGTTCACAAACTTCGCAAAGCCCTTTATGGTCTTAAACAAGCTCCTAGAGCGTGGTATAAATGCTTGACCAAGTTTCTTATTGAAAAAGGTTTTGAAATTGGTAAAATTGATTCTACTCTTTTCACTAAAAGGGTTATTGGAGAACTATTTGTGGGCCAAATTTATGTTGATGATATTATATTTGGTTCAACTAACTCTCATTTTAGTGAGTAGTTTGGAAAGCTAATGTCGGAGAAGTTTGAGATGTCTATCATGAGTGAACTCAAATTCTTTCTTGGTTTGCAAATCAAGCAAACTAAGGAAGGCACCTTTGTTTCTCAAACAAAGTACACCAAGGACTTATTCAAGAAGTTCAATATGCAGGAATGCAAAGGTATGTCTACACCCATGCCTACTAGTGGACATCTTGACTTGACTAAGGACGACGAACCAGTTGATCAAAAAGTTTACCGCTCTATGATTGGTTCATTGTTATATCTATGTGCCTCCCGTCCTGACATTATGCTAAGTGTGTGCATGTGTGCACGATATCAAGCAGCCCCTAAAGAGTGTCATCTTAAGGCTGTGAAAAGGATAGTGATATATTTAATATACACACCAAATTTTGGCATTTGGTATCCTAAGAGGTCTTCTTTTGATCTTGTTGGTTACTCCGATTCGGACTATGCCGGAGACAAGGTTGATAGAAAGTCCACTTTGGGCACTTGTCAATTTCTTGGTAGATCTCTTGTGTCTTGATCCTCCAAGAAACAAAACTCGGTATCCTTATCCACCGCCGAAGCGGAATATATTGCCGCTGGATCATGTTGTGCTCAATTACTTTGGATGACCCAAACTCTTAAAGATTATGGGATACATGTGAAACATGTTCCATTGCTTTGTGACAATGAAAGTGCTATCAAGATTGCTCACAATCCCATGCAGCACTCTCGAACTAAGAATATTGAAGTTCGTCATCATTTTATTTGAGATCATGTTGCCAAAGGGGACATTGATCTAAAGCATGTTCGCACCGATAAACAATTAGCGGATATATTTACCAAACCGCTTGATGAGAAAGTCTTTTGCCGTTTGAGAGGTGAATTGAACATCATTGACGCTTCAAACTTGGAGTAGGGACTCCATTTGGATACATGCAAGGCATGAGCCTTTGACTAATCCTTGATATTTCTTTCATGATGATATCTATACGTCTTGGATATCCTTGCACCCTTGCATGCTATCTAACCCTTGTAGGTACTTGGATGAATCTAAATCCATGAGATTGCAACTCACTCGCATCTTGAGCAATCTCTACATCATCAAGTCTCTATACAATGGTGGTTGAAGACAAGGAAGCACAAAACTGCACACACATATCCTTTGACAAATTCTACATTAAGATTTATGATTGTCATTTTGGATACACAAGTGCTCTTCCTTGAAAGGCTAACTCATGTAGGAAGATGGACTCAAATTCCAAGTGGTGCACCCAACTCTTGATGAGCTACATCAACCTTGAGCAACCCACACAAGTTCGACTACATGATCAAGATCATCACCACCATCCAAGGTATGTTGTTCCATCTTAGAGAGGCTTTACTCCAAGACGTGGGTCAAAGCAACTCAATAAGATGAGAATACATCAAGATGCTTAAACGAAAAATGGCAACCCCATTTTGCGCTTAAACGATGAGTATGACCAAAGATCAAGTGATCTCACTTGACTCTCATGTCAATATACTCTAACATAGGTGACTTTGTCACCGCCCATTTCTAGATGAAGTTCTCTTGTGTTTCCTCTTGCATTCTTCTCATGCATATGTGTTTCCCCTTCAAAAAAAACATCATCTAGACCTTTTATTTCTTCTTGTTCTGCATCGTCTGCATCCAATTCTTTGCAAATCTTTGTGAGATCTCAAGTGCCTAGTGAGCTGAGGTGACAAGTGTTTTCTCTGTGATGGACTTGGTCACACCGGTTTGTTTCCTTCGGTCCAACCGAATTCTATTAGTGCCACCGAAGCACACAACTCGGTGCTACCGATTTCACTACAGGGAAGACAACTTGCCACTTATTCCAGCAGCCTTCTTGCTCCAGCTCCACTCAATGATTCTTGTCCTCTACCAGCATCACATTCAATTTGCTTTGTGACTCAAGGACCAAACCCTTCTAAAACAAAACAAAAATCTAGAAGAGCCCTTCTTGGAAATTGATGTCAAAGGGGGAGAGAGAGATCACATCAAAGCTCTATGCTTGATCATTTCTATAGGGGGAGAGGACACTCAGGGGGAGTGTGACCCCAGATGCTTGGTGTTCAAGAAGAGAGAAGTTACATGTCTTTAAGAGGGGAAAGACATGTTCATATTTGATCATATTTGATTGCTTGCATTACCTCAAGCTCTGTTGTTTTCTTCTTTTGCTCTGATTTTCTGTTCCCTATCTTATCCCAATATCCCATGCAAGATTCAGGGGGGCAAGACATATAAGGGAAGGAAATCTCTGATTTTATTGCACATCTTTACCTTTGGGGACATGTCTATATCCAATGGAGTACTCAGTGCTCACTCTCTACATGTCATCTCAGTCTTGGTACCTTTGTGGTTCTTTTGTTTTCTCTGGCTAGTACATGTATTTGTGTTATCTAACCTTGTTTACTCAGGCTCATTCCCTTCTAAGCCAACTCAAGACCATAAGGTAAGTATATGCATCACAGTCATGTGCATGAGGATTTCTTGCTAATGTATATACTTTTTGCAAGAAGGACACATGAGCATGAGGGCACATTTCCTATATTCACATCATTTTATCTGATGCATATAGACAAGATACATGTAACACATGGATTACTCTGTCATGCTTATGCAGTCACATGCTCCTATCTTCCATATTTCCATGAGTGCATACATATAGGGGAAGCCTATGCACGTTGCATGTCTTTCCAAAGCTTTACTTGTTGCTCTCTATATCTTTATCTAAAGCTTTGATGTATGTTGCCATCAATTACCAAAAAGGGGGAGATTTATAGCATAAGTGCTCCCTGGGTGATTTTGGTAATTAATGTCAACATATCTCTTGTTGGACTAATGTTTCTACCTAGTATGTTTCAGATAAGTTCAACAATGGAGTGTCATGGACTAGAGGATGTGAACCCCTTCAAAGTGCTAAGGACTAAGGATTGGCTCAAGCTCAAAGCTCAGGACTCTACATTTTCTATTTTAGTGATCCAAGATCACATTGAGTCCATAGGAAAGCCAATACTATTAAGAGGGGATGAGGTGTTGCTTAATGGCTTTCTTGCTCAAGTGCTTAGTGATATGCTCCAAAGCCCTCCACCACTTTCTCACATCCACATATGTCCCAAACCTAAAAGTCAACTCGGCCCCACCGATTCTTTCTATCCGGAGCCACCGAGTTCATTGACATAGCCACTGCCAGAAACCCTAATCAATTCGATCTCACCGATGGGATCTCGGTCTCACCGAGATGGTCATGCAAACTCTCTGTTGCCTATTACAATATTTTTGGTCCCACCGAGATATGCAATCGGCCTCACTGAGTTTGCTTCGCCAACTTTCTGTTTCACTTATTACCCAAATCGGTCCCACCGAGTTTGTGTAATCGGTCAAACTGATTTTTGGACTTACCCTAACCCTAGCACATCGGTCCCGCTGAGTTGATCCAGTCTGTCCCACCGAAACACCTAACGGTCACATTATGAACCAAATCAGTCTGGCCGAGTTCTTTGAATCGGTCCCACCGAGTTTGGTGATTTGTGTGTAACGATTAGATTTTGTGTGGAGGCTATATATACCCCTCCACCCACTCTTCATTCATGGAGAGAGCCATCAGAACATGCCTACACTTCCAATACATATTTTCTGAGAGAGAACCACCTACATTTGTGTTGAGGTCAAGATATTCCATTCCTGCCACATAAATCTTGATCTCTAGCCTTCCCCAAGTTGCTTTTCACTCAAATCTTCTTTCTACCAAATCCAATCCTATGAGAGAGAGTTGAGTGTTGGGGATACTATCATTTGAAGCACAAGAGCAAGGAGTTCATCATCAACACACCATTTGTTACCTCTTGGAGAGTGGTGTCTCCTAGATTGGCTAGGTGTTACTTGGGAGCCTCCGTCAAGATTGTGGAGTTGAACCAAGGAGTTTGTAAGGGCAAGGAGATCGCCTACTTCGTGAAGATATACCCTAGTGAGGCAAGTCCTTCGTGGGCGACAGCCATGGTGGGATAAACAAGGTTGCTTCTTAGTGGACCCTTCGTGGGTGGAGCCCTCCGTGGACTCGCGCAACCGTTACCCTTCGTGGGTTGAAGTCTCCATCAACGTGGATGGACGATAGCACAACCTATCGGAACCACGGATAAAAAATCTCCGTGTCTCCAAATTGCGTTTGCACACTCCAATCCCTTCTCTTTACATTCTTGCAACTTGCATGCTTTACTTTCCGCTGCTCATATACTCTTGTATGATTGCATGCTTGCTTGATATGTATTGTGAATGCTTAAACTTGTGCTAAAAATCCACATCAACTTAAGTGAAATTAAAAAGTGCAACTTTACTTGATTAGAGTCTATTCACCCCCCCCCCTCTCTAGACACCTCTTCTTTATCCTTTCAACCGGAGATGGGCCAGAAGAGTCCCGAGGCACCCACGAGGGTGGGGGTGCGCCCCCTACCTCGTGGCCGCCTTGGGGACCCCCTGACTTGTTCCTGATGCCAAATTCTCCTATATATACCCAAACTTCCAGAACATAACCTAGATCAGGAGTTCCGCCGCCACAAGCCTCTATAGCCACCAAAAACCAATCGAGACCCTGTTCCGGCACCCTGCCAGAGGGGGAATCCCTCACCGATGGCCATCTTCATCATCCTGGCGCTCTCCATGACGAGGAGGGAGTAGTTCACCCTCGGGTCTGAGGGTATGTACCAGTAGCTATGTGTTTGATCTCTCTGCCGTGTTCTTGATTCGGCAAGATCTTGACGTATCGCGACCTTTGCTATTATAGTTGGATCTTATGATCTTTCTCCCCCTCTACTCTCTTCTAATGGATTGAGTTTTCCCTTCGAAGTTATCTTATCGGATTGAGTGTTTAAGGATTTGAGAACACTTGATGTATGTCTTGCGTGGGATACCCGTGGTGACAATGGGGTATTCTATTGATTCACTTGATGTATATTTTGGTGATCAACTTGCGGGTTCCATGACCTTGGGAATCTATCATAGGGGTTGGCACACGTTTTCGTCTTGACTCTCTGGTAGAAACTTTGGGGCACTCTTTGAAGTTCTATGTGTTGGTTGAATAGATGAATCTGAGATTGTGTGATGCATATTGTATAATCATACCCACGGATACTTGAGATGACATTGGAGTATCTAGGTGACGTTAGGGTTTTGATTGATTTGTGACTTAAGGTGTTCTTCTAGTACGAACTCTATGATAGATCGAACGGAAAGAATAGCTTCGTGTTATTTTACTACGACTCTTGAATAGATCGATCAGAAAGGATATCTTTGAA
Source organism: Aegilops umbellulata (assembly GCA_032464435.1). Taxonomy (NCBI): domain Eukaryota; kingdom Viridiplantae; phylum Streptophyta; class Magnoliopsida; order Poales; family Poaceae; genus Aegilops; species Aegilops umbellulata. The sequence continues at coordinate 39,186,021 of CP136055.1, read as the reverse complement.
GTGGTTTCGTACCCTACAATAATCTCTTCGTTTGTTATCCACTATTAGTGACTTTGGAGTGACTCTTTGTTGCATGTTGAGGGATAGTTACATGATCCAATTGTGTTATTATTGTTGAGAGAACTTGCACTAGTGAAATTATGAACCCTAGGCCTTGTTTCAACGCATTGCACTACCGTTTGTGCTCAGTTTTATCAATAGTTACCTTGCTGTTTTTATAATTTCAGATTACAAAAAACCTATATCTACCATCCATATTGCACTTGTATCACCATCTCTTCGCCGAACTAGTGCACGTATACAATTGAAGGAAATATGCCCTAGAGGCAATAATAAAGTTATTATTTATTTCCTTATATCATGATAAATGTTTATTATTCATGCTAGAATTGTATTAACCGGAAATATAATACTTGTGTGAATACATAGACAAACAGAGTGTCACTAGTATTCCTCTACTTGACTAGCTCGTTGATCAAAGATGGTTATGTTTCCTAGCCATTGACATGAATTGTCATATGATTAACGGGATCACATCATTAGGAGAATGATGTGATTGACTTGACCCATTCCGTTAGCTTAGCACACGATCGTTTAGTATTCTGCTATTGCTTTCTTCATGACTTATACATGTTCCTATGACTATGAGATTATGCAACTCCCGTTTACCGGAGGAACACTTTGTGTGCTACCAAACGTCACAACATAACTGGGTGATTATAAATGTGCTCTAGAGGTGTCTCCGAAGGTACTTGTTGGGTTGGCGTATTTCGAGATTAGGATTTGTCACTCCGATTGTCGGAGAGGTATCTCTGGGCCCACTCGGTAATGCACATCACTATAAGCCTTGCAAGCATTGTAACTAATGAGTTAGTTGCGGGATGATGTATTACGGAACGAGTAAAGAGACTTGCCGGTAACAAGATTGAACTAGGTATTCAGATACCGACGATCGAATCTCGGGCAAGTAACATACCGATGACAAAGGGAACAACGTATGTTGTTATGCGGTTTGACCGATAAAGATCTTCGCAGAATATGTGGGAGCCAATATGAGCATCCAGATTCCGCTATTGGTTATTGGCCGGAGACGTGTCTCGGTCATGTCTACATAGTTCTCGAACCCGTTGGGTCCGCACGCTTAAAGTTCAGTGACGATTGTATTATGAGTTTATGTGATTTGATGTATCGAAGGTAGTTCGGAGTCCCGGATGAGATCGGGGACATGACGAGGAGTCTCGAAATGGTCAATACATGAAAATTGATATATTGGATGACTATATTCGGACACTGGAATGGTTCCGGGGGTTATCGGATTTTACCGGAGTACCGGAGGGGTTACCGGAACCCCCTGGGTGTTTAATGGTCCATAGTGGGCCTTAGTGGAGAAGAGGAGAGGCAGCTAGGGTATTATGTTTTTTCAGGCCGCCAAGTCGCTCCTCCTCCTTCAAGAAAGAAAGCTAGGGTTTCTGCCTCTCGCCGGCGCCGCCGCAGGTCCGCCTCGTCTCCGGTGGCCCTAGGTCCATGGGGGCGCAGTGGATCCTGCCAAGGGCCGGTGGGAGGGCTCGGTTTTCAGTCGTTTTTTCTGTCTTGTTAGGGTTTGTGTCATGCTCAGGAAGGCGAGGCGGCGGCGGCTCCCTGAAGATGGAATAAAGGTCTCCCCGCCTAGCCCCCATTCCGGTAGTGCATCTAGCATCGTTGGTGGGCGTGTGGAGGTGTGTCTCCGGCGGATCTATCTTTGGTGGATTTGCTCGGATCTCGTCGTTGTTCGTCTACGTTCGTGTGTCTTCGGGTTGAATCCTTCCAACCTACGTTATTCTTCATCGGCGGCGGTTGATGTTCTGATGCGTTGGTCCTATGGGGCCTTAGCACGACGACTTCCCGACTGTCTACTACAACAAGTTGTGCCCGACTTCGGCGATGGAGGGGTGATGACGGCGGCGCGCCTTCGGCTCGCTTCAGTGCTTGTAGTCGTTGCTAGGTGGTATACGGATCTGGATGTAATTTTTATTTCTGGTGTTCGTTGTACTGCCATGAGTAAAGATAAATAGATTGGAAGTTTTTTCGCAAAAAGAAAAAGAGAAGAGGCAGCTAGGGAAGGGCCGCTCGCCCCTCCCCCTCTAGTCCGAATAGGACAAGGAGAGGGGGGCGGTGCCCCCCCTTTCCTTTCTCTCTCCCTCCTCTTTCCCCCTTCTCCTAATCAAACAAGGAAGGGAGGGAGTCCTACTCCCGGTGGAAGTAGGACTCCTCCTGGCGCGCCTCCTCCTGGCCGGCCGCACCTCCCCCCATGCTCCTTTATATACGGGGGCAGGGGGCACCCCATAGACAAGAGTTGATTTGATCTTTTAGTCGTGTGTGATGCCCCCCTCCACCATAGTCCACCTCGATAATACTTTAGAGGTGTTTAGGCGAAACCCTGCGTCGGTAGAACATCATCATCGTCACCACGCCGTCGTGCTGATGAAACACTCCCTCAACACTCGGCTAGATCAGAGTTCGAGGGACATCATCGGGCTGAACTTGTGCTGAACTCGGAGGTGTCGTGCGTTCGGTACTTGATCGGTCGGATCGTGAAGACGTACGACTACATCAACCGCATTGTGCTAATGCTTCCGCTTTCAGTCTACGAGGGTACGTGGACAACACTCTCCCCTCTCGTTGCTATGCATCACCATGATCTTGCGTGTGCGTAGGAATTTTTTTGAAATTACTACGTTCCCCAACAACAATTTGTCATTGTATTGGGTGTGTTGGGGACACAAGAGACTCATTGTTATTTGGTTGCAGGGTTGTTTGAGAGAGATCATCTTCATCCAATGCCTCCCACGGATTGATAAACCTTCAGTCATCCACTTGAGGGAAATTTGCTACTGTCCTACAAACCTCTGCACTTGGAGGCCCAACAACGTCTTCAAGAAGAAGGTTGTGTAGTAGACATCAAGCAATTTATGGCGCCGTTGCCGGGGAGGTGAGTGCTTGAAGGTATATCTTTAGATCTTGCAATCGAATCTTTTACTTTCTTGTTTTATCACTAGTTTAGTTTATAAAAGAAAACTACAAAAAAATGGAATTAAGGGTGCCTCATATGCTTCATCTTTTTAATGTCTTTCGTGAAAATGATGGGAAGGAAAATTGTGCTCAAGTACTAGAAGAAGAATTACATAGAATGCTTGGCATAAAATATGTGAATGATGAGCATGATTGCAATGTTGTTAGTACGAATTCCTTGAATATCCATGATGCTAATGATATGCAAAGCCACAATCTTGGGGATGCTATGTTTGATGAAGTTGATATTTTTTGTCCCCCAAGTCTTGATGAGCAAATTTATTTTGATGATAGCATGCCTCCTATTTATGATGATTATATTGATGAAAGTGGGTTTGGAAGAGTGTCAACTTTAGGAAATAATGATCCCACTATTTTGGAGGGTGTTGAATCTTATAATGTTTATGTAAGTGGATTTGGAGAGGTCATGACTTTATTTAGTGATGAATCCACTATTTCGGAAGAGGTTTCAATTGATTATGAGAATAAAGTTGCTATTTATGATGATTATTGTGATGATATGTATTCTATAAAGAATAATGTTAACCATGGAACTTGTCATCATGATTTTAATTTTCAATTGGATTATGCCTCACATGATAGTTATTTTGTTGAGTTTGCTCCCACTACTATTCATGAGAAGAAATTTGCTGATGTGGACAGTAATAAATTTTATATGCTTGTAGATCATGAAAAGAATGCTTTATGTGATGGTTATATTGTTGAATTCATTTATGATGCTACTGAAAATTATTATGAGGGAGGAATATATATTTGTAGGAATTGCAATAATATCAAGTTTTCTCTCTATGTGCTTGGAATTTTAAAGTTATGATTATTTTGCCTTCCTATGCTAGTTGATTATTGTTCCCATAAATTGTTTGCTCACAAAATCCCTATGCATAGGAAGTGGGTTAGACTTAAATGTGCTAGTCATATTATTCATGATGCTCTCTTTATGTTTCGATTCTTATCGTTTATGTGAGCATCATTGAAATCGTCATGCCTAGCTTGGGGCGTTAAACGTTAGCGCTTGTTGGGAGGCAACCCAATTTTATTCTTGTCCTTTGATTTTGCTCCTGTTTAGTAATAAATAATTCATATAGCCTCTGTTTAGATGTGGTTTTATGTTTTAATTAGTGTTTGTGCTAAGTAGAACCTTTGGGAAGACTTGGGTGAAGTCTTTGCGATCTTGCTGTAAAAAAACAGAAACTTTAGCGCTCGCAAGATTAGCTGCCATTTTTTACTGGAGAGTGCTTTTAGGTTGATTCTTTTTGAAGATGATTAATAGACAAATTCCTCACGTCCACCAATTTATTTCAGAATTTTTTGAGTTACAGAAGTATTCGTTTGATACAGATTACTACAGATTGTTCTGTTTTTGACAGATTCTGTTTTCTATGTGTTGTTTGCTTATTTTGATGAATCTATGAGTAGTATCGGAGGGTATGAACCATAGGTAAGTTGGATTACAGTAGATATTACACCAATATGAATCTAGAATGAGTTCACAACAGTACCTAAGTGGTGGTTTTATTTTCTTATACTAACGGAGCTTACGGGTTTTCTGTTGAGTTTTGTGTTGTGAAGTTTTCAAGTTTTGGGTAAAGATTCGATGGACTATGGAATAAGGAGTGGCAAGAGCCTAAGCTTGGGGATGCCCAAGGCACCCCCAAGGTAAAATTCAAGGACAACCAAAATCCTAAACTTGGGGATTCCTCGGAAGGCATCCCCTCTTTCGTCTTCGTCTATCGGTAACTTTACTTGAGGCTATATTTTTATTCACCACATGATATGTGTTTTGCTTGGAGTGTCTTGTATGATTTGAGTCTTTGATTTTTAGTTTGACACAATCATCCTTTCTGTACACACCTTTTGGCAGAGACACACATGAATCGGAATTTATTAGAATACTCTATGTGCTTCACTTATATCTTTTGAGCTAGATAATTTTGCTCTAGTGCTTCACTTATACATTTTTAGACAATGGTGGTGGTTTTATTTTAAAGAAATTATTGATCTCTCATGCTTCACTTATATTATTTTGAGATTCTTTTAGAACAGCATGGTAATTTGCTTTGACTATAAAATTACTCCTAATATGATAGGCATCCAGGATGGGTATAATAAAACTTTCATATAGAGTGCATTAAATACTATGATAAGTTTGATACTTGGTAGTTATTTTTAGATATAAAGGTGGTAATGTTAGAGTCATGCTAGTTGGGTAATTGTGGAATTGAGAAATACTTGTGTTGAGGATTGCAAGTCCCGTAGCATGCATGTATGGTAAACGTTGTGTGACAAATTTGAAGCATGGGGTGTTCTTTGATTGCTTTCCTTATGAGTGGCGGACGGGGACGAGCGATGGTCTTTTCCTACCAATATATCCCCCTAGGGGCATGCGTAGTAGTACTTTGCTTCGAGGGCTAATAAACTTTTGCAATAAGTATATGAGTTCTTTATGACTAATGTGAGTCCATGGATTATACGCACTCTTACCTTTTCGCAATTTGCTAGCCTCTACGGACCGTGCATTGCCCTTTCTCACCTCGAGAGTTGGTGCAAACTTCGCTGGTGCATCCAAACCCCTTGATACGATATGCTCTATCACACATAAGCATCCTTATATCTTCCTCAAAACAGCCACCATACCTACCTATCATGGCATTTCCATAGCCATTTTGAGATATATTGCCATGCAACTTTCCACCATTCTGTTTATTATGACACGCTTCATCATTGTCATATTGCCTTGCATGATCATGTAGTTGACATCGTATTTGTGGCAAAGCCACCGTTCATAATTTTTCATACATGTCACTCTTGATCCATTGCACATCCCGGTACACCGCCGGAGGCATTCACATAGAGTCATATTTTTTCTAGTATCGAGTTGTAATATTGAGTTATAAGTAAACAAAATTGTGATGATCATCATTATTAGATCATTGTCCCATGTGAGGAAAGGATGATGGAGATTATGATTCCCCCACAAGTCGGGATGAGACTCCGAACAAAAAAAAGAGGCCGAAGAAGCCCAAATAGAAAAAGAGGCCAAAGAATCCCAAATAATATATATATATAATGAGAGAAAAAGATAGAAGGGGAAATGTTACTATCCTTTTCCCACACTTGTGCTTCAAAGTAGCACCATGATCTTCATGATAGAGAGTCTCTTGTTTTGTCAATTTCATATACTAGTGGGAATTTTTTTCATTATGAAACTTGGCTTGTATATTCCAATGATGGGCTTCCTCAAAATGCCCTAGGTCTTCGTGAGCAAGCAAGTTGGATGCACACCCACTTAGTTTCTTTTGATGAGCTTTCATATATTTATAGCTCTAGTGCACCCGTTGCATGGCAATCCCTACTCCTCGCATTGACATCAATTGATGGGCATCTCCATAGCCCGTTGATTAGTGGCATCAATGTGAGACTTTCTACTTTTTGCCTTCTCACATAACCCCCATCATCATATGCTATGCCACCTATATTGCTATATCCATGGCTTGCGCTCATGTATTGCGTGAGGGTTGAAAAATCTGAAGCACGTTAAAAAGTATGAACCAATTGCTCGGCTTGTCATCGGGGTTGTGCATGATGGGATCATTTTGTGTGATGAAAATGAAGCATGGACAAACTATATGATTTTGTAGGGATGAGTTTCTTTGGCTATGTTATTTTGATAAGACATAATTGCTTGGTTAGCATGCTTGAAGTATTACTATTTTTATGTCAATATTAAAACTTTGTCTAGAATCTTTCGGATCTGAACATTCATGCCACAATAAAGAAAATTACACTGAAAATTATGTTAGGTAGCATTCCACATCAAAAATTATGTTTTTATCATTTACCTACTCGAGGACGAGCAGGAATTAAGCTTGGGGATGCTTGATACGTCTCCAACGTATCTATAATTTTTGATTGTTTCATGATATTATATTATCAATCTTGGATGTTTTATATGCTATTTTATATGATTTTTGGGACTAACCTATTAACATAGAGCCAAGTGTCAGTTTCTATTTTTTCCTTATTTTTGAGTATCGCAGAAAAGGAAAACCAAACAGAGTCCAATTGACCTGAAATTTCACGGAGATTATTTTTGTACCAGAAGAAGCCCACGGAGTATTGGAGATGGGCCAGAAGATTCCCGAGGCATCCACGAGGGTGGGGGCGCGCCCTACCCCCTGGGCACGCCCCCTACCTCGTGGCCGCCTCGGGGACCCCCCTGACTTGTTCCCGGCGCCAACTTCTCCTATATATACCCAAACTTCCAGAACATAACCTAGATCGGGAGTTCCGCCGCCGCAAGCCTCTATAGCCACCAAAAACCAATCGGGACCCTGTTCCAGCACCCTGCCGGAGGGGGAATCCCTCACCGGTGGCCATCTTCATCATCCCGGCGCTCTCCATGACGAGGAGAGAGTAGTTCACCCTCGGGGCTGAGGGTATGTACCAGTAGCTATGTGTTTGATCTCTCTCTCTCTCTCGTGTTCTTGATTCGGCATGATCTTGATGTACCGCGAGCTTTGCTATTATAGTTGGATCTTATGATGTTTCTCCCCCTCTACACTCTTGTAATGGATTGAGTTTTTCCTTCGAAGTTATCTTATCGGATTGAGTCTTTAAGGATTTGAGAACACTTGATGTATGTCTTGCGTGGGATACCCGTGGTGATAATGGGGTATTCTATTGATTTACTTGATGTATGTTTTGGTGATCAACTTGCGGGTTCCGTGACCTTGGCAATCTATGTATAGGGCTTGGCACACGTTTTGGTCTTGAATCTCCAGTAGAAACTTTGGGGCACTCTTTGAAGTTCTATGTGTTGGTTGAATAGATGAATCCGAGATTGTGTGATGCATATCGTATAATCATACCCACGGATACTTAAGGTGACATTGGAGTATCTAGGTGACATTAGGGTTTTGGTTGATTTGTGTCTTAAGATGTTATTCTAGTACGAACTCTATGATAGATTGAACGGAAAGAATAGCTTCATGTTATTTTACTACGGACTCTTGAATAGATCGATCAGAAAGGATAACTTTGAGGTGGTTTTGTACCCTACAATAATCTCTTCGTTTGTTCTCTGCTATTAGTGACTTTGGAGTGACTCTTTGTTGCATGTTGAGGGATAGTTATATGATCCAATTATGTTATTATTGTTGAGAGAACTTGCACTAGTGAAAGTATGAACCCTAGGCCTTGTTTTAACGCATTGCAATACCATTTGTGCTCACTTTTATTATTAGTTACTTTGCTATTTTTATAATTTCAGATTACAAAAACCTATATCTACCATCCATATTGCACTTGTATCACCATCTCTTCGCCGAATTAGTGCACCTATACAATTTATCATTGTATTGGGTGTGTTGGGGACACAAGAGACTCTTTGTTATTTGGTTGCAGGGTTGATTAAGAGAGACAATCTTCATCCAACGCCTCCCACGGATTGATAAACCTTAGGTCATCCACTTGAGGGAAATTTGCTACTGTCCTACAAACCTCTGCACTTGGAGGCCCAACAACGTCTACAAGAAGAAGGTTGTGTAGTAGACATTAGCGCCCAACAGCTTCACGCGGCTGGCGCAGTGGCTGGAGGCCGGGCCTGCGCGGCTTCATGCGTGGCGCGTCTCTGTTGCCCGTGTCGGCGCCGATATGGCTCTGAGGTTCGTCATGTCGTGGTACCCGGACCTGGTGCTGGACCAGCTGATGGCCCAACGAGTCAGCGCGGAGCGCCAGCTACAAGCAGAGGCGGGCCGGATCGCCGCCAAGGCCAGCTACATGGCCTCGTTCACGCTACACGACGAGTTCCAGATGGAACGGACGGAATACGGCAGGGTGGTGCCTCCAGATGACTTTGGCCTACTGCTGGACGACCCATTGGGCAGCTCTGAGGAGTCAGGTCCTTGCACGGACGAGGACGCCGGGTTGGAGGACACCGGCACCTCGATGAACCCGGAGGCTACTGAGGAGGAGCCGGCGGTCGTGCAACCCGACGCTGGAGCTGTCTGAAGCCAAAGCCGCCCTACTTATCATTTTAGCATTTATGTTAAGTAGCAGTTCCACCCACCCACTGGGGCATTGGTGAATGTAATGAACTTTTGGCCTTGGGTCCATATGATCGTAATGTAAATATTTTGGTGAATGTTTGTGCTTTTGCTCTTTGTTTTCTAAGCCGTTTTCTTGCTTGCTTCCTCTTTGGGCCTCCACCCTCCCCCATGAGTCGAACAACCGGGTGCCGGTCTATGACAAGGAGTTCGGCCCTTGGAAGGAGCGTGCGGTACTTAGGCCCTTCGAACGTTGAGCGCGTGCGAAACACCCATTGGGTCGGCTGGCGAGCAGTGATACGTCTCCAACGTATCTATAATTGTTGATTGTTCCATGCTATTATATTATCTGTTTTGGATGTTTAATGGGATTTAATATGATCTTTTATATTATTTTTGGGACTAACCTATTAACCAGAGGCTTAGTGCTAGTTTCTGTTTTTTGCTTATTTCATTGTTTTGCATAAAAGGAATACCAAACGGAGTCCAAACAGAATGAAACCTTCGCGACAATCTTTCTTGGACCAAGAGCAAACCAGAAGACTTGGAGATGAAGTCGGAGAAGCAACGAGGCGGCCACGAGGCAGGAGGGCGCGCCCAGGGGGGTAGGCGTGCCCCCCACCCTCGTGGGCCCCTCATAGCTCCACCGACGTACTTCTTTTGCCTATATATACTCTTATACCCTAGAAACATCATGGAGAGCCACGAAACCACTTTTCCACCGCCGCAACCTTTTGTACCCGTGAGATCCCATCTTGGGGCCTTTTCCAGCGATCTGCGGAGGGGGAATCGATCACGGAGGACTTTTACATCAACACCATAGCCTCTCCGATGAAGCGTGAGTAGTTTACCACAGACCTTCGGGTCCATAGTTATTAGCTAGATGGCTTCTTCTCTCTTCGATTCTCAATACAAAGTTCCCCTCGATGTTCTTGGAGATCTATTCGATGTAATACTCTTTTGCGGTGTGTTTGTCGAGATCCGATGAATTTTGGATTTATGAACTTGATTATCTATGAATATTATTTGGTTCTTCTCTGAATTCTTATATGCATGATTTGATATCTTTGCAAGTCTCTTCGAACTATAGGTTTAGTTTGGCCTACTAGATTGATCTTTCTTGCAATGGGAGAAGTGCTTAGCTTTGGGTTCAATCTTGCGGTGTGTCCTTTACCAATGACAGTAGGGGAAGCAAGGCACGTATTGTATTGTTGCCATCGAGGATAAAAAGATGGGGTTTATATCATATTTCTTGAGTTTATCCCTCTACATCATGTCATCTTGCTTAATGCGTTACTCTGTTCTTATGAACTTAATCCTCTAGATGCATGATGGATAGCGGTCGATGTGTGGAGTAATAGTAGTAGATGCAGAATCGTTTCGGTCTACTTGACACGGACGTGATGCCTATATTCATGATCATTTCCTTAGATAACTTCATAACTATGCGCTTTTCTATCAATTGCTCGGCAGTAATTTGTTCACCCACCATAATACATGCTATCTTGAGAGAAGCCACTAGTGAAACCTATGGCCCCAGGGTCTATTTCTTATTATATTGCATCTCTTTTATTTACATTGCATCTTGTTTACTATTTTGCAATCTTTACTTTCCAATCTATACAACAAAAATACCAAAAATATTTACTTTACTATCTTTATTAGACCTCACTTTTGCGAGTGACCGTGAAGGGATTGACAACCCCTTTATCGCGTTGGTTGCAAGGTTCTTGATTGTTTGTGTAGGTACTAGCTGACTTGTGCGTTGTCTCCTAATGGATTGATACCTTGGTTCTCAAAACTGAGGGAGATACTTACGCTACTTTGCTGCATCACCCTTTCCTCTTCAAGGGAAAACCAACACATGCTCAAGAGGTAGCAAGCAGTCGGTCGTGCGGCAACTTAGTGTGGTGAGGCCGGGTTGGCCAATCCGGCAGACCCAACTTAGTGTTTCGCGGCATGTGGGTGCTTTGGCCCATAGTTCTTGACGGCCAACAGCCGAAGCCGGACTGTGGCGTAAGGTGAAGTGGAGGGCCTCGGCAACCCGAACACGCCGGGATGTGCTAAGGAGGACCGCGGGTTGTGGTCAAACCGGCCAGCCCCCAAGCCCCCGGGTTGAGCGAGCCAACCGGGCGGTGGGGGTTTAAGAAAATTTACAAGTGTGTAGAACACAATAACTTGGCAGGAAAAGACAGCCCCCAAGCGTCGTTCATTGGTCCCATAGTTTTTCAAATGATTACAAAAGGCAGTGATACATACGTGCATGCAGCTAACTGTAAAACGGGTGGAGGAGCTCTGCATTCCAGGGCCGGCTTGTCTCTTCGCCGGCGGTATCTCTCTTGCACTTGTTCGGCTTGCGGGCATCGATGAGGTAGTAGGCGTTGCGGTCACACAAGGCTTTGCTGACGATGAAGGGGCCCTCCCATGGGGAGGCCAACTTGTGTTGGTCGACTTGCTGCTGGACAAGCCGGAGGACGAGGTCTCCCTCGCGGAACGCGAGGGGCTTGATCTTCTTGCTGTGATAGTGCCTCAGTCCTTGCTGATAGATGGTGGATCGACTAAGACCGAAAAGGCGTGCTTCTTCGAGGTCGGCGGCATCTTCACGGGCTTCCTTGTCTTGGGCTTTGGTGTACATCAGGACTCACGGCGAGTCGAACTCGATGTCGGTCGGGATGACGGCTTCTGCTCCATAGATCAGGAAGAACGGGGTGAACCCAGTCGGCCGGTTTGGCATTGTTCGGAGACTCCAGAGGACGGTCGGCAACTCATCAAGCCAGCTGCCGGGTGAAAGGATGAGGGGCTCGACGAGCCGTGGCTTGATGCCGAAAAGGATGAGGCCATTGGCCCGCTTGACCTGGTCATTGGACTGAGGGTGGGCCATGGAGTCTAGGTCGAGTCGGACACTGGAGACGGAGCAGTACTGCGCGAGCGCGCCCTTGGTGAAGTAGGTGCCGTTGTCCGTGATGACGTTGTGGGCGGACGCGGTAGCGCATCGCGATGTCTTTGACGAACCGGACGGCTGTTGGTCCGTCTAGTTTCTTGATCGGTCGCGCCTCGATCCACTTGGTAAACTTGTCGACCACCACCAGCAAATGCGTCATGCCGCCTCGAGCGGTCTTGAAGAGTCCCACCATGTCGAGTCCCCATACCACAAAGGGCCAGGTGATCGGGATGGTTTGTAGGGCTGATGCCGGCTGGTGGCTGCGCTTGCTGAAGCGCTGGCATCCCTCACACCTGAGAACGAGTGAATCGGCATCTCTGAGGGCTGTGGGCCAGTAGAAACCATGGCGAAAAGCCTTGGCCACCAGAGACCTAGAGGTGGCGTGGTGCCCGCTCTCGCCCTGTTGTATGTCGATGAGGATCTCTATGCCCTTGTCCTGGTCGACACAACGCTGGAACACACCTGTCGCACTGCACTTGATGAACTCGTTGTTGATGATGTTGTAGGCGGACGCCCGGCATTGCACTTGCCGGGCCTCTGTCTCGTCCATGGGGAGCACTCCGTTCTCCAGGAATGCTAAGATCGGCTAGGCCCATGACAGGGCCGCCACCACGGTGAAGACGGCCACCAAGATGGGTTCTGGGGCGGCAGCCACCGGGCCGAGATCGGCAGTCCCCTAGACCGGGTTAGAGGCGACGGCGGTCGGGTCGAGCACGGCAACCCTCGGGCCGGGATCAGCAGTCCCTGGGCCGGGTTCCACATCCCCCGGGACTGGGTTGGAGATGGCAGCCCCCGAGCTTGGACCGGAAGCCCATGGGTCTGAGTTGGGGAGGGGCGCTATCGGGTCATCCGGGATGGAGATGGACTCGGAATTCGGAGACGGCTTGACGGACGGCTTGCGCAAGTGCTCGAGGGAGACGTCGAACGGTATGGCCGGCCGGGATGAGCCAATCTTGGCTAGTGTGTCGGCGGCTTCATTTTCTGCACGCGGGACGTGGAGGAACTCGCAGCTATAAAAAATGGCAGAGAGCTGCTGGACCAGGAAGCGGTAGCTGGCCATGTTGGCGTCCCGGGAGTCCCACTCACCGGAACACTACTGCACCACCAGGTCCGAGTCACCATAGCACAGAATGTGTTGGATGCCGAGTTCCTTGGCAAGCCGGAGGCCATGCACAAGGGCTTTGTACTCGACAATGTTGTTGGAGGCGGCGAAGTGGATCTAGAGCGCGTACCGGAGCTGATCGCCCTTTGGGGAAGATAGCACGATGCCGGCTCCCAAGCCGGAGCGCATCTTGGAGCCATCGAAGTGCATGCGCCAGTGTGTTGAATCTGGCAGCGGCGGTAGATACTGGGTCTCCGTCCAGTCGACGAGGTAGTTGGCCAGGGCTTGGGACTTGATCGTGGTGCGGGGATCGTAGAGGATGGTGTGGCCGGCCAACTCGATAGCCCACTTGGCAACCCGGCCAGAGGCATCCCGGCAGCCTATGATCTCGCCGATGGGGGCTGTGCTGACCACGGTGACAACGTGCTCATGGAAGTACTGCTTCAGCTTCTTGGCGGTAAAGTACACGCCATAACACATCTTCTGGTAGTGCGGGTAGTTCTGCTTGGAGGCGGAAAGAACCTCGCTCAGGTAGTAGACCGGGCGTTGGACAGATTGGATCTTGCCCTTCTCTAGTCGCTCGACCACCAGCACCATGCTGACCGACCGTGAGGTGGCGGCAATATATAGCAACAGCGGCTCCTTGTCTGCCGACGCGGCCAGGACGGGTGCGGTGGAGAGCATGCGCTTGAGATCCCAGAAAGCTTCGTCTGCCTAGTCGTTCCACTCGAACGTCGCCGTCTTCGTCATCAGCTGATATAGTGGCAAGGCCCTCTTGCCCAGCCAGCTGAGAAACCGGCTGACTGTGGCCAAGCAGCCAGTGAATTTCTGGACATCTCGCAGCTAGGTTGGCTTGCGCATGCACTCGATGGCCATTATCTTCTCTGGGTTCGCCTCAATTCCGCGCTCCGAGACGAGGAAGGCGAGCAGCTTCTCGGCCAGCACACCGAAAATGCACTTTTCCGGGTTGAGCTTGATCTGGTACTCACGCAAATTGGCAAATGTCTCCCTCAGGTCGTCAAGGAGCATGAGGTGCTGCTTGGTCTTCACCATGATGTCGTCCATGTAGACGTGGATATTGCGGCTGAGTTGCGTCAGCAGGCATTTCTGCATGCAACACTGGAAGGTGGCACTGGTGTTCTTCAAGCCAAAGGACATGGTGATGTAGCAATATGCCTCGAAGGGCATGATGAAGGGCGTCTCCAAGACGTCGGCCGGGTCCAGCTTGATCTGATGATAGCCGGAGTAAGCATCCAGGAAGGACAGGAGCTCGCAGCCGGCAGTGGAGTCGATGACTTGGTCAATCCGTGGCAGAGCGAAAGGATCCTTGGGGCAGGCCTTGTTCAGGCTGGGGTACTCTATGCACATGTGCCAAGTGTTGTTCTTCTTCGGGATGAGAATTGGGTTGGCCAGACACTCGGGGTGGAACACTTCCATGATGAGTCCGGCCATGAGTAGCTTGGCGACCTCTTCACCGATGGTCCTCCTCTTCTCTTCTGAAAAGCGGCATAGGGGTTGACGGATAGGCTTGGCATCCTTGTGGACGTGGAGTTTGTGCTCGGCGTACTTCCTCGGGATTCCGGGCATGTCCTTTGGGGTCCATGCGAAGATATCCCGACTCTCATGGAGGAAGTCGACGAGCTCGCCTTCCTATTTGTTGTCGAGGCGGGTGCCCACGATGACGTACTTGCTGCAGCTGGGGTCTTCCGGGTTCAGCTTGACCTTCTTGGTCTCCTTGGACGGCTGGAATGAGGCCTCGCCAGACGGCTCCTTGGCCGAAGCCGGTACAGCCGGCGTCTCATTGGCTAGCGTGTCAATCCGGTCGAGCTGGCACCACTCCTCGGCTATGACCAGCAACTCGGCCAGTTTGGCGCCAGCTAGAGCGCACTCCAAGGACTTGCGGCAGTTGCCGACGACGGTGATGAGGCCCTTCATACCCGGCAGCTTCATCTTCAGGTAGGCGTAGTGGGGGACTGCCATGAACTTGGCTATCATAGGCCGGCCCAGCAACATGTGGCACACATTGGACAGGTCCACCACCTTGAACCAGATCGGCTCGCGCCAGAAGTGATCGTTCATGCCGAAGAGGATGTCAAGCCAAATCCGGATGATGGGGGAACAGGAGAGACCCGACACGATGCCGTGGAACACCGTCCGTGTTGGCCCCAAGTCTTTGGCCTCGAGGCCGAGCTTGGTCATGGTGTCGCGGTAGAGGATGTTGATGTTGCTGCCGCCATCGATGAGAACCCGCGAAAAGTTGCAGGTGCGCCGGGTTGCGACTATGGTGGTGTCGAGGATGAGGGCGTAGCCACCCGGTTTTGACATGATGGCCGGGTGGTCCTCCCGGGTCTAACTCATCAGACGCTCCGACCAGTGCATGTACTCCACGCAGTCGGGACGACGGTGTTCACCTCCTGCCGGAGCAGGCGCTCGCTACGCTTGTCGTTGCCAAGGCTGGTGAAGGCGACGTAGCTTGCATTCTGGTTGGGGAAGACATCATTGTGCATCACACCATTTGCTTGGGGCTATGAAGGAGGAGGCGGAGCCAGCTGCCCCTCGCCTGGAGTAGGAGCCAGAGGAGGCGGGATGTCGCCCCTCATGATGCGCTTGGTGATGGCGCACTGCCGAAGCATGTGCGTCGACGGCCTCGCACCACTATGGTGCTTGCAGGGAGCATCGAGCATTTCCTCAAATCTCATGGCGGGTTGCCATGCCATCTTGCTGGCTTGCCGGCTTTTCGGCGCTTGCCGGCCGGCTTGTCCGCGGGCGGTCACGACAAGGCGGTTGTCGTAGCGCTGGGCCTGCTAGTCGGCCTTGTGCTTGTTGTTCTGCTGGTTGTTCTGCTGGTTGTTCTGCTGGCGGCTGCTCTCGCTAGCCGGCTTGGGGGTGGTACCCGCATCGCCCTGCCGGCTTCATCCAGCACCACCTAGATCTTCATGGGGGAGTCGGTGTTGGCGTACTTGTCTGCGATGACCATGAGCGCGGCCATGGTGGTTGGCTCGGAGCGCAGGAGCTTGTGCTTGAGGAGGGTGCCATTCCAGTAGCCGCTCATGAAGTACTGAATGGCTCAGACCTCATGGACGCCCTCGCAGCTGTTCCGGAGCTCGGTCTAGCGTGCGAGGTATTCAAGGCCGGTTTCCGCCAGCCCCTGCACGCACATGGCGAGCTGGCTGAGACGGCCGGGATGCTTGTAGTGAAGGAAATATGCCCTAGAGGCAATAATAAAGTTGTTATTTTATATTTCCTTATTCATGATAAAGGTTTATTATTCATGCTAGAATTGTATTGATCGGAAACCTTAATACATGTGTGACTACATAAACAAACATCATGTCCCAAGTAAGCCTCTACTAGACTAGCTCGTTGATCAAAGATGGTTAAGGTTTCCTAACCATAGAAATAAGTTGTCATTTGATAACGGGATCACATCATTAGGAGAATGATGTGATGGACAAGACCCATCTGTTAGCTTAGCATAATGATCATTCAGCTTTATTGCTATTGCTTTCTTCATGTCAAATACATATTCCTTCGACTATGAGATTATGCAACTCTCGGATACTGGAGGAATACCTTGTGTGCTATCAAACGTCACAACGTAACTGGGTGATTATAAAGATGCTCTACAGGTATCTCCGAAGGTGTTTGTTGGGTTGGCATAGATCGAGATTACGATTTGTCACTCCGAGTATCGGAGAGGTATCTCTGGGCCCTCTCGGTAATACACATCATAAGCTTGCAAGCAAACGACTAAGGAGTTAGTCATGAGGTGATGTATTACGGAACGAGTAAAGAGACTTGCCCGTAACGAGATTGAACTAGGTATGAAGATATCGACGATCGAATCTCGGGAAAGTAACATACCAATAGATAAAGGGAATAACGTATGTTGTCATAACGGTTCAACCGATAAAGATCTTCGTAGAATATGTAGGAGCCAATATGAGCATTCAGGTTCCCTTGTTAGTTATTGACCGGAGAGGTGTCTCGGTCATGACTACATAATTCCCGAACCCGCAAGGTCGCACGTTGAACGTTCGTTGACGCTAGAGTAGTATTGGGATATCTGATGAGTGGTAACCAAATGTTGTTTGGAGTCCCGGACGTCACGAGGAGTCTCAGAATGGTTGAGAGGTAAATATTTATATATGGGAAGTCATATTTTGGGTTCCGAAAAAAGATGCAGTTTTTTGGTATTGTACCGGGAAGCTTCTAGAAGGTTCCAGAGGATTCTGGAGGGGTTCGGAAGTCCACAAGTGGTTCCACCACGACCCAATGGCTAGCATGGGCTGCGGGGAGGCGCCCTGGCCTTATTAGGCTAGGCGCACCAAGTCCTCAAAAGCCCATGTGGCTAGGGAAGGCAAAAAAGGAAGGAGTCCTAGTAGGAATAGGATTGGACTTGGGGTCCAAGTCCTCTCCCCCTTAGCTACGCCCTAGGGCTTGGAGGGACTGTTTACCACACCCCTCCACCTATATATAGAGGGGAGGGGTGCCCCAAGAGAACACACCAAGCCCTTGGCTCCCCTCTCTCTCCCGTTACTCCGTAGTTCCACCGCCTCGACCCGGCGACGCTTAGCGAAGCGCTGTCGGTGTTCCACCACCACCACCACCACCATGACATCATGTTGGTTGTGATCCCATCTACTTCTCCTCTCTCGCTTGCTGGATCAAGAAGGAGACGTCATCGAGCTGCACGTGTGCTAAACTCGGAGGTGTCGTCCGTTTGGCACTAGATTGGTTGGATCGTGATCGGATCGCGAAGAGTACGACTACATCAACCGCGTGATAACGCTTCTACTTAATGGTCTACAAGGGTACATAGAACACTCTCCCCTCTTGTTGCTATGCATCTCCTAGATAGATCTTGCGTGAGCGTAGGAAATTTTTGAAATTGCATGCTACGTTTCCCAACATGTAGGTGCCAGTGAAGTTGCGCACGAAGGCCTTCTCGAAGTCGACCCATGCGTTAACGCTGTCGGCCGGCAGGCTATTCATCCATGTGCGGGCCAAACCCTGAAGCATGAGCAAGATGTAGTGCACGGCAAGACGGCGATTGCCGCCCGTGATGCCGATGGCGGTGGTGTAGCCAATGAGCCAGTCCTCCGACTTGACGGAGCCGTTGTACTTGGGGGTATCGTGGGGCAGCATGAACCCTTTGTGGAAGGGCTCATCCCGGATGCGCAGGCCAAAACAAGCCGGCCCGATAGCGTTGTCTTCCTCTAGCTCGAGGGAGAGGGCGAGCTGGTCAAGGTGATGTGAAGCATCGGTGTCGTCGATGGCGCACGGGCCCAGCCGGCTCACGACGGGGCCGCGAGGCGCCGGGTTGGTTGAGGCCGGGTTGCCACGCCAGCCGAACGGCGGGGGAGGGTCTTGCTGGCGCCGGTCTCCGGTGGCCGGATCGTTTCCCAAGTCGTCTCAGGCCGTCAGGGCGCGGTTGCGCCGGGTTCAGGTCTGGCTGGATTGAGCTTCGTTAGGGCACGGGGAAGACGCGGTGTTTTGCTGCTCGGGGTCCTTGGAGCGGTGCGAGACTGAACCCGCCGGGTGGTCGAGGCGGTATTGCTGCGTGTTCGCATCGCCGAGAAGCTCGTTCACGCGCTGCAGGCGCTGCAGGCGCTCCTGCAGGTCCTCGCCCGGCAGCCGCTCCATGCCGACGGCGGACGCCTATGCGGCATGCATGTTCTTAACGAGGGTGTCGTAGACGGTCGGGACCGCGCCAAGGGCGCGGACAATGGCGACGCCACAGGCCCGCACGTCGACTACATGGCTGGGCTCGGCAGCGGTTGGCGCGAAGCTGTACGCGGCGTCGCGCTCCCGCTGCGCGGACTCCAGCCGACGCTGCATGGCAGCGAGCGTCGCGGCCTCGTCCAGCAGGCGCTTGCGGCCCTCCTTGAGCTAGGCCAGGGCCTCAGCGGCGTTGGTGGCATTGGCGTTGGTGCCGATGGGGACGCTAAGATTCTGCATCATGGTGCACAGCGGTTCGGGCACGCTGGTGCGCTCCGCCACGGCCTTGGCAACGACGTCCTTCTTAGCGGCGCTGGACGAACCGGAGTCGGAGCCGGTGACGAGCACTTCCACCCGGACGCAGAGATCCGCCGCCTCGGCGGAGATGGCGCTGCCCAGGGGGACGGGTGAGTCAGAGACGTCGAGCACCCCACTAGGGTAATCATCGGCCGCGGGCGCATTAGAGATGCGCAGCGCGGCGAAGGAGGCGGCGAGGGCGTCGATGATGTCGGCCGCCAGCACAACAGGCTTGGGGGACGTGTAGCGCGCGATGCACTCACCAGAATTGATGATGAGCTCTGTCTGGAACATGTCTTCGGCCGGACCTCGAGTTTCCCCACGGTGGGCGCCAACTGTCGTGGTGGGCGCACGACAGATGCCAAAGGATGGCTAAAGAGAGAGATAGGCTCGAGGGCACCGGTGGGCTCCAGAGGTGAGGTCGACATGAGCGAGCATGGGACACAAGACATACCCAGGTTCGGGGCTCTCCAGAGAGATAACACCCCTAGTCCTGCCGAGAGTGGTTTATATGTGGAGTAGTACAGAGTTGCTCCTAGAGATATTTGGGGGGAGGAAGGAGGACAGGCCAAGGCTTAGGCTGCTCCTTCTCCTTGTGTATGTGTGTGTTCTACTGATGATCAACGTGTCTGCGTATGGAGGCCTCCTGGGGGGTTTTATAGGTCAACCCCCCAGGGTTACAAATGGTAAAGATACAAGGCCATGGGGTCGGGATGTCAGCGTCTGGGAAGACGGAGATGGGACCCGCCGGGTACCAGGATTCGTCAGGTTCTCCGGGCACGGGCCCCGTGCACCAGGGGCACTGTTCTGCGTCTTGTCATCCGTCACGGAGTGGTTGGGCCGGCTTGGCTACAGTGGCGCACCGCCTTGTTGCCGTCGGCTTGTGTCAGCACGACGAGGGTGGCACTATAGCCATGTCGGCCCCGGTCAGCAGGGTTAGTGGACCACTGTAGCCACGCTCATCCCCTCTACGGGCACTTGTTCCGTCGTATGCCTTGGATGGGACGGGAGCTGACCCGTGGCCGGGTTGAGGAAGACGCCATGAGGGCGCTGGCTTGTTGGAGAAGCCTTGGTTTGTTGGGTTCGGCCGGCATGCGCGAGAAGGTCTGGCCGTGTTGAAGTCTTGGCCGTGTAGAAGACTATATGATAATTGAGTATGTGGAGCTCTTACTTAGACTTTGTTGAATAAGATGCATTGAAATTGTTTGGTGACTAAGAACATAGGTTGTTAAGTTTCAAGAGAATGCATTTTTTGAACCATAACATGTGAATTGGTTGCTACTTTATTATGATGAGTTTTATGAGAAAGAGTTGTTGTTATGATGCTAGGAAAAGTGACTAAAATTATCATTGATCAAACTTATGCACTATGCTAGCATTCACACTTCATAAATTATTTATTTTATCATTTACTTACTCGAGGACGAGCAGGAATTAAGCTTGGGATGCTGGTACATCTCCAACGTATCTATAATTTATGATGTACTCATGCCATGTTTGCAACAATTTTATATGGTTTTTGTGCACTTTTATATAAATTTTATATGATTTTCATGCACTAACATATTGACCTAGTGCCTAGTGCCAGTTGTTGCTTTTTGGTTTTTCAGAAAATCCATATCAAATGAAGTCCAAATGCAGCGAAATTTTTTGACAATTTGTTTTTGGAACAAAAGAGACCCACAAAGCTTCGTGGGAGTACTAGAAGAGCCACGAGGGCCCCACAAGCCACCAGGGCGTGCCCAGGGGGTGGCCATGGCCTGGTAGCTTGTGGGCCCATCTTAGCTCGTTTTCGCGTGATTCCAACTCTGAAAATTCTTATAAATAGGGAAACCCCCAGAAATAACCCTAGATGTTCGACTCCGCTGGCGCAAGCCTCTGTACCAAAGAGATCCCATCTGGAGCCCTGTTTCGGCACCCTACCGGAGGAGGAAATTATCACCGGAGGCCATCTTCGTCATCCCAAAGGTCTCCATGACAAGTAGGGAGTAGTTCACCCTCGGGGTTGAGGGTATGTATCAGTAGCTATGTGTTTGATCTCTCTCTCCCTCTCTCTCTCTCTCATGTTCTTGATTTGGCGCAATCTTGATGTACCGCGAGCTTTGTTAATATAGTTGAATCATATAGTGTTTCTCCCTCTCTATCTTGTTGTATGAATTGAGTTTTTACCTTTGAGGTTTCATTATTATCAGATCGAATACTTTTTGGATTTGAGAACACTTGATGTATGTCTTGCATATGGATACCCGTGGTGACAATGTGGTGTTCTATTGATTCACTTGATGTATGTTTTGGCACTCAAGTCGCAGATTCCTGAGGTGACATTGTGGTAATCTATGCATAGGGGTTGATGCATGTTTTTGTCCTACTTTCTCCGGAAGAAATTTTGGGGCACTCTTTGAAGTTATTTGTGTTGGATTGAATGTTATGAATCTGAAGTTGTTTGATGCATATGAATAATCAACTCACGAATACTTGTCGTGACATTGGTGTATCTAGGTGACATTAGGGTTGGTTGATGTCTATCATATGGTGTTATTTTAGTACAAACTCTAGGGCTGTTTGTGACACTTATAGCAATAGCTCAATAGATTGATCGGAAAGGATAACTTTGAGGTGGTTTCGTACCCTACAAACAATTTCATCTTATGTTCTCCGCTTGATAAGAACTTTGGAGTGTGTCTTTGTCGCACATTGAGGGATTGTTATATGATTCAATTATGTCAGCACTGTTGAGAGATTGCACTAGTGAAAGTATGAACCCTAGGTCTTGTTTTCAAGCATTGCAATACCGTCTGTGCTCCTTTTATCACTTTCTACCTTGCTGTTTTTTATTTTCAGATTACAAAAACCTATATCTACTATCCATACTACACTTGTATCACCATCTCTTCGTCGAACTAGTGCACCTATATAATTCACAATTGTATTAGGTGTCTTGGGGACACAAGAGATTTCTTTTACTTGATTGCAGGGTTGTTTGAGAGAGACCATGTTCATCCTACGCTTCACATGGATTGATAAACCTTAGGTCATCCACTCGAGGGAAATTTGCTACTGCCCTACAAAACTCTACGCTTGGAGGCCCAACACGAGTCTACAAGAATAAAATTGTGTAGTAGACATCATCCTTCGCCTCCGTCGTGGATGATGTCGAGCATCTCCCTGTTTGCATCATTGTACGCCTTCTTCCTCGAATAGCAGCGAACAGTCGTGCGGGCACCCATGTGCTCTGTGCCCGCAATCCGCACCCGGACGAGCTATCGTGAAGAACACTCCAAGAAGAGCAGCGGTGCCGCGTTGACATCGATGATGTAAGGCACTTTCCCGGTGGCAGTTGTCGTGGACTGCCTACCGAGCTATTTGGCGGCGTAGTAGTATAGAGCCTTGTAATGCTCTAGGCATGGCGGCGTTTGGACGGCGGGCGACACCATCGAGCCCCTGCGCCCCTGGCCACAACCTCCACCACGTATGTGACTAGCACACCCACTATTACAGATGCCAGCAACAAGCCCTCTGCAGGCCTTTCGCTTCATGAGTGTTTCCTCCTTTGCAGCCTTCACTTTGACGTGGTGAGTTTTTCACATGGTGAGTTGATCTTCCGGGTGAGGGTGGTGCCCAGATCCTCCTGCACCCCCACCGGCTCCATCACAGCAAGTTCCTCGCCCGGTTCCATGCATCAGTGGTGACAATGAAGAAGAAAGTGGGAGAAAGGGTGGGAATTGGGTGGAGAGCAGCGGGATGGAAGAAGAGAGTGGGGGATTTGGCTTGAAAATCATGCGGGACGCAACAAAGGGGCGGGCTTCGCCTTCCATTTTGGTGGGCCATTGGTGTAAGAGTCAGACGTGTCTTGTGTCTGGACTCCAACAAATCCCCCTGCCCCACTTTTGGTTCCAATTTGCGGAAAAAATATGGTCCGGACCGCTTGGCGGACCGATGCAGGCCCGCGTTGGATGGCTTCCAGGATCCGAACCACGCGGTCCGGGCGTATGCGGGCGGTTTGAGGGTCCGCGTTGGAGATGCCCTTAGCACCTCATCTAAGCACCCGTGCATTGGAAGATGCCTAAGCTGCACCCTCCATCTCTCCCTTCATTAACTACTATGCTGCATCAACAAAATACAAATGAAAGAGTGCTAAGGGACCTGCATTGGGAGAGCCCTTAGAGCATAATCTATAGTGTAGCCAATAATCCGCTAGATGGAGTTGACACGTCACTTATATTTAACCTAATATGATATACTATTAATATATGGCCCACATATTTCTCTCACAAAGGGTGTTGGAGGTCATGCTATAGCCGACTGTAAGTATACAACCCGCTTCTCTTTTCTCTCCTCTTCTTTCTCCTCCAACTAGACATAAATTCGATGTGACATCTCTTATAGCCCGTTTATGTCTCTCGATTGTGCTTGCTCTTACCTACACTTGCTTAATGAATATATATTTCTTTGAAGAAGAGAATAAGCCTTGAGTTATGCATATTGTGCACGCAGTCATATGTTAGCATTGATTACACAATATTGTAGACCAAACATCAATGCCCAACTGACTAGTAGCTTATAAAAAAATTAAAACAAAAAAATCCAATGCCACCCTGCCTTGCAGCAATATCTCCAAAAGCATACCACAAAACTCATGACCATGTGCAATAATCCACATACTGACATGTAACTGAAAAATGAAAAGTACACTACTCCTAGAGAGCCTTCAAAAGGAACCACCACATGTGTTGATGTAGGGTGGAAACCCTAGGGCCGATATTTCACGAAATGGAGGGGGTCCTACAAAGAACACGACGAACACATGAAGAACACAAGGGGGAAAACAAGAGGAGACACTCAAATTGACTTGATCCAATCACACATATGCTAGATCCATGAACACAAAGAGATCACAAGATCCAAAGACAACAAAGGGAAGATACAAGTAGCTAGTTCTTCTCCAAGAGGAAGTCTTGAATCCACTAGGGGACCTTCTCCTAGGTGGAGGGCTTGAATCCACTTGGGGGATCTTCTCATAGATGGAGGGTTTGGCCTCCAATGGAGTGGGTATCAAGTGGATGAGCAATGCTCTATGTCTCAAATGAGCTAAACTGTTGCTAAACCTAGAAAGAGGGAGGAGGAGGAGTATATATGGTCTAGGGGCCGAATGGGTACATGGGCTTCAGCCCAACACGCTGTGCACAGACAGGCGTCGGACGTCCGGCAGTTGCCGGTCGTCCGGTGGCTCACAAGGGTCCGGACGTCGGGAGGCAGTCGATCGTCCGGTCGTTGGTCGTCCGGAGGTCTTCGGACTTCCGCTATTTTCCTTCTGTGAAGTGGCACCGGTCGTCCGGAGAGGCTCGGTCGTCCGGTCGCTGGAGAGGTGTCGGACATCCGGTACTTGGCGGTCGTCTGGCCGCTGTAGAGCTCGTCGGCGGGGCCTTCTGGCTGTCTGGGCTTCTAGGCGCCGGACGTCCGGTCTAGACCGGTCGTTTAGTGGCTATAGTTTTTCTGGCAGCTCTTTCTCTTGGTCCTTGTACTTGGTGTCCTTGCCATCTTGTCCAATGCTCCTAGTTGTTCCATGGTCTTCCTCTTGGTTCCTGGTCATGCATAGCACATATGTTTGAGGTAGTAGTCATGTCTCACATGCGAAAAGTGACGGTTCGGAGAGGTGCGAGTTCACCTTGTGTCCAATGGCGTATGGTCGATGTCTCATCATATGTCCTCTTGGGGCTTGGGGAGTAGTCGTAGTGTACATGGGGATGATCGTAGGATGCTCCGCATCAGGTGTTGATGGGTCCAACCATCTGTTGAACTTTGGGATTTTCTCAGCCAAGTTTCGAGTCAACACCTTCAACAAGGCCACAATGTGTGTAAGCACGTCGACAATGCCTGATCCAAAGACGAGATCGTGTTTTTTTTTTACTTGGAGACTGCATAATTTTTGTTGAAACCGTCACTACGAGCAACTTCTCTACTAGCTGACGCCTTCTCGTTGGCCGGATCCTGGCGCTTAGAGAGCCCCAAGGCCCACCTATGCCATTGGAGAAAACACTAGAATCATGTTGACGATCTCGCCTCCCTGAATCTAGCCATGGCTAACACCCCCACCAGTTCGATCTTGTCGTGGGAGAGGGACGACCAGTGGACAAAGGATCCTCGGCTGCAGCCACCTCGTCCATGCCAAGATTCTTACATCACCGACCGAGATCTAACTATTGCCATCACCAACCCGAACCTCTGCCACACCCACCGGCTTCCCCACACCATGACGTCCAGGAGCACCGCCACCAGATCAATCCACGCCAGCGCCGCCCTCGGGAACCCCACGGTATGATCCGTGCCGATCAGGCCGCCACGTCTCGTCGATAGCCCCGATCGGACCCTCCAATCAAGCGAGCTTCGCCCGCTGGCGTCCTACGGTGGTGGTGAGGGGAGCAAGGGAGGAGGATGAGGAGGGCCGAGGTCTTGCTGGTGCGACCCCTATTAGGACGACCGTGCGAAGTGTTTTTTCCTCCCCAAGTCGGTATTGTGGCTTGCTTAATTATCTACTCCTAGTTATATTTGTGAGGCGGATTAGCTTGTAAAGATGATCTTAAAGCAAGCAAGTCTGGATCGATCAGTGTGGTTATAACTTTATCACAAGAAGCATTAGCTGCGCGCTTGGGTTTCTTCAATCCTAAGCTTGGGGTACATTGTACTCTAGAATGAAAAATATTATCGTAAGCTTGTACACTTTGCTGACCCAGACTCTTTTCATAGCCAATCATGTGCACTCCAGAGTTGTCCAACCTCACTCTTGCCTAACTTGGTATTTGGGGCCTACTATTAGTTGTGACCTATGCAGCTGCACCACGTCACTAATCTACTCCCTCCGAGGGAGTATATATATACATGAACCTGTAGGAACACTAAATTCCAAAAAATAGTATAAAAACAAAAAAAAGATTTATTTTTATGAACATCAACAGAAATTGTGACATCCAGCAAAATTTCGTCACAAAGGGACATCCGCGGAGGTGTGCGCGCCAAAAACCGGAATTGAGTGCTCCAAAATGAGACTTTTTTAGTCCTGATTTTTTTTTTGGTATAGGCCTCCATGGATTCTTTTCAAGGTAATTTGTTTCAGAATGTCAGAACATTTGTTTTTTTTCCGGCAATCTCAGAACATTTGTTAATGTTTCATCTACCAAAAAATTCTGATTTTTTTTATTTTATTTACTTTTTTTAGAATTTACCGTTCACACAGATATATTTGTGCCCGGGAGCAGATAGTCCTGGTATATACACTATTACACACCTTGATGAACTAAATCCTCAGTCAAAAAGACCTGACATCCGCAACTATACCAAAATTGAGTGCTCTGAAATGCGTCTTCTTGAATCCCGGATTATGGTTATTTTTTGTATAGACCTCAACGGATGTTGTCTCAAGGTGAAAATTTTCGGAATCTTAGAACATTTGTCAATGTTGATCTACAAAGAAGATTAGTTTTTTTTATATTGTGTTTACTATTTTTCTGAAATTTACTGTTTATGTGGGTGTATTTATGCTCGGAGCAGATAATCCATGTATATGCAGAGTTACACTCCTTGATGGACTAAATCCTCCGCTAAAAAGACCTGAAAAACCCATGGCCGGTAGCCTGCGATCCCGGCAGAGCAGGGATCCAAAGCGAAACAAACAGCAGAGAATTTTCTTTTCCACAATCGAGTAATTGTCAACTTTTGAGTGTGTTAACGTACACACGACTTATGATGATGGCGATCTGATTGAAACAACAAAAACCACATGACAACCATTTGTGCATTTGGCGATGACAATGATGTGGTTTCTTGGGCACTTTTCTCTCGACAAAAAGACTTGGATCCAGCACGCCATCGATCGGGTCGAGTCGATCGCAGCTGTTGGACGACACGTACACGGCGTTACTTTTTTCTATGTGTAAAATAAAAAGAAGAGAGCAAGTTGCTAATAGGACGAGGCTTGTTTGCATCTCATTGTAGCGTACGGCTCCTGGTTAGCGTAGGGATTAGTTTTTGTTAATCCCCAACTTGCAAGCCATAACTGACCCGTACGTGGCATAGTGGTATAGTACCGCTGAGTGCTGACCTCTGCCCAAAAAAAAAAATGAACCTATGTATCCTTTTTTTGCGGGGTAATGAAACTATGTATCCTGACAGTAACGCCATGGGTCAGGTGCTTGGTGTGACTCCGTGTTTCGGCTGCTGATGCCGGATGCTGTCTATCTTCTTTCGTTAAAAAAATTGCAGAAAATAGATGACGGCGAGGGCGCTAGGCGATGTTTGTTGCCGGTGTTCGGTCGAAGCCTTTGCTTGAGTGATCCCCTTCGACCGCTCCCTGCAACTGACATGGCTCTCTGCCACGGCGGTGTAGATCAAGGTTAGATTTTTTTCCCCGTTACACGAAAATTTGGAGTTCACTGAAATATCTTAACATTTATAATTGTATGCCACGAAAATTGACCTAAATTAAATTTAATCTGAAGTTAGTTTGAATTGACACCGACTAAAATTTCGAATCACAGGCTAGATCACTCCTCTCGTCTCGTGAATCTACTTTTCAGGCAAGGTTTAATCCAATGTATTTTATTATTTCTCCTATTATTTTAACCGGCATGACTCCCCCTAGTGTCGTTAGTCTTTTCTTTAACGCAGTATAGATGCAAGCGTTTATATATACACGCATACACTCATCCCTATGAACGCACACACGCACACCCTACTCCTATGAGCACCTTGGAGAGAATGAGCCGACATATCATCTTGAGATTTACGAATCCACCGTAGGCGCCTCGTCGTCGACGGAAACGTCTCTCCCACTAAAAGCGCATCGCCGGAAATCCTGAAATAAATCCAGGAATAATGCGAGCACCAGGACTTGAACCCTGGTGGGCTGGGGATACCATTTGAACCCTGGTGGGCTGAGGATACCACTGTCCCTCTAACCATCCAACCACAGGTTGGTCGACGGGAACGTCTCCTCCCACTGAAAGCGCATCGCCGGAAATCCTGAAATAAATCCAGGAATAATGCGAGCACCAGGACTTGAACCCTGGTGGGATGGGGATACCACTTGAACCCTGGTGGGCTAGGAATACCACTGTCCCTCTAACCATCCAACCATAGATTGGTCGACGGGAACGTCTCCTCCACTGAAAGCGCATCGCCGGATATCCTGAAATTAATCCAGAAATAATGCGAGCACCAAGACTTGAATCTTGGTGGGATGGGGATACCACTATCCCTCTAACCATCTAACCACAGATTGGCTCGCCCTAATGTTGTTAGTCGTAGGTGCAATTACCACCGACCATATATAGCCACGTCATCCCATTACGTCCATGCTATACCCCCGCGTACAGTGATGATTTACTTCATGATGATAACCTGTGTGGGGGAACTAATTCTGCACTTATCTCTAATAACAAAGGAGGTATTCCGGGAACAATCTCCCCTCAAATGTCCTTTTAACCAGAATGTGCTAACGGGATTCTTTTTTTAGGGGGGTGCTAACGGGAATATGCAGGTGCATGTGGCAAAAGCGCAGGCACATGCATGCGCAAGGGAATTTCTCGTGGGCCTGCCTGTCCAAGGCAAATAAAAAGAAATTGAAAGGAAGCAAGCAAGAGCAACTCGCAAGCACCAGCAGACAGACGACGTGTAAAAGCGCAGAAAGGTCCACGAGGCCATACCGGGCGCCTCTCAATTTGGCCAACTTGCTCGCCGCCAGAAATCAATCAGGCCACCCTCTCCTCCTCTCATTTCACATCACCTCATGCATCTCACCCACAATATCCATGTACTTGCTGTACCGCCACTTGACAAGTAGTTTATGTTATCCACCGACCAGGCCACCACCTCCACGACGTCAGCCAAATCGGCGCCGGGGTCGGCCGGCGTCGTGTGCCCCCGGCCCGCCCCGCGCCGTGCATGCATGCATGAACCTCTCCCCCGGCGAGTATTGTGGCCGCAACTTGTGGCCCCATCGATCTCGTGCTAGCTACTCCAGTAGAAAACGGACACACGGGTACTCATCATCATTATTGTAGTCTTGTGCATGCAGCCCATTCGTACATGATGCATGACGGACGGTTCAGAGCCTTATGAGTGTGTAGTACGCAGGCTTGTTCCTTCCCCCTTTTTTTTCTTACTACTTTGCCGTGAGGATGCATGAACCAAATGGTCGATGAAGCGGCCACACGTCGACGGCACGGTGTGGCACGATCTAGAAAAATTCGGACAAAGACCGAAGGAAAAGGGGCGCGTGGGGAAGGAGCGTGCCGCCTGCCGGTCAGGAGAATCCAGGAAATATCGGCATGGCGTGACCGGGAGGGATCGAAGGAACGAACGTAGCCATCCACCGGGTTAACTGGGAACATGTGTCGCCCGAGGGGGACGGAGAGAATCAGATGGCTGGGACGGGGGAATTTTTGTCTAAAAGGACCGACTGCTGAGTCGAATTAACGAAAAAGACTACCTTCAAAGACAATTGACAAAAGAGACCGGCTCGGCCATGGCGGCAGGCGCGCCAGCCGACACATGGCACCTGCCGCCACGCGCTGAGGCGGCGGGACCTGCCGCCACGGCACCAGGCGGCAACCTTGGAATTACCGAGGCTAGCTGCTTCAACGGAACAACATGTGTTTGATGGGCCCTGCCGCCACACACCGTGGCGGCAGGTCTCGAGCAGCACCAACTGGCTCTCTCGTTCTGCTCTATGCTCTTCCTGTGTTGTTAGTAAGTGTGAAATAGGCATGTTTGACTGAGATTTAAATCAGTTTAAAGGTCGATTTTGAAGATGCTACAGTTGAAGAAAAGATAGGTCAAGGTAAGATGTATCCATTTTTGTGTTTTCCGCTCACATCCACGATGGTTTTGTACTGTATGATTAGTCTCTAACTTTGTATTCTCTGCTGTATTTGGCATTCGATAATAACTTTTGGGAGTGTTTTGGAGCATTTGGAAAGTACCAAATGTTCGTGTATGTAAGCGTCAAACATAAAAATGGATAGATCTTAACTTGATCTATATTTTCTTCAACTGCAATATTTTTAAAATCGGCTTTCAAATTGCTTTAAATCTCAGTCAAATGTGCCTATATTCACATTTGCTAACACAGTAAACCAGAGAACAGAAAGACAGCCGTTCTGCGGCTGGAGACCTGCCGCCACGGGGTGTGGCGGCGGGGCCCACAAGCCCATCCAAAATTCCGTTGCGTTAGCTTGCCTCGCCTGGTATCCGGTAATTCCAGGGCTCCGCCTCCGCCTGTGGCGGCAGGTGCCACGTGTCGGCTGGCACGCCTGCCGCCACGGGGAAGCCGGTCTCTTCTGTCAATTATTTTTGGAGGTAGTCTTTTTCGTCAATTTGACTCAGCAGCCGGTCTTTTTGGACAAAAATTCGGGATGGGGCATGGGTGGATGCCGCACGGAGAAAGTGGATGTAACTTGCACGACAACAACTCCTCTTGGACACATGGGTGGATGGGGAAGCATGCACGCAGGCCGCGAGAGTGAGGTTTCAGCGCCTCGCTGAAAGAAAAGAGCGCCTCGCTTATCCGCTAATGTGGAAACGTCGCTCCCCGCGAGCAGACCCTGGCCGCCGCTGCCAATGGATTCTTTGCCGGTCCAAGCTCGTTAGGTGGTGACATTTTCACGGTTGATTATATTTATTATACTATTCCCTCCGTCCCACAGTATAAGACGTTTAACTCGCAAAAACATCTTACATTATGAAACAGAGGGAGTAGAAAATATACTTAATATCTACTCCAAACAAGCTTTATTACGTCTACTCTCTATCTAAAATATAGCTATAAGATTGGCTATAGATGATGTGGCAACATCATATAGCTGTACTCATGCTCTGATAACGCTAGCTACAAAGGTGACTTTAGGGATTACCTACGTAAGCATTAGTCAACTGAAAAGGAGCTCAAAAACACAAATGCAATTGCTGGAGTCACAAGATTACAGACTAGTAGAAAAGAATGTATCAAAGACAGACCCAAACGTGTGTCAGCCCGTAGAAATCAACATCAAACA
Organism: Aegilops umbellulata; assembly: GCA_032464435.1. Classification (NCBI taxonomy): domain Eukaryota; kingdom Viridiplantae; phylum Streptophyta; class Magnoliopsida; order Poales; family Poaceae; genus Aegilops; species Aegilops umbellulata. The sequence continues at coordinate 39,154,800 of CP136055.1, read as the reverse complement.
AAGCTACCCGTCTTTCATTTACCAACCAACATGGCACACGAGTAACACGCACAGAAACTGGAGCATATGGACAAAATCATCGCATGAGGTTACAGATAAGCCTAAATTAAGCTCGAAAATAACTACAATTAACGCAAAATAAATAGGTAAAGTAGTACGCTCGATCAGTTATCAACAACTCAACTTACTATCTGGGATCGGAAGGAAATTCTGTTGCAGTTCAAAGGTTTCTGTGCCACGAACATCTCTGAACATTGGTTTGCAGTACATAGGGAGTAAGAAACTGCAACGTGTGACTGACAATGACCTCGGCTTTACCAAGATGAAAGAAAATGGGCTTGACAACGAAAGCAGAGGCATCCAAAGGCTACCTGACAAGCTGATTGTACAAACTACCAGCGATAAATTTCACCAAGATCAGGCAAGGCAATAATCAAGGGATCCATGGAGAAATTCAGTGCCAGACTATAGTTAGCTTCGAGGGAGAAACCTATATTCTTTCTCTAATCCTGGCTAAGCAATCTGGTCCATATTGCACAAATGTGAGAGGTACAATACAACATGACATGAAACATCATCCACTACATCTACCCAGAATCCCAGAACGACAAACTGGTCGCAAGTTCGCATCATAGGGAACCAGCAAGAAAAGAATCTGACGTGCTGACCTTCTGAGGAATGATGTTAGGCTTTTGTAAGTAGCCTTAGTTTCCTGTCATGCTTTATCATTGAACTTACAGTCTCTACGACCAACACGGTCTGTAAAAAAGAAAAGGCAAACATTAATTATATAATAAATATGTCAAAAAGGGCAAGTAAGAGAAACTGTACATACTACAATCCCTCAGCATTCTAAGTTAAGAAACATGACTATTCTAGCTGAGATGTTACCTGAAGGAACAATCAGTCAGCATTCTAAGGAACATTCAATATTGTGCTCACACAAAGGGATAGTTACCTGAAGGCAGGTATAAGCTAAACCAGTCGCGAAGTAGAAATTTGCGTTCCCAGTACCCTGTGAACACTGGCATGTTAGTAACAGTACACAACATGTGTGTGTGGAGAGAGAGAGAGAGAGAGAGAGAGAGAGAGAGAGAGAGAGAGAGACCCTCCAGATCCATAGGTTATGCATGACAGGGCTAAGGAGAGAGACTCCAATATATCCAAAAAACAAGAAGAAGGTGAATTGCATCTCTGCAGGATGGAAAGTTAAAGAGCATTAGCTTCTTACAATGCTACACACTAATTCAAAAATATTCGATACCGGAAGTTTAGGTACCCGCTAATTCATTGGCGAATAGGCCTAGAAGTCCTAGATATAGAGCTGAATCTCCAGCCTTCAAGATAAGCATGAATTTAGGAATAAAAACAAGAGAGCAAAACATGAAACAAAACTAAACATCAACCTTATGCAGTCAAGGGATTAAATCCATCAGAAATACCATGTAAAATATACTCACCGAGGGATAAGATTTCAGCATTGCGACAATTGCTGTGTAAACAAAGGCAAGGAAGCACGGTCGATGCTTCAAACGGATAGCCAATGGCAAGACCATAAAAATGATGTTCATATTAAAGACTATAAGAAAGAAGCTTCTGAAGAAGTCGAAGACTTCGGCAAAGAAATACCTGCATTAATTCTCAAACGAATTAGATTAGTCAAACTATACTTGGGTTCCAATTACACTTTCTTAAGACTTACCATAACACACCAATATTTGGTGATAAATCTTTCACTGTAAGGATAAAACCATATGTCCTGCAAAACCAATGCACACAAGTCAATAATAGGCATTTGGTAACAGATAAAAGCCAGTCAATTGCAACGCACACAAGTCGATACTAGGCATTTGGTAACAGATAAAGGCAGTCAATTGCAACAAAGGACGATTTTGACTAAATGAGGCCCAACACAAAGTTGAAATGTTGGGGAAATGGAGAGGATGTAGAGGATAGGCGATAATGCTGATGAGAGTACGCAAATATCCAAAATTAAATTGAATTCATAAATAAGAGTTGTATTCATTTCTCCTTTAAAATTCACCATGAATGGGAGAAGTTAGCAGAAAATGTGCTTCATTCTATAAAATGGAGCGGGGGAAACCCCTTTCATTAAAAAAAAGTTAACAGAAAATATTACACTCTTTCACACGGTTTTGATGACTACAAAAGAATTAAATGGTCGAACAACTTACTTTTCAAACATCTCCTGAAGGCCACCCACTTTATTTAGAATAATGCTGTTCAATGACAGCACATAACATGACCAGATAAATACCCACAGTATGAAGTGGAGTATTGGTTTCCATGAGAATTGTCCAAAACCTTTTTGGCTAGTACCTTTTCCATTATCTGGCATGTCAATTTTATTGGCACTCAAGCCTTTTTGAAGAAATACTTTAGTTGGAGGAGTATCTGGACCATAACCCAATAAAAGAGCAACCTGAAAAACTAATAGTTGATCAGCAATGCAGATAAATGGCATGTACTAAACCCTAAACCCACTGAACATTGAAAAAAATGGTTGTAACACATACAGGTAGTATGAGAATTGCAGGATAAAGAGAAAGGTGTGTTGCCATAACATATCCAAAGGCAGCAAGCGGCGCAAGACCTACAAAAATTGCAAGGATGTTGCATTAGACTTGGGCAATTCTAGGTTGTCTGAAGATCACTGTACTATCTTCCATAAAAATGTTATAAACTGAGGATTTTCCAAATAAAAGGCCAAACAATGAGGTAAACAACTAGTTTAAGTAATACTCCTTCCATCCCAAAATAAGTGTCGCTGATCTAGTACAACTTTAGTGCAAAATTGTACTAAGTCAGCGACACTTATTTTGGGACGGAGGAAGTATAAGAGATATATTGAAAAACCGAGAAGGCTAGAGGGAAACACGGCGAGTTTAACTTACGTGAACAGGCTCCATGTAACATTATCACGACCATTAAATTCTCAATTGGTGATGTACATGAACCGACACAGGTGATTATTGTCCAAGGGTTCCACAGATATATTAGAGAAGCAGTATCTCCTGCGCTTACGTTCACTGTAAGTGTCAACAAACATGATAATTAGTACTATAAACAATTAGTAAGCATCACAAGCACAAAGCATCTGACTCAGAGAGTAATGTTCCATTCACCTTTCCAGACAAAATTGTATATTTTTCGCTTACCAACAACAAATTCACACTATCAGGCAAGCAGAGGACTATACACATTAAATTCCACGAGGTAAATTCATAACCCTTTTTATTCCTTGTAAAGGAAAAGTCGAAAAAGTGGGTTTCCTTCTTTAAGAAAATATAAAGCTTAGAATGACAACAACTACTTGACAAATAAAACATCTCTTAAGATTTCACTTCCGGAGCTGCCCATCACTAGTATCAAAAATTTCAAAACCTTTCTGATCGTTGGTACTTGGGAAAATAAGTAGAGGGTGGTGCAAACAAAAGGCAATTTTGGCTCAAGATTCAATAAAGCACATCTCAAGTATAACATTAACTAGTATGACTCACCAGAATTGTTCACTGATTTTGTGAGGTCAAGAGACTTCAAACTTCTGTTACGTGCCATTTGGAGTGTACGCCCAGTTGATCGAATGAGCATAGCAGCTATAAAATCTACAGCCACAAAAACCAAACTGTGTTGTGCATTCATGAGTGTAATATTACATGACTGCCAGCAAAATGCAAAAGTCGTGGAAATGTTCATGGTTACATTTTTTTTGGTTTGAATGATACCATGGGCAAGATAAAGAACATAAAAAGTAAAGCCTAAGAAAACTGATTTTCTTCTATGAATATCAGGTATACTTGAACAAGTTATTAATCTTAGACAAATATATACTGGTTTAAATGAAAAGTACATAGCAACTTATTTACCTGCAATATATATGAGAATGGTGTCCACCTGACCTGTGACATCATGGAGTGTTAGAATGCTAACATTTCATAATGTGATCTGATCAAATGAAGAGACATAGCAACAGTGGCGACATCAAAGAAATGATCAAAGAAGCATCAAAACGAAGGACCAATCACCTTTTACTGGTTAGCGGACCAAGAACTGATAGAAGCAAAGGGGAACCATGATACATCGAACCTGAAAAACAGATCATTCAACAGGCTTGGACCATCATTTACAAATTCAAACTGTTAACACATCAACATTAAAAAAGAGCAAAATATCATGGCTAATTGCTAAGATTTATGATGTAATCGCAAGAAGCGTCTAGGCCTCTGATGTTAAGTAGGAGTCATTCAGTCATATCATATTTCATGCATCAGGAATTATCAGTAGTTCATTACAGAAAAATTAACATGAAATAATGTCTATCAGTATTCAGTAGAAACCCAGTCAAGCATTTTAAAAATTGCTCTGTAATACTCGTACTACCTAATAATACCACCTCCCACCCGACTATCCTGGCCTCAAAATTTGGGTCATTCTGTTGCAAATGTGAAGTGCTAAAAGTTAGCAAAGCGATCAAAGAGGGGAGGTGCGTAATGTACCAGAATAGGGTGACATGGACGCCTGCTTCAGCCAGTATCCTTCTGCCACTGCAACATACACAGGAGCCAAACGAGAACGCTGACATCACAAAAGGGCTGGGGTTTGCAGGGCAAGGACTGAGAGCAAGGAGGTGTGCTTACGGCGGCGGAGGGACGTGAGGGGGGTGGAGACCTCCGGGCGGGAGGCAAGGTGGAGGTCTCCGCCGAAGAGCACCAGAACGAGGCGGAACCCAACGGCTGCGACAGCCATCGACCAGTAGTGTCGGATCGCCATCGCCGCTGATCAGTGGCGGATCTAGGGCAAATATGACATGTTAACATACTAATTATAATTTACCAATAGCACTATCATAATCCACCTGATTGTACACAGCAAATTCTGTGTAAAATCATGATTCACCTGATTGGACAGAGCGAAAATTTACATTCTAGTATCAATCATGATAACATAATTGGACACAGCGAAAATTTACATTCTAGTATCAATCATAATTCCCTAAAAAAAGTATCAATCATGATGACATAACTGGACACAAGAAATTGTGTGAATTATGTGTGTGTGTTAATGTACGTGGCAGATAGCACTGTCATAATCCACCTGATAGATAAACCATCAATATAAACCTTAAATTCGTAATGAGACCAACCAAAACTTGGGGAACGGACAAAAGGTACCTCAAATCGGCTGGCCCCTGCAACTGCACACCGCCGGCCGCAGGGCAGGACTGCTGCCGAGTGCGGAATGGGCGGCTGCCGGGCGCCGACTGGCAAGGCCGCGCTGCGGCGGTGGGCGACCGGTGAGTGGGGCGGGCAGGGGCGCTGGGTGAGCGCTGCGGGCAGGGCCGGCTCTTTGCCTCCTGGCGTCCGGTGGTGGCGACGGCGTCCGGCGAGGCAGGCGGCGAGCCTGCGAGATCGGGAGGAGAATCGGGGACGGGAGTCGGAGTCGGGAGTCAGTGGGTTTCTCCTTTTTTTTTAAGCTCGGGAGCAGAGCTAGCCAAAAGGGCCAGCACGGCACGGCCCACAAACACAAGTTTATTAGACGGGCCGTGCCGGCCCGTGGCACGTTTTAGTAAACGAGCCGGCCCGTGGCACGTTTTAGCACGTTGGGTCGTGTGATTTTTACCTTTTATTAAGGGCATAATAGCATAGCAAAAGGATCCGTGCGGTGCAACAGGAAAAAAAATCATATTCTCCAATGGTCATGACCATATATTGCTGCATCACCAAGATACACTATCACTCTACATTTCATTAAATCATGAACTTTTTTTAAACTCATGAACATTTTTCAAATCGTGAAATTTTTTCAAATTATGAATACTTTTACAATTTCCTAAACATTTTTTATTCAATACAATTTTTTGAATTCATGAACATTTTATAGTGTGTGCAAATATTTTCAAAAAAATGTGAAATAATTTAGAACAATTTTCTTGAATTGGCGAACATTTCTAGAATCAACGAACAGTTTTTTGAAATTGGTGGAATAATTTTGTAATTCATGAACATTTTTTTGAATTAACAAACGTTTTTTGAAATGCATGATCATTTTTTGAATCAGCGAACACTTTATGAATGAATAAACTATTTTGTAAGTCATGAACAACTTTTAAATTTTTAGGATATTTTTCCATTCATGAACATATTTTGAATTGGCAAAGTTTTGTTCAATTTCATTAACATTTTTAATACATGAACTTTTTAAAAAATCATGAACATTTTTTATTTTCGAGCATTAGTTTTCTAATTTTTGAACATTTTTCAAATAAGCAAACTTTTTTTACGAAATCGCAAACATTTTTTGAATCCACAAGCATTTTATGATTTACTAAACATTTTAAGACCTCATTTTTTAAAAAAATTGGAACTTTTTTCAAACACCAAATTATTTAAAGTAGAAACAACGAAAACAGAAAATAAAAATAAAAATAAAAACAAAGTTTAAAAACAGGTCGCCCGTACATGGGGCTGCCCAAACGGGCGTGCTGCATCTTCTCCCAACGCCCATAGCGCGGTATAGGAGGTTCCAACTACATGGGTCGGCCCAGGCAGGGGGATTCTCGTGTGTAAACCGTGTTTATCACTTATAGGTGGCATTGGTGGGTAATATTTTGTAACTTTGGGTGCAATTTTCATGACGTACGGCCAGAAACAATAACCCATTTATTATTCGGTATAGATATAGATATATAAAAAACATAAATAAATAAATAAACAGGTCATGACATGCTGGCCCTTGTTCCCAGCCTCCAGCCCCCCAGGGCACGGGCCCTGGCGTGTCGTGTGCTGGGCATGACCCGTTTAGCCCATGTCGTGTCGTGCATGCGTGCTGCTGGGCCGACCCAGTTGGCACAACCCATTTGGCCAGGCTCTCTGGGTGGGAGGCAGTGGTGGTGGTGTGCATTGTTTGTTGGGCTTCTTTTCCTCCGGCCCATATCCTAATCTCATACGAAACAAATGCGGAGAGACCTGGCCAATTGGGCCGGCACGACCCAGCACGCCTCGACCCTCATTGAACATGTTTGGCATGTAGGGATGTAAATGGTACAGATAATTTCCGTTCTGAATCCGCACCAGCATCTGTTTTTTGAGAATATGGATGTGGATACGGATTTGGTCCATTCAATATCTGACAGCAATGGTAGCGGATAGGGTATTGATAATATCCGACGAATTTGGATTTCCGGTATTGATAATAGGATTATCCGAGGTTATCTAATAGGATTATCCATTTTATTTAGCCCATGCCCATGCAACAAGCTCTAATTAGAACCACGACATATAAATATAATAAAAACCATAACAATAGTTAGATCGTAGTGAATGAACAATCAGAGTCGTGGTCGTCGCAGTAGTAGACGCCGTGACATGGAGGTACTACATAACAGGCAATGCAGGGTTGGGCTATCGCTACATAAGCTGAAAATCAAAGAGGAATTGCCGGAACTATACTGGAGGGAAGAAGTGATGTGGAAGCAAAGTGCAAAATGGGTGTGTCACAAGACAAAAATACCCAGTATTTTCACTTGAGAGCAAATATGAGGCGAGCAAAAATAAAACCAAGGGACAATTACATTTTTGCCTTCAGTTGTGCTAGCCCGTGGGGTTTGCCCTTATTCTTTGGCTTTGCTAAGTTTTGCGCTTATATTTGTCTCCAAGGTCGTTTGAGTGCCCTTTGATCATTTGATCGATACTTCAAAAATTCATAGCAAATTATATAAACTCATAAAATGCAAATAAGATATTAAAATGTTTAGAAAACATTACCTTTATGTGCATGCCATTTGCATTTATGAAAAAAGGTGTTGTTTAAGCTATCTAGTGTTGTTCCCTTCTCGAGGCATTGTCATTACAGGTCACGTCAACTCAATCAGGATGTTCAAGTGGAAACCCTAGATCTGGATCTACTGAATCGTACGATGACGGCGCCATTGGTGTCGTTCTGCCTCCTGGGGGCATCGTTTTGGAGCAATTGCTGGCTGGAGGGGACAAGAGGAGCAACGGTGTTACATCTGTTGGAGAATGTAGCATGCAATTTCAAAAAAATTCCTATGCTCACGTAAGATCTATCTAGGAGATGCTTAGCAACAAGAGGGGGAGAGTGTGTCCACGTACCCTCGTAGACCGAAAGCGGAAGCGTTTGATAACGCGGTTGATGTAATCGAACTTCTTCTAGATCCGACTATCAGTGTGAAAACCGACCGATCTCGGGTAGGGGGTCCCGAACTGTGCGTCTGAGGATCGAAGGTAACAGGAGACAGAGGGGACACAATATTTACCCAGGTTCGGGCCCTCCTAATGGAGGTAAAACCCTACTTCCTGCTTGATGGACTTTGATGAGTATAGGGGTTACAAGAGTTGATCTACCTCGAGATCGTAATGGCTACACCCTAGATGTCTAGTCTATATGAATTCTAATAGCCTCTACGGACTAAACCCTCCGGTTTATATAGACACCAGAGGGGCCTAGGGTTGTACAGAGTTGGCTTACAGAAGAAGGAAATTACATATCCATACACCAATCTTGCCATCCACGCATAGGAGAGTCCTATCCGGACACGGAGGAAGGCCTTCTACCTTGTAGCTTCATAGCCCATCAATGCGGCCCATATCACACAGCCCGTACACCCGAGGACCCCCTAATTCAAGACTCCCTCAGTAGCCCCTAAACCCGTCTTCAATGACGATATGTTCAGTACGCGGATTGTTTTCGACATTGCAAGGCGGGTTCCTCCTCCCGAACACTTCAAAGCAATCTTCTGAATAAAAGAATTGTATCCGGCTCTGCATTATAGTCACAACCCTTAACCACGAAGGCGAAATACTTAATCAAAATAATGTCTGTCAACTGAAAACTTTTTTGGTGAAACGCCACGTTTGGGCTCTTTAACATTTCGACCGTTTTTGCCTCCCGCTTCGTGTTTCGAGGAACGACCTCTATTGACACATCTTGTCAAAACAGATATCGTGTCCGCTTATTGTGGGATCCTCATCAGTACGGGTTTGGGTAATCCAACCGTGCCATTCGCACGACCCCTTGGGAACAGGCGAGTTTTAAGGCTTGAGGGGGGCATTTGATATGCACTGCCTATATAAGTGGATAAAGATCCCTCTCTTCTCCCCACACCTTCTTCCTTCTCCTGCTTTTCCAATCTCAAGCTCCAACGCCCAAGCTTAGATCCTTCCCACCACCGCCAACCTCTCTGGCCATGTCCAGATCTGGCTCGAAAGGCAAGTGGGAGGCCTCCTCCATTACGAAGAAGGATGTAAAGGATCTTCGGGAGGCGGGGTACCTGTCTGCGGACATCGCACACAGGCTCCCTGCCAAGGAGCAGGTCATCCCCACCCCGGAGCTCGGCGAGAGGGTTGTGTCCATCCCTCACTTCCTTCATGGACCAGGGTTTCCCCTCCACCCCTTTGTCTGCGGCCTCATGTTCTATTACGGGATAGATTTCCATGATCTAGCCCCAAATTCTTTCCTCCACATCTCGGCGTTTATTGTCGTGTGCGAGGTGCTACTCCGCATCCCCCCACACTTTGGCCTCTGGCTAAAAATCTTCAATGTGAAACCGAAGGTGGTTGACGGGCAGCTTGCGGACTGCGGCGGTGCCATGGTCAGCAAGCTCCCCAACACCACTTGGCCTAAAGGGGCCTTCGTGGAGACCGTAAAGGTGTGTCAACAGGAGTGGTTCTACATCACTGAACCCCGCTAAGGGAGTCCTGGACTAAGGGATCCTCGGGCGTCCGGCCTGTTAGCCATGGGCCAGACTGATGGGCTGTGAAGATAAGAAGACCGAAGACTGCACCCGTGTCCGGATAGGACTCTCCTTGGCGTGGAAGGCAAGCTTGGCAACCGAATATGTACATTCCTTTCTTTGTAACCGACCTTGTGTAACCCTAGATCCTCCCAGTGTCTATATAAACCGGAGGACTTAGTCCGGAAGGGCAGACTCATTACCATAGTCATACATGCTAGGCTTTTAGGGTTTAGCCATCTCGATCTCGTGGTAGATCAACTCTTTTAATACTCATATTCATCAAGATCAATCAAGCAGGAAGTAGGGTATTACCTCCATAGAGAGGGCCTGAACCTGGGTAAACATCGTGTCCCCTGTCTCCTGTTACCATCGACCTTAGACGCAGAGTTCGGGACCCCCTACTCGAGATCCGCCAGTTTTGACACCGACATTGGTGCTTTCATTGAGAGTTCCACTGTGTCATCGACGACAGGATCAATGACTCGCCTCGTCCTTAAAGACAATATCACCGCCAGATGAGGACTGGTCCCAGGCCAAACCCTTCGGCGAGGCGGCTTTACTATGATCGCCCGTTCGGCCATTAAGCCGATGATGACCTCTCGGGCCATCAAAATCCCCTTCACATCGACTCCAAACACTCCAAGCAGATGGATCCGGTGGAGTTCTCGTCTTTAAACGAGCTCCTTGATCGCATCGCCGCCCTGGGAATCGCCACAGATTACGATCGGATCGGGCTTAAACCCTACCAAAGAGAAATCTAGTCTCTACCGGTCACTCACAAGATAGCGGTAGTCGAAGAGCAAGACGACGACACTTCCCCCATACTAAATACGGACTATGTTCGGATCGCCGACCCTGCAGGGCTGGATACCCACCAACAAAAGGATGTGACCGGCCTTCCGGACATAGAATCGGACGACGGACCTAACCAAAAGATACTCCAGAGCCCGGACTGTTAAATCTGGAAAATCTTCAGACTCCGGATCATCGATCAGGTCAGGGTCCGGATTTAATTCCACCCAGCCACCCAGACATAAGCGCTCTTATGAGCATACAACAGCAGTCTCAGGAAACAGTCCACCACTTCTGGGCCAGATTCCTCCTTGTCAAGGACAAGGTTAAAGATTGCCGCGATGAGGACGCGATATCAATGTTCTGCAACAACTACACGGACGAAGGAATCCTCAACGCCATCAATCGCCACCGCATACTACACTTCGCTGACTTGGCAACTATCGTACAGAAGTACAACGCAATGGAAAGCGCATGGAAAGCTCAGGCAGCTTGCTGGGAGCCGCGGTGTCAACTCAACCTCTCGTCCAGGCGAAAAGGGCGCACCCCCATGGCACGCCCAGTCCAATAGCCAAGAAATATAAACCCATTGCGCGGCACGAAACCGTTCTAGAGGGATGGCTCGATGGCCCATGCAAAATACACACAACACCGGATACCATATCAACCCACAGCCTTAGAGCATGTTGGATACTCCGGCAGGTAGCCAAGAGCGGCGAGGACATCCTTACCAAAAATTCCCCAGAGCAACACCCTCCAGAGGACGACGACCCCAGAGTACTGACGGTCTTCGAGACATTCGCTTCAAACAATAAGTGCAAAAGGGCACTCCGTGACCACGCCAAAGTCTGTCAAAGCGCCGCGATAAACCCTTGGAACGACATGACTATAACCTTTAATGCCGGTGCCCCGAGCTTGTTGGCGCCAAGCGCGACCCCGTCCCACCTAATATCTTTCTGGAAAGACTTTCTAAGCCATCCGTGGTGTGGTGGGGGAAAGCGCCAAACACTAGTCCGGATCCGAAGACAACTCCGGATTTCGAACACACAGATATCATCGGCGGCTCAGCCACCAAAATAACACCGTCGGGCCATCTCATTATGGTAGTCATTGCCCCATGGACCGAACCCTTCTTGGCCTACCTCAATAGGAAGGAACTTCCTGAGGATCAGAATGAGGCCCGCCGCATTGTCCGGCGTTCGAAGGCCTATAAGGTTCACGACGGAGAACTCTATAAGAAAAGTGCTATCAGAGTCCTTCAAAGATGTATCTCCGAGGAGGAGGGGCGGAAGCTCCTGGCTGAGATTCATGCCGGTCTTGGCGGGCACCACGTCGTAGCTTGGGCCCTTGTTAGCAACACCTTCCGTTCAGGGTTTTATTGGCCGATGGCCCGAGCAGATGCACAAGACCTTGTCCAACGTTGCGTCGGATGCCAACTCTTCGCCAACCAAACCATATGCCCCCACTGCCCTACAAACAATCCCCATCACTTGGCCTTTTGCGATATGGGGACTGGATATGGTTGGACCCCTTAAAGGAGGAAGCCATAATAAAAAAATATTTGCTAGTCATGGTGGATAAATTCACTAAGTGGATAGAGGCCAAACCAGTTAAAACGGCCAAATCCAGGCCGGTGATAGAATTCATATCCGGCGTTGTACACCGTTATGGTGTTCCGCACAGTATCATCACCGATAACGGCTCCAACTTCACAGTTGACGAAGTGAAAACCTGGTGCGCCAATCTGGGCATCAAGCTCAATTACGCCTCTGTCTATCACCCACAGACAAACGGTCAAGTCGAAAGAGCCAATGGTCTCATTATGAGCGGCATTAAGCCTAGACTAGTGCGGTCTTTGAAGGAATCAGACAAGCACTGGGTTGAGGAGCTCGACTCCATACTCTGGGGGCTGCAGACCACGCCCAATCGCACTACCGGATACACACCTTTTTTCATGGTGTACGGCGTAGAGGCAGTACTACTCTGCGACATTATTCATGACTCGCCTCGAGTGCGCATGTACGAAGAGAGAGAGAGGCCGAGCTCGATCGACAGGACAACTTAGATGCCCTGGAGGAGGGGCGCGATGTCGCAAAAGCCCGTTGCATTTTATCAACAACAGGCTCGCAGGTATCAAAGCAGAGAAGTGCGGGCCAAAACTTACAACGTCGGCGAACTCGTTCTATGCTTGTCGGAGAAGAAAAAGGACAAACTCAAGCCCAAGTGGGGGGTCCCTTCATCATCGACAAAGTTCTCACCGGAGGGGCGTACCGCTTGCGTGATGCGTCAGACAATCGACTAGAGCCGAACCCCTGGAACACGGCCAGACTCCGAAGATTCTATGCCTAGCGCCGAACTCTTTGTTCGTCTCCTCCCCCTTATTGTTTTCATCATTTTTTCTCTCTTTTCATTTTTTCTTTTTAGCCTTAAAAGCTTTCGTGCGGCTAGACCGTGCACCCCCGACGCATACGTCTTCAAGTATGTACGTCTATTATACTTGGGGGCTTCTTGGACAGAAGCTTGCTATTACTATTTTACGAGCATCAAGCTCATCACATATGCATTTTCCCCCATATGTACCTTTTCTTTGCCATTATATGCATCGATATGACTTATGTTTTGGCCAAGCTGGGTTGCCTGGCTCCTGTGCTTATGCCCTACGTTCCCGTTAGTTCGGCTAGGGCATAAAGGGAGCACCAGACTGGGTGAAGCCGAAAGCTAGCGTTCTTAAGGGAATGTTCGGTCGGTGAACTAAAGATGTTGCACTAGTTTCATTGTGAACCCCTAGAAGCTATACACACTGTGATTTTTTCATCACAGTCCGGACATGCATACATTTGCATGCACACCCAGGGAAAGTAACCCTTAACGGAACTATTCTCTCTGGAAGATGTTTCTTACAATTTTAATGTAATATAACATAACTAGCCGGATACAACTTGTCTGTTCAAGCAACTATGACCCCTACGCCTGGTTTCCACGCATACCCCGGTTTATTTTGCCGCTCAGGTATTCAGAAACACCCCGCACCTTCGGGTCAAGAGGCCGAAGCGAAAAGGTCAGCCATGACAATTGTTTTAAAATCCAGCTAGAAGGAAAGTACATAGTCACTTAGGACTTAAAAACTTCCTCCTCTATACCGTCCAACAGGCGGTCTAGTTTACAATCCTGTTGGGAATATTTAGTAGCCACCTCTACTTGGTCATATAGTAAACTAACGGGAATTTCTTCCCCATTTGACCCTAGCGGTCCGACCCGAGCCATGTGATTCGGATCCAGCTTGGTGTACCGCGTTTTCACCATGGCCCAGGCCTCTCGCGCACCCTCTCGGCAGGCCGATATCTTCCATAGTCGGATACGCCACCGCGCTCCCTTGAATAGCTCTACAAGCTCCTCCATACTTCCTGGAGGGGAGGCGGATGGCCATAAGGCCTTGGCTACACTCCGCATTGCCTGCCGAGCCTGCTCGTGCAATTGCGATAGCCCTTGCGGAAGATCACTTGATGATCCGGACACCTCCTCTTCGGGAGGGCCTGTCAGCATACCTGCAATCATAGCTATATCAGCTACTTTCACCTCCAAACTGTTATAAGGTAAATTCGGTCACATACTGAATATGCCACCTTGCAGCTTTTTGTTCTCCTTCACGGAGTCGGCTAGCTGGGCTCGCACATCTTTCAGTTCTTCGCCCATTTTGGTATTTGAATCTTGGAGTTTGTTTTTATCCTATCTGACTCGGGTCAGTACCCGTTCGCCTACGGCATGTAGTCTTTTCGACTCTTTTTCCTCCAGTTGATCTGACGATCCTGTTACGAGAGAAGCTGCAGCGTTAACACAGTCGCTATACAATTACTATTTCTCGATGGAGGGAAATATTACCGGAAGACGCCTTCTTGGATTTTTCCAGTTCGGCGGTAACTGCGTTTAACTGCGTCCGGCACTTTTCTAGCTCTTGGGCTAGCATGTCGTTCTTCTCCGACAGAACCTGATTATGCAGCGATCCTCAAATCAGTTGTTCCAACTACTTTAAGTCTCGGAGGCTACTGGCATACAGTTATCATACCGAGACACAGTAAACTTACCTGCACATCTTTTAAATCCTGCTTTGTGGCTCTACTAAGCCCATCTCGAGCAGCTCGGATGTATGCATTAGCCGAGCTGAAGGCATTAAACGCCTGTTCCGAAAAGCGGGGTTCTCGTAAAATGGCCCTCCGGCGTCGATGATTCATGGCGCTCTCCACTTCCGAGTTGGTAACGGACATATTTTCCGAGCCCTTGACCGAAGGACAGTCCGGCGTCACTCCCATATCGGCCCCCATCCCCACGACTGGGGCTGGATCCCGGCTGTTGGGAGTATTACCGACCGGACCCCCGGACACAGTCCGGCGGACTCTTTTCCTGATACGGGACGAACATGAAAGTCACAGTTGGATGCGACTATTAAAAATATATTTGCAAACCCATACCTCTTTGACGAGGGCCCGACCGTGTCTTCATTTGCCTTCCTCTTCGAAGTCTTGCCCGGTGCGGGAGCCGCTCTCTTCGGAGTCGCTCCTGGAGTATCACGGTATGTCGAACGCCTCCCCTTCGAAGCACGAGATAGTGTGGTGGGTGAGGCGGAACGAGGGAACCCTTTCGGGGGAGATGTCTCCTGACTACTTACGTGCGAAGCGGGGAGAAGACCAGGGTAATCGGCGATAATGGCCACTTCGGTGCCATCGTAGCTCGCCTGGTAAAACAGCCATTCTCGAGCACCACGAATATATCTAGATCCTCTTCGAATTCGGGGTCAAGGTCCCGATTGTGGCCCTCGGGCTACGGGGCAGGGCTGTGAAGCCCCTCGGAAATCTTTCGCCAGTGCTGTTATAAATGGACGGGTTAATATTCATTGAACGAAGCTCAGGGAGTGGAATGGGTAGAGCAGAAGAGTTGGGGGCTTACCCAGCTAGGAGGACTGTACATGGAATATCCTTCTCTGTGCGTGATGCGCAGGAACTCCTCTTCCTCACCTTTGAACAGTTCGGCCAAAATTTTGGCTAGGGCGGTAGGGGTGTGCGGGCCTTTCCTGCCGCAGCGGGAGGCGTCATCTTCCCCATTGTAGTTCCACATGAGAAGTCCTCTGTATTGAAGTGGCCGGACCCCCCCCCCCCCGCACTATGGAGGTTGCCATCACTTCGACTATTGTATATCCGGACTGGGCAAGCATCCTGATCTTGCTCAGGAGTTGGCGGACTTCCGCACTATCTTCCTCCTCGAGGCTCCAAGGGCGCCAGCTGTGCCGTTTCTTCAGAGGAACTCTTGCAAACTCGGGGAGACCCCTCCGGACTGGATCTGGAAGTACGACGTCATCAATGTAAAACCACTCAGAGGTCCACTCTTCGGAAGATTTCTTTGGTGTGCCGGATAGGTATCCGGTCTCAGTAATGCGCCATATTTCGGCCCCGCCTGACGAGGATACGTACCTAGGGTAGGGTAACTTATCATACCTGAGGTACCCAATCAAGGACATGACTCCTACAATGAAAGACATTCTGAGAAGTATCGACAGGTCAGTCGACCTGGTCAGCCCAGTCGACGGACACAAGCGTACTCGACCAGAAGTACAAGCAGTCGACCATGAAGGCAACCACTCGACCATAAGAAGACCTAAAGGCACTGCCTACAAACGGTCACCTCATAAGTAGCTTTTATGGCCTTCATGGTCCTTTATTGCAGGCGTTACCAGTAACCCCCTCTCTTTATGTACATTAAACTCCTTGTAACGTGGGCTGGCTGGGGTCCTGGCGAACTCTATATAAGCCACCCCCCTCCACTAGGACAGGGGTTGGGAATTTTGTAACACATACACACTTAATCCAGTCGACTGCCCCCGGGCTCCGAGACGTAGGGCTGTTACTTCCTCAGAGAAGGGCCCAAACTCGTAAACTCCTTGCGCATACAACTACTCCATAGCTAGGATCTTGCCTCTCCATACTTACCCCCCATTCTCACTGTCAGACTTAGAACCACGACAGTTGGCGCCCATCGTGGGGCAGGTGTTCTAGCGATTTGTTGGAGGAGTTGGGATTCTTTCAACCCACATCATGTTTTCGAGCGGAGTCATGGTCAAGAGCCGCAAGATCCGTCTCGGCGCTCTCTCCTTCGTCGTTGACAACTCTGCTTGGCTGCAGGAGGCTCCACTCGACGTGGACGCGCTACCCGCCCGCGGAGCCACGCATTTTCGCGCATGCGTCCGCGGCGTCCTCCTGCGGCAACCGTCGACCCAGTACGGGTCGGCATTCGTTGCGTCATCATCGTCATCATCGTCATCAGCTTCCCACTGGCGCAAGCGCACCGGTCGGTCGAGACTCCAGCGGTGGGTGAAGCACGCACTGGCCCGCCAGTCAGCCATCCCCCAAGTCGCGGCAATCGAGCCCGACGAGTCACTCTACGGCCTGTTCGACCTGTCGACTGGCTCCGTAGAGACTGCGTCCGAGTGCGACAGCAGTGACCCAGCGGCGGAAGTGCTAATGGTCGACGGACCACGTAGCCCCCCCGGATTCCCCCATACCGAAGAGGTTGCCGCAGGGGGGATTCCGACGCGGGGTCACGAAGAGTACAGGCCCGAGCCCCTTACCTCAGTGCAGAGGGAGGAACTCCGCCGCCGGAACATGGACGCCCTTCACACTCCTATCGTTGGAGAAACCCCTGAGGCGCGAGCCCTGGAGGAGGCGCGCTTGGCCAATTTGGCTGAACGTACCCGATTGGAGAATCTCCAGAGAGCACTCGACGAGCGCGCACGACCGCCCGCTCCCGAGTCCAGTCGTCGTCGCGTCTTCCAGCCGCCGACCCAGGTATACCGTACCCCGATTCAGAATTTGGCAGCTGCGGCTCGCATAGCAGAGTCGATCCAGCCTTCGCAGTCAGAGGCAGGGAGAGGTCTGTTGCAGATCAGAGATTTGCTTCGTGCAGCGGGTGACCAGAATTCAGCCGTGTCTCAGTCGCGCAACAGGATTCACAGTCGATCCGTCACTGCGAATTCCATTCAGTCGGCTCATAGTCCGAGGTCGCCCCCGAGGCGTGAAGGACACAGAGGCCGGCACGAGGATCAGTACCAAGGGCACGAGCGATATGAGCACCAATTCGATCGCAACGATCAACGTCGAGTGCCTTCTCCTCCCCCAAGAGCCGGGTCGTACATTCCTCGACGGCAAGAAGACAGACGCCAGTTCAGTACTGGACGAAAGGTCCCAGTCGACCCCAGGGGACCAGGCTTTGATGCGAGATCCATCATCGTTCAAGGTCTGGTCGACCGAAATAGAGCTCATCGAGAAGACCGTGACAGAGGCGCCCCGTCCAGTAGCAGAGTTCGCATCTCAGGTCCCGAGTGTTTCAGCAGAGCAATCAGAGCTGCAGTGATTCCTCCCAACTTCAGGTTGGCAGCTGGAGTCAGCAAGTTCACCGGAGAGTCCAAGCCGGACACATGGCTCGAGGATTACCGAGTGGCTGTTCAGATCGGAGGCGGCAATGACGAGGTGGCCATGAAGCATTTGCCCCTCATGTTGGAAGGATCAGCCAGAGCGTGGTTGAATCAGTTGGCTCCCAGCAGTATTTATACTTGGGAAGATCTAGCCCAGGTGTTTGTCAGGACATTCGAAGGGACTTGCAAGCGACCGGCGGGGTTGACAGAATTGCAGTCATGTGTTCAGAAGTCGAGTGAAACCCTGAGGGATTATATCCAGAGGTGGATCACTCTGAACCACACGGTCGAGAATGTATCCGATCATCAGGCAGTTTGCGCCTTCAAGGAAGGTGTCAGAAACAGGGAGTTAACTTTGAAGTTTGGTCGAACCGGAGATATGACCCTGAGTCGAATGATGGAAATCGCCACCAAGTACGCGAACGGAGAAGAAGAAGATAGACTCCGGAGTGGCAAGTATAAGGCAGCCGCTAATGAGGCCGGCGGAGGACACTCCAGTCGGAAACAGAAGCGCAAGGCCGAGCCAGTCGCCCCCGGGGAAGCCTTAGCTGTGACCCCAGGGAAGTTTAAGGGGAAACCCAAGGGTCCTTGGAACCCCAAGAAAGTGAAAGACCAGGACGGGAACGATGTGATGGACTTACCATGCCACATTCACACGAAGAAAGATGAAGAGGGAAATCTCATTTACCCTAAGCATACCACTCGACAATGTCGACTCCTGATGCAACAGTTCCAAGGGAAGCAAGCCAAGGACAAAGGGAAAGAGTCAGACAAAGTTGAAGACAGAGAAGACAGCGGTGAAGAATACCCCCAAATCAATTCCACTCTGATGATTTTCGCTGATGTCGAAAGTAAGAGTCGACTGAAGGTCATCAATCGCGAAGTAAACATGGTCGCTCCGGTGACACCCCATTACCTGAAGTGGTCCCAAACCGCCATCACCTTCGACCAGTCCGATCATCCGACTCATATTGCCACCCCAGGGAGGCAAGCGTTGGTGGTCGACCCAATTGTTGAAGGCACTTGACTGACCAAGGTTCTGATGGACGGCGGCAGTGGGCTAAACTTGTTGTATGCAGAGACGTTGAAGGGGATGGGCATTCCGATGTCCCGGATAAGCCCCAGCAACATGAGCTTCCACGGAGTCATTCCTGGGAAGAAAGCTGAGTCACTCGGTCAAATCACTCTCGACGTCGTCTTTGGTGACTCGAAGAATTTCCGGAAAGAAAAATTAACCTTTGAGGTCGTGGATTTTCAGAGTGCGTACCACGCCATTCTTGGGAGGCCAGCCTATGCTCGCTTCATGGCTCGACCATGCTACGTATACCTCAAGATGAAGATGCCTGGCCCCAAAGGTGTAATCACCATCGTTGGCAATCGGAAGAAGGCAGAGGAGTGCTTCCAGAAAGGCGCCAAAATTGCTGATGCTCAGATGGCCAAGATAGAGATACAAGAGTACCAGAAGACTGCGGATCCGAGTGATTTGTTACGAGCCAAGAAGCCCGCCACGGAGTCAGCATTTCAGTCGACTGGTGAGACCAAGCAAGTCCACATCCACCCGACCGATCCAAATGCGGCTCCAACCAACATCTCCACTACACTCGACCCCAAATAGGAAGAAGCGCTCGTCCAGTTCCTCCGTGAGAACTGGGACATCTTTGCATGGAAGCCTGCTGACATGCCAGGTGTGCCTAGGGGACTGGCCGAGCACCGCCTCCGAGTCGACCCAAAGGCCAAACCGGTCAAGGAGCATCTCCGACGGTCCGCCGTTCAGAAGAGAAAGGCCATTGGTGAAGAAGTGGCCCGACTCCTAGCAGCAGAATTCATTCGCGAGATCTACCACTCCGAGTGGCTCGCTAATGTTGTGATGGTCCCTAAGAAGGACAGATCGTTGCGCATGTGCATCGATTTCAAGCATATCAATCGGGCCTGCCCGAAAGATCATTTTCCTCTTCCTCGCATCGACCAAATAGTCGACTCGACTGCAGGATGCGAGAGGTTATCTTTTTTAGATGCTTACTCTGGATACCACCAGATCCATCTGTATGGACCCGATGAAATAAAAACAGCCTTCATCACCCCTTTTGGGTGTTTCTGCTATGTTACCATGCCTTTCGGTCTCAAGAACGCCGGAGCTACATTCATGAGAATGATTCAGAAGTGCTTAATCACTCAAATCAGTCGGAATGTAGAAGCATACATGGATGACATAGTGGTCAAGTCACGGAAAGGTTCCGACCTGCTGACTGACCTAGCTGAAACTTTTGCCAATCTCAGGAGTTATGATATCAAGCTCAATCCGTCGAAGTGCACATTTGGAGTCCCTGGAGGAAAGTTACTCGGTTTCCTTGTCTCCGAACGAGGAATCGACGCTAACCCTGAAAAAGTTGGCACCATACTCCGGATGAAACGCCCCGTGCGTGTGCACGACGTCCAGAAACTTACTGGATGCTTGGCCGCCCTAAGTCGATTCATCTCCAGGCTCGGTGAAAAGGCGCTGCCTCTTTACCGACTGATGAAGAAGTCAGACACGTTCGAATGGACTCCAGAAGCTAATGCAGCATTCGCAGAGCTAAAAGCTCTGCTCTCCACCCAGCCGGTGCTTGCTGCTCCTGTCAGCAAAGAGCCATTGTTGCTTTACATAGCAGCCACGGGACAAGTCGTTAGTACCGTTCTTACGGTCGAGCGGGAAGAGGAAGGAAAGACCTTCAAAGTTCAACGCCCAGTGTATTATCTCTCTGAAGTTCTGACCCCGTCGAAGCAAAGATATCCCTACTATCAGAAGCTCGTTTACGGGATTTACATGACCACAAAGAAGGTTGCTCATTATTTCTCCGATCACTCTATCACAGTCGTCAGCGACGCTCCATTATCAGAGATTCTTCATAACAGAGATGCAACCGGTCGAGTGGCGAAATGGGCAATTGAACTTCTTCCTCTTGATATCAAGTTCGAGGCAAAGAAAGCTATTAAGTCCCAGGCAATAGCTGATTTCCTCGCCGAGTGGACCGAGCAGGAGCTTCCGACTCAAGTTCACTCGGAGCACTGGACTATGTTTTTCGATGGCTCCAAGATGCTGAACGGATCCGGTGCGGGGGTTGTACTGGTTTCCCCCCGAGGAGATAAGCTCAAGTATGTCCTCCAGATTCACTTTGATTCCTCCAACAATGAGGCAGAGTATGAAGCGCTTCTATACGGATTACGTATGGCCATTTCGCTAGGCGTCCGTCGCCTCATGGTCTACGGCGACTCAGATCTGGTTGTTAATCAAGTGATGAAGGAGTGGGACGTCCGAAGCCCATCCATGACGGGATATTGCAGCGCAGTGAGAAAGCTGGAGAAACGATTCGAGGGGTTGGAGCTCCATCATATACCCCGACTGAAAAATCAAGCTGCAGATGATTTGGCGAAGATAGGGTCCAAAAGGGAGGCCATCCCTAAAGATGTGTGTTTAGAGCACATTCACACACCATCAGTGCAAGAAGATCCTTTCACAGAAGAGCCTCCACAACCAAAAAGCGCCTCTGACTCGACCAAAGTGGAGATACCAGCTGTGGTCGACCTGATTATGGAAGTTATGACCACCACTCCCGATTGAACAGTGCCGTACATTGCATATATCATAAGAAAAGAGCTCCCAGAAGATGAAGAAGAGGCTCGGCAGATCGTCCGTCGATCCAAAGCCTTTACAGTAATCAAAGGGCAGCTATACAGAGAAAGCGTGACTGGAGTTGGTCAGAAGTGCATCACGCCTGAAGAAGGACAGATAATTCTCGAGGACATCCACTCGGGGACCTGCGGCCATCACGCGTCCTCTCGGACCATCGTGGCTAAAGCATACCGAGCGGGTTTCTACTGGCCAAAGGCGAACGAAATGGCAAAGGATATAGTCGACAAGTGCGAGGGGTGCCAGTTTTATTCCAATATGTCCCACAAGCCCGCCTCCGCCTTGAAGACCATTCCACTCGTCTGGCCTTTCGCTGTCTGGGGTCTAGATATGATCGGACCACTGAGAACTGGTAGGAGTGGCTTCACCCACTTGTTGGTCGCAGTCGACAAGTTCACGAAGTGGATAGAAGCCAAACCCATAAAGGACCTCGACGCAAGCACTGCCATCAGTTTTATCAGGGGATTGATATTCAGATATGGAGTTCCGCACAGCATCATCACAGATAACGGATCAAACTTTGATAATGACAGATTCAAAGCCTTCTGCGCCTCTCAGGGCACTCGAGTCGACTACGCTTCAGTTGCTCATCCTCAGTCGAATGGACAGGCCGAACGCGCGAATGGCCTCATCCTCAAAGGACTAAAACCCCGACTGATGCGTGATCTCAAACACGCAGCAGGCGCCTGGGTCGACGAACTTCCGTCAGTTCTATGGGGGTTGAGGACCACCCCTAACCGGTCGACTGGAAGAACGCCGTTCTTTCTGGTCTATGGAGCCGAAGCGGTTTTGCCAAGCGACTTGCTCCACAATGCGCCTCGAGTCGAGTTATATTCCGAAGCAGAAGCAGAACAGGCCCGGCAAGATGCAGTCGACCTCTTAGAGGAGGAAAGAGAGATGGCTCTAATCCGCTCGACCATCTACCAGCAAGAGTTGCGTCGGTTTTACGCCAGAAATGTGAAGGGTCGGGCCTTTCAGGAAGGAGATTTGGTCCTCTGCGTGGATCAGCAAAAACCTCACAAACTTGCCCCGACCTGGGAAGGCCCCTTCATCATCACCAAAGTCCTGCACAACGGAGCGTATCACCTCTACAACATCGATCGACGGATCGACGAGCCTCGAGCATGGAACGCGGACCTGCTCCGTCCCTTTTACACTTAGAAACTCACTCGACTGAGATGTAATAAAAGTACCTCTGTAATTCTTTTGTTTCAAGCAAAAGACTGCTATTTCTTTTTCTGTTTGTCTAAATTTCCCCCAGTAGGTGACTTAGTTGCGAATCCGCTTCGCCTAAGTTTTTCAGAAAATCCTACTACCGAGTGGAGAGCCAGCCTCCCACTCGGGGGCTTAGCTGCGAATCCGTTTCGCCTAAGTTTGAAAAAATCCTATCGAGTGGGAGCAAACCTCCCACCCGGAGGCTTAGCTGCAGTCCAAGTACTCGCCTAAGTTTGAAAAAATCCTACCGAGTGGGAGCAAACCTCCCACCCGGAGGCTTAGCTGCAGTCCAAGTACTCGCCTAAGTTTGAAAAATCCTACCGAGTGGGAGCAAACCTCCCACCCGGGGGCTTAGCTGCAGTCCAAGTACTCGCCTAAGTTTGAAAAAATCCTACCGAGTGGGAGCAAACCTCCCACCCGGAGGCTTAGCTGCAGTCCATGTACTCGCCTAAGTTTGAAAAAATCCTGCCGAGTGGAGAGCAAACCTCCCACTCGGGGGCTTAGCTGCAGTCCAAGTACTCGCCTAAGTTTGAAAAAATCCTACCGAGTGGGAGCAAACCTCCCACCCGGAGGCTTAGCTGCAGTCCATGTACTCGCCTAAGTTTGAAAAATCCTACCGAGTGGGAGCAAACCTCCCACCCGGGGGCTTAGCTGCAGTCCATGTACTCGCCTAAGTTTGAAAAAAATCCTACCGAGTGGAGAGCAAACCTCCCACTCGGAGGCTTAGCTGCAGTCCAAGTACTCGCCTAAGTTTGAAAAAAATCCTACCGAGTGGAGAGCAAACCTCCCACTCGGAGGCTTAGCTGCAGTCCAAGTACTCGCCTAAGTTTGAAAAAATCCTACCGAGTGGAGAGCAAACCTCCCACTCGGGGGCTTAGCCGCAGTCCAAGTACTCGCCTAAGTTTGAAAAAATCCTACCGAGTGGGAGCAAACCTCCCACCCGGGGGCTTAGCTGCAGTCCATGTACTCGCCTAAGTTTGAAAAATCCTACCGAGTGGAGAGCCAGCCTCCCACTCAGGGGCTTAGCTGCAGTCCATGTACTCGCCTAAGTTTGAAAAATCCTACCGAGTGGGAGCAAACCTCCCACCCGGGGGCTTAGCTGCAGTCCATGTACTCGCCTAAGTTTGAAAAAATCCTGCCGAGTGGAGAGCAAACCTCCCACTCGGGGGCTTAGCTGCAGTCCAAGTACTCGCCTAAGTTTGAAAAAATCCTACCGAGTGGGAGCAAACCTCCCACCCGGAGGCTTAGCTGCAGTCCATGTACTCGCCTAAGTTTGAAAAATCCTACCGAGTGGGAGCAAACCTCCCACCCGGGGGCTTAGCTGCAGTCCATGTACTCGCCTAAGTTTGAAAAAAATCCTACCGAGTGGAGAGCAAACCTCCCACTCGGAGGCTTAGCTGCAGTCCAAGTACTCGCCTAAGTTTGAAAAAAATCCTACCGAGTGGAGAGCAAACCTCCCACTCGGAGGCTTAGCTGCAGTCCAAGTACTCGCCTAAGTTTGAAAAAATCCTACCGAGTGGAGAGCAAACCTCCCACTCGGGGGCTTAGCCGCAGTCCAAGTACTCGCCTAAGTTTGAAAAAATCCTACCGAGTGGGAGCAAACCTCCCACCCGGGGGCTTAGCTGCAGTCCATGTACTCGCCTAAGTTTGAAAAATCCTACCGAGTGGAGAGCCAGCCTCCCACTCAGGGGCTTAGCTGCAGTCCATGTACTCGCCTAAGTTTGAAAAATCCTACCGAGTGGGAGCAAACCTCCCACCCGGGGGCTTAGCTGCAGTCCATGTACTCGCCTAAGTTTGAAAAAATCCTGCCGAGTGGAGAGCAAACCTCCCACTCGGGGGCTTAGCTGCAGTCCAAGTACTCGCCTAAGTTTGAAAAAATCCTACCGAGTGGGAGCAAACCTCCCACCCGGGGGCTTAGCTGCAGTCCATGTACTCGCCTAAGTTTGAAAAATCCTACCGAGTGGAGAGCCAGCCTCCCACTCAGGGGCTTAGCTGCAGTCCGAGTACTCGCCTAAGTAAGTGAAATCCTACCGAGTGGAGAGCAAACCTCCCACTCGAGAGCTTAGCTGCAGTTCAAGTACTCGCCTAAGTAATTAAAATTCTACCGAGTGGAGAGCGAACCTCCCACTCGGGGGCTTAGCTGCAGTCCAAGCACTCGACTAAGTAATTGGACTCCTACCAAGTGGAGAGCAAACCTCCCACTCGGGGACTTAGCTGCAGCCCAATGCTCGCCTAAGCCAGGTTGACAGATACCATCGCGGCGATAAGCATCGTGCAAACCAGACAGCCTCTGAGGGAACAACGAATAGTAGATCGGCGGATCAAGTCACAAAGACATTCAACGTCGAGCCAAGTTCGGACAAAACCAAAAGATCCTAGATCGCAAATAAAAGTACTCGAGCTACAAGCTCGACGGAGTTTATCGGTTACATAAACCACTCGGCATTCCGAGGCAAATTTAAGGCAAAGAACTTCAGTTTTTTACTCCTCCGGCGGAGGACTGGATGGTGCAACAAATTCGTCCAAGTCGATCCCATCAGAGATCCGAGTGGCAGCAGCGATGAAGGTCTCCATGAAGTCCTGAAAGTTATGCTTCCTGGTATTAGCAACCTGGAGAGCGGCCAGCTTCTCCTCGCGCGCCTCCTTGCAGTGGACGCGAACCAGTGACAGAGCCACGTCAGCACCGCACCTGGCAGAAGACTTCTTCCATTCTTGCACTCGACCTGGAACCTCACTTAGTCGAGTGACCAGGGATTCAAGGTCGTTCTGAAGCGTCTCCTTGGGCCAGAGTGCGGAGTCGATCCGTGATACTGCAGCTTTCAGTCGAGCCAGGTAGTCCACCACACCAGCGACACGGGATTCCAACCGGAAGACATTCATGGCCACTTCGTCCTTCACAGGAGAGTTGATAGGGTCCAAGCGGGTCTCCACTCGACTGGTCTCTTCCTCAAAGTTCCGGCAGAATTCTGAAAGAAGTTTCGACAGGTCAAAACTGTAACCAAATGGTGAGTCGACAACAACAAGATTAATCGCACAAAGAGGGTTACCTTCAAGCATGAGGTATAGCTTCTTGGCAAGACCCCCAAGATAATCCCCCAAGTCCTTGTGCTTCCCCGCCAGCTGGCCGAGCTTGTCGTTCAGAGTGCTCTTGTCAGTCTTCAGTCGACTCGCTTCCTTGTTGGCCGAGTCAAGAGCAGACTTCAGCCTAGCGTTCTCGCTCTCAAGTTGGTCGACTGAAGCAAGTTTCTCTTCAGCAAGCTTCAGCTTCTCCGCAGCCGCCTTTTGTGCCTCCGCAAGGTCAAGATCTTTCTTCTTTAGGGCCTTTTCCAGTTCGTCTGCGAAACAACAATGAGCACAGAGTTGAGAACAGGCAGGAGGACAGAGACAGCCGTCGAGTCCTCACCAGCCATACCTTTTGCCTCATCCTTCGCCTTCTGCACGTTTTCCTGAGCAAACTGTAAATCAAGATTAAGCTGGATTTGCTTATTCTTCAGATCGGCGAGCTGAGCAACAAGCTCACAAGACTTCTGCAAAGAGTCAATCGACAAAGGGTATCAAAGATAAGTTACTCCCGAGTGACTGAAAGAAAGAGCACAACACTTCTAAGACTACAGCCGAATCAAAACATTCGTCAGTAGCCTCGGGGACTACACCCAGTGGGTGCACTCAGCGTGCCCCCACTGGTTTTCAAAAAAAAAGGGGGGGGGGCGACTGCCAGCAGTCAACCAGATACAGTATCATCTGACATGGCCTGACCAAAACGTTCTCAGAAAACCCTACCGAGTGGAGAAGTACAACTACAGAAAGGCAGTATAAAGACCACAGTCGACTGCCAGCAGTCGACCGTGGCCTCGGGGACTACACCCAGTGGGTGCACTCAGCGTGCCCCCACCAATGAGAAAATTCGGACCAACGGCACCCAGTGGGTGTACAACGCAAGTGAAGATCAACTAACCTGGACGTTCTGCTGCAACGCCGAGCTGATGTCATAGGCCGCTTGACTGGCATCCCGAGCCGCCTTGGTCTGCTCCATCACAAGCCTCGCCTGACGTATAGCCTCCTTGGCAGCACTCACTTGATCCTCCGGGGTCTGGTAGGCGGCGAAGAACGAGGGCGGGTCGACCAATGGAGGGACAGTCGACGACGAAGGCCGGGCAGTCGTCAGTGGCTCAGCAAAAGTCACAGTAGTCCGGGCGGTATTGTCACCCCCTTGGGCCACCCCCTCGGCAGTCGACGCGGTCTGAGGAGCCTTGTCGACCGGGGCCCTCCGGCCTCTCCTCCCAAAAGGCCTGAGCGGCACTTCCGCCTCCTCCTCGTCATCCGGAAGGTCAATGATGTTGGTCGGAGCTACAAAAGTTCAGAAATGAATATCTAATCGACTCAGCAGTTAAACAGTCGGATCATGTCAAAGATTATACCTAAGTTGGAAGTGACGGCGTCCTCCATCGTCTCATCAGCGTTCTGGATGGAAGTTTCGGAGGTAGCGGCGCTGCACGATTCCAAGCAAATAATTTGAAAGTGAATCGACTAAGAATCCGTTCTAGTCGACTCAAGAAAGGTGAAAACAGTCACTTACCCAGAGATGACCGGGATGGCGACCCTGATCTTGGGCAAGGCCTTGGGTGGCTTGGTCGGGATGGCTCTAGGCTGCTTGGGCGCCTTCTCAGTTGGGGCCGGCGACGCGGTCCGAGGGCGCTTGGATGACTGGCCCGCCGGAGCACTCGACTGACCGCGCTCCACGGCGGGATCCTGAGCGTTCTTGGAGCGTCTCTCGCGTCGAGGAAGGTCGACCTCCACCTCTTCATCCTCGTCGCCCGAGTCGTCGCCGGCCTCCCCCTCTACGTCGTCGTCAGATTCCCACTCCTCGACTTCACCCTCGACTTCAATTTCATTCTCACTCCCTTCGCCTCCACTCCCTCCTCCTTCAGATACTTGCTCCTGGTTCCCATTCGGCATCGAGTACATGTCGCTAATCTCCTGCGAAACAACAGGCAGAACGAGGATCAGTCGACTTATCACGAGCCAGTTACTAGACGGAGTGGAAATTTCAGTCGGAAGAAGCAAAATGTACCTTGTCTGTCTCCATCATCCCATCAAGCGGGGCAATCCTCCTGGAACCCCTGGGGTTGTCCTTATTCCCGGTTATGCTGGTCAGCCAGCTCTCCAGCACAGAAGCCTCGACCCCCTCCGGGTGGATCCAAGTGGAGTCGTCGGACCCGGAATACAACCACATCGAGTGATCCCGAGCCTGGAGAGGTTGGATTCGTCGCTGGAGAAAGACTTCGAGCAAGTCCATGCCGGTCACGCCTTCCCGGACCAACTCAACCACTCGACTGACTAGTACCTTCACCTGAGCCTTCTCCTCTGGAACCACTTTCAAAGAAGCGGGTTTCTGCACTCGGTCCAAGGTAAAAGGAGGAAGGCCGGTCGAGTGTCCAGGAGTCGGCTGGTCCTTGCAGTAGAACCAAGTCGACTGCCACCCACGCACGGAATCGGGAAGTGTCATGGGAGGAAAACAACTCTTACCCCTCGTCTGGATCCCGAGGCCCCCGCACATCTGGATCACCTGCGTCCTCTCCCCGTCCGGGTTAAGCTTTTTAACCGACTGGGATCGGCAAGTGAAGATATGCTTGAAGAGGCCCCAGTGGGGTCGACAACCTAAGAAACACTCACACAGAGACACGAACGCAGCAAGATAAACTATGGAGTTGGGCGTGAAATGGTGGAGCTGCGCTCCGAAGAAGTTCAGGAAAGCCCTAAAGAAAGGACTCGGGGGCAGGGAAAACCCCCGGTCGACATGGGTGGCTATCAG
The DNA here is from genome assembly GCA_032464435.1 of Aegilops umbellulata. NCBI lineage: Eukaryota > Viridiplantae > Streptophyta > Magnoliopsida > Poales > Poaceae > Aegilops > Aegilops umbellulata. The sequence continues at coordinate 39,126,080 of CP136055.1, read as the reverse complement.
GACGCGCTCACCCTCACGAGGTCTCGGCTCCGTCTCCTTCCCAGGAAGGCGAGCGGCCTTGTGGGGAATGAGTCCCTCCTCCACCATGTCATCGATATCCGCCTGAGTAAGGATGGAGGGCATCCAATCCCCCTGCAACCAGCCGGACGACAGAGCGGCCCGCGAGGACGACCCGCCTCGGCCGGATTTCTTCCCTTTGCCCTTCGCCGCAGCCTTCTTCGCCAGTTCCGCCGCCGCCGTCTTGTCCGTCCCCATCGTCTTGGACGAGGTCTTGGCCGAGCGGCGGTGTCGAGGTTGCGGCGGAGAGCGAGGCGGAAGCTTACGGAGGAAGGGGGAGGAAGAACGAGGGCGCACAGTAAAAAAATCAGAATCATCGCTTTATATAAGGCCACACCCGAGTGGCTGATCAGTGGGCCTGCGCCTCCCAGTCAGATCCCGCAACAGGTGCGCGCGCAGTACGTGGCGAAAAAGGTGGCGCGGAGATCGAGGCGCCCTTTCCTTATCCAGCCGGTTCACGCGATTTTCTCCGTCTGGTGCGCTTCTCAATTTTCAAATCCCGCAAGATCCGCGATCGACAGGACGGGTTGTCAGACAAAAAGATCCGTTTCCTTAAGTCTCCCAAGGGACTCGTCACATAAACGCACTCGACAGTAATCCGAAACCACTCGGCGGGCATCTGAATGGATCAAGGCAACTGAAGAATGAGGTCCCACCGTAACTTCCATTTATCCGAAGACAGATGCAACCGAAGCATGGAGGTTGAGTCGGAAGCGTAGGATCGACCCCATTCTCACTTAACCCCCGACCCATTCGGGGGCTAATGACGAGGATACGTACCTAGGGTAGGGTAACTTATCATACCTGAGGTACCCAATCAAGGACATGACTCCTACAATGAAAGACATTCTGAGAAGTATCGACAGGTCAGTCGACCTGGTCAGCCCAGTCGACGGACACAAGCGTACTCGACCAGAAGTACAAGCAGTCGACCATGAAGGCAACCACTCGACCATAAGAAGACCTAAAGGCACTGCCTACAAACGGTCACCTCATAAGTAGCTTTTATGGCCTTCATGGTCCTTTATTGCAGGCGTTACCAGTAACCCCCTCTCTTTATGTACATTAAACTCCTTGTAACGTGGGCTGGCTGGGGTCCTGGCGAACTCTATATAAGCCACCCCCCTCCACTAGGACAGGGGTTGGGAATTTTGTAACACATACACACTTAATCCAGTCGACTGCCCCCGGGCTCCGAGACGTAGGGCTGTTACTTCCTCAGAGAAGGGCCCGAACTCGTAAACTCCTTGCGCATACAACTACTCCATAGCTAGGATCTTGCCTCCCCATACTTACCCCCCATTCTCACTGTCAGACTTAGAACCACGACACCGCCCACTTCAAATATCGATCCCTCGTGGTTGCGCGGGACAAGACAAAACAACTTTCTCCACAGACCAAAATGGGCCTCACAACCAAGGAATAGTTCGCATAAAGCGACATAACCCGCAATGTGCAGGATGGAGGCGGGGGTAATTGTGCAGCTGGAGGCCATAATACTCCAAAAGCCCTCGGAGGAATGGGTGAATTGGAAATCCCACGCCCCTCAGTAGATAGGGGACAAAGCACACTCGTTCCTGATACGTCTCCAACGTATCTATAATTTTTTTATTGCTCCATGCTATATTATCTACTGTTTTGGACTATATTGGGCTTTATTTTCCACTTTTATATTATTTTTGGGACTAACCTATTAACCGGAGGCCCAGCCCAGAATTGCTGTTTTTTGCCTATTTCAGTGTTTCGGAGAAACAGAATATCAAACGGAATAAAATCTTCGGGAATGTGATTTTCTCACCGAACGTGATCCAGGAGACTTGGACCCTATTCCAAGGGAGCCAAGAGGTGGTCACGAGGGTGGGGGGCGCCCCCCCTTAGGGCGCGCCCCCTTGCCTCGTGGGCCCCTCAAAGCTCCACCGACGTACTCCTTCCTCCTATATACCTACGTACCCCCAAACGATCAGAACATGAGCCAAAAACCTAATTCCACCGCCGCAACCTTCTGTATCCGTAGAATACTTATGCTCTTGACAGAAGCCACTAGTGAAACCTATGCCCCCCGGGTCTATTCTCATCATATCAATCTCAATCATTTTAATCTTGCTTTGCTTTTTTACTTTGCCTTTTACTTTTCACTTTGCATCTCTATATCAAAAATACCAAAAACATTATCTATCAGTTCTCACTCTCGTAAGTGACGGCGAAGGGATTGACAACCCCTAATCGCGTTGGTTGCGAGTTGCTATCGTTTTGTGTAGGTACGAGGGACTTGAGCGTGGCCTCCTACTGGATTGATACCTTGGTTCTCAAAAACTAAGGGAAATACTTACGCTACTCTGCTGCATCATCCTCTCCTCTTCAAGGAAAACCAACGCAAGCTCAAGAGGTAGCAAGAAGAATTTCTGGCGCCGTTGTCGGGGAGTCTATGCAAAAAAGTCAACATACCAAGTACCCATCACAATCCCTATCTCTCGCATTACATTAGTTGCCATTTGCCTCTCGTTTTCCTCTCCCCCACTTCACCCTTGCCGTTTTATTTGCCCTCTCCTTCTCCTTCTCCTTCTCCTTCTCTTTTTTCGTTTGCCTTTTTCTTGCTTGCCTTTGTTTGCTCGTGTATTGGATTGCTTGCTTGTCGCGATGGCTCTACCAAAATTTGGTGATCTTCACCTTAAAAGGTTAGAGGAGATCGAAAACAATGTCAGAAAGTTTATGGTTTTGCAATTTGAGCATAATAATTTCTTTAGAAACGAGCTTAAGGAACAAAAAATATTATGAGTTATATGAATAAAGAACTCGATGATATGTCTAAAGAATTTGATGGTATAAGATCCCAAATTGCTCGTCTTGAAAAGTTGACTGCTGAAATTTCGGATATGCAAGCTACCTTAGTCAATAAGATGGCCGCTAAACCGAATTACTATTAAAATCAAGATGAAGATCTAGAAGTTATTGATGTGTCCCCTATCAAATCTTTGTTTCGCTATATGAATCTTGATGAAACTGAATATGATCTTCCTTTACCTAGAAGGCGTTCTAAAAATTCAGAGTATTTAGACCTTTATGATGAAATTGATGAAAGTGGGATTGAAAGAAATAAAACCCTAGATGTTGCTAAACCCACTATATTGGATTTCAAGGAATTTAATTATGAAAGTTGCTCTCTAATTGGTTGTATTTCCTTGTTGCAATCCGTGCTAAATTCTCCTCATGCTTATAGTCAAAAGAAAGCCTTTACCGAACATATTGTTGATGCCTTGATGCAATCCTATGAAAAAAACTTGAGTTGAAAGTTTCTATCCCTATAAAACTCTATGATGAGTGGGAACCAACTATTAAAATTAAAATTAAAGATCATGAATTTTATGCTTTGTGTGATTTGGGTGCTAGTGTCTCCACTATCCCCAAAACTGTGTGTGATTTGCTAGATTTCCATGACTTTGATGATTGCTCTCTAAACTTGCATTTTGCGGATTCCACTATTAAAAAACCTATGGGAAGAATTAATGACGTTCTTATTTTTGCAAATATGAATTATGTGCCCGTAGATTTATCGTTCTTGATATAGATTGCAATCCTTCTTGCCCTATTCTTCTTGGTAGACCTTTCCTTAGAACGGTTGGTGCGATTGTTGATATGAAGGAAGGGAATATTAGATTTCAATTTCCATTAAAGAAGGGCATGGAACACTTTCCTAGAAAGAAAATAAGATTACCATACGAAACTATCATGAGAGCTACCGATGGATTGTCTGCCAAAGATGGCAATACCTAAATCTATCCTCGCTTTTATGCCTAGCTAGGGGCGTTAAATGATAGCGCTTGTTGGGAGGCAACCCAATTTTATTTTGAGTTTTTTGTTTTTGCTTCTGTTTAGGAATAAATAATCCATCTACCTTCTGTTTAGATGTGGTTTTGTGTTTTAATTAGTGTTTGTGCCAAGCTAGACCTATTGGATCTTCTTGGATGATAGTTATTTGATATTGCTGTAATTTCCAGAAACTTTGCTCTCAGTGCCCGAATTATTGAAAATCACCAGAACGTGATAAAATTCTGATTCCAATTGCTGCTGATCAATACACAAATTGTCTAGGTTGTCTAATTTTGGCAGATTTTTTGGAGTCCCAGAAGTTTGCGTTAGTTACAGATTACTACAGACTGTTCTGTTTTTGACAGATTCTGTTTTTCGTGTGTTGTTTGCTTATTTTGATGAATCTATGGCTAGTAAAATAGTTTATAATCCATAGAGAAGTTGGAATACAGTACCTTGAAGTGGTTTTATGTTTTCTTTCTCTAACGGAGCTCAAGAGATTTCTATTGAGTTTTGTGTTGTGAAGTTTTCAAGTTTTGGGTGAAATCTTTTGATGGATTATGGAACAAGAAGTGGCAAGAGCCTAAGCTTGGGGATGCCCATCGCACCCCCAAGATAATCCAAGGACACCAAAAAGTCAAAGCTTGGGGATGCCCTGGAAGGCATCCCCTCTTTCGTCTACTTCCATCGGTATTTTACTTGGAGCTATATTTTTATTCACCAACATGATATGTGTTTTGCTTGGAGCGTCTTGTATTATTTGTGTCTTTATTTGTTAGTGTGACACAATCATCCTTGTTGTGCACACCTTTGAGAGAGCCATTTATGAATTAAAATTTGTTAGAATACTCTTTGTGCTTCACTTATATCTTTTGAGCTATGTAGTTTTGCTCTATGTGCTTCACTTATACCTTTTGAGCGTGATAATTTTGCTCTATGTGCTTCACTTAGATCTTTTAGAGCACGGTGGTGGATTTGTTTTAAAGAAACTATTGATCTCTCATGCTTCACTTAGATCATTTTGAGAGTCTTAATAGCATGGTAAATTTCTTAATGATAATATGCTTGGTATTCATGATTTGTGAAATTTTCTTTTGAGTGCGTTGAATACTAAGAAAAGATTGAAGCATGATAATTGTTTTGAGATATGGAGGTGATAATATTAGAGTCATGCTAGTTGAGTAGTTGTGAATTTAAAGAATACTTGCTTTGAAGTTTGTGATTCCCGTAGCATGCACGTATGGTGAACCGTTATGTAACGAAGTCGGAGCATGAGGTGTTTATTGATTGTCCACCTTATGAGTGGTGGTCGGGGATGAGCGATGGTCTTTTCCTACCAATCTATCCCCCTAGGAGCATGCGCGTAATACTTTGCTTTGATAACTTCTAGATTTTTGCAATAAGTATATGAGTTCTTTATGACTAATGTTGAGTCCATGGATTATACGCACTTTTTCCCATCCTTCCACCATTGCTAGCCTCTCTAATGCCGCGCACTTTTCGCCGGTATCATACACCCACCATATATCTTCCTCAAAACAGCCACCATACCTACCTATCATGGCATTTCCATAGCCATTCCGAGATATATTGCCATGCAACTTTCCACCGTTCCGTTTATTATGACACGCTCCATCATTGTCATATTGCTAGCATGATCATGTAGTTGACATCGTATTTGTGGCAAAGCCACTATTCATAATTCTTTCATACATGTCACTCTTGATTCATTGCATATCCCGGTACACCGCCGGAGGCATTCATATAGAGTCATATGTTGTTCCAAGTATCGAGTTGTAATTGTTGAGTTGTAAGAAAAATAAAAGTGTGATGATCATCATTTTTAGAGCATTGTCCAAAGTGAGGAAAGAATGACAGAGACTACGATTCCCCCACAAGTCGGGATGAGACTCCGGACGAAATAAAAAAACAAAAAAAAATGAGAGAAAAAGAGAGAAGGGACAATGCTACTATCCTTTTACCACACTTGTGCTTCAAAGTAGCACAAAGATCTTCATGATAGAGAGTCTCCTATGTTGTCACTTTCATATACTAGTGGGAATTTTTCATTATAGAACTTGGCTTGTATATTCCAATGATGGGCTTCCTCAAAATGCCCTAGGTCTTCGTGAGCAAGCAATTTGGATGCACACCCACTTAGTTTCTTTTGTTGAGCTTTCATATACTTATAGCTCTAGTGCATCCGTTGCATGGCAATCCCTACTCACTCACATTGATATCTATTAATGGGCATATCCATAGCCCGTTAATACGCCTAGTTGATGTGAGACTATCTTCCCCTCTTTTTTGTCTTCTCCACAACCACCGTTCTATTCCACATATAGTGCTATATCCATGGCTCACGCTCATGTATTGCGTGAAGGTTGAAAAAGTTTTGAAAATGTTAAAGTATGAAACAATTGCTTGGCTTGTCACCGGGGTTGTGCATGATTTAAATACTTTGTGTGGTGAAGATGGAGCATAGCCAGACTATATGATTTTGTAGGGATAACTTTCTTTGGCCATGTTATTTCGAGAAGACATAATTGCTTTATTAGTATGCTTGAAGTATTATTATTTTTATGTCAATATGAACTTTTGTCTTGAATCTTTTGAATCTGAATATTCATACCACAATTAAGAAGTTTTACATTGAAATTATGCCAAGTAGCACTCCCCATCAAAAATTCTCTTTTTATCATTTACCTGCTCGTCCTAAACTTGGGGATGCCTGATACGTCTCCAACGTATCTATAATTTTTGATTGCTCCATGCTATATTACCTACTGTTTTGGACTATATTGGGCTTTATTTTCCACTTTTATATTATTTTTGGGACTAACCTATTAACCGGAGGCCCAGCCCAGAATTGCTGTTTTTTTTGCCAATTTCAGTGTTTCGAAGAAACAGAATATCAAACGGAGTCCAAACGGAATAAAATCTTCGGAAACGTGATTTTCTCACCGTACGTGATCCAGGAGACTTGGACCCTATTCCAAGGGAGCCAAAAGGCGGTCACGAGGGTGGGGGCGCCCCCCTTAGGGCGCGCCCCCTGCCTCGTGGGCCCCTTAAAGCTCCACCAACATACTCCTTCCTCCTATATATACCTACATACCCCCAAACGATCAGAACAGGAGCCAAAAACCTAATTCCACCGCCGCAACCTTCTGTATCCATGAGATCCCATCTTGGGGCCTGTTCCGGAGCTCCGCCGGAGAGGGTCGTCATCATGGAGGGCTTCTACATCAGCATAGCCCCTCCGATGAAGTGTGAGTAGTTTACCTCAGACCTTCGGGTCCATAGTTAGTAGCTAGATGGCTTCTTCTCTCTTTTTGGATCTCAATACAAAGTTCTCCCCCTCTCTTGTGGAGATCTATTTGAGGTAATCTTCTTTTTGCGGTGTGTTTGTTGAGACCGATGAATTGTGGGTTTATGATCAAGTCTATCTATGAATAATATTTGAATCTTCTCTGAATTCTTTTATGTATGATTGGTTATGTTTGCAAGTCTCTTCCAATTATTAGTTTGGTTTGGCCTACTAGATTGGTTTTTCTTGCCATGGGAGAAGTGCTTAGCTTTGGGTTCGATCTTGCGGTGTCCTTTCCCAGTGACAGAAGGGGCAACAAGGCACATATTGCATCGTTGCCATCAAGGATAACAAGATGGGGTTTATTTCATATTGCATGAATTTATCTCTCTACATCATGTCATCTTGCTTAAAGCATTACTCTATGTTTAACTTAATACTCTAGATGCATGCTGGATAGCGGTCGATGAGTGGAGTAATAGTAGTAGATGCAGGCATGAGTCGGTCTAGTTGTCTCGGACGTGATGCCTATATACATGATCATACCTAGATATTCTCATAAGTATGCTCAATTCTGTCAATTTCTCAACAGTAATTTGTTCACCCACCGTAGAATACTTATGCTCTTGACAGAAGCCACTAGTGAAACCTATGGCCCCCGGGTCTATTCTCATCATATCAATCTCAATCACTTTAATCTTGCTTTGCTTTTTTACTTTGCCTTTTACTTTTCACTTTGCATCTCTATATCAAAAATACCAAAAACATTATCTATCAGTTCTCACTCTCGTAAGTGACCGTGAAGGGATTGACAACCCCTAATCGCGTTGGTTGCAAGTTGCTATCGTTTTGTGTAGGTACGAGGGACTTGAGCGTGGCCTCCTACTGGATTGATACCTTGGTTCTCAAAAACTAAGGGAAATACTTATGCTACTCTGCTGCATCATCCTCTCATCTTCGGGGAAAACCAACGCAAGCTCAAGAGGTAGCAGTTCCCCTGCAGATGGATTGGGGAAATCCTCCGCCTGGGTTTTTCTGTTGAATTAAGCCAACCCTGCTCGAACAGGGACCAGATACGCAGGGGGGAGAAATCCCTGCGTTTTCAACTTCGCGAATTGACTGTGGGACACAGAGCACCTCTCCCACTCGCCTTTCTTTGGGTCGGAATGGGAGGAGGAGCTGGGAATGCTAGCCATATTGGAATGGTCTTTCCTGGCAATCTCTGAGGATTTTCTCCGCGTGGTGCTGAATGTATCTGAGACCCAGTATCTTTAAATAGACGCTCTTTCTTGCATGTCTAGGGTGTTATTTGCAAAAAATACCCTGACCGTCTGCATTCGCCCGACACGTGGAAGATGAAGTCATCGATGCACAGAAGCCGAGGGGTGCGGCATTGAATTAAAAGCCAGATACATTACTTGCAAGCCGTCGGAGGAGGAACCCACCTTGCAATGCCGAAGACAATATGTGCACTGAACACCTCGTCATTGAAGCCTGGTTCGGGGGCTACTGAGGGAGTCCTGGACTAAGGGGTCCTCGGGTGTCCGGCCTGTTAGCCATGGGTCGGACTGATGGGCTGTGAAGATACGAAGACCGAAGACTACACCCGTGTCCGGATAGGACTCTCCTTGGCGACCGAATATGTAGATTCCTTTCTTTGTAACCGACCTTGTGTAACCCTAGATCCTCCCGGTGTCTATATAAACCGAAGGACTTAGTCCGGAAGGGCAGACTCATTACCATAGTCATACAGGCTAGGCTTTTAGGGTTTAGCCATCTCGATCTCGTGGTAGATCAACTCTTGTAATACTCATATCCATCAAGATCAATCAAGCAGGAAATAGGGTATTACCTCCATAGAGAGGGCCCGAACCTGGGTAAACATCGTGTCCCCTGTCTCCTGTTACCATCGACCTTAGGCACATAGTTCGGGACCCCCTACCCGAGATCCGCCGGTTTTGACACCGACACTCGCGGCGCTAGATGGGCGGCCACTCCTGAGTTTAGATCCGGACCCCCAATGCGGCTCGCGTCATGGACCAACAAGGGTCTGGACTAGGGGCCGACCGTGGAAGTGATGACGCTGTAAAAGCGCATCAAGAACATGATAAGCAAGAACACCAGTCTCACTGACGTGATTCAGGTGATGCTCTTCTGCCGGATCCTCCCCTGCCAACACCGGCCTCTCCATATGTGGGAGTTCAATCCGGAAGGTCCCTGGACCTTTCAGCGATTCCTCGGCACAACACACGAAGAGATATGTAAGCTACTCTTCAAGGCCCAGAAGACGTGGCCAAAGAAGAACAAAGACATCGGCCTCGACAGCGCGAATCCGACCACTCCGGTAAGTATTTTATCCAAACATATACTTTGGTCCATAAATTCTTAGGCATAATGAGTTTTCCGTCCCTCTCATAGGGTTGGACAGCGAAGGCGGAGTGGATCAAGAGTCCGACACCACTGCCTAAAGACCCGGCCACACCCCAGCTCTCGAAGATGCTGGTTCTGGCGCCTTATCAGGCGCCGGAGAAGAAGGCCAAGAAGAAGAGCAAGGAGGCCAAGGGCATCCTCCGTCGTAAAGGTACTTCGGACGCAGTGTCCGAAGAGACCGAAGTCCCCTCCTCCCATGAGGGAGATGAAGACGAAGAGGAGGAGGAGGTGAAAAGTGACTCTCCCCTCAAGGGGAGGAAAAAGAAGAGAGCAGCCTCCGCGGACCCGGAGGAGGGGGCGTCCAAGAGGGAGAAGATAACCCTCTCGGATGGTTCGGACATGGATGCCGAACACACCCCCAAGAGGCGCCCCAGGGAAAAGCCCCTGGCCACATCGTAAGTGCCAAAGGATACTTTACAAATATCCGATCTTTTATAATTGTAATATAACATATTATGTTGTGTGTTTCAGTCCGGCCCGCGACCTCCCCCAACCATCGTCATCTGAGGGGAACTCTCTGGCACCAGAGATGGTGGAGAGCGAGACGCCTCCGCAAGCCTCTCCGCCAACCATCGTGGATGACACCGAAGTGTTGTCCCGAAGGGCCTCTCCGGGCCACGAAGAGGTGAGGAAGGCTGCCAATACGGCGCCTGAGGGTGAGGCCTCGGCTGCCGAGAACATGGGGGTTATAACCCCCATGGAGACCGACGGTGGGGGCATTGACCAGTCCGGCCCCCAGCCGAACACTATTCCGGAGACCCATATGGCTCCGGAATCGAGCGAGCAACCCCCTTTGAAGGAGGGGGAGCACCAACTCCAGCGGCGACCTCCACTAATCTAGAGGCACCAAACGCTCTGGTGGAGGCACTGCGACGTGCTTCCATCGTGGAGGAGCACCGCACCCTGATGGGTGTGGTGATTGAGAAGGTTCAGTCCGCCAAGAGCGGGCTGAACGAAGCCTTCACCAGCCTGCTAACAGGCTCTGAGGTATGCGACGTAATATTCTTAGATGCTTTTCATATGAAGAAAAATAAGCGTGTATATAGATAGTAGCCCCTGAGACTGTGTTCGGTTTTGAAAAAAGCCGAACAGAGGATCACATAGTATTCAGAAGAGGTGAGGACTTTTCTATTTTGATAAGAGGCTTCCCTGTTGGCGGCAACCGCCCAGGCAGCTGAAGTTTCCGAACTCAAGCGAAAGCTGAAGCTGGCTGTTGATGACACCGACCGCATTAACAAGTGGTTCGATGAGGCGCAAAATATGTTTTAAAAGAGCTCTTGTATGCCTGAAGTGATATATAAATTCAGAGTTAAGATCATGCATTGCGATGAATATGATTGCAGGTAGCGCGGCCGAGGTTGAGACCCTCAAGAGCGCCCTTGCGCAAGCCAAAGAGCAGGCAAAGGCGAGCAAAGCGGCCGCTGACAAAGTGGCTGCGGATTTAAAGACCGAACAGGTCGCCCGCCGCCAGTACGAGGAGAGGGTGGCCGAGGTGGAGCAAGAGCTCAAGGACGCCGCCGGCAAGTGCGAGGCCTTGGAGGAGAAGAATATGGCCCAAGCGGCCGATCTCGGCAAGGCCCTTCAGGAGGTCAAAGAAGCGCGGACCAAGGCCCGGGGTGCTCAGGAGGAGATTCGGCAGGCTGAACAGATAGCGGCTGGTAAGCCCTTTCTCTTGCAGAGTATATTTGGGGGTCAGAGATATGCCTTGATCACTTGACTATGGAGTGCTCCAGATGCCTTTGCGGATCTTCCGAGGAGTGCCACCGACGCCGCGCAATTCTTCAGAGCCCAGGAGGGGAGCTCAACAGAGAAGCTCTTCTCGTCGCAGTTCTTGGCACCGGGAACACCCGACGCTTTTGAACAACCAGATGAAGCAACTTGCGGAGATGCATAGGATGTCCGGCTTGGCCATGAAGGACGTCATAGTCCGGCTGTGGCCAACTGAACCCATTCCTAGCAGCTACTTTGGCCTGGTGAAGTGACTCGTCGACGCGCTGCCCCGGGTTGAAGCCGTGAAGCGCTCGGCGTGCATAGAGGGTGCGCTGATGGCCTTTGCTCATGTCAAGATGCACTGGGCAAAGATGAAGGCCGCCATCATGGCGATCGAGGGCCCACCCGAAGGCAAGGACCATTGCAAGCCGAAGCGGTATTTTGACGATGTCCTGGAGGGTGCCCGATTAGTAGAGGGCCATGAAGGAAATATGCCCTAGAGGCAATAATAAAGTTATTATTTATTTCCTTATTTCATGATAAATGTTTATTATTCATGCTAGAATTGTATTAACCGGAAACATAATACATGTGTGAATACATAAACAAACATAGTGTCACTAGTATGCCTCTACTTGACTAGCTCGTTGATCAAAGATGGTTGAGTTTCCTAGCCATAGACATGAGTTGTCATTTGATTAACGGGACCACATCATTAGGAGAATGATGTGATTGACTTGACCCATTCCGTTAGCATAGCACTTGATTGTTTAGTTTACTACTATTGCTTTCTCCATGACTTATACATGTTCCTATGACTATGAGATTATGCAACTCATGAATACCGGAGGAACACTTTGTGTGCTACCAAACGTCACAACGTAACTGGGTGATTATAAAGGTGCTCTACAGGTGTCTCCGATGGTGTTCATTGAGTTGGCATAGATCGAGAATAGGATTTGTCACTCCGATTGTCGGAGAGGTATCTCTGGGCCCTCTCGGTAATGCATATCACTATAAGCCTTGCAAGCAATGTGACTAATGAGTTAATTGCGGGATGATGCATTAGGAGCGAGTAAAGAGACTTGCCGGTAACGAGATTGAGCTAGGTATTGAGATACCGATGATCAAATCTCGGGCAAGTAACGTATCGATGACAAAGGGAACAACGTATGTCGTTATGCGATTTGACCGATAAAGATCTTCGTAGAATATGTAGAAACCAATATGAGCATCCAAGTTCCGCTATTGGTTATTAATCGGAGACGTGTCTCGGTCATGTCTACACAGTTCTCGAACCCGTAGGGTCCGCACGCTTAAAGTTCTGTCACGATCGATATTATGAGTTTTTGTCTTTTGATGTACCGAAGGTAGTTCGAAGTCCCGGATATGATCACGGACATGACGAGGATTCTCAAAATAGTCGAGACGTAAATATCGATATATTGGACGACTATGTTCGGGCACCAGAAGTGTTTCAGGAGGTTTCGGACATATACCGGAGCATCAGGGGTTACCAGAAACCCCTGAGGAGTATATTGGGCCTAATGGGCCCTAGTGGGAGAAGAGGAGGGGCGGCCAGGGCAGCCGCGTGCCCCCTCCCCCTCTAGTCCGAATTGGACAAGGAGGGGGGCGGCGCCCCCCTTTCCTTCTCTCCTTCTCTCCCTTCCTTCTCATCTCCTACTCCTACTTGGAAAGGGGGAGTCCTACTCCCGGTGGGAGTAGGACTCCTCATGGGGTGCGCCATAGGAGGCCGACCTCCCCCTCCTCCACTCCTTTATATACGGGGAGGAGGGCACCCCTTGGAGACACAACAATTGATCATTGATCTCTTGGCCGTGTGCCGTGCCCCCTCCACCATAATCCACCTCGGTAATATTGTAGCGGTGCTTAGGCGAAGCCCTGCTTCAGTAGCATCATCATCACCGTCACCACGCCGTCGTGCTGACGAACCTCTTCCCCGAAGCTCTACTGGATCGTGAGTTCGCGGGACATCACCGAGCTGAACGTGTGCTAAACGCGGAGGTGCCGTACGTTCGGTACCGAGGATCGATTGATCGTGAAGACGTACGACTACATCAACCGCGTTGTTATAACACTTTCGCTTATGGTCTATGAGGGTATGTAGACGACACTCTCCCCTCTCGTTGCTATGCATCACCATGATCTTGCATGTGCGTAGGATTTTTTTTTGAAATTACTACGTTCCCCAACAGTGGCATCCGAGCCAGGTTTATGCGTAGATGTTATATGCACAAGTAGAACACAAGTGAGTTGTGGGCGATACAAGTCATACTGCTTACCAGCATGTCATACTTTGGTTCGGCGGTATTGTTGGATGAAGCGGCTCGGACCGACATTACGCGTACGCTTACGCAAGACTGGTTCTACCGACGCGCTTCGCACACAGGTGGCTGGCGGGTGTCAGTTTCTCCAACTTTAGTTGAACCGAGTGTGACTACGCCCGGTCCTTGTTGAAGGTTAAAAAAGCACTAACTTGATGAAATATCATTGTGGTTTTGATGCGTATGTAAGAATGGTTCTTGTTCAGCCCGTAGCAGCCACGTAAAACATGCAACAACAAAGTAGAGGACGTCTAACTTGTTTTTGCAGGGCATGTTGTGATGTGATATGGTCAAGACATGATGCTATATTTTATTGTATGAGATGATCATGTTTTGTAACGGAGTTATCGGCAATTGGCAGGAGCCATATGGTTGTTGCTTTATTGTATGCAATGCAATCGCCCTGTAATTGCTTTACTTTATCACTAAGCGGTAGCGATAGTCGTAGAAGCAATAGTTGGCGAGACGATAATGATGCTACGATGGAGATCAAGGTGTCGCACCGGTGAAGATGGTGATCATGACGGTGCTTTGGATATGGAGATCAAAGGCACAAGATGATGATGGCCATATCATATCACTTATATTGATTGCATGTGATGTTTATCCTTTATGCATCTTATTTTGCTTTGATTGACGGTAGCATTATAAGATGATCTCTCATTAAAAAAATTCAAGGTACAAGTGTTCTCCCTGAGTATGCACTGTTGCCAAAGATCGTCGTGCCGAGACACCACGTGATGATAGGGTGTGATAAGCTCAACGTTCTTATACAACTGGTGCAAGCCAGTTTTTCACACGCAGAATACTCGAGTTAAACTTGACAAGCCTAGCATATGCAGATATGGCCTCGGAACACTGAGACCGAAAGGTCGAGCGTGAATCATATAGTAGATATGATCAACATAGTGATGTTCAACATTGAAAACTACTCCATTTCACGTGATGATCGGTTATGGTTTAGTTGATCTGGATCACGTGATCACTTATATGATAAGCGAGATGTCTATCTAAGTGGGAGTTCTTAAGTAATATGATCAATTGAACTTAAATTTATCATGAACTTAGTACCTGATAGTATTTTGCTTGTCTATGTTGTTGTAGATAGATGGCCCGTGCTGTTGTTCCGTTGAATTTTAATGCGTTCCTTGAGAAAGCAAAGTTGAAAGATGATGGTAGCAATTACACGGACTGGGTCCTAACTTGAGGATTATCCTCATTGCTGCACAGAAGAATTGCATCCTGGAAGCACCGCTAGGTGTACCACCTGCGCCGGCAATTGCAGACATTGTGAATGCATGACAGTCGCGTGTTGATGACTACTCGATAGTTCAGTGTGCCATGCTTTACGGCTTAGAACCGGGACTTCAACAACATTTTGAACGTCATGGATCATATGAGATGTTCCAAGAGTTGAAGTTAATATTTCAAGCAAATGCCCGGATTGAGAGATATGAAGTCTCCAATAAGTTCTACAACTGCAAAATGGAGGAGAATAGTTCTGTCAGTGAACATATACTCAGAATGTCTGGGGTACTACAATCACTTGATTCAACTGGGAGTTAATCTTTTGGATGATAGTGTCATTGACAGAATACTTCAATCACTGCCACCAAGCTACAAGAGCTTCGTGATGAACTATAATATGCAAGGGATGGATAAGACGATTCCCGAGCTCTTCGCAATGCTAAAGGTTGCGGAGGTAGAAATCAAGAAGGAGCATCAAGTGTTGATGGTCAACAAGACCACCAATTTCAAGAAAAAGGGTAAAGGGAAGAAGAAGGGGAACTTCAAAAAGAACAGCAAACAAGTTGCTGCTCAGGAGAAGAAACCCAAGTCTGGACCTAAGCCTAAGACTGAGTGCTTCTACTGTAAACAGACTGGTCACTGGAAGCGGAACTGCCCCAAGTATTTGGCGGATAAGAAGGATGGCAAGGTGAACAAAGGTATATGTGATATACATGTTATTGATGTGTACCTTACTAGAGCTCGCAGCAGCACCTGGATATTTGATACTGGTTCTGTTGCTAATATTTACAACTCGAACCAGGGACTATGGATTGAGCGAAGATTGGCTAAGGATGAGGTGACGATGCGCGTGGGAAATGGTTCCAAAGTCGATGTGACCGCCGTCGGCACGCTACCTCCACATCTACCTTCGGGATTAATATTAGACCTGAATAATTATTATTTGGTGCCAGCGTTGAGCATGAACATTATATCTGGATCTTGTTTGATGCGAGACGGTTATTCATTTAAATCTGAGAATAATGGTAGTTCTATTTATATGAGTAATATCTTTTATGGTCATGCACCCTTGAAGAGTGGTCTATTTGTGTTGAATCTCGATAGTAGTAATACACATATTCATAATGTTGAAGCCAAAAGACACAGAGTTGATAATGATAGTGCAACTTATTTGTGGCACTGCCGTTTGGGTCATATTGGTGTAAAACACATGAAGAAACTCCATACTGATGGACTTCTGGAATCACCTGATTATGAATCACTTGGTACTTGCGAACCATGCCTCATGGGCAAGATGACTAAAACGCCGTTCTCCGGAACAATGGAGCGAGCAACAGATTTATTGGAAATCATACATACTGATGTATGTTGTCCAATGAATATTGAGGCTCGCGGCGGGTATCGTTATTTTCTCACCTTCACAGATGATTTGAGCAAATATGGGTATATCTACTTGATGAAACATAAGTCTGAAACATTTGAAAAGTTCAAAGAATTTCAGAGTGAAGTGGAAAATCATCGTAACAAGAAAATAAAGTTTCTACAATCTGATCACGGAGGAGAATATTTGAGTTACGAGTTTGGTCTACATTTGAAACAATGTGGAATAGTTTCGCAACTCACGCCACCCGGAACACCATAGCGTAACGGTGTGTCCGAACGTCGTAATCGTACTTTACTAGATATGGTGCGATCTATGATGTCTCTTATTGATTTACCGCTATCATTTTGGGGTTATGCTTTAGAGATGGCTGCATTCACATTAAATAGGGCACTATCAAAATCAGTTGAGACGACACCTTATGAGCTGTGGTTTGGCAAGAAACCAAAGTTGTCGTTTCTTAAAGTTTGGGGCTGCGATGCTTATGTGAAAAAGCTTCAACCTGATAAGCTCGAACCTAAATCGGAGAAATGTGTCTTCATAGGATACCCAAAGGAGACTGTTGGGTACACGTTCTATCACAGATCCGAAGGCAAGACATTCGTTGCTAAGAATGGATCCTTTCTAGAGAAGGAGGTTCTCTCGACAGAAGTGAGTGGGAGGAAAGTAGAACTTGATGAGGTAACTGTACCTACTCCCTTATTGGAAAGTAGTTCATCACAGAAACCGGTTCCTGTGACACCTACACCAATTAGTGAGGAAGCTAATGATGTTGATCATGAATCTTCAGATCAAGTTACTATCGAACCTCGTAGGTCAACTAGAGTAAGATCCGCACCAGAGTGGTACGGTAATCCTATTCTGGAAGTCATGTTACTTGACCATGGCGAACCTACGAACTATGAAGAAGCGATGGTGAGCCCATATTCCGCAAAATGGCTTGAGGCCATGAAATCTGAGATGGGATACATGTATGAGAACAAAGTCTGGACTTTGGTTGACTTGCCCGATGATCGGCAAGCCATAGAGAATAAATGGATCTTCAAGAAGAAGACTGACGCTGATAGTAATGTTACTGTCTACAAAGCTCGACTTGTTGCGAAAGGTTTTCAACAAGTTCAAGGGGTTGAATACAATGAGACTTTCTCACCCGTAGCGATGCTTAAGTCTGTCCGAATCATGTTAGCAATTTCTGAATTTTATGATTATGAAATTTGGCAAATGGATGTCAAAACTGCATTCCTGAATGGATTTCTAGAAGAAGAGTTGTATATGATACAACCAGAAGGTTTTGTCGATCCAAAGGGTGCTAACAAAGTGTGCAAGCTCCAGCGATCCATTTATGGACTGGTGCAAGCCTCTCGGAGTTGGAATAAACGTTTTGATAGTGTGATCAAAGCATATGGTTTTATACAGACTTTTGGAGAAGCCTGTATTTACAAGAAAGTGAGTGGGAGCTCTGTAGCATTTCTAATATTATATGTGGATGACATATTGTTGATTGGAAATGATATAGAATTTCTGGATAGCATAAAAGGATACTTGAATAAGAGTTTTTCAATGAAAGACCTCGGTGAAGCTACATATATATTGGGCATCAAGATCTATAGAGATAGATCAAGATGCTTGATTGGACTTTCACAAAGCACATACCTTGATAAAGTTTTGAAAAAGTTCAAAATGGATCAAGCAAAGAAAGGGTTCTTGCCTGTGTTACTAGGTGTGAAGTTGAGTCAGACTCAATGCTCGACCACTGCAGAAGATAGAGAGAAAATGAAAAGTGTTCCCTATGCTTCAGCCATAGGCTCTATCATGTATGCAATGCTGTGTACCAGACCTGATGTGTGCCTTGCTATTAGCTTAGCAGGGAGGTACCAAAGTAATCCAGGACTGGATCACTGGACAGCGGTCAAGGACATCCTGAAATACCTGAAAAGGACTAAGGATATGTTTCTCGTATATGGAGGTGACAAAGAGCTCGTCGTAAATGGTTACGTCGATGCAAGCTTTGACACTGATCCAGACAATTCTAAATCGCAAACCGGATACGTGTTTATATTAAACGGTGGAGCTGTTAGTTGGTGCAGTTCTAAACAAAGTGTCGTGGCGGGATCTACATGTGAAGCGGAGTACATAGGTGCTTCAGAAGCAGCAAATGAAGGAGTCTGGATGAAGGAGTTCATATCCGATCTAGGTGTCATACCTAGTGCATCGGGTCCAATGAAAATCTTTTGTGACAATACTGGTGCAATTGCCTTGGCAAAGGAATCCAGATTTCACAAGAGAACCAAGCACATCAAGAGATGCTTCAATTCCATCCGGGATCAAGTCTAGGTGGGAGACATAGAGATTTGCAAGATACATACGGATTTGAATGTTGCAGACCCGTTGACTAAGCCTCTTCCACGAGCAAAACATGATCAACACCAAGACTCCATGGGTGTTAGAATCATTACTGTGTAATCTAGATTATTGACTCTAGTGCAAGTGGGAGACTGAAGGAAATATGCCCTAGAGGCAATAATAAAGTTATTATTTATTTCCTTATTTCATGATAAATGTTTATTATTCATGCTAGAATTGTATTAACCGGAAACATAATACATGTGTGAATACATAAACAAACATAGTGTCACTTGTTGATCAAAGATGGTTGAGTTTCCTAGCCATAGACATGAGTTGTCATTTGATTAACGGGACCACATCATTAGGAGAATGATGTGATTGACTTGACCCATTCCGTTAGCGTAGCACTTGATCGTTTAGTTTACTGCTATTGCTTTCTCCGTGACTTATACATGCTCCTAGGACTATGAGATTATGCAACTCACGGATACCGGAGGAACACTTTGTGTGCTACCAAACGTCACAACATAACTGGGTGATTATAAAGGTGTTCTACAGGTGTCTCCGATGGTGTTCGTTGAGTTGGCATAGATCGAGAATAGGATTTGTCACTCCGATTGTCGGAGAGGTATCTCTGGGCCCTCTCAGTAATGCACATCACTATAAGCCTTGCAAGCAATGTGACTAATGAGTTAGTTGCGGGATGATGCATTACGGAACGAGTAAAGAGACTTGCCGGTAATGAGATTGAGCTAGGTATTGATACGTCTCCATCGTATCTACTTTTCCAAACACTTTTGCCCTTGTTTTGGACTCTAACTTGCATGATTTGAATGGAACTAACCCGGACTGATGCCGTTTTCAGCGGAATTGCCATGGTGTTATTTATGTGCAGAAACAAAAGTTCTCGGAATGACCTGAAACTTCACAAAGATTATTTTTGGAAATAATAAAAAATACTGACGAAAGAATCAAGGCCACGGGGCCCACACCCTTTCCACGATGGTGGGGGGCGCGCCACCCTGCCTCGTGGCCCCCTGCAGCTCCACCGACCTCAACTCAAACTCCATATATTCGTGTTCGAGGAGAAAAAAATCAGAGAGAAAGATTCATCACGTTTTACGGTACGGAGCCGCCGCCAAGCCCTAAACTCTCCCGGGAGGGCTGATCTGGAGTCCGTTCGGGGCTCCGGAGAGGGGAATCCATCGCCATCGTCATCATCAACCATCCTCCATCACCAATTTCATGATGCTCACCACCGTGCGTGAGTAATTCCATCATAGGCTTGCTGGACGGTGATGGGTTGGATGAGATTTATCATGTAATCGAGTTAGTTTTGTTAGGGTTTGATCCCTAGTATCCACTATGTTCTGAGATTGATGTTGCTATGACTTTGCTATGCTTAATGCTTGTAACTAGGGCCCGAGTGCCATGATTTCAGATCTGAACCTATTATGTTTTGATGTCTACTACACAACCTTCTTCTTGTAGACGTTGTTGGGCCTCCAAGTGCAGAGGTTTGTAGGACAGTAGAAAATTTCCCTCAAGTGGATGACCTAAGGTTTATCAATCGGTGGGAGGCGTAGGATGAAGATGTTCTCTCTCAAACAACCCTGCAACCAAATAACAAAGAGTCTCTTGTGTCCCCAACACACCCAATACAATGGTAAATTGTATAGGTTCACTAGTTCCACGAAGAGATGGTGATACAAGTGCAATATGGATGGCAGATATAGGTTTTTGTAAACTGAAAATATAAAAACAGCAAGGTAGCAAGCGGTAAAAGTGAGCGTAAACGGTATTGCAATGCTAGGAAACAAGGCCTAGGGTTCATACTTTCACTAGTGCAAGTTCTCTCAACAATAATAACATAGTTGGATCATATAACTATCCCTCAACATGCAACAAAGAGTCACTCCAAAGTCACTAATAGCAGAGAACAAACGAAGAGATTATGGTAGGGTACGAAACCACCTCAAAGTTATTCTTTACAATCAATCCATTGGGCTATTCCTATAAGTGTCACAAACAGCCCTAGAGTTCGTACTAGAATAACACCTTAAGACACAAATCAACCTAACCCTAATGTCACCTAGATACTCCATTGTCACCTCAAGTATCCGTGGGCATGATTATATGATATGCATCACACAATCTCAATTCATCTATTCAAACCAACACATAGAACCTCAAAGAGTGCCCCAAAGTTTCTACCGGAGAATCAAGACAAAAACGTGTGCCAACCCCTATGCATAGGTTCATGGGCGGAACCCGCAAGTTGATCACCAAAACATACATCAAGTGAATCACGTGATATCCCATTGTCACCACAGATACGCACGGCAAGACATACATCAAGTGTTCTCAAATCATTAAAGACTCAATCCGATAAGATTACTTCAAAGGGAAAACTCAATCCATTACAAGAGAGTAGAGGGGAAGAAGAAACATAAGATCCAACTATAATAGCAAAGCTCGCGATACATCAAGATCGTGCCAAATCAAGAACACGAGAGAGAGAGAGAGATCAAACACATAGCTACTGGTACATACCCTCGGCCCCGAGGGTGAACTACTCCCTCCTTGTCATGGAGAGCGCCGGGATGATGAAGATGGCCACCGGTGAGGGTTCCCCCCCTCCGGCAGGGTGCGGGAAAGGGTCCCGATTGACTTTTGGTGGCTACAGAGGCTTGCGTCGGCGGAACTCCCGATCTAATCTCTGTTCTGGAAGTTTTAGGGTACGTGAGTATATATGGGTGCAGGAAGTACGTCGGTGGAGCTTCGAGGGCCTCATGAGGCAGGGGGCGCGCCCTAGGGAGTGGGCGCGCCCCCACCCTCGTGAGCACCTCCCTTGGCTCCTGACGTGGGGTCCAAGTCCATCTGGGAGCTTTCCTTCCAAAAATAATTTCTCCAGTTGATTTTGTTCCGTTTCGACTCCGTTTGATATTCCTTTTCTTCGAAACACTGAAATAGGCAAAAAACAGCAAATCTGGGCTGAGCCTCCGGTTAATAGGTTAGTCCCAAAAGTAATATAAAAGTGGAAATAAAGCCCAATATTGTCCAAAACAGTAGATAATATAGCATGGAGCAATAAAAAATTATAGATACGTTGGAGACGTATCAAGCATCCCCAAGCTGAATTCCTGCTCGTCCTCGAGTAGGTAAATGATAAAAAAAGAATTTTTGATGCGGAGTGCTACTTGGCATAATTTCAATGTAAATCTTCTTAATTGTGGTATGAATATTCAGATCCAAAAGATTCAAGACAAAAGTTCATATTGACCTAAAAATAATAATACTTCAAGCATACTAACAAAGCAATTATGTCTTCTCAAAATAAAATGACCAAAGAAAGTTATCCCTACAAAATCATATAGTCTGACTATTCTCTATCTTCACCACACAAAGTATTTAAATCATGCACAACCCCGATGACAAGCCAAGCAATTGTTTCATACTTTTGATATTTTCAAAACTTTTTCGATCTTTATGCAATACTTGAGCGTGAGCCATGGATATAGCACTATATGTGGAATAGAATGGTGGTTGTGGAGAAGACAAAAAGGGAGAAGATAGTCTCACATCAACTAGGCGTAGCAACGGGCTCTGGAGATGCCCATCAATAGATATCAATGTGAATGAGTAGGGATTGCCATGCAACGGATGCACGAGATCTATAAGTATATGAAAGCTCAACAAAAGAAACTAAGTGGGTGTGCATCCAACTCGCTTGCTCACGAAGATCTAGGGCATTTTGAGGAAGCCCATCATTGGAATATACAAGCCAAGTTCTATAATGAAAAATTCCCACTAGTATATGAAAGTGACAACAT
Organism: Aegilops umbellulata; assembly: GCA_032464435.1. NCBI lineage: Eukaryota > Viridiplantae > Streptophyta > Magnoliopsida > Poales > Poaceae > Aegilops > Aegilops umbellulata. Next base: position 39,103,616 of record CP136055.1, on the reverse strand, counting down.
AGGAGACTCTCTATCATGAAGATCATGGTGCTACTTTGAAGCACAAGTGTGGTAAAAGGATAGTAGCATTGCCCCTTCTCTCTTTTTCTCTCATTTTTTTACTTTTTTATTTGGGCCTTTCTCTTTTTTATGGCCTTTTTTTTCTTTTTTTTCTTTTTCGTCCGGAGTCTCATCCCGACTTGTGGGGGAATCATAGTCTCCATCATCCTTTCCTCACTGGGACAATGCTCTAAAAATGATGATCATCACACTTTTATTTACTTACAACTCAAGAATTACAACTCAATACTTAGAACAAGATATGACTCTATATGAATGCCTCCGGCGATGTACCGGGATGTGCAATGACTCATGAGTGACATGTATGAAAGAATTATGAACAGTGGCTTTGCCACAAATACGACGTCAACTACATGATCATGCAAAGCAATATGAAAATGATGGACCGTGTCATAAAAACAGAACGGTGGTAAGTTGCATGGCAATATATCTCAGGATGGCTATGGAAATGCCATGATAGGTAGGTATGGTGGCTGTTTTGAGGAAGGTATATGGTGGGTGTATGATACCGGTGAAAAGTGCGCGGTATTAGAGAGGCTAGCAATGGTGGAAGGATGGGAAAAGTGCGTATAATCCATGGACTCAACATTAGTCATAAAGAACTCATATACTTATTGCAAAAATATACAAGTTATCAAAGTAAAGTATTACGCGCATGCTTCTAGGGGGATAGATTGGTAGGAAAAGACCATCGCTCGTCCCTGACCGCCACTTATAAGGAAGACAATCAATAAATAAATCATGCTCCGACTTCATCACATAACGGTTCACCATACGTGCATGCTACGGGAATCACAAAATTTAACTCAAGTATTTCTCAAATTCACAATTACTCAACTAGCATGACTCTAATATCACCATATCCATATCTCAAAACAATTATCAAGCATCAAACTGCTCATAGTATTCAACACACTCATAAGAATTCTTACAAATCATTTATGCTTAGCATATTAGGATTATTCAAGCAATTACCATGGTATTTAAGACTCTCAAAATAATCTAAGTGAAGCATGAGAGTCCATCTATTTCTTCAAAATAAAACTACCACCATGCTCTAAAAGATATAAGTGAAGCTAGAGCAAATGACAAACTACTCTGAAAGATATAAGTGAAGAACAATGAGTAGTTGAATAATTATACAGCTATGTGAAGACTCTCCCATTTAATAATTTCAGATCTTGTTACTTTATTCAAACAGCAAACAAAGCTAAAGAAAATAAAATGATGCTCCAAGCAAAACACATATCATGTGGTGAATAAAAATATAGCTCCAAGTAAAGTTATCGATGAACAAAGACGAAAGAGGGGATGCCTTCTGGGGCACCCCCAAGCTTAGATGCTTGGTTATCCTTGAATATTACCTTGGGTTGCCTTGTGCATCCCCAATCTTAGGCTCTTTCCACTCCTTATTCCATAGTCCATCGAATCTTTACCCAAAACTTGAAAACTTCACAACACAAAACTTAACACAAAACTCGTGAGCTCCGTTAGCGAAAGAAAACAAAACACCACTTCAAGGTACTGTAAAGAACTCATTCTTTATTTATATTGGTTTTAAACCTACAGTATTCCAACTTCTCTATGGTTTATAAACTATTTTACTAGCCATAGATTCATCAAAATAAGCAAGCAACACAATGAAAACCGAATCTGTCCAAAACAGAACAGTCTGTAGTAATATGTAACTAACGCAAACTTTTGGAACTCAAAAAATTCTAAAATAAATTTGTGGACCTGAGGAATTTGTCTAGTAATCATCTTCAAAAAGAATCAACTAAATATCACTCTCCAGTAAAAAGTTGAAGCTAATCTCGTGAGCGCTAAAGTTTCTGTTTTTTACAGCATGATCACAAAGACTTCACCCAAGTCTTCCCAAAGGTTCTACTTGGCACAAACACTAATTAAAACACAAAACCACATCTAAACAGAAGCTAGATGGATTATTTGTTCCTAAACAGAACCAAAAAGCAAGAAACTAAAATAAAATCGGGTTGCCTCCCAACAAGCGCTATCGTTTAAAGCCCCTAGCTAGGCATGATGATTTCAATGATGCTCACATAAAAGATAAGAATTGAAACATAAAGAGAGAATCATGAAGAATATGGCTAGCACTTTTAAGTGTAACCCACTTCTTATGCATAGGAATTTTGTGAGCAAACAACTTATGGGAACAATAATCAACTAGCATAGGAAGGCAAAACAAGCATAACTTTAAAACTTTAAGCACATAGAGAGGAAACTTGATATTATTGCAATATGTAGAAGCATATGTTCCTCCATCATAATAATTTTCAGTAGCATCGTGAATGAATTCAACAATATAACCAGCACCTAAAGCATTCTTTTCATGATCTACTAGCATAGAAATTTTATTACTCACCACATAAGCAAAATTCTTCTCGTTCGGAATAGTGGGAGTATCATAAGAGACTTGAATATAATAAATTGTTTCCACATTAAAAGAGTAATGTTCAGAGAAAGGGTACTCATAATCATGACAAGTTTTATAAATATAATCATCACTACTCCTTATAGCATAAGTTTTATCACCATAATCATCATAAGTAGCAACTTTGTTCTCATCATAATCGATTGAAACCTCTTCCGAAATAGTGGATACATCACTAAATAAAGTCATGACCTCTCCAAATCCACTTTCATAAATGTAATCATCATAGATAGAAGGCATGCTATCATCATAACAACTTTGCATATCAAAACTTGGGAGGCTAAAAATATTATCATTATTAAACATAGCATCCCCAAGCTTGGGACAAACATTAATTACAGCAAATATATTCTCAAATATGTCATCCTCATCAAACATAGCTTCCCCAATCTTGGGCCTTTTCATATCATAAGCACAATCACTCTCATCATTAATAGTATAGATAGCATCGATAGTATAGCAATTATTATATTCTTCCAAGCAAGTGCCAAAAAGATTTTCAAGATCATAAGAAGTGTCATTATCTTCCCAATCATAATCATCACAACAAACAATAGTCATAACGAGATCATCATCAAGTGTATCATCTTCATTTTCATGAGGCACAGCAATAATAGGAGCAACTTTATTTAGGAGAGATACCTTTTTACCTCTCTTCCTTTTTCTTTTCTTCTTCTTCACATCATGTGTGGGTTCAATCCTCTTTTTGGAGCTCCTTATTAATGAGATTGGTTGAGTAGAAGGCTCCTCCTCGTTACCTGATTCATCATAAGAAATAATAGGAGGATATTGGGAAGTCTCTTCCCTTTCATTAGTATTCTCTTCATCCTCTATTTCTTTTCTTTTCTTTATGTAATTGGCAATATAAGGATTTTCAATACAATTCACCGCACAATACATATAAATTTCTCTAGATCAAAATGAAGAACTTTATCAAGGGCAAAATTTGGAATATCCTTAGTTATACGTTTAATTTCTTCATAACCCAAGAGCAAACTAAGTTCATTATGATGTGCAAGGGAAATCAAGTCATCACAATTTTTGGACACGATACGATCATGAAACAATTTGCTTTGGGTACTAAAATGATCACGTTCATTGCAAAGTTCACAAGTAGGGCTAATAAAAAATAAATTTTCAGCACATTCATCTAGCTCTTCTTGCAACAATTTGGTTTCTAAGTACTTATGCCTCTTGCAATATCTATCTTCCCTATTTGGTCTGTACTTACAAACCCAATGCACTCCACAAAAATTGACATGTTTATAGGAGGCATTTTCATCATAACTAGTGCAATCATCATTAGTACTATGGATATTCAAGGAGTTCATACTAACAACATTGCAATCATGCTCATCATTCGAAGATTTAGTGCCAAACAATTTAATGCATACTTCTTCTAACACTTTGGCACAATTTTCCTTTCCATCATACTCACGAAAGATATTAAAAAGATGAAGCGTATGAGGCAAACTCAATTCCATTTTTTGTAGTTTTCTTTTATAAACTAACTAGTGCTAAAACAAGAAACAAAAAGATTCGATTGCAAGATCTAAAGATATACCTTCAAGCACTAACCTCCCCGGCAACGGCGCCAGAAAAGAGCTTGATGTCTACTACACAACCTTCTTCTTGTAGACGTTGTTGGGCCTCCAAGTGCAGAGGTTTGTAGGACAGTAGCAAATTTCCCTCAAGTGGATGACCTAAGGTTTATCAATCCGTGGGAGGCGTAGGATGAAGATGGTCTCTCTCAAACAACCCTGCAACCAAATAACAAAGAGTCTCTTGTGTCCCCAACACACCCAATACAATGGTAAATTGTATAGGTGCACTAGTTCCACGAAGAGATGGTGATACAAGTGCAATATGGATGGTAGATATAGGTTTTTGTAAACTGAAAATATAAAAACAGCAAGGTAGCAAGCGGTAAAAGTGAGCATAAACGGTATTGCAATGCTAGGAAACAAGGCCTAGGGTTCATACTTTCACTAGTGCAAGTTCTCTCGACAATAATAACATAGTTGGATCATATAACTATCCCTTAACATGCAACAAAGAGTCACTCCAAAGTCACTAATAGCAGAGAACAAACGAAGAGATTATGGTAGGGCACGAAACCACCTCAAAGTTATTCTTTCCAATCAATCCATTGGGCTATTCCTATAAGTGTCACAAACAGCCCTAGAGTTCGTACTAGAATAACACCTTCAGACACAAATCAACCAAAACCCTAATGTCACCTAGATACTCCATTGTAACCTCAAGTATTCGTGGGCATGATTATACGATATGCACCACACAATCTCAATTCATCTATTCAAACCAACACATAGAACCTCAAAGAGTGCCCCAAAGTTTCTACCGGAGAATCAAGACGAAAACGTGTGCCAACCCCTATGCATAGGTTCATGGGCGGAACCCGCAAGTTGATCACCAAAACATACATCAAGTGAATCACGTGATATCCCATTGTCACCACAGATACGCACGGCAAGACATACATCAAGTGTTCTCAAATCATTAAAGACTCAATCCGATAAGATTACTTCAAAGGGAAAACTCAATCCATTACAAGAGAGTAGAGGGGGAGAAGAAACATAAGATCCAACTATAATAGCAAAGCTCGCGATACATCAAGATCGTGCCAAATCAAGAGCACGAGAGAGAGAGAGAGAGATCAAACACATAGCTACTGGTACATACCCTCAACCCCGAGTGTGAACTACTCCCTCCTCGTCATGGAGAGCGCCGGGATGATGAAGATGGCCACTGCTGAGGGTTCCCCCCCCCTCCGGGAGGGTGCCGGAACAGGGTCCCGATTGACTTTTGGTGGCTACAGAGGCTTGCGGCGGCGGAACTCCCGATCTAATCTCTGTTCTAGAAGTTTTAGTGTACGTGAGTATATATGGGTGAAGGAAGTACGTCGGTGGAGCTTCGGGGTCCCCACGGGGTAGGGGGCGCGCCCTAGGGGGGTGGGCGTGCCCCCACCCTCATGAGCACCTCCCTTGGCTCCTGACGTGGGGTCCATGTCCATCCGGTAGCTTTCCTTCCAAAAATAACTTCTCCAGTTGATTTCGTTCCGTTTTGACTCCGTTTGATATTCCTTTTCTTCGAAACACTGAAATAGGCAAAAACAGCAAATCTGGGTTGGGCCTCCGGTTAATAGGTTAGTCCCAAAAATAATATAGAAGTGGAAAATAAAGCCCAATATTGTCCAAAACAGTAGATAATATAGCATGGAGCAATAAAAAATTATAGATACGTTGGAGACGTATCATGTTTTCATGAATATATGTGAGTTCTTGATCCTATCTTGCAAGTATATAGTCACCTACTATGTGATATGATCCGGCAACCCCGAAGTGACAATAATCGGGACCACTCCCGGTGATGACCATAGTTTGAGGAGTTCATGTATTCACTATGTGTTAATGCTTTGGTCCGGTACTCTATTAAAAGGAGGCCTTAATATCCCTTTGTTTCCGTTAGGACCCCGCTGCCACGGGAGGGTAGGACAAAAGATGTCATGCAAGTTCTTTTCCATAAGCACGTATGACTATATTCAGAATACATGCCTACATTACATTGATGGATTGGAGCTAGTTCTGTGTCACCCTATGTTATGACTGTTACATGATGAACCGCATCCGGCATAATTCTCCATCACCGATCCAATGCCTACAAGTTTTTCACATATTGTTCTTCGCTTATTTACTTTTTCCGTTGCTACTGTTACAATCACTACAAAACCCAAAAATATTACTTTTGCTACCGTTACCGTTACTTCCATAATACTTTGCTACTAAATACTTTGTTGTAGATACTAAGTTATCCAGGTGTGGTTGAATTGACAACTCAACTTCTAATACTTGAGAATATTCTTTGGCTCCCCTTGTGTCGAATCAATAAATTTGGGTTGAATACTGTACCCTCGAAAACTGTTGCGATCCCCCATACTTGTGGGTTATCAAGACTATTTTCTGGCGCCGTTGCCGGGGAGCATAACTCTATTCTTTGAGTCATTTGGGATTTATTTCTGCTAGTCACTATGAAGAACTTGAAAGATGCAAAAACAAAAATTTATCCCTCAACTACGAGGGGAGGTAAGTGCTACCTCTTGAGCACTGCGTTGGATTTCCACGAAGAGGAGAGGATGATGCAGCAAAGTAGCGTAAGTATTTCCCTTAGTTTTTGAGAACCAAGGTATCAATCCAGTAGGAGGCTACGCTCGAGTCCCTCGTACCTACACAAAAACAATAGCTCAACGCAACCAACGCGATTAGGGGTTGTCAATCCCTTCACGGTCACTTACGGGAGTGAGATCTGATAGAGATGATAGGTAATATTTTTGGTATTTTTGGTATAGAGATGCAAAGTGAAAAGAAAAAGGCAAAGTAAAAAAGCAAAGCAATAATAAAGTGATGGAGATTGATATGATGAGAATAGACCCGGGGGCCATAGGTTTCACTAGTGGCTTCTCTCAAGAGCATAAGTATTCCACAGTGGGTGAACAAATTACTATTGAGCAATTGACAGAGTTAAGCATAGTTATGAGAATATCTAGGTATGATCATGTATATAGGCATCACGTCCGAGACAAGTAGATCGACTCCTGCCTGCATCTACTGCTATTACTCCACTCATTGACCGCTATCCAGCATGCATCTAGAGTATTAAGTTAAAAACAGAGTAATGCCTTAAGCAAGATGACATGATGTAGAGGGATAGTTTCATGCAATATGATAAAAACCCCATCTTGTTATCCTCGATGGCAACAATACAATACGTGCCTTGCTGCCCCTACTGTCCCTAGGAAAGGACACCCCAAGATTGAACCCAAAGCTAAGCACTTCTCCCATTGCAAGAGAAACCAATCTAGTAGGACAAACCAAACTGATAATTCGAAGAGACTTGCAAAGATAACCAATCATACATAAAAGAATTCAGAGAAGATTCAAATATTATTCATAGATAGACTTGATCATAAACCCACGATTCATCGGTCTCAATAAACACACCGCAAAAAGAAGATTACATCGAATAGATCTCCACGAGAGAGGGAGAGAACATTGTATTGAGATCCAAAAAGAGAGAAGAAGCCATCTAGCTACTAACTATGGACCCGAAGGTCTGAGGTAAACTACTCACACTTCATCGGAGGGGCTAGGATGATGTAGAAGCCCTCCATGATGATGGACCTCTCCGGCGGAGCTCCGGAACAGGCCCCAAGATGGGATCTCGTGGGTACAGAAGGTTGCGGCGGTGGAATTAGGTTTTTGGCTCCGTATCTAATCGTTTGGGGATACGTAGGTATATATAGGAGGAAGGAGTATGTCGGTGGAGCTTCGAGGGGCCCACGAGGCAGGGGGCGCGCCCTAGGGGGGGCCCTCCACCCTCATGACCGCCTCGTGGCTTTCTTGACGGAGGGTCCAAGTCTCCTGGGTCTTATCTGATGAGAAAATCACGTTCCTGAAGGTTTCATTCCGTTTGGACTCCGTTTGATATTATGTTTCTCCGAAACTCTGAACTAGGCAAAAACAACAATTCTGGGCTGGGCCTCCGATTAATAGGTTAGTCCCAAAAATAATATAAAAGTGGAAAATAAAGCCCAATATAGTCCAAAACAGTAGATAATATAGCATGGAGCAATCAAAAATTATAAATACGTTGGAGGCGTATCAGGCATCCCCAAGCTTAATTCCTGCTCGTCCTCGAGTAGGTAAATGATAAAAAAGTGATTTTTTGATGCGGAGTGCTACTTGGCATAATTTCAATGTAAATCTTCTCAATTGTGGTATGAATATTCAGATCCGAAAGATTCAAGACAGAAGTTCATATTGACAGAAAAATAATAATACTTCAAGCATACTAACTAAGCAATTATGTCTTCTCAAAATAACATGGCCAAAGAAAGTTCATCCCTACAAAATCATATAGTTTAGTCATGCTCCATTTTCGTCACACAAGAATGCTCTCATCATGCACAATCCCGATGACAAGCCAAGCAATTGTTTCATACTTTAATAATCTCAAACTTATAAACCTTCACACAATACATGAGCGCGAGCCATGGATATAGCACTATGGGTGGAATAGAATATGATGATGGGGGTTATGTGGAGAAGACAAAAAAGGAGAAAGTCTCACATCAACGAGGATAATCAATGGGCTATGGAGATGCCCACCGATTGATGCTAATGCAAGGAGTAGGGATTGCCATGCAACGGATGCACTAGAGCTATAAATGTATGAAAGCTCAACAAAAGAAACTAAGTGGGTGTGCATCCAACTTTCTTGCTCACGAAGACCTAGGGCATTTGAGGAAGCCCATTGTTGGAATATACAAGCCAAGTTCTATAATGAAAAGTCCCCACTAGTATATGAAAGTGACAAAACAAGAGACTCTCTATTATGATGATTATGGTGCTACTTTGAAGCACAAGTGTGGCAAAGGATAGTAACATTGTCCCTTCTCTCTTTTACTCTCATTTTTTTCTTTTCTCTTTTTTTGGGCCTTCTTTTTTTAATGGCCTTTCTATTTTTTTTTCTTTTTTTATTCCTCACTTGGGACAATGCTCTAGAAAATGATGATCATCACACTTCTATTTGTTTACAACTCAATGATTACAACTCGATACTAGAACAAAGTATGACTCTATATGAATGCCTCCGGCGGGGTATCGGGATATGCAATGAATCAAGAGTGACATGTGTGAAAGAATTATGAATGGTGGCTTTGCCACAAATACCATGTCAACTACATGATCATGCTAAGCAATATGACAATGATGAATGTGTCATGAAGAACGGTATGGTGGAAAGTTGCATGGCAATACATCTCGGAATTGCTATGGAAATGCCATAATAGGTAGGTATGGTGGCTGTTTTGAGGAAGATATAAGGAGCTTTATGTGTGAAAGAGCGTATCATATCACGGGGTTTGGATGCACCGGCGAAGTTTGCACCAACTCTTAATGTGATAAAGGGCAATGCACGGTACCGAAGAGGCTAGCAATGATGGAAGGGTGAGAGTGCGTATGATCCATGGACTCAACATTAGTCATAAAGAACTCATATACTTATTGCAAAAATCTACAAGTCATGAAAAACCAAAGCATTACGCGCATGCTCCTATATAGATTGGTAGGAAAAGACCATCGCTCGTCCCCGACCGCCACTCATAAGGAGGACAATCAAATAACATCTCATGTTTCAATTTTGTTACATAACGTTTACCATATGTGCATGCTACGGGACTTGCAAACTTCAACTCAAGCATTTCTCAAATTCACAACTACTCAACTAGCACGACTTTGATATTATCACCTCCATATCTCAAAACAATTATCAAACATCAAACTTTTCTTAGTATTCAACGCACTCAAAAGAAAATTTTACAAATCTTGAATACCAAGCATATTATTATTATTAAGCAAATTACCATGCGATTTAATACTCTCAAAATAATCTAAGTGAAGCATGAGAGATCAATAGTCTCTTTAAAACAAATCCACCACCGTGCTCTAAAAGATATAAGTGAAGCACTAGAGCAAAACTATAAAGCTTAAAACATATAAGTGAAGCACATAGAGTATTCTATCAAATTCCAATTCATGTATGGCTCTCTCAAAAGGTGTGTACAGCAAGGATGATTGTGGCACACTAACAAACAAAGACACAAATAATACAAGACACTCCAAGCAAAACACATATCATGTGGTGAATAAAAATATAGCTCCAAGTAAAATTACCGATGGAAATAGACGAAAGAGGGGATGCCTTCCGGGGCATCCCCAAGCTTTGACTTTTTGGTGTCCTTGGATTATCTTGGGGGTGCCATGGGCATCCCCAAGCTTAGGCTCTTGCCACTCCTTGTTCCATAATCCATCAAAAGAATTTACCCAAAACTTGAAAACTTCACAACACAAAACTCAATAGAAATCTCGTGAGCTCCGTTAGCGAAAGAAAACAAAAAACCACTTCAAGGTACTGTAATGAACTCATTCTTTATTTATATTGGTGTTAAACCTACTGTATTCCAACTTCTCTATGGATTATAAACTATTTTACTAGCCATAGATTCATCAAAATAAGCAAACAACACATGAAAAAGAGAATCTGTCAAAAACAGAACAGTCTGTAGTAAGCTGTAACTAACTAAAACTTCCGGGAATCCAAAAAATCTACCAAAATAGGAAGACCTAGAAAATTTATTTATTGATCAGCAGCAATTGGAATCAGTATTTTACCACGTTCTGGTGATTTTAAACAATTGTTTTCGTGAACAGAAAGTTTCTGGAAATTACAGCAAGATCAAATAACTATCATCCAAGAAGATCCTATAGGTCTAACTTGGCACAAACTATAATTAAAACACAAAACCACATCTAAACAGAAGGTAGATGGATTATTTATTCCTAAACAGAAGCAAAAACAAAAAAAACTAAAATAAAATTGGGTTGCCTCCCAACAAGCGCTATCGTTTAACGCCCCTAGCTAGGCATAAAAGCGAGGATAGATCTAGGTATTGCCATCTTTGGTAGGCAATTCATAAGTAGCTCTCATGATAGATTCATATGGCAATTTTATTTTCTTTCTAGGGAAGTGTTCCATGCCCTTTTTTCGGTGTCAAAACCGGCGGATCTCGGGTAGGGGGTCCCAAACTGTGCGTCTAGGCGGATGGTAACAGGAGACAAGGGACACGATGTTTTTACCCAGGTTCGGGCCCTCTCGATGGAGGTAAAACCCTACTCCTGCTTGATTGATATTTATGATATGGGTATTACAAGAGTTTATCTACCACGAGATCGAAGAGGCTAAACGCTAGAAGCTAGCCTATGGTATGATTGTTGTTGGTCCTACGGACTAAACCCTCCGGTTTATATAGACACCGGAGGGGGCTAGAGTTACACAGAGTCGGTTACAAAGAAGGAGATCTATATATCCGTATTGCCAAGCTTGCCTTCCACACCAAGGAGAGTCTTATCTGGACACGGGACGAAGTCTTCAATCTTGTATCTTCATAGTCCAACAGTCCGGCCAAAGGATATAGTCCGGCTGTCCGGATACCCCCTAATCCAGGACTCCCTCAGTACCCCCCGAACCAGGCTTCAATGATGATGAGTCCGGCGCGTAGATTGTCTTCGGCATTGCAAGGCGGGTTCTCCTCCAAACTCTGAGTACCTGTTAAATAGTGTCCGGCTTCTCGTAAATGTTCCGCTTCTCGGCTTCCGCGCCCAATAATGGCCATCTTCCACGTGTCAAGCGAATGCGAGGAGCCAGGGTGTTTTTACATTTACCACCCTAGCTATGTGACTGAACTGTCTATTAAAGAGACGAGGATTCTTAGATCCAAACCACACCATCCTCCCTCAGCGAGCATTCATTGGAGCACGCCCGAAAAAATCCATCCCAACATGGCCGGCCAGTGCAGCTCCTCTTCTCGCCCCGGCAGCCCTAAGCCCGGAGATTGGGAGAAGTGTTCCGTCCCGCACAACCAATTAGTAAAGCTGCAAACCCAGGGATTTCTCCCTCCGGCATATATGGTCCCAGTTCGAGCTGGGCTCGCCACCTATAATGGCGGGGAGCAAGCGGAGAGCTTTCCCAACCCCTCTAAGGGAGAGCGGGTATGCCTTGTCCCTTATTGGTTAAGGGGACTCGGATTTCCAATCCATCCGTTTCTCCGAGGGCTCCTGGAGTTCTACGGCCTCCAGTTGCACAACCTCACTCCTGCCTCCATACTGCATATCGTTGGCTGCGTAGCCCTTTGTGAACTGTTTCTGGGCTGCAAAGCTCATTTCGCGCTGTGGAAGAAGTTGTTCTGCCTTGTGCCCTGTACATAGAGGGTGTCAATATATCAAGTGGGCGGAGCCAAAGTATGGCGCATCGCCGGGACCGGATTCCTATCCGGTACCCCAAAGAAGACGTCCGAAGACTGGCTTCAGAATGGTTTTATATGGAGGACGTCCCCCTTCCAGATCCTATCCGGATCGGCCTTCCCGAGTTTGATAATGCTCCCTTGAAGAAGCGCCCGAGTTGGTGGCCATGGAGCCCTCAGGAGGAAGATGATAGATACGTTCTCTACCTGATGGGCCGGATAAAGGTATTGGCTCAATCGGGACTAACCATAACCGAGGTTATGTCAATATGCATTATCCGGGGGGTGCAGCCACTTCAATATCGAGGCCACCCTATGTGGGATTTCAACGGGGAAGATGATGCCACCCGCTGCTGCCGCAAGGGGCCGGACTCATCTGCCTCCCTAGCAAAAATCTTGTCCGGTCTGTACAAGGGGGAGGAAGAGGAGTTCCTCCGCATCAAACCACAGGATGGATTCTCCATGTACAATCCTCCGAGCTGGGTAGGCCGCCACTTTTTATGCCCACCTATTCTGTATTTCTGTAGTTAAATATTTTACCTTGCAATTTCATCGCAGGAGCTGCGTAAGGCTGTAAGGGAGATCAACAACCCACCTCCACAACCAGAGGACCCTGAACGGGCCCTCGATCCCGGCCTCAGGGAGGATCCGGACATATTCGTGGAGCTGATCGATAGGATTTTCTATCAGTTAAGCTGTGATGACGCCATGGTGGCCATTACAACCGACTACCCTGGGCTACTCCCAACCTCGCAGGTAAATGAGACCAGAGTCCCAACCTTTGAAAAGGATTTTCTTTTACGCACTTCACCTACCATATACAAACGGTGTTTTATAGGGAAGGCCCTCGGGACGCCATGCCGAGCCTGCGGCGATTCGCCAACAAGGGGCTCCAAAGCCGGACAGGCTAAAAAGGAAGGCAGTCCGGATGGAGACGTCGGCGCAGAGGTATGATGCAACACCTCACTCCGCGGTTGTCATCTTTAAAAACATAATAACACCCGTGTTTCCTAGAAGGAAGAACGCTCGTCGGATAATATCCGGAGATGTCGCCGATCACGCTTCTAACAGTCGGGCTCCAGGGCCGGACACAGAGGCGGAAGCTAACACGAGGCACATGCCGGATGCTCCGTCTATAGAGTATGCGGATAAGATATCCGCTACAAATTCCGAAGTGGAGAGCGCCATGAATCACAGGCGTCGCCGAGCCGTACTCCATGACGCTTGTTTCTCCCAAGAGGCGTTTAATGCCTTCAACTCAGGAGATGCATATATCCGTGCAGCTCGAAATGGTCTAGCAAGAGCCACGGACCAGTATGTAAAGGATATACAGGTAAGAAAATTTGATGATTATACATAGCAGTAGCCCCTGAGACTTGAAACAGTTAGAATAACTGATTTAAGGATCATTTATTGTGTAGGTTCTTACAGAGAAGAATACCCAATTGTCTCATGAGCTTGAAGAGTACAAGGCCTAGCTACGGGCCGCAGTCGCCACAGTGAAGGAGTCCGAGAAGGCCTCCCCTGGTAACACTTGTTTGAGAGAATGATAGGTACCATATAGAGTGCGGTATGCCTGCAAATCTGACAATAAATATTGCAGATGACGCCGGAGTGAATCCGGATGAGCAACATGTTGTACGCCGGCTAAAGGCTGGCGAGCGCGTGCTTACAAAAGTTAGGCAGGAGAAAGACAATCTCCAGGATGCCAATACCCAGCTGAGCGTGGAACTAAAGGATGTTCGTGCCCAGCTATCGGACTCCGTGAAGGAGAATAAGCGGCTTCGACGCGGCATTTTTAGTAAGTGCTTGAGCGAACTTGTTAAAAAGTGTTCGGCGAAGAAGCCAGCTAACAGAGTTATGTCTGTAGGTATGCTGACAGGTCGTCCCGCGGATGAGATGCCCGGGTTGGCGGGTGATCTTCTACCAGAGCTCTCACAACTGCATGAACAAGTTCGGCAGGTGATGCAAGGCATTGCCCAGGCCTTGTGGCCATCCGTCTCCCTGCCCGAAGGCCTTGGAGAGCTTGCGGAGAAGCTCAAGGGAGCACGGCGGTGCTTCCGATTATGGAAGATATCAGCATGCCGTCAAGGTGCCAGCGAAGCCTGGGCCATGGTGAAGACACGGTATACCAAGGCTGACCCAAACCACATGGCCGAGGTCGGACCTGTGGGGCCTAATGGGAAACAGATCCCCGTTAGCTTAATGTATGGGCAAGTAGAATTAGCCGCAAAGTATTCCCAACAGGATGGTAGGCTGGACAACCTGTTGGATGGTATAGAAGAGGAATTCAGTCAGTCTAAATGACTATGTAATGAAAGTGACATGTATAATGCCTTCTAGCCGGATTGTAAATCATTTGTCATGGCGAACCTTTTTGCTTCAACCTCGGGACCCGATAGTCCGGAGTGTATCTGAATACCCGCTTAGTTATATAAGAACCGGGGTATGCGTGGAAACCAGGCGTAGGGGTCATTAGTGCTTGAACAGACAAGTGCCCAACTAGTTATGTTATATTACATGGGTAGTAAGAAACATCTTCCAGGGAGAATAGTTCCGTTAAGGGTTCCTTTCCCTGGGTACGCATGCCCTAAAGTGCATGTCTGGACTACGAAAAGAGATGCAGGAAAAACATCTGGGGGCACATATGGAAAATAAATAAAAATCATCTTTTGTTCACCGACCGAATATTCCCTTTAGAACGCTAGCTTTCGGCTTCACCCAGTCTGAGGTACACATCCGGCTGACCCGGCAGTAACAATCGTAGAGGTGCTCCCCTTATGCCGTAGCCGAATTAACGGGAACGTAGGGAATAAATACAAGAGCCAG
Organism: Aegilops umbellulata; assembly: GCA_032464435.1. Classification (NCBI taxonomy): domain Eukaryota; kingdom Viridiplantae; phylum Streptophyta; class Magnoliopsida; order Poales; family Poaceae; genus Aegilops; species Aegilops umbellulata. The sequence continues at coordinate 39,088,398 of CP136055.1, read as the reverse complement.
GCAACCCAGCTTGGCCAAAACTTAAGTCATATCGATGCATATAATGGTGAAGAAATGGTACATGCGGAAGAATAACACATGTGCGGGGCATGAAGCCCAGATAAGGAATTAAGCTTCTGTGTAAGAAGCCCCCAGGTATAATGAGCACGGATAGCGCGTCAATAGTGTGCAAGCAAGGCACGAGTTGGCCCTTGGAGGCCTTGGGGAAGGAAAAAAGGGAAGAAAGAAAGAAAAAACAGATAATGTATATGCAAAAAATGGACAGAGGAAGGAGACGAACATAGAGTCCGGCACTAGGCATAGAATCTTCGGAGCCTGGCCACGTTCCATGGGTTCGGCTCAAGTCGATTATCCGATGCATCCCGCAGACGGTACGCTCCGCCGGTCAGAACTTGGTCAATAATGAAGGGACCTTCCCATTTGGGCTCGAGCTTGTTCTTTTTCTTCTCCGGTAGGCGTAGAACTAGTTCGTCAATGTTATAAGTTTTGGCCCGTACTTCTCTGCTTTGGTATCATTGAGCCTGTTGCTGATAAAATGCGGAACGGGCTTTTGCCACATCGCGCTCCTCCTCCAGGGTGTCCAGACTGTCCTGCCGATCGAGCTCGGCTTCTCTTTCTTCGTACATGCGCACTCTAGGTGAGTCATGAATTATGTCGCAGGGCAGAACCGCCTCTGCGCCGTACACCATAAAGAAGGGTGTGTATCCGGTAGTACGATTCGGCGTGGTCCGCAGCCCCCAGAGTACGGAGTCGAGCTCCTCTACCCAGTGCGTGTTAGATTCCTTTAAGGACCGCACTAATCTGGGTTTGATGCCGCTCATGATAAGACCATTTGCTCGCTCAACTTGACCATTAGTTTGGGGGTGATAGACAGAAGCATAGTCGAGCTTGATGCCCATGTTGCTGCACCAGAGTTTTACCTCGTCGGCCGTGAAGTTCGTGCCGTTATCAGTGATGATGCTGTGGGGGACGCCATAACGGTGTACAACCCCGGATATGAAGTCTATCACTGGTCCGGATTCGGCCGTTTTAACAGGTTTGGCTTCTATCCATTTGGTGAATTTATCCACCATGACCAGTAAGTATTTTTTCTTATGGGTTCCCCCTTTAAGGGGTCCAACCATGTCAAGCCCCCAGACCGCGAAGGGCCAGGTAATGGGGATTTTTTGGAGGGCGGTAGGTGGCATATGGCTTTGGTTTGCAAAAAGCTGGCAACCGACGCAGCGTTGGACCAAGTCATGTGCATCTGCCCGGGCCGTTAGCCAATAAAAACCAGTACGGAGGGCCTTGCTTACAAGGGCCCGGGCTGCGGCGTGATGGCCGCCGAGTCCGGCATGAATTTCTGCCAGAAGCTTCCGCCCTTCCTCTTTGGAGATGCACCTTTGAAGGACTTCGGTAGTGCTTTTCTTGTAAAGCTCTCCCTCATGGACCCTGTAGGATTTAGATCACCGCACTATGCAACGTGCCTCATTTTGGTCCTCGGGAAGTTCCTACCTAGTTAGGTAGGCCAGGAATGGTTCTGTCCACGGGGAGATGATGGCCATTATTACGTGGGCTGAAGGTGTTATTTCGGTGGCAGAGCCTCCGATTATGTCAGAGTTTTCGGTGTCGGGCATTGTGGCTGGGTCCGTATTATTGTTGCCTGCGTCCCCTTCCCAGACCATGGATGGCTTAAACAGTTTCTCCAAGAAGATGTTGGGTAGGACCGCATCGCATTTTGCGCCGATGCGGGTGAGGATATCCGCCGCCTGATTGTTTTCCCGAGCCACATGGTGAAATTCGAGCCCCTCGAACCGAGCTGACATCTTGAGCACGACATTGCGATAAGCCGCCATTCTCAGATCCTTAGCATCGAAGTCTCCATTTATTTGGTATATTGCGAGGTTTGAATCCCCACGCACCTCCAGGCATTGAATGCCCATGGAAACTGCCATCCGATGACCATGTAACAGGGCCTCGTATTGGGCTGCGTTGTTGGAGTCTGTATACATTATCTGGAGTACGTATTGAACTGTATCTCCAGTTGGGGATGTCAGGACGACACCAGCCCCCAGACCAGCCAGCATTTTGGAGCCGTCGAAGTGCATGATCCAATTGGAGTATGCGCCGTACTCTTTAGGGAGTTCGGCTTCCGTCCATTCGGCGACAAAGTCGGCCAATACTTGCGACTTAATGGCTCGCCGGGGTTTGTATGTTATGTCAAACGGGAGGAGCTCAATGGCCCATTTGGCAATCCGGCCCGTGGTGTCACGGTTGTTCATAATATCGTTAAGTGGCACTTCCGAGGCTACTGTAATTGAACACTCTTGAAAGTAGTGTCGCAGCTTTCGGGATGCCATGAATACTACGTAGGCTATCTTTTGATAATGCGGGTACCGTGATTTGCATAGAGTGAGGACAGTCGATACATAATATACCGGCTTTTGAAGGGGGTATTTGTGTCCGCCTGTTTCTCGTTCGATGACGAGCACTGCGCTTACAACCTGATGATTCGCCGCGAGGTACAATAGCATTGGTTCGCCGATGTTTGGTGGGGCCAGGATTGGGTTGGTTGCCAGTATGGCTTTTATTTCTTCCAATCCGGCTGTGGCGGCATCCGTCCACTCGAAGTGTTCGGTGCACTGAAGGAGGCGATAAAGAGGTAACGCCTTTTCTCCTAAGCGGGAGATAAAGCGGTTTAGAGCCGCCACGCATCTAGTTAATTTCTGGATTTGTTTGAGGTCCGTTGGGATAGCCAACTGTGACAGAGCTCGGATTTTGGCTGGATTTGCTTCAATTCCTCTACTGGAGACAATGAAGCCCAGTAGCTTTCCGGCCGATACGCCGAAAACGCATTTTTCCGGATTGAGCTTGATGTCGTATGTTCGGAGGTTGTCGAACGTGAGCCTCAAGTCGTCTACTAGAGAGTCGACGTGTTTGGTTTTAACGACCACACACTACAAAAAAAAGACACATCCGTGACATTTTGGGCCGAACGAATTTTTTTCCTGTCATAGATATGACACTTCTATGATGATAATTGTGAGAAAACCCGGTATCATCATAGATGTGGTGGGCTCCTACTTCTATGACAAAAAATCATGACGGAAAATGGGCTTTTCGTCCTGGGCGGGCCGGAGACGCAGCTGCATGACATTCTTTGGGCCGTCCATGATGAAAAAAACCGTGGTAGAAGCGAGGGCGAGGAAAATTTCGGGGAGTTCCCGGTTACGGTGGGAGGTCGGGGGCCGAGTGATGCACGCTTCTCTCATACACGTACGCGCGTGTGTGCGAGGCGTTGGCTCTAACTGAACCCGAGCGAGGCGTTGGGCTCTAACTGAACCCGAGCGATTGCACTGCAGGCTACGTGTTACTGAACCCGAGCGATCGATCGATGGCTGTTAACTGAACCCGATCGAGCGATTCCTTCGCTACTGCTGCTAACTGAAGCCGATCGATTGGATGAACAGTGAGCGTTGTGGGGGGAGGGGGGTTTGGATGAAGAGTGAGCGGTGGCGTTGCCTCTGGATGAACATGACCCCATGGTGTGGTGGAGGGCTGGATGAACAGTAGAGGTGGAGGGGTGCCCGTGGAGGGGTGGATGAACAGGACCCCCGTGGTGTGGAGGGCTGGATGAACAGTAGACGGTGGAGGGGTGGTTGAATAGGACCCCGTGGTGTGGAGGGCTGGATGAACAGTAGATGATGGAGGGGTGCCCGTGGAGGGGTGGTTGAACAGGACCCCCATGGTGTGGAGGGCTGGATGAATAGTAGACGGTGGAGGGATGGTTGAACAGTAGCCAGTGGAGTAGCGCGTGGTGGAGGCTGGATGAACAGGAGCCTGTGGATGAACAGTCGCAGGTGGAGGCTGGAGGAGGTTGACGGTGGATGAACAGTAGCCCGTGGAGACTGGAGGGGGTCGACGGTGGAGATGAACAGTATCCTGTGGAGTCCCGTTTTGCGGTACGCCACACCCCTCCCAATGAACATGACACCGTTTCAACCGTAGCGCTCCGACACAAGTCCGTTTCCTCTGTTTTGCGGTACGCCACACCCCTCCCGATCAACAGGACCCCTGTTTCGACCGTAGGAGGTCCATTTCCTCCGTTTTGCGGTACGCCAGACCCCTCCCGATGAACAGGATCCCGTTTCAAACATGGCCGGTCGAACACAAGGCCGTTTCCTCCGTTCTGCGGTACGCCAGGCCTCATTTCCATCGCCTGTTCCGTCCAAGCCCTCCCGATGAACACGACGCATTCCGTTGCCTCCCCATGAACACGAGCATTCCGTTGCCTCTCCATGAACACGACGACGATGCTGTTTCTCCGTTCCGACCCAGCCATGTACACGAGCTGTGGCCGTACGTATGCGCGAGCAGGCGTTTGAGACCCCGTCCGTATGTACACATACGCGGCCGTATTTTCTTTCTTGCACCCTGGCCGCTGTACGTACGTGTACATGCTACGTGCGCGCCTCTACTACGACACATGCGTGCCTCTACTACGACACGTGCGCGCCTCTACATCAACCAGTATATATGTACGTACACGTTCGCGACTAGAATGACAACGCTACGTACGCTTTGACCAGGTGGGTCCCGACTGTCAGGCACTTCCTTGTGTGCGAAGATGTAGCTGGTGGGTCCCAGCAGTCAGGGGGGCGAAATACGGTAGCCCGTCCGGTGGGTCCCCGCTGTCAGGTGGAGGAATAATTATTTTGCACGTAATAAGGAGGCACTTCCTTGCTGCGGCCGTGGACCCAGCTGTCAGCCTCTCCACATACAGTCCACGTCCGATGGAAGCCGTTCCTTGACCACGCTGACCACGCCGCGCCGAGAGCACCAGGGCGGTGGACGACGGCGAGGCCTAGGAAGGGGATGACGCGGAGCCGGGGAAGACACGGTAGTGGATGCCCACGCGTAGAGGAGTACGAGGGTTCACTGGTTCGCTGCGGTGTGAGGCTGTCGTCGCCGCAGAATAACAGGGGGTGTGGGTGAGTAGAGGGATGGCCTGGCCAGTAGTGGGAGTAGTAGGGGGTTGTGAGGCCTCCGCCGCATCGCAGCCGGCCACGGGAGGCAGGAGCACGAGGCACGACCGGCGCTGGTTTGGGCGGCTGGAGCAAGAAGACCAGAGGTTGAAGAAGCACTACGGCCGTTGGATGGACATCGTACGGTCACTGGAGCTAGAATCGTGCATATTGACTAAGTTGACAAAGCCCTCCGTCCCGTCAACTTAGTAGGCCCACAAGTCAGCCTGCCACTATACTGGGTCCCAGCTAACAGGGGGAGTATTCATTTTTTTATGCGTAATAAGGAGGCACTTCCTTGCGTGCGAAGATATAGATGGTGGGTCCGAGCTGTCAGCGGCGGTAACGTTTTTTCGCGAAATACAGAGGCCCTTTCGGTGGGTCCCTGATGTCAGGTGGAGGAATCATTATTTTGTGCGTAATAAGGAGGCATTTCCTTGCGTGCGGCCGTGGACCCAGCTGTCGGCCTCTTCACGTAAAGTCCACTTCAGATGCATGTCGGTCGTTGACCATGTTGACCAGGCCGCGCCGAGAGCACCAGGGTGGTGGACGACGACGAGGCCTAGGAAGGGAACGACACGAAGGCAGGGAAGACTCGACAGTTGTTTCCCACGCGGAGGGGAGTACGACTGTATGAGGGTTTACTGGTTCGTCTGCCGTCACCAGAGAATAACAACAGGTGTGGGTGAGTAGAGGGATGGCTAGGCCAGCGATGGGAGTATGGTGGGGCGGTGAGGCCTGCGCGGCAGTAGAGCCGGCCGTGGGGAGGAGGGAGCAAGCAGTCCAGTCGGCGCCTATTTGAGCAGCTAGAGCAGGAAGAGCAAAGATTGAAGAAGCACGACGGCCGTTGGATGACCATCCAACAGTCACTGCTTGTGCATCAACATTTTTTTAGGAAAGCCTCAAATCTATGGAAAACAGCATACAACCCATCTGCCATTATTTCTAATAATTTACAACCCATTTGCTGATTATTAAGGTTTTCTTTGGAGCCCATATTCTTTTTGTTAGCATTACTGCCCATATTGTGGCCACGGTTAAAAACTTATACGAAATTTTGCATATTTCGGTGCGGTCCGAACTGTTTTTAATCCCGAAATTTCGACTCACATTCAAACTGATTTTAAAATAAATGTATATCAATATAAAATCCAACAAATTCTCTACGCATAAAAATTAATGTAATTTCAAATCTCGAAATAAAAAAGATATTTGAAACTAATTGCCGGTTTGATGTGTTTAAAAAATGTACAACCCATTTCTCATTACTGATGGGCCATTTTCTTGGCTAGCCGAATGAAAGCTCTCCTCGTCTTGAAAGTTTTGCAGCCCAACAGGCCTGACAAAGCGACTTACTTGGCAAATCACAAAAAAACTGGGCTGTGGCCGTGGACCCAGCTGCCAGCCTCTCAACGTACAGTACTCTTCCGATGGAATGTCGTTGACCACGTTGACCACGCCGCGCCGAGAGCACCAAGGCGGTGGATCACGGCGAGGCCTAGGAAGGGGACGACACGGAGCCGGGGAAGACACGGCAGTGGATGCCCACGCGGAGAGGAGTACGAGGGTTCACTGGTTCGGCTGCGGTGTGAGGCTGCCGTCGCCACAGGGCCTGGCTAGCGGTGGGAGTAGTAGGGGGCGATGAGGTCTCATCGGCAGCACAGCCGGCCACTGGAGGCAGGAGCAGGCGGTCTCCCGGGCGCTGGTTTGGGCGGCTGGTGCAAGAAGAGCAGCGATTGAAGAAGCAGCAGGACCGTTCGATTCAAATCCAACGGTTACTGCTGCTAGAATCGTTTGTTGACTAAGTTGAAAAGCCCTGCGTACGCGTCAACTTAGTAGGCCCACAGGTCAGCCTCCCAACCAGTGCGCCCCAGATATCAGTGGAAGGAATCATTTTTTCGCATAATAAGGAGGCAGTTGATTGCGTGCGACCAGGCCAGCAGAGGGAGTAGGGTGGGCCGGGGAAGCCTGCGCGGCATCACAGCGGGCCACAAGAGGAGGGAGCAGGCAGTCCCGCCGGCGCTAGTTTAGGCGGCTGGAGCAAGAAGATCAGAGATTGAAGAAGCATGTCGGCCGTTGGATGGATATCCAACACTAACTGCTGCTAGAATCGTGTGTTCACTAACAAAGCCTTGCGTAAACAAGTCAGCCTCGAAATCTGTGGCGTGTACAACCCATTTGCTATTATTTTTATAATTTTTACTCATTTTCTAATTCATATGGAATTTATTGCAGCCCGTTTTCCATTTTTAGAATTGCTGGCCATTTTCTGGTCAGTACCGGGGTCAAAAAATTAACTAAATATGTGGGAAATTTTGAAAATTCGCAAATTTTTGCAGGGGAACGAAATATTCTTAATCCAAAAATTAATAGCCATACTAAAACAAATTTAAAAATAAATTAGTACTATGTCATGTTAAATCCAATGGAATACGTATAAGATATCAATGAAGAACAAAAACAAAAAAAGAAACTTATATCCCATTTGCTATAATTTTTTTGGAATTTTCAACCCCTTTTGATATTACTTTTAACAGACATTGACCATACTCTTAAGCCAGGCCGGAATGCATCCCTCCTCGCCTTGAAAGATTTGCAGCCCAGTAATTCGGAGAAAACAAATAGGCCTAGCTTGGGTATTCTTCAAAAACAAATACTGGGCTACCTATTTTCCCAAAGAACTGGTGCATGAGCATTTAGCTTTATTTATTTACTTATTTATGTTTAGGGGACCATGAGCATGTACCTGGGCAGATTCATGTGAGAGCCTCCCTTCCAGTTAATTATGGGCTTTTCTATTGGGCCTTCATTAGTGGGCTGCATGTTATCAACAAGTGGCAAATGTGTTTCGAGTTTCAAAAAAAAAGTGTTCCGTACGATAAATAATATGCGCTACATACGGTACGGGGCACTAAAGGATCGAACCGTGCAACGACTTCCAAAACATTGTGTTTGTCGCTCTAACAACACATTTATTCAACCAACAGACGAAATATACTACTGATTGTACATTGAAAACAGCAGCAGCAACAACCAGGGCTGGGGGTGCAACAGAAGCAGTAAGCAGGCCAGAAGAGTGAAGACGCAGCTCTCTCTTCCAAACCAAACATCAGCCATCATTACAAAAGGGCTACCAAAAAAGAACAAGTGTATGCATCAAACTAAATAAAGATCCTACTACACCAAGTGTACGCATCTAACTAACTGGCTCAGTTAGACGTTACTATTTATTAAGCTGCAGTGGAGTCGCAGATGGAGAGGAGTGGGAAACTTCACTGGTTCGGGTGCGCGGCAGCACAGCCGCAGTGCCGCCCATGGGAGACAGGAGCAAGAACAGAGGTTGAAGAAGGAGCACGGCTGTTGGATTAACATCCAATGGTCCAGCTGCTAAAATCATTTGTTGATTAAGCTGACAAAGCCGTGCGTACACGTCCGCTTAGTAGGCCCACAAGTCAGTCACCAAATCTGACGGGTCCCAGCTGTCAACGGGATGAATATTTTTTTTTCGCAAAACAAGGAGGCACTTCCTTCCATGCGAAGATACAACCGGTGGGTCCCAACTGTCAGGTGGAGGAGACATTTTTTCAGCTTAATAAGGAGGAACTTTCCTTGCATGCGACCATGGACCTCGTGGGTCCCAGCCGTCAGGCTCTCCATGTAAAGTCCTCTTCCGATGACTCTCGTTTGTTGACCACGCCGCACCGAACGCAGCGAGGCGGTGACGACGGCAAGGCCCCAAACGGGAATGACTTGGAGATGGGAAAACGCGGCATTGGAGTCGCAGATTGAGAGGAGGAGAAGGGTTATAACTGGTTCTGTTTCGGCGTGGGGCTGTAGTCTGTGGAGAATAACAGGAGGTGTCAAGGGGTGGAGGGATAGCCTGACCGGCAGTGGGGTAGCGCTTCGCAACGATACGTGCTAAGCAGAGCTGCTAGCCACCGGAGGCCGGACCAAGCGGTCCTGGCGACGCTGGAGGAAGAACACGAGAGATTGAAGGCGCATGCCGGCCGTTGGATATAAATCCAATGGCTATGGATGACACAATCATTTGTTGACCAAGTTGACAACGCCCTACTTAGGCTTCGACCTATTGGCCCAAATGTCAGCCTGCAAAAATGTGGCATATATTTAACCCATGTTTTCTAGAATGTACAGTCCATTTGTTGGGCTGGGTGAACAAATAATTTCGCGTCAATCAGGCCCATTTATATTTTCTAAGAAATCCCAGCTGTGACACTCCAAAATTTTTCATTTGGTCTTTAGCAAAACCTTTGTTGGTTTTGAAAAGAGGGCATTTAATTTTTTTTTTCTTTTAGAAAAAAAAACCTTCCTCTTAAAAACTTTTTTTTCTTATGGGCAAGGATTGTTATTTCTGTTTCCCTCTTCAAACTTTGGGTTTGATCTTTTAAAAACTACTTCTCTGTTGAATCCCTCTCTAATTATTTTTGGAGTTTAATCTTTTTCTTTTTATAAGAAAACTCTATGAGAATTGGGGATTTTCATATATTGAAAACCACCCATGACTTTGTATTTTTGCCCATGTGGTAAAACCCATTCAAAACCTCCCCTCCTCCTTGAAAACAACCTAAGTCCTCTGTCCCTTCTAAACCAAACAAGTTTTGGATTTCATTTTAATTATTTCACCTCTCAAATCTTTTCTGATCTTTACTTTGAGCCTGAGTCATTTACAAAGCAAGTACCCTATAGCATTTGTATTTGGACCTAAAACCAACTCTACTGGCTAGTCCTTGGTACCCTCAACCTGGAACCATCTTAATCCACTCATCTTCTTTTCAAATATTTCAACTTTCACTCCCTGCAAGTTAGGACCAGATTTGCCAAATTTGGTGAAATTCATATTTCCACTTACCCAAAAATTCCACCAAAAATCAGGCAGCCTACTGGAGCAATGAGGAGTCACTCCACCAAAGATCAGCTCAAGCAAAAATCCCTACATGCCTAGATCATTCTGTCGAACACCTTGCAGGCGCTGTTTCAGCCATCTTCAGTTAAATTCAGAATTCAGTGTTGATCTTCGTCAGTTAGTTCAGTCACATGCTCACAGTGCCCTTGGCACGTTGCTCGCCGCCTGGCCTGCTTGTCCGGAGCCTCGCACGCGCGCTTGGCACCTTCCTGGCATCGGTGGCGCCCTGGCCCGCCTGCGCCGGCGTGTCTTGTGGCGGCCGAACCACCGTAGCGGCCGACAGGGAGCAGAACGGCGGCGCAACGCCGTTCAGCGCCGCCCAAACCCCCTGGTGGCTCCGCGTGGCCATCTCCTCGCCAGCGCACGCATGTAGCACCGTCGCCGTGGCGCGGCACGCACAGAGCGTGCTCTCTGCCGCCGACGGGCCCGCGCCGCCCCGTTCCGTCGAGCTCCCCCTAAGCGACCTAATCCCGACACTGTTAGCACATAAACGGAACCAGGGAGCACCCACGATGACGCTCAACCTCTGAACCCTCCTGTGCAACCACCGCACCGCCGTAATCACCTCGCCGGAGAACCCCGTTCTCGGCAACTGCCTCGGGGCGACTATATATAGCGCCCCCGAGCCTGCTCTCACTCCCGCACGGCTCCACCACCCCGCTAAACCCTGCCTGGCCACTGGAGGGGCCTCGAGGAGCCCTTCTTCCTCGACTCCGGCCACCTCCATCCACCTCGGGCTCCAGCAGCGTTCACTGCGGTGAGGCCATCTCCGGCGACCAAACCTCGTCTGCAGCCTTCTGCCACACCTAGCACTCTAACCCCCTCATCAATTTGCAACTTGCAGCCCTCTCCGGCGAACTCCATCCATGACCGAACCGCCGTCCGCCGGAGCAGAAGCCACCGCCGACGTGGTGCTCGCCGACAGCCACCACCACCACCGATCGATGCGGAATAGCACCCTGAGCGCGTAGGTAACCTCCGATCCCCCTGCATCGCCGTGGATCGCCGACGGCGATCGCCGCGGCTCTCTGGCGCCAAGAGCTCTGCCGCTGTTTTCAAACCCGACGGGTGGGACCGCCCCGTCAGATTTCTGTTCTTTCGAATCGTTTTCTAAAAACACCTTCGGGCAAAATACACTTTCTCCTCTGAGCCGGCGTATTCAGAAGAAAAAAATCCTGGGAAGTTTCTGTTTCATTACAGATGGGTCCCTGGACAAAAACCTTTATAACTTCTTAACAGAAGCATATTTTTGAGTGATTCTTTTTCTGTTCTCTTCAAAATTTTGCCTAGTTTTTTATCAGATTTATTTGAAAAATATTTGGATTAATTTCTGCGCACCTCTTGGTATTTACGATAGTGCGTGTATTCTCTTTATACCGTAGATACCGACGGAGGTGACGGGACCGCAAACTTCACCGAGCTAGGCTCCGACTACTCTGAACCAGGCAAGCATGTTTGAACTTTTGATTTGATGAGTGTCTTGGCATGTTTTGCATTTAGCTAGTTGCATGGTATATTGATGAGCATATCGAGGAACGGTATTTCCATGCATTGTTAAAGCAAGTGAGTTCGATGATCCAAACGTTGTTGGATGTGAGTATGCATGGCCATGTGTTGGCATGAGGATGGATAAGACGGCAGTGTTGTAGCATGCCAGTCTTATGCCATACTATTGACTTCAGTGTCAGCCCGTATCAGTTCGGTTCCCGTCCACATTCCCTCCCTGTACTTCCACATGTTTTCCGCAAGGAATATGGTTTAGTAAGTTGCAAACCGCTTTCCTGGTACACACCAAAAGGAGAGGCCGGGATGATGGGTCCATGGCCCTGGATTAAAGCCAGTCATCCGGTCAGGGGGCATGGGTGTTTCCGGTTGGGACCGAGAGGGGGGGCACCCCTTAGAGCGCGCGTATATAAATTTGATCCCATGCTATTCGAGATTGTGATCTCCCCGTCTCAAAAGTTTTTCTTGGACGATGTCTAGGGTGATTCCTGGCATCGAGAGGTTGGATGGGTGTGTACTGGTTAGCTGTGTTTTCTTCCAGAATACCGTAAACGGAACTAGTCCTTCGTGACTACGGAAATCCGTTGGCTGTGGGAAATTTTTGTACAAACTCTGCAGAGTCATAAATTCTAAAATCAACCTATCCATATCCAAGTTCTGTGCTAACTTATTCTGACAAGTGCCAGTTTTGGTGACAGATACTCCGGTGAATCATAATCATGCTGAGTCCGGTTAAATGTTTATTCCTGTGGATGGACTAACCCGTATATTGACCTGAGCTGATTGATCTAACATGTGTATTATTTTCATTATGAAGAAAGCCCTTTCTGTGATGTCGCTCAGACGTCCGACTGCGACACTATTGTTATTTATTTTCCTCATAAGCCCTTTCTGCGATGTCGCTTAGACGCCCGACTGCGGCATTTCTTTTAAGCCCTTTATGTGGTGTCGCTTAGACGCCCGACTGCGGCATTTCTTTTAAGCCCTTTATGTGGTGTCGCTTAGACACCCGACTGCGGCATTTCTTTTAAGCCCTTTATGTGGTGTCGCTTAGACACCCGACTGCGGCATTTCTTTTAAGCCCTTTATGTGGTGTCGCTTAGACGCCCGACTGCGGCATTTCTTTTAAGCCCTTTATGTGGTGTCGCTTAGACGCCCGACTGCGGCATTTCTTTTAAGCCCTTTATGTGGTGTCGCATAGACGCCCGACTGTGGCATGATTCTCCTTTTACTTATCTGTTCACCTTTTGTGGCGTCGCTCCAAACACTCGATTGGTTTCCTTTACTTTATTGTTGGGATTTCAGGCGGACTACCGCCGATTCGCTTTTTACTTACCATGCTTGCTATTATTTCAATTATGCATTGGTAAATTAAACATGACGCATTCATGCATGCATTTGTTATATCTTATGTCCGAACTGTCTTGCGAGTACTTTCAAAGTACTCACTGGCTTGTTGATTTGGCAAGATGCTGACGAAGGTGATCTCATGGATGAAGAGTTCGATAGCGAGTCCGACGCCTAGAGGAATCCCAGTTAGTCTCACGCGACCCTGGATTTGGTCACTATATTATATCCGCTTCCACAACCCGAATAAAGTACATCGAGCTTCACCTCGACGCTCGATGAGATGCTAGTTTGAGAGCCATGTTATCTCACTCCCCACTGTATTATTCCACCATCGCTTTGTCCTCGAGTAAGTAGTATGCCACCACACCATTGTGTCATATCGGCCATTATGTATAATTATTGGCGCACTTGTAATAAATTGTTGAGCACCCTTAGCTCAACCCTGTAACATATCCTGTGCTTCTGACTTATTGTATCAAGAGTTGTCTACTAGTGAGGAGGATTTTCTCTCATACTGGACCCAAAAGATTGGTTTCTCAATAAATATTTTTATTGGAAAACCGGTCGTGACAAGCTTGGTACCAGAGCCAGGCTGACTGTAGGAAGCCACTAGGTGCGATCGCTAATTGATTATTAGCATGTTAGAGCTAATTTGTATCTTTGCAACTGTAGTCATTTTTTTTTCTGACAGTCAGCATATATTTATGATCTGACCATTCATAATTCTTGCCTACTTTTGTAGATGGCCGACAACAGCTGCGAGTCTCAGTCCTTCGCCAACGTACCCGATGGGTTCGTCAAGCTTCTGTCCTTCATCGTTCAGGTCGCAATGGGGCCATCTGTGCGCCCAGTCGTCTCTCTCTGCCAGCACAAAGTCAACGACAGTCTGACCATGCACCAAGCCTCGGTGCAATTCAGGGGAGGGCGTGGTGAGTTACGCTGCTTCCGGTTTGTGGGAAGAGCCATGCCCACGGAGAAGCATGCTATTCAGATGGCAGCCCGCGAGTCGATAGCTCGTCTCAGGGATATTCTTCCCATGATGAAGGCTCGTCGTTACCGCTATCTTCCATGCCACGTGCCCTACACCTGTCACTATGCATACTCCTGCCCCAGAGGAGAGCGAGACGAGGCCTTTGAGATGCTTATTGAGTATCTTCGGGCCCTGGAGGCCGCCTTCGATAACTTGGTGGACGACTTCGTGGCCGCCCGCATGGACTCAGTCCATGGCTGTGCTACCAACAGGAGGGAGCTCCTGCCCATAGCACCGCCATTGACTTATGCCTCATCATCTGCATCTTATGCGCCTGCTCGTCGCCTGCCTTCTACTAAGGAGTTCAACCAAGTCATTGCGCCCACTCCAGCGCGCACTGCACCGCCACTCACGCCGACTCCTATTCGTGTTATTCCACCCCTGGCTCCCGCTCCATCTACTCGGCGCAACACTACTCGTATGGAGCCTATTAGCGAGGAGGAAGTCGAGTCCCCAGCCTCGCTACGCCTCACCCTTGGCAGGGCCAAGGACATCATCAACATCTCCGACTAAGTACGCTTAGCCGTCAGCGATGTATCGCCATGTAAGATATGGGAAGTAGCCTGTTTGCGCATCATGTAGGAAGTGGAGGAGTGCACTAGCCTAAATAACATGTCAGGGTTATGTACGCATATCCTGAGTGGTGTATTGTATAATTATCGCCCGCGTGTAAGATACGTAATGAGCAGTCTTTCTCCATGCGCAAATTAAATTGTTTTCCCTTAAGCAATCTTGGCTATTTTGATTTATTTGCCAACCTTGTGTTTTTATGGAATTAAATTTTGGCACCCCCTTTTCGTTTTTCTTATGGGTTTTACAAAATATATCCCCAGAGTGAAAAAAATGTCTCGTCCTTGGACTCGCTCCATGCCAGCTCCGCCAGAGGAAAATTATGGCACTCAACCGGACAACAATTTTGCACAAGGGCAGTCGAGTCAATATCATGACACTCAACGAGGCAACAATTTCACTCAAGGTCAATCAAGTCAACAGGGCAGTGAAACGGCACTTGCTCAAATGTGCCGCCTTTATGAACAAAGTCAGCAGCAGCATCGGGAAATGATGAACCAAGTCATCAACATGAAAAATCACCATGGGCAGTATCAACAGCATTCCAAGTTATCTGAGCTACAGAAGACGCGTCCTCCAACATTTTCTCATACTGATAAGCCTCTTGAGGCCGAAGACTGGCTGCGAGACGTGGAGAGAAAATTAAGTATTGCACAATGTTCACACCTCGAAAAGGTACTATATGCTCCGCACTATCTCACAGGAGCAGCCGCATCTTGGTGGGAAAATTTCCAGCACATGCATCCCAACGAAAATAATATAACCTGGGATGATTTCAAGGAAGGCTTCCGTGGCGCACACATTCCAAAGAGTATTATGAAAATCAAAAAGAGAGAGTTCGATGACCTCAAACAGAGGAACATGACAGTGTCAGATTACAATGGTCAATTTACTTTATTGTCTCGCTACGCCAATGAAGATCGTATGACTGAAGGCAAGAAGATGGAAAAATTCCTTGATGGTCTAGCGCCCGCGCTTAAATGCCAACTGGTCGTACACACTTTTCCAGATTTTAAAACACTGGTGGACAAGGCGATTACTCTGGAAAATGAAAGACGCAGCTTGGAAGATATCCGCAAGCAAAAAAGGGACCAGACCAACTATGCTCGCAATCATCGAAGCAAGACAGATTTTCAAAAGGGTGGAACACACAAGTCCGTGTCCAACGTTTCATGCCCAATCAAGAATTTCCATGCAAGGGACAAGGAGTTCACATATCGCCCCGGCATTACTTGCTACGCCTGTGGAGAGGAAGGACACTATGCCAAGCAGTGTCCCAAGCCTAGAAACTCAGCACCAAAGCCGAACAACGGCAGTATTAATACAACGCCCAAGCGAAACAATTTCAATCCCAACAACAACCACAGGAAGGGTCATCTGAACCACGTAACCAAAGAGGAGGCACAAAATGCTCCGGATATCGTACTTGGTACGTTTCCTGTCAACACAATACCTGCAATGGTTTTGTTTGATTCTGGAGCTTCTCACTCTTTTATTTCAAAAACTTTTGCTTTGCAAAATAATTTTTCGATGCTTCCTTTGGAGAAATCCATGACCATCAAGTCCCCTGGGATTCAGCAAGTCACTCAGAGTTACTGTCAGGATGTGGTTATTGGGTTCAAAGGATTGAAGTTCCACGCCAATCTCATTGTGTTGGAAAATAAAGGACTGGATGTCATCCTCGGGATGGACTGGCTAACCACCAACAAGGGTTTCACTGACTGTTTCAACCGGACCGTAATTCTCACACACCACCACGGGAAGACAATAAGGGTATCCGCCAAGGAAAGAGAAATACCCCGGCAACCAAGATTAAATAGGGTGGACGTCTCTGAGTTAAACAAGGTTCCAGTAGTATGTGAATTTCCAGACGTATTCCCCGAAGAGCTACCAGGCATGCCACCAGATCGAGAGATAGAGTTCAGCATTGAGCTCGCACCAGGAACCACCCCCATATACAAGAAACCATACAGAATGGCACCATCCGAGTTGGTTGAGTTGAAAAAGCAAATAACGGAATTGCTGGACAAAGGATAGATTCGAGCCAGTTCCTCACATTGGGGATCACCAATTTTATTTGCCAGAAGGACGGAACACTGCGATTGTGTATTGACTATCGAGCACTTAACATGGTCACAATCAAGAACAAATACCCAATGCCAAGGATAAACAATTTGTTTGATGAACTCGCACAGGCCAAGGTATTCTCAAAAATTGACTTAAGGTCAGGATACCATCAATTGAAGGTGCGAACCGAAGATATCCCCAAGACAGCCTTCACCTCCAGATATGGACTGTATGAGTTCACGGTAATGCCATTTGGAATAACGAACGCCCCCGCATATTTTGTTCACCTCATGAACAAAGTGTTTATGAAATTTATGGACAAATTCGTCGTGGTATTCATCGACGATATTCTGGTATACTCCAAGACACCAGAAGAGCACGCGGAACATCTCAGAATGGTACTAGGCGAACTCAGGAAACATCAATTGTATGCCAAGTTCAGCAAGTGCGAATTTTGGATAAAGCAAGTAGGCTTTCTAGGCCATGTGCTGACCCAAGACGGTATCACAGTAGACCCGGAAAAAGTCAAGGCCGTACTTGGCTGGAAGTCACCAGCCAGTGTAACGGACATACGAAGTTTCTTGGGAATGGCAGGATATTACCGCAGATTTATTGAAGGATTCTCCACCATCGCCAAGCCTATGACACAGTTACTCAAGAAAGACAAGAAGTTTGAATGGACAGACAAAATGCGTAAACCAGGTTTTAGAGGACATGCTGAGAGCATGTATCCTCACATATGGAGCCAGTTGGGAAGAGAGCCTGCCATATGCCGAGTTTGCGTACAACAACAGTTACCAGGCCAGCCTGCAAATGGCACCATTTGAGGCTTTGTATGGACGGAGATGTCGTACCCCGTTAAATTGGTCAGAAACTGGAGACAACCGTATCTTCGGACCAGACATGCTCAGAGAAGCCGAGGAAAAGGTCAAGCTAATCAGAAATAGACTTAAGACCGCTCAAAGCCGACAGAAGAGTTATTACGATCAGAAGCATCATAGGGTGAACTTCGAACCCGGTGAATTCGTATACCTACGAGTATCCCCTATGAGGGGGTTACAACGATTCAAAATAAAAGGGAAGCTAGCTCCAAGATTCATCGGACCATTCTATATAGTGGCCCGAAAAGGTACAGTAGCGTATCAGCTAGACTTACCTAAGGAACTGTCAGATATCCACAACGTGTTCCACGTTTCGCAGTTAAGAAAGTGCGTAAGCAACCCAGAGAAACAAGTATCCCATGAGAGCATTGACGTGCAACAAGACCTCACTTATAGGGAACGTCCCGTGAAGATATTAGAGGAGTCTGAAAGGAGGACCTGACAGAAGACCATTAAATTTTTCAGAGTTCAGTGGAGCAATCACACTGACAGCGAAGCAACTTGGGAAAGAGAGGATTTTCTTCGAGCAGAGCATCCGCACTTATTTATGGAACAACTGAAATCTCGGGGACGAGATTTTTCCTAAGGGGGTAGGTGTTGTGACACTCCAAAATTTTTCATTTGGTCTTTAGCAAAACCTTTGTTGGTTTTGAAAAGAGGGCATTTTTTTTTCTTTCAGAAAAAAAAACCTTCCTCTTAAAAACTTTTTTTTCTTATGGGCAAGGATTGTTATTTCTGTTTCCCTCTTCAAACTTTGGGTTTGATCTTTTAAAAACTACTTCTCTGCTGAATCCCTCTCTAATTATTTTTGGAGTTTAATCTTTTTCTTTTTATAAGAAAACTCTATGAGAATTGGGGATTTTCATATATTGAAAACCACCCATGACTTTGTATTTTTGCCCATGTGGTAAAACCCATTCAAAACCTCCCCTCCTCCTTGAAAACAACCTAAGTCCTCTGTCCCTTCTAAACCAAACAAGTTTTGGATTTCATTTTAATTATTTCACCTCTCAAATCTTTTCTGATCTTTATTTTGAGCCTGAGTCATTTACAAAGCAAGTACCCTATAGCATTTGTATTTGGACCTCAAACCAACTCTACTAGCTAGTCGTTGGTACCCTCAACCTGGAACCATCTTAATCCACTCATCTTCTTTTCAAATATTTCAACTTTCACTCCCTGCAAGTTTGGACCAGATTTGCCAAATTTGGTGAAATTCATATTTCCACTTACCCAAAAATTCCACAAAAAATCAGGCAGCCTACTGGAGCAATGAGGAGCCACTGCACCAAAGATCAGCTCAAGGAAAAATCCCTACATGCCTAGATCATTCTGTCGAACACCTTGCAAGCACTGTTTCAGCCATCTTCAGTTAAATTCAGAATTCAGTGTCGATCTTCGTCAGTTAGTTCAGTCACATGCTCACAGTGCCCTTGGCACGTTGCTCGCCTCCTGGCCTGCTTGTCTGGAGCCTCGCACGCGCGCTTGGCACCTTCCTGGCGTCGGTGGCGCCCTGGCCCGCCTGCGCCAGCCTGTCTTGCAGCGGCCGAACCACCATAGCGGCCGACAGGGAGCAGAACGGCAGCGCAACGCCGTTCAGCGCCGCCCAAACCCCCTGGTGGCTCCGTGTGGCCATCTCCTCGCCAGCGCACGCATGTAGCACCGTCGCCGTGGCGCGGCACGCACAGAGCGTGCTCTCTGCCGCCGACGGGCCCGCGCCGCCCCGTTCCGTCGAGCTCCCCCTAAGCGACCTAATCCCGACGCTGTTAGCACATAGACGGAACCAGGGAGCACCCACGACGACGCTCAACCTCTGAACCCTCCTGTGCAACCACCGCACCGCCGTAATCACCTCGCCGAAGAACCCCGTTCTTGGCAACCGCCTCGGGGTGGCTATATATAGCGCCCTCGAGCCTGCTCTCACTCCCACACGGCTCCACCACCCCGCTAAACCCTGCCTGGCCACTGGAGGGGCCTCGAGGAGCCCTTCTTCCTCGACTCCGGCCACCTCCATCCGCCTCGGGCTCCAGCAGCGTTCACTGCGGTGAGGCCATCTCCGGCGACCAAACCTCGTCTGCAGCCTTCTGCCACACCTAGCACTCTAACCCCCTCATCAATTTGCAACTTGCAGCCCTCTCCGGCGAACTCCATCCACGCCCGAACCGCCGTTCGCCGGAGCAGAAGCCACCGCCGACGTGGTGCTCGCCGACAGCCACCACCACCACCGATCGATGCGGAATAGCACCCTGAGCGCGTAGGTAACCTCCGATCCCCCTGCATCGCCGTGGATCGCCGCCGGCGATCGCCGCGGCTCTCTGGCGCCAAGAGCTCTGCCGCCGTTTTCAAACCCGACGGGTGGGACTGCCCCGTCAGATTTCTGTTCTTTTCGAATCATTTTCTGAAAACACCTTCGGGCAAACTAAGCTTTCTCCTCTGAGCCGGCGTATTCAGGACTGAAGCGTTTTCTGTTTTTATAAAAAAAACCTGGGAAGTTTCTGTTTCATTACAGATGGGTCCCTGGACAAAAACCTTTATAACTTCTTAACAGAAGCATATTAATTGAGTGATTCTTTTTCTGTTCTCTTCAAAATTTTGCCTAGTTTTTTATCAGATTTATTTGAAAAATATTTGGATTAATTTCTGTGCACCTCTTGGTATTTACGATAGTGCGTGTATTCTCTTTATACCGTAGATACCGACGGAGGTGACGGGACCGCAAACTTCACCGAGCTAGGCTCCGACTACTCTGAACCAGGCAAGCATGTTTGAACTTTTGATATGATGAGTGTCTTGGCATGTTTTGCATTTAGCTAGTTGCATGGTATATTGATGAGCATATCGAGGAATGTTATTTCCATGCATTGTTAAAGCAAGTGAGTTCGATGACCCAAACGTTGTTGGATGTGAGTATGCATGGCCATGTGTTGGCATGAGGATGGATAAGACGGCAGTGTTGTAGCATGCCAGTCTTATGCCATACTATTGACTTCAGTGTCAGCCCGTATCAGTTCGGTTCCCGTCCACATTCCCTCCCTGTACTACCACATGTTCTCCGCAAGGAATATGGTTTAGTAAGTTGCAAACCGCTTTCCTGGTACACACCAAAAGGAGAGGCCGGGATGATGGTTCCATGGCCCTGGATTAAAGCCAGTCATCCGGTCAGGGGGCATGGGTGTTTCCGGTTGGGACCGAGAGGGGGCACCCCTTAGAGCGCGCGTATATAAATTTGATCCCATGCTATTCGAGATTGTGATCTCCCCGTCTCAAAAGTTTTTCTTGGACAATGTCTAGGGTGATTCCTGGCATCAAGAGGTTGGATGGGTGTGTACTGGTTAGCTGTGTTTTCTTCCAAAATACCGTAAACGGAACTAGTCCTTCGTGACTACAGAAATCCGTTGGCTGTGGGAAATTTTTGTACAAACTCTGCAGAGTCATAAATTCTCAAATCATCCTATCCATATCCAAGTTCTGTGCTAACTTATTCTGACAAGTGCCAGTTTTGGTGACAGATACTCCGGTGAATCATAATCATGCTGAGTCCGGTTAAATGTTTATTCCTGTGGATGGACTAACCCGTATATTGACCTGAGCTGATTGATCTAACATGTGTATTATTTTCATTATGAAGAAAGCCCTTTCTGTGATGTCGCTCAGACGTCCGACTGCGGCACTATTGTTATTTATTTTCCTCATAAGCCCTTTCTGCGATGTCGCTTAGACGTCCGACTGCGGCATTTCTTTTAAGCCCTTTATGTGGTGTCGCTTAGACGCCCGACTGAGGCATTTCTTTTAAGCCCTTTATGTGGTGTCGCTTAGACACCCGACTGCGGCATTTCTTTTAAGCCCTTTATGTGGTGTCGCTTAGACACCCGACTGCGGCATTTCTTTTAAGCCCTTTATGTGGTGTCGCTTAGACGCCCGACTGCGGCATTTCTTTTAAGCCCTTTATGTGGTGTCGCTTAGACGCCCGACTGCGGCATTTCTTTTAAGCCCTTTATGTGGTGTCGCATAGACGCCCGACTGTGGCATGATTCTCCTTTTACTTATCTGTTCACCTTTCGTGGCGTCGCTCCAGACACTCAATTGGTTTCCTTTACTTTATTGTTGGGATTTCAGGCGGACTACCGCCGATTCCCTTTTTACTTACCATGCCTGCTATTATTTCAATTATGTATTGGTAAATTAAACATGACGCATTCATGCATGCATTTGTTATATCTTACGTCCGAACTGTCTTGCGAGTACTTTCAAAGTACTCACTGGCTTGTTGATTTGGCCAGATGCTGACGAAGGTGATCTCATGGATGAAGAGTTCGATAGCGAGTCCGACGCCTTGAGGAATCCCAGTCAGTCTCACGCGACCCTGGATTTGGTCACTATATTATATCCGCTTCCGCAACCCGAATAAAGTACATCGAGCTTCACCTCAACGCTCGATGAGATGCTAGTTTGAGAGCCATGTTATCTCACTCCCCACTGTATTATTCCACCATCGCTTTATCCTCGAGTCAGTAGTATGCCACCACACCATTGTGTCATATCCGCCATTATGTATAATTATTGGCGCGCTTGTAATAAATTGTTGAGCACCCTTAGCTCAACCCTGTAACATATCCTGTGCTTCTGACTTATTGTATCAAGAGTTGTCTACCAGTGAGGAGGATTTTCTCTCATACTGGACCCAAAAGATTGGTTTCTCAATAAATATTTTTATTGGAAAACCGGTCGTGACACCAGCCCATTTGCACTTCCTTGAAATACACGTATTAGGTGGGCTCGTTATATATACTCCCTCCGTACGGAAATTCTTGTCATCAAAATGGATAAAAGGGATGTATCTAGATGTATTTTAGTTTTAGATACATCCCTTTTTGTCCATTTTGATGACAATTATTTTTGGACGGAGGGAGTATAACGTTATGTTAGAAGGAGCAATTAATATCAAAGAATAAACCAGAGATGCACATTATATATATAATTAAGAAATTAGTGAGTTATTGCTCAAAATAAAAATGAGCGCGTTATTTTTAAATTGGTCCTTAAAATCTTCGCAAGCTTTTGTACGCAATCACCAGGATTTTCCTTGCCAACTTCCGTTAAACATTTACTTTTATAAGTTGGGATGTTTTTATAATGTATATATAAGTCTCTATAAAATATACGATAATAGTAATAATATAAATATATATAATGTGGTTAGAAGGGAAAACATAAATTGGACACATCATTACTTTTATAAGAGACCTGCGTTTTATACCCCACAGTAGGCATACTAACAAGTTCACACACAAATACAACAGAAAAGGTAAACATTCATATCAAACTCAGGTTCACAGGACACGTTCATATCCATAGCCAACATTCACAATCAACAACTCAAAAGATTCATATATACACAGGCTCAGCATATCTATGCATCCAAATGATTGATAGATCACACGACAATATTCATACATAATTTACAAAAAGATTCAGATACACACATATTCAGTATGTTTATGCATCCAAATGATTGAGATCACAGCCAATATGATCCATGGACGAACTTTAATTACCTAGGGTACAGACTGGTAAATGGTGTTCAATCGGAGGTACTTCTTGCTAAAATTAGTTCTTGTACGAGTAAACTTTCGAGTACATAAGAGGCAGCACAGACAATCTGAACTTTGCTTGTAGGTTTATCCTCAAATAGTGGCCTCGTGCCGAGGGAGGTTTGAGCAACTTGGCCACTACTTTCATCCAACCAGTTTACTGGCTCATCTTGGTCATGTATCTCGCCAAAATTCTACATTGCAGACGAGAAAGGAGGCGGTTGAGAAAATGAACCACCCAAATTTTTTGTGCAGTTCAACTGAAATGGAGCATCTTGGCGTGCAGACTGATTAAGTGCCAGATGAATATACGCGTCAACCAATTTGTCCGAATTATTTAGAATCCATGCCATATAGTTCGCTACCATATGTGCCGATAACCAAAAGGCACAAGTTGGGACCAAAGACTGGACTGCGTTTTTCTGGGCTATGCACCAAGCAATATTTTTGGCGTTCACTCTCCTAACACTTGGAGTTTGACAATTGGTTGACGCCGGTTGATACTCGAATGAATATAGGCACTTCTTGTCAATATCGATGCTTGTCTGAGTGAACTTTGGAGTACATACCAGCAGCATAAGTACCTGTCCATCGGATCATTTTGTGCAGTTTTACTGAAATTACCCGATGTAATGATTTGCCTGCGAGTTCAGGCTCCAAATTACTCTATGAAATCGGCAAACAGTAGCACAATACCAAATTACCAATACATATGACAGGCACAATAATCAGGATAAAGACCAGTACCAACCTGTGTGAGGTAGCATATCAATTACTATTTCCTTTGACTGGAAGCCGAGATAAGCCAAGCGACTGACAGCAAAGGAAGAAAGCATGCGGAGTTTAGCGACTGACAGGAAAGGACGGAAGCTGTCGAGGCAATGAAGCACCCAAAGTTTTTGTGCAGTTCCACCAAAATCGAGCATCCCTGTTGGCACATATATTGAGAGAGTGAGATTACTGTAATAGTGGGACTAGTTTATGAAACATACACTAACAAATAGAAGCACCCTCATTATCCTAATGGGTAAAGTTAGCAACATAGTAGTCTTGCTTAAAGAGAGGTATTAGTTTATTTAATCAGTGCCAATTAGCTCAACTCAACACTCAAAGCATTGCCATTTATCATAGGTTGCAAAACTTTAACGTGCAAAGATAAAGGAGTTTCTCATGACAGTAGCACAATACAAATAGAGATGACAACAAACTAATAAGGATGAAGGCCTTAGGCCCGTACCAACCTGAGAAAAAAAGCTTATTCATGTAGTCCCATAAGAGATGATAAAGCATTCACTGGAATCACACAATAGTATATATTTTTGTGCACTTCAAATGTATGGTTGAAATCACTCTTGTTTACCAGTGCTGAGATTATATCGAAAGATTATCAAGAACTTCTAGCAGAGTTAAAGCACTGGCTGGGATACAATTCTTTGTATTGTCTTGTGTAGTTCCATTTAATGTATGATTGGCACAACATGATCCCTGTTTGCACAAGTAGGAACAAGGTGAAACCTTCATTAGCTTAGTGAGAAAGGATAGGAAGACATTAGCATATTACTCAAACAGTAGCATCAAATTCATGATGGAAAATACGCAAAACATTGCCTCATTGAACCAATGGCAATAAATTGACATGCAAAACAATAGCACTATTATGTCATGACACTAATAATATTCCCTCCCTGCTCCACCACATGATTCACCTCCATAGACAAACATACACACGTACATGATTCAGCATAGGGTCCTACTTAAGATTTGTTTAACTCCAACAGGAAAATTAGGCAATAATAAATTAGTGGTACTTAAGTACTCCTAATTAATTAAGTGAGACAGCAGAAGTGGAAGGGCTCCCTGGAGGATCGTCTCACATGTAAGGTAGTCGTTGTCGGAGCCCTTGAATGGCCTCGACTGAGGCCTCTGGCTTCAGCAAGATCGCCTTGGCACTGTTTATTCTTCTTCTTCTTCCTCTTCATGCTCTGTTTCTCTTTCTCCTCACCAGTTGGTGAAACCAAGTACATGATTGGCCTTCTAATTCAGAATTGGTTTTGTCAGTGAGGGAGTACAAGTGTACTAGTAAAAAACAACATTATTTTCTCATGGCAGTCGGAAAATAGAGATGAACACATGCATTAAATATCATTCTTACCTAAAGGAAGGTTATGGCGCCAATATGGATGATGAGGATTGGAACATAGATCTCCCTTTGTGCAGTTCCACCAAAATGAACCAACTGTTCCATTCTGACATTCCATTTAAACAACACAAAAGTCACTTCTTTTAAGAAGAGTTTTGTGCAGTGCACCAAAAGGTCATAACAGCAACCAGGTGAATTGGATATCCCTGTTTGCACAAAAGGCACAGAGGAAACAGTCAGAGTCTCAAACAATTACAGGCAAAAACATTTGGCTAAACTTGTCATGGCTTATAACAATGGCATGGCTTCATTTTTACCAGGGATATTAGATTAGGAACAGCTAAGGCTGCGTTCGGTTCACAGGTTTGGTGCAGGATTTTTGTAGGAACACAATTCCTACGGTATTCTTTCCCTTCCAACCGTTCGGAACACGGGAAAGGTGAATAGTGTTTCATAGGAAAGCTGGTCTGGTAGTACTGATTCCATAGGATTAGAAACATCCACGCGCTGCTCATTTTTTGGGCGGAAGCCCGAGGCAGGCGCTCGCTGCCATGCGTTAGACAGGTTGTTGTGCTGTGTTGCCGGAATAAAAAAATCAACCTATGTGTGGTACGTGAGGTGAGGACAAGAGTAGTCACTGTGCAGCTGAATAAACAAATAGCATATCATACTGCCAAGCATGCTACTCTAAAAAAACAAATCTGTACATTTCGTAGTCCATCCGAACACATTCTCTTGAGAGTTTCCTCCGGTTCGTTGTTCCATAGATTTATACCTACATTCCTTTCCAATTCCTCAATTTTCATCAAGACCTATGTTTTCTGCCCCTTTATTCCGAACGGAGCCTAAATATTTGGTATAAGGGCATGGGACAGTGGGTGCACTAGCAGTCCAGCACCATGTACGTAAATAGGGGCATAAAGTGGTGATTCATAGGTTGTTGCCCCGAGAAACAAACATCCAAGAAACATATCTGGGTTGGTCCCATTTTTGTTCACTCTAGCCACCTACTCCTATGTGTGGATAGCAAATCTAGTCCTGGTCATACCACTGTGTACAGCGTTACCCCTATATTTCCCTTTTCGACCAAGAGACCAGTTGGATGACCAGTCTGTACTACTTTCACCCCCTTTCCTTCCTGTTTGTACCAAGTCTGATGTACATACAAAATTCCCCCACCCCCACTTTATTTCTTGTTTGAACCAAGTACTCCATCCGCCCGGAATTACTTGTCATCAAAATGGATGTGTCTAGAACTAAAATACATCTAGATACATCCATTTCAATGACAAGTATTTTCGGACGGAGGGAGTACAATATTTGACTCCATGAAGTAGCTTTACCTCTAATAATAGAAGAAAAAAATATGTGATGTTGGACCATCCGATCGAGAGGGGCTGAGAGGTAGAAAATGATGCACATGCAGCGACGTAGCGAGCTGGGGAAGTAGAGCTAAGGCGGTTTCGAACGAAGATATACCTGAAGGTCGTCGGGATGTGGATAGGTGGGCGACGGGAGGCCGGATTCGCCCATAGGCAACAAGGAAGGGATCGGAGGACCTCCCGCGCCGGCGCTCGGCCAGAGATAACGGTGCGGCCGGCAGTGGGTCTCCTCCCTCGCTGTCGACAATGACCTAAACGCTGCCTCTCCTCCCCTTCACCGGCGGAGGGGGATACGTCCGGATCTGTAACCAACGGTGAGGATAGAAAGCTAGTGTTTTTTGAAGAGAGAAAGACAGTGTTACTACCCCTATGTTGTTTAAATCTGGAGAGGATGAGAGTGTGTGAATAGAGCAACCCTAGCAAGCAAGCGCGGAGGCTCCGGCCTATATATACGTAGTGAGCAACCCTAGAAAGCAAGCAACCCCTATCTTCGTCAACTCGTACAAGACCGAGAAATTTAATTACTACAACGCCCTCTCCCTCGTGGACTGAGCTCCAGTGCCTTAACTGCACCTGCCTTTGGCTGCATGACAGGAGGGCTAACCACCTGTTGGGCCCACCTGTCATAGACGCAAAGGCAGGAGCAATAAGTTGAAGCTTTCGCTATCCCTCCCGCACGAGGTGGACGGACATGCAGTAGTGGATTCGATACTATAGAAGTAGGAGTAACATCATTATTGTGCGTCTTCTCGAAGAGGCGAAGAGCCAAGCGCAACCCGAACGTGGCAGTGGCGAATGCTCGCGTGGTGCGGTTCCTTGGAGTACTAGCCAGGCTCTTGCATGAGACAAAATTGCTATTCTTTAACAATTAAACTCCATTATCCGTTGGTTGATACTCATTCTGCATAGGTCCACGCGCTTAGCACCATTACCTCCTGGGGTCACCAATGTTTATTTGCTAATTAATAGCATTGCATGCAATGAACTAGCCATTGCAAGTCATTAAAAGCATGCACACCTCTCATCTCTTATTGGTTGATATGTCAAGAAACAAGAAACAAGGTAGAAGTTAATGCACCACGCCTAAGTGTTTTGGGACTATTTGGTTTTCGTAAGATGACTTACACACCTAGACGGAGGGAGTAGTATAGCCCTGTAAACCGGAAAGGAGTATTTTCCTTTCTAGAGATTTCAAAAAGTGACTAGACTACACCGTGTGCAGTACTCCCTCCCTTTCGGTTTATAGGGCTCAAATCTCAAATCTCATGAACCAAGGCATTTTGCGATTGGAGGAATGTATCTCATACTTTACAAAACTACCCTAATTTAACTCATGCATTAATTACGTAGTTCTCTCGTTTTCCTCTTCGCCTTGGTCGCGGTGCACAATATTGAGCACTCCTATATGACTAGCTGCTCTATCTACATGCGGGACATTTCAAAGCATCCGGGCCCACGTGCCATCCACCAAATCACAGAGAGGTGCTACAATCGAGACTCACCTGTCACCCCTGTGTGGCCGTCATGACCCGTCATATCACAAAACCCACACCTTTACCAGCAGTGGTAAGGTGGCCTCCAAGTTGGACTGGACGAAGCAACCATCATTTCACTGGAACGCTCGTTCAAGCCCTTTCTTCCCTTTCTTGAAGAAAACCTCACTTCAGGCTACTCACTTCTGCCATTTTTCTTCTGTACCGACGAAGGAAAGGTGGGCGAATCAATTATGCTGCTATATTTTCATTCCAAGAATCTTCTTTTTGTGAAGCACCGACCGATTCTCACATCCTATTCTTTTCCCGTTTTCATTGCAATTGTGGTTTCCTTTCGATTGATTTTTGTTTGTCAGTTCATTGATGGATCTTGGAGCAGTAGGCAAAGAGTTGCCGACGGACAACCCACTGGAGACAGCGATCTCCAGGAAGCGAGCGCCGACCAACGAGTTGACCATGTTGGCGGGCCAAACCATGGAGATGAAGAACTCCAAGAAACAAGCCCTGGCCCAAGAGTTGAGGATGTTGGCGGACGAACTCCTCAAAGAAAGTTGGAAGAACAGCAAGGGCCCCACCGTGCCTACCCCAGGAACTCTGATTGCCACCTATATGAGGCTCAAGACCGAGTTTGAGGAGATAGTCGCCGTTGAGAAGCAGTATTCCCCTGGCAAGGTGATGGCCCCCATCGAGGACGAGGAGATGGCCCCCGGAGGGATGAGATCCCCCGATGAGCTGCACAAGGTAAAAATTAATGGCTTATTACCATAGTTGTGGTTTTTGATTATTTGCAATGTGCTTGCTAATATGTTAGGGTTGTGCAGGTGCCGGTGGACGTCCTTGATTATTCCGATGTCGTGGCCCGTCCTGTTGGCATCGCCCCAGAGATCGATTCCGATGCCACTGTCCATCCTGTGGACATCGCCCGAGAGATCGATTCTGATGTCGCGGTCAGTCCTGCGGACATCACCCCAGAAACCGATTCCCATGCCACTGTCCGTGCTGTGGTCATTGCCCAAGAGATCGATGACAAGAAATAGTTGGTCACGCTAATCCTTCAGGGTAGTTTGCATTGCCCTATGTTTAATTACCAAAACGATGCGTGTTTCAAACCATCTCAGGGCTAGTGCACTGTCTTGTGTGGGCGGATCTTGCTACTTTTGTTTGATAGTGAATCATGCGATGAATCATGCAAACCCTCTCCGAGTTATGGAAGCAGATGTATCCTCACCAGCTTTTGATGTAATATATGGCATGATTAGATGTAAGTTTGAACTGTTTATCATATTAGCAGGGCTTGTTTGATGATTCTTGGTGTTAGTAGGCTAGCTACTATGCGAGCTATAGTACTTGCAAAACACTCACCGAAGAGAAACGTTGGGGCTGATGAGCTCGTGGTACGCTTATACTTATCCCTCGTCGATCGACCAATAGCCCTAGCTCCTAAAATTGTAGGCTTAGCGATCGATGACCTAGGCGGGCTAGTTTGGCCTAGTGGGTTTCAGTGATATGACATGCAACACAAAATCATAGCAGTGCAGAGACGTACTCCCTCCGTTCCAAAATAGATGACCTAGGCGGGCTAGTTTGGCCTAGCGGGTTTTAGTGATATGACGTGGTACAGTGTCATCCATTCTTCGCGTGTGGTAGCTGTGTTGTGGGTACAGTAAGTTTTCTTGAAGAAGCGGAATTCAACGAAGTCATGATGGTTCCTTCGTCCGAACAAATTACAGTGGGAAAGGTTGGGCCTGCGATACGACCGGGGTAGACCAGGATAATTTTGTGCATGGCAGGTGGACCAGGATGGTCGACGTCCCACATGTCGGCGAATGAAAGTATTCTTTCTGATATAGAGGACGAGCAACGAGTATTCATTGTTTATTTTTGATGAAAGCTATTGTCTCCACTGTTATGACAGAGGAGTGTGAAACACGGCAACCCAGTGAACTTGGCATGTGCACCACTCCCTCCTTCCTCATGTAATGCCCAGGTTACAGATTTTTCTCACTTTCTCTCTATCTATTTCCTCTCAAATGTTTTTTACCTTTCTTTTTTTAAGACACAATTGTTTTTATGCCTTTTTTAGATTTATTTTTTTATACCTAGGAGCACGTGTAGAGACGGGCTCTTGCAGAGCCCACTCCTTGACTTTGTCAATGCCTCTCTCTCCTCCACATAAGGAGTACTACTTGCTATGCATGCATGCGGCGGGCAGCTGGCGTCTTGAGGGGCCAGGGCGGTAAGAGCGGGCTCCAGAAGTGGTCCGGACTCCAGCATGGCCCACCTCACATTATCACCATATATTTCTTGGAGTCCGTGCGCGGCGGGTGGGCGATCTCTTCTCCCTCCCCCGTTTCTCTCTTCTCAGCCGACGCACGCCGAGCGATTAGATTTCGGCTATCGACGGTTTATTCAATTACGGTCCCACATGTCAGTGAAATTGCAAGACAACGCGTGTCCCCTCTGGTGAGCGGTGTGCGAGCCGGACTGTTGGGGTTGCGACGCGTACGAGTCGTAAGTGTGCCGCCTTTTCCTTTAGAACTTGCGAAGCGTAACATTTTCGCGCGATCGATCGATAGAAATCCAGAACAAAATGACGAGCGCGGTGCTTTCCCGCTCGTTAGGCGGGCTAGTTCGAGTGATATGACATGCTACAGTGCCATCCACTTGCTCCATTTTTATGTAAGCAAGAGTTTACACTCTTACGCGGGAGGAGTGCGAAACACCGCGGATCTAATTTTGCTCGAGGGATAACTGTTCCCTGCCAAATAATGGAGGATTGTCAGCGATTATAGCATGATAGTTAGGGCATCTCCAGCGCTGGCCCACAAATTTACACCGGCATCTGTCCGAGGACACTGATGGATGCCATCCGATGCTGCCCGCATACCTTTCAACAACGATATGAACTAACTGGACGAAATTCATGCAAACAAAGAAAATTTCAAATTGACCGGATGAAATTCATTACATTTCGAGAAGTTTTCCTATAAATTGGATGAAATTCATTACATATTTCGCACAAACCGTACTAATACCTACTGTAAACCTAATCTAAACGATCGTCGGGCCCCGACCACCATGTCCGGCCATGAACCCGAGAAAGCCGGCCATTGCCTTTGCCTCCTCCTTATCCGCCTCGATAACCTCCTCCTCCGGAGCACAAGGTTATGAAGATTTCTGCCTCCATGTCGTCATCAAGCGGCTAACCGGCCGCTGATTTTTATCCCACCAAGCTTGGCGTCGATTGAGTGGAGGAGCGGTGGCCTTCCTAGGACCAGAGCAGTGGCGACCTACCATGTACTACTCTTCCTCGCTGCCGGCTTCGTGGTCGTGGCGGCGGAGGGCTGCCGGGGGGAGCCGGCGATCTCCTTCGTCTACTCCTGCGAGAGTATGTCCAAGAGAGCTTTGGAGCGCGCCCGGAGCGGAGCCACCGATGTCCTTCGTCTGCTCCTGCGACAGTACGTCCAAGAGATCTTTGGAGTGTCTGGAGGCCATGGTTGGAGTGGTGCCAACAAAAGGAAGGGACCAGAGGAGAATGAGCGTGGGTCTTTGGCTATGGCTGGGAGCTGGGCTCAAGTTAATATAGCGGGTGAATGGCAATGAGCCGTGGCAGACGGATGGACGGCTGGCAGCGGAGTAGGTTCGTCGGCAGCCGTGGTGTCATTAATGCGGAGCAATCGCTTGCACCGGGATGTCGCGCGGGTGGCGCTCTCTCGGCCGGCGCACTGCTGCAATGCCAGCGCCAGTGAGAGGTCGCGTCGGGCGTGAATGCGGACGCTGCTTCAGTGACTTAAGCGCAGGTGCGTTGTCTCACTAACATGTGGGCCCAACGGGCATTAGGCCCGTATGTCAGTGACACAAAACTGCACCTGCAGTTAAGGATGGTGAATGCTGCATTGACATTCTGGAGAGACGGTGATCGTTTCAGGTGGGAAGCGCTCGCTAGCGATGGAAGGGGTTTCGGTAGGACAGGGCGGTCGGACGCTGGCGTGGTGGTAAAATGTGAACTCATGGATGACGGGCCTTTGAAGCGTATGCGGCACGTATTGACAACCAGGCGTCCATGCAACCGCTCTTGTCACCAGCTAGCACTCGATGACCACCATTAGACACCACACAACCATACATAACTTATGAATAATGGACGAATAGATCAGACACACACTCGTGTGCAGTGGCACTATGATCGGTTGCTCACGATAGTACATACTCCGCACCATAGTACCCTCTCTAGCTAGGCTGTTTTTATAGATTGTCGTTGTGATGGACGATATACATGAGCAAGGCGCCGAGTCACAAGTATGACCGTTGGTGTTGAGCCAGGTGAATACATGCTCGGTGTTCGCGGAGGCCTCCAGCAAACGTCTAAACAGTAATGTCACATACGCATAATTTTGGTTTTTATTTCTTTCTTCACTGACAGGTAGGCCCGCATAGATAGATAGATAAAGAACACAAGCTGATGAGGCGCATGCGGACTGTTTGACTGGTCAACCAGACAAATACGGAGCTATACGCTGAGCCAGTGACTGTGTAATCACCATATCTCGTATACAATGATCGAAGTGAGGCCGACAAAGCCGGGATGTCGCCGAGCTCTCGTATACGGAGAGATCGGCGGAGATCCAAGCACGATGGATCCAAGCACGGTGGGGTGTCGCCGACAAAGCCGGGAAGGAGAACGGCATGTGAGAAGTAGTAGTACTAGTAGTTAGTGTGTGTGTCTGTGTCTGAGTACGAGCATGTACCAATACTAGTACTAGTTACTACTGTAGTTTTTAGAGCAAATTACCAGTACATTAGCCTAGACTAAATGGAAAAATTCCTATCCTAAGCATCAAATGGCATCTCTTTCTCTATAGGAATTGAGATGCATGTCATCTCAATTCCTATGATTTTCATATTCCTATCCTATGAACGAAAGGAGGCCTCTGTTGGAGTAACTACTGTAGCTAGCAGTACTACTGGTACATTAGTTTTCTTCAAGAAGCGGAATTCAACGAAGTCATGATGGTTCCTTCGTTCGAGCAACTTCAAAGTGGGAAGTGGGCCTGTGATTTGACGGCTCATTAGTCATTGTTACTGCGGCGCGATGACTTGGGCGACTCCCTTAGAGTTCTGTGTGCATGGCAAGTGGACCAGGATGGTCGACATCCCACATGTTGGCGAACGGAAGTATTCTTTCCGATATCGAGGAGCAAGAAAACCGCGTGGTATAGTATCACTGCTGATTGGTTCGCAAAAAAATAGTATCACTGCCGATTTATAATTATTTTTTATTTCTGATGAATGCTAGCGTTTCAACTCTTACGACGAAGGGTGCCAAATACGGCACGTGTTGGATGTCCCACACGTCAGCGAAAGGAGTGGGACATGAACAGTGTGGTAGAGCCCAGCGTAAAAAAACAGCGTGGTAGAGCGTCTCCACTTCTTCCACTTATGGGTCGGAGACCACACGTAGTAGTACTTAGTGGTATGAACGATACAAAGTGCGACCTGGAGACAAAGACATGTCTAGTTGGAAGGTCTCGGGGCATACACGTAAACAAATATAAAAGTTAATATGTGCCTCCAACTAATATAGTAGTAGTAGAGTACTTAGGCACATACTCCATAACATCATCGTGCATTGCACGTACAACATTTAGTGGTAGTAAGTAGTAAGAGACAAATGCCGCCCAAGAGTTCCCTTCTCGACCTACTTTTGGGTGTTTGGTAGAGTGTATGAAGGGTGCATGAGTCCACACTAGTTTAGCACAAATACACTAGAAGCATGCATGAAGAGAGCATGCATGAAGAGGGGTGTTGAGTTGAGCATGCATGAAGAGGGAACAACTATGCTGAGACGAGAATGCAACCAAACACACCCTATATGCCACGCATGTTCATACCATTTGTGCCTTTCTACTTCACTTACTGCGCTACATTACTCAGGTTCGTACGTCCACTTCTGGGTACATGTTCGTCTCGTAGTTCCAGTCCCACGTGTTCTTCATATAGATGGAACGATCCTTGCATAACACGTGCACCTTGATGCTAGATGTCTCGCGTGTTGACAAAAGGATGAACAAAGCTCACGTAAAAAAAATAGAGTGGAAGAACATAGATTCCGAACGACCGAGAAGGAGCAAGGAACCTCGTGGTGGAGCGCCTGCACTCATAATATTTAATATTATCCAGCGATATAAAATTAACCAATCATCTCCACAGTGGACTGGAAGAGTACGAAACACGGCAGCCCAGTGTAGTATCATACTAGTACATGGCTAACCCACGCTATCACCATATTTCTTGGCTTCCGTGCGATAGCTATCTCTAGTAATCCAGCAGCCTGTATCGCTTCTCCCTCCTCGTCTCTATCAAAGTGCAGCGGGCCAGCGTTTCTGCCGTCTATTGAGGTCGGTTAACTATCACATGTTAGCGACATGCCAAGAGCATTCAAAAAAATTCCTTTCACGTTCCGTTTTCAAAAACAAAAAAATCCTTTCACGTACGAATTTGCATGTATGCTTTGAGCAACTTGCATGTCCTATACTGCTCCTGTTTGATACTCTAACTTAGCTAGAGGTTAGACTAACTCATGACTAACCCTGAACTAACTGTAGCCAAAGAGGTGTTTGGGTGACAGGGTTAGATTGACAATAAATGCACTTCATGGAGAGAGAAAAGTGATTTTTCAGTGGTCCCAATGAGAACTATCTCCAGTTAGCACCTCTTGGGTGGGATAGTTTTTTTTGGTGGGTTCGGTGCAACTTGCTCCAATTTAAGCCCTCATGCTTGGATAGTTTAGGGCTATTTGAGCCCCAACTAGCTCAAACTAACTCTAACCCATGGATCCAAACAGGGCCTATGGCCAGTCTCGACACGGAGCAGTCGCGTGCATCGGGAAGCGACGCTCTCTCGGCCGTCGCGCCACTTCAAAGCCGACGCTAGTGAGAGGTCGCCTCCGCTCTGGCCGGGCATTAATGCGGCACTGACGCTCCAGGGCGACGCTGACTGTTTCACGCGGGAAGCGCGCGCTGGCAAGGGAGTATAGGTTTTGAACCGTTTCAGGTGTAGTACTGGTAGTTTGCAAAACAAATCAATTATTGCACTCAGTTTCCTAAGAAATTGTGGTAAAAAACATTACTCCACAGCCCGCTTCCCTTCTCCTTTTTCTTCCACCGCCCGCGCACGTCCATGGGAAGCAACCGGTCAACCCTTATATAGGAGTGCTAGCACAAAAAGATGCATGCATGACCACTGAAATTTCCATATTAAAGCGCCGCTCTAGCGGGAGTATGGCGTATGTTGTTACCTTCGGCCGGCCCATGGCTACCGGGAGACGGCAACCAAAGAAGAGGCGGCGGGAGGGTAATGAATGCAGCCACTGTTTGGGTTCTCCTTTCGGCTTAAATAGATGCGCAGCATCACGTGTACCCGCGGGTGCACAAATTGTAACATACGTGTCTGCTTAAGTGGGCGTCACCTAACTGGTGTGTGTGAGAGAGATTCTGAGAGACAGAGTGCATGTGTGCGACTCTACTCTCCGGACATGTACTCAACCTTTTGCATCGGGATATAAGTATAATGGTATTTACTTTAGCTAGTGATTTACGTGGCCATGTTAACGTGGTTGTGTCAAAAAATGTCACTTCCTGCTCGTGATTTGCGTTATATAATTACAAGCAAGATTCTCGTGCATTGCACGGAACATCAATATGCATTTTTTTTACAGAACACCTGTTGTGATTGACCCATGCAGGAGTAATCCCATGTGTAAAAACTAATGATATCTCAAGAATTTTATCGAAAAACTAGTATCTCGAGAATGTCATCGAAAAAAATGAAAGATGAGAGATAAGGCGAGGAGGAGTGGAGCGTGGTGGTGACTGGTGGTCGGAATGGGCGGAGGCATGGGGATGGACGGCGCCGGCAGGCGGCAGCGGCCACCATGCATGCTAGATTGTTCCAGAGACTTATTCCTTTTTTAATTGCTGAGCAATGAGGTTGCGGGAGATAATGATGTGGAGAGAGGTGCGGGTATCTTTTGTAAAATTATCATAGTTTGCTTTCTATCCTCAGATATAGATCATACAGTCTGTATTACAAGTTGGCAGGCACACCATCACCACCAGCTCATTTTTTATAAGGTACAGATGATAAGTTTGCTGACTACTAAAGTAAAGTGGAATTTGTCCATGTTATGCAAGTAAATAAAGGTGATTGTTTATCATACGGGTAAGGTTGGATGAAGGGTGGTAGGAACAAATGCTCCGCCTAGAGCATGTGTGTGTGAGATGGAGTCTTAGTGTGTGTGTGTGTGTGAGAGAGAGAGAGAGAGAGGAGAGAGAGATGGAGTCTTAGTTTGTGTGTGTGAGAGAGAGGGAGAGAGATGGAGTCTTAGTGTGTGTGGGGGGGGGCGTGCATGCTTGCGTGTGTGTTTGTGTGTGTGTGTGAGAGAGAGAGATGGAGTCTTAGTGTGTGTGTGTTGGGGGTGCGTGCGTGCGTGTGTGTGTGTCGCGGGGTCCTCTGTGGCGGATGTAATTTAAGTGTGCATGGCTTTCATCATAGAGAGGTGATGTGTATGGCAGAGGCCACCAATGATGGGGTGCGAAAGAGAAAATGACCATAGAGAGGGAAGAGAAGGTGTGTGCGCGTGAGAGGAGTCGACTTCGAGAGAACGTGTTTGTTCGAGAGACACCGAGGAAGACTAGTATATATCGATGGTGCATGTAGGCGGGAATTAAACTAAGGGATGGTCTTATTGGTTTCGGGGATATAGGGGAAGAGTGAGAGGCGGGGGGGGGGGGTAGCTAGAAGGAGATTGTTAAGTGTGAGTGTGTGTTTTACCCATCCAGGCGGAAGTTATGTGCACAAAAGAGGAGAATGATTCGATGTGGCGTTAGGATTGAGGGTAATTAACTACGTATGGAGACATAGAGACCTTGAACGTGCATGTGTGAGAGGTATACATGTATACATGGGATGTGTGTGTGCGCGCACGCGCATGATCGAGATAAAAGAAAGAAGACATAAGTCATAAGATCAATGACATGGGAGAGACGGATCGTATGACAAAATGCATGCATGTGAGAATGCATGGAAGAAGTCCCGACAATTGAGCATGTGTTTTTGTCTTTAAGAGATAGTGGCGTGGGCTGGAGCATGCATCTATGGCGAGCAGAGGGAGTGAGGTGCAACGATTGTGCAAAAGAGACCAACCTATAAATGCATATGTATGGAGAGACATATATAGTGTGGGTGATAGGAAGCAAGACTCCGTGCGAGAAAGAAATGTTGACGGAGAAACTACAGATAGATACAGAGATGGAGATGCTAGCTAGAGGGACATCCGCTAGTTTGGGTGTTGGAGATGACCGTCGGGTGGTTCAAAGGGTGAAGTTATATATGTGTGTGAGAGGGCACTTGACTGCATGTAGAGAGAAACATATGTAGTGTGCGTGATAGGAATCAAGAGTGAGGGCAAGAAAGAAGGTTGATGGAGAAACAGATAAATAGAAAGATAAAGATGCTAGCTAGTGTGCGTTAGAGATAGGAGTCGAGTGGATCAGAAGGCTGGGTTATGTGTGTGGGTGTGAGAGAGATAGAGAGAGGGTGCGTGTGAGTCACATACAAACAGATATCAGAGAGAAATGAGATCCAGAGATACGGAGTTTTGTGTCTGCGAGAGAGAAAGATATTTCACAATGAGAGTGATAGCTAGAGAGACATACGAGGGAACGCAAGATATCTCTAGGGAGAGAGGGTGTGTGTGAGCGGCATACAAGAGAACAATGGAGAAATATGAGACCCTGGGAGACAGAGTTTGTGTTTGTGTGTGAGAAAGAGATATTGAAGAGGAAGAGTCGTAGGTTCTCATATCTAAGGAGCGAAATACATCTCTGTATGAGGGGTGTGCGAGTGGCACACATGGGAATAGTAGAGAGAAATGAGACCCCGGGAGACAAAGTTTTGTGTTTGTGTGAGAGAAAGACATTCCACATGGAGAATCATAGTTAGAGACACATAGCAGGGAGCGAGATATACTTAGAGAGAGATAGAGTGATGAAGGTCGAGGGAGAGAGTACCATCAGTGTGTTACGAAGATAAAAGATCATTGTCGACATACAGGTAGCACGAGAGATACCTGAGAGACGATGAACGCGTATAGGTCCAGAGAGATAGTCCTATATAAGCATGAGTGATAGCTATATGAGATAAATATCTGGATTAAAGGGGATTCAAATATTTAAACTAGAGATCATGACATCGATAATATCATAACGCAAATTGGTGTATCAAACATGCATATTCATTTGAATTTGGGCACACGTGTAATGTTATATAGTTTATCAATATTGGTGATCCATAGATTCTTCAACTACAAACAATGCATGGTTTATATGCAATTAATGTCTAAACGGGATTACACTATATGTTGCGTGTGTGAAACACATTATACATGTTTGAGAAGTAAAAAAACCCGCATGAAACACACATTAATTGGAGACAGTTAACGAGGAATGCATACATTGGATTTCAACATAAAGTGGTTTCAAATATTTGAAAATCCAAATTGATGGATACAACCTTATGAATCCGAGATCATGCCATTTGTAAACCATATTTATGTATAAATGGTGTTGTGCTTTTGAAAGTATATATAAAAAATGATGTATATAGAATGTAATTCCAATTGAAAATGGATCCCGCCCGAAAAAAATAGAATACAAATGGGATTCGAATTGAGTTGGCACGGTAAACGTGCACTCTGCAAAATTTGAACGAAGCGGGGAAAGTCGCAGTAACCGCCCGAAACCAAAATCTGCGAGATGGAAATCACCACTGCCTATCCCTGCCACGCAAAGCCTATATGCTGGATTTTTATAGGTTTCAATAGGGGTAGGTTTGTAATTTCACCCAAACGTGACGTAACCGCCTCTCACCCGGATTCATACACGGTGGGCGCCAAAACACAGTGTGTCCTCGACCGAAATCGACTCCCTCCCCGATTCATATTCATACACGGTGGGCGCCAAAAACAAACTCTCGTCGGCAAATATTCGGTGTATGCGAGATTACCGTCCTATCCCCAACCGACTAGTGTTGTTGTGATGT
Organism: Aegilops umbellulata; assembly: GCA_032464435.1. NCBI lineage: Eukaryota > Viridiplantae > Streptophyta > Magnoliopsida > Poales > Poaceae > Aegilops > Aegilops umbellulata. The sequence continues at coordinate 39,049,364 of CP136055.1, read as the reverse complement.
AGTAGAAATTTGAAACGGGGGCTAAGTTTGTAATTTCCTCGCATTTGAGACAAGTGCGCCCTGAATACATGGTTCTCCCCTTCCTCTCTACCTCCCTTTTCCCCATTCGTACTCCGTGGGCGCCAAAACACCCTCTCCACCCCACCCTCCTCCGTCCGTCGCCGTTCGCCACCCCATCCACCGCCGTCCTCCTCCACCATGCCGGAGCTGATACCCCGACGCCGTCGTACATTACAAGAGATCGACCTCTCTCATCCACGGCTTCGGACCGAGATCCTTGCATCATGTCCTCTCGCTTCATGCCCGCCGTCGTCCACCTTGCCGGCGCCGCTCCTACGACCGTCTCGTCCACCGCGCCCCGCCGCCACCCGCTACCCTCCTAGATCTGCTTCCATGCTGCCGACAGCCATCGCTACCGCAGCACCATCAAATTCTCAGCAGATGCGTACACGGCGCCGCACCAGAGGCGGTACTCTTTCGTATCTGCTCAACTTATTTATCGCATCAAGAAAATAGATCGCCACTGCTTTACTCTGATTTCTTTTCTTGGTTGCGAAGTTGCCTTTGTCCGGTTTGCACCTTCAGATCCGCCATGGCACGCTCAACACCATACTCGCAATGCTTATGGTTTTCCCCTTTTATATTCCACACTAGTTAAATCAAAGTAGACTAAATTTCAAAATTGGGTCAGTCAATTTTTCAGAGCTCGCCGGAGTTCGTCGGTGCGATCGAAGGGGCTCGGGTGGGGACGGTGGTTGTTGGTGTCAAAACCGGCGGATCTCGGGTAGGGGGTCCCGAACTATGCGTCTAGGTGGATGGTAACAGGAGATAAGGGGCACGATGTTTTTACCCAGGTTCGGGCCCTCTCGATGGAGGTAAAACCCTACTCCTGCTTGATTAATATTGATGATATGGGTAGTACAAGAGTGGATCTACCATGAGATCAGAGAGGCTAAACCCTAGAAGCTAGCCTATGGTATGATTGTTGTCGTCCCACGGACTAAACCCTCCGGTTTATATAGACACCGGAGGGGGCTAGGGTTACATAGAGTCGGTTACAAGGAAGGAGATCTACATATCCGTACTGCCAAGCTTGCCTTCCACGCCAAGGAGAGTCCCATCTGGACACGGGACGAAGTCTTCAATCTTGTATCTTCATAGTCCAACAGTCCAGCCAAAGGTTATAGTCCGGCTGTCCAGATACCCCCTAATCCAGGACTCCCTCAGTAGCCCCTGGACTAGGCTTCAATGACGATGAGTCCGGCGCGCGGATTGTCTTCGGCATTGTAAGGCGGGCTCCTCCTCTGAATACTTCATAGAAAATTTTGAACATGAGGATCGTGTCTGACTTTGTAAAACAAGTTCCACATACCACCATGGAGAGAATTATATTTCCACAAATCTATCCTGCTGACATATTCCGTAGCATGACATCACACCACAGCCAAGCCTTTATTCGAATCGTTTTTACCCTCCATCTCAGCGCGTTTCGCGAGGCGGTTTCCTTGGCATGTCTTGTCGAAGCAGAGATCATGTCCCCCTTATTTACGGGATTCTCATCAACACGGACGTGGGTAACCCAACTATGCCCGTTGGTATGGCCCCACGATCAAAGGCAAGTCCCAAATGGTCACAGGGAGGGCTCTTGGTATTCAACCTCTTCATAAAGATACCAAGGCCTTACTCTCAATTGAATCCGCCTCCCGCCTCGAGTTCTAGCACCCGAAGCTTCAGATTTAGGTGCTTCGGACCTTCAATGATGTCCGGATCCAACCTTCAAGGCCGATGGATGCCTTCCTCTATCACGGAGGAAGACATACTAAAGCTAAGGGAGGCCAGGTACTTGATTGGCGAAATTCCGCATAGGCTGCCTGCTCAAGGGCAGGTTATTCCCACACCTAAGCCTGGTGAGAGCATCGTGTTCGTATCTCACTTCCTCCAAGCGCTAGGCTTCGCGCCGGATCCCTTCGTGAGGGGGCTCATGTTCTATTATGGGCTGGACTTCCACGACCTAGCTCCGGATTCTATCCTCCACATCTCATCGTTCATCGTCGTGTGCGAAGCTTTCCTCCGTATTACCCCTCACTTCGGACTGTGGCTCAAGACCTTCAAAGTGGATCCGAAGATGGTCGAGGGACAGCACGCAGAGTGCGGAGGCGCTGTAATAAGCAAAAATGCTAACGCCCCATGGCCCGAGGGCTCTTTCCAAGAGGAGTCCGGCTTATGGCAACAAGAGTGGTTTTATATCACAGCTCCTAGGGGTACCAAGTGGGTGGCTCCGCCTGTTTTTCGCTCGGGTCCCCTGCCACGACTAACGTCATGGGTCAACAAGGGGCTAGACTGGGGGCCAGTAAAGGATGCACCCCTATTGCAGAGCCGCATCCGAGATCTCCTGGAGAGAGATGTCAGTCTGGTTGTGGTGACGCAGGTCATGTTAATTCGCCGAGTCCTGCCCTGCAAACGTCGTCCCCTCCGCCTGTGGGAGTTCAATTCGGAGGGACCGCGAGCTCTTCAACATTTCCTTGGCATGACGCCCGCGGAGATGTACACATTGTTCTTTGGACCACAAATGATGTGTCGGACTCTACTAAGGACGCAGGTCCGAGCTGCAATCGTCCGGATACCCAAGTAAGTAGCCCTGTGCCCGAACACGTTATCCGTTTACTTATCGCAACATCGCCCTTAAAAAAGAGATGTTCTTGAACCAGGAGTGGATAGCGAAGGCAAAGTTGATCAGGTGTCCGGCCCCCTTCCTGAGACCTCGCCAGATCCTATGTTAACCAGGATGCTGGAGATTGCGCCTTCAGAAGAAGATGAAGGGGGAACAAGGAAGCTACTGCCTCCACAGAGGAGGTTGTCCGGAAAGGAGGAATCGAAAATTCCTTTCCTCAAGGGAAGAAGAGGACCGCCTCTGAAGACCCGGAGACAATGGTCTCAAAACGGGGGAAGAAGTCTTCACCAAAGGGTCCTGCACCAGGGGATACCCCGGCCGTACTATGCCCGCAAAGGGATCAGCCCTCCACCGAGCCGTGAGTAGAATGGTGTTTAATAACGAGAGGAATCCTTGCTTTATTTTCGAGGAAAATAACCGAAGATTTTATCTTTGCAGTTCGGATCTTAGCCCTTCTCAGCAGAGCTCGTCTTCGGGGGATCTTCTTCCAGAGATGATGGAGAGCGGAACGCGTCCCCCTACCATACCGCCTCATGAGGCAAGCGACCCCGAGGTGTCATCGCGGAGGGTCTCTCCTGATCCGATAAGGCCAGAAGGTAGTCATATGGCCACTCGAAGCCCTCAGTTGAAAAGAGCGATCGAATGAGTCCGGCACCGTCTGGTGCGCGGTCGGAGGTACTGAGGGATCTGCTAGGGAGAGCGTCTATCTTAGAAGAGCACCGTACGTTGATGGGTACGGTAATTGAAAGGATTCCGTCCGCGGAGAGCGGGTTGCATGAAGCTATCATGAGTCTACTGACAGGTTTTAAGGTACGTGAAATGATGTACCTTTTGACAGTACCGCATACTTTAAGATGCACCATGTGTAGATAATAGCCCCTGAGACTCTGAGTGCTGTCGAAGACGACGAAACGCGGAGGATCATAGTCCCAGGTATAATTTTGCCGCCATAATATGCAGGTGGCGAAGTGTCATGTGGCCAGTCGGACTGATGAATTTGCCGAGTTAAAGCGGCAGCTTGACGTGGCAGATGCCGACATCGTGCTTGTCAACAAGCGGCTTGACGAGGCACACGGTATGTAATTTCTCCGGAGACACATGGTAAGAGGAGCATGATGCCAGTATCTTATAACGTGTGTGTTAATGCAGATGGAGCTGCAGCCATGGAGAACCTTCGGGCAGAGCTTGCCCGAGTCAAAGAACAAGCCATAAAAAGCGATGCGGCTGCCCTAAAGGCGGTTGAGGAGCTAAAAGCCGAACAGGCTGCTCACTGCCGAAGCAAGGAGGAGATGGCCAAGATGGCTGTGAAGTTGAAGAACGCTGCTGACCGTTGCAAGCTTCTTGAAAAGGAAGACCAGGCGAAGCGGACATACCTGGAGAAGGCCACGACGGCGTCCAAGGATACTCGTTCTGCAATGAGAGCGATGAAGGAGGAGCTGCATCAAGCCAGAGATATCGCGGCTGGGAAGCCCTTTATGCTGCGGATGAAGTTCGGAGATCCTAAATATGCTCCTTTGGACCGGATGTGGAGTTCTGCGGACGCATATCTGGATTTAGCGGCGAGTGCTGCTGATGCGGCCGAACATTTCCATGATCAAAAGGACCGCGAAGTGGAAAAGCTGTTCTGGTCACAATTCAACAATCCAGAGCATCCGCTTCCATTGAATGATCGGCTGGCCGAATGGGCCAAGCTGAATAGATTGTCCGATCTTGCCATGAGATAAGTCGTGGATCATCTGTGGCCGGAACGGCCAAAGCCGAACTGTTATTTTAGCTTGGTGCAGCAGTTTCTTGGTGCGGTGCCGCATATCAACGCGATGAAGAGGTCAGCATGCGTGGAGGGTGCGCGGATGGCCCTTGCCCGTGTCAAGACATACTGGGCAGAGATGGAGGCCACCACCATTGCAGCCCAAGATTCGGACGAAAGCCGAGTACCTGCCGAGCACTACTTTCAAGAAGTTCTGGAGGGCGCTCGTTTGATAGAGGCGCAATGCTCGAAGAATATTATGTTCTAATGGCATGTATTCTTATTGAAAACAATGTTTTGCTGAAATGTAAAGGCTATTTTATACTTGTGCCTGCAAGAATTATAATATCTCCTGTACGACCATTTATGTATATATGTATATAACCTGAAAGATGGTGGTCGTCGGCTTCAGTCCCCACGCATATAATGCGGGGGTGTTCACAGAAGACGCACTTTCACACTTGATCCAACGTCTTGGTCCGTTTAGGAGGTGATAGCGCAACGAACTAGGCAATCAGACTATAATGCTTTATCACTTTCACTTAGCCATAGGAGTTTGACAGTGGGGCTACTATATAGCCCCTGGTGGCTCCGTGCTCACCCGAATTCGGGGCGCGTGTGTGCCTGGCCGGGAAACGGCCCTTCGTTAAGGCGGAGGAATCCCGAAGATTCCGCTAGGTCATCGAGTGGTTGACCAGTCTCAGGCTATATCATGACAGTTAGTTTTTGGCTTTCTCTATTGAGGCACTCGGCTGGCTGAACCGGGGCACAATCGCAGTAGTTCTCCTGGTGCCGCCTTAGCCGATAAAGTGGAACGTAAGGTAGCAAAACACAGGAGCCGGGCAAACCCAACATTTTACCAAAGACATGATTCGGAGCTGATGCATATAAGGCCAAACTCGCGACGCCGAACACTCCCTAAGGTATTCAGTCTTTGTGGTTTTAAACGGGCTGAACAGCGCCCTTTGTAATAAGCCCCTGGTGTCCAGGTACGTGCAATACTCTGACGTGGCCACATGCCAAGACACTAGCCTCCCTCTCGGTTATGTAGAGAATCCAGGGGATGCGTATCAACAGGAGACAGTAAAATAGGTTTATGCAGGGTCTTAATCTGAAAAGAATCCTTGGGACGGGTCCCTGTTGCACGTCTGCGCCTGTGTCTCTGTTGTGCCGTATCCTGGACGGGTGTAGCATGATGGTCATCTGTAAAAGAGAGGAATTTAGTTGAAAAAGTAGTCGTGCAAAATGTGTGTTATACTTAAATAAACAAAGTATAATTCGAGATGGGTAAAATTGAGCCTTATTGTCGCTTGTTTACATGCGCAGAGCCCCTTGTATAGGGTTATATAGCTATCAAACCTTTATCAGTTATATGGTTACACCGGACTCGTCTAGCCGTGTCCATGGTCTTAACGACCTGTTAGATGCTCTGGTTGGTGAGTCTGCTTAGTGTGTGGCTGCCAAGGCAGCCACACAGTCTTCCGCGTGCGAGGAGTGCTCAATATTTCCCTTTAATGAAATGATGCCTCGTGGGCTGGGAATCTTGAGCATGAGAGACGCATAATGAGGTATTGCGTTAAAGCGAGCGAAAGCTTCTCGTCCCAGTAGTGCTTGATAGCCACTTTTAAATGGAGCGATGTGGAAGGTTAGCTTTTCGCTACGGAAGTTATTGGGGAGCCAAACATAACTTCCAGTAGGAGGGAGCCCGTGCAATGGGCTTCTGGGCCTGGCATTACTCCTTTAAAGGAAGTATTGCTATGGCTATTTTTTGTTGGGTCCATCCCCATTTTGCGGACTGTGTCCTAATATATCAGGTTTAAACTATTGCCGCCATCCATCAGGACTCGTGTAAAGTGGTATCCGTTAATTATCGGGTCTAACACCAAGGCAGCCCATCCTGCGTGCCGGATACTTGCGGAGTAATCCCGATGGTCGAAGGTGATCAGTTTGGACAACCAGTGGCGGGACTCCATTGTGATAGGCCGCAGGGCACGTATCTCTGTGGGCGCCACTTCGTTTCTCCCCTTTGTCACATGTAACACGTTTACTGTTTTGACTTCTTGTGGGAATTTCTTCTGTTCCCTAACGTTTTGCTTGTGGGGTTCGTCATCGTCTTCACTTGGTGTATCCAGCCCCTTGTGTTCGGTGTTGAGTTTGCCAGATTGCTTGAAGACCCAACATTCTCTATGAGTATGATTTGCGGGCTTACCAGGGGTGCTGTGGATTTGACATATCTTGTCCAAAATTTTGTTTAAGCTGGACAGTTCGTCCATGTTATCTTTGAGAGGCAGCTTTTGGTGACCCCGCCGAGAGCTTTTGAATTCGGTGTTCACCGTCATGCTCTTCGGGCTGTTTTCCTTATTCTGGAGCTGGTTTTTGCTGCGTCGTGGCTTCCCGTTCCCGTCCCTGACTTCGGATGTACTTGGGTCGCTGGTGTTGCATCTTGCCAACCAGCTGTCCTCGCCTGCGCAAAAGCGGGTCATGAGGCTTGTTAATGCAGCCATTGTTCTTGGCTTTTCTCGGCCGAGGTGTCTGGTGAGCCATTCATCTCGAACACTGTGTTTGAAAGCTGCTAAGGCTTCGGCGTCCGAACAGTCGACTATTTGGTTCTTTTTAGTAATAAATATGTTCCAAAGCTTTCGGGCTGACTCTCCGGGCTGTTGAGTTATATGACTTAAATCGTCTGCATCCGGTGGTCGGACATATGTCCCTTGAAAATTTGCCCGGAAAGCGTCCTCGAGCTCTTTCCAACTTCCAATGGTGTTTTCGGGAAGGCCTTTAAGCCAATGTCGGGCTGGCCCTTTGAGCTTGAGGGGTAAGTATTTTATGGCGTGGAGGTTGTCTCCTCTAGCCATGTGCATATGGAGGATGTAGTCCTCAATCCAGACCCCAGGGTCTGTCGTTCCGTCGCATGCCTCTATGTTTACGGGTTTGCATCCCTCTGGAAATTCATGGTCCAGCACCTCATTGGTGAAACATAGGGGGTGTGCGGCACCCCTGTATTTGGGTGTACCGTGGTGTTCGGGTTTTTGTTGTATTGCATTGCTTGCTGGAGCGTGCTTTCTTGGCCCGTAGATAGATCTGGTTGGGCCGTCTTTTCGATGCGAGTCCTCATGTGGATCGCGTGCTGGTTTGTGTGCGGCGTCGTTTGCCGCTCTATGTTGGCCATGAGGTCGTCTATCCGACTGAATGGTTGCTTTATTTTTTTATTGCGGGGGCTCTAAGGCCTCCTCATCAAATTCAGGCAGTAGCTTTCACTTCGGGTAGCTCTTTGTGTGGCAACTGCCACCATATTTGTCTGCGGTGTTGAGTACTTTGCTCCATATGATTCTAAGTGCATCTTCTGCAGTCTTGAGCTTCTGCTTCTGCTTTTTTAGGCTACGCGCAGTGGCGACGAGCCTTTTATGGAGGTTCTTCTGCTCTAGGAGCTTGTCCGGTGTGAGGTCATCCGGACTGTTGTCTTCGTCGGAGACGGGCTGTTCGGTTTGATTATCCATGTTACCCTGGTCGAATGATTGTTCAATGCCATGTCCATTGTCCGTCGACTTACCCTGCTCTATGGCTGGGTCTGAATGACCGTTGTTTCTATCGAGGCGGGGTTTGGAGCGACGATTACGCCGCCGCTTTGACTGCTTTTCGTGGGAACGATCCTTCGCTACGTCCTTCCGTTCCTCGTCGTCGTTTCCTTTGGGTGTGTCCACCATGTATACATCATGGGATGAGGTGGCTGTCCAATGCCCTGTGGGCAGTGGTTCCTGTTCGTCTCCTGCAACACCGTCCATACCGTCGATGTATTCGGGGTCGAAGTCGAGCATGTCGGTCAAATCATCGACAGTGGCTACGAAGTGGGTGGTGGGTGGGCGTCGAATTTCTTCGTCATCCGCATCCCAATCCTGCCGGTCATAATCCGGCCAGGACTCTCCTGACAAGGAGAGAAAGCTTAGTGAATTCAGTATATCGCCGAAGGGCGAGTGCTAAAAGATATCCGTGGCGGTGAGCTCCATGATCGGCGCCCAATCGGATTCGATTGGCATGGGCGCGGGTGGATCGGAGTCCAGAGGAGAGTCCGGGAACTTGGAGTCACGGGCCTCGCGAAGGGTAAGGCGGGTGTTCGGCTCGATCGCCGTTGATGCTGCGGCCTCGTGGCGGGGTCTAACCACCCGCCCACGGAAGGCGCAATTGGCTCCGGGTTGAAGGTCGGAGCAGTTGCAGGTGCGGTCTCCTCAGCACTGTTTGGCGGCAGAGCTAAATCATGCCCATCGTGAGAGTGTGGCGCACTCAGCCGGGGCTCGAATCCGTCAAAGATCAAGTCTCCGCGGATGTTGACCGTGTAGTTTAAGCTTCCAAGCCTGACCTGATGGCCAGGGGCGTAACTTTCCATCTGCTCCAGATGGCCAAGCGAATTGGCCCGCTGTGCAAAGCCGCCGAATACAAAGATCTATCTGAGGAGAAAAGTCTCACCCTGGACTGCATGGCTATAGATGATCGAAGGAGCCATCGAGCCTAACGATGATGACACAGAGGAACTCTCAATGAAAGCACCAATGTCGGTGTCAAAACCGGCGGATCTCGGGTAGGGGGTCCCGAACTGTGCGTCTAGGCGGATGGTAACAGGAGACAAGGGGCATGATGTTTTTACCCAGGTTCGGGCTCTCTCGATGGAGGTAAAACCCTACTCCTGCTTGATTAATATTGATGATATGGGTAGTACAAGAGTGGATCTACCACGAGATCAGAGAGGCTAAACCCTAGAAGCTAGCCTATGGTATGATTGTTTTCGTCCTACGGACTAAACCCTCCGGTTTATATAGACACTGGAGGGGGCTAGGGTTACACAGAGTCAGTTACAAGGAAGGAGATCTACATATCCGTACTTCCAAGCTTGCCTTCCATGCCAAGGAGAGTCCCATCCAGACACGGGACGAAGTCTTCAATCTTGTATCTTCATAGTCCAACAGTCCGGCCAAAGGTTATAGTCCGGCTGTCCGGATACCCCCTAATCCAGGACTCCCTGAGTGGTTGTGGGGGGCGGTGGTTGGGGCCTCGTCGAACGAAGAAAACCCGACGCGGGTGGGGGCGGGGGTGGGGGTGGCAGAGGAACACAAGCGATGGGGCCGGTGGTTCGGCCGGCGGCCCGGGCGGTGTTCTGTATGGGAAGCACAGTATGTTCCTTGCCAGGAAGGGGAGCAGGGACATCTGCAGTCAACAGCTGATAGAGCTGGCCTGTACGTGATCGATAGGCTTTCAATTACTAGCGGCAATACAACACCGTAATTTCCAGCCAGTTCCACTTTCCCGATTTATATATCCTGGTTATGGTGTACCCCTGTTATGTACACTATGATCTGCCTAGTTGCTGTGTGCTCTTGTTATCATGGTTTGGCAATAAACTCTCTATACAGTATATTATGAACCTATCATCTGCCAGCTATCCTTACTTTTGGAGCCTATTTTTTTGTGTACTTGTGCCAGATTATATAAATGCACGCACCATATTACAACACACATGAGCTCTCTCATCAGAATCGAGTGATATCACACAAGTGTTTACAGGGGCGCCCCTATATTAGAATATCATCTGCATTACAAAGATAATCTCACAACTATTTATGTTTTCATGGTTCTCAGATATTATACGCAATTACAGTGAATATCAGAATCCGCGCATCAGAAGAATATTGTGGAACACTGCAATGACTTACAAAATTGACACCAAGGCATTGAGTGCCATTCTGGAAGCAATGAAACTCGTACGCTCCCCACCTGTTGATTCTTGTTCAGAATATCATCCTAATGACTATTCTAACCTCGAGGAGTCAAAGGCAGATGGCATGTCCTGTTCACCCATCAAGGTGCCTGTTCTAATTTGGCAAGGTTTTATTGATTGTGCGTATCTTGCATATGTTGTCTTGCATTTCTTCTACTTTGTTGCACCGCCATCTGCTTAGTTTACTCATCATATATGTCGAGATGCCATGCCCATCCATTATCAATACATATTCCATCTATCATCATAACATGTTTTTTCACTCAAATGATGTTCTTGTGCATCAGACATCGAAAAGGATGAGGGTGATTGCCGAACCTGAAGGAGCACCAGCAAAGTCCTTGAAAAACGTGGTGGTGCCGGAGAAATCAGACAGCACCCCACTTATATTGGCTGTACAACCACTGACACAAAATGTAGGACCGACTCCAGCAGACTGTACCCATACTTCACTGGCCACACCACTAGCCCCACCACACAGGACCTGCACTCCAGCAAAAGGTATACCGATTTCATTTGCCATAGCACCAGTTGTACCACAGAAAAATCCCACTCCAGCAAAAAGTACAGCAAGTCCACCAGCCGAAGACCTATCCCAACTGCAAAGACGTCCAATTCCTGCAGATTGGAACCCCATTCCATTTATTCCCACTTTAAAAGACAATGCTTTCAATGTCGTTAGGGACTACGTGCATATATTCCCATCATGGGAAGATTATTGTGAAGACAAACACCATTTTCACATCTTCCTGTCCAACTTACTTGTAAGTGCTATTATTCATGGTTATTATTTTCCTGTTTTCTGCTGATTGAACACATCAATGATTTACATTACATTATTGTAACTAGGCGAGGGTCAATCTGGATAGTCATGACGAGCAAAGCTTGCTTGTGCTTTTCAAGGAAGCATTGCAGCAGTATCGGTGTTACCTGAGGAAATCACACTTTGACGGCAAGTCTATAAACGAATTTCCGGTGAAGTATCCTGTGCTAAATTTAGAAGAGATTGAATGGAAAAACCTTGTTATGCACTGGTCTTGTTCCCAGGATGAGGTATTGTCTATGAAATCACATGACAATTTGAACTTCTACTTTTCCGCATGTGCCTTACGGATCTTTTTTGCAGGAAATCTGCTTGAAGAACAATTCCGGTTTGACAAGAACGATAGGATATCGCAAATATGATGCCCGCTGCTTTGCTCTTGTTAGTATCTGTTGTCCTGTATCACTGTACTTGCATACATACCTGGTTCATTATGTGACAGCAGTATGCATGATAGCTTGCTTATCAATTGTTCGCTCCAAATTATCTGATCTGTATGAATGGTTACATTAGTGTAGAATATATCCAATGCCAATGTTTTTTTAGCTCTGCATTGTTCTTGTAAGTACATGCTGTCCTTTATCAGTGTACTTATAATGACAGGTAGTTGTTCATGTACCATCACTCTGCAGCTTATTTTCCTTTGCCCTCCATTTTCTACACATCAGATCTATATTTACTCTTACCATAATGTTGGTACTGAAGAAGTTTAGTTGTGCATTGCTCTTGGTTGTACCTTTTGCCTGTATCGCTGCACTTACATTTATAGCTACTTGGTTATGTAGCATCACTCTTCATCTTATCTTAAATATTCTCCATTTTTTCGTATATTATCACATCTATATTTACTCTTAACAAAATGTAGAATAAAGGCAATGCTTTTGAAGAAGATTCTGTGGTAAACTTCTTGAATTGCCCCCCCCCCCATCAGCATGGACAAGGCCTTTATAGAGCCTGTCTTCACCAATAATGTAAGTTTGTCCATCTCAAGCCTTCAAACTTTGTTGTATATATTTGGTTAGGCATGACTGCAACAGCTGTTTATTTTTGGTGTTTGCATCAAATTGCTTGTTTAAAGTTTATTATATGTAGTTCATAAACAAAAGTTTGTCCTTTCTCAATTTAAGTTTTTAGTTGTACAACCAAGTTCCTTCTTCATACCATGTAAATTAAACTATACAGAGCAAGTGATCTTCTTTTGCACTGCATGTATGCTTCTGTTCTTCATCCGTAATCCAGTGGTGTTGTGAACCTACCCACTACAGCACAATGTCATATTCTGCAATGTCTTAACTATGAACAATGTTATATCATTCTACTATTATTTAAACCGTCTCTTTATTTGCCAACCAAAAATGGTATAAATTGACAGCACACTAACCATTAATACTTATGAGTTCTTGATCTGTAATCCAGTGGTGGCGTAAAGCTGCCAACTCCTTCACAATGTCATTTCCTGCCATGTCTTGACCTGAACAATACCATATTGTGTTAATGCAAATTTAAACTGTGTCACTTTATTCGTCAGTAAGAAATGTGATGAATTGTCAGCATTGATACTTTTATGTGCAAAACCTGTCATCTGTTTGCTTGTTTATCTTTCAAAGTGAGGAAGATATAAGTGTTGAACAAGCGCAGTCTCATCATCTTGCTCAGCTGCTTGCGCTGCAGCTCCCCAGCAGGGCTAACTTTTCTTGAACTCTATTGAAGTGTTGTCGGTTTTGTATATTCCTTGTCGGCGTGTTTATTTGCACTGGTGGCGATCTTTGATGCCCAGTGTATGTAATATGTTGTCTGCTTGTGCTTTATTATCATAGTGGCGAACTTTGATGCCCAGTGGATGTAATATGCCGTAATTTCTTTATTGTATAGTCTAGGTTTTTTCTTATTCACGATGCTGCAGTTGTTTTACTATATATATATATATATATATATATATATATATATATATATATATATATATATATATATATATCCTGTCTTCGCAGTAAACCGGCCAAACCGTAAAATTACGGTACATAATCGGGTCGTCATGCAATCACGATGTAGGTTGGGCCTGAAACGTGTCGAACAGCTCACGGGTCGGCAGCAGCCCGAAATGAAACCCGGCCCATGATTGTGCGAATCAAATCACGGGCTTTTAACTGGCCAAAAAATTGTCTCAGTCCTTGTTTGGCCCAATAAGATATCGGCTGCGAGCAGGCCGGATGCAAACCGGGCCGTAGTTACGCCCAATTATATGACGGGCTTTTAACAGGCTGAAATTAATATAGGGCCGAAATGTTAAACGGGCCCTTAACAGGGCAAAACTAATATCAGGCCGAATTACTAAGTGGACCTTTAGCAAGTGGTCCCAAAAGCATAGTGTCCAGTTGACGGGCCGAATCTAATATGGACCATAATTGAGCCCAAAGCCTCTTAAAGGGCCGGACCTGATCTGGGCCGTAATTTGGCCCAGATCGTGGTAGGCCTTTAACGGGCCGGATCTCATATGGGCCACTATTAGGCCCGGAGCGTGGCAGGCCATTAATGGACCGGATCAAATATGGGCCGGCATTTGGCCCAAAACATGGCAGGCAGTTAATGGGCCGGCCTACTAGGGTCCCCAAAATCTTGTGGGCCTACAGCTGGGTCGGCCCATTAATGTCGGTGAAATCTCGTGGGCCTTTAGCTGGGCCGCCCCATTATGATCCGCAAGAATCTTGTGGGCCTTTACCTGGGCTGGCCCATTACGGCACACAAAAATCTTGTGGGCCTTTACCTGGGCCGGCCCATTATGGCCCGCAAAATCTTGTGGGCCTTTAGCTGGGCCATCCCATTATGGTCCGCAAAATCTCGTGGGCCTTTAGCTGGGCCGGCCCATTATGGTTCACAAAATCTTGTGGGCCTTTAATTGGGCCGGCCCATTTAAACTTTTTGGGCCGTGCCACATGTCGACGTATCATAGGCGCCTTCTGTAAAGTGAGTGGATGACATCTGTCCCGACGATGAGCCGACACGTGTTTCCTCTAACCAATGATGATTTTACACGTGGAAAATGCCCATTGGTCGGGGCTGTTAATGGGTTATCGGATCCAAAACCTGGCCCGATAGCTTAACGGCGTTCCGTTACGGTGGATGCCACGTGTCGGTCACCCTTGACGAAAGCACTTCTCTGACGTGTGATTTATCGTCATGGAAGTGGACACTTCCATGATGATAATTTTGTTAATGTCATGGAACACTTCTACGACAGCACAGGTATGACTATCTTCATTATGTCATAAATTTGTCATGGATGTACATGCATGACAAAAAACGCGACCTACTGTGACAAACACGTATCATCATGGAAGTGTATTTTTTTGTAGTGACATCATCTACGTATGCCTCCACTATTTTGCCAATCTGTTTTTCCAAACATGTCTGAATCATGCGTTGATATGTCGCGCCGGCGTTTTTGAGCCCAAAAGGCATTGTGTTGAAACAGAAAGGGCCGTATGGTGTGATGAATGCCGTTGCGGCTTGGTCGGACTCCGCCATCTGGATTTGGTGGTAGCCGTAGTATGCGTCGAGGAAACACAATGAATCGTGTCCTGCGGTAGCATCGATAATTTGATCGATGCGGGGGAGGGGGAAGGGATCCTTTGGGCAGGCCTTGTTGAGGTCCTTGAAATCGACACATAGGCGCCAGGATTTGTCCTTCTTTGGTACCATCACCAGGTTTGCTAGCCAGTCCGGGTGTTTTATTTCTCTAACGAATCTGCCTTCCAATAACTTGGCTAGTTCCTCTCCCATAGCTTGTCTCTTGGGTTCGGAGAAATGCCGAAGAGCCTGCTTGACCGGCTTGAATCCTTTTAGGATATTAAGGCTGTGTTCGGCCAGCCTGCATGGGATTCCTGGCATATCTGAGGGATGCCAGGCGAATATGTCCCAACTCTCGCGCAGGAACTCTCGTAGTGCAGCGTCCACGGCGTGGTTTAACTGTGCCTCGATGGAGGCTGTTTTTGTAGGGTCCGTTGGGTGGACTTGGAATTTGACTATTTCATCCGCTGGTTTAAAAGAGGTGGACTTGGATCTTTTGTCAAGTATCACGTCGTCCCTGTCCACTGTGGAGCGTAGAGCAGTTAATTCCTCGGCCGCAAGGGCTTCGGATAATGCCTCGAGGGCCAATGCGGCTGTTTTGTTTTCGGCGCGGAGTGCTGTGTTCGGATCACTAGCGAGAGTGATGATTCCGTTGGGTTCGGGCATTTTGAGCTTCATGTACCCGTAATGGGGTATAGCTTGGAAGATCGTGAACGCCTCCCGCCCTAGAAGGGCGTGGTATCCGCTACTGAACGGGGCCACTTGGAATGTAATTTCTTCGGACCTATAGTTCTCCGGCGTGCCGAATACCACATCTAGTGTGATTTTTCCAGCACAGCATGCTTCCCGACTGGGGATGATTCCTCTGAAGGTTGTGCTGCTTTGCTCAATGCAGTTCCAGCCTATTTCCATTTTTTGAAGGGTTTCCTCATAGATGAGGTTTAATCCGCTGCCGCCGTCCATGAGTACTTTGGTGAGTCGAAAGCCGTCCACAATTGGACTGAGGACCAGTGCAGCTGGTGCCCGGGCTGTTCGGAATTTAGGTTCATCACTGGCATTGAAGGTAATAGCCGTGTCACTCCATGGATTTATTGTTGCCACATGGCAGATTTCGGCAAGGCTGCGGAGGGTTCGCTTGCGCCTATTATTTGATGCAAAGGTCTCAAAGACTGTTAATACCGTATTGTTATCCCCGGGATGGTGCTCTATGGCATCTGGGATGAGAAGATCCTCACCACTTTTGGCCACCTACCGGGGTACCCAACATGCTCTAAGGCTGTGTGTTGGTATGGTATCCGTTGTACTATGAATTTTGCAGGGTCCGTTGAGCCATCCCTCCAATATGGTTCCGCGCCCTGTAGAAGGTTTTTGCTTCTTTGTAATTAACTCGGGTGTCTTATGATAGTGCACCCTTTTACTTCGGACTGGGTGTATATTCGGAGCCGGATTATCCCAAAATTTCGTTTCGGTTTTCCAGGCGCTTTCCATCGCACAGTATTTTCGTACTATGGACGCCAAGTCAGCGAAGCATGATATATCACGGCGACTTATGGCATTAATGATTCCCTTGTCCGTGCAATTATTGCAGAAAAATGAGATTGCGTCTTCCTCGCGACAGTCCTTAACCTTGTTCATCACAAGGAGGAATCTGGCCCAATAGTGATGTGCTGTTTCCTGGGGCTCTTGCCTGATGTTGGAAAGATCGCTTATGTTTGGGTGGGTGGGTGGAATTGAGTACGAACCCTTACCCGATCTGAGACCCAGGGGCCGAGGAGTTTCCAATCTTGGAAGTTCGGGTTCCGGGATGTTGCCCGATAAGTCTGGCCCTCTGCCTGACTCTAGGTTCAGGGCTTTGGTGATGTCCTCCCGCAAACGGGTGTCCGGCTCGGAGAGCTCAGGAATCCGGCCATAGTTAGTCCTCAAGATAGAGGAAGAATCGCCGCATTGTTCCTCCACCACCGCAATGTGATGGGTGACCGATGGAGAGTTAATCTCCCTTTGATCGGGTTTAAGCCCAATCCGATCATAGTCCGTAGTGACTCCCAAGGCGGCGATGCGATCCAAGAGCTCGTTTAGGGAAGAGAGCTCCACTGGACCCATCTGCTCGACAAGTTCCGAGTTGACATGGAGGCTGTTTTCGATGAAGTCATTGTCGGTGCAGCAACCGAACAGGCAGTCATGATGAAACCGCCTAGCCGGAGAGTTTAGCCAACAGCCAGGGCTCCCCCGGCGGTAATGTTGTCTTTAAGGACGAGACGAGACATCCTTCCTTGCGGTGACGGCACAGTGGAACTCTCAATGAAAGCACCAATGTCGGTGTCAAAACCGGCGGATCTCGGGTAGGGGGTCCCGAACTATGCGTCTAGGCGGATGGTAACAAGAGACAAGGGACACGATGTTTTTACCCAGGTTCGGGCCCTCTCGATGGAGGTAAAACCCTACTCCTGCTTGTTTGATATTGATGATATGGGTATTACAAGAGTTGATCTACCACGAGATGAAGAGGCTAAACCCTAGAAGCTAGCCTATGGTATGATTGTTGTTGGTCCTACGGACTAAACCCTCCGGTTTATATAGACACCGGAGGGGGCTAGGGTTACACACAGTTAGTTACAAAGAAGGAGATCTATATATCCGTATTGCCAAGCTTGCCTTCCACGCCAAGGAGAGTCCTATCCGGACACGAGACGAAGTCTTCAATCTTGTATCTTCATAGTCCAACAGTCCGGCAAAAGGATATAGTCCGGCTGTCCGGATACCCCCTAATCCAGGACTCCCTCACCTTTTTTAATGGAATTTGAAATCTAATATTCCCTTCCTTCATATCAATAATTGCACCAACCGTTCTAAGGAAAGGTCTACCAAGAATAATAGGGCAAGAAGGATTGCAATCTATATCAAGAACGATAAAATCTACGGGCATATAATTCCTATTTGCAACAATAAGAACATCATTAATTCTTCCCATAGGTTTTTTAATAGTGGAATCCACAAGATGCAAGTTTAGAGAGCAATCATCAAAATCGCGGAAATCTAGCAAATCACACAAAGTCTTGGGAATAGTGGAGACACTAGCACCCAAGTCATACAAAGCATAAAACTCATAA
Source organism: Aegilops umbellulata (assembly GCA_032464435.1). NCBI lineage: Eukaryota > Viridiplantae > Streptophyta > Magnoliopsida > Poales > Poaceae > Aegilops > Aegilops umbellulata. The sequence continues at coordinate 39,031,685 of CP136055.1, read as the reverse complement.
TCTTTAATTTTAATTTTAATAGTAGGTTCCCACTCATTATAAAGTTTTCTAGGGATAGAAACTTTCAACTCAAGTTTTTCTTCATAAGATTGCATCAAGGCATCAATGATATGTTCGGTAAAGGCTTTATTTTGACTATAAGCATGAGGAGAATTTAGCACGGATTGCAACAAGGAAATACAATCAATCAAAGAGCAACTTTAATAATTAAATTCCTTGAAATCCAATATACTGGGTTTAGCAACATCTAGGGTTTTATTTCTTTCAATCCCACTTTTATCAATTTCATCATCAAGATCTAAATACTCCGAATTTTTGGAACGCCTTCTAGGTAAAGGAAGATCATATTTAGTTTCATCAAGATTCATATTGCAAAACAAAGATTTAATAGGGGACACATCAATAACTTTTAGATCTTCATCTTGATTTTCATAGGAATTCGGTTTAGCGGCCATCTTATTGACTAAGGTAGCTTGCATATCCGAAATTTCGGCGGTTAACTTTTGAAGACGAGCAATTTGGGATCTTATGCCATCAAATTCTTTAGACATGTCATCGAGCTCTTTGTTCATATAATTCATAAAACTCTTTTGTTCCTTAAGCTCATTTCTGAAGAAATTATTATGCTCAAATTGCAAAACCATAAACTTCCGGACGTTGTTTTCGATCTCTTCTAGTTTTTTAAGGTGAAGATCGCCAAATCTAGGAAGAGCCATCGTGACAAACAAGCAATCCAACACATGAGCAAACAAAAGGCAAGCGACCGAGAAAAAGGCAAACAGAAAAGAGAGGGCGAATAAAACGGCAAGGGTGAAGTGGGGGAGAGGAAAACGAGAGGCAAATGGCAACTAATGTAATGCGACAGATAGGGATTGTGATGGGTACTTGGTATGTTGACTTTTGCGCAGAATCCCTGGCAACGGCGCCAGAAATTAGTTGTCGGGAGTTCAAATCTTGACTTGACCTTTCGTAAGCCTCCCCGGCAACGGAGCCTCTTGCTACCTCTTGAGCACTGTGTTGGATTTCCCCGAAGAGGAGAGGATGATGCAGCAAAGTAGCATAAGTATTTCCCTCAGTTTTTGAGAACTAAGGTATCAATCCAGTAGGAGGCTACGCTCGAGTCCCTCGTACCTACACAAAAACAATAGCTCAACGCAACCAACGCGATTAGGGGTTGTCAATCCCTTCACGGTCACTTACGGGAGTGAGATCTGATAGAGATGATGGATAATATTTTTGGTATTTTTGGTACAGAGATGCAAAGTGAAAAGAAAAAGGCAAAGTAAAAAAGCAAAGCAATAATAAAGTGATGGAGATTGATATGATGAGAATAGACCCGGGGGCCATAGGTTTCACTAGTGGCTTCTCTCAAGAGCATAAGTATTCTACGGTGGGTGAACAAATTACTGTTGAGCAATTGACAGAATTGAGTATAGTTATGAGAATATCTAGGTATGATCATGTATATAGGCATCACGTCCGAGACAAGTAGACCGACTCCTGCCTGCATCTACTACTATTACTCCACTCATCGACCGCTATCCAGCATGCATCTAGAGTATTAAGTTAAAAACAGAGTAACGCCTTAAGCAAGATGACATGATGTAGAGGGATAGTTTCATGCAATATGATAAAAAACCCATCTTGTTATCCTCGATGGCAACAATACAATACGTGCCTTGCTGCCCCTGCTGTCACTGGGAAAGGACACCGCAAAATTGAACCCAAAGCTAAGCACTTCTCCCATTGCAATAAAAACCAATCTAGTAGGCCAAACCAAACTGATAATTCGAAGAGACTTGCAAAGATAACCAATCATACATAAAAGAATTCAGAGAAGATTCAAATATTATTCATAGATAGACTTGATCATAAACCCACAATTCATTAGTCTCAACAAACACACTGCAAAAACAAGATTACATCGAATAGATCTCCACGAGAGAGGGGGAGGACATTGTATTGAGATCCAAAAAGAGAGAAGAAGCCATCTCGCTACTAACTATGGACCCGAAGGTCTGAGGTAAACTACTCACACTTCATCGGAGGGGCTAGGATGATGTAGAAGCCCTCCGTGATGATGGCCATCTCCGGCGGAGCTCCGGAACAAGCCCCAAGATGGGATCTCATGGGTACAGTAGGTTGCGGCGGTGGAATTAGGTTTTTGGCTCCGTATCTGATCGTTTGGGGGTACGTAGGTATATATAGGAGGAAGGAGTACGTTGTTTGAACTTCGAGGGGCCCACGAGGCAGGGGGCGCGCCCTAGTGGGGGGGCGTGCCCTCCACCCTTGTGACCGCCTCGTGGCTTTCTTGACGGAGGGTCCAAGTCTCCTGGGTCTTATCTGATGAGAAAATCACGTTCCTGAAGGTTTCATTCCGTTTGGACTCCGTTTGATATTCTGTTTCTCCGAAACTCTGAAATAGGCAAAAAAATAGCAATTCTGGGTTGGGCCTCCGGTTAATAGGTTAGTCCCAAAAATAATATAAAAGTGGAAAATAAAGCCCAATATAGTCCAAAACAGTAGATAATATAGCATGGAGCAATCAAAAATTATAGATACGTTGGAGACGTATCAGTAAGGAACTGCCATCTAGCTCTGCACTTGATTCACCTTCTGTTTTGAGTAAGCTTGCGACACCTAAACCTGGTTCTGCTATTAATTCTGATATGTCGCATGTTATTGATGATGCCACTTCTACTATGCATGATACTTATGATGAAACTACTTCTATGTTTGATACTACTGTGCCACTTGGTGAATTTCTTGACGAAAAACTTGCTAGGGCTAGAGAGAGTGAAATTATGGAAACTAATAATATTGATGAAAGTGATGATGAAGATTCTCCCCCTAGATATGAATTGCCTGTTGTGCCTGAGGGCTATGTTATGGATGAAGAAACTGCTAGAGACTTTCTTGCTTGCAATGATAGAAGTGATCTTAAGAAATTATTAGCTAAGCTGAAACAAAAAACTCTGAATGCTAGAATGAAATATGATCCTGCTTATGCTACTTCACCTATCTTTGTTACTGATAAGGATTATGAATTCTCTGTCGACCCTGATATAATTACTTTGGTTGAATCTGATCCCTTCTATGGCTATGAATCTCAAACTGTTGTGGCACATCTTACTAAATTAAATGATATAGCCACCCTGTTCACTAATGATGAGAAAAGTCGCTACTTATATCCTTAAGATATTTCCGTTCTCATTAAAGGGTGATGCTAAGATATGGTTTAATTCTCTTGATCCTGGTTGTGTGCGTAGTCCCCAGGATATGATTTATTACTTCTCTGGTAAATATTTCCCCGCTCATAAGAAACAAGCTGCTTTAAGGGAAATATATAATTTTGTACAAATTGAAGAAGAGAGTCTCCCACAATCTTGGGGGAGGCTTCTCCAATTACTTAATGCTTTGCCTGATCATCCTCTTAAGAAAAATGAAATACTTGATATCTTTTATAATGGACTAACCGATGCTTCCAGAGACCACCTGGATAGTTGTGCTGGTTCTGTTTTCAGGGAAAGAACCCGGATGAAGCTGAAATTCTATTGAATAATATGTTGACAAATGAAAATAATTGGACACTTCCTGAACCAACTCCTAGGCCAACTCCGAAGAAAAGGGGTGTTCTATTTCTCAGTCCTAAAGATATGCAAGAGGCAAAGAAATCTATGAAAGAAAAAGGTATAAAAGCTGAAGATGTTAAGAATTTACCTCCTATTGAAGAAATACATGGTCTTAATTTACCGCTTGTTGAAGAAATACATGATTTTAATCCATCGCCTATTGAAGAAACACATGGTCTAGATAACCCGACACAGGTAGTAAAGGTAAATTCTCTCTATAGATATGATAAAGCTGAAATCCCTCCTACTAAGTTTGCTAGCCAATGTTTGGATGAGTTTGATAATTTTATGGTTAAGCAAGAAGATTTCAATACTTATTTTGGTAGACAACTGAAACAAAATGCTTATATGATTGAACACTTGAGTGATTATATGTCTAGAGTTAAAGGTGAACTTAAACTCATTAGTAAACATGGTTCTATGGTTACCACTCAAGTAGAACAAGTACTTAAGGCTCAAAATGATTTGCTCAGTGAATTGAATAGTAAGAAAAATGATAATGTTGTTAGAGTTGTGACTAGAGGGGGTAAAATGACTCAGGAACCTTTGTATCCCGAAGGCCACCCTAAGAGAATTGAGCAGGATTGTCAGAGAAATAATATTGATGCACCTAGTCCTTCTAAAAAGAAGAAAAATAAAAATGATAGGACTTTGCATGCTTCTACTGAACCTGTTGTAGACACACCTGAGAATCCCAATGATATTCCTATCTCTGATGCTGAAACACAATCTGGTGATGAACATGAGCCTAGTGATAATGTTAATGATAATGTTCATGTTGATGCTCAACCTGGCAATGATAATGATGTAGAAGTTGAACCTGATGTTGATCTTGATAACCCACAATCAAAGAATCAACGTTATGATTAGAGAGACTTTGTTGCTAGGAAGCACGGTAAGGAAGGAGAGCCATGGGTTCAGAAACCCATGCCTTTTCCTCCTAAACCATTCAAGAAAAAGGATGATGAGGATTTTGAGCGCTTTGCTGAAATGATTAGACCTATGTTCTTGCGTATGCGTTTGACTGACATGCTTAAAATGAATCCTTATGCTAAGTATATGAAAGAAATTGTCACTGATAAAAGAAAGATACCGAAAGCTAAAATCTCCACCATGCTTGCTAATTACACTTTCAAGGGTGGAATACCTAAGAAACTAGGAGATCCAGGAGTACCAACTATACCATGCTCCATTAAAAGAAACTATGTTAAAACTGCTTTATGTGATCTTGGAGCCGGTGTTAGTGTTATGCCTCTCTCTTTATATCGTAGACTTGATTTGAATAAGTTGACACCTACTGAAATATCCTTGCAAATGGCTAATAAATCAATTGCTATACCTGTCGGTATTTGTGAGGATGTGCCTGTTGTGGTTGCAAATGTTACTATTTTAACAGACTTTGTTATTCTTGATATTCCCGAGGACGATAGTATGTCTATTATTCTTGGAAGACCCTTTTTGAATACTGCAGGGGATGTTATTGATTGCAACAAAGGCGATGTCACTTTTCATGTTAATGGTAATGAGCATACGGTACACTTTCCAAGGAAACAACCTCAAGTTCATAGTATCAACTCTATTGGAAAATTTCCATCGATTATTTTTGGAGGTTTTGAATTTCCTCTACCTACTGTCAAGAAGAAATATGATATTCTTATTATTGGGGATGTGCATATCCCCGTTGAGGTAACATAGTGTTATTCGAAATTTCTCCGGCTCCATGTTAGTCGGAATGAGTTTGTTAACAAGACTTGATCAAGCTTGTTAGTGGATTCCTTTTGATGAGCATGAGATGGATGGAGTTAGAAGGCATAACCTTCTGTTCCCTCCTTCTACTTTCTGTTATTTAGTTGAAATAAAGTAAAAATAGTATTTTCTGTTAGTTTTCTGAATTATCCGTGCAATAAAAAAATACCCCGAAAATAAAAGTTCTCCAAATGCCCCGAAATTGAAATATGATTTTTTCTGGAATATTTAAGAATACCCCCTGGGCGCGCCCCCTGCCTCATGAGCCCATGGTGGCTCACCTCCACTTATTCCGGCCACCACACACTCCTTCTTCCTCCCAAAAAAATCACCAACCAGCTCAAGCACGAGTGCTAGCTCATTTTGCTGCCATTTTCAATCTCCTTGCTCAAAGCACCTCTCACAAAACTGCTTTGGGGGACTGTTCCTTGGTATGCGACTCCTCCAATGGTCCAATTAGTTTTTGTTCTAGTGCTCTATTCATTGCAAGTTTGTGCTGCCTAGGTGACCATGTTCTTGAGCTTGCATATCAAATTTATATGGTTCCAAGTACTTCTAATGCATGATATAGTCTCTAGGCACTTGTGGGAGTAGTTGCTATCAATTTTGTTGAGTTTGGTTCACTTTTATTTGAAGTTACTAAAATTTTCAGAAATTTTTCAGAGGAAGAAATATGTTTATGAAAATGTACCAAGGTGGCCCTTCAAGGAAGCAAGGACCTAGGCTCGCAATGCGCGATGCCGACGATGAACCACCAAGGGATGCTCAAGTGCGGGCTTGTGAATGGCCTTCAGAGGACTTCATGGATTGAGCAGGAATCAAGGAAGAATTTAACGCATATGTGCAAACGCTGATCTTGTGAGCTTCGAGGCACATAAGTGCCGTCAGTACCACTATCTCACTGATTCCTTTGTGAGGAGGTTTGAATTTTCATCTTCACGTAATTCTCAAACTGTCCTGTTTGATCTTTATGAAAATTCTTATACTATGGATTTAGGGGATTTAATGTTGCTTGCAAACTTCCACAATGGGGTAGTCCTAGTGAACCTCGCAAATCTGAATTTAGAGATTTTCTTGCTAGTATAACTGTGGGGGAATCTAGAGATATAGCACAAGCTACCATAGGGAGCATTCATTTTCCTGCTATACATTATTTTGCTCTCTTCATAGGTAGGTGCATAAATGGTAAGGATGAAACATGTCACATGTGTGTCCCCGACCTCAGTGTTCTCAGGAGTGCTGTATTAGGAGATAAACATTATAATTTGGGGGCCATTGTTGCACGTAGGTTGCATAACGATAGATTTAATGGAGATTTCTTTGGTGGAATTTATGCAACCCGTTTAGCTAATTTCCTTAATATACCCATACGTGAGTATGATATTGAGTTGCCTCCTGTTTATTTAGATTATGATGCTATGGTTCGTCATCGTTTTGTTGAGAGGAACGATCAGTTCCTCCAGTATCGACTAATCTTTGACAGACGACGCACCTATCATGTCGCTCTCCCTGCTCCTACTTTCTTTGACTTTCAGGCGAATGGGAGATATTTCATAACCAGGGAGGAGGCGAACGAGTACGAGAGGAGGGCTGAGATAGCTCGCCTCCAAGCTGCAGCCCACGATGCAATAACTGTTGCATCTCAGTACGACCCCAACTATAACTTTGGATATCCGCCAGGCCAGCCGTGGCCATAGACCAACTTAGGCCAAAAGCCTAAGCTTGGGGGAGTACATATTTCTCACCGACATTACATTTATATTTACACACTCATTGCTAGTTGTCGGTTCTCATACTTTTTCACTATAATATACATGCTAGTTTATTTTTTTTATGCTTTCTTCTTGTGTGTTTGAAAAATCTTAAGAAAACCAAAAAAAATTAGTTGTAGCGTTTAGCTAGCTTACCTTTCTTGCTGTAGTAGTAATAATTAAAAGAAAACCCAAAAATATTTCCTGTTCTTCTTTTGCTCGTTGGGAGCTTTCCCGTGTAAATAGTTTTATTTCTTTTCTTTTCTTTGGGGGTCGATAGGAGAAGACCATAATAAAATTGTTGAAGTGGCTCTTATATGCATTATTATTGATTTAACCAAGAGCCCATATTGCCTTGTCTTCTCTTATTTATTAAATGCTCGCAGATTCCAGCTTAGTCCAATGCATGTGCACTATTATTATTATTCACATCGTTCAGTCGTGCAAGTGAAAGGCAATTATGACGATCTATGATGGACTGATTGAGATGGGAGAAGCTGGTATGAACTCGACCTCTCTTGTTTTTGTAAATATGATTAGTTCATCGTTCCTGATTCAGCTTATTATGAATAAACATGTTTGCAATGACAATTACAGATTATAGTTACTTATGTCATGCTTAATTTGCTAGGAGCTTATAATGGTTTACCTTGCGTGCCAACATGCTATTAAGATGGTTGTGATGTGGTATGATGGGGTGGTATCCTCCTTTGAATGATTTAAGTGACTTGACTTGGCACATGTTCACACATGTAGTTGAAACAAATCAACATAGCCTTCACGATATTTATGTTCATGGTGGATTATATCCTACTCATGCTTTCACTCAATGTTCATTAATTTTAATGCATGTTCATGACTGTTGTCGCTCTCTAGTTGTTCGCTCTCCAGTCTTTTGCTAGCCTTCACTTGTACTAAGCGGGAATACTGCTTGTGCATCCAATCCCTTAAACCCCAAAGTTATTCCATATGAGTCCACCATACCTTCCTATATGCGGTATCTACCTGTCGTTCCAAGTAAATTTGTATGTGCCAAACTCTAAACCTTCAAATGAAATTCTGTTTTGTATGCTCGAATAGCTCATGTATCAACTAGGGTTGTCCATATCTTCCATGTTAGGTGGGTTATTCTCAAGAGGAGTGGACTCCGCTCCTCACTCACGAGAAAATGGCTAGTCACCGGGATGCCCAGTCCCATGCTTTATGCAAATTAAATCAAAATAATTGCAAACAAAACTCCCTCGGGACTGTTGCTAGTTGGAGGCACTTTTTGTTTCAAGCAAACCATGGATTGATGCTTGTTGGTGGAGGGGGAGTAAAAACTTTACCATTCTGTTTGGGAACCGCCTATAATGTGTGTAGCATGGAAGATATCGCCATCTCTCGGTTGTTATGTTGACAATGAAAGTATACCGCTCAAAATATTATTTATCTCTGTTTCAAAATCAAGCTCTGGCACCTCTACAAATCCCTGCTTCCCTCTGCGAAGGGCCAATATGTTTACTTTTATGTTGAGTCATCACCCTCTTATTAAAAAGCACCAGCTGGAGAACACCGCTGTCATTTGCATCCATTACTATTAATTTATATTGGGTATGACTATGAATGGATCTCTTTTACCATGAATTACAATGTTTAGTCAGTCCTTGATCTTTAAAGGTGCTCTGCATTTATGTTTTGCGGTCTCAGAAAGGGCTAGCGAGATACCATCTTGTTATATCATATCATGATTGTTTTGAGAAAGTGTTGTCATCCGAGATTTATTATTATTGCTCGCTAGTTGATTATGCCATTGATATGAGTAAACATGAGACCTAAGAGTTATTGTGAATATGGTTAGTTCATAATCTTTGCTGAAAACTTGAATGCTAGCTTTACATATTTACAACAACAAGAGCAAACAGAGTTTGTAAAAGTTTTTCTTTATCACTTTTAGTTTATCAACTGAATTGCTTGAGCACAAGCAAAGGTTTAAGCTTGGGGGAGTTGATACGTCTCCATCGTATCTACTTTTCCAAACACTTTTGCCCTTGTTTTGGACTCTAACTTGCATGATTTGAATGGAACTAACCCGGACTGACGTTGTTTTCAGCAGAATTGCCATGGTGTTATTTATGTGCAGAAACAAAAGTTCTCGGAATGACCTGAAACTTCATGGAGATTATTTTAGGAAATAATAAAAAAATACTGGCGAAAGAATCAAGGCCAGGGGGCCCACACCCTTTCCACGAGGGTAAGGGGCGCACCTGCCCCCTGGGCATGCCACCCTGCCACGTGGGCCCCCTGGAGCTCCACCGACCTCAACTCCAACTCCACCTATTCGTGTTCGGGGAGAAAAAAATCAGAGAGAAAGATTCATCACGTTTTACAATACGGAGCTGCCGTCAAGCCCTAAACTCTCGCAGGAGGGCTGATCTGGAGTCCGTTCGGGGCTCCGAAGAGGGGAATCCGTCGCCATCGTCATCATCAACCATCCTCCATCACCAATTTCATGATGCTCACCCACGTGCGTGAGTAATTCCATCGTAGTGATGGGTTTGATGAGATTTATCATGTAATCGAGTTAGTTTTGTTAGGGTTTGATCCCTAGTATCCACTATGTTCTGAGATTGATGTTGCTATGACTTTGCTATGCTTAATGCTTGTCACTAGGGCCCGAGTGCCATGATTTCAGATCTGAACCTATTATGTTTTCATGAATATATGTGAGTTCTTGATCCTATCTTGCAAGTATATAGTCACCTACTATGTGTTATGATCCGGCAACCCCGAAGTGACAATAATCGGGACCACTCCCGGTGATGACCATAGTTTGAGGAGTTCATGTATTCACTCTGTGTTAATGCTTTGGTCCGGTACTCTATTAAAAGGAGGCCTTAATATCCCTTAGTTTCCGTTAGGACCCCGCTGCCACGGGAGGGTAGGACAAAAGATGTCATGCAAGTTCTTTTCCATAAGCACATATGACTATATTCGGAATACATGCCTACATTACATTGATGAATTGGAGCTATTCCTGTGTCACCCCATGTTATGACGGTTACATGATGAACCGCATCCGGCATAATTCTCCATCACCGATCCAATGCCTACGAGCTTTTCACATATTGTTCTTTGCTTATTTACTTTTCCCGTTGCTACTGTTACAATCACTACAAAACCCAAAAATATTACTTTTGCTACCGTTACCGCTACTTCCATATTACTTTGCTACTAAATACTTTGCTGCAGATACTAAGTTATCCAGGTGTGGTTGAATTGACAACTCAACTACTAATACTTGAGAATATTCTTTGGCTCCCCTTGTGTCGAATCAATAAATTTGGGTTGAATACTCTACCCTCAAAAACTGTTGCGATCCCCTATACTTGTGGGTTATTAGGTATTGAGATACCGACGATCGAATCTCGAGCAAGTAATGCACCGATGACAAAGGGAACAACGTATGTTGTTATGCGATTTGACCGATAAAGATCTTCATAGAATATGTAGGAAACAATATGAGCATCCAGGTTCCGCTATTGGTTATTGACCGGAGACATGTCTTGGTCATGTCTACATAGTTCTCGAACCCGTAGGGTCCGCACGCTTAAAGTTCTGTCACGATCGGTATTATAAGTTTTTGTGTTTTGATGTAATGAAGGTAGTTCAGAGTCCCGGATATGATCACGGACATGACGAGGAGTCTCGAAATGGTCGAGACGTAAAGATCGATATATTGGACGACTATGTTCGGACACCAGAAGTGTTTCGGGAGGTTTCAGACATATACCGGAGCACCGGGGGTTACCGGAAACCCCCGGGGAGTATATTGGGCCTAATGGGCCCTAGTGGGAGAAGAGGAGGGGCGGCCAGGGCAGCCGCGTGCCCCCTCCCCCTCTAGTACGAATTGGACAAGGAGGGGGGCGGCGGCGCCCCCTTTCCTTCTCTCCTTCTCTCCCTTCCTTCTCCTCTCCTACTCCTACTTGGAAAGGGGGAGTCCTACTCCCAGTGGGAGTAGGACTCCTCATGGGGCGCGCCATAGGAGGATGGGCCCCTCCCCCTCCTTCACTCCTTTATATACGGGGAGGGGCACCCCTTGGAGACACAACAATTTATCATTGATCTCTTAGCCGTGTGCGGTGCCCTCCACCATAATCCACCTCGGTAATAAACGTGTGCTGAACGCGGAGGTGCCGTACGTTCGGTACTGAGGATCGGTCGATCGTGAAGACGTAGGACTACATCAACCGCGTTGTTATAACGCTTCCGCTTATGGTCTACGAGGGTACGTAGACGACACTCTCCCCTCTCGTTGCTATGCATCACCATGATCTTGCGTGTGCGTAGGATTTTTTTTGAAATTACTACGTTCCCCAACAGGCCAATGCTCAAAGGATATCATGTTTGAGTGAATGTAATATATTTATCCAGACTATGTGTTATGAACCAAGGCCTGTAATATATGCATGCTTATATCTAAATTATTTTCCTGAGAGTTTGCCAGTCGTCGGCTTCAGCCCCTGATACGTCTCCAACGTATCTATAATTTTTTATTGCTCCATGCTATATTATCTACTATTTTGGACTATATTGGGCTTTATTTTCCACTTTTATATTACTTTTGGGACTAACCTATTAACCGGAGGCCCAGCCCAGAATTGTTGTTTTTTGCCTATTTCAGTGTTTCGAAGAAACGAAATATCAAACGGAGTCCAAACAGAATGAAACCTTTGGGAACGTGATATTCTCAACAGATATGATCCAGGAGACTTGGACCCTCCGTCAAGAAAGGAGGGAGGCGGTCACGAGGGTGGAGGGCGCGCCCCCTGCCTTGTGGGCCCCCCTTTGCTCCACCGACATACTCCTTCCTCCTATATATATACCTATGTACCCCCAAACGATCAGAGACGAAGCCAAAAACCTAATTCCACCGCCGCAACCTTCTGTACCCACGGGATCCATCTTGGGGCCTGTTCCGGAGCTCCGCCGGAAGGGGAATCCACCATGGAGGGCTTCTACATCATCACCATAGCCCCTCCGATGAAGTGTGAGTAGATTACCTCAGACCTTCGGGTCCATAGTTAGTAGCTAGATGGCTTCTTCTCTCTTTTTGGATCTCAATACAATGTTCTCCCCCTCTCTCATGGAGATCTATTCGATGTAATCTTCTTTTTGCGGTGTGTTTGTTGAGACCGATGAATTGTGGGTTTATGATCAAGATTATCTATGAAAAATATTTGAATCTTCTCTGAATTCTTTTATGTATGATTGGTTATCTTTGCAAGTCTCTTCGAATTATCAGTTTGGTTTGGCCTACTAGATTGGTTTTTCTTGCAATGGGAGAAGTGCTTAGCTTTGGGTTCAATCTTGCCGTGTCCTTTCCCCGTGATAGTAGGGGCAGCAAGGCACGTATTGTATTGTTGCCATCGAGGATAACAAGATGGGGTATTTATCATATTGCATGAATTTATTCCTCTACATCATGTCATCTTGCTTAAGGCGTTACTCTGTTTTCTTGAACTTAATACTCTAGATGCATGCTGGATAGCGGTCGATGACTGGATTAATAGTAGTAGATGCAGGCAGGAGTCGATCTACTTGTCTTGGACGTGATGCCTTTATACATGATCATACCTAGGTACTCTCATAATTATGATCAATTCTGTCAATTTCTCAACAGTAATTTGTTCACCCACCGTAAAATACTTATGCTCTTGAGAGAAGCCACTAGTGAAATCTATGGCCCCCGGGTCTATTCTCATCATATCAATCTCCAATCACTTTATTATTGCTTTTCTTTTTACTTTACCTTTTATTTTACCTTGCATCTTTATATCAAAAATACCAAAAATATTGTCTATCATATCTATCAGATCTCACTCTCGTAAGTGACCGTGAAGGGATTGACAACCCCTAATTGCGTTGGTTGCGTTGAGCTATTTGTTTTGTGTAGGTACGAGGGACTCGCGCGCGGCCTCCTACTGGATTGATACCTTGGTTCTCAAAAACTGAGGGAAATACTTACGCTACTTTGCTGCATCATCCTCTCCTCTTCGGGGAAATCCAACGCAGTGCTCAAGAGGTAGTAGCCCCCACGTAGATGCTACGGGGGTGTTCGGAATAGCACACGATCACACTTGACCCAATGTCTTGGTCCTAGAAGGAGGTGTCTGCGCAGCGAACCAGGCAATCAGACTATGCAGCTTTATCACTTTCACTTAGCCATAGGAGTTTGACGGTGGGACTAAGTACTAGCCCCTAGTGCGTATGCGGCTATCCGAACTGGGATGCCTTAGGCGCGTGACTGGGCGAAGGCCAGTCCTTCATATAATACGGAAGAAATCGCAAGAGATTTATAGTAAGTCGCCGAATCGCAGACCGGCTCTCTCCGTATCATGACAGTCAGTTTTCGGCTTTCTCTACTGAGGTGCTTGACCGGACGAACCAGAAACACACTCACAATATTTCTCCCTTTACTACCCTAGCCGAACAAGCGGAATGTAAGGTAGTAACCACAGGAGCCGGGCAACCCAACTATTCACCAAAGACATAATTCGGAGCTGATGCATATAATGCAATATTCGGGACGCCGAAGTATACTCTAAAAGTGTTCGGACTTTTTGAAAATATGTGTGGCCGAATAGAGCCCCTGGCATTTATGCCGTACCGAAGTATATATGGTAATCCGATGCAAAGAAGGAATACAGATTTGTGGAATAAACCAATACCAGACAGGGGTTGGTGAAAAACTATTTCCATTATAATCTGATTGATACGTCAAAATGTGCTATTACAGATGATGCCATAAGGATCAAGGCTATTTTACATGCTGTAATTTGTACACAAGGGGAAGCTGTATACGGGGCCTAAAGAAAAGATGGTCTTGAAGATCTCATTGATGCCCCGCCGCACGTCTGCGCCACTTTCGCCTTTGTGGAAAAATCCTTTGAGAGGAGCGGTCCACGGTCGTTTATATAAAAATGGGCCCGGAAAGAGACCTTGCACGATCGTGGAATAGCTAGGTTTTAATGCACCTGTGGTATGAAAAAAAGATCAAAGAAGAAAGGTTAAGGTCAAGTAGGGTCGAGCCGCACTATAGACCTTGTCCGCATTGTGCCTCCGTCATTGCCCAGGGTATTCTGAGTGCATAATTATGCACGCGCGGTACATATGCCGCGGATATGTGTGGCGATAGATGGAGGCGAAACTACTAGTCGAACTCTGGATCGACGGAGTTGTCATTCTGCAGAGTAGGCCAGACTCGCTTAACAGTGTCCGGGGCCTTGATGATCGATGATTTATTTGGCTTGATGAGGCCGCTCTATACCTTGGCTACAAGGGCCGTGGTGTGCTCCTTAGTACAGAGGGAGCGCTCCATGTTTCCATTGACTGTGATAACGCCGCGGGGTCCAGGCATTTTGAGCTTTAAGTAAGCATAATGCGGGACTGCATTGAAGCGGGCGAAGGTGGTTCGTCCGAGCAGTGCATGATAACCACTGCGGAAGGGGACAATGTCGAAGATCAAGTCTTCTCTTTTGAAGTTATCCGGTGAACCGAAGACTACTTCCAATGTTAAGGAACCCGTGCAGCGGGCCTCGATGCCGGGTATCACTCCTTTAAAGGAGGTGTTACTAGGCCTGATTCTTGATGGGTCAATACCCATTTTACGTACAGTGTCTTGATATATCAGGTTAAGACTACTGCCGCCGTCCATCAGGACTCGAGTGAGATGGTATCTGTCGATGATTGGATCGAGGACCAGGGCTGCCGAACCTCCATGACGGATACTGGTCGGGTGGTCCCTGCGAACGAAGGTGATCAGACAAGCCGACCACGGGTTGAATTTCGGGGCGACATGCTCTACGGCGTAGACGCCCCTTAGCGCGCATTTGCGCTCCCTCTTTGGGATATGCATGACATATATCATATTCACTATTTTCACCTCAGGGGGAAATTTCTTTTGTACCCCTATGTTCGGTGGGCGGGTGATACGTCTCCAACGTATCTATAATTTTTGATTGTTCCATACTGTTTTATTATCAATCTTGCATGTTTTATAATCATTTTATAGTCATTTTATATCATTTTTTGGTACTAACCTATTGACATAGTGCCAAGTGTCAGTTGCTGTTTTTTTTCATGTTTTTTACATTGCAGTAAATCAATATCAAACAGGGTCCAAATGCCACGAAACTCCATGGTGATTTTTTATGGTCTAGAAGGAAGTCAAGGGGGTGCCCCGAGGGGGGCACAACCCACCAGGACGCGCCAGGAGGCCCAGTCGCGCCCTGGTGGGTTGTGCCCACCTCGTGTGGCCCCCGAACCGCCTCTTTGCTCTATAAATAGCCCATAAATCCCAGAACCCTAGAAGCGCCGACGAAATATTCATCCAGCCGCCGCAGAGTCCAAAACCACCAGATCCAATCTAGACACCATCACGGAGGGGTTCACCACTTCCATTGGTGCCTCTCCGATGATGCGTGAATAGTTCTTTGTAGACCTTCGGGTTCGTAGTTAGTAGCTAGATGGCGTTCTCTCTCTCTGAATTCTCAATACAATGGTATCTTGTAGATCCATATGATGTAACTCTTTTGCGATGTGTTTGTTGGTATTTGATGAACTTCGAGTTTATGGTCAGTTATATCTTTTTATATCCATGAAAGTTATTTGAGTTTCTTTGATATCTTATATGCATGATCTCTTATAGCCTCGTATTTCTTCTCCGATATTTGGGTTTTGTTTGGCCAACTTGATCTATTTATCTTGCAATGGGAAGAGGTGCCCGGTAGTGGGTTCGATCTTACGGTGCTTGATCCCGGTGACAGAAAGGGAACCAACACGTATGTATCATCGCTACTAAGGATAAAAAGATGGGATCTATATCTACCGCCATTGATAAACGGATCTTGTCTACATCATGTCATCTTTCTTATTGCATTACACCATTTTTCCATGAACTTAATACACTAGATGCATGCTGGATAGCGGTCGATGTGTGGAGTAATAGTAGTGGATGCAGGCAGGAGTCGGTCTACTAATCTTGGACGTGATGCCTATGTTATTATCATTGCTTGGATATCGTCATAATTATTTGAAGTTCTATCAATTTCCCAACAGTAATTTGTTTACCCACCGTCTGCTATCTTTCTCGAGAGAAGCCACTAGTGAAACCTACGGCCCTCCGGGTCTTCTTTCTCATATATTTGCTTTGCGATCTATTTTATTTGCTCTTTTTATTCAGATCTATTAAACCAAAAATACAAGAATACTTTGCTGCACTTTATTTTATTTGCGATCTATTATTTCAATCTATTACAACTTTCTCCCGTCAACACGCAATTTCTGGCGCCGTACCCCGAAAGGGATTGACAACCCCTTTAACACGTCGGGTTGTGAGGTGTTGTTATTCGTGTGCAGGAGCTGTTTACGTTGTGTTGCTTGGTTCTCCTACTGGTTCGATAACCTTGGTTTCATTTCTGAGGGAAATACCTACCGCCGATGTGCTGCATCATCCCTTCCTCTTTGGGGAAATACCGACATAGCTTCAAGCGACATCAAAAGGAAATTTTTGGCGCCGTTGCTGGGGAGGATCTTTAACATAACCAGGTTCCTAATCACAAATCTCATCTCCTTGCAATTTACATTATCTGACATTCGCCTCTCTTTTTCCGTTCGCTCTTTTCTTGCCGGATCTGTTTTTGTGTGTGAGATCTTGTTTGCCATTATGGAAAATTCCTCCTCTATTGCTTGCACCCCCGAGAATGAGGTTCTCAACTTTAAACAAAGGGGAGGAGAAAGTTTAAAAGATGCTTGGTATGGAATTTGCAATGCTCATAATAGATCTATCCTAAAGGAATCTACCGTTGTGCTTCTGCATTGTTTCTATGTCGGCATCACCACTTGGTATAGATTCGTCCTTGACACGATTACCGGTGGAAATTTCTTAATGAGTCCCCCTTTTGATGCTCTTAATGCTATGGGAAATTTAGTGGGCTCACCCCCTCTTATGGTTAATAAAACAATTTTGACTCTTGAGCATGTTATGGAAAGACTATATGCTATCGAAAAGAAAATGCTCACTGAAGATCATATGGAAATTATACATAAAAAGATGCATAATTTTGCCACTAATCTTGGATCAAAAGCGGGCGATATTTTTAAGTTGTTAAAAGAGAGGGGTGCCTTAATCCATGAAAGAATAGAAGAAAGTCCATCTCGGATCGATAAATTGGAAGAAAGCTTTAGTAATCTAAGCACGACTTTTACTACCACTAAAATTATTGAGGAAACTCCCATAAAGAGTAGGAGATCCAAAAACAAGGGTGCAACTTCTAATGATAAAGGAGATCTTATGATGATTAGTATTCACCCTGATTTTGTTGAAGTGATAAGAGATCCTTTTTGCAAGAATGAAATCTTTGAATTTATTCCTAGGAGTGTTGTTATTGAAAATCTATATGCTAAATCTTTGAGGGATTCTAAGTGTTTGATTGAAGAGTTGGACAAAGATGACAAAACTTAGATCCTTGCCTTACGCCTAGCTAAGGGCGTAAAACTATAGCGCTTGTTGGGAGGCAACCTAATGAATAAAATTTATTTTTGGTTTTTTGCTTTATGTTCTTGTGTGTTAGCACAATTATGCTACCGTTATGATTGTGTTTTTTGTGTTTTAATTAGTGTTTGTGCCAAGTAAAGCCTTTAGGATCTTCTTGGGTGATAGTTGTTTGATCTTGCTGAAAAAGACAGAAATTTGTGCTCACGAAAATAATTTTCATAAATCACAGAAAAGATCTTTTGCTCTGATTATTTTGCAGAAGATTAATATACAAATTACCCTAGTAATCCTAATTTGGTAGAATTTTTGGAGTTACAGAAGTATTCGCTAAAGTTAGATTACTACAGACTGTTCTGTTTTGACAGATTCTGTTTTGTTTGTGTTGTGTGCTTATTTTGATGGCTCTATGGTTTTCTTTGATGAGTTTTTGCCATAGAAAAGTTGGAATACAATAGATATAATACAAAAACAAAATATGAATTGGTTTGATACAACACTTATAGTAGTGGCTTGCTTTCTTATACTAAGGGATCTCAAGAAAGGTTTTGTTGAGTTTTGTGTGATTGACGTTTTCATGTTTTGGGTTATCTTACGATGGATGAAGGAAGGATGCAAGAGCCTAAGCTTGGGGATGCCCCGGCATCCCAAGCTATTATTCAAGAATGAGAAACCAACTAAGCTTGGGGATGCCCCCGAGTAGCATCCCCGCTTTCTTCCAACAACTATCGGTATTTTACTCGAGGCTATATTTTTGTTCGTCACATGATATGTGTTTTTCTTGGAGCGTCTTGTATGATATGTGTCTTCGCTTGTTTTATTTTGTGTTTTAGGTCATCAATCCTTGCTGGACACACTTGTTTGAGAAAGCTAAAATTATATCATGACTTGTTAGAATTGCTCTCTGTGCTTCACTTAACTCTTTTATGAGCTAGGACTTGCTCTAGTGCTTCACTTATATCTTTTTTAGCACGGTGTGCTTAGTATTTTTGAAGAAATGCTCTCTTGCTTCACTTAGATTTATTTGAGAGTTAGTAAAATTTTGAAGAAATTCTCTCTCGCTTCACTTAAATTATTTTGAGAGAAAGGAAATTTGTTATGCTCATGATCTTCACTTATATTTGTTTGAGCTTATGAAAAGCAACACATGAAAATCAGTCCCAAAATGATAAATATCCAAGAAGGATAAAGTAAAAGAATGTCATGAAGATCATTGGACAAAATAAATTGATTCTTAGAAATAGTTTTGAGATATTATGATGTGATATGTGAGTTATGTTGATGAGTAATTGTGCTCTAGTAAGAATATTGGTGTTAAGGTTTGTGATTCCCTATTCATGCCCAAAAGTCAATAATCATGCAATGAAATTATATCCTACTTGTGGTGCATTATTCGGTGTTAATTATGCTTAATGCTTGCTTATGAGATTATTCATTTCTTGGTTGGTCGCTTCTCAATCTTTTTGCTAGCCTTCATTTTGCACTAAGTATGACCTCTACTTGTGCATCCAAAATCCTTTAAACCAGTTTTGCCACATGAGTCCACTATATCTACCTATATGCAGTATTCTTTTGCCGTTCTAAGCAAATTTGCATGTGCCATCTCTAATTTTCAAAATAAACTTCTCTTTTGTGTGTTTGTTTCGCTCGCGGAATGTTAACGGGTGGCTAATATTTTCCATGCTAGATGTGTTATTCTCACGATGAGTGTTTATTCACTTGTCATTGCACGAGAGTAAGGCAAAGGTCTTAGGGATGCCCAGTCCCGAAATGCAAAAATGAATTTACTTTATGTTGTCAAATAATAAATTCCTTTGAAATTCTTGGTATGGAGGGCACCCGTGGATACGGTTAGCCATGGAAAGTGAAAGTATGGTGGAAAAATGAATAAACTTTATTTCCTGTTTGGGAACTGCCTATGGCATATCTAGCATGGAAAGTGTTCGTAGCTCTACGTTGTTTTCGTTGGTGGGATGGATACACCTCCCAAAATATTTTTATCTCTATTTTTTTCGCTTTGAGCTCTGGCACCTCTACAAATCCCTATTTCCCTCCGCGAAGGGCCTTTCTTTTACTTTATGCAATTTTTATTTTTATTTTCAGTCTCCATCTTCTCTTACAAAAAGCACCAACTAGGAGGGCAATATGATCGTGCTTAAGTATTGGGTGTAGTTAATATTCGAGTGTGTTTCATGAATGGACCAATGTTTGAGCATGATGGGCTAGGGATAACTTGTTTTAGCATTGATATTTTGAAAGACATGGTTGCTTGTTGATATGCTTGAGTATCTAAATTATTATGTCAAAACTAGACTATTGCTTTGAATCACATAAAAGTCCAAATGTTCATGCTATAAAGAAAAGAATATGATATGACTTGATGAACAACACTCCACATCAAAAATTTTGTTTTTATCACTTACCTACTCGAAGACGAGTAGGAGTTAAGCTTGGGGATGCTGATACATCTCCAACGTATCTATAATTTTTGATTGTTCCATGTTGTTTTATTATCAATCTTGGATGTTTTATAATCATTTTATAGTCATTTTATATCGTTTTTTGGTACTAACCTATTGACATAGTGCCAAGTGCCAGTTGTTGTTTTTTCATGTTTTTTACATCGCAGGAAATCAATATCAAACGGAGTCCAAATGCCACGAAACTCCACAATGTTTTTATGGGCCAGAAGGAACGCAATGGGCCTTGGTTGCTCCTGGGGGGTGCCCCGAGGGGGGCACAACCCACCAGCGCGCCAGGAGGCCCAGGCGTGCCCTGGTGGGTTGTGCCCACCTCGGGTGCCCCCCGGACCGCCTCTTTGCTCTATAAATAGCCCAAAAATCCCAGAACCCTAGAAGCGTCGACGAAATATTCATCAAGCCGCCGCAGAGTCCAGAACCACCAGATCCAATCTAGACACCATCACAGAGGGGTTCACCACTTCCATTGGTGCCTCTTCGATGATGTGTGAGTAGTTCTTTGTAGACTTTCGGGTCCGTAATTAGTAACTAGATGGCTTTCTCTCTCTCGATGAATTCTAAATACAATGGTCTCTTGGAGATCCATATGATGTAACTCTTTTGCGGTGTGTTTGTTGGGATCTGATGAACTTCGAGTTTATGATCAGTTATATCTTTTTATATCCATGAAAGTTATTTGAGTTTCTTTGATCTCTTATATGCATGGTCTCTTATAGCCTCGTATTTCTTCTCCGATATTTGGGTCTTGTTTGGCCAACTTGATCTATTTATATTGCAATGGGAAGAGGTGCGGTACTGGGTTTGATCTTACAGTGCTTGATCCCAGTGACAGAAAGGGAAACGACATTTATATATCATCGCTACAAAGGATAAAAAGACGGGATCTATATCTACCGCCATTGATAAACGGATCTTGTCTACATCATGTCATCGTTCTTATTGCATTACTTCGTTTTTCCATGAACTTAATACACTAGATGCATGCTGGATAGCGGTCGATGTGTGGAGTAATAGTAGTAGATGCAGGTAGGAGTCGGTTTACTAATCTTGGACGTTATGCCTATGTAATGATATTGCTCATAATTATTTGAAGTTCTATCAATTGCCCAACAGTAATTTGTTTACCCACCGTTTGCTATCTTTCTCAAGAGAAGCCACTAGTGAAACCTACGCCCCCCTGGTCTTCTTTCTCATATATTTGCTTTGCGATCTATTTTATTTGCTCTTTTTATTCAGATATATTAAACCAAAAATACAAAAATCCTTTGCTACACTTTATTTTATTTGCAATCTATTATTTCAATCTATTACAACTTTCTCCCGTCAACACGCAATTTCTGGCGCCGTACCCCGAAAGGGATTGACAACCCCTTTAGCACGTCGGGTTCCAAGGTGTTGTTATTTGTATGCAGGGGTTGTTTACGTCGTGTGGCTTGGTTCTCCTACTGGTTCGATAACCTTGGTTTCATTTCTAAGGGAAATACCTACCGCCGTTGTGCTGCATCATCCCTTCCTCTTTGGGGAAATATCGACGTAGCTTGAAGCAACATCAGCGGGCTCATCATCGTCCTCGCTTGGCAGCCCTTTCCCCTTGTGTTCTGTATTTAACTTACCGGCCTGTTTGAAGACCCAATAGTTTCTGTTGGAATGATTGGCCGGCTTGTCAGGGGTGCCATGAATCTGGCAAGGCCGATCGAGTATTTTGTCCAAATTAGATCTTTATTTCCTTTGAATGGCTTCTTTCGCTGACAGGATTTAGAGCCACTGAATCCTGTGTTAACCGTTGTGTCTTCAGTTTCTTCGTTGTTGTTTTGACGCTTATGTTTGTTGCGTCGTGGCCCACCGCTACCATCCCTGGCTTCGGAGGTGCCATGGTCGCTGGCAGTGTTGCTTCTACGAGCCAACCAACTGTCCTCTCCCGCGCAGAAGCGGGTCATGAGTGCGGTAAGAGCTGCCATAGACTTCGGCTTTTCCTGACCGAGGTGTCAGGCGAGCCATTCGTTGCAGACGCTATGCTTAAAGGCCGTGAGGGCCTCGGCGTCCGGACAGTCGACGATTTGGTTCTTTTTAATTAAGAACCTAGTCCAGAGTTTGCGAGCTGACTCTCCGGGTTGCTGGACTATTTGACTAAGGTCATCGGCATCCGGAGGTCGGACATAGGTGCCTTGGAAGTTGTCTCGAAAGGCATCCTCCAAATCTTCCCAGTTGCCGATGGAGTTCTTTGGGAGGTTGTTTAACCAGTGTCGTGCTGGTCCTTTCAGCTTTAGGGGGAGGTATTTAATGGCGTGGAGATCGTCACCGCGAGCCATGTGAATATGGAGAAGAAAATCCTCAATCCATACCGCGGGATCTGTCATTCCATCGTATGATTCAATGTTTATGGGTTTAAACCCTTTTGGAAACTGGTGTTGCATTACCTCATCGGTAAAGCATAAGGGGTGTACGGTGCCTCTATATCGGGCAATGTCACGACGGAGTTCGGATGACATCCGTGTTCGGTTTTTAGCCCGGGTGAGGTTATGCCTATCGCGCCAAGCTTGATGGCCATCATTTCGCATTGGGGCACGCCCCCTTGATCCATAGATTGATCTAGCCTGGCCGGCTCTATTGTCCAGGTCCTGGCGTAAGTCCTAGGAGTATCCGAGAGCCGCCACCTCTTTGCCTCTACAGCGAGGTGGTGCGGGTTGATGTTCGGCTTAAGCAGCCGCTTTGTCTCGCCCACGTGGTGGTCGGTCTGGTCCATCAGCGCGGTCATATCTTGACGGTATTGGCTCAAGGGCCTCGTCGTCTAATTGTGGCAGTAGCCGACGCTTCGGATAACTCTTTGTTGGGCGCTCGAGGCCATATTCCTCGGCGGCTAGGACCTGGGTCCATCTGTCATTGAGTGTATCATGTTCGGCCTGAAGCTGTTGTTATTTCTTTTTTAGGCTCCTCGCAGTTGCGATTAGCTGTCGCTTGAAGTGTTCTTGCTCGAGGGGTTCCTCTAGCACGATGAAATCTTCGTTGCCGAGGCTGACATCCTCCTCGGAGATCGGTAGATAGTTACTATCCTCCAAATCCTCATTCCCGACCGGCTCGTCGGGGTTAACTTGTCCCTCCTCCCACTCATCATGCTCGGACGCTGGCTCGACCGGGTCTTCGTGATCTTCGGCATCGTCCGGAGTGTTATTGTCTCCCATGCCAGTATTGCTTTCCTTTTCGCGGCGCGATTTTGAGTGGCGCCGCTGACATCAACATTTTTGGTGGTGCCTCGAAGGGCTTATCCTCGCTTGGATCCTTCCTGCCCTCGTCGTCATCCTTTTTAGGTGTACCACCATATACACATCATATGTGGAGGTAGTCGTCCAACGCCCAGTAAAGGGCGGGTCTTGGCCTGGTTTGTCTCTAGCATCGTCATCCATGCCATCGATGACTTCCGAGGCGTAGTCGAGCATGTCGGTTAAGTCTTCGATAGTGGCTATCAAGTGGGTGGT
Organism: Aegilops umbellulata; assembly: GCA_032464435.1. NCBI lineage: Eukaryota > Viridiplantae > Streptophyta > Magnoliopsida > Poales > Poaceae > Aegilops > Aegilops umbellulata. The sequence continues at coordinate 39,008,069 of CP136055.1, read as the reverse complement.
GGGTGGGACGCAAAATTCCCTGCGATACTTCCGTAATGGAGAGGGATCGCATTAAGTCCAAGGCCTCGCTTAGGAGCGAAGGCCGGACGGGGAACCGAGAACCTGCGGGGCTGGGCATGGCAGATTCTACCATGCTGTGCTCACTAGACGCAGACCTTGAGAGTTCGGAGTTGGCATCCAGAGGCGAGTTCGGCTCTCCGATGACAAGGAGAGTCCTGCTTAATTCCAGGCTCGCCGAAGACATAGTTGCCTCTAGGTCTTCGGCAAAGAGCTCCGTGGTAGGAGAGAGTCCGGTGGGTTTTCAACTCCCATCTTCGGATGAGGTAGTCCGCTCTGGATCTACAGCCAGGGCAGGGGTGATAGTTGATCTTTGAGTGGTGCTTGATGATGGATCCGATGGGTTTCCTTCTTGGAGATGAGGAACAACGGTCGAGGCCGTGAACCCTTCGAAGATCAAATCTCCTCGGATATCAGCAACGTAATTCAGGCTCCCGAATCCGATCTAATGACCAGGGGCGTAGTTGTCGATCTATTCAAGGTGACCAATTGAATTGGCACGCAGAGCGAAGCCGCCAAACACAAAAATCTGACCGGGGAGGAAAGTTTCCCCGGAAACGGCATCGTTGTTGATGATCGAACAAGCCATCGAACCTTCTGCTGACGACACAGTGGAACTCTCAATGAAAGCACAAATGTCGGTGTCAAAACCGGCCGGTCTCGGGTAGGGGTTCCCAAACTGTGCGTCTGAGGATCGAAGGTAATAGAAGACAAAGGGGACACAATGCTTACCCAGGTTCGGGCCCTCTTAATGGAGGTAAAACCCTACTTCCTGCTTGATTGACTTTGATGAGTATAGGGGTTACAAGAGTTGATCTACCTCGAGATTGTAATGGGATAAACCCTAGATGTCTAGCCTATATGAATTCTGATAGCCTCTATGGACTAAACCCTCCGGTTTATATAGACACCGGAGGGGCCTAGGGTTGTACAGAGTCGGCTTGCAGAAGAAGGAAATTACATATCCGGACACCAATCTTGCCATCCACGCATAGGAAAGTCCTATCCGGACACGAAGGAAGGCCTTCTACCTTGTATCTTCACGACCCATCAATCCGGCCCATATCACACAGCCCGGACACCCGAGGACCCCCCTAACCCAGGACTCCCTCACCGACCGATCAAGTACCAAACGTACGACACCTCCGAGTTCTGCACATGTTCAGCTCGATGACGTCCCTCGTCCTCTTGATCCAAAAAAGGTGTCGAGTAAGAAGATGAGTTCCGTCATCATGATGGCATGATGACGGTGATGGTGAAGTGATTCGCGCAGGGCTTCTCTTAAGCACTACGAAGATATGACCGGATGCGTAAACCTTGGAGGGGGCGCCGCACACGGCTAAAAATTGTTGGTGTGTGTTCTAGGTGCCCCCTACCCATGTATATATAGGTGGGAGGGGGAGGGGAGCAGCCTTGGGGCACCCCAAGTAGGAGGAATCCTACTTGGGGTCCTATCCCAATTCGCCCCCCCCCTTCCTTTTTACCGGAAGGGGGAAAAGGGAAGAGGGAAGCGGAAGGGAGGAAGGAAAGGGGGGCTCTTCCTTCCCCTATTCGGCCTCCTGCCTAAGGGGGGCACCCCTTGTGGGCTGGTGTGCTCCCCTCTTATGGCCCATAAGGCCCACTATTCCCCCGGGGGGTTCCAGTAACCCCCCCCCCCTCCCGGTACTCCGATAAATACCCGAAACACTTCTGGTGTCCGAATACTATCATCCTATATATCAATCTTTACCTCTCGACCATTTCGAGACTCCTCGTCATGTCTGTGATCTCATTTGGGACTTTGAACAACATTCGGTCATCAAATCACATAACTCATATAATACTAAATCGTCGTTGAACGTTAAGCGTGCGGACCCTACGGGTTCGAGAATTATGTAGACATGACTGAGACACCTCTCCAGTCAATAACCAATAGCAGAACCTGGATGCTCATATTGGTTCCTACATATTCTACGAAGATCTTTATAGGTCGAACCGTAATGACAACATACGTTATTCCCTTTGTCATCGGTCTGTTACTTGCCCGAGATTCGATCATCGGTATCTTCATACCTAGTTCAATCTTGTTACCGGCAAGTCTTTTTACTCATTCCGTAATACATCATCTCGCAACTAACTCATCAGTCACTTTGCTTGCAAGGCTTCTTATGATGTGTATTACCGAGAGGGCCTAGAGATACCTCTCCGATACCCGGAGTGACAAATCCTAATCTCGATTTATGCCAACCCAACAAACACCTTCGAAGATACCTGTAGAGCATCTTAATAATCATCCAGTTATGTTGTGACATTTTATAGCACACAAGGTATCCCTCTGGTATCCAGGAGTTGCATAATCTCATAATCAAAGGAGTATGTATTTGACATGAAGAAAGCAATAGCAATAAAACTGAACGATCAATATGCTAAGCTAACGGATGGGTCTTTTCCATCACATCATTCTCCTAATGATGTGATCTCGTTATCAAATAACAACTCATGTTCATGGTTAGGAAACCTTAACCATCTTTGATCAACGAGCTAGTCAAGTAGAGGCTCACTAGGGACACGGTGTTTGTCTATGTATTCACACATGTATTTGGGTTTCTGATCAATACAATTCTAGCATGAATAATAAACATTTATCATGAATAAGGAAATATAAATAACACCTTTATTATTGCCTCTAGGGCATATTTCCTTCACGAGCACTCCACATGGTTCTTTCAAAAACATTGGGAGATTTGTGGACCCGATGTTACAAAGGCGAGGCTGCCTACACTCCGCCACCTTCTGTATCCAATGTTTTTGAAATCTGCGGAAAGTCTAAAATTATCAAAAGCTGAGAGAGTACATGGCCATATATTTTGTGGTGTTCGGTGCACATGGCAAAGTGCGGATGACAAGTACAGAAGGAGGCAGAGTGTTATAGCTGTGGGACATGCCAGAGACTACCAGAAAAAAGGGTGAGACAACTGGGAATTTGACTCAGCGTGACAGAGTGCAACGATGAATTTCCTTCAAATTCTAGTTAGATGGTCTTTTTTGTGAGTGAGACAGATGGTCAAGAAAGAGCGGTGATGTTGAGTTCAGGTAGCTCTTATGTGTGGCGTCCAATATGTGAATTGTTTACTTTCACGCAGATCGATATGTGATAGAGTTGAATGGATACTCTGAAAGTTGGGAGCACAAAATAGAGTAAAGAGGAACTTAATTTTTCTCAAGCATTGACTGCGAAGAAGACAAGAAGGGACTACAGTTGCAGGTGGAATCGCATGGAGTCTTAGAGTAGCGGTGGTACTCATGGTATAATCTCAAGTCCAGAGTACATGAAGATTCGACGCATGGATGAATCCAAGATGGTGAAGAATATTCACCGAGGCGGAGTTTGTTAGAATTGTGTCGAATATTATTGCACAAGGTAGGTTACAGTGGGATTCTGAGTTCTATGATGTGTAGATAGAATATGAAGCTGTGTCCTAATAAGACACTTGTATTCTAGGCTTCTTATTTAACTTATAAAGGACGCTAGGATAGCAGCTCCTCTCAGGCCATCCACGCGGCCAGCAATCGCAAATCCCGTCCAGTTTCACTTCGTTCCCTGCCTAGCCTCTATCGCTGACGGGCGGGCCCTGGGGTCGTGGGTCCACCGATGGGGAGCCTATAGAGAGTCTTCCCTTTCCTTCCCCAATCCGCTGCCTCCTCTTCCCCCGACCCTCCCTGAGGGAGTCCTGGATTAGGGGGTGTTCGGGTAGCCGGACTATACCTTCGCCGGACTCCTGGACTATGAAGATACAAGATTGAAGACTTCGTCCCGTGTCCGGATGGGACTTTCCTTGGCATGGAAGGCAAGCTAGGCGATGCGGATACTCAAGATCTCCTACCATTGTAACCGACTCCGTGTAACCCTAACCCTATCCGGTGTCTATATAAATCGGAGGGTTGTAGTCCGTAGGACGAGAACGATCATCATACACAATCATACCATAGGCTAGCTTCTAGGGTTTATCCTCCTTGATCTCGTGGTAGATCTACTCTTGTACTACCCATATCATCAATATTAATCAAGCAGGAGTAGGGTTTTACCTCCATCGAGAGGGCCCGAACCTGGGTAAAAACATCGTGTCCCTTGTCTCCTGTTACCATCCGACCTTGACGCACAGTTCGGGACCCCCTATCCGAGATCCGCCGGTTTTGACACCGACATTGGTGCTTTCATTGAGAGTTCCTCTGTGTCGTTGCATTTAGGCCCGATGGCTCCTTTGATCATCAACAATGATGAGGTCCAGGGTGAGACTTTTCTCCCCGGACAGATCTTCGTCTTCGGCGGCTTCGCCCTGCGGGCCAATTCGCTTGGTCATCTGGAGCAGATCGAAAGCTACGCCCCTGGCCATCAAGTCAGGTTTGGAAGCTTAAACTACACGGCGGATATCCGCGGAGACTTGATCTTCGACGTGTTCGAGCCACAGCCAAGCGCACCGCACTATCTCGAGGTGCATGATCTAGCTCTGCCTCCGAACAGTGTCCTGGAGGCCGCACACGCACCGGTTCCGACCCTTAACTCGGAGCCTATTGCGCCAATTGACGATGAGCGGTTGGAATTCACCTCGGGGGCTGCGATCTCAAAGGCGATCGAGCCGAACGCCAGCCCCGCACTCCGCGTGACCCGTGATCCCGAAGGTCCAGACTCCTCCCCGGACTCCGAACCCCCCGCGCCCCTGCCAGTCGAAGCCGATTGGGCGCCGATAATGGAGTTCACCGCCGCGGACATCTTTCAGCACTCGCCTTTTGGCGACATCTTGAATTCTCTCAAGTCTCTCTCTTTATCAGGAGAGCCCTGGCTGTATTACGGTCAGCGAGGATGGGATACGGACGATGAAGAAATTCAAAGCCCTCCCACCACCCACTTGGTAGCCACTGTCGACGATTACACCGACATGCTTGCCTTCGGCTCCGAAGACTTCGACGGTATGGATGACGAAGTAGGAGATGAACAGGAACCAACACCTGTAGGGCGCTGGACGGCCACCTCGTCATATGACGTATATATGGTGGATGCTCCAAAAGATGGAGATGGCGATGGAACAGCGGGGGATGACACCTCCAAGAAACAGCCAAAGCGACGACGTCAACGGCACCGCTCTAAATCCCGCCATAGTAAAAACGGTGATTCCGGCACGGGAGATAATACTACCCCGGATAGCGCCGAAGAACACCCAACCCAGCAAGATTCAGCGCAGGAAGATGGAGAAGCCAGCCCTCATGAGAGAGCGGCAGAACGAGAGGTTGAGGATGATAACTATATGCCTCCCTCCGAAGACGAGGCAAGCCTCGATGACGACGAATTCGTCGTACCATCAGACCCCGCCGAACAAGAGCGTTTCAAATGCAGGCTTTTAGCCACGGCGAACAACCTGAAGAAAAAGCAGCAACAGCTTAGAGCTGATCAAGATTTGCTAGCTGATAGATGGATTGAAGTCCTTGCGGCCGAAGAGTACGAACTCGAGCGTCCCTCCAAGTATTATCCTAAGCGCAGGCCGCTACCCTGATCAGAGGAGGAAGCACCTACATCACCAGCGCACGATATGGCAGACCGGCCACCTCGCGGCCGCGACAGAGAGGCCTGTCGAACCTCCACCCAAGCCATGCCCCGACACCGCTCAACCAAGGTACGGGAAAGTGCGCCAGACCTGCGAGATGTACTGGAGGATAAAGCAAGGCAAACAAGATCGATCTATGGATCGCGCAGGCGCCCAACTACACGTGATGATGATCTTCACTCCGGACACAATAAATCCGGCCGGGCCAAACACAACAGACATAGCTCTTCCGAGCTGCGTCGTGACATAGCCCAGTACAAGGGCGCCGCACACCCACTATGCTTCACAGATGAAGTAATGGATCATAAAATCCCAGAGGGTTTCAAACCCCTAAACATCGAATCATACGATGGCACTACAGACCCGGCGGTATGGATCGAGGATTATCTCCTTCACATCCACATGGCACGTGGCGATGATCTACACGCCATCAAATACCTCCCTCTCAAACTCAAAGGACCGGCCCGGCACTGGCTTAATAGCCTGGGACCTGGAAGCCGCATTCCTCGACAACTTCCAGGGCACTTATGTGCGACCACCGGATGCCGACAACCTAAGCCACATAATTCAGCAGCCAGAGGAATCGGCCAGGCAATTCTGGACACGGTTCCTAACAAAGAAAAACCAGATAGTCGACTGTCCGGACGCAGAGGCCCTAGCAGCCTTCAAGCATAACATCCGCGACGAGTGGCTTGTCCGGCACCTGGGACAGGAAAAGCCGAAATCCATGGCAGCCCTCACGACACTCATGACCCGCTTTTGCGCGGGCGAAGATAGCTGGCTAGCTCACAGCAACAACTTATCAAAGAACCCTGGTAATTCGGATACCAAGGACAAAAGTGGCAGGACACGTCGAAATAAACAAAAGCGCCGCGGTAGCAGCGACAACAATGAAGATACGGTAGTCAACACCGAATTCAGAGGCTATAAATCCGGTCAGCGGAAAAAGCCATTTAAAAAGAATACTCAGGGCCCGTCCAGTTTGGACCGAATACTCGATCGCTTGTGCCAGATCCATGGCACCCCCGAAAGGCCAGCCAATCACACCAACAGAGATTGTTGGGTGTTCAAGCAGGCAGGCAAGTTAAGAGCCGAAAACAAAGACAAGGGGCTGCATAGCGATGACGAAGAGGAGCCCAGGCCGCCGAACAACAATGGACAGAAGGGGTTCCCCCACAAGTGCGGACGGTGAACATGATATACGCAACCCACATTCCCAAGAAGGAGCGGAAGCGTGCGCTACGGGACGTATACGCGATGGAGCCAGTTGCTCCAAAGTTCAAGCCATGGTCCTCTTGCCCGATCACTTTTGATCGAAGGGACCACCCCACTAGCATTCGTCATGGCGGCTTTGCCGCATTGGTTCTCGACCCAATCATCGACGGATTTCATCTCACAAGAGTCCTCATGGACGGCGGAAGTAGCCTGAACCTGCTTTATCAAGATACAGTACGGAAAATGGGCATAGATCCATCAAGGATTAAGCCCACAAGAACGACCTTTAAAGGCGTTATACCAGGTGTAGAAGCCAATTGTACAGGCTCCGTAACACTTGATGTGGTCTTCGGATCTCCGGATAACTTCCGAAGCGAAGAGTTAATCTTCGACATAGTCCCGTTCCGCAGTGGCTATCACGCCCTGCTAGGACGAACCGCATTTGCCAAATTCAATGCGGTGCCGCACTACGCATACCTCAAGCTCAAGATGCCAGGCCCTCAAGGAGTAATCACGGTCAACGGAAACACCGAACACTCCCTCCGTACGGAGGAGCACACGGCGGCTCTCGCAGCGGAAGTACAAAGCAGCCTTTTTAGGCAACTCTCCAGTCCGGCCATTAAAAAGCCAGACACTGCCAAGCGCGCCCGGAGTAACCTACAACAAGACCGCCTGGCCCGTTCTGAGCAGGCGTAGCAATGCGGCCCCAACCCCAGCCATCGCGACATAGCGGAGCTAGTACCTCGCGTACATAATTACGCCCTTGAAATACCATGGGCACAGGGGAAGGGGCATAGTAACGGCATGCTCCCAACACGGCTTAAAACGTACTAGGGGCTGCCGGATTCTTTTTTACTTTCAGGACTCCACACTTTGGACGACCTGTTCGGCAATTCGGCTACCGCACAAACGATGCAAGACCCAGGGAAGCAGACAAAGCTACGCCGCAATATGGAACTCTCAGGTGGTATTACGAGCGGTATATCTGTTTCGAACACAACTCCGCGGCCTGCCCCCGGTCAGGACATGTTAAATAGTCTAATATATTTTTGCTTATCTCACTACTTGTATCGTTCGGCTTTGATAAATAGCCTCTTTATAAACAATGCATAGCTTTTTGCCTATTTTTTGCATTATTTTCTTTTAATATATATGTTTATTAAATAACATGATCGCACCCGTACACCATGGTACGGCAAACACGCCAGGGGCTTCAGTACCCTTCGATCTGGCGTGAGAAGTCCGTACACTTTCACAAGTGCGGCACCCCGAACTTATAGCACTATATGCATCGGCTCCGAATCATGATTTGGGTCAATAGTTTGGGGTCTGCCCTTGTCAGCCACCGGCGGTCTTCTCGCTGGGGTGGAGGAATAGGGGGTCCTGCCAGATCCGACCTGCAGGCAAAGGGCAACGGCGGGGGCGCTTGATTCGATCCAGTGCTAGCGCCATGGACCGATCCGTGTAGGAGAGAGAGGAGGGAGAAAGAGAGACCAAAGAGGAGTGGTGGATGACGAGAGGAGGGAGAAAGAGAGAGGAAATAGGAGAGGGAGGCTCAGCAGCGGACGGGACAGGGTCGCCGGCCGGCGTCGGCCTGCGTCGGCGAGGTCGCTCGCCCAGCTGCCAAGGAGGGAAAGGCGACGGGACCGGCATCCGGGGAGGCGGCGGCGGCGGGACTGCATGAACTGGACAAGGTGGTCCTCGCCAAACAAGCGGGCGGCAGCAAGGTATAGAAGCGGGCACCCGTGTATTTTGTTCTCTGTTGGTTTCTCCTCTTGTCTGGTCTAATTTCATGGTCAAAACGGACTGCAGGAAGGTCCTCGCCAAACAAGCGGGCAGCGGCAAGGTATAGAGGCGAGCTCCCGTGTGATTTGTTCTCTGTTGATTTCTCCTCTTGTCTAGTCTAATTTCGTGGTCAAAACAATAGCAGATTTCTTCATTGGTTGATTTGATTTGGGGCTGATTTTCCCCTGGATTCCTTCCTCTTACAGTTCCTTTCCAACTTGTTGTTCATCGCTTGTTTCCCAACCACAGGTGCTCCCCACGGTGAGGAATGGACGCTCTCGACACCTTCCTTCCCAACCAGGTGCTCCTCTATCTCTCTCTATGTGTTGTGTGATGAATGTGTGGTAGTGGGAGTGGGATAGGGAGAGGTAAAGAGAGCAGATTCCAAATGCAATGGAAAGGAACTTTCAGTCCAAGTTTAATTTTCATTGGGCATTCAATTTCTTAATTTGATCTTCTCAAATTTTTGGCTAGGTTTATAAACATACATGCACATGTATATCTAATTGGATTGTTAGCTGAACATTTTCTCTAATGTACATATCTGAAATTACTAATGTGTGGGTTTCCTAAACATGATATTTGCAGATATGAGAAAGAAGAAATAGGACCAAGAAAATTAGTTGCTCATATATTCATGTGTCGTGCGGAGAAGAACCCGAATGGAGAACTTGGTATGCCGAGTAATGTGCAGGTACATAATTATCATCATAGCAAATAGAATTATCTGAATATTGTTTGGAGGATAACAATTCCTCAAATTGGCTCATTTAATTTAGACTGTACGCCCAGTTATTGTTGTCTTGGTTACTCCATTTGTCCAAACTACAAAATACATATTCTTTTCAGTCATGTATATTCGCACTGGCTTAACTAATAATGAATTCATCAAATGCCCTTGCTTATGATAGTATCTCTTTGGCATTTTCCTCTACATGCTTCTTTTTTGGGCTATCTGTCTTTCCATACCCTGCTCTCCTTACTTATTTTATTATTAGTCGAATATAATATCAGATCATCTACCATCACTATTCTTTACTACAATCTCATAGGAAAGAAGTCTGATTAGTTTGGTATTCTTAGCTGGCATTCAAAATGGGATGTTGCGCTGCCATTAAATGAGCATAAATATAATGAGAAGGTGCACACAAAGTGGAAGCTTAGATTAATGCTTTAGAGTTTAGCCTGAATATAGCCAAGCAGTATTCTTACTAGGCTGCTGTTTAAGTACCTGTGCAACAATATCAAAAGGATGCAACACCTAAAATATGTAGGGTTTGTAAGCTTGGAGCAAGAGTGCAATGGAAAATGTTTACTGTGTTCCATTAAAACAGATAAGAAAGTAATTTAGTTTGGGTGGATTGATTAGTTATAAAAAGTAGATGGTCCTTTGCTTGGATCTTTACGTTTAGTCATTGCTTTTCTACTTTAAACTGACGGATTTATCTTCAGCTAAAAAAAGACAGCTGGCTTGGTTAGCTTCAAGAAGAAAAATATTTCAAAACCGTGTAGCTGTAGAGAAATATTTCATGTCTATTTCCCTGATTTCCAGTCCACTTTATGAAAGTCTGCTGTAACTGTTTGCGTAAGTGGTTGTATGATATGTTGAATATGCTGTGTCGAGCTAGACGGGTATGTTTGCTTGTCTTTGGAAATATCCACCTGTTGTGTTCTGCATTGACCTGCATTTATATTGGCAGCTCTGTTCTTATTTGTCTCTGTTCTGATAGTTTTAGGTGAGAACAGAGTATTTATAGTTGTGACATGCACTACAGGCTTTTCATAATTATTAATTCTTTAAATGTGACCGTGCCGCCGTGCCGACAAATATTGTTCCTCAATTTAGTTGATGTGCCTACCGTGTTTTAGGCGTGTTGTTCTTTCTTAGATAATCATAAATTGACAGGTTCTTGCTTCTATTAGTTAAAATATCTTACATTAGGATGTACTGTGTTGTGCTTTCATGCAATTGTCTTGATTTAGACAACAACTGAACCCAATCACTGATTAGTAGAGTTAGTCATGAGATGAGGCACAGAAGAGTTGAGAGGGGCAGCCGTCGTATTTACGATGCATGAAAGTGGCTCATGATTCCATTCAAGTAATGGATATATAGTAGTTGCTAATTATATTTATACTGATTGCAAGCATAATTAGCCTATTGTCTATGTAGTTTGCTGATTATACTCTTTCCATTCGTGTTTCACCCTCCTAAGGCATTTTTTCTGTCTGCCGCAGGTTGCTTTTGTCCTCTCATCTGCTATTTGGTCTTCGTCTATTGCTCTGCTGGCTCGTCATCTCCTCGGTTGGAGGTTGTTCTTGGTCCTGCCATTTGTTCTTGTTAGAGCTCACTGAAATATTTGTTCTCACCTATGCTAATGCCTTTCTGCTAAACTAGGAATTATTTCATTGTTGGAAGCTTTCATTTGCATATATGCGTAATGGGCCGTGTATTTATTTTGTTTCACTCAGATTCTGGTGTGTTACCGCGCCTCTAGGTGGTCAGGGTGGTTCCTAGCTGGGCCTTGCTCCCTATGGTTGTTGCATTGCTGGTGACTACTTTGTTTGACCAGTGTCACATCCTTTCGCGATTCTGTATACGGCAACTCCGCAGGTCCCGGACTGGTTGGGCTCTCTTAGAAAGCGTTAAATTGGGTCGAATGTTTGCCTGTTGATGGAATTGATGTTTTGGGGCGGGTGTAGGGTTGAAGCAGTATGAGTGTATGACCAAATGGGCAGATGCCAGTAAGATTGAGCTGACGTCCTTATTGATGTTTTGGGGCGGGTGTAGGGTTGAAGTAGTATGAGTGAATATGACCAAATGGGCGGATGCCAGTACGATTGAGTTGACGTCCTTATTGATGTTTTGGGGCGGGTGTAGGGTTGAAGCAGTATGAGTGTATATGACCAAATGGGCGGATGCCAGTACGATTGAGCTGACATCCTTATTGATGTTTTGGGGCGGATGTAGGGTTGAAGCAGTATGAGTGTATATGACCAAATGGGCGGATGCCAGTACGATTGAGCTGGCATCCTTATTGATGTTTTGGGGTGGGTGTAGGGTTGAAGCAATATGAGTGTATATGACCAAATGGGCGGATGCCAGTACGATTGAGCTGACGTCCTTCATGTGATTAGCCATAGTAATTGCCTAGAGACCTCATAGCTCTATTATTATTTGTTACCAAAACATCCGAATCATGTGCGTGTGTTTGTATATCATCTTTCTTTCTGAAATGTAATTTGGTTGTGTGAGCCAGAAGCTTCCTGCCGTTATTGGTACAAGTAATGGGGGATAGCATGTTTTTTTCTTCTATATTGAATACAGATGCGAACAACCCTGCTCGAGCAGCTAAGAAATAGTGAGTTATTTTGGTTTTCAGCTTCAGATCTTGCGCTGGCAGGAATGACAATTATGAGTTATGTGTTCTTACTTAATATCAATAAATATTTAAATTTTGTAACATTTTTCCTACTTTTTCCAGGTTGGTGATACATACTTTTCTGATGTTAACTGTGGAAATAGGCAAGCCAATAGCCATGTTTCTTCTTTGCTGCTCTAGCTGTCATGTGCTGCATAGTTCTTTCCGCCCCACATACTACTGGCTACCTCTTTTGATTATGTTCATGAGCGTTATTTCATATTGGATAGAAACCTTGATTGAATTTTAATTATATATTATGTTCATAATTAATTACAAGTGAGAACATATGTCCTATAAGTGTGCTCTGTCTCTCCCTTTGCAAGTGTGATATGATATCAACCAAATTATGTGAGCGTATTATATCAATGCAGTGGTGGCTCATGATCTCTACTGAATTATGTAAGCGTATTATATCAATGCTTGACCTAATTTTCAAAGCATGGCAGCGGTTTGTGGAGTGTTGAAATCTAATATATGCCTTTTTTTAATTTCCATGTAAAGCCAAGGTGTTCCCCTGTTTAGAATTTTAGATAAAAGTCAATACTGAAGCACTTCCTAATGTTTACTTCAACATAATGTTTAAGATTGTTTCTTCTTAATGATGTTTGATCTAGCTTGTCAGTAAAACACGCTCACAATTATTTGTTCTTCCTTGATTAAATGGCCACATTCTTATGTTGGATTGGTTCAGACCAGGGTGCTGCTTCACTCACTTTCTTTGCCTTTCATAGATCCTCCGTTGCTTTTGGTCATGGCCTTTATGCTTGAAGTGGGGGTCATAGGATTTTGATGCACGAGATGAGATTCTCATGGGGTTACTGGCCACAAATAGGCGAGGTAAAAACTAGGCTCTATCTCTACAATATCTGTTTAGCCAATTGGATCTGATCTCCTTGAGCGAATGTTTGTCTAATTTGCTCACTCATTTCTGCTTTACTTTGTGTATGTGAAGTGATGCAACTGAATTCCGTTGGTGCCAACTTACTTTTTGTGTGCTTTTAGAGTAATTAGTGCACAATGGCCTCTCCAGAGGTCCTCTATAGTTCATGTTTTTTCTTTCCCTACATCCTATCAGAAGTTATTGCAGCCTTGGTTCATATGAATACGTGTTTACTGTCATATTATTATAGGCCATGTTTCGCAACCCGAGGTGGTCACCTTGATCTAATGCCAGGTTGTCTGCTTCAATGAGTTGCGAGATAAGAACTATTTTTTTCTTACTGAAGTCATTTGAAATGAGTTTAAAAATGGAGAAACAGATTGTACTCCCTTCGATTCTTTTTACCCTGCGCATAACTTCCATCCCGGATACCAAGAAGAGCCCTGCTCGAATTATTTTGGACAAACTTGCCCCTTCTTTTGACAGGATTAGATGCATGCAGCAGCGCACAGATAACTAGGAAAGTCGCAAGTCTTTGCATGCAACAGCCCACCGGCCAATACTAAAAGAGCAGTTAACGCATGCGATGGTGGGTTGCATGCAGCGGCGCACCAAACGAGGAGAGAAGCGGATAACTAGGAAAGGAATTAACGCGCACGCGGGCTCCTCCAGTGCATGTGATGCGGTAGATGAGGGGTAGACTGGGAAAGAGGTGAGGCAAAAGCAGAACACGCAGAGCAATTCGAAAAAATGAAAGAAAGTTATGCGCAGAGTAAAACGGATCGGAGGGAGTATCATGCTTTTGTACAAAATCCAGAGGTCTGTTCCATTCCAAGAAATACATGGAGATCTTAACATTGCTATGTGTGTGTAGGCTTAAATAGTTTGCTAGGCATTAAGCTCGGTCACCTGTTCGCACATGGACGGTAGTGATTTCTTTTGCCCTGTAATATTTAGCATTTCTACTATATATCATTTCTTTCTAGACCAGGGATGTACAGAAGTAACGTTTATTTCGGCCCTATAGAATTCTTCATATACTACTGCATCTTTGTTTATCGCTAGAGCTGTTGTCGGTACCAAATGTGCAAACGGTACCAACTTCATACAACGAGCTATGCCTGATAGTTATTGGTGTCATTTCTCCTTCTGAAATCGTAGTTTTCCAATTTGTAGGAGCTTTGGTAAGGTTGCTCACCAATGAGCTGGAAGTGTTTTTGTCCTGGGTACTTGCATGATTGAAGAATAAATTGGGCATTCCTAAATGTGCTATTGCATATCAAAGGTGAAATAATCCCATTTTCTTACTTCAATCTCAAGTGAAGATTCTCCTGTTCACTAAAATTCTCTGTCACGGGGATCTGAACTGGCCGGCGTTGCTGCTAATGCTCCTGCCACTGCACTTACTAACACCATGGAAATTGGCCTTGCTCAGCCACCTAGGCTTAAGAGGTACGACCTCTCTAGGCAATGAAGCATAATACCCTGTTAGCTACCAATCCAGACTGGAAATACATGCATGAATCATAAAAAAACAGTAATAAGAAACCCTGTGCAATCAAGCTTCTGTTCTTATAGCAATTACAGTTTTGATACCTCTGTTTTTTTATATCATCCTGTTGGGTTTCTGTTTCTCTTCATATAGGATACAGATATGTGATTCTCATGTGATCCTTTTGCTGGAAACTTGCTAATCTTAAGGGTGTTGCTACTGGTGTAAAAACTGTTTTATCAATAGAACTAAAGTAGTAGCTAATCCAAGCATTGAAGAATTGACGCAGAGGTTACACTATATTGGCATAAAGTCAGAGCAGCGCCTGAAGACTACACAAGATAGTTTCTGGTGACCTTCAGTCTATATGTCCTAACCAACAGCAGCCACCCTTTTTTTTGTATCAATCGATCCAATATCTTTGCCCTTTTGGCGTTGCTCTGAGCAAGATATCTATAGCCTTTAGATTTCCATTCGTGTATGATACTGCATGTACACTTTAGACCTCATTACTGTCTCTATGGTCAAAACAAGTTTGTGATCACTTGTGCTATATATGTAATCAACTTCCCTTCTACTAATATTTTCAGAAGACTATTTTTATATGTTTACACTGGTTAGAGAAAATCATGAATTGCCAGCAACAATTTTTTATTTCCATATGTTTCAATCTGTCTCTAAATATTTTTATGTGTACTCTTTCAATACTTGCTTGCTCTCGCCCTTTGCATCATTGGCGCAACGGGTCATCTAGTATAATTAAGGGGGTAGACACATGATGTAACTTGGGAAAGTATCAGGCGCTCCAAATTCAAAAAAGTCATTCTTAATTGTAATAAAAAATTACGGTAAAAATGTGAATGTTCACAAGGAATGTAACTATAATCCTTAAAAATTTCTGGTCCAAACTTGAAACGCACATTGAGAAATAAAAATGTGAAATCTAGCATGAATAGTGTAAGAAAAAAGACAAAAGCAATATTGACACTATTCACATCTGGATTTTACCTTTTTTGTTTCTCAATGTGCATTTCGAGTTTGGATATGATACTTTTAGGAGTTGTAGTCGAATTTGTGAACATTCATATATTTTCTGAATTTTTTTGATACATTTAAGAATGATTTTTTTGAATTTGGCGCACCGGGGGTACCCCGAGGATGGGAATACCTGATACTTTTACTAATGTAACTTATGCCAACATAATAGCACAAGCACGCGGGGGTGCTAGCGGCGTGTGTCGGCGCCCGGGCGACCGGTATGCCGTATTGTAGCGGCGTCATGGAAAGGAGCGCCCATAGTCAGGTCCCCGGGAACGTAGTCATATCGGTGAACCTCGTTAACAAATCTCAGTGTCGTGCTCATGTGATTGCTTGGTCCTCAGTAGATCGACTTTGCGTCTCAGATTGATTCTAACAAGGGTTTTACTCCGTCTTTTTTTTCTTTTCGAGTTCCATTCGTGTATTTCTTTGGATCTTTGATTAATGATGTTGGTAACTGGCAACTATTTCCACCTCCATCGTGGAGATGTGCCCCACAAAATACAAGCCAACAATGATGCAGAAGGAGGTGCAGCGTTGGCAAGCTCCTGTTGAGGGGTGGATCAAGGCGAATGCCGATGGAGCTACTACCAAACAAGCTGACAGAGGTGGAGGAGGTCTAGTTCTCCGTGACCACAACGGGGCTTTTCTTGCAGGGGCATGCCATTCCTTTCCACACGTTGGTGATCCCCGTCAAGGTACTGGCTTGCAGAAGAGCAGTTCAAGTAGCACAGGAGAGAAATATTCAGAGGCTTCACGTAGAGCTGGACAGTCAGAAGGTGGTTCAGATGCTAAACCAGCCAGGGAAGAATTTTAGCTCACTGGGGCCGTGGATTGAAGAGATTAAGGAGATGTTCCAATCCTTTGTTGAGGTAAAGGCTACGTGGGTACGACATTCCGCTAATACTGCCCTGGACTTTTGTTGGATGTAATTTCGGATGAACACCCAAACTTTTATAATTAAATAAAGCGGCGGCATTTCCCATAAAAGAAACAATGATGCTTTGTTTTGTGTTATGCATTTGAAAGACTAGCCGTACTAATACTTCAGGTCTTTATTGATTGAATAGTGATGTTTACAGAAACCGAGATTGGATCATAAAGTATACCCAGCCACACATGACGGCGGACGGCCAACATAAATGAAAGAGCGAATTTTTAGCTGGCTTAATACTTTAGCAGAAACTCGTGTGCTTGCTTTGGGTCATGTTAAAACTCATCTATATAAGCACCGTCAAGCATCAAGAAACTAGCACAAGAGTCATGAGCTCAGAAACGCCAACCAAAGATAACAAACTGAAAGAGAGGAACAACTCAACATAACGCAAATCCTCAAGCGAGTTCCAGCCTGCCATAAAAGAATTGTGCTAAAGCCCCCAGAAACTAACACCAAACAGCGTCAATGATTTAGGATTCGCACAAATACCGAACGACATCTATAGAAAATCTCCGCATGATGTTTACAGGTCAGAGCATTCGAAAATGCGGGCAGCAACCAGCCACAAAAGAGGCACCAGCCGAAACGAGGTATCATCAGGTTGAACATGCAGAGAGAATGCGGATGATTTCAGAGATTCCTAAAGAGGAGTATGAGGTGCGAAACAGTACCAATGGGCGAACAGTCTAGTTTCCTACTTTGCTGGATTGCACACACTATGCGGTAACTGCTATTTGCTTGGGACCATTGAAGCGGCCAGGCCTCCCATTCGCATTCCCGTTCCCGTTGTGAACGGGGCGTGGCTGATGGTGTCCGTTCCCATTCTGGCGGTAGTCATCTCCGTTCTGGCGGTAGCCGTCCCTGTTCTGGCGGAAGCCATCTCCGATCTGGCGGTAGCCGTCCCTGTTCTGGCGGAAGCCATCTCCGATCTGACGGTAGCCGTCCCTGTTCTGGCGGTAGTCATCTCCATTCTGGCGGTAGCCGTTCCCATCCTGACGGTAGTCATTCCTGTTCTGACGGGAGTCATTCTGGCGGTAGTCATTCCCCTGCAGTCCTCGACCATGGCCTGAGTACTCGTTCTGATTTCTGTTATCATTCCTCATGTTATTGCCATCACGGTAGTTGTTACCATTGTTCACAAAGCCCGCTCCCCGTCCTCTGACGTTTTCACCATCACGGTAGTTATTGTTGTTCCCAAAGCTCGGACCCTGACCCCTGAAGTTGTCGCCATCACGGTAGTTGCCATTGTTCACAAAGCCTGCTCCCTGTCCCCTGAAGTTGTCGCCATGGTAACCACCTCTGTCTGGCAGAACCCGACTGCCCCGAGCATTGCCATTGTACTCACTATGGGTGACTCCATTAACAACTGAAAGTTTTTTTGGGGGGAATTAACAACTGAAAGTTATAATCCAAGCATGCAAGGCCTAGAAACCAGCAAAAATATGACTTGCAACGATGGAATTAAACTAAAACAAATATGCAAAGGAGGCAGCATTTACTGTGCACATGGATCAGTTATCAGCAGCATAACTTAATCGGAGATGGGAAGGAAAACAAATTGCAATTTAATTGGCTTCTAACCATCCAGATGCTATCTTATACTACCTCCGTTCGAAATTAAGTGTCGCTGATTTAGTACAAAGTTGTTCATTTTAATTTTTTGAGAGTAAGGACTTCTTTTCAGATGGAAAGCAAGGACACACCAACGGTTGCATATGACATGTCCACCTGTGAAAGGCGGACTAAAACTATGGAAGAAATCATTCTATTTTAGTTGCATATATGACGTGCCGATATCATGATGCAGCTCACCTCGTTTTGGAGTTCGCTTCTCCTCGACATAAGACACATACGAGCCAAAACGAACTTTAAATACCTAAAAGTCAAAACGAGTATTAGTTATAGAGCTCTTGCAACATCTTGCAGATACCTAAAATGCTGAAATGACGATGGACAAGTAGGCCAAGTTACAATTAGCCCTCCACTATTTTAGACAATGTAGCTAAATGTGCTCCAGCTAACTTAAAGTTGCACAAACTGAAACAGAATGCAACAGTGTAGCTAAATTTAACTTGTAAAGTAATAGCGTGAACTGAGAAAATACACTGGGAGAACAAACCTCGATTGCTGCATTCATTGATTTTTCAGACTCAAATTCAACAAAGCCAAAGCAGAACCCATCAGCCTGCAATGCAAAACTAATGTTAGCAAGCATATGTTTCATAGAAACCAAGCCTACATTCACACAATGTTAACTAACCTGACGGTGTACAACTTGTATACCACGAGGCTTGATTGAACCAAACTTACTGAACTCAGCCTCAACCATTTCGATAGTTGCATTCATAGGCAAGTTCTTCACAAAGATTGAATACCCTTGGTCTGCAAACAAGGTAGTGTTATAGTTCAGTACAACAAAGATATGTGCTTCAATTTTCTATAAAACAGATGGAGAAAGCACAAACCATCAGAAATATTTTGGTCATTTGGAGGCGCAGTATCAGCTGAATGCGTAGTTTTTGCAGGAACAGGCGAAGATTTCTCCCCATTTTCAGCTCTCTTTACTGTTGGATTTGGTCTAGGTTTGGGTTTGGGTTTGGGTTTGGTAATGGGTGCTGGCGGTATGCTCTCATTTGTGGCCTTAACCTATCATGCAAGTCACAGAAGCCAGTAAGCGAGCATAACAGATCGAGTTAATTATTATTCCACATCCAAAACTCACTCAATTCTGGCAGTACAATTAGTGGGGGAAACTGCAGGAGAACAAGAGGAACTTACAATTGATGCATAAGTCTTCTTAATAACATCCTTCTGAGCTGAAGCAGGAGTAGGTGCTACCTCAGGTATCTTAATAGCATCATTCTTAATTTGAGAATTTTCATTTTCAAATGAATTTATGACTTTCTCCTTGCTAGAAATACTCTCTACAGATGGATCCATGACTTCATCACTGATGGAAATATTCTCTGCCGATGGATTTATGACTTCAGCATCCACAGGAATCGTCTCTGCAGATGGATTTATGACTTCACCATTGGTGGAAATATTCCCTGCAGATGGAAGCTCTGGGTCCATGCTCTCGTTGACAGATGTTTCTGGTCAAATATTGAAATGTCAGCAAGCTATGAAACGATCAGTTCAAAGATGAAATTCCATTACCTGGTTCAGCTGGAAATGGAGCAATCTGAGTGTTTCCATTAACATGGTCAACTAAAGCTTCATTTGTCTCAGCCAATGGCATCTCCGGCACAGCTCGAAGCACATCATTCAAAACAAAATAGCCTCCATTTTCTTGTGGAGCAAGGAAGAATGACTGAACAAATCTATGTTTCACAGTATCAAGCATGGTAAGAGATCCAGTAACCAAAATGAGCACACCACCACCGTGGGATGGCTGAGTATCTACATTATCTAACTGTATCAAACAGCCCTTCATATCTGCAGATAAGAAGTGTTGATTGATAGCCTGGTCAAGCACATCAAACAAGTCAGTTATAACAAATCAGGTGACTAGACATGGATAAACAAGTAACATGTATAAAGTGATATGACCATGTAGCTGATTATACAATACATATTAGACAAATTAAATAAGAGATGCTGAAAAAACTATACTTACTGCAGGCAAATGATATTACATGGATTATCCTTAATAATAGTAGTGGAGAAACATTACCTACAGAATATATTGGCATGCGCACCCTTTAGCTAATCAACCAACTTTCATCAATATGTGTGGCCTATAGATTTGATTAATTGCACAATACCACCACTACCACTACTACTACCTGCCCAATTTACAGTAAAAAAAGTACTCTGCGTAGGATACCACATGAGAACATGGAAGTAGTATCCCGTTGCGAATTACCACACCAAAGTAGCCTGATGATCACAACATGCTAGCAAAATCTACCCTTAAACAAACTAGCTGTTATTTGTCCTCAATACTATCGACCAAAACAAGCTCTGGTATAAAATAAGTGAACGTGTGCCCTGAATTCTAGTTTCCACCGAATCACTTTAATCTATACACCTTATACATAATAGTAAGATCATAGAATACTACTGCTGTACTGCAGAGAACTTACGTATGTAGTGGTTATAGATGTCAATGGACCATCAGAATCTGGTCGACCAAGGATACTTTCATCATGATAGAACTTATGGACATGCTCTGGTGACGAACCCAAAACTCTGTAGTATTGTTGAGCAAACGCATTCCCAATCTGTCAGCAAGACCAATCATGTTTAGCAATACTGCTATTATTCTAGATTAATAATAAATAGGATGGAGAAAAACAGTACCACATCCGGGTGAAAAGGACGTACGAAATTCCCAGTTGGTGTAGACATTGCTGCACAATAGATGACACTGCTTAGTATCTAATGTTTTGAGACGAATGAATATTGTGTGACGATCGAGCAGCATAAAAAGTTTGTAGCTATTCAAAAACTATCAGAAAGGTTCACAGTAAATTGTAAACATTGTTGCAGGAAAACAAACTGTTGCCTCAAAGGAAAATACAGTGATTGGCTGAGCAACCATCTATAAGGTCCTACAGTTTCCAAACACCCAAACCATTGGCAAATAACTATCAACAACTCAGTACCACAGTGGCCTTTGTCCATCATGAATGGATGCTGACTCATATTTCACGAATTAATGGCACAACTTACATAGCATGTATCACATATATCACTGTAGCCACAGACAATTGGTACAAATATAGCACAATGACAATAACTATCAGATTGAGAAATTGCAGATACAACCATTGGCATTTGAACTCATAATTGTCCCCCAAATTTCTCCCAATCGTCACATAAAACAATAAAAAATTATTCAGCAGACTCGACCTAAGCTTATCAACATTGGAAAACCATCACAAAAGCTAGCTTTAATTGCTTTCTGCAAAGGAAAATTGACGTCCATATAGAAAAAACAACTCACAATAAGAAAATGATTGAAATTTCAGAATTGAAATGGTAAACTAGCTAACAAAATGAACAAACTATACATCAAAACACCCACTAGACCAGCTGCACATAAGCCTATTGCATTGCAAAAATCATGTTCCACGAGGGAAAAGCAATACCAAATGTCTGCAGCACAGTGACATGAAACACCCCCACCAAAATCTGAAAACTTACAAGACTCATAACTCATAAGTTACCTATCTAATGACCACAGCAAAAATTGCATTTCACTATCAGTGCTAGGCTGTTGATACTCCAAACCAGTCAACAGACAACATTAGTTTAATAGTGACTGAGAATCTAGTCTGTCTAGATAAATGAAGGTGACAATTTCACACAACAAACACCATTACGTAAACCCCAGCCAGCAACCCATACAATACATCAATTTTTTCGTCAAAAGGAGGTCCTTTCCTTCACCAAAGCAAGTAAACAACATGAAAGCCTGTCCAAACTGCTACGAGACCAATTTATTAAACAACCCACCCAGAATAATCCGTTGTTAATTCACAGAAACAGAGTTTTAAACCCACCAAACCCGACCCCCGCATCGACCGACGAAACCCACAAAAGCCACGCCATGACGCCACGACAAGGACAACGGTGCACTGAGCAAGCCAAGTTGATTGCAGGGAAAGCGTAAAATAAGAACTTGGAACAATGCCAATAACTATCAGATCCCAGATATAGCCCAATGACAATAACTATCAGATTGAGAAAAATTGGATACATCGTTTGGAACTTGAGCTCATAACTGTTTTCCCAATTTCTCCCAATCATCACACAAAACAATAACCATTTATTGAGCAGACTCGGCCTGAGCTTATCAACATTGGAAATAAAACAAATCATCAGAAAAGCTAGCTACAACCTCTTTCTGCAAAGGTAAATCTACTACCGTTCAGAGTAACATCCATATAGGAAAAAAACAACTCACAACAGGAAAATGATTGAAATTTCAGAACTGAAACAGCAAACTTAGATAACAAAATGAACAAACTATACATGGAACCATCAACTAGACCTGATGCACGTAAGCTTATTGCAATGCAAACAAAGAATGTTCCACGAGGCAAAAGCAATACTAAATGTCTCGGCAGCTCGGTGCCATGATGGAGCACTCCAACCAAAGTTCTGAAACCACAAAAGACACATAAGCTACCTATCTAATGACCACAGCACCAAAAAAAAATGCATTAGATTTGCAGCGCCAGGCCGTCCTGATACTCCAAACCAGTCAACGGCCAACATCAGTTTAATAGCGATTGAGAGTATAGACAAAAAAAGATGACATTTTCACACAAAACATCGTTACGTAAACCCCAGCCAGCCAGCAACCCACACAATACGTCAATTTTGTCGTCAAAGGGAGTCCCTTCCCTTCACCCAAGCACACAAGCCACAAGAACGCTTGTCCGTAGCCGCTCCGGGACCAATTTATGCCCAACAAACAACCCAGAACAGCCCGGTGCTAATCCCCAGGCGACGCAGTTTAAACCCGGAATCCGCCCAGACCCGCAGCATTACACCGCGCCAAACCCTACCCCCCGCGCAGACCAACGAGACCAACGGGTTGCCTCGAGCCGCGGCACGACGAGGAGGGAGGACGAGCGCGCACCGGGCGAACCGAGAGTCGGCGGAACGGAACGGAACGGAGAGCGTAAAAGAGGAGAGATCGAGACGCGCGCGCGGGGAGAGGACGAGGGGCGCTACCTTCCGGACGGAGCACGGGCCGACGGCCGCCGCCGCCGAAGGCCACGGGAGGGCGGGAAAACCCTAGCGGGGCGGCTGGGCGAGGGGCGGGCGGGGCAGTTGGACTGGACTCGATCGAGGAGGCGGAGCGAGAGAGAGAGAGAGATGGAAGGACGGAGCAGGAGTCGGAGGGGGTTTATAACGGGAAGGGTTTTTGGGGTGGTGGGGGTGGGGGACGGGTCGCGAATGTTCCCGCTGCGTCTCACTGGCTTCTGGGCCCTCACTCGGCAGCTCGCGGTCGGACCGGACCGGACCCGATCGCAGCACGCTCGGGCTGCGGCTGGGCTCCGTCGGTCGGACCCACGAGTCCGACTTTTCGTCGTTGTTTACGACCCCGATGTTGCTCGTCTTTGTTTTTTCTTTTTCTTCTCGAACCCTCCTATCCTGGCGGCGCGGCGGCGGCGGCGCTCCCCTCCCTCACTCTTGAAGGCGCCGCGGCGGCCCTCCGCGTGCTCCGCGGTCGCTTCTCCACCACCAACCCCGTACGTCCTCTTCTGCTCTCCTGGCCTACCTCGTGCTCTGGCCTGCGCCCAAGCTCCTCCTATCCGCCGCCGCCGACGCCTCACACCTCTCGCGCGCGTCGCTTCCATCGCCGCCCGCCCCCGTTCTATCTCGTCGCGGCATCGCGTCCCTGCTGTCGCCACCCCGTCCGCAGTAGTGGACATCGGTGTTCGAGGACTCGAGGTACGAGCTTTTAGTCACCCAGTGATTCGTTCAAAAAATTAGTCATCCAGTGATTTTGATTGCTTAAGTCCAAAGTAATTAACCTCCAAAATTGTGTGCCGGTGCCCGCCATTTTGGCTGGGGGCGTAGGCCTCTGTATCGTAGCTTGCAGTTGGTAGAAGCTTTGGATATTTGTCCATTAGCATGGTCTCATTTTTTGGTGTTATTTAGCAGGCTGTTCCTTGGGTCAGGATGAGTTTGCTATCCCAGAATGCGCGCCGGAAGGGCCGAATGGGGAGAAGTGGGGTTGATGATGATGGTGACGAGGGCATTGGTTCCCCATTGCTTTAGATGCAGAGGCTGGTAAGGAACCCAAGACAGAGAACCACAGTAAGGACAGGAAGCAAAAGAGGGCTAAGGAGAATCACAATAAGGGTTTGAAGAAAAAGAAGGCCATGGCATTGGAAGCGAAGCAGAACCAAGAGCAGAGGAGATGAGGCAGCTGGAGAGTTCACTGTTTGGGCCGATCTTTGCGCCGCTTAAGTTTGGCACTGAGCTTGGGGCTGCGGCGTCGGATCATGACAGGGATGGGCCTTTGTTCTTCATTGATCGGTCTGCCGGTAACGGTGAGGATGACTTGCCTGTTTATGAGGAGGACTTCGGCAGTGAAATTGATGAAGATGAGATGGTCGATAAGGGGAGGAAGTCTGCGTGGGTAGATGACGAGGAGGAGAGGACTGAGGTGGACATCTTAAAGGTTGCAAGATTGAGGAAGCTGAGAAAGGAGGTTGATGAGCGTATGATCTCGGGCAGAGAGTATGAAGCTAGGTTGCATGGTCACCATGCCAAGTTGAACCCCTTCACTGGCTGGGCAGATATGGGCTGTAAGGCTCCTCTCCCTGGGGTTTATGATGATGAATCCGATGAGGTGAGTCGACAATATTCTTCGGAACAACGATGAACTTGTTGTCCAGGGTACTGCTAAGTTTTTTACCTGGCATGTTGGACTTCCTCCAGGCTTGTTGATGCTAATGCGCAGGAGCCATCCACTGGTCCTATCAATTCCGTGCTGTTTCATAGGAATGGACAGCTGATGCTTGCTGCTGGCCTGGATAAACATCTGAGATTTTTCCAGATTGACGGGAAAAGAAACCCCAATATCCAGAGCATATATATCGAGGATTGTCCGGTTCACAAGGCATCCTTTCTACCTGATGGCTCTGAAGTGATCCTTTCAGGCAGGAGGAAATTCTTCTACTCATTTGATTTGGTGAAAGCTGCTGCTAGTAAGATTGGACCATTGACCAGACGTGAGGAGAAAAGCCTGGAAAACTTTGGGATATCACCTGACTCAAAAACCATTGCATTTGTTGGTAACGAGGGGTACATTCTCTTGATATCTTCCAAAACAAAGCAACTCATTGGAACCCTCAAGATGAACGGAAATGTGCGTTCATTGGCTTTTGCGGACGGTGCGAATCAGTTAGTAAGCAGTGGTGGGGATGGCCATGTTTACCACTGGGATTTTAGAACGAGGAAGTGTATACACAGGGGCACAGGGCTACCGACTCCCTGACAGGTCTTTCTCTCTGCATCTCACAGGACAGCTCTTATTTCGCCACAGGCTCCAGCAACGGCATCGTGAACGTGTACGGCAGGGACGAGTTCCTCGGCGGGAAGAGGAAGCCGCTGAAGGCGACCGAGAACCTCACGACCGAGATCGGTCAGATGAAGTTCAACCACGACGCCCAGGTCCTGGCGATAATCTCGGGGAAGGAGCGGAACGGGATGAGGCTCGTGCACGTCCCGTCTCTCACCATGTTCCAGAACTGGCCAGGGCCTCGGTTCGGCCTCCAGTACCTCCGGTGCCTGGACTTCAGCCCGAGCAGTGGTTCCTCTCTGTCGGACACGCCGGCGGTAGAGTGTTGCTGTACAAGCTGCACCACTATCAGAACGCCTAGGACGACTCGCCTGGAGAAGTTTTAACACTATTTTTCTGCTTCCTGAAACCCGACTGTTATCTGCTGCGTGACTCCTCTTAGCCCCCTTCCCTCTGAGTGGTGTTGTCACTGATGTTTAATGCTTAATACAACACCCTGTTCCTTCTTTTTGCCATGCAAGTTGTAAACTGCTACCTGTTCAGTGTTTGTATATATGCGGCTGCCTGCTGAGTTCAGAATTTCTGCACACCGTTTTGAAAGTGGGTACTTGGGTGTGGCTGCCGGGAGGAAAGATGGAGGAGCAGTGCATATGGGTCTATGTGTTTCTAGCTGGTGGCTGATGTCCGTGTGCTCAAGTAGATGCTCTCACCGTGTTCAACGGGTCTGTGATTCTTAGGTTGGATAGCTTGCGTGCCTTGGAAGCCAGCGTTCTGCTCCAGAGATCTACGGGGCTATCTAGCTCGCCGCGGCGCGGAGCGACGGGCTCGCCAGCGCCACGCCCACCACGTGCTCGACGCAATGCCTACGCGAGGTGTGCATATCGCCCAGGGCAGCAGGACGGCGTGCTCCACTGCCATCGACCACCACCAGTGCCGGGTTCCTGTTCCAGACGACCGAGCGAGCGAACCACGAGCGGGAGCGGTGGCATTCCATGTGCGGTTCCAAGCCCGCGTCCGTCTTCCTCCACCAGGCCAGGCCCCGGTAGGCCGCCGCGATGACGCGGCTCCACGTGCGTCGCCATGATCAGCCTCTTGACCTCTCCAACAGTGGCGTTGAAATCTTTACAGTGCGGAATTCCCCTTGCCTGCCCAGAATGATCACCGCGGCCCCGGAGCTCCGCCCGCCGCGGCCGGCCCCCCCAGGTACGCCTTCGTCTCGTCCTCTCGAAGAAATGCCTGTCCCCTCCCGTGCATTCCCCTAGCTGTTGCCGATGAAACCGCGCCATGTTTCCGGTGCCCTCTCCTGTTCATTCCTCTCCGGCCGGTACAAATCAATTAACATCCTGCATCATGATTCATGAGCCCCCGGTGTCCTGGGTGATTGGGCACTGACTGTAGTACAGTTCTCTTGTTGAGAGCTCGACGACGTGTCGTTGCGCCGAGGTGGGGGTGCGATTTTCGCCTGTACGGGGCCTCAATTCCAACCTATGGATGTTCATTTATATCCATGTAAAATGCATCAATTCATTTACTGTGAGACGATGATCGGTTCAAGGGACACCGTCCTCGTGCGAGTGTCGGGGTAGGGCTGCCGTAGAATTTTCTTTGTGATGTACAAACAGTTTTGGGAGCTAAACTACAGGCCTGAAACTTCTAGTGGGCGTTAGTTATCACACCCATCTGGCAGGAAAATCTTGTTATCTAGTAGTATAAACAGTGCGCGATCTTCCTGGCATGCAGGAGCCAAATGGTCCCTTGTTATCCAAAATAGATGAAGATTGCGTAAGAAACTGTTGCTTCATGTGATCGCGTATTATGGAACAAACAGTAGTTGTGCAATCAAGAAATGGAACATGATTCTGATCAAAGTAAGTATGTAACACCTACTAAAGTCTAAAAATAAGACTTTCTATAAGTGCATAACTGGTATTCAACTGCTTGCTTCCTCTAGTGTCAATGTCCGTGAGACCGGTGTTCCAGGAATAATTATATTTCTTCTATATAATTCAGTCTTCAGAAAAATACAAAGGTTACATTTATACTAGTGGCTAAGCCTCCTAATGGAAACAACGACTATTGCCAATCATATTCAGTTTATACTACTGAAAGACAGCTGCCTACGCAATTTCCATTGTCCAGCTTGCATCCTCTCTGTAGCCTCGCCACCTATGACCTCGTCAATGAGGTCCCGGAAGATGGATCTTTCAATGTCCAAAACCATGCCTTGTAGCTCGCCTTCAGGGCTACCCCAATCTTTCATCTCATACAATGCATCCTCAGATAATGGTATGTTTTCATCCTCATCCTCTTCGGAGCATTTCGCTGCCGAGCTCTCAGATAAGAGCCTATCGACCTCTGTGCACAATTCTTTGAATAGACGCCACCCACTTAACTTCCTTGATCGAAGAAGTTTCGCCGTTCCACTTGCAGAGCTATAGATGTTCATCTTCTGAGCTATAATTTCATTTACCAGATCGAACACAATTCTGCGATGAAGCTTCTCCATGTTAGGGTCAGAACTCTTCTTGGCTCTGGTAACAGCCTGAGTCGCTGAAATGAAGTGCGGCTTTGTTTGCTCTAGGATGAGGAAGAGCTCTGGATTGATCGGGCAACTGGAGGGCGAAAGTTGTGCAGGCATCGCTGCGAAGCTAAGTTCCTTGTGCAGAAGACCAGATGCTAAGAGTATCTCGTAGATATACTGGTGATCTTTGGAGTTTGCAGCTTCATCGTTCATCGATTGCAATTGTTCAAGTTTCTGAATGAGCGCCTCCAGGTTTTCTGGTTTGATCTGGCTGACTTCACTGCTCGTCTTCGACTGCGGCGTGTCCGGCAGGCTGTTTGAATTCCAGCATTCGTCTGAAGTATGCGTCTCGCCATCTGAACAATCAGAAAAAGGATGTGCACATATTAAGGAACCAATGCTTGCTTGACACAGCCACAGAAAAATAATGTACCAGACAGAAATACTGAAAATGCTACAGACAGTTAAACTGAGACAGACATGTACATGGATCAGACTGGAGATATGAGTTCACTGTACTGTTCTGTCCACATGATTCACTGAACCACACACACTAGGTGCATCTGTAAAGGGGACATTGGTGGGCACATCTACACTAGCAATGCATAGGCACCAGAGGACATGCATCATGCTGCTGCATGAACGAGTGCAACATGTGGGGCTTGCGAAAATAGCAATGTTCAGCACCAGCACATCAGATGCAACTATCAATATGATCTGGTTCCTCCCACTCCCACTCGCAGGACCACGAGCTGCCTCTGGTAGCCTTAAATGCAGATTATCTGTCACTAGCGGCACTGGTATGCTTACAGCTAACTATGTTTGTCCTTTGCACAGCACTGTGTGCTTCTGAATTGAATGGGACCAAATAGTAGGACCTATTATGCCATTGATCTTACAGCTGGCGGCTATCGATTATTAACAAATTGGTGGTTTATCTATTATGTCATTACAAAGGAATATGCAGATAAAAATGCTAGATCAACTTCTCACCTTTGAATGAATCTGAGATACTTTTATGGTAGAAGGATGTGTCGAGGACCGAGACGGGGCTCAGCGCGTTCTCCAGTGAATGGATCTTGTGATCTGAACCCAGGATTGAAGAAGGGCTCTGAAGAAAATGAGAAGTTCCGTTAGTTGGTGATAACAATGAGCATATGAAAAAGAAATACTTAGAGCTGGCTGGTTTCTTTCATATATGATTGTATATCTATTTATCTGTACCTTTTGGCTCGGCGTTTTTGGGTCAATGAAGGATGATCTAGCAGCCAGAGGATTTTGACAATCCATTATACTGACGTCAATCTGCTTCGCCAAGCTGATCCTTCTTCCTGGACTCTGCGAGACCTCATTGTCAAGGTTGCTCCTCACTTGAGAAGGCTTTGATCTTGTTCTTCCTCTCGGGGATGCTGCTTCATTTGACTTCTTGCTTGGAGACTTTGGTGAGACCGGGGGACGAGACCGCCTCTCCGACTCTGCCTTCCTCTGCACTAACCTGGGGCTTGATGACCCTGTAGGCCTCGGCGAGCTCGCTCTGCTTGCAGGTTCGTCAGACTTGGATTGAGCCCTTGCAACGCGAGAATGGATCTTCTCGTTTGTGCTGGCTTCGCTCTTGTCAGTGAAGGATGAATCTCTGGGCTGCAGCTTCCTGAGGCCTCTCAGCCCTGCAAGGGGAGCAACTGAGACCCCAGCCTTCTCGGTGGTTCTTGCTGGCTTCATGACTACGATGGGAGACTGGAAGCTTCTGGAACTGGTGGTGGCTGAATCCTCTTCTTGGCTCTGAGAAGCCACTGATGCGGCATCACCATCGTTGTTCTGGTACTTAGCATCCTTTGCATGCAATGCACCCAGAATTCTGAGAGCTCTGAAGTCTTTGTTGCACTCCGAGAACTCGAGCCCACCAAGCCTTCTCTCTATATCGGCATAGAGAGATGCGGTTCTTGGCCTTGCCTCAGCGTCTCGGCATTGTGAAGCCTTGCTGTTGGTGGCGCTGCCGCCTCTGTCCTGCTGCCTCCAGGGAGCAGCTTCAGTGAGAATTCTTGGAGGAGGTCTTGTTTTCAGTGCTGAAGGCTCGTTTTTCGGCAGCGAACCACAGGCATCCTGGCAATCTCTCCTGGGCGAACGCGATGGGCGCTCGCTCCGTGTGGCTTGTGCTGCTGTTCTTGGTGATCTTGCAGGCTCGTAGCTATCAGCTACCAGCATCCCCATAGCATCTGGTGCCTCTTCCAGCCCCATGAGCTTGGCGATGACACTGTTGGAACGCCTGTGGCCCGGGGAGTCTTGAGGCTTCAGAGCGTCCAGGAGAGAGTCATCGATTCTCCTGTAACTGTAGCTCTTCAGACGTGAACTTGGGCTCAGAGACTCTTTCCTGCTGTCCAAGGACAGCCTAGGAAGCTCTTTGGCCCTTGTGGAAGAAGGCTTCTTGGCTTCTTGGGTTTCAGCTGGCCGCAGGAGCCGCCGGTCGTCGCATGAGAAGCGCGACTGCTCCGGGAAACGCCTGCTGGACTCGACGACGTTTGCTGGGACGGCCTTGGTGGTCCTGTCGATGCTGATGACGTAGGTTCCGTCCATCGATTTGGAGAGCAGCAATGGCCTTGGCGAGTCCTTGTACTGCGCGTTCCTTCTTGCTCCATTCGCCGTGGTCATGACAGTTAACCCTCCCGAATCCCGGTTGATGGAGTCTTTGACGATGTCTCTAAAACCGACGTTCGGCTGTGCGGTCTTGGTGTCCATGTCAGCGCCCTTCAGACTTGGTGAGCTCTTCGGTGGCCCCTGTGGAAAGAGTTCTTCGCTAATGTACGGTAGCTCCTGTTGGGCTGATTTGCTGCCGTCGATCGACGAGAAGGATGAGCATGAAGAGGAAGAACAAGAAGCTCTTGATGACTCTATCGAAAGGCTACTGTTCTCGGTCATGCTTTTGCTAAGTGTTTTCTCCTGCAAAATAAACCGAAAGGTCAGAGCCTCTCCTTGGTTTTCCTGCCAATAAAATTAATTTGATCTAGTCCAGATGGGGGAATCACCAGAATGATTTTTGGGGTACTCGAGCTCTGCACTGGAACATTGCTGCTGCTTTCTGGTGGAGTACGGCCTGGACAAAAATGAAAGGACATTAGAATAGTAGTCTAAATTTTAAAACAGAGCAGTTTATGATCCCATCATGGTAATAATAACAAAAGGATGGATTTGATGGGATAAAAGGTGATGCCTTTTTGTTTCTATTCACCATTATTGTAACATGAAAAGAAAATTTAATATTCAATTGTTAACCTGTCATCTCCTTGATTAATCTACCATCTCAAGAATGTTTTCTTAAATCAAAAGTTCAGCTGTCCTCTTCAGTTGCATTAGAAAAGAAATTCAGTAACCGACTGTTCAGCCGTCCTCTTCGCTGAGAATAGTAATGCTACTTCTGGATACAGAAATACACATAATTGCCTGTCACCATGTCAATGCCCGGCTCATATAGTGCTAAAAGTGGTTAGGCGCTGTCATTGAACATTCTTATTTTTAGTGAAACGCTTTTGAGATCAGACTCATCAGATTCTTCTTTGCTGTTTGTGTACTGCTGCAGCTCTAGATCTTCTCCTTACAGTTCTAGCGGCAAACTTTTTTAGCTAAAGCTTTTGTCTCTTGTCAGCAAAAATACTTGAAATAAATCAGGATCTTCAAAACTTGTTTTCCAACCTAATAAACTTTGGGAATCTACCGTGCTTTTTGCAACAAAGAAAGTTTCTACCATTGTACCGTTTTATTTACTAACCATTTTGGTTGTTGTTTTTTACCGGGCCTCCCAACTGTCCATGTTACCCAACTCTGGATGGCAGTCTGAAAGGACTTGTGTTCAGCGAACGCAACAAGCAATCTTTCTGACAAGGGAAAAACCACTTGATAGCTTTCTGGCATCTGGTCAACGATGGCAGAACGATTCAGAGAGCGATTTAAAACTCGGGGACTATCCGCTAATTAAACCGAAGATGATGAAACCGTAAGCAAGGAGAAGATTACGCCAGAGCTCGATGGCAGTGTGAATGTGAATGGAATGGACACTAGATGGAAGGAAAGCCGACGATGGAGATGGTGAGCTAGGTGCCGTGGTTACCTGCGGGCAGTCTCTTCTGCTGCGGCTGCCGCCCGCCAGCGCCGGCGCCGGCGCGACGCGCGGTGAGCATCCGCTGGCGGTCGAAGATCTGGAATATGCCGGCCATGCAGCCCATCTGGCGGCGGTCGAACTCCGGCATGTCGTCGGCCAAGGCGTTGAGCACCCTCCTCGCCGCCGGCATCCCCCGACGCTCCGAAACCGATCAAACGTCGGCCCAAACGAGACGGCCGCCGCACATTCACCGCCCACAGCAGGCCACACGCGCACTGTGCGCCAGCGGCACCGACCGGAGCTAGCAAAAGCAGGAGAAGAAGCTAGCGGCGGTATGTGGATGGATGCAGGTGCAGATATAGAAGTGTTGCAGGCTCTTGGGATGGGCGTTGTGAGTTCGGCGGAGGAATGTTACTACTTATGATGATGATGATTGTTGCGGCACATACATGCAGCGGCTGGCCCGGTTCTCGTGACCCGGTGAGGAGAGGAGAGGACGGGTTGGATGGAGGGAAGAGGGAGCGAGGGGGGACTCGGGGATTTTAAGAGGGAGGCGGGCGCTGGGTGCGTGAAATAAGAGAGGGAGGGGGTGAGGGGCATGGGGTGCTCGGGTGCTCGGGTGGGTCAAGCCGTGTCTCTGGTCCTGCGCGCGCGCGCGTCCATCACAAGCCCATGTGCGCGCTGATCATTGCGGGTGCCCGGGCGCGCGCACCGGTGCGCGCGAGCCGGTTCCGCCGGCATGTGATCTGTGTCAGGCCGCACAGCACCGCACAGGAGTTTTCGTCGAGCCGGAGCACGGGCACGGCGCCGGCCGGCCAGCCGCGGCCGCCGGGGCGGCGTTAAATTCCCGCGACGCGGGCGCCGGGCCAGAGCGTACGTGCAACCACCGGCACGCGCGCGCCGACCGTGCACCGTGCCTGGCTCCGGGCGCTCGACACGTAACGTACGTGGCGTACTCTCCATTGGGTGATGTCGTTAGCTTCTTGCTGGCTGGCCTCGGCGGATAGGATAGAATGGGTGGATCGACAGCTCACCGGTGGGGCGTGGCCGGTCGGCCGTGCGGCGCTGCGCTTCGCTGCCAAACACGGCGAGGGATGACGGGAGAACGACGGCCCGGCCCCCCGCGGGCGCGACCTGCCTGCCGCGTACGTACGTACGTACGTCAGTGTGACTGGGATGCATACATACGTATACGTACGTACGGCCGCCACGGGGCTGCCGCCATACGATATACCTCAGGTCTGGCTGGATCCGCAAGTGCGCGCGTACGTGACAGTGACACCGTGTATTTACCCCAGGAGGTAAATTCTATCCGCGCTTTTGGCGTGACGATGCATGACGGGGAGGGAGGCAGGGGGAACCTGTGCGGTGTACCAGCGTACTTACTTGGCCGGGCACGCACGCTCTGAGCCACTGGGATTCGACGGCAGATGTAGATCACGGTGAATCGGTGATCGCTTTTACTGCCGCCTGCGTCTGGGACCCCTGGACCTGGATTCTTGCATGGCTGGGTTAAAAGCTCTGCCTTTGGCGAAACTCTCGATTCCCGCCATCCAACAGAGAGGAGGAGATCTGAAGATGGATGGATGGATGGATTCGAAAGCGTGTTTGGACAGGACAGTTATTACGAGGCATCATGTACGTACGGCCAACTAATGGAGTTTAATGCGCTTTCAACGAAAAAGCTCGCTCCAAATTCGAGTAACACGGTGTTGGCAGTGATGCAGTGTCGCGGTACCTGATCGTTTGCTGGAGTGTGGGGAACGGCTTCCAGCCTAGCTAACACGAGGTAGGTTAATTATCCTTGCACCGGTGCCGAGTACCCTCACATGATAAGGTGTTTTCCTAAAAACATTTTAGGGTTTGTATGATGCTCAGAGACGAGGCGGCGGCGGCTCTCTGTAGATGAAATAAGATTCTTCCCGCCTAGATTCCGTTCTGGCGGTGCTTCTTGCATCGTTGAAGGGCGTGTGGAGGTTTGTCTCCGGCGGATCTTGTGGTATTCGGTCGGCGCTTGTGTTCGATGGATCCACGTTGATCGGGTCTTTGTTCGTCAGTGATCATGTGTCTATTAGTTGGATCCTTTCGACCTACGCTTTTCTTCATCAGGGACGGTTGCTCTTCTGGTGCGCTGGTCCTGTAGCGCATCAGCGGCGGTTACTGTTCAATCTAGCTTGTGTAATTGACCAGTAGTATGGTACTCCACCCGTCGTCCACCGATAGGGTGACTGGTTTTAGGCCAATCAACAAGAAGCATGGCTGCAACAGCGAGCACTCTCATGCATGGCGCTGCGGACTGCGGTGGTCCTCTATGTGTCGCCGCCGCACACACACAATGCAAGTCCCAACGCCAAGATCCACCGATCCAGACGCGCGCGCGGGAGCCGGGTAGACGACGACGCCAGGGATTCAGCCGGGACGCGAGCAAGCGGCACCACACCGTCCCGGTCTGCTTGCTAGCTGCTGTCGCCATGGGCCATGGCGTATTACCAGTAACTTTCTGCGGCAGCAAACTAGAGCACAGTAACTACCTCTGCAAGTAGTAGAGCATTCGTTGATTTCTTCACTGCAAACTCAAGCAAGCAAGCAAGCTAGCTAGCTAGCGTGTGTGTGTGTACCGCGGTAGTTGTTGTCTCTGCGTCTGCATGCACCGCCTGCGCCCAGCTCAGAGGAGGGAGGAGCAGCAAACAAAAACGCAAGCTAGAGAACATGCGCATTGAGGCGCCGGTCGGTGGGGCCCCGGGACCAGTGTAGGTGGATCTGGGAGCACCATGGGCTGCTGCTCTGCTGCTTGCTAGTAGTACTAGTAGTTGTGTGCTTTGGGAGTTGGACCAGCCAGTAGCTAGCCTAGCTTTGCTCGCGGCTCCATGATCGATAATCTTCTCTATTCTCTTATCCTCATGGTAAATTGGTGCCAAGGAAAAGCTGTGCTCGAGCCAGGTGGGTCTGCCAAATGATTAGCTTGCACAACTGTGAAACATGGGTTAGTAAAACAAAGCCAGCCCTAGATTTGCACTGTGATCAGCCATTTGGTAAAAAAAAAAACTGGCGGGAAGAGCTAAAACGTAAAACTGAAAGAAAAAAAGGCATATTAGATGACCAAGAAAAAAGTCCCGGTTGCCGAATTTGAATAGATTCCCATCCAGGAGGCACTGGGATTTCAAAACTTGGGAATTCAATGGTGGTGTGGTCTTGTTTAATGAGGCGGAGGAATCTCTCCGTATTAAAGGCGTTCGTTCGTTAGATTTCCCGCCAGCTATACTTTCGGGTCCTACTACGTGTGAAGGAAAGTGAGCAACGTCTCTCTTCCTTCCCGCCAATTCTATTATAATTTCTACGCCAAATTTTATATGCTTAGAAAGGAAAAGAAAAGGAAGGTATTTATGAACATAGTATGATTGTATTCAAGGACACCTGATATAATCCTAGAAAAAGTGAAGGATAAGTTGGCGCTGAACTAACAATGTGCCGGCCGGTCAGCGGCGAATAATCTACATGTATGCATGCATCAAGCGGTACCTCGTCCGTCCAACTGGATCCCAACAGCTAGCTGAAGGCGACGAGCCCGCTCCGAACACCTCCTTCGAAACCGGTCAGAGAAACACACGCGAAAACAGGGTGTGGACTCTGCAACTGCAACGATACATGGAGCCATTGCACTCCGCACAAAAGTCTCTTCTCCTCTTGGTGCGGAGTGCAACGACCGTGTATGGTGGGCCGCAGGCAGGCGCCCAACATGGAGAGCGACGCCGACGATGGTGCTGCTCCGCCCTTACTCCGGGACGAGTAATGGAAGCCTCCTCCTCCTGCCGTGTCACGTCCCCGGCTTGCGGGTTGCTTTCCGGGCTAGGCAGGGTCGCTAGCGCCGTAGCTGGCCGGGTTCCTTCTCCTTTGCATGAACATGTAGCGATCCATCCATCCATGCATGTTACTGGCACGTACCATTGTCGTCGATCACTGCAAATGCTCTCGGGAGAGTCACGGTCACTTTCCGCGGCACTGTCGGGAGTGTGAAGATGCCTGCGCGCATGCTTGGGCCGACGCAGTAAATCTTTCCTTTTCTTTCATCTACACCAAATGCAGATGCTCTGGAATCTGGATAGCACCGGAATAGTAGCGCCTAGCTAGCGTACGTGTGGCTGCTTTTGGTGCTTGTAGGATGTAGGTTCTACGTTGGTGGCATGGGGAGAAGAAAAACCCAATAGAGGTGTAGGGGTTTGGTTTTGGTTTTGGTTTTGGAAGGATGCG
Source organism: Aegilops umbellulata (assembly GCA_032464435.1). Classification (NCBI taxonomy): domain Eukaryota; kingdom Viridiplantae; phylum Streptophyta; class Magnoliopsida; order Poales; family Poaceae; genus Aegilops; species Aegilops umbellulata. The sequence continues at coordinate 38,971,810 of CP136055.1, read as the reverse complement.
CGGAGTGGAGTGAATCAGTGAAAGCGTGCACGCGTGCAGCAAAGTATGTGCGCGCGCGCGGCAGTACAATTTTGACAGGTAAACGATCATGCGTTTGGTGAGCTTTCAATTGCTACCATGGCTGGTTGATGGGTCTAGTAATATTTACACGTAATTTTCTTTAAATATGCATGAGTCCATTCGGTGTATACAAGATACTACAGTATATTCATTCAACTGTTTGGTCAAAATGACACTCTGAAAGGAGCGTCTTCACACACACAAAAACCCTATGAAGTATATATATCCGCGCACAGAACCCTATGGATTACGCATAGATCCCGTCATGGAAGAAGTCAATCAAGTGATGCAAGAACTCAGGAATTAAAGGGGCGTGCCAAATGACCATGATTGTTAACCTAACAATAGCAAAAGCGACACATGCAACGCATGTAACCGTCGATATTCTTTGTTTGGGGCTTGTCTTGTTGTGCCTCCAGCGTGACTTTATGACCTGATTGTACTTTGTACTGACTTGTTGGATGCTTGGTTCGTTGCTTTATAATATAAAGCGGGGGGAAACCATTTTTCGTTATATTCCTGTGCTGAATTATGGGAGTGGTTATGCCCCGGTCGACTAATACACGGGTTGTTTTCTTGAATTTGTACAATGTTAATGTTTACAAATTTTTTTAAATTTTGTTCATCTAGTAAAAAATATAATGGTATCTCAATTGACCCAGAATTAACTGATTGTCGGTTGATTTCCGAATATGTTCATGGGAATCTGAAAGATGTTCCACCATGTAATTATGTATTCATCTAGCGCAAAAGTTGCAGCATTTGTTCTGAGAGTGGAAAAAACAGAAATCTTGCACCTATCTCGATGCAATATTAACGGTCCTCTGCATTGATTGTAATAAGTTGTGCATTTCATCATAGAAGTAATTGTCGCAAGCGTTATATGCGCGATTAAATTAGTAATAGGATCATCATACCCCAAAACACTACTCTCAATGCTCCACGGTGTAGCCAAACTTAGGCCTCGCCGAATGCTCCACGGTGTACAAATGCTAAGAGTGCCACATAGGCAAAAAAAAATGATGTGTCAAAAATAATTAAAAAGAAGAGAGAACATTATGGTGACCCAGATGGATACAATGCTAAGCGTGTGGCACTGTGCAAAATGCCTACCAACCAATGCATGAAGGAGTTTAGTTGCTAAACAAGCAACTTATTCTTTTCTGCAAATATGTTTCGAGATCAACTTTAACTACTACTGTCATTGAGTTCTAATCATTACTGGCAGCAGTCAAGTGTAACCCTCTATGTTCCTTCAACGAAAAACAAAGGCAACGAAAAGATTGCCATGACGCACTGACGCGTCTCCTCCAACCAAATAAACCAACCATTTTCTGCATGCTCCAAGAAGAACACCAACCTTCTCTAGAAAAGCACGACCCCCTTCTTGTTTAACACGAGATTCGCAGCTGTGATTTTGATTTCTGACAGCGATTAGGGCTAAATAATTATCTCGTCGGTATTTGGTGTGCCGACACGAACAACGCAAGCTGCTGAAGTAAGCAACCTGCCCCCCTGCAATTGCAAACAAACTAACCTGACATAAATAACACAAGTTGCAAGATCTTGCAGGTGAACATTTTCTAGAGAATCTAGCAGGTGACAGGTGCTGCATCGACATCATAGCCATATATTTGAACTGACACCGTCACGCCTGAAAAATATTTTCAGAAAAAAAAGTAACCGTGTCAACTGGAAAAGTGTTCAAATCAATGTGCATTTGTCCACTAGTCAAAACAAATTGCGATGTTTTCAATGAAAAATGTGTACACTTGTGTGCAGTTAAAATGAATGTACATATCCTTACTACAAAAATATTTTCGCGGTGGAGCTTGGACGTTGGGTTGCAACAAATTGGCACTGAGGTGGTGCATGGTCATGGTTTGGCATCGGGCTTCAGCACTTTCCTCTATTGTTGGTTGCGGCGGGGCTCGGTGACAACAAATGTATGATTTTTCGGAAGAAAGCCACCCTGAATTTTGTTTGTGCCGGTGATGACGATGGTTTTGAGCGTCATTTCCTCATAGAAATTGCTAAGGACCACCGGCTTCTCCTCCACTCTCGGGGTGTTGTCTTGTGACGAAAACCGAGATTATACTTGCTGAATCGGCGATACAGGTATCTTCAGCGTCATCCCTTTGTTAGAAGCATTTTTTGAGGCAGTACTTCTTGGGTTTGTTGAGTCACTTGGACTGCGGTGGTGCCACTGGCAGGAGGCTACCGATGATGGTGTGTCGCTTTGATGTTAATGTTGCTCTTATGGCATCAATCTCATGGGTGCCATGTCTGCCTCCATTGGGGGTGAGATTCATTGACTTTGTCGTAGTTCGGCCATTAATAGGTGGGCCAATGTTGCAGCCCCACATGTCAGTGGCCAAAAAGTCAGGTGATGTTATGTTAGCCAATCTTGACCGCCACCACCGGTAGTTCCTAGGTGACGTCTCCTTCGAATCAGCCGGGTCTTGTAGATTCGTTCACTAACTCTTTTAGGCGTAAAATGGTGGGGGTACATTGACCAAGGCAGCCCTGAAGACGTGATCGTTCTACGGAGATGCTTGCCTTTGGTCGAGACATGACCTCGTTACTCTCATTTGGTAAGTTGGTGCATTATTATTATTATTGGTTGAGGGGCCTTGTTATTATTGGTATGGCGTGTGTGGTGCCTAATTTTGACTAGTGTTGTAAGCCAAATGCCATTGTACTAGCCGTTTTGCTCTCTTCTATGAAAAATATACATATGTCCATTTTGTATTCTAAAGAAAAATAGTGAAACCACCAAGACTAGAAAGGAACAAGGTAGCACCCCAATAGCTTTTGGGCGGACATCCATCTAGTTACGCCCCTCTTGTAGTGCCATTTTCTTCACGGGTAATTCTAGCATGTCGCCCAGGGGTTCGTAGCCTCATGGCTTCATCCATATTCCAAGCCACTTTGTAAATCACACTCTAATTGTTTATTGTTGAAAGGAAGGACATTTAGTTGGTTTATTAAAAAAATGCATATTCCTAAAAAAAATGCATATCACATTCGACCCCTTTTTTACGTCACAAATAAGATATATTTCAGCAGAAGAAGAAATGTATGTGCGTAGATCATCTCACTATGTCCAGAATGTGTAGAATTTTATTTGTAAGAACTTGGAAATGCAAATATTAGATATTTTGAGTTCCCATTATGCAAATGCTAACACAGCTAGTTATTTGGTCCAGGTATTTGTCCGTCGTCCATTGCATGGGCTGTAAGTGCCTGTACATATTGGATCAATGATAGTGCATCATGTTCCTCCTCGCTCTTATGCACTCCAATACTCAATCACCAAGAGATTGTGCATTATTATCGCAAGTTGCATCACAGTCACATGACAGGGCATGTGGCTCTTAGAAGTTAGAACCATAATTTTTGGGGAAGCTAGCTAGATTTGCAGAAATGTTCCTGGAATAATTGAGCAGCACATGTACTTTGCACGTACCATCAAGAAAATATTCCCTCAAAAAGGCTGCTTTAACTGGTTAATTTATCTGCTGGGAATCTAATCAATTAATTTGTGGTTACATTTTAATTTCGCAGTTCATTCCCTGTTATATAATTGTGATGTTCTTTGTATAGGCACAATCGTACAATTCTTGTACGTATATTGTTGTATTATTGCTAAGGCAGAAACAGCCTGAGATGATCCAAGCGAATTATCCAACCTGGGCGCCAGCCGTGTATGTTTGCAAAGATTCACTCAGCCATATATACCGGCTTTTCTTTTAATATTGCTATATACGCTGGTGTGATTAAACCAGAGGAACAAAGTACACCGTACAGCTCAGGAATGTGCAAACAAACGACTATATACGCCACTTTCTCGTTGTACATTGACATGATTAAATGGGACAAAAAGTACAGCCTGCACCTCAGAAATGTGCTATAAATATGAAAGTTCATTGTCATACGCTGATATGATTAAATGGGACAAGAAGTACACCGTACACCTCAGGAATGTACATACGAGGAGTATAATTGAAGAGCCAGATAAGGCACACGATGTATGATAGATTGAGCTAGTCCTTGCACATACGTGCGCCCATGTGATTTCCTAATTCAAGTCGAGGCATTTTTTGACATAATTTCGTACAATATTATGCCGAAATATTTTCGATCATCTTTTCCCCTCAGTTTTGTTGTCCAAGTGAGCTAATTTGGTGCATGAAACTCGATACATGGTTAAATTGTGGTCTATGTCAATTATGCAAAAGATAGCCAAAAACAACGGCCCACATCATTTTCCAGTGCAGATAAAGGGGCGGAGATCAAGGCATGGATGGTGCTCATACATGTCAACACCGATGCATGGAGCAACTTCGGCTCTGTCAAGGCTTGGTGGCATCACATGGTGAACGCCGACGCCAAAGTTAGGAAAGGCATCACATCCCTCATCATGTTGGTATCGTGGGGGAATTGAAATGGGAGGAATGCGAGGGTTTTCAGATAGGTGGCGTCCATGCCGAATGTAATTTCGAATAGGATAAAGGCCAACGTCATGCCCGCGCGCGGGGGGGGGGGGGGGGGGGATTGCTGCCAAGTTTGGGTTCTTTAGTGCCACGAGAGTAGACTAGCTGCTCCTGACCCGAACATGTCCTTAGCTCAAGCTCATATGAGCTCGGAACGAACAGTTAAATCCAAAACAAATTCAAAAAATTATGAATTTATTTTTTGTGTTAAAAATTAATAATTATTTTCTTGCAAAGTTTCATCATGAAATGACATTCTTTTAAGCCGTCGCAAAGAAAAATCAGCACCCAAAATGCTTTTGAAAACAATTATTTTGGGGCATTGTTTTTTTTACGTCTTCCACGAATGTCATTTCATGCTGAAATTTTACAAGCAATCAAAACATTTGTCAATGTTGCTATAAAAAAATTTGAGATATTTTATAAAGAAAACATTTTTCATCATGCTGTTATAACCAGATACTGTACATAAGTTCTTCTCCCTGCCAATGGTGTGTTCATTGACCCCTCCCTGCATGGGCATGTGCCCGTACAGACGATGCACCTATCTCCATCTAGCAATGGGCTGCCCCGGTTGGTGCGCCAGAGATAAGACTTGGGAAATTGCGAGGGAGCAGTTCCACGTGCTTTGCCACATCCCACGTGGTTCCTGCCTGTGCGCCAGCATGGATCGGAGGGCCGCAGCCACGCAGAATCTCCCCGGAACCTGGCCCGGCAACAATCGGGAAAGCCGCCTCTGTTTCCACGTGGACTCCTCGGTCGCGCTGGCCGGCGTCTCTCCGGGGGGAACTTCTGCATGGGTTTCGGTCAAGTTCCTTGGCTCTGCGCTGCGCGGGGCGACCGGCCGGCCTCGTCTCTTCTCACGACAGCGCCTGCATCTTCCACGTAAATTTAGGGGGTAGATTCGTAGACGATCAGTTCCGTTTCCTTTGCCGACCAATACGGCTGCTAAGAACCTAGTATGCATGTACGTGCGATTGGTAGACGATAAGGCAGAATAAAACCACGAGAGGATGTGCACATGGCGTGTTCTGAAGTGCATCACCGGCCGACCGGCCGGCGTCGTGGCTACGTCGGCCCATCGGCATGGGACGGCATGTGCACTTCGCCGCCCGGCCCCCGCCACTAACAACCATGGGTGGCTAGCGCTAGCTTTGCTGGCCCTGCGGGGGGCTCGTAAACTTGCCGTTGTGATCACGACGGCTCAATGCATGCATGATACGAACGCATTAATATGGCTAAACGAGCCCGAACAAACGAGCTGCGCTCCCGCCATGTGGGATGTGGTGCCCTGTGGGCCCACGCGCCGTGCATGCATGCAGCCATGCAGAGGGTTCGGCTTTGAGACATCGACCGATGAAATGGGGCACGGGAAGTGGAGTGGCCGGTCGGCTGTACGTGTAGTGCGTGGGAGCTTTCGTACGTCCGCATTGCTGTGCATTATGCAAGGCAAGTAGTAGTAGTGTTGTCATGGGCTCATGGCACTACTGGTGGTTGCGAGGCTGCGATGGAGATCATGCATATGCACTCGGTCGGGGTTGATGTGCATCCTCACCTCACGTACTCCTACCAATGGAGTACCGAGAACCGCTGATAGGTGGATGAGTTGGACTAGACTGCTTTTGGCTGACCAATGAGCGATTGCTAATTACCGGGCGGTAGGTCTGCTTAGCAATCTTAAACCAAAATCACATACGACCGGGTCGTACAAAGCTGATTGTGAGACCCTCTCCTGGATGCGACACCTGGCGGTACGAATCCTAAAGCAGCAGCCCGTCCCATCCGCCACCTCCCCATTTCCAAATCCCGATTTCCTACCCAGTTCAATCTCTCCACTTCGCCGCCGCCCGCCGGTGTGCTTGTCCCCGCCGGCCACGGCGATGCTCCTGGGTGCCTCTACTTGCGGCACCGCCGGCTCACTATGCACGCTGTACGCATCCCTCACCGACGGTGTTGCTCTGCTTGCTCCGTCTCGTCGCCTGGGTTCACTAGACGATTCAATCAACATTTTGACTGTATATTGGTCGTCCTGACTTTGATCTGTAAAAACCCGAATGAAGGCAGCCATTTTTCTTCTGAATTTGCTCTCACACGAGATGTGGTCTAAACGAATTTGATGTGCCTCCATGGCCGAGCCGATGAGTGTGGTCATGGACGACGGGGAAGAGCAGCGGGGACGGGGCTTTGGTGCTTCCGGGATAAAGCGAGAAGAAGAGTTGCAGCGGCAGCGGCGGGCGAGCGAACGAAAAGGAACCGGGATTTGGTGAACTAGGCGGCTGCGCGTCGGGAACAGAAATGGGATTGCTTTAAGATTCGTTCCTCCAGGTGTTAGGCGTTGGAGAGGGTCTCACGTTCTTGAGCGTACGACTAGGGTCGTATAAGATTTTCTTCCTGGATCGACATGTTTAAAGCACGGCGGTTTATGTGATCGCAGAAAAAAAAGGAAATGATTAGAATCATCCGACCGACCCACGCCTCATGATCCGTCACATCGAGAGCCAACCACGTGTCGGACAGTCCCACACACCGCAAGTCTTAGGATTTTGCAACATCGTCTATGTTTCTGAAACATGGGGAATGTTGCAGTGGCAACGTAACGGTGCGACGATGCAGACGAAAATTCTGCAATATAATCTTTGTAGCAAAAAAAAGTAATGCAAGATAATGTCTCTTGCAAAAAAAAAAAATCTGCAACATAATCTCTGTTGCACAAAAGTTTTGCAACACAACTCTGTTACAACTCTCTTTTATAACATGACCTCCGTTGCAAAAAAAAAATCTGCAACATAGCCTGCGTTGCAGAAGTGGCAAAAATGAAAGACGACACTCGGTGCTAGTCAGCAAGATTCGACAGCTCGCGAGGCGACGAATCTTTTAAAAAAGATCCACCGGCCGACGCATAGCACATCCCAAAAGAAAGAGCTTTGTTTGAGCTACCAACTAATTTTACAGAATGCAATCTACAGACTGGACGTCGGGACCTGACACTTCGAGCCTCAACCAAAGAGTGGTGGATCAACATGTCCGGAGCTAATGTCCCAAATAGAAGTGGCATGGCATCTAAAATCATGCTTGTTAGTTCGACCATTTGAAATGAAAGAAACACAAGGGTATTCCGTCACAAGTCCGCGCCCCTAACAATTCTTATCGAGAACATCAAGAAGGAAGCAAGACTTTGGGTCATCACGGGGTGCAAAACATTTGGGTCAAATAATGCCGGGAGAGTAATGACCATTTGTATTTATCTCGGATGCTTGTCCTCATTCATGTGAAAAAACATCTATTTCTCCATTAATTAATGGATGACACAAAGCTTATGCCCCCTTTTTCGAAATAAATAAATATGGGCCCACTACCGTGTGTGATTGGGGGGGGGGGTGGATTAGTGGGGAGTAGTCCTGGCCATGGGAAGCCCGGCCCGGCCCGACGATGCTCCTGGGCTGGGCTCGGGCTTAGATTTTGAGCCCGATGACCGGGCCCGTCATTTTTGCGCTTTTCTAAAGAGGCCCGGCCCAAGGCCCGAGCCCGGTAGGCTTTTACGTGTTCGGGCCGGGCTTGGGCCCAAAAACACAGGCCGGGCCCGGGCCTACGGTTTTTGCCTCGGGATTGGCTAGGCCCGGCCTGAGATTTGGCCAGGTATAGTGGGGAGAGACATGTCCGTATGTTACAGTTTAGCCTAGAAATCCTAAACCATACTCTTTGTAAACCATACTCACGGACTGTAACATAATTTATGTATTTTACAGTGTTTTTGTTGCCATTTTAGCCTAGAAATAAATAATTGTACTCTTTTTCTTGCGGGGAATAAATAATTGTACTCGTACCACTAGTCTGGTACCAGTAGCACGTACTGATGTCCGCATGCAGGTGCAAACATAGCTTGTTTGGTTGGGAAAGGGGAAAACCATCTGATTGTAACATGTATCCTGTCAAGACGAGACATGAAAGCTGAGGCCAGAACATGCTAGTACTGTAGTACAACATCTAGCTACGTAGCAAAGCCTTTTGTAGCCAGGGGGTTCGCTATCCTTGGTGTGGGGCGCAGGAGATCGAGGGAGATGAATGGTGTGGCTCGGCTCGGCCGGCCCCACATGCATGAGTAGGCTGGTCCGTTAAGATCTACTACGAGTACGTAGATGGCAATCAGTGGCCTAAACCAGCAAGATCGACTAGCTTAGCTTACCTAGGACAGCTGGAAAATGATTGAGCTGCCTGCTTTCCTCATGCCCCCGAGAGCAGTAATCATGCCTTCATAATGATGCCGTCCTTTGGTAATAACACGCCGATTTGACAGTGCGTATGTAGTAGTACTAGTACTATCCTGTACACAAATGCGCGTGGACTAATTAAAATGCTTCCTTTGATTAGCGTTTTGGCTGTGGTTCCAGTATGTTAGACTTAGAGATATTCACGTTGTGTAATCTCAACTACCATCTTTATCTTTCTCTCTTTCGTTTAACCTCCTGTCTCTATCCCGCTGGATCCTTGCGATCGGTGGGCTTCTTGTACGCCAAGGCAGAGGCTGTTTCTGACCACAATCAATATATACCCGCGGCTCCTCTACGGAGGAGTAGGAACGCTTCCATCAATCCAATTTAACATGGTATACAAAGCCAAGTCTGTTTCTATCGTCTAGCAAAACCAAAACCCTAAACACCCCTTCATCGCCATGGCCACTAGTTCGAGCGCCGTCGGCCTCAACCTAGGAGCTCCACCAACAGAGAAGCTCGCAAGGGGGAACTACCTCTTGTGGAAGGCGCAGGTCATGCCGGTACTGTGAGGCGCGCAAAGGACCGACCTCCTTGACGGCAACGACGCCGCACCACCAAAGACCATAGAAGTCGCCAAGGCGGATAAAATCACGACCATTGAGCCCAACCCTCTGTACGGACCGTGGTTATCGAAGGATCAGCAGGTTCTGAGCTACCTGTTGAACTTGCTCACCCAGGAAATTCTTGCACAAGTCATCGATAAGGACAACACCTTTGATCTGTGGACTGCTCTTACGACAATATTCACTGCGCAGTCGCAATCCCGCATAACCAACCCACAGATGGCCATCTCCAACACCAAGAAGGGCAACATGTCGAGCAACGCCTTCATTGCCAAGATGAAGAACCTCGGGGACGAGCTAGCTGCGACTGGGCGTCCGGTAACCGATCCAGATATGGTGGACTACATATTGGCTGGCCTTGATCGGGACTATGATCCCATCGTGGCAGCAATCGGCGCAATCAAGAACTCCATCAGCGTCAATGATCTCTTCGCGCATATTTCTGCGTTCGATCAGCGCATGGAGATGCTGGGGGACGAACCAGCAGGCTTCCGCTCCTCTGCCAACGCCGTCTACAGGGGCGCGGGCAGTCCCGTGGCAGGGGAGGCCGTGGCCGAAGCACCAGAGGAGGACGCGGTCGAGGGAACCTCTCTTCTTCCTCTCCTGGTCGCGGTGGTGGTGGCAGCTATCAGCAGCAACGACTTCGTCCTCAACCACAGCAACAACAGCATCAAGAAGGAGACTATCCAGAGTGCCAGATCTGCTACAAGTTTCATGCCGGTGGCGCAAGAGCTTGCTGGCATCGCTATGATGATGATCATGAGGAGAAGAAGGTAGCCAACCTCGTCACCAACAACTACGGCATTGACACCAACTGGTATGCCGACTCCGATGCCACTGAGCACATTACCGAGGAACTTGACAAGTTGACAATGCGGGAAAGGTATCATGGCGGTGATCAGATACACACGGCAAGTAGAACTGGTATGGACATTACTCATGTTGGAAAATCAATTGTTAAAACCCCCGTAAAAGATTTACATCTTAATAATGTCTTACATGTTCCACATGCTTCCAAAAATCTCGTTTCTGTTCATCGTTTTGCCCTTGACAACAACGTTCTCATAATATTTTATCCCTACTCTTTTGTGATCAAGGACTTGGCAACGAGGAAGGTCATACTTAGAGGAAAGTGTGAGGGAGGCCTATATCCACTCATATCATCTTCATCTTCATCATGGTCGAATAAACAAGCGTGGAGTGTCACCAAACCTTCCTTGACAAAGTGGCATAGTCGTCTTGGTCATCCCTCTTCAGTCATAGTTGAGCATGTGCTTAGCAAGAATAATTGTAAGTGCATCTAGTGCCACCCCTAGTTGGTTTTGGAGTATTGACGACAAACCTGGTTGAGGGACTAATGTGTTTGTGAGAATTGCAGGATAACACAGGTAGTAGTCCCTCATTGATTCGGTTTACCTACCGGAGATGACCCCTAAAAATGTATGAAGACATTGAAGGCGATGGTGGTATGTGAAGATATTCACATTGAAGACTATGACAAGAGAAGACATTGCATGAAGACTATGGAGCGCGAAGACTTAGTTGTTTCGTTGTTTCTTTTTCTTCTTTGTTGAGTCATAGGAACCACCGTACTGTTAAGTGGGGTCCCAGTGAACAAAGTCAGAGTGACTGAAGTGATACTCAACCAAAAATCATATGTCTTCGAGCAAAGACAATGAGAGCAAATCTTATCCAGACCTGGATGAGTCAGCTTTACTTGTAGCCCAAGTAAAGTTGTCGTGTGTGTTTGAAATCTGACTGTTGGAACACGTGTCAGTTCCTTAGTGACCCAGGGTCATTTCGGACAAATCAGGTCAGGTTGCCTAGTGGCTATAAATAGCCAACCCCTACACCATAAATTGGTGGCTGCTCAGAGTTAGTGCACGTCTTTTGTCGTTTGAGAGCAACCTACCTCCGAAGCTCTTGAGAGAAAGAAATCCTTGCGAGGACAAAGCCCAAACACCCAGAGCCAAAGAGTGTTAGGCATCACTGAGGTCTTTCTGTCCGCATGACCTGAGGACTTTTTACACTTGAGGACTGTGAATCCTCCAGCCGGTTAGGCGTCGCATTCTGAGCATCCAAGAGTCATTGTGGATCTCCGGTGAACGAAGTCTGTGAAGGTTTGGAAGTCTACCTTGAAGACTTACCAGAGTGATTGGGCGAGGACTGGGTGTCCTTAGCTCAAGGGGAATAAGGTGAGGACGCGGTCTTCTAAGTTGAATCTCAGCCTCCCTAACCAGATGTACAGTTGTCACAGCAACTGAAACTGGTCTAACAAATCCTGTGTCCTCTCCAAGTGACTGGTTCTATCCTCTCCCTCTCTTTACTTACATTTTGCCTTCGTGAAGTCATTGCCTGCTTGTACTACCTGTTTGACTTCACTGTGTGACTACTATCATTGTTTGGCTTCATACTATCTTCCATCCTGATCCTTACTACCTAGCTGCTATTAGTCTTCGTGATTTCACCTCATTGCATACTTGACTATGGCTTGCCTAGTGTAGTCTACCTTTTGCTGCATATCAATAGGACCATTTCTATTATTTGTCTTCGAAACTCTCATGTTTTGAAGTCTTTCATAAAAATCGCCTATTCACCACCCTCTAGTCGATAACTAGCACTTTTAATTGGTATCAGAGCAAGGTACTCCCTTGTTTTGTGTGATTCGGTTTAACCACCTGGAGTTTTAGCTATGTTGACTGCAGGGATAATCAAAGTCTCCGCTGCTTGCCCCGTCTTTAATGGAACTGAATATCCCTACTGGAAGAATAAGATGCGCATGCATCTTGAAGCCATTGATGTCGACCTCTGGTATGTCGTCAAGAATGGCGTTCCCAAGACTGGTGAAGGTGTCACCCCTGCTGATGTCAAGAAGTTCATTCAACTGGATCTACTGCCAAGAACATCATCTGTGGTCATCTGAACAAAGGACAGTATGGCCGTGTGAGTGCTCTGAAAACGTCGAAGCTAGTCTGGGACTAGCTCTCCAAGGTCAACGAGGGCGTCTCAACCGATAGAGATCAAAGGATCAGTGTTCTTCGCAACCTCTTCAACCTCTTCAAGAGAAACGACAATGAGAATGTCCAGCTCACGTTTGATCGGCTCACTGACATTACAAATGAGCTTCGTGCTCTCGGCGCCACTGAGATCACCAAGCATGAAATCGTCAAGACACTACTGAGATCACTTAACAGCTTGTTCAACACCCTTGCCCTCATGATACAAGAATGCCCTAACTTCAAGACACTCGATCCGTCTGATATACTTGAGAGGCTCAACACACATGAGTTCCAGCTATCTGAGAAAAGAGATATCTATGGTCCCAACTACGGCCGAACTCGTGCTTTGAAGGCAAAAGTTGTTTCCTCATCTGAAGAAGAATCTGACTACAGTTCTGATGATCCTGAAGACATTGGAAAGGAACTTGCTATGCTTGTGAAGAAGTTCCAGAAGTTCACTAAGTAGAAGGGCTTCAGAAAGTCTTCACGATCCAGCTCAAGAAATGATGAAGCTTCCACTCATGACTACAAGAAGAGAACATGTCACAAGTGCAAGAAACATGGACACTACATCTCTGAGTGTCCACAGTGGGACAATGAGAACAACAAGAAGAAGAAGAGCAAGGAATATGATTTTGATGACAACAAGAAGAAGAAATCCTCAAAGTCTTCTTCCAAGTCCTCATTCAAGTCTTCATGTCATAAGAAGAGCTCATCTGGCAAGGCTCGTGCTTTTGTCGGCAAGGAGATGGATTCAGAGGAGGAGTCTGCTTCTGAGGAGGCGGAGGTGGAGTCTTGAGGAGGAGTCTGACCCAGGCGTTGCAAGTCTGGCTCTAGCTACAGCCTACATTGCCAAGTCCATCTTCAACACTGAAGACAATGGCTCCGTCACCAACGCTGAAGCTAATGACAAGGACGACTCTGCTCCCACCTACTGCTTCATGGCACGTGGTGCCAAGGTAAAATCATGCGATGCTTACTTTCAAACATCAAGTGAAGATGACTCTGATTGTGAATCCAAACCCAGCTACAAAACACTTGCTAAAATTGCAACTGAACAACAGAAAGCTATGGAACATACTAAAAAACTGTTAGACAAAAGCGATGACTTGTTGGACGCTGAAATGACCCGTTCTCAGTCCTTAATTGAAGTCATAAAAAATCTTCATGTTAAGTACCAGGAACTTGAAAGTCGTCATGAAACGCTCTCAACCACTCATGAAAAGCTCTCCTATGATTATTTTCAAAGGAAGCAAGAGCTTGAGAAATTGAGAGTGGCTCATGAATCTTCAAAAAGAGAATGAGTCACTTCGCGCTCAACAGATCAGTTCCGCTCAGGAAGGATTTGAACCACCTTGTGTAAAATGCCTTGAGCGTGATAACGCTACTTCTGTTGCTGAATGTTCTACTGCTGCTACTGTTGCAATATCTTCAACTGCTGATGTGGTAAGTAACCCCTCTGCGGAGGATACCACTACTATTGCTGATGAAAATGCTAGGTCGAAGACATTGCTTGAAACGGGATGTACAGAAGTCTCAAAGGGCATCAGGCACTGTGCGATGTCCTCAAAAAGCAGATTCTAAACCGAAACCCTAGGAAAGAGGGTGTTGGGTTCAAGAGGAAAATGAATGTTGATGGCTCCTACTGGAAGCTTGAGCAGTACCCCAAAACCACATGGGTTGCTGCAAAGGGACCTTTAGTGGATCCATCCACCTTATCTGGCTTCACTTGTGCTAACCCTATTATCATTGATGAATCCTTTGATGCAAACTATAAACTGTTTAAGAATCAGAATGGTGAAGTGTTTGCCAGGTATATTGGTACTAACTGCAGGAATGGGCCACCTATGAAGAAGATCTGGGTTCCCAAAAGTTGTCTTGAGAATCTTCCTGTGAATGTCATCATGACACCACCTGGGAAGAAGACAAATCCCAGACCTAAGGCTTCATATGGTCCAAAGGCTTCATATAGATAGAGGACTCACCTGAGTCACCCTAACGCCAATGTTTTGCAGGGAAATCATACTCAGACTTATGAATATGAGCGTGTTTCTTCAAACCGCTATGTTCATAAAACTAAGAACTTTTCTGCTTATTCATATGAGTATCATTCATCTCCTGCAAGGCTATTTGCTCGGGCTCCAAAGCCGAAGTTCTCAGATGCTGCACTTAGACTCATTGCTTCTAAGCCACTCCTGAAGATGTGGGTGGTTAAGAAGAATTAACTTTCTTTTGCAGGAAGGGTCTCCAGCCGGAAATCAAAGGCGTCTGATGCTATTGCTGGGGACCTAAAACATCTTGTAGGGCGCAAGATCAAATGCCCAAATGGTCTCACTATGTATTTTGTTCCTAAATCGTTTGCCAACCATCCTGTCAGTCCTAATCTTGATCTGAGCTTTGATAATCCTCTTGCCCGTCAAATGTTTATGCTTCACAATACTCTTGGTGAAGCCTATCCCCCTAACTGTACTGTAGGGTATGACACCTCATGCTTCAGAATGGATTATGGACAGCGGATGCACTAATCATATGACTGGTGATCGAAGTCTTCTCATGGACTCAACCTTACGTCCATCTGACAAGAGTCACATCACATTTGCTGACACTGGTAAAAGCAAGGTATTGGGTCTAGGTAGAGTTGCAATCTCAAAGGATCAGCACATGGATAAAGTGATGCTTGTTGAATCCCTTGGTTTCAACTTAATGTCTGTCTCAATGCTTTGTGACTTGAACATGATTGTGATATTTGGAAAATACCGTTGCCTTGTACTAATGGAATCTGACAAGTCTCTAGTCTTTGAAGGGTACCGGAAAGATGATTTGTACATCACTACAAAAAAAGACACATCTGTGACATTTTGGGCCGAACAAAAATTGTTTCTGTCATACATATGACACTTCTATGACGATAATTGTGACAAAACCGGGTATCATCATACATGTGGTGGGCTCCTACTTCTATGACAAAAAATCATGACAGAAAATGGGCTTTTCGTCCTGGGCGGGCCGGAGACGCAGCTGCATGACATTCTTTGGGCCGTCCATGACGGAAAAAACCGTGGTAGAAGCAAGGGGGAGGAAAACTTTGAGGAGTTCCCGGTTACGGTGGGAGGCGGGGGCCGAGCGATGCGCGTTTCTCTCGTACACGTACGTGCGTGTGTGCAAGGCGTTGGCTCTAACTGAACCCGAGCGAGGCGTTTGTTGGAAATATGCCCTAGAGGCAATAATAAATAGGTTATTATTATATTTCCTTGTTCATGATAATCGTTTATTATCCATGCTAGAATTGTATTGATAGGAAACTCAGATACATGTGTGGATGCATAGACAACACCATGTCCCTAGTAAGCCTCTAGTTGACTAGCTCGTTGATCAATAGATGGTTACGGTTTCTGACCATGGACATTGGATGTCATTGATAACGGGATCACATCATTAGAAGAATGATGTGATGGACAAGACCCAATCCTAAGCCTAGCACAAGATCGTGTAGTTCGTATGCTAAAGCTTTTATAATGTCAAGTATCATTTCCTTAGACCATGAGATTGTGCAACTCCCGGATACCGTAGGAATACTTTGGGTGTGCCAAACATCACAACGTAACTGGGTGGCTATAAAGGTGCACTACGGGTATCTCCGAAAGTGTCTGTTGGGTTGGCACGAATCGAGACTGGGATTTGTCACTCCGTGTGACAGAGAGGTATCTCTGGGCCCACTCGGTAGGACATCATCATAATGTGCACAATGTGATCAAGGAGTTGATCACGGGATGATGTGTTACGGAACGAGTAAAGAGACTTGCCGGTAACGAGATTGAACAAGGTATCGAGATACCGGCGATCGAATCTCGGGCAAGTACTATACCGCTAGACAAAGGGAATTGTATACGGGATTGATCGAATCCTCGACATCGTGGTTCATCCGTTGAGATCATCGTGGAACATGTGGGAACCAACATGGGTATCCAGATCCCGCTGTTGGTTATTGACCGGAGAACGTCTCGGTCATGTCTGCATGGTTCCCGAACCCGTAGGGTCTACACACTTAAGGTTCGATGACGCTAGGGTTATAAAGGAAGTTCGTATGTGGTTACCGAATGTTTTTCAGAGTCCCGGATGAGATCCCGGACGTCCCGAGGAGTTCCGGAATGGTCCGCAGGTAAAGATTTATATATAGGAAGTATGGTTTTGGCCACCGGAAGTGTTCTGGGCATCACCGTGTTGGGGAACGTTGCAGAAAATTAAAATTTTTCCTACGGTTTCACCAAGATCCCTATGAGTTCATCTAGCAACGAGTATTCAGATTAGATAGCATCTACATACCACTTTGTAGATCGCAACGGAAGCGTTCGAGTGAACGTGGATGAGGTAGTCGTACTTGCCGTGATCCAATTCACCGATGATCTAGTGCCGAACGGACGGCACCTCCGCGTTCAACACACGTACGGGACGGGAGACGTCTCCTCCTTCTTGATCCAGCAAGGGGGAAGGAGAGGTTGAGGAAGATCCAGCACGACGGTGTGGTGGTGGATGCAGCAGAACTCCGGCAGGGCTTCGCTAAGCAACTACGGGAGGAGGAGGAGGTGTTGCAGGGAGGAGGGAGGAGCCAGGGCATCTGGTGCGCAGCCCCCCTCCCCTGCCCCCCTTTATATAGGCACATGAGAGGGGGGAGGGCGCAGCCTTGCCCCTTCCTCCAAGGAAGGGGTGCGGCCAAAGGGGGGAGGAGTCCATCCTCCCCAAGGCACCTCGGAGGTGCCTTCCCCTCTTTGGACTCTCCCCTCTCTGGACTCTCCCCTCTCCAAGTTTCCTTGGCGCATGGGCCCTTGGGGCTGGTGCCCCTTGGCCCAAGCAGGCCAAGGCGCACCCCCTAAGGCCCATGTGGCCCATCAAGGCAGGTGGCCCCACCTGGTGGACCCCCGGGACCCCTCCGGTGGTCCCGGTACAATACCGATAACACCGAAACTTGTCCCGATGGCCAAAATAGCACTTCCTATATATAATTCTTTACCTCCGGACCATTCCGGAACTCCTTGTGATGCCCGGGATCTCATCTGGGACTCCGAACAACATTCGGGTTACTGCATATACATATCTTCACAACCCTAGCGTCACCGAACCTTAAGTGTGTAGACCCTACGGGTTCGGGAGACATGCAGACATGACCGAGACGGCTCTCGGGCAATAACCAACAGCGGGATCTGGATACCCATGTTGGCTCCCACATGCTCCACGATGATCTCATCGAATGAACCACGATGTCAAGGATTCAATTAATCCCGTATACGATTCCCTTTGTCAATCGGTATTTTACTTGCCCGAGATTCGATCGTCGGTATACCAATACCTCGTTCAATCTCGTTACCGGCAAGTCACTTTTCTCGTTACCGTAATGCATGATCTCGTGATCAAACACTTTGATCACACTGAGCTCATTATGATGATGCATTACCGAGAGGGCCCGGTGATACCTCTCCGTCAAGCGGAGTGACAAATCCCAGTCTCGATCCATGTCAACCCAACAGACACTTTCAGAGATACCCGTAGCATACCTTTATAGTCACCCAGTTACGTTGTGACGTTTGGCATACCCAAAGCACTCCTACGGTATCCGGGAGTTACATGATCTCATGGTCTAAGGAAAGGATACTTGACATTGGATAACTCTAGCAAACGAACTATGCGATCTTATGCTATGTTTAGGATTGGGTCTTGTCCATCACATCATTCTCCTAATGATGTGATCCCGTTATCGATGACATCCAATGTCCATAGCCAGGAAACCATGACTATCTGTCGATCAACGAGCTAGTCAACTAGAGGCTTACTAGGGACATATTGTTGTCTGTTATTCACACATGTATTACGATTTCCGGATAACACAATTATAGCACGAATAAAGACAATTATCATGAATAAGGAAATATAATAATAATGCTTTTATTATTGCCTCTAGGGCATATTTCCAACAGTCTCCCACTTGCACTAGAGTCAATAATCTAGTTACATTGTGATGAATCGAACACCCATAGAGTTCTGGTGCTGATCATGTTTTGCCTTAGGGAGAGGTTTAGTCAACGGATCTGCGACATTCAGATCCGTGTGCACTTTACAAATTTCTATGTCTCCATCTTGAACATTTTCACGAATGGAGTTGAAGCGACGCTTGATGTGCCTGGTCGTCTTGTGAAACCTGGGCTCCTTTGCAAGTGCAATAGCTCCAGTGTTGTCACAGAAGAGCTTGATTGGCCCCGACGCATTGGGTATGACTCCGAGGTCGGTGATGAACTCCTTCACCCAAATTGCTTCATGTGCTGCCTCCAAGGCTGCCATGTACTCCGCTTCACATGTAGATCCCGCCACGACGCTTTGCTTGCAACTGCACCAGCTTACCGCCCCACCATTCAAAATATACACGTATCCGGTTTGTGACTTAGAGTCATCCAGATCTGTGTCGAAGCTAGCGTCGACGTAACCTTTTACGACGAGCTCTTCGTCACCTCCATAAACGAGAAACATTTCCTTGGTCCTTTTCAGGTACTTCAGGATATTCTTGACCGCTGTCCAGTGTTCCTTGCCGGGATTGCTTTGGTACCTTCCTACCAAACTTACGGCAAGGTTTACATCAGGTCTGGTACACAGCATGGCATACATAATAGAACCTATGGCTGAGGCATAGGGGATGACACTCATCTCTTCTATATCTTCTGCCGTGGTCGGACATTGAGTTGAGCTCAATTTCACACCTTGTAACACAGGTAAGAACCCCTTCTTAGATTGATCCATATTGAACTTCTTCAATATCTTATCAAGGTATGTGCTTTGTGAAAGACCTATGAGGCGTCTCGATCTATCTCTATAGATCTTGATGCCTAATATATAAGCAGCTTCTCCAAGGTCCTTCATTGAAAAACTCTTATTCAAGTAGGCCCTAATGCTGTCCAAGAGTTCTATATCATTTCCCATCAAAAGTATGTCATCTACATATAGTATGAGAAATGCTACAGAGCTCCCACTCACTTTCTTGTAAACACAGGCTTCTCCATAAGTCTGTGTAAACCCAAACGCTTTGATCATCTCATCAAAGCGAATGTTCCAACTCCGAGATGCTTGCACTAGCCCATAAATCGAGCGTTGGAGCTTGCATACCTTGTCAGCATTCTTAGGATCGACAAAACCTTCCGGCTGCATCATATACAATTCTTCCTTAAGGAAACCATTAAGGAATGCCGTTTTGACGTCCATTTGCCATATCTCATAATCGTAGTATGCGGCAATTGCTAACATGATTCGGACGGACTTCAGCTTCGCTACCGGTGAGAAAGTCTCATCGTAGTCAACTCCTTGAACTTGTCGATAACCCTTAGCGACAAGCCGAGCTTTATAGATGGTCACATTACCATCCGCGTCTGTCTTCTTCTTAAAGATCCATTTATTTTCTATGGCTCGCCGTTCAACGGGCAAGTCAGTCAAAGTCCATACTTCGTTTTCATACATGGATCCTATCTCGGATTTCATGGCTTCCAGCCATTTGTCGGAATCCGGGCCCGCCATTGCTTCCTCATAGTTCGAAGGTTCACCGTTATCTAACAACATGATTTCCAAGACAGGGTTGCCGTACCACTCTGGTGCGGAACGTGTCCTTGTGGACCTTCGAATTTCAGTAGGAGCTTGATTAGAAGCATCTTGATCATCATCATTAATTTCCTCTCTAGTCGGTGTAGGCACCTCAGAAACGTTTTCTTGAGTTTCGCCATTTTCCGGTTCAAGAGGCAACACTTCATCAAGTTCTACTTTCCTCCCACTTACTTCTTTCAAGAGAAACTCCTTCCCTAGAAAGGATCCATTCTTGGCAACAAAGATCTTGCCTTCGGATCTGTGGTAGAAGGTATACCCAACAGTTTCTTTAGGGTATCCTATGAAGACGCATTTTTTCGATTTGGGTTCGAGCTTTTCAGGTTGAAGTTTCTTGACATAAGCATCGCATCCCCAAACTTTTAGAAACGACAGCTTGGGTTTCTTCCGAAACCATAATTCATACGGTGTCGTCTCAACGGATTTCGACGGAGCCCTATTTAAAGTGAATGCGGCAGTCTCTAAAGCATAGCCCCAAAAAGATAGCGGTAAGTCGGTAAGAGACATCATAGATCGCACCATATCTAATAGAGTGCGATTACGACGTTCGGACACACCATTTCGCTGAGGTGTTCCAGGCGGCGTGAGTTGTGAAACTATTCCACATTTTCTTAAGTGTGTGCCAAATTCGTGACTCAAGTATTCTCCTCCACGATCTGATCGTAGAAACTTGATCTTTCTATCACGTTGATTTTCAACCTCACTCTGAAATTCCTTGAACTTTTCAAAGGTCTCAGATTTGTGTTTCATTAAGTAGATATACCCATATCTACTCAAGTCATCAGTGAGGGTGAGAACATAACGATAGCCACCGCGAGCCTCAACACTCATTGGACCGCACACATCGGTATGTATGATTTCCAATAAGTTGGTTGCTCGCTCCATTGTTCCTGAGAACGGAGTCTTGGTCATTTTACCCATGAGGCATGGTTCGCACGTGTCAAATGATTCATAATCAAGAGACTCTAAAAGTCCATCTGCATGGAGCTTCTTCATGCGTTTGACACCTATGTGACCAAGGCGGCAGTGCCACAAATATGTGGGACTATTGTTATCAACTTTAACTCTTTTGGTATTCACACTATGAATATGTGTAGCATCACGTACGAGATTCATTAAGAATAAACCATTAACCATCGGAGCATGACCATAAAACATATCTCTCATATAAATAGAACAACCATTATTCTCGGATTTAAATGAGTAGCCATCTCGAATTAAGCGAGATCCAGATACAACGTTCATGCTCAAACTTGGCACTAAATAACAATTATTGAGGTTTAAAACTAATCCCGTAGGTAAATGTAGAGGCAGCGTGCCGACGGCGATCACATCGACCTTGGAACCATTCCCGACGCGCATCGTCACCTCGTCCTTTGCCAGTCTCCGTTTATTCCGCAGCTCCTGCTTTGAGTTACAAATGTGAGCAACTGCACCGGTATCAAATACCCAAGAGCTACTACGAGTACTGGTAAGGTACACATCAATTACATGTATATCACATATACCTTTGGTTTTGCCGGCCTTCTTGTCCGCTAAGTATTTGGGGCAGTTCCGCTTCCAGTGACCACTTCCCTTGCAATAAAAACACTCAGTTTCGGGCTTGGGTCCATTCTTTGGCTTCTTCCCGGCAACTTGCTTACCGGGCGCGGCAATTTCCTTGCCGTCCTTCTTGAAGTTCTTTTTACCCTTGCCCTTCTTGAACTTAGTGGTTTTATTCACCATCAACACTTGATGCTCCTTCTTGATTTCTACCTCTGCTGATTTTAGCATAGCATATACTTCAGGAATGGTCTTTACCATCCCCTGCATATTGTAGTTCATCACAAAGCTCTTGTAGCTAGGTGGAAGCGACTGGAGGATTCTGTCAATGACCGCTTCATCCGGGAGATTAACTTCCAGTTGAGTCAAGCGGTTGTGCAACCCAGACATTTTGAGTATGTGCTCACTGACAGAGCCATTTTCCTCCATCTTACAGCTAAAGAATTTGTCGGAGACTTCATATCTCTCGACCCGGGCATGAGCTTGGAAAACCATTTTCAGCTCTTCGAACATCTCATATGCTCCATGTCTCTCAAAACGCTTTTGGAGTCCCGGCTCTAGGCTGTAAAGCATGCCGCACTGAACGAGGGAGTAATCATCGCATCGTGACTGCCAAGCGTTCATAACGTCTTGTTCTGCAGGGAGAATAGGTGCGTCACCCAGCGGTGCTCTTAGGACATAATCTTTCTTGGCAGCTATGAGGATAATCCTCAGGTTTCGGACCCAGTCCGTATAGTTGCTACCATCGTCTTTCAGCTTGGTTTTCTCTAGGAACGCGTTGAAGTTGAGGACTACGTTGGCCATTTGATCTACAAGACATATTGTAAATATTTAGACTAAGTTCATGATAATAAAGTTCATTTAATCAAATTATTTAATGAACTCCCACTTAGATAAACATCCCTCTTCTAGTTATCTAAGTATTACATGATCCGAGTCAACTAGGCCGTGTCCGATCATCACGTGAGACGGACTAGTCAACATCGGTGAACATCTTCATGTTGATAGTATCTTCTATACAACTCATGCTCGACCTTTCGGTCTTCTGTGTTCCGAGGCCATGTCTGTACATTCTAGGCTCGTCAAGTCAACCTAAGTGTTTTGCGTGTGTAAATCTGTCTTACACCCGTTGTATGCGAACGTAAGGACCTATCACACCCGATCATCACGTGGTGCTTCGGAACGACGAACCTTAGCAACGGTGCACAGTTAGGGAGAACACTTTTTGAAATTATTATGAGGGATCATCTTATTTACTACCGTCGTTCTAAGTAAACAAGATGCAAAACATGATAAACATCACATGCAATCAAATAATAAACGTGACATGATATGGCCAATATCACATAGCTCCTTCGATCTCCATCTTGGGGCTCCATGATCATCTTGTCACCGGCTTGACACCATGATCTTCATCATCATGATCTTCATCATCGTGTCTCCATGAAGTTGCTCGCCAACTATTACTTCTACTACTATGGCTAACGCGTTTAGCAATAAAGTAAAGTAATTTACATGGCGATTCTCAATGACACGCAGGTCATACAAAAAAAATAAAGACAACTCCTATGGCTCCTGCCGGTTGTCATACTCATCGACATGCAAGTCGTGATTCCTATTACAATAGCATGAACATCTCATACATCACATATAGATCATTCATCATACATCACAACTTTGGCCATATCATATCACAAAGCACTTGCTGCAAAAACAATTTAGACGTCCTCTAATTGTTGTTGCAAGTTTTACGTGGCTGAATTAGGGTTCTAGCAAGAACGTTTTCTTACCTACGTTAAAACCACAACGTGATTTGTCAACTTCTATTTACCCTTCATAAGGACCCTTTTCATCGAATCCGCTCCAACTAAAGTAGGAGAGACAGACACCCGCCAGCCACCTTATGCAACTAGTGCATGTTAGTCGGTGGAACCGGTCTCACGTAAGCGTACGTGTAAGGTTGGTCCGGGCCGCTTCATCCCACAATACCGCTGAAGCAAGATAAGACTAGTAACGGCAAGAAAAGTTGACAACATCTACGCCCACAACAAATTGTGTTCTACTCGCGCAAGAAGAACTATGCATAGACCTAGCTCATGATGCCACTGTTGGGGAACGTTGCAGAAAATTAAAATTTTTCCTACGGTTTCACCAAGATCCATCTATGAGTTCATCTAGCAACGAGTATTCAGATTAGATAGCATCTACATACCACTTTGTAGATCGCAAGGGAAGCGTTCGTGTGAACGTGGATGAGGTAGTCGTACTTGCCGTGATCCAATTCACCGATGATCTAGTGCCGAACGGACGGCACCTCCGCGTTCAACACACGTACGGGACGGGAGACGTCTCCTCCTTCTTGATCCAGCAAGGGGGAAGGAGAGGTTGAGGAAGATCCAGCACGACGGTGTGGTGGTGGATGCAGCAGAACTCCGGCAGGGCTTCGCTAAGCAACTACGGGAGGAGGAGGAGGTGTTGCAGGGAGGAGGGAGGAGCCAGGGCATCTGGTGCGCAGCCCCCCTCCCCTGCCCCCCTTTATATAGGCACATGAGAGGGGGGAGGGCGCAGCCTTGCCCCTTCCTCCAAGGAAGGGGTGCGGCCAAAGGGGGGGAGGAGTCCATCCTCCCCAAGGCACCTCGGAGGTGCCTTCCCCTCTTTGGACTCTCCCCTCTCTGGACTCTCCCCTCTCCAAGTTTCCTTGGCGCATGGGCCCTTGGGGCTGGTGCCCCTTGGCCCAAGCAGGCCAAGGCGCACCCCCTAAGGCCCATGTGGCCCATCAAGGCAGGTGGCCCCACCTGGTGGACCCCCGGGACCCCTCCGGTGGTCCCGGTACAATACCGATAACACCGAAACTTGTCCCGATGGCCAAAATAGCACTTCCTATATATAATTCTTTACCTCCGGACCATTCCGGAACTCCTCGTGATGCCCGGGATCTCATCTGGGACTCCGAACAACATTCGGGTTACTGCATATACATATCTTCACAACCCTAGCGTCACCGAACCTTAAGTGTGTAGACCCTACGGGTTCGGGAGACATGCAGACATGACCGAGACGGCTCTCGGGCAATAACCAACAGCGGGATCTGGATACCCATGTTGGCTCCCACATGCTCCATGATGATCTCATCGAATGAACCACGATGTCAAGGATTCAATTAATCCCGTATATGATTCCCTTTGTCAATCGGTATTTTACTTGCCCGAGATTCGATCGTCGGTATACCAATACCTCGTTCAATCTCGTTACCGGCAAGTCACTTTTCTCGTTACCGTAATGCATGATCCCGTGATCAAACACTTTGAGCACACTGAGCTCATTATGATGATGCATTACTGAGAGGGCCCGGTGATACCTCTCCGTCAAGCGGAGTGACAAATCCCAGTCTCGATCCATGTCAACCCAACAGACACTTTTAGAGATACCCGTAGCATACCTTTATAGTCACCCAGTTACGTTGTGACGTTTGGCATACCCAAAGCACTCCTACGGTATCCGGGAGTTACACGATCTCATGGTCTAAGGAAAGGATACTTGACATTGGATAACTCTAGCAAACGAACTATGCGATCTTATGCTATGTTTAGGATTGGGTCTTGTCCATCACATCATTCTCCTAATGATGTGATCCCGTTATCGATGACATCCAATGTCCATAGCCAGGAAACCATGACTATCTGTCGATCAACGAGCTAGTCAACTAGAGGCTTACTAGGGACATATTGTTGTCTGTTATTCACACATGTATTACGATTTCCGGATAACACAATTATAGCACGAATAAAGACAATTATCATGAATAAGGAAATATAATAATAATGCTTTTATTATTGCCTCTAGGGCATATTTCCAACACACCGGTAGTGTACCGGGACCACCGGAGGTGTTCGGGGGTCCACCAAGTGGGGCCACCGGCCCCGGAGGGCTGCATGGGCCAAGTGTGGAAGGGGACCAGCCCCAGGTGGGCTGGTGAGCCCTCCCACAAGGCCCAAGGCGCAAGGGAAGAGGAGAGGGGGCAAACCCTAAGGGCAGATGGGCCCTAAGGCCCATGCTCCCTGCGCCTCCCTCTCCTCCCCCTCTTGGCCGCCACCCAAAACCCATCTAGGGCTGCCGCCCCTCTAGGGGTGGGAACCCTAGAGGGGGCGCACCCTCCTCCCCTTCCCCTATATATATGAGGCCTAGGGGCTGCCCAACATACGCGATCTGATCTCTCCCTGTTGGTGCAGCCCCGCCTCTCTCCTCCTCATATCTCGTAGTGCTTGGCGAAGCCCTGCTGGATCACAACGCTCCTCCACCACCACCACGCCGTTGTGCTACTGCTGGATGGAGTCTTCCTCAACCTCTCCCTCTCTCCTTGCTGGATCAAGGCACGGGAGACGTCACTGGGCTGTACGTGTGTTGAACGCGGAGGTGCCGTCCGTTCGGCACTTGGTCATCGGTGATTTGGATCACGACGAGTACGACTCCATCAACCCCGTTCACTTGAACGCTTCCTCTTAGCGATCTACAAGGGTATGTAGATGCACTCTCTTTCCCCTCGTTGCTGGTTTCTCCATAGATAGATCTTGGTGACACGTAGGAAAATTTTAAATTTCTGCTACGTTCCCCAACAGCGTTGGCTCTAACTGAACCCGAGCGAGGCGTTGGGCTCTAACTGAAATAGTGATTGCACTGCAGGCTACGTGTTACTGAACCCGAGCGATCGATCGATGGCTGTTAACTGAACCCGATCGAGTGATTCCTTCGCTACTGCTGCTAACTGAAGCCGATCAATTGGATGAACAGTGAGCGGTGGCGTTGCCTCTGGATGAACAGGACCCCGTGGTGTGGAGGGCTGGATGAACAGTAGATGGTGGAGGGGTGCCCGTGGAGGGGTGGTTGAACAGGACCCAGTGGTGCGGAGGGCTGGATGAACAGTAGACGGTGGAGGGGTGCCCGTGGAGGGGTGGTTGAACAGTAGCCGGTGGAGTAGCGCGCGGTGGAGGCTGGATGAACAAAAGCCCGTGGAGGCTGGAGCAGGTCGACGGTAGCCCGTGGAGGCTGGAGGAGGTCGACGGTGGAGATGAACAATATCCCGTGGAGTCCCGTTTTACGGTACACCACACCCCTCCCGATGAACAGGACCCCCGTTTCGAGCGTAGGAGGTCCGTTTCGTCCGTTTTGCGGTACGCCACACCCCTCCTGATCAACAGGACCCCTGTTTCGACCGTAGGAGGTCTGTTTCCTCCATTTTGCGGTACGCCACACCCCTCCCGATCAACAGGACCCCCGTTTCGACCGTAGGAGGTCCGATTCCTCCGTTTTGCGGTACGCCACACCCCTCCCGATCAACAGGACCCCGTTTCGAACATAGGAGGTACGTTTCCTCCGTTTTGCGGTACACCAGGCCTCGTTTCCATCGCCTGTTCCGTCCAAGCCCTCCCGATGAACACGACCACGCATTCCGTTCCGACCCAGCCGGTTGGCTCCCACGCGTTCCGTTGCTTCCCGATGAACACGACGCATTCCGTTGCCTCCCCATGAACACGACGCATTCCGTTGCCTCCCCATGAACACGACGCATTATGTTGCCTCCCCATGAACATGAAGATGACGTTGTTTCTCCGTTCTGACCCAGCCATGTACACGAGCCCTGGCCGTACGTATGCGTGACTAGGCGTTCGAGACCCCGCCCGTATGTACACATACGTGGCCGTATTTTCTTTCTTGCACCCTGGCCGCTGTACGTACGTGTACATGCTACGTGCGCGCCTCTACTATGACACGTGCGCGCCTCTACTACAACACGTGCGCGCCTCTACATCCACCAGTATATATGTACGTACACACTCGCGACCAGAATGACAACGCTACGTACGCTTCGACCAGGTGGGTCCCGACTGTCAGGCACTTCCTTGCGTGCGAAGATGTAGCTGGTGGGTCCCAGCAGTCAGGGGGGCAAATCGTTTTTTTGCCCGGGCGCACTTCCTTGCATGCGAAGATGTAGCTGGTGGGTCCCAGCAGTCAGGGGGGCGAATCGTTTTTTTACCCGGACACACTTCCTTGCGTGCGAAGATGTAGCTGGTGGGTCCCAGCAGTCAGGGGTAAACGTTTTTTCGCGAAATACGGTGGCCCGTCCGGTGGGTCCCCGCTGTCAGGTGGAGGAATCATTATTTTTGCGCGTAATAAGGAGGCACTTCCTTGCTGCGGTCATGGACCCAGCTGTCAGCCTCTCCACGTACAGTCCACGTCCGATGAAAGTCGTTCCTTGACCACGTTGACCACGCCGCACCGAGAGCACCACGGCGGTGGACGACGGCGAGGACTAGGAAGGGGACGACTCAGAGCCGGGGAAGACGCAGCAGTGGATGCCCACGCGAAGAGGAGTACGAGGGTTCACTGGTTCACTTGCGGTGTGAGGCTGCTGTCGCCGCAGAATAATAGGGGGTGTGGGTGAGTAGAGGGATTGCCTGGCCAGCGGTGTGAGTAGTAGGGGGCGGTGAGGCCTCCGCGGCATCACAGCCGGCCACGGGAGGCAGGAGCACGCGGCACGACTGGCGCTGGTTTGGGCGGCTGGAGCAAGAAGACCAGAGGTTGAAGAAGCACTACGGCCGTTGGATGAACATCGTACGGTAACAGGAGTTAGAATCGTTCATATTGACTAAGTTGACAAAGACCTCCATCCCGGTCAACTTGGTAGGCCCACAAGTCAGCCTCCCACTATGCTGGGTTCCAGCCGGCTGGGGGAATATTCATCTTTTTGTGCGTAATAAGGAGGCACTTCCTTGCGTGCGAAGATAGCTGGTGGGTCCGACATGTCAGCGGGGGCACGTTATTTTCGTGAAATACAGAGGCCCTTCCGGTGGGTCCCAGATGTCAGGTGGAGGAATCATTATTTTGCGCGTAATAAGGAGGCATTTCCTTGTGTGCGGCCGTGGACCCAGCTGTCAGCCTCTCCACGCACAGTCTACTTCCGATGGTGTCGTTCGTTGACCACGTTGACCACGCCGCTTCAAGCGCATCCAAGGTGGTGGACGACGGTGAGGCCCCGGACAGCAACGAGCCGGAGATGGGAAGACGCGGGAGTAGAGTCATAGACGGAGAGGTGTACGGGGGTTAACTGGTTCTAGTGCGGTGTGGTTCGGCAGTCGGTGGAGAAAAACAGGAGGTGTGGAGGGGTGGAGGGATGGCCTGGCCAACGGTGGAGTAGCGCTTCATAGCGAAGCGTGCTAAGCAGAGCTGCTAGCAGCAGGAGGCGGGAGGTGGTCCCGGCGACGCTGGAGGAAGAAGACGAGAGATTGAAGATGGATACCGGTCGTTGGATGTAAATCCAACGGCTAACATGTCAGAATCATTTGTTGACTAAATTGACAATGACTTGCGTTGGCTTCGACCTATTGGCCCACATTTCAGCCTCCAAAAATGTGGCACGTATTCAACCCATTTTTCCGAATTTACAGTCTTTTTTTGCGCAGTAGAATTTACAGTCAATTTTATTTTTTTTGAATTACAGCCATTAGCTGGGCTGGGTGAACAAATAATGTAGAGTCCATGCGGCCCATTTATTTTATTTCCTAAAAAATTACAGGCCATTTGCACTTTCTCGAAATACATGATTTTTTTGGGCTGATTCTAATTATAATGTTGGGTTGGGCCAACAATGTTATCAAAAAATAAAAAGAGGTTGAGCAGTGAGCATTTTGTTATAAATATATTTAAATAATAAGTGGTATTATTACATTCGTCCTTAAATCTTACCAAGCTTTTTTTACACAATCACTAGGATTTTCGTGCCAAAACAATCCAGGATTTTATTTGTTAAGAAATTATTTTTATAAGTTAATAAGATGTGGGATATTGTTTTCTTACATATGTAAGTATCTTTTAAATATATGATGACAATAAAAATAATATATAATAACATATAAAATAATTTAAATATATATAATATAGTTAGAAGGGAAACATAAGTTGGACCTGACGTTTCTATTCTTATATAATAAAATAGAACAGACCTCTGCGTTTTCTTCAAAAAAAAAACATAAATTGGGTTGCCAGAAATAAAACCTCGGATGGGAGGTCCATAGGCCGGTCGATCGACCGGCCTATGGACCTCCCATCCGAGGTCGTGGGCTGCGCATGTTAAAAATGAAAGCCTAGACGGGCCAGCCCAAAACCACGTCCAACACTTGCCAAAACTTCGTCCCTCGTTTTCTCTATGTTTCGCACACTCGACATTGTGTGGGCATTTTGACTATGCATCATATGAAGATGTGCTATGCATGAATGTTCATCAGCATGATGTTAACTGGCTGGTAGTTCCATTTTTGACCATGAATAAAACTTCCAACATGATGTTAACCCTATTTGAAAATGTCGTGTTAATATAAATGCTCTGCTTGTGAAAGTTGTAGTTTCTTATCTGAAACTTAACTTGCAATTTCTTATCTGAAACTGAAACTTGCAGTTTCTTCTCTGAGAATCACATTGTCTGCACTTTTATACTCCTATGAAACTACATTTTTTAAGTGCTAAAAATAGATCTCTAGAATTCATAAAATACTTCATATGCTCAATACTGCAAATATGAAATTCAAAAGACATTCATATCTGAAAGTACTCTCAAAATACACAACACAAAACACAATTCACAACCTGCAAATACTGACAACCCTAAGCTCCCCCTGACAATTCACAACCTGCCCGACTATTGGGCTGGGGGGGGGGGCAGCCCCCTCCTATTCCTCGGCGACAGACAGCCGCCCCGTGAGATGATGTGAACGGCGAGGGAGACGATGGCGGGGAAGCATCGTCGGGCCAACTGCTTTTCTCCTCTTGCAGTTGGGTTCGGTCGACGAAGACTCCACCGGCTCGCTCTGGCAAGACACCCTCACAAACGGCACCCTGTAGATGCTCGATCCTTCAATCTCTGGTGGATGCTCCATCTGGGATCGATACTCCCACCACCGCTCCCTCACGATCGGATTCGGTGAATCTGTTTGCTCCATGGCCCAGAGGAGCAGCTCTATGTACTCCGGCGCGACTCCCTCCGGGAGTATCGCCGCCTTTTCGCTCTGTTGCAGATATTTGGCCATGGATGTCGCCGTCGCCGATAGTTGGTCCTTGTTGTCAAACCAAGACTGTATCTCCAACATCCTAGCTAGCTTCACGGAGTCACCGTCTGCGATCCTCACGTATCGGTTGTACTCCTCCATCGATCTACTTCTCCACAACACCTTCACTCGCCGGTGGTGGTTTTTGAATGGAAGAGGAGAGGAGCAGCGTTGGTTTTGGATTAGAACGGGAGAGGAGCGACGCTGGTTTTGGACTGGAACAGGAGAGGAGGGGCGGTGGTTTTGAAATGGAAGAGGAGAGGAGCGGCACTGTATTTAGATTGGAACAGGAGAGGAGCGGCGGTGGTTTAAGAGGAGAAGAGCGGAAGAGCAGCGCTGGTCTTGGAAGTATTTTTTTGTTGTTTTGCGTATTTTGGGTCAAAGTTTGACCACGTACTGTATTTCACAAGTAAAATGTGAATGCATGTCACCAAAAATTGTATCGTTTGGTTCGTATCTGATTGTACTTTCAAATTATATTATTTTTGCAACGTATAACATATATTTTATGTGCGAAAATCAGGGTCAATTATGACCCAGAATAAAAGGGAGACTAGTTAATGTGGGGTTGCTTTCTTAATTGAAGGGTAAATTGATTTTGATTTTGATCTAGTCACAGCGCACCGTCGCTCTCGTCCAATCCTAAATCGCTGCCGCACGCTCCTCTCCCTCTTCTCCGTTGCAAAACCACCTCCTCTCCTCTCCATCATCTCCATTCCAAAACCACCGTCTCGCCTCTCCCTCTTCTGATCTTCTCCATTGCAAAACCACCTCCTCTCCTCTCCATCATTGTCACATCCCTAGCTTCTGGTACTGCTTAGTGCTAGCATCTGGTGTTGCATCATGTTTAAATTCCTCAGAAACTTTAAATGGGGATGTCAGAACCCCCAGCACCCCCCCTTTAACCAACCAGGGTTACTAAAATCATTTTCAATGAACCGAAAATGCCCTTCTAAAATGTTCATCATCTTTGTCGTGGTCTTGAACCTCTAACAAAAATGGTGCACAAATTTCTAGGCCATCCAAAGGTCACTGGATTAAATCATATGTTATTTGAATTTGGGCATTTAAATGCTAGTAAATATTTTAAATGCCCAAATAATCCTAAACTGAAATATTCCATGTTGGATATATTCTATAAAGTGGGAATGTGCAGTTTGGTGATTTTTGTAACGGTCTAGGTATTTTTAGAAAAGCCACAAAGATTATAGAAAAATAAAAAACTGAAACAGAAAAGAGAGAGAGAGAAGGAACCTCACCTGGGCTTACCAGGCGGCCCAAGTGGCCGGCCCAGCCCACCATCACAGCCCTCTGTCGCCTTCCTCATCGCGCCAGTAGGCAGGGGCGCGTGCCCGGCGCGCGTAGCCACACGCCGGCCACCTCCTTCCTGCCTGGCTGCCTCCTTCCCCTGGACGTCTCTCGCAGCGCCACGCGCCCCCTGGAACCCTCTCACTCTCTCCCGACCTCTTCCCCCTCCTCTGCTCTCTCTCCCTCTCGCGCCCAAGCACAGCCGCAGCCGCGCCGCCGTAACGCCGCAACCTACGTGCTCCCCTCGCCTCCCCGACATGTCCACGAGCTCCGCCATCGTCCCCCTCATCTTCACGACCGAGCCACGCGAGCCGGACGCCCTGCATCACCGGCAACATCACCATCTTCCTCCTCCACCGCCTTGGATTGCCGACGTCGATTAGTCGCCGTCCGGCCTCCCCCCAACTCGCCGACGTCTCCAAACTACGCGGGATGAGCCACTCTTCATTTCGCCCCTATCCCCGTCGCCCCGCACGTCCTCTAGCGCTAGCGCCGCCGTACCCGAAGCTCGCCGCCGCCCTGCCATGTCGTTGTCCTGGCCATAGCCGCCTCCGCCCACTTTTGAGCTTGCAGTCGTGCTAGTTGAGCTCGTAGGAGTCCGTAGCACTGCCCAGTGGTGAGAATGGTGCACCGTAGACTCATCCCGCACAACGCCGTGGCTCTGTCACCGTTGAACCTCGTCGCCGGCGAGATTCCGGCCGCCCCGTGACCTCCCGCCTGGTCCATCAGATGCGCGAGAGCAAGAGCTCATGCCCGGTGCCTCCCGAGCGACAAACCGCAGCCCCTAGCATGTTTCCGGCGATCTTCCGCCGCGAGTCGTGGTTGCCGCCGACCGAACCCCGACGAGTGCCGACATGGCCACTTAATTAGGGCCTAAACACCCCAGTAATCACCCCTAGTGCCACTGCCATGTGGGCCCTGGTGCCAAAATTAATTAGCTTAATTTCTGTTTAGATTAGTGCTAATTTTGTGGACCCCACGTGTCAGTTTTGACTTTGACCAAGTCATCGTTGACTGGTCCCACCTGTCATCCACCCAACCCAGCTCTGAGTCGCTGACCAATGGGTCCCGCATGTCAGGTTTGACCTGGCCGGCCGAGTTGACCTGCTGACATCAGCCTTGCGCAATGCTGACGCAGTTAATTATTTTCTGGATTTATTCTTATTCAGGAAAATTCAGAAAATAATGCTAACTTCAAAAATTCATAGAAATTAATTCGTAACTCCAAATCAAATAATTTATATATGAAAATGATCAGAAAAATCCAATCTATCCATATGTACTGGTTTGATGCATGTTTAAACAAGTTAACTTGCTGTTTAGTGCAAAACATGATAAAGCACTATTTAAGATCACAAATGAGTTTGAACTTTGAATCTTTGGTTCAAAATAGCTCAAACCCATCTGGTTGTAGTTGCATTAGCCCAACACACTCATTTTACCATGTCATGATCGTGCATCATATTGTGCATTGCATTGATTGTGTTCTTTCTGTGTTTGTCCCCTCTCAATAGACGTGGTTTCGACGATGAGATCGATGACACCGATGAAGAACTATACTATCTTCAGAAGTGCCAGGCAAGCAAAACCCCCTTGTTCATTT
This sequence comes from Aegilops umbellulata, assembly GCA_032464435.1. Taxonomy (NCBI): domain Eukaryota; kingdom Viridiplantae; phylum Streptophyta; class Magnoliopsida; order Poales; family Poaceae; genus Aegilops; species Aegilops umbellulata. The sequence goes on along the minus strand of CP136055.1, from coordinate 38,938,241 downwards.
CGATACAATCCCACTCTCTCGCTCCTGCTCTCTTTTACTGCATTAGGACAACAACGATTCAACTGTTACATGCTGCGGTAGTTGAACCCCTTTTCCTCTGCATGACCTGTCATTGCCACAGTAAATAGATGAAACCCACTAGCATGAGTAGGAGTTGTTTGAGCCCTGATATGCCTACTCATTCATGCTTGTTGTCATGCCTGCTACTGCTTAGAGTTGAGTCAGGTCTGACTAATCGGGGATGAGTTGGAGGTGTGTGAACATGTTCTATTGTTGAGAGCTAAGTGTGTGAACACGATTTGGTAAAGGTAGCAGTGAGAAGCCATGTACGAGTACATGGTGGGTTGTCTCATTGAAGCCGTCCTCAGGAACTGAGTTCTGTGTTTGTGATCCATGAACAACTACTACCACACATTGGGATCCTTAATTGACTCTCTCGACTTATTAACCGCCCTTGTTCTCTGTCCAGGAGTTGCAACTAGTTTCTGGTGTTTGTAGGATATGTGTTGGAGGCCCTGCGTAGCGCTGACCCTAGGGGTGAGCTATGATGCGGTAGATACACCGTGGCCCGGTGTACCGATCGCCCGTTTGGTGTCTCGGGAACCCTGCACACATGGTTTGGGGCTGTGAGCAAAACTCCGGCCGGATCTCCTCGCGGATGGAACCCGAATAGGCGATAAACCTGGACTAGAGACTTGTGTGGTTAGTCAGGTCGTGGCCGACTCCCTCGCCAGGCTTCCTCTTGAAGGTTGCCGAGATACACGACGTGTACATGGTGGTAAGTGGCGAGAGTGTGTGTGAAGAAGTACACCCCTGCAGGGTTATAAATGATCTATTCAAATAGCCATGTCCGCGGTAAAGGACTTATGGGTTGCCTGTACAGTTCATAGACAAGTGAAAGTGGATACCCTAAAATGCGCAAGATAAGCGTGAGTGCTATGGATGGCATTCTCGTAGGGAGACGAGAGCTGATCCATAGTGGTGTATTGAATGGTGAATATGTGGAATCGTGTGCGCCACCTCAAAAGAGTTACTTGCAGTCGTAGTTCAGGATAGCCACCGAGTCAAAGCTGGCTTGCTGCAGTTAAACTCCACCACCCCTTTGTTGATACTGATGCATATGTAGATAGTTCTGATGTAAGTCTTGCTGGGTACATTTGTACTCACGTTTGCTTATTTTATGTTTTGCACTATGATCTTGTGCCCTCGGCAGGATCTGGCAGATAGTCAGGCTTCTCAGCCTTTTTCATTTGTAGATGTCTATACTCAGACATGATAAGCTTCCGCATGTGCTTTGACTTGTATGCTCTGATTGTTGGGTCATGAGACCCATGTTTGTAATATCTTGGCTCCTCGGAGCCTAATGAATAAATACTTGGGTCGTAGAGTTATGTTGTGGTGCCATGTTGTATTTACACATATCGAGCATATTGTGTGTATGATTGAAATGCTTGGTATGTGTGGGATCCGACAATCTAGTTGTTTATCCTTGGCAGCCTCTCTTATGGGGAAATGTAGTCTAGTGCTTCCATGAGCCATAGTAGTCCGCTACAGCCTGGTTCACCGGAGTCCTGCTAGCCCAGCACTACTGCTCAGGACACTTAACTGGCCGGCATGTGTTTCACTTCGTTCCTGTGTCTGTCCCTTCGGGGAAATGTCACGCGGTGACATCCGGAGTCCTGCCTAGCCTGCTATAGCCCGGGTTCCCGGAGTCCTGTTAGCCCAGTGCTACAGCCCGGATTCACACGCTGCTGACCGACATGCTCGATGTGATTCATGTATGCCTGTCCCCATGGGTTAGTGCCGCTTTGGGTTCACGACTAGCCATGTCGGCCCGGGTTCTCTGTCATATGGATGCTAGCGACATTATCATATGCGTGAGCCAAAAGGCGCAAACGGTCCCGGGCCATGGTAAGGCGACACCCGTGGGAATACCGTGCGTGAGGCCGCAAAGTGATATGAGGTGTTACCGGCTAGATTGATGTGACTTGGAATCGGGTCCTGACAGCGTTGGTATCAGAGCCTGACTGCCTGTAGGATTACCAAGCCAAACTGGTCGAAGTTGAGTCTAGAAATGCTTTAGTTATATAAGGGAATTGATTGTGGGTTGGAACGTAAGGCTCTTTTTACTCCTTATACCTCATGCCCTCTGACCTGAGTCACCCTCTTCTCTTCTACGGGGAGTAAGAACTAGGCTTATCATCTTTCTATCAGGATCACGTGTTACTAATCCGTAGACTTGTAGGATTGATGGATTCAAGACTCAGTTTAGTTACTATTACTTCTGTATGTTCATAGCTGGCCTCAGAACCTTGATATTTTGATGTTGAGTGGTCATGGCACTATTTTGCAGGATGTCTCAAATATTTTTGAGCATAGCCGTTATGCTGTACGAGTCATTCCAGGTCTCTAAATAGTCTGATGCATTTGCAAATCCCTTCTTTCCGTTCCCGATGTCCCTTTGGGCCAGTTCAACCACACTAATCGGTGAGTTGAGGTACTCTGTTGCCTCGACATATATGTTGGAGCTATTATTATGACCCTAGGTGTTTTAGGGAGTCACCTAGAAATCTAGCCATGTTTTGTGTTCCCAGTGTGATGATTCTGGCCACCATTCTCGAAAGCATCCCGTGATGCCATTTAGTAGTAGGTATTCTATTCCTGGGTTCTTGAACCTGAGATTCACCCTACCTACCTCATGTTGATAGTGTTGCTAGTTCCTTTAGGATATTAGTAACCTTTGCGATAGCCCTCGAGGTCCGTGGTATTTCCTTCTTCCAAGTACCGTGAACCATTAAGGCAGAAGTTCTTTGAACCAAAAGCTCACAATCAGAGTACTCTTGAGGAGTTCTCCATCCATAATTGTGATTCTGTCAGTTCTACCTTTCTGCATGGGTTATCTGGAAGAAACCTGTTGAACTTGGTTCGACATATTAATCTATGCATCCACAACTCAGAAAGATATATGTTCCCTTGAGTTGTCCCTCTTCATTTGTATTCCAACCATCATCTATCAATTGATAGTCAGGAGTAATTGTGCATCCATGTTATCGATGCTTATTATTCTTGTGGTTCGTCAAGCCATTCTAGTTCAGAATGACTAGGAGAAACAAACTCCAGTACCTCATCCATATCTAGGATTGGGTCAAAGCAATTGTATTCCGCAGATCAAATTGCCAATCCAACCCTTGATCTGTTCTATCCTCGAGTATTACCATATTTTTGTCAAGAATATCATAGAAATTGCACCATCTCTTATGAATTCTTGATGCAGTGATACTTCTCACCATCATCATTCCTTCCTCGGTCCTCGGGTTGTTGTAACCGGAATGCCGACAAGTGAATTGTGATGTGTGAAATCAATACTCCGAGCAACTCGTTGCTTGGTAGTAAATGGACAATATTCTCATTCTTAGCGTGTTGGTTATTGAATCATCATTCTAAGATAGGTTGTGCTACCTAGTCCTTATTTCTGGTGCACTCCTCGATCAACGAGTTAGGATTATGTCAATCCCTCACTCTTCTGATCATATCATCTTGCCCTGAAAAGCAAGGTTGTTCTCGAGCTTAGTAACATATCGGTGGTTCGTGATTTTCCGAATTTCTTCTCGGAAGTATTACCAGGTTGTCCCCTGACTGTTATGTTGAGCTCGTGATCAAGTTGGTTTCTGGTAAACCACCCTTTCTCCAAGAATCTGTGTGGGATATCCCTGAGCTAGTTGGTTGAGCTAGACAACAACTTGGAGAGTTGGAAGGTAGAAGCTTTGCTTAACTTAGTTCATCTCTAAGGTATATCTTTTGTGTGTGGTTGAAGAAAGATGATATCTCCATTGATTGGTCCTCGTGATCAGTTGTTGGATCTATTGCCTTGTCAAAACTTTGACTTGAGTATGGGCTATCGTCAAGTCAAATCAGAACCAATGATGTTCATAATGTTGTCTTACTCGTGGTTGATCCCTTAAGCATGCACCATTATGTCCTTTGGTCTGACCAATGCTATCGCTTGTTCACATAATTGTGGAACTCCAATTATATGGAAGCCTGGATGAATTGTTGTTGAGCCCATCAGAAACATTGTTATCTTCTCCATGATCCGTGTTGAACATCCAGCTACTATTGGAAACTTTCATAAGCATTATCTTCATGACCCATTCGTGAAGCATATGTTTGAACGAAAGAAGTGAGTCCCTCCAATTCATGTGCACCTGATGCAAGTTTCCGCCAAGAATCTGAGAAGGCTTGTTTTACCTCCTCTGGAGTCATCCCAAGCCAGTCATGCACGTGCAAGGTATTATGTGGTCTGTTAGACTGATCATCTTCATTCCATATGAACTCCGTAGCACACTAAGCCACTGATTGACTTGTTCAAGAATAAGAAGTTCAAGTGCTAATACTGAAGGGCCCAGACGGACATGCAGTAGACTTTGATATCTGAGATGATGGCTTCCCACCTGAACTCGGTAGTGTTTCATCATAAGACTACTACGTGCTCATGCTTGTTTGCAATAGTGTGTCCACATGTGTGTAGCAGAACCAGCTCATGTTTTGAAGCTTGCTACCGTAGTTCATTCCCTGAGAATCTCGCAACGTCATCTTGTCGATTTGTGTTGCAAACTTTCATTTTTCTTTCTAGACTCGACGAGTCTCGTTTATTCTGACACCAACCAGATCTGAATCTCAGGCAGATATGATGGTTGGAACATTGCCCAAGAACTATAATATTGGTCTCTCGATAACCGACAAAGTGGATGTCGTGGCCAACACACCCAGCCGGAAGACCTATTATTGTAGTATGTCGATTGAAGAAAGTTGGCCACCTCCCCATGAGGATTTCACGGGATCTACTTCCGTAGTTATTCCTTATGGATTCTTGAGCTCCCGAAGTCCGACCTGTTACTTGATGTTCTAGATACCAAACCATCTCAATGAATGGGTTACGCTACCACATCAAGGAGAACATTAGAAGCGGAGTGCTAAATGTCTCTCGGTCGATCATCAAGATTTTGTCCCCGCCAAGGTGAAATCTGAGAAGGTGATATCTTCCTTTGCATCTGCATCTTCCACCGGTATTCGTCATGGTAGTACGTTGTGTTGCCAGGATCCTTGACACGGATATTGGTAAAACCTTGATGAATATGGAGATGCTCAAGTTCTTGAGAGCATGCACAAGCACTAGGTGTTATCACCGGCACTAACTGGATTTCTCTCAGTTTCCTCGGTTATGCTATAACTTTTCAAACAGTGGACACTCTCTCCACTGTTGAGCTTCTCCCGAGTTACTAAAATCAGCCATTGCGTTGTCTTCAACAAGGTAATCCACATCGTCCATTCTAGTCCGGGTATGACATTTCTTCAACTCCTTGAACGATCATTTATGAATTGCCTTAAGCTGGTATGAAGAGTTTCAATGATCCATGGATCAAAAGTAATTCTTTTTGCCACTTAAGGGAACAGTTCAACGAGTCACCTTTTCCAAGGTGCCCCGTTACGGGATCATGGCAATTATTTCCTCACCACCTTGACACCATCCACCATCTTTCTAAGCGTGGAATTGTTGCCCACCAAATCAAACCTCGCCGTTTGTTCTTCCATCCCTCTCGATGTGTTTTGTGTCTCAACTCGAGATGTTTCAACATCTCATTCCGTGAGTTGAGATTGTATAGTTCGATCTTGAGAAGATCAATCCTAGTAGAGTTCTTTCCATCGCCATCGCGTGGATAAAGATCTCAAAAGCGAGGATATCAAGATCAACGTATGCCACGAATCAACAACCTGATGAGGTGCAACCTGGATCATGGAGATTGTGTTAGTTTGCGTTCCCCTTTCATCCTACCTCACATCTTGAATCTCGGGACGAGATTCTTGTTTAGTGGGGGTGAGTTGTCACATACCTAGCTTCTGGTACTGCTTAGTGCTAGCATCTGGTGTTGCATCATGTTTAAATTCCTCAGAAACTTGAAATGGGGATGTCAGAACCCCCAGCACCCCCCTTTAACCAACCAGGGTTACTAAAATCATTTTCAGTGAACCGAAAATGCCCTTCTAAAATGTTCATCATCTTTGTCGTGGTCTTGAACCTCTAACAAAAATGGTGCACAAATTTCTAGGCCATCCAAAGGTCACTGGATTAAATCATGTGTTATTTGAATTTGGGTATTTAAATGCTAGTAAATATTTTAAATGCCCAAATAATCCTAAACTGAAATATTCCATGTTGGATATATTCTATAAAGTGGGAATGTGTAGTTTGGTGATTTTTGTAAGGGTCTAGGTATTTTTAGAAAAGCCACAAAGATTACAGAAAAATAGAAAACTGAAACAGAAAAGAGAGAGAGAAGGAACCTCACCTGGGCTTACCTGGCGGCCCAAGTGGCCGGCCCAGCCCACCACCACAGCCCTCTGTCGCCTTCCTCCTCGCGCCAGTACGCAGGGGCGCGTGCCCGGCGCGCGCAGCCACACGCCGGCCACCTCCTCCCTGCCTGGATGCCTCCTCCTTCCCCTGGACGTCTCTCGCAGCGCCACGCGCCCCCTGGAACCCTCTCACTCTCTCCCAACCTCTTCCCCCTCCTCTGCTCTCTCTCCCTCTCGCGCCCGAGCACAGCCGCAGCCGCGCCGCCGTAACGCCGCATCCTCCGTGCTCCCCTCGCCTCCCCAACGTGTCCACAAGCTCCGCCATCGTCCCCCTCATCTTCACTACCGAGCCACGCGACCCGGACGCCCTGCATCGCCGGCAACATAACCATCTTCCTCCTCCGCTGCCCTGGATCGCCGACGTCGATTAGTCGCCGTCCGGCCTCCCCCGAGCTCGCCGACGTCTCCAAACAACGCGGGGTGAGCCACTCTTCGTTTCGCCCCTATCCCCGTCGCCCAACACGTCCTCTAGCGCTAGCGCCGCCGTGCCCGAAGCTCGCCGCCGCCCTGCCATGTCGTTGTCCTGGCCACAGCCGCCTCCGCCCGCTTTTGAGCTTGCAGTCGTGCTAGTTGAGCTCGCAGGAGTCCGTAGCACTGCCCAGTGGTGAGAATGGTGCACCGTAGACTCATCCCGCACAACGTCGTGGCTCTGTCACCGTTGAACCTCGTCGCCGGTGAGATTCCGGCCGCCCCGTGACCTCCTGCCTGGTCCATCAGATGTGTGAGAGCAAGAGCTCATGCCTGGTGCCTCCCGAGCGACAAACCGCAGCCCCTAGCATGTTCCGGCGTTCTTCCGCCGCGAGTCATGGTCGCCGCCGGCCGAACCCCGACGAGTGCCGACGTGGCCACTTAATTAGGGCCTAAACACCCCAGTAATCACCCCCTAGTGCCACTGCCATGTGGGCCCTGGTGCCAAAATTAATTAGCTTAATTTCTGTTTAGATTAGTGCTAATTTTGTGGACCCCACGTGTCAGTTTTGACTTTGACCAAGTCATCGTTGACTGGTCCCACCTGTCATCCACCCAACCCAGCTCTGAGTCGCTGACCAATGGGTCCCGCATGTCAGGTTTGACCTGGCTGGCCGAGCTGACCTGCTGACATCAGCCTTGCGCAATGCTGATGCAGTTAATTATTTTCTGGATTTATTCTTATTCAGGATAATTCAGAAAATAATGCTAACTACAAAAATTCATAGAAATTAATCCGTAACTCCAAATCAAATAATTTATATATGAAAAATGATCAGAAAAATCCAATCTATCCATATGTACTGGTTTGATGCATGTTTAAACAAGTTAACTTCCTGTTTAGTGCAAAACATGATAAAGCACTATTTAAGATCACAAATGAGTTTGAACTTTGAATCTTTGGTTCAAAATAGCTCAAACCCATCTGGTTGTAGTTGCATTAGCCCAACACACTCATTTTACCATGTCATGATCGTGCATCATATTGTGCATTGCATTGATTGTGTTCTTTCTATATTTGTCCCCTCTCGATAGACGTGGTTTCGACGATGAGATCGATGACACTGATGAAGAACTATACTATCTTCAGAAGTGCCAGGCAAGCAAAACCCCCTTGTTCATTTCGATACAATCCCACTCTCTCGCTCCTGCTCTCTTTTACTGCATCAGGACAACAACGATTCAACTGTTACATGCTGCGGTAGTTGAACCCCTTTTCCTCTGCATGACCTGTCATTGCCACAGTAAATAGATGAAACCCACTAGCATGAGTAGGAGTTGTTTGAGCCCTGATATGCCTACTCATTCATGCTTGTTGTCATGCCTGCTACTGCTTAAAGTTGAGTTATTAATCGCCCTTGTGAACATGTTCTATTGTTGAGAGCTAAGTGTGTGAACACGATTTGGTAAAGGTAGCGGTGAGAGGCCATGTAGGAGTACATGGTGGGTTGTCTCATTGAAGCCGTCCTCAGGAATTGAGTTCTGTGTTTGTGATCCATGAACAGCTACTACCACACATTGGGATCCTTAATTGACTCTCTCGACTTATTAATCGCCCTTGTTCTCTGTCCAGGAGTTGCAACTAGTTTCTGGTGTTTGTAGGATATGTGTTGGAGGCCGTGCGTAGCGCTGACCCTAGGGGTGGGCTATGATGTAGTAGATACACCGTGGCCCGGTTTATCGAGCGCCCGTTTGGTGTCTCGGGAACCCTGCACACATCGTTTGGGGCTGTGAGCGAAACTCCGGCCGGATCTCCTCGCGGATGGAACCCGAATAGGCGATAAACCTGGACTAGAGACTTGTGTGGTTAGTCAGGTCGTGGCCGACTCCCTCGCTAGGCTTCCGCTTGAAGGTTGCCGAGATACACGACGTGTACATGGTGGTAAGTGGCGAGAGTGTGTGTGAAGAAGTACACCCCTGCAGGGTTATAAATGATCTATTCGAATAGCCGTGTCCGCGGTAAAGGGCTTCTGGGTTGCCTGTACAGTTCATAGACAAGTGAAAGTGGATACCCTAAAATGCGCAAGATAAGCGTGAGTGCTATGGATGGCATTCTCGTAGGGAGACGGGAGCTGATCCATAGTGGTGTATTGAATGGTGAATATGTGGAATCGTGTGCGCCACCTCAAAAGAGTTACTTGCAGTCGTAGTTCAGGATAGCCACCGAGTCAAAGCTGGCTTGCTGTAGTTAAACTCCACCACCCCTTTGTTGATACTGATGCATATGTAGATAGTTCTGATGTAAGTCTTGCTGGGTACATTTGTACTCACGTTTGCTTATTTTATGTTTTGCAGAGAGACGTCAGTCTCGCTAGTAGTTCCGTGTGGACTTCGACGTTTAGCTTGATACCTCAACTACGATCTTGTGCCCTCGGCAGGATCTGGCAGATAGTCAGGCTTCTCAGCCTTTTTCATTTGTAGATGTCTGTACTCAGACATGATAAGCTTCCGCATGTGCTTTGACTTGTATGCTCTGATTGTTGGGTCATGAGACCCATGTTTGTAATATCTTGGCTCCTCGGAGCCTAATGAATAAATACTTGGGTCGTAGAGTTATGTTGTGATGCCATGTTGTAATTACACATATCGAGCATATTGTGTGTATGATTGAAATGCTTGGTATGTGTGGGATCCGACAATCTAGTTGTTTATCCTTGGCAGCCTCTCTTATGGGGAAATGTAGTCTAGTGCTTCCATGAGCCATAGTAGTCCGCTACATCCCGGTTCACCGGAGTCCTGCTAGCCCAACACTACTGCTCAGGACACTTAACTGGCCGACATGTGTTTCACTTCGTTCCTGTGTCTGTCCCTTCGGGGAAATGTCACACGGTGACATCCGGAGTCCTGCCTAGCCTGCTACAGCCCGGGTTCCCGGAGTCCTGTTAGCCCAGTGCTACAGCCCGGATTCACACGGTGCTGACCGACATGCTCGATGTGATTCATGTATGCCTGTCCCCATGGGTTAGTGCCGCTTTGTGTTCACGACTAGCCATGTCGGCCCGGGTTCTCTGTCATATGGATGCTAGCGACACTATCATATGCGTGAGCCAAAAGGCGCAAACGGTCCCGGGCCATGGTAAGGCGACACCCGTGGGAATACCGTGCGTGAGGCCGCAAAGTGATATGAGGTGTTACCGGCTAGATTGATGTGACTTGGAATCGTTGTCCTAACAATCATATCCATTCCAAAACCACCGTCTCACCTCTCCTTCTTCTGATCTTCTCCATTGCAAAACCACCTCCTCTCCTCTTCATCATCTCCATTCCAAAACCATCGTCTCGCCTCTCCCTCTTCTCTATTGCAAGACCACCTTCTCTCCTCCCATCGTCCAAAGCTAGCACCGGACCACTCAGAAGGACATCTATGGAGAGGATGCAACAGCGAATCAGGAAGATCGCCGGTGGCGACCAGGCAAAGTTATCCAGGTTGAAGGAGATCCTTAGTTGGTTTGACAATGAGTGGGAGATTTCGAGGACGGTGCGGGCCATGTGGCAATGTATGCAAAAGAGCGAGATGGCGGCGATGAGGGCAGCGATGTACATGTACTCCTCGGCGGCAGTCACGCCGCAGTCCTCCGAGTTCATCGAGTATCTCCTCTGGCGATGGAGCAGACAGATTCGCCGGAGGCGACAGTCAGGCGGAGGTGGTGGGCGTACAGGTCGAAGGTCGAGCACCGAGAGGATAACAAATCGATCGAGTATGATGTGTCGTTCGTGAGGGTGGAGAGCCAGCCGGAGCCACAGGAGTATTCGTTCTCCCACCACAAGAGGAGGTCGGATGGCGCGACGTCGCTTACCCGCCGTTCTCCACGGTTTCCTCGACGCTCGCCTGGTTTCAACAGCGGCGGTAGGGTTTAAGGTAAGCTTTGCACTAACCTAATCTTCCACCTGCTCATGCTTACAATCAGTGTGACAGCTAATGAAAATCATGCTTACAATCAGTCTCCGAGTACTATGCCAATCACCCTAAAATAGCTCTGGACCTTTGGGTCAAAGTTGTGACACAATGTACAAATAAAGAAAAATAGATTGGTGCTTCTTTCAGAAAAGAGTACTCCCTAGAAAACTGCCAATATAAGCTACTAGTATTTGGTTAGATGATTTGCTGCCGAGAAAGATTCGTCCACAGAGAGCGCCACACATCCCACTGGTGGTGGTGGATGCCAATGCGTGCATGCAGCATGGTTGGTGTCGGTAATTTTTTACTTGGCACACCTCGCACTCTACATATATGCCGGTTCCATACGTACATTTGTGCAGTTCCACCAAAATGCAGCTGAATAACCCTGTTTGCATAGATAATGAAAAAGCGTGATTACATTATAGTGGCACTAGTTGATGAAACACACATAATAAATAGAAGAAAATATTGCGATAGTATCATAGTATGCCATGCTGCGAGGGCGAGATGGGCCCTGCGACGCCTCATACGGTACACCTCATACTGGACATCGTCCCAAGTCTCCTAGATGCACCTTCTGCTAGTGATGAACATCAGTGTACAGCGGTAGTACAAGGAGACGCCTTGAGACATTCAAATCTCTATTTTTGTACATATCAACTAAAATTAAGCACCCCAGTTTGCAGAAACGCTTAAACATTAACAATGGGACTAGTTGATGAAACATACATTAACAAAGATAAGCACTTTCTTTATCTACATTGGAAATGAAATGATAGAGATGACACTCACTCTATTTTAACTGTATTATTACTTCATTTTATCAGTGACACTAGGGTCGAGCAGGTGGCAAACGAGGTGTACTGTGTGTCGCAAGGATGGAGGCCGGGGGTGCTTAGACTGGGATGCTGAAGCTGGCTCTTTCAGTCACCAACATGGATGATTCAATTCATGCGACCTTTTGGTGCAGTTCACCTAAAATGAAACAATGTCCCGTGAGCTAGCAGCTTCTTCTTCAAAAAAATTAAGAAATGGGCTCCAGCTCCGGTTCCATTTCCATTAGAAAACGAAACCCGCAGAGCTTCTTCTTCATTAGTTGCAATAAAATTGTGCAACATCAAGGTTGGTTGTGAAGCTCCTGGAATGCTCAACTATAATTTGGATATCATTTGTGCAGTTCAACTAAGATCGAGCGTGAAATGTATATCTCTGTTTACACAAAAAAGGTGGAAAGGAGGGTGACTAACAAGTGATGAAACATGCATCAAATGAAAAGAAGCATGTTCCTTATCTGAATGGCAATCCTACAAGGACAATAGCAATTTCTAAAGCACTGGCATTGCTAGATATTAGTGTGGGCATTAGGATTAACTATGACAACCGTTAAATACGACATTACTTTGGGCATGGGAGAGTAGGCGGACCAGGACAGTTGCATTTCTAACAAAAAGAACCAACTTATTTTAATGGGAAATTTTAGCAGGACATGTAAAGAAGTGCCATTGATTCATATTACTGGAGGCATTACATTGAAAACAACATTGGTTTAACGTGTCCTTAATTTTAATAGTGCGACTGCTACATTTTACCAGTGGCATTACATAAGAGTGGCTCGGGGCAACAAACATCAGAACAGGATATCTGGGTTGGTCCCATTTTTGTTCGGTATAGCCACCTTATACTGTGTGGGGCTAGCAAATCTAGTGTTGGACTTACTCTGTTGACTTGTCCCCCAGTCCCCACTTTCTTTCCTTTTTCAACCAATAGATCGGGTTTATATTGAGTTTGTACTGTGTTTCCCTTTATTTCCCTATTAGACCTAGAGACCAGTTGGATAGCCAGTCTCTGCTACTTTTCGCCCCCATTAGTACCTCTTTCGACCAAGTCCTAGATTCAGGTAACAAATCCTCCTCCTCCCCCACCCCTTTCTTCCTTTTTTGAACCAAGTAGTACTAGATTCGAGTGCATGAACTAGTTTTACCTCTTAAACGTAAAAAAATTAGGTGGTTTTCGAACAGCCGATCGATCCTATCTATGAGGGGGCCTGAGAAATAGTAAAAGGTACAAATGCAGCGACGTTAGGAGCTCGGGAAGTAGAGCAAGGCCGGTTTCGAAGGAAGTTATACCTGATGGTCGCCGGGATGTAGCTAGGTGGGCGGCGGGAGGCTGGATCTGCCCAAACTACGCAGCAAGGAAGAAGGGGTCGGAGGCCCTCCCTCGCCAGCGGTGCTTGGGAGAGAACGGCAAGGCAGGCTGATCAGGACGCGCCCATCAGTGGGTAAGAGCCGTCGCCGAGGACGATCGCGTGAACATTGCACCTTCTCACCTTCCCCGACGGAGAGGATCCGGCTGGATCTGTGACCAGCGGTGAGCAGAGATAGATAGATAGATAGATAGATAGATAGATAGATAGATAGATAGAGAGAGAGAGAGAGTGGCCACCGCTGTCGTGTTTAGATCTGGAGAGGCCGAGACAGTGTGAAGATAGCAACACTAGCAAGCAAGCGCGGAGGCTCCTGCCTATATAGTGGAGTAGTACTAGTTTTCTTTTGTCTACCGGAGCTGGCTTGACCTCGTCAATGACTGTCGAGAAATCTTCATGCACGTGGCCCGGAGGCGCAGTTGTCGTCATTTTGATCTGAAGCGCCGGATTATAACATATAACACGAAAAAATGCCACATGACAAGAAATCATAACCTCACTGCCCAAAGGAGACAACATGAATCCCGACGGACAAACTAGACGAGGAACAAAGCTCAAATTAAAGATAAACTCGTAGAAAAGGGGCCCGTCGATAGATGTCCTAATTAACATAGCCGGCTTGACCTAGATGGCAGCTGAGTAGTCACTGTTCATGCATGTGCCCCCAATGACTAGCCCAACTCAGTTGTCGCTGTTTGACCCTCGCAGTGATCCGAAGCACATGACACCTAATTTTGCGAGATGACAAGAAACCTTTTTTTAGATTTCTCACCACAACTACAGCCATGTACAACACAGTCTGCACGATATGTAGACGATAGCCAATCCAGGTGTGTCTGCTGGAGTCTGGTAACATGCATGGACGAGCTGATCTTCCGTGTCTTGCAGGGATCGTGTAGGCACCAACGTAGTACAACACTTCTCTAGTACTATCGCTTGTCTCCCTCTTCTATTAAGTCACCCGACTTGCGGGGCCGGGGAGTGTGCCTATGGTCGGTTCTCAATTGCTGTCCCACATGTGTGTGCAAACGCAATATGACGCGCATTCCATTTGGAGAGCAGCGTGCCAGACCGACCGACCGTCTGGGGTGCGACGCGAACGCGACGGACGTGCTGTATACTCCGTACATGTGTACCGCCGTTTTCTAGACGCTTTGCTCCATGGCACGGGCGCAATCCATGGATACAAAATTAGTATACTGTATACTATATAAATGTCGAGGGCGGGGCTTTTCCTGCGCGGTAGGCGGCGGGGCAGTTCCGCCTAGTCGGTTCGACAAAGACGCGAGAAGACGAGGGAGTAGGCTGCTGCAAACGTAGGGCTGTGTGATTTGACAGCGAGTTACTGCTGGACAGGTGGGGCCCCGTGATTTGACTTGCCATTATCATTTTAACTGCGGCGCTACGACCGGCGTGAGTCTCCCGATTCCGGACCACCTCCATACAGGTGCCTCTCCCAATGCTCCACCATGTAGTAGAGGCTGGCTCTTGCATGAGAGCCCACTTCTCCACTTTTTCCTTGCCTCTCTTTCCTCCACATATGCAAAAATGCCATGTAAAGCGCACTATTGTACTTACTTTTACTTGCTCCTACAGGTGCTTAAGCTTGCCACATAGGCATAAAGTCTGATGTGGCAAGTTAATCAAGAAGAGAGAGACTAGTTTGGTGACCCAAGGAAGAAACGGTGCTAAGCGCGTGTACCTAGGTGAAAAGACAATTTTGAGTCTATAGCTAATTAAATGAAGCAAACTTAGCAACTTTCATTGGAAGAGGTCACTCCTTGACAAATGCAATAAATACTAGTACCCCCTGTGTCCCATAATATAAGAACGTTTTTGGCACTACACTAGTGTCAAAAACATTCTCATATTATGGGAAGGAGGGAGTACGAAGAAAGAGATAGAGAGGAGTAAAAAATACACTTATAGCCAACCTTATAGCCAACCTTGTTGTAGTATGAGTGACTAAGTGATGACTATGTATGACATGCCAACATCAGATAGCCTAACGCACCGTGTTAAATCTCCAAGGGCGCGACCGCGCGAGCGACGCGACGGTCATGGTAGGTGCGACCATGATACGGGCTGCTGGCAGCCCTTGGATCTGAGATCAAACGGTCGCATGCTAAGTTGCTGAAAATTTGCAGAATAACCCTCCAGGATAGGATATTCACCCATAGGTCTAGAATCACGACATGCAACCGTTTGATCTCAGATCCAAGGGCTCTCGGAAGCCCGTATCATGGGAGAATGGAAAGCCACTACCCTGCCGTTCGCACGCTGGCAGTTCGCTCCTACTCATCCCCGCACGTGCTTCAATACTACGGCGGTTCACTCCTAGTCGTCCCACCCATTCACATTATGGCAGTTCCACTAATCCTAACCCTCCTCCCGAATCCATGGCGTCCCAAATCTCCACGATCGGCGGTGAGTACAAGGTTAGAACCATCACCGGCGATGAGTTCGACGTCATCTACACCCGTTCTTCCGCGACGGTGAAAGGATGCCTTTCTCGCTTCAGACGCATTTTCGGAGACTCAGATGATGAGTGGGTCGCTGGGCTAGATGTTGAGTACACCACAGTCCTGGGACGAGAGAAGGATCTAAAGGACGAAGAGAGAAAGAAGCCCGCAGTGATCCAGGTTTGCGTGCATGACTTATGCTTGGTCAACCACATATGCCATGCCGACGTCGAGTGCCAAGATTTTAAGGACTTCCTCGAGAGCAACCTAGTCAAATTTGTTACTGTAGACTTTGGTAACAGCAAAGAAGTCCTGTGTCGGATAGGCCTCGTTGTAGGCAACACCTTCGACCTCCAGAAGAATCGGCTGGTGTCAGCCTTCAATGCTGACCCTGGAAGGAGCCATGGTTCATCCTTCGTAAGGTAAACTGGAGAAACCTCCATACACGTTTCATCGTCATGCATGGTAGTGGAATGTACTAGATATAGACCACATCCACTACGCTGCAATGGATGGCTACCTTGGCTTCAATATCTATAAGGGTTGGATGAAGAGCAACAACCAAGTGTGTGGTTCAAGCAAAGAAGTATCGGCCAAGAGGAAGAGGGACGAGGACGAAGTCGAGGACGTGGACGAGGACTCCGAGTAAGGTGGCAGTGTCGTTGCTCATGGTGGTTCTAATGGAGTGTCTACCGGAATAGTTGCAAAGTTTAATTTCAGGTGTGCTTAATTTAATTTGAGGGGTGTGTTGTGTTGAGCCCCCAGCAGAACTATGTTATGTTTCTTCTCGTTATTTTAACTCTTCAGTACGTACATACTAGTATTTCTTACATTTCATCTTTTAGTTGGTATAGTACTACCACTCGTTTCTTCACATTATATACGTACAATATATATGGCCAACATCATATAGCCAGCAGTTTAGTTGTCAAAGAATTTCAGGGTGCTTAGTTTTGTTAAAGAATTCCAGGATGCTTAGAGGGTGCTTGGATCCAAGCGACTTATTTTAGTCTGACTAAAAATAGTCTCTTTAAGAGGCTAAAGTTCCAAGCACCCCTGAATAAAGAGGGCCTAAAACTAGTCTTGAGACTAAATTTTTTTAGTCAGGGGTACCCCTACTAAAATGTGGATTAGTCCTCTCTCTACTCATTTAACTCCTCTCCTTTAACACAGGCGAGTTCTCGATTGGAGGGTTTGGAGGATAATAAATGCTCATTAACTTGATTTTAGCCTTTTTAGTATTTGGATCCAAGCATGGGTGAGGCTAGCATGTTTTAGTCCCACTACTTTTAGTCATGGGACTAAAATGTATCCAAGCACCCTCTTAGTTTTATCTGAGGGGTGGGTTGTGCTGGACACCATTATTGTGACTAGCCTTTTTAATAGTAATATATTCATAATTTGGCGACGAGCGCTCTCTATATGTACCACCTTTTTTTTAATTTCAAGTTTTGCTCCATGGCGCAATCCATCGATACTACTGCTGTACAAAAGTATACATTTTTAAAAGGCTAGAGGGCGGGGCAGTCTAGCCTGGTCGGTTTCACAAGAGGCGAGGGCCTTTGTGATTTGACGACTCATTACTGCTGGAAGGCGGGGCCTTGTGATTTGACTGCTCGTATAAATGCGCCGACAACCTGATCGAGGAGGAGCAAAGAACCGTGCGGTATGCTCAAGTTTTCCACTTGAGTAGTACTGCGACGGAGGAGCATGAAACACGGCAGCCCAGTGCCATATGGCGATAAAAAATGATCTAATTTGCTAGTCATCTCATTGTTAGCATTATTCTATTCATTCCCTAAAAAAACCATTGTTCTATTCATGCCTCGCAGAGAACATGACACGTGCGGCGAAACACCCGAAGCAAAAGATGAAACACAGGAGCAAAAGAAGAAGGAAGATTATCACCCCAAATGATCTAATTCGCCGCGGAGTCGTGCTACCTCTTGAGCACTGCGTTGGATTTCCTTGAAGAGGAAAGGGTGATGCAGCAGAGTAGAGTAAGTATTTCCCTCAGTTTTTGAGAACCAAGGTATCAATCCAATAGGAGGCTACGTGCAAGTCCCTCGTTCCTACACAAAACAAATAGCTCAACACAACCAACGCGATTAGGGCTTGTCAATCCCTTCACGTTCACTTACGAGAGTGAGATCTGATAGAAATGATAGATAATATTTTTGGTATTTTTGGTATAAAGAAGCAAAGTAAAATAAAAGGCAAAGCAATAATAAAGTGGTGGAAGATTGATATGATGAGAATAGACGCGGGGGCCATAGATTTCACTAGTGGCTTCTCTCAAGAGCATAAGTATTCTACGGTGGGTGAACAAATTATGGTTGAGCAATTGACAGAATTGAGCATAGTTATGAGAATATCTAGGTATGATCATGTATATAGGCATCACGTCCGAGACATGTAGACCGACTCCTGCCTGCATCTACTACTATTACTCCACTCATCGACCGCTATCCAGCATGCATCTAGAGTATTAAGTTAAAAACAGAGTAACGCCTTAAGCAAGATGACATGATGTAGAGGGATAGTTTCATGCAATATGATAAAAACCCCATCTTGTTATCCTCGATGGCAACAATACAATACGTGCCTTGCTGCCCCTGCTGTCACTAGGAAAGGACACCGCAAGATTGAAGCCAAAGCTAATCACTTCTCCCATTGCAAGAAAAACCAATCTAGTAGGCCAAACCAAACTGATAGTTCGAAGAGATTTGCAAAGATAACCAATCATACATAAAATAATTCAGAGAAGATTCAAATATTGTTCATGGATAGACTTGATCATAAACCAACAATTCATCAGTCTCAACAAACACACCGCAAAAAGAAGATTACATCGAATAGATCTCCACGAGAGAGGGGGAGCACATTGTATTGAGATCCAAAAAGAGAGAAGAAGCCATCTAGCTACTAACTATGGACCCGAAGGTCTGAGGTAAACTACTCACACTTCATCGGAGGGGCTATGATGATGTAGAAGCCCTCCGTGGTGATTGCCCCCTCCGGCGGAGCTCCGGAACAGGCCCAAGATGGGATCTCATGGGTACAGAAGGTTGCGACGGTGGAATTAGGTTTTTGGCTCCGTCTCCGGTCGTTTGGGGGTACGTAGGTATATATAGGAGGAAGGAGTACGTCGGTGGAGCAAAGGAGGCCCACGAGGCAGGGGCGCACCCTCCACCCTCGTGTCCGCCTCCTTTCTTTCTTGACGTGGGGTCCAAGTCCCCTCGATCATATTCGGTGATAAAATCACGTTCCCGAAGGTTTCATTCCGTTTGGACTCCGTTTGATATTTCGTTTCTTCGAAACACTAAAATAGGCAAAAAAACAGCATTTCTGGGCTGGGCCTCCGGTTAATAGGTTAGTCCCAAAAGTAATATAAAAGTGGAAAATAAAGCCCAATATAGTCCAAAACAGTAGATAATATAGCATGGAGCAATCAAAAATTATAGATACGTTGGAGACGTATCAGGCCTCCCCAAGCTTAATTCCTACTCGTCCTCGAGTAGGTAAATGATAAAAACAGAATTTATGATGCGGAGTGCTACTTGGAATAATTTCAATGTAATTCTTATTAATTGTGGTATGAATATTCAGATCCAAAAGATTCAAGACAAAAGTTTATATTGAATAAAAATAATAATACTTCAAGCATACTAACAAAGCAATTATGTCTTCTCAAAATAACATGGCCAAAGAAAGTTATCCCTACAAAATCATATAGTCTGGCTATGCTCTATCTTCACCACACAAAGTATTTAAATCATGCACAACCCCGATGACAAGCCAAGCAATTGTTTCATACTTTTGACATTCTCAAAACTTTTTCGATCTTCACGTAATACATGAGCGTGAGCCATGGATATAGCACTATATGTGGAATAGAATGGTGATGTTGGAGAAGATAAAAAGAGGGGAAGATAGTCTCACATCAACTAGGCGTATCAACAGGCTATGGAGATGCCCATCAATAGATATCAATGTGAGTGAGTAGGGATTGCCATGCAACAGATGCACTAGAGCTATAAGTATATGAAAGCTCAACAGAAGAAACTAAGTGGGTGTGCATCCAACTCGCTTGCTCACGAAGACCTAGGGCATTTTGAGGAAGCCCATCACTGGAATATACAAGCCAAGTTCTATAATGAAAAATTCCCACTAGTATATGGAAGTGACAATATGAGAGACTCTCTATCATGAAGATCATGGTGCTACTTTGAAGCACAAGTGTGGTAAAAGGTGTTGGGGAACGTTGCAGAAAATTAAAATTTTTCCTACGGTTTCACCAAGATCCATCTATGAGTTCATCTAGCAACGAGTCATGGGCGAGAGAGATTGCATCTACATACCACTTTGTAGATCGCGAGCGGAAGCGTTCAATGAACGGGGATGAAGTAGTCGTACACACCGTGATCCAAATCACCGGAGATCCTAGCACCGAAAGCACGGCACCTCCGCGTTCAACACACGTACGGTCAGCGTGACGTCTCCTTCTTCTTGATCCAGCAAGGCAAAGGAGAGGTTGGGGAAGAAGGTTCCAGCAGCAACACGACAGCGTGGTGATGGTGGAACTACAGTACTCCGGCAGGGCTTCGCCGTGCTCAACGGAGGAGGAGGAGGTGTTGGAGAGGGAGAGGGAGGCGCCAATGACCAGGGTGTGGCTGCCCCCTCCCCTCCCCCCTTTATATAGGAGTGCCAAGGGGGGGCGCCGGCCCTAGGAGATCCAATCTCCTTGGGGCGGCGGCCAAGGGGAGGTTTCCCTCCCCCCCCAAGGCACCTAGGAGGTGCCTTCCCCTTGTGGGACTCCTTCCCTTTGCAACCCTAGGCGCATGGGCCTCTTGGGGCTGGTTCCCCTTGGCCCATGTAGGCCAAGGCGCACCCCCAAGAGCCCATGTGGCCCCCGAGGCAGGTGGCCCCACCCGGTATCCCAATACCTCGTTCAATCTCGTTACCGGCAAGTCACTTTTCTCGTACCGTAATGCATGATCCCGTGATCAAACACTTTGATCACATTGAGCTCATTATGATGATGCATTACCGAGAGGGCCCGGTGATACCTCTCCGTCAATCGGAGTGACAAATCCCAGTCTCGATCCATGTCAACCCAACAGACACTTTCAGAGATACCCGTAGTATACCTTTATAGTCACCCAGTTACGTTGTGACGTTTGGCACACCCAAAGCACTCCTACGGTATCCGGGAGTTACACGATCTCATGGTCTAAGGAAAGGATACTTGACATTGGAAAGCTCTAGCAAACGAACTATGCGATCTTATGCTATGTTTAGGATTGGGTCTCGTCCATCACATCATTCTCCTAATGATGTGATCTCGTTATCAATGACATCCAATGTCCATAGTCAGGAAACCATGACTATCTATCGATCAACGAGCTAGTCAACTAGAGGCTTACTAGGGACATGTTGTTGTCTGTTATTCACACATGTATTACGATTTCCGGATAACACAATTATAGCACGAATAAAGACAATTATCATGAATAAGGAAATATAATAATAATGCTTTTATTATTGCCTCTAGGGCATATTTCCAACAGTCTCCCACTTGCACTAGAGTCAATAATCTAGTTACATTGTGATGAATCGAACACCCATAGAGTTCTGGTGTTGATCATGTTTTGCCTTAGGGAGAGGTTTAGTCAACGGATCTGCGACATTCAGATCCGTGTGCACTTTACAAATTTCTATGTCTCCATCTTGAACATTTTCACGAATGGAGTTGAAGCGACGCTTGATGTGCCTGGTTTTCTTGTGAAACCTGGGCTCCTTTGCAAGTGCAATAGCTCCAGTGTTGTCACAGAAGAGTTTGATTGGCCCCGACGCATTAGGTATGACTCCGAGGTCGGTGATGAACTCCTTCATCCAAATTGCTTCATGTGTTGCCTCCGAGGCTGCCATGTACTCCGCTTCACATGTAGATCCCGCCACGACGCTTTGCTTGCAACTGCACCAGCTTACTGCCCCACCATTCAAAATATACACGTATCCGGTTTGTCAATTAGAGTCATCCAGATCTGTGTCGAAGCTAGCGTCGACGTAACCCTTTACGACGAGCTCTTCGTCACCTCCATAAACGAGAAACATTTCCTTAGTCCCTTTTAGGTACTTCAGGATATTCTTGACCGCTGTCCAGTGTTCCTTGCCGGGATTACTTTGGTACCTTCCTACCAAACTTACGGCGAGGTTTACATCAGGTCTGGTACACAGCATGGCATACATAATAGAACCTATGGCTGAGGCATAGGGGATGACGCTCATCTCTTCTATATCTTCTGCCGTGGTCGGACATTGAGCTGAGCTCAATTTCACACCTTGTAACACAGGTAAGAACCCTTTCTTAGATTGATCCATATTGAACTTCTTCAATATTTTATCAAGGTATGTGCTTTGTGAAAGACCTATGAGGCGTCTCGATCTATCTCTATAGATCTTGATGCCTAATATATAAGCAGCTTCTCCAAGGTCCTTCATTGAAAAACTTTTATTCAAGTAGGCCTTAATGTTGTCCAAGAGTTCTATATCATTTCCCATCAAAAGTATGTCGTCTACATATAATATGAGAAATGCTACAACGCTCCCACTCACTTTCTTGTAAACGCAGGCTTCTCCATAATTCTGCGTAAACCCAAACGCTTTGATCATCTCATCAAAGCGAATGTTCCAACTCCGAGATGCTTGCACCAACCCATAAATCGAGCGTTGGAGCTTGCACACCTTGTCAGCATTCTTAGGATCGACAAAACCTACCGGCTGCATCATATACAATTCTTCCTTAAGGAAACCATTAAGGAATGCCGTTTTGACGTCCATTTGCCATATTTCATAATCGTAGAATGCGGCAATTGCTAACATGATTCGGACGGACTTTAGCTTCGCTACCGGTGAGAAAGTCTCATCGTAGTCAATTCCTTGAACTTGTCGATAACCCTTAGCGACAAGCCGAGCTTTATAGATGGTCACATTACCATCCGCGTATGTCTTCTTCTTAAAGATCCATTTATTTTCTATGGCTCGCCATTCAACGGGCAAGTCAGTCAAAGTCCATACTTCGTTTTCATACATGGATCCTATCTCGGATTTCATGGCTTCCAGCCATCTGTCAGAATCCGGGCCCGCCATTCCTTCCTCATAGTTCGAAGGTTCACCGTTGTCTAACAACATGATTTCCAAGACAGGGTTGCCGTACCACTCTGGTGCGGAACGTGTCCTTGTGGACCTTCGAATTTCAGTAGGAGCTTGATTGGAAGTATCTTGATCATCATCATTAATTTCCTCTCTAATCGGTGCAGGCACCTCAGGAACGTTTTCTTGAGTTTCGCCATTTTCCGGTTCAAGAGGTAACACTTCATCAAGTTCTACTTTCCTCCCACTTACTTCTTTCGAGAGAAACTCTTTCTCTAGAAAGGATCCATTCTTGGCAACAAAGATCTTGCCTTCGGATCTGAGGTAGAAGGTATACCCAACAGTTTCTTTAGGGTATCCTATGAAGACGCATTTTTCCGACTTGGGTTCGAGCTTTTCAGTTTGAAGTTTCTTGACATAAGCATCGCATCCCCAAACTTTCAGAAACGACAGCTTAGGTTTCTTCCCAAACCATAATTCATACGGTGTCGTCTCAACGGATTTCGACGGAGCCCTATTTAAAGTGAATGCGGCAGTCTCTAAAGCATAGCCCCAAAAAGATAGCGGTAAGTCGGTAAGAGACATCATAGATCACACCATATCTAATAGAGTGCGATTACGACG
Source organism: Aegilops umbellulata (assembly GCA_032464435.1). NCBI lineage: Eukaryota > Viridiplantae > Streptophyta > Magnoliopsida > Poales > Poaceae > Aegilops > Aegilops umbellulata. The sequence goes on along the minus strand of CP136055.1, from coordinate 38,915,017 downwards.
TTCGGACACACCATTACGCTGAGGTGTTCCAGGCGGCGTGAGTTGTGAAACTATTCCACATTTTCTTAAGTGCGTGCCAAATTCGTGACTCAAGTATTCTCCTCCACGATCTGATCGTAGAAACTTGATTTTTCTATCACGTTGATTTTCAACCTCACTCTGAAATTCCTTGAACTTTTCAAAGGTCTCAGACTTGTGTTTCATTAAGCAGATATACCCATATCTACTCAAGTCATCAGTGAGGGTGAGAACATAACGATAGCCACCGCGAGCCTCAACACTCATTGGACCGCACACATCGGTATGTATGATTTCCAATAAGTTGGTTGCTCGCTCCATTGTTCCTGAGAACGGAGTTTTGGTCATTTTACCCATGAGGCATGGTTCGCACGTGTCAAACGATTCATAATCAAGAGACTCTAAAAGTCCATCTGCATGGAGCTTCTTCATGCGTTTGACACCTATGTGACCAAGGCGGCAGTGCCACAAATATGTGGGACTATTGTTATCAACTTTAACTCTTTTGGTATTCACACTATGAATATGTGTATCATCACGTACGAGGTTCATTAAGAATAAACCATTAACCATCGGAGCATGACCATAAAACATATCTCTCATATAAATAGAACAACCATTATTCTCGGATTTAAATGAGTAGCCATCTCGAATTAAACGAGATCCAGATACAATGTTCATGCTCAAACTTGGCACTAAATAACAATTATTGAGGTTTAAAACTAATCCCGTAGGTAAATGTAGAGGTAGCGTGCCGGCGGCGATCACATCGACCTTGGAACCATTCCCGACGCGCATCGTCACCTCGTCCTTCGCCAGTCTCCATTTATTCTACAGCTCCTGCTTTGAGTTACAAATGTGAGCAACTGCACCGGTATCAAATACCCAAGAGCTACTACGAGTACTGGTAAGGTACACATCAATTACATGTATATCACATATACCTTTGGTTTTGCCGGCCTTCTTGTCCGCTAAGTATTTGGGGCAGTTCCGCTTGCAATGACCACTTCCCTTGCAATAAAAACACTCAGTCTCGGGCTTGGGTCCATTCTTTGGCTTCTTCCCGGCAACTTGCTTACCGGGCGCGGCAACTTCCTTGCCGTCCTTCTTGAAGTTCTTTTTACCCTTGCCCATCTTGAACTTAGTGGTTTTATTCACCATCAACACTTGATGCTCCTTCTTGATTTCTACCTCGGCTGATTTCAGCATAGCATATACCTCAGGAATGGTCTTTACCATCCCCTGCATATTGTAGTTCATCACAAAGCTCTTGTAGCTAGGTGGAAGCGACTGGAGGATTCTGTCAATGACCGCTTCATCCGGGAGATTAACTTCCAGTTGAGTTAAGCGGTTGTGCAACCCAGACATTTTGAGTATGTGTTCACTAACAGAGCTATTTTCCTCCATCTTACAGCTAAAGAATTTGTCGGAGACTTCATATCTCTCGACCCGGGCATGAGCTTGGAAAACCATTTTCAGCTCTTCGAACATCTCATATGCTCCATGTCTCTCAAAACGCTTTTGGAGCCCCGGCTCTAAGCTGTAAAGCATGCCGCACTGAACGAGGGAGTAATCATCGCAGCGTGACTGCCAAGCGTTCATAACGTCTTGTTCTGCAGGGAGAATAGGTGCGTCACCCAGCGGTGCTCGTAGGACATAATCTTTCTTGGCAGCTATGAGGATGGTCCTCAGGTTCCGGAGCCAGTCCGTATAGTTGCTGCCATCGTCTTTCAGCTTGGTTTTCTCTAGGAACGCGTTGAAGTTGAGGACTACGTTGGCCATTTGATCTACAAGACATATTGTAAATATTTAGACTAAGTTCATGATAATAAAGTTCATTTAATCAAATTATTTAATGAACTCCCACTTAGATAGACATCCCTCTTCTAGTTGACTCGGATCATGTAATACTTAGATGACTAGGCCGTGTCCGATCATCACGTGAGACGGACTAGTCAACATCGGTGAACATCTTCATGTTGATCGTATCTTCTATACGACTCATGCTCGACCTTTCGGTCTTCTGTGTTCCGAGGCCATGTCTGTACATGCTAGGCTCGTCAAGTCAACCTAAGTGTTTTGCGTGTGTAAATCTGTCTTACACCCGTTGTATGTGAACGTTACAATCTATCACACCCGATCATCACGTGGTGCTTCGAAACAACGAACTGTCGCAACGGTGCACAGTTAGGGGGAACACTTTCTTGAAATTATTATGAGGGATCATCTTATTTACTACCGTCATTCTAAGTAAACAAGATGCAAAACATGATAAACATCACATGCAATCAAATAATAAACGTGACATGATATGGCCAATATCACATAGCTCCTTTGATCTCCATCTTTGGGTTCCATGATCATCTTGTCACCGGCTTGACACCATGATCTCCATCATCATGATCTCCATCATCGTGTCTCCATGAAGTTGCTCGCCAACTATTACTTCTACTACTATGGCTAACGCGTTTAGCAATAAAGTAAAGTAATTTACATGGCGTTTCTCAATGACACGCAGGTCATACAAAAAATAAAGACAACTCCTATGGCTCCTGCCGGTTGTCATACTCATCGACATGCAAGTCGTGATTCCTATTACAATAGCATGAACATCTCATACATCACATATAGATCATTCATCATTCATCACAACTTTGGCCATATCATATCACAAAGCACTTGCTGCAAAAACAAGTTAGACGTCCTCTAATTGTTGTTGCAAGTTTTACGTGGCTGAATTAGGGTTCTAGCAAGAACGTTTTCTTACCTACGTGAAAGCCACAACGTGATTTGTCAACTTCTATTTACCCTTCATAAGGACCCTTTTCATCGAATCCGCTCCAACTAAAGTGGGAGAGACAGACACCCGCCAGCCACCTTATGCAACTAGTGCATGTTAGTCGGTGGAACCGGTCTCACGTAAGAGTACGTGTAAGGTTGGTCCGAGCCGCTTCATCCCACAATACCGTCGAAGCAAGATAAGACTAGTAGCGGCAAGAAATTTGACAACATCTACGCCCACAACAAATTGTGTTCTACTCGTGCAATAGAGAACTACGCATAGACCTAGCTCATGATGCCACTGTTGGGGAACGTTGCAGAAAATTAAAATTTTAAATACGGTTTCACCAAGATCCATCTATGAGTTCATCTAGCAATGAGTCATGGGAGAGAGAGATTGCATCTACATACCACTTTGTAGATCGCGAGCGGAAGCGTTCAATGAACGGGGATGAAGTAGTCGTACACACCGTGATCCAAATCACCGGAGATCCTAGCACCGAAAGCACGGCACCTCCGCGTTCAACACACGTACGGTCAGCGTGACGTCTCCTTCTTCTTGATCCAGCAAGGCAAAGGAGAGGTTGGGGAAGAAGGCTCCAGCAGCATCACGACGGCGTGGTGATGGTGGAACTACAGTACTCCGGCAGGGCTTCGCCGTGCTCAACGGAGGAGGAGGAGGTGTTGGAGAGGGAGAGGGAGGCGCCAATGACCAGGGTGCGGCTGCCCCCTCCCCTCCCCCCTTTATATAGGAGTGCCAAGGGGGGGCGCCAGCCCTAGGAGGTCCAATCTCCTTGGGGCGGCGGCCAAGGGGAGGTTTCCCTCCCCCCAAGGCACCTAGGAGGTGCCTTCCCCTTGTGGGACTCCTTCCCTTTGCAACCCTAGGCGCATGGGCCTCTTGGGGCTGGTTCCCCTTGGCCCATGTAGGCCAAGGCGCACCCCCAAGAGCCCATGTGGCCCCCGAGGCAGGTGGCCCCACCCGGTGGACCCCCCGGGACCCTCCGGTGGTCCCGGTACAATACCGATAACCCCGAAACTTGTCCCAATGGCCAAAACAGCACTTCCTATATATAATTCTTTACCTCCGGACCATTCCGAAACTCCTCGTGACGTCCGGGATCTCATCCGGGACTCCGAACAACATTCGGGTTACTGCATATACATATCTTCACAACCCTAGCGTCACCGAACCTTAAGTGTGTAGACCCTACGGGTTCGGGAGACATGCAGACATGACCGAGACGGCTCTCGGGCAATAACCAACAGCGGGATCTGGATACCCATGTTGGCTCCCACATGCTCCACGATGATCTCATCGGATGAACCACGATGTCGAGGATTCAATTAATCCCGTATACGATTCCCTTTGTCAATCGGTATTTTACTTGCCCGAGATTCGATGTCGGTATCCCAATACCTCGTTCAATCTCGTTACCGGCAAGTCACTTTTCTCGTACCGTAATGCATGATCCCGTGATCAAACACTTTGATCACATTGAGCTCATTATGATGATGCATTACCGAGAGGGCCCGGTGATACCTCTCCGTCAAGCGGAGTGACAAATCCCAGTCTCGATCCATGTCAACCCAACAGACACTTTCAGAGATACCCGTAGTATACCTTTATAGTCACCCAGTTACGTTGTGACGTTTGGCACACCCAAAGCACTCCTACGGTATCCGGGAGTTACACGATCTCATGGTCTAAGGAAAGGATACTTGACATTGGAAAACTCTAGCAAACGAACTATGCGATCTTATGCTATGTTTAGGATTGGGTCTCGTCCATCACATCATTCTCCTAATGATGTGATCTCGTTATCAATGACATCCAATGTCCATAGTCAGGAAACCATGACTATCTATCGATCAACGAGCTAGTCAACTAGAGGCTTACTAGGGACATGTTGTTGTCTGTTATTCACACATGTATTACAAATTTCGGATAACACAATTATAGCACGAATAAAGACAATTATCATGAATAAGGAAATATAATAATAATGCTTTTATTATTGCCTCTGGGGCATATTTCCAACAAAAGGATAGTAACATTGTCCCTTCTCTCTTTTTCTCTCATTTTTTTTCTTTTTTTCTTTTTTTTATTTGGGCCTTTTCTCTTTTTTTATGACCTCTTTTTTTTCGTCCGTAGTCTCATCCCGACTTGTGGGTCCATCATCCTTTCCTCACATGGGACAATGCTCTAAAAATGATGATCATCACACTATTATTTTTCTTACAACTCAACAATTACAACTCGATACTTAGAAAAAATTATAAATCTATGTGAATGCCTCTGGCGGTGTACCGGGATATGCAATGAATCAAGAGTGACATGTATGAAAGAATTATTAATGGTGGCTTTGCCACAAATACTATGTCAACTACATGATCATGCTAGCAATATGACAATGATGGAGCGTGTCATAATAAACTGAATGGTGGAAAGTTGCATGGCAATATATCTCGGAATGGCTATGGAAATGCCATGATAGGTAGGTATGGTGGCTATTTTGAGGAAGGTATATGGTGGGTGTATGATACCGGCGAAAGGTGTGCGGTATTAGAGAGGCTAGCAATGGTGGAAGGATAGGAAAGTGCATATAATCCATGGACTCAACATTAGTCATAAAGAACTCATATACTTATTGCAAAAATCTAGAAGTTATCAAAGCAAAGTATTACACGCATGCTCCTAGGGGGATATATTGGTAGGAAAAGACCATCGCTCGTCCCCGACCGCCACTCATAAGGAAGACAATCAATAAATAAATCATGCTCCGACTTCATCACATAACGGTTCACCATACGTGCATGCTACGGGAATCAAAAACTTTAACACAAGAATTTCTGAAATTCACAACTACTCAACTAGCATGGCTCCAATATCACCATCTTCATATCTCAAAACAATTATCAAGCATCAAACTTTCTTAGTATCCAACACACTCAAAAGAAAGTTTTACAAATCTTGAATACCATGCTTATTAAGATTTTTAAGTAGATTACCATGCTATTTAAGACTCTCCAAATAATCTAAGTGAAACATGAGAGATCAATAGTTTCTATAAAACAAATCCACCACCGTGCTCTAAAAGATATAAGTGAAGCACTAGAGCAAAACTATATAGCTCAAAAGATATAAGTGAAGCACATAGAGTATTCTATCAAATTCCAATTAATGCATGGCTCTCTCAAAAGGTGTGTACAGAAAGGATGATTGTGGCAAACTAACAAACAAAGACACAAATAATACAAGACGCTCCAAGCAAAACACATATCATGTGGTGAATAAAAATATAGCTCCAAGTAAAATTACTGATGGAAGTAGACGAAAGAGGGGATGCCTTCCGGGGCATCCCCAAGCTTTGAATTTTTGGTATCCTTGGATTATCTTGGGGGTGCCATGGGCATCCCCAAGCTTAGTCTCTTGCCACTCCTTGTTCCATAATTCATCAAAAGATTTCACCCAAAACTTGAAAACTTCACAATACAAAACTCAACAGAAATTTTGTGAGCTCCGTTAGCGAAAGAAAACAAAAGACCACTTCAAGGTACTGTGATGAACTCATTCTTTATTTATATTGGTGTTAAACCTACTGTATTCCAACTTCTCTATGGTTTATAAACTATTTTACTAGCCATAGACTAATCAAAATAAGCAAACAACACACGAAAAACAGAATCTGTCAAGAACAGAACAGTCTGTAGTAATCTGTAACTAACGCAAACTTCTGGAACTCCAAAAACTCTACCAAAATAGGAAGACCTAGACAATTTGTTTATTGATCAGCATCAATTGGAATCAGTATTTTATCACGTTTTGGTGATTTTTAACAATTGTTTTCGTGAACAGAAAGATTCTGGAAATTATCACAAGATCAAATAACTATCATCCAAGAAGATCCTATAGGTCTAACTTGGCACAAACACTAATTAAAACAAAAAACCACATCTAAACAGAAGGTAGATGGATTATTTAACCCTAAACATAAGCAAAAAAAAATTTGGGTTGCCTCCCAACAAGCGCTACCGTTTAACGCCCCTAGCTAGGCATAAAAGCAAGGATAGATCTAGGTATTGCCATCTTTGGTAGGCAATCCATAAGTGGCTCTCATGATAGATTCATATGGTAATTTTATTTTCTTTCTAGGGAAGTGTTCCATGCCTTTCTTGAATGTAAATTGAAATCTAATATTCCCTTCCTTCATATCAATAATTGCACCAACTGTTCTAAGGAAAGGTGTACCAAGAATAATAGGGCATGAAGGATTGCAATCTATATCAAGAACGATAAAATGTACGGGCACATAATTCCTATCGGCAACAATAATAACATCATTAATTCTTCCCATAGGTTTCTTAATAGTGGAATCCGCAAGATGCAAGTTTAGAGCAATCATCAAAATCGCGGAAATTTAGCAAATCACACAAAGTTTGGGGAATAGTTGAAACACTAGCACCCAAATGACACAAAGCATAGAGCTCATGATTTTTAATTTTAATTTATATAGTAGGTTCCCACTCATCATAAAGTTTTCTAGGGATAGATACTTTCAACTCAAGTTTTTTTCATAAGATTGCATCAAGGCATCAACGATATGTTCGGTAAAGGCTTTATTTTGACTATAAGCATGAGGAGAATTTAGCACGGATTGCAACAAGGAAATACAATCAATTAAAGAGCAACTTTCATAATTAAATTCCTTGAAATCCAAAATAGTGGGTTTAGCAACATCTAGGGTTTTATTCTTTTCAATCCCACTTTTGTCAATTTCATCATCAAGATCTAAAAACTCCGAATTTTTGGAACGCCTTCTAGGTAAAGGTGGATCATATTCAGTCTCATCATTATCAAGATTCATATTGTAAAACAAAGATTTAATAGGAGACACATCAATAACTTTTAGATCTTCATCTTTATTTTCATAGGAATTGGAAGAACACGCTTTAATAAAGGCATCTTTCGTAGCACGCATCCTAGCGGTTCTTTCCTTGCACTCATCAATGGAAATTCTCATAGCTTTGAGAGACTCATTGGTATCATGCTTAGGAGGAATAGATCTAAGCTTTAAAGAATCAACCTCAAGAGAAATTCTGTCAATGTTCCTAGCCAAATCATCAACTTTAAGTAATTTCTCTTCAAGCAAAGCATTGAAATTCTTTTGTGAATTCATAAACTCTTTAACACTATTCTCAAATTCAGATGGCATATTATTAAAATATCCATAAGAGTTGTTGTAGGAATTTCCATAATTATTAGAAGGATTACTAGGATAAGGCCTAGGATTAAAATTCCCTCTATACGCGTTGTTACCAAAATTAGTCCTACCAACAAAATTCACATCCATAGATTCATTATTATTATCAATCAAGGTAGACAAAGGCATATCATTAGGATCAGAAGAAACACTCTTAGTAGCAAATAATTTCATAAGTTCATCCATCTTTCCACTCAAAACATTGATTTCTTCTATCGCATGCACTTTTTTATTAGAAGATCTTTCAGTGTGCCATTGAGAATAATAACCATAATATTATCTAGGAGTTTAGTAGCATCTCCTAAAGTGATTTCCATAAAAGTGCCTCCCGCGGCCGAATCTAAAAGTTTTCTAGAAGCAAAATTCAATCCGGCATAAAATTTTTGTATAATCATCCACAAATTCAAACCATGAGTAGGGCAATTATGTATCATTAATTTCATTATCTCCCAAGCTTGTGCAACATGTTCATGATCAAGTTGCTTAAAATTCATAATGTCGTTTCTAAGAGAGATGATCTTAGCAGGAGGAAAATACTTAGAGATAAAAGCATCTTTGCACTTGTTCCAAGAATCAATACTATTTTTAGGCAAAGACGAAAACCAAGCTTTAGCACGATCTCTAAGCGAAAAAGGAAATAGCTTTAATTTCACAATATCATTATCGACATCTTTCTTCTTGTGCATATCACATAAATCAACGAAGCTATTTAGATGAGTAGCGGCATCTTCACTGGGAAGGTCGGCGAATTGATCTTTCATAACAAGATTCAACAAAGCAGTATTGATTTCACAAGATTCAGTATTGGTAACAGGAGCAATCTGAGTGCTTAGGAAATCGTTATTGCTGGTATTGGTAAAGTCACACAATTTGGTATTATCTTGAGCCATCGCGACAAACAAGCAATCCAACACACGGGCAAACAGAAAGCGAGCAAGAAGAAGGCAAACGGAAAAGAGAGGGCAAATAAAACGGCATGGGTGAAGTGGGGGAGAGGAAAACGAGAGGCAAATGGCAAATAATGTAGTGCGAGAGATAAGAGATTGTGATGGGTACTTGGTATGTTGACTTTTGCGTAGACTCCCCTGCAACGGCGCCAGAAATCTTCTTCCTACCTCTTGAGCGCTGCGTTGGATTTCCTTGAAGAGGAAAGGGTGACGCAGCAGAGTAGATTAAGTATTTCCCTCAGTTTTTGAGAACCAAGGTATCAATCCAGTAGGAGGCTACGTGCAAGTCCTTCGTACCTACACAAAACAAATAGCTCAACGCAACCAACGCGATTAGGGGTTGCCAATCCCTTCACGGCCACTTACGAGAGTGAGCTCTGATAGAGATGATAGATAATGGTATAAATAAGCAAAGTAAAATAAAAGGCAAAGCAATAATAAAGTGGTGGAAGATTGATATGATGTGAATAGACCCGGGGGCCATAGATTTCACTAGTGGCTTCTCTCAAGAGCATAAGTATTCTGCGGTGGGTGAACAAATTACTGTTGAGCAATTGACAGAATTGAGCATAGTTATGAGAATATCTAGGTATGATCATGTATATAGGCATCACGTCCGAGACAAGTAGACCGACTCCTGCCTGCATCTACTACTATTACTCCACTCATCGACCACTATCCAGCATGCATCTAGAGTATTAAGTTAAAAACAGAGTAACGCCTTAAGCAAGATAACATGATGTAGAGGGATAGTTTCATGCAATATGATAAAAACCCCATCTTGTTATCCTCGATGGCAACAATACAATACGTGCCTTGCTGCCCCTGCTGTCACTAGGAAAGGACACCGCAAGATTGAACCCAAAGCTAAGCACTTCTCCCATTGCAAGAAAAACCAATCTAGTAGGCCAAACCAAACTGATAATTCGAAGAGACGTGCAAATATAACCAATCATACATAAAAGAATTCAGAGAAGATTCAAATATTGTTCATAGATATACTTGATCATAAACCAACAATTCATCGGTCTCAACAAACACACCGCAAAAAGAAGATTACATCGAATGGATCTCCACAAGAGAGGGGGAGCACATTGTATTGAGATCCAAAAAGAGAGAAGAAGCCATATAGCTACTAACTATGGACCCGAAGGTCTGAGGTAAACTACTCACACTTCATCGGAGGGGCTATGATGATGTAGAAGCCCTCCGTGGTGATTGCCCCCTCCGGCGGAGCTCCGGAACAGGCCCCAAGATGGGATCTCGTGGGTACAGAAGGTTGCGGCGGTGGAATTAGGTTTTTGGCTCCGTCTCTGGTCGTTTGGGGGTACGTAGGTACATATAGGAGGAAGGAGTACGTCCGTGGAGCAAAGGGGGCCCACGAGGCAGGGGGCGCGCCCTGGGGGGCGCCCTCCACCCTCGTGGCCGCCTCCTTTCTTTCTTGACGTGGGGTCCAAGTCCCCTATATCATATTCGGTGAGAAAATCACGTCCCCGAAGGTTTCATTCCGTTTGGACTTCGTTTGATATTTCGTTTCTTCGAAACACTGAAATAGGCAAAAGAAACAGCAATTCTGGGCTGGGCCTCCGGTTAATACGTTAGTCCCAAAAGTAATATAAAAGTGAAAAATAAAGCCCAATATAGTCCAAAACAGTAGATAATATAGCATGGAGCAATCAAAAATTATAGATACGTTGGAGACGTATCAAGTCGTAACTGCTTCTTCATCGCCTCCACGACCTCCATCTCCTTGCGCGTCTCCTCCGCCATCTTCTTCATTTTGTCCATGACGCGGGATTTCTCGACGCGAGCCTTCATCATATGTTCCACGGCCGCATTACGTACCTTGACAGCAGTCGGGTGCTTGATGCAGAGCTTCGCCAACTCCTCCTTCTGTTCCATGACGAGGGCCTGCAGCATCTTCATCGAGGAACTACTATTCTCATGCAGCTTCTTCCAGCCGGAGTTCTTCTCCTTCAACAGGTCGATCTCGTGGCAGAGCTTCGCCTTGTCCTCCTGAAGTCGTAGGATTTCGCCGGTCGCCTTCTTCTCTGAGGCAATGCTCTTCTTCAGTAGCATCACCAAGCTGGCGGTCAAGTCCCCATGCTAATTGAGCTCAGCGGGCATGTCGTCGAGGCTCTCCTTCAGCAACTCCATCAAGCCTTGGATGAACTCCTTCTGCTTATTGAGGTGCTTATTGAGCTGATCGGGCATGCCGTCGAGGGATAACGACTCCAGCTCCGCTGGCTCGGCATGTTCGCCTCCGCGGCTAGGGCGCTCCTGGGAGCCATTGCCTGCCCGTGAGAGATCTTTCGAGGTCTCTACGTGGCGGCGAGCCCTCTCTTTTTTTTCTGCAGCCTTGGTTGTCGCTCCCTTGTTACGAGCAGTTCTCGACCTAGAGCTCTGCTCACCGGCCATGGCAACGACGGAAGAAGAAGAAGCACTTATGAGGAGGAAAGGTAGAGTAATTTTCGGTTAGGTAGTTCCCCTTTTTATAACCTAAGTACTAGCACTAGTACTAATACCTGCATAGTGGGAACACGTTCAGGTTTGGTACGTACTAGTAGGTGTGAGCAGGCTTTTGAATGTGATGGGAATAAGGTAAAGATTAATTGATGGTTTTGATTTCGAGGCCCGAAACGGCTCCCGATGAGTTTAGTGGAACATAAATTTCAAGTACTACACTGCTCAAATGCGTAAATATTATGTTACTGTCAAAAATTGGCACAAAATACGAAGGAGACCAATGGAAGTACTACTAGCAACCCACGATTTTACTACTCGCATGCGCGCAGTGGAGTAATAATGTCTTTCTTCTGCCCTCATGTCCACCTAATTTGCATTCGATGTATTAATTGACCATCAATGAAGTGAACGACTTTACACGCGTCAAATTATCACATGGGGTGGATCTTGGTACAAAATTGCGTCCGCACGTGTACCCGCGTGTGCGTGCGAGGGAATGAGTGCGTGCACATCTTCGCTTCGTGCATGTACCGCCAGTATGGCTCAGGGAGGACGAGTACATTCTTCTGGAACCAGCAGCATGTCACTGTGATCAATCCACGCAAGGAGGTCGCGACAACGCCTCTACATGTGCCACGTGGCTTCATGAACTGTAAGAGAGACACTGCGTAGCGTGCCATTGGTATTCTAATTTACATGTTTTGCACATACTCGAAGTACTAGTAAGGTACACGTGCATTGCACGCATCAGATTTTGCAACCCAATTATGAATAAATACCACACTATAGCATGTAAGCTCTGAGTCATATATGCCTGATGTAGCCCTTCGTTTAATTCTTATAGTTCATCTCATTCAAAATCAATTAGTTTTTATAAAAAAGCTAAGAACGCGGGAATAGGAAAAACATGGGATTATAGTGGAATGTCGTCTTGAATCCTACAGGATTGTACGAGTGTTTGATTGTGCATAGAAAAAACGCAGAATTCTTTTAAAGAGGTTTGAGTGGACGGGATGTTTCCTATGAAATCTAGTGAAAATGAATCATATGGAAAAAATCCTATGGTTTACAATCCTACGAATCAAACAACCAAGATAGGAAAAATTCCTAATGATTAGAATCCTCCAAAATTCCTTTGAGAATCCTTTGAATCAAAGAAGCCCTTAATCTATTTTATGATTCATGGAATTGTGCGTTGTAAAGCATAAAGTAAAAAACAAATAATGGCAATTCAACTAGAAAAAAAGTTTGGGCAGTTATGATACGAAAGATTCTAGAACAAAAGAGAACCACTGTTGTTTTGAGGTTTGTGCATTATGCTTAAGTTCAACCATGGAGTCTGCTAGATTGTACATGTGGCAAAATCCGGTGGGGGGCTAGAGGATGGTGCGAGGGGCCGAGTGGAGGGAGACTATGAAGGAATGCACAAGTGCGAGATCGATATTTAGAGAGAGGGGGCGAACACATGCGCTGTTGCGCGCAGTGGCGGAGCCATGAAAAATAAATGAGCTAGGGGGCCAAGCATTGCTAATCCTTTACGAGGAGGGTCAATTCGTGAACTTAAACCATTTTTAGCAGCAATTGTCTAATGATCACATTCATATTAGCCTCGATATATAGTGATGTTAGGGGGGGAGGAGGCTGGGCCCTTACTGCCCCTGCCTTCGCCATTGTGCACGCGTCTGAGAGATGAAGCGGAAGGCATGGATGATGAGAGGGGGAGGTTGGATATATAATTAATGTGGGTGTATTAGCTATATATTTTAATCCTATATAGAGAGGTATAGATTGATCGATGTCGACGTGGGAAAGAGGGTGAGACCTCACTGGATATATCGATTGATCGGTTTGTGTGGAAAACTATGAAAGACCTAGCTATATACACACATACATAGAGGAACATCGATCGTTGCGCATGCACGCGTGAGAGATAAAGAATGCCCGATATGATGGAGGGGGGATGTGTGTGGGTGTGTACCTTCATGGGAGGCCGACCTGAAGAAAAAGATTGCATGCGTGCGATGGATAATGCCGACTGGTAGTGTGTGTGCATGCATGCACGAGAGAGAGTTAGTGGTACAATTATAAAGAGAAGACTACTGTGTGGGTGTAAAAGAATAGGTGAGGTCATAATCAATGTAAAGTTGAATTCAAATATTTGAATAAGAGATCCTGATGTTTGAAACCAATGCATGCATGAATATAACGGAGATCTGCGTGGTGTGGTTTGGAAACGAGCATGTTGTAATGTATACACATTGAACAAGGTCAGATTGATTTGAATTTGAGATACCGATGGCAAACACTATTCTAATTGGACATGATGGGCAGCTTTCGCATCACATATCTATATCTATACCCCTATATATATATTATATTTTATATTTTTTTATATTGTGTGCGGGTAACTTTAACTTTGAAATATGTACGTTGGATGAGGCGAATCGGATGGTCCAAAGATGGCAAATTTGAGCACTACTGGCCGTTGGATATCATCTAGATTCCACCAGATTTCGCCACATGTATAATCTAGAAGACTCCATGGTTGAACTTAAGCATGATTCACAAACATCAAAACACAAGCACTTCTTATTTGTTCTAGAATCTTCTGTATCAGAATTGCCCAAATGTTTTTCTACATGATTTGCCATTGTTTGTTTTTACTTTATGTCTTCCGACGCACAATTCCATGAATCTTAAAATAGATTAGCTTTCTTATAAAAACTAGATGATTTTGAATGAAATGAACTATAAGAATTAAACGAACATCTACATGATGCATATATGACTCAAAGCTGGCATGGTATAATGTGGTATTTATTCATAACTTGGTTGCCAAATCTCATGCGTGCAATGCACGTGTACCTTACTCTAGTCTAAATGGTGTTTGTGTGTGTGTTGTGCGTGTTGAGGTGCAAATTGTCTTTTTTGGGTACACGTTAAGCTTGTTCTTCCGAAACTTCAAGCCGCGCCTTGTTATGCCGAAAATTCAAGCTAGCGTCTCTGTCTATCGTGCTGCGAAACTCCCGCCTCTTCAACTCGCGCCTTGTTAGCCCGAAATATTTAAGATATATCTTTGTCTCGTTGTGCTCCGACAACTCCCTCCGTCTCAACCCGCGCCTTGCTATTCCAAAATTACAACGCGCGCAAAAACTCCCACCACCTGTGAAATCCCGACACGCAAAATGCCTGTGGTACCCCTGAACCGAAAGAACCGCCTCAAATCGGTGGGGGTATTTTCGTAACTTACCCCACATTTTGGAAAAACGCGTCTCTAAGCCATGGTTCCCCACTGCCATCCCATCCGCCCACCCATTCGTACACCGAGGCCGCGGAAACCCGCGACAAAACCCCACACCCTGCTCCGTCCGCCACCCAGCCGGAGCCTCTTCCCCGATGACGTCGTCCACAGCAACACCTCGACGTCCCTCATCCACCGTACCGAATGAGGATCTGTCGTCGATCTCATCATCCCGCCGGTTCAGCCACCCCGTCCTCCACCTCCAAGAAGCTGCCCCGACGTTCCCCTCGTCTTTCACGCCACCTCCATTCCCACACCGCCGTCTTCACCTGCACCACCGGAAGAGCATCATCATCACCGTTTCCTCGGATGAAGCTGCGGCCTAATCGGCGCCACCAAAGAGGTTGTACACTAATCGCCGCATTTTCTTCTTGATTCAATCTCACGGTGCTGCCGGCGCTCGGTCCTGAGCCGACACGGCGCGGCTCCGTCCACGGCGGCATCGCCGGCCACTTCCTCCACGGC
Organism: Aegilops umbellulata; assembly: GCA_032464435.1. NCBI lineage: Eukaryota > Viridiplantae > Streptophyta > Magnoliopsida > Poales > Poaceae > Aegilops > Aegilops umbellulata. The sequence continues at coordinate 38,899,778 of CP136055.1, read as the reverse complement.
GTCGCTCCCTCGGCGACGACGTCCACATCAGTAGGAGCTGCTGCTGCTTTAGCTCTCGCTCGCGCTGCTGCTCTGCTCTTGCTCTCGGTCCCCTGCCTGGTCTGCTCTTGCTATTGCTCTTGTTCGCGCTGCTGCTCTCGCTCTTACTCTTTCTTGCGATGCTGCTCCGATTTAGCTACACTTCAGTCGACTGAATCGACTTTTGGGTCAGTTGATTTTCAAGGGGTGGGGGGCTCGCCGGGGTGAAGGAAGAACCAGCCGCAGCGGGGAGGGGGGCTCACTGGAGAGGTACCCCACTATCTATCTTAGGGTTCAGGATGGGGGCGGTGGTCGCCGTCGATGGCGGGGTGTTGGCGGGGCGGCGGCGTGGGGATCGCTGGAGAAAAAGCTCGACACGGGGGGGCCTAGAGGGATGGCTGGGGCGACGGCGGACCGGTGGTGGGGAGTGTTTTCGGGGCGGGCGGGGCAGCGCACCGCCGACCGCGGGCGGCGGGGGGCTGCTATTTGGCCGGTGGTGGCTGGCGGCTCAGGGGGGTGGAGGTTGAAGATGAACTGCAGGCCCTTGATTTCGTATCCAACGGCTGCAAAATGGACTGACCAGAGATGAAAAAGTCAGTCGACCGATGTGTAGCCTGACCTTGCTAGTGCGTTCAGTTTCGACAGCAAAATTCAGTTTCGACAGCAAAATTCAGTTTCGACATTTAAGTTCGGTTTCGACAGTTAAGTTCAGTTTCGACAGTTAAATTCAGTTTCGACAGTTAAGTTCAGAGATGAGCGGCTGATGTATTGTACATCTAGCACTTTGTGGTTATGTATTTTACGTCATGTATTGGAGATGCTATTAGAATTCCACTCAGGTAACGTTGTTCGTTGTCTCTCTTGTCCTGCTTCAGCCTCGGCGTCGTACAACTCACCGGAGCTGCTCCAACGACGAAACCCTCCATCACAGCGGAGCAGTACCTCGGGCTCCATCTCCAGACCCTAAGATCTTCTTCCCCTCCTCCGACAGCCAAGTCAGCCGGAGCATCCTCACCGGCCAACCCAATCACGCTGAGATCAACATGGCTTCGCCAAAGAGGTTGTACACTTGTTGCATCTCTTTTTTACTCTACATGTTATATATATTGTCCACTGAGCACTCGTAGTAACGGGAAATACGATTATTTTATCCTACTATATGACAAGCAGTGAGGTACCAGGCAACTTAGCTATCCGTGATGGACTCTCTTGAACGCGATCATTATTTATCTCTGTGCGTTTGAGTTGTGCATTTGTCGATGGGCCTGGGAGTTGAGCTAGTATGGCAGTGGCCTGGGTCCAAAGTAATAGAAGTAGCACAAAAACATTTTTTAGTGTAGGATTTTCCTTGCTCAAGCTTGCCTACTAGAATCGCCAGTGCTTGAAAGGAAAAGTGAATGAAAAACATCGGAATTGGAAAGTTTCCTATGGTACTACTTTTCATGAATTTGGTGCAAAGGAATGGAGCAAAGGAAAATTGTAGGATTTGTTCCTTTAGTGTCTCCTTGAAAGAAAAATCATAGGAATTCTAATTTACACTTCTCCTCCTTTTCATATTCCTATTCTTCAAGCACAAGACTAAGAGATTGTAGCATAATAGAATTATAACCGTACATTTTCTTGTGGTTTGACTTAATCTCACCATGCTTTTTTGCATCCTGTGATCTTCCAATTGTTGTGAATCAAACACCTAGATTGGCAGAAATTCTGTGTTTTTAAATTCTTTTTTTTGCCGTGCATTCCTATCCTATTCCTATCTATTTCCTATCCCTGCCTTGTTAGAATCCTCAAATTCAAACAAGCCCTTACTCAATTACTTCTGTTACAGATATGTGTCAAAGAAAACCTCGTGTGGTTTGTCCTGCTCCTGTGGCGCTGTGTTCCTCCCTAGCTCAGTTGCTCCAACGATGGAAGGGTTCACCACAGTAGGGATCCGCTCTCCAGACTGTCTTTTGCCACCTCAGATCTTCTTCCCCGCCGCCGGCAGCCACGGCAACTGCATTACCATCATCAACTAAGCAGATGACCTTGAGGACTACAAGGGTCCGTAAGAGAGGTCACACTCTTCCGTGTCTGCTTACGTTATGCGCCGCTTAATATGATGACATGCTACATTATCGTCGTGTTCACCTATTAGACTCTGAGTCAGGTCCAAACTAATGCTGAAACTTGAGTTTTTAAATGGTTGTGGGGTACATATGGGGGCAGCAATCAGTACTATCTGTCTACTATCTGGTCCATCTCCGGTGTCTACTATGAATTTCATGTTGGGTGCAAACAAACATTAAAGGAGCCATTATCTGTATTTTTCACTAAAGCTATTATCTGCCTGCTATCATTGGTTTTGGGTCTATCCACAGTTTGCTACCATCACTCTGGATTTGTGCATGCACTCCTTACATAATCTCACTATGTTTTATTCCTATGCATGTCAGTTATTGTACACAATGGAACTAATCATGTAGAGCAAAAGAGACGAGCCTTGCGTCGCAATAAAATTTCATGCAGACGTCATTCCATGGTGGGCGCAAAGGCAGCCCCCCTCCACCCATTTCGGATCATAATCAAGAGGAAGATAACTGTTCTGAGGGGGATTCAGAAGGAGAAGACCACTCCTATTTACCCCATGAGGTCCTCTAACTTGGCATGCTGATGTTGGTAATATCATGCATATGGTGCCTTGTATTGCTTACTGTATACATTAAAGATGTCATCTGCTTAGTTTAGACATGCTTTGTGTCAATGCCATCTGTTTAGTTTCTTTACCATATATGTGAAACATGCAATGCCATCTTGTCTAGCCAGCCATCATATATGTGAATTTTGCAATGCCACCCTGGTTAGCCAGTCATCTTATATGTGAATTATATCATGCCATCATTTTTTATTACGTGTTAAATTTGTCAACAATTTTAGTACATTCAATTACTCATCCTGTGCATCAGCCATTCGACACGGTCATGGAAAAATCTGGAGTGGAAACAAGGTCTTCAGAGCAGACAATGCAATCTGACGAAGCGCATGTCTTGCTGGTTACCGATAGCTCCTCATAGGAGGATTCAGAGACAGATGACCAGTCATATCCCCCCCCCCCCCGAGGTGCATGCCCTAACTTGGCAGGGTTATGTTGCTCATATCGTGCGTATGGTATCTTGCATTGCTATGTCATTTGCTTAGTTTAGACATGCTTTGTGTGAATGCCACCTGTTTAGTGTCTAATTACCATATATGTGAATTATGCAATGCCATCTTGTTGCAAGACATTATATATGTGAATTATGCAATGTTATCTTGTTGCAAGGCATTATGTATGTGAATTATGCAATGCCATGCTGTTTAGGCAAGCGTCATATATGTGAATTATATCATGTCGTCCTTTTTTTGTAGTCTTCAGAGCAGACAATGCTACCTGCTGAAGCAGATATCTTGCTAGTTACAGATAGCTCTTCACAGGAGGATTCAGAGGCAGATGACCAGTTCTATTATCCCCCTAAGGTGTATGTGTTGGGGAACGTAGTAATTTCAAAAAAATTCCAACGCACACGCAAGATCATGGTGATGCATAGCAACGAGAGGGGAGAGTGTTGTCCACGTACCCTCGTAGACCGAAAGCGGAAGCGTTATGACAACGTGGTTGATGTAGTCGTACGTCTTCGCGATCCGACCAATCAAGCACCGAAACTACGGCACCTCCGAGTTCTAGCACACGTTTAGCTCGATGACGATCCTCGGACTCCGATCCAGCAAAGTGTCGGGGAAGAGTTCCGTCAGCACGACGGCGTAGTGACGATCTTGATGTTCTACCATCACAGGGCTTTGCCTAAGCACCGCTACAATATTATCGAGGAGTATGGTGGAGGGGGGCACCGCACACGGCTAAGAGAATGATCACGAAGATCAACTTGTGTGTCTAGAGGTGGCCCCCTACCCCCGTATATAAAGGAGCAAGGGAGGGTGCAGCCGGCTCTAGGAGGAGGCACGCCGGAGGAGTCCTACTCCTACCGGGAGTAGGACTCCCCCCTTTCCCTAGTTGGATTAGGACTTGGGGGGAAGGAAGAGAGGGGAAAGGAAAGGGGGGCGCCGCCCGCTCCTTGTCCAATTCGGACTTCGGGGGAGGGGTGTGCGGCAGCCCCTAGGCCTCCTCTCCTCTTCCTCCACTAGGCCCATTAAGGCCCATTAGGTTACCGGGGTGTTCCGATAACCTCTCGGTGTTCCGGTAAAATGCCGATTACACCCGGAACACTTCCGATGTCCAAACATAGGCTTCCAATATATCAATCTTCATGTCTCGACCATTTCGAGACTCCTCGTCATGTCCGTGATCACATCCGGGACTCCGAACAACCTTCGGTACATGAAAATATATAAACTCATAATGAAACTGTCATTGTAACGTTAAGCGTGCGGACCCTACGGGTTCGAGAACAATGTAGACATGACCGAGACACATCTCCGGTCAATAACCAATAGCAGAACCTAGATGCTCATATTGGCTCCCACATATTCTACGAAGATCTTTATCGGTCAGACCACATAACAACATACGTTGTTCCCTTTGTCATCGGTATGTTACTTGCCCGAGATTCGATCGTCGGTATCTCAATACCTAGTTCAATCTCGTTACCGGCAAGTCTCTTTACTCGTTCCGTAATACATCATCTCACAACTAACTCATTAGTTGCAATGCTTGCAAGGCTTATGTGTTGTGCATTACCGAGAGGGCCCAGAGATACCTCTCCGACAATCGGAGTGACAAATCCTAATCTCAAAATACGCCAACCCAACATGTACCTTCGGAGACACCTGTAGAGCTCCTTTATAATCACCCAGTTACGTTGTGACGTTGGTAGCACACAAAGTGTTCCTCCGGCAAACGGGAGTTGCATAATCTCATAGTCATAGGAACATGTATAAGTCATGAAGAAAGCAATAGCAAGATACTAAACGATCGGGTGCTAAGGTAAAGGAATGGGTCTTGTCAATCGCATCATTCTCCTAATGATGTGATCCCGTTAATCAAATAACAACTCTTTTGTTCATGGTCAGGAAACATAACCATCTTTGATTAACGAGCTAGTCAAGTAGAGGCATACTAGTGACACTCTGTTTGTCTATGTATTCACACATGTATTATGTTTCCGGTTAATACAATTCTAGCATGAATAATAAACATTTATCATGATATAAGGAAATAAATAATAACTTTATTATTGCCTCTAGGGCATATTCCTTTAGTCTCCCACTTGAACTAGAGTCAATAATCTAGATTACACAGTAATGATTTGAACACCCATGGAACCTTGGTGCTGATCATGTTTTGCTCGTGGAAGAGGCTTAGTCAACGGGTCTGCAACATTAATATCTGTATGTATCTTGCAAATCTCTATGTCTCCCACCTAGACTAGATCCCGAATGGAATTGAAGTGTCTCTTGATGTGCTTGGTTCTCTTGTGAAATCTGGATTCCTTTGCCAAGGCAATTGCACCAGTATTGTCACAAAAGATTTTCATTGGACCCGATGCGCATGGTATGACACCTAGATCGGATATGAACTCCTTCATCCAGACTCCTTCATTTGCTGCTTCCGAAGCAGCTATGTACTCCGCTTCACATGTAGATCCTGCCACAACACTTTGTTTAGAACTGCACCAACTGACAGCTCCACCGTTTAATGTAAACATGTATCCGGTTTGCGATTTAGAATCGTCCGGATCAGTGTCAAAGCTTGCATCAACGTAACCATTTACAATGAGCTCTTTGTCACCTCCATATACGAGAAACATATCCTTAGTCCTTTTCAGGTACTTCAGGATGTTCTTGACCGCTGTCCAGTGATCCATTCCTGGATTACTTTGGTACCTCCCTGCTAGACTTATAGCAAGGCACACATCAGGTCTGGTACACAGCATTGCATACATGATAGAGCCTATGGCTAAAGCATAGGGAACATCTTTCATTTTCTCTCTATCTTCTGCAGTGGTCGGGCATTGAGTCTTACTCAACTTCACACCTTGTAACACAGGTAAGAATCCTTTCTTTGCCTGATCCATTTTGAACTTTTTCAGAACTTTGTCAAGGTATGTGCTTTGTGAAAGTCCAATTAAGCGTCTCGATCTATTTCTATAGATCTTAATGCCCAATATGTAAGTAGCTTCACCGAGGTCTTTCATTGAAAAACTTTTATTCAAGTATCCTTTATGCTATCCAGAAATTCTACATCATTTCCGATCAGTAATATGTCATCCACATATAATATCAGAAATGCTACAGAGCTCCCACTCACTTGTAAATACAAGCTTCTCCAAAAGTCTGTATAAAACCAAATGCTTTGATCAGACTATCAAAGCATTTATTCCAACTCCGAGAGGCTTGCACCAGTCCATAAATGGATCGCTGGAGCTTGCACACTTTATTAGCTCCCTTTGGATCGACAAAACCTTCCGGTTGCATCATATACAACTCTTCTTCGAGAAATCCATTCAGGAATGCAGTTTTGACATCCATCTGCCAAATTTCATAATCATAAAATGCGGCAATTGCTAACATGATTCAGACATACTTAAGCATCGCTGCGGGTGAGAAGGTCTCATCGTAGTCAATCCCTTGAACTTGTCGAAAACCTTTTGCAACAAGTCGAGCTTTGTAGACAGTAACATTACTGTCAGCGTCAGTCTTCTTCTTGAAGATCCATTTATTTTCAATTGCTTGCCGATCATCGGGCAAGTCAACCAAAGTCCATACTTTATTTTCATACATGGATCCCATCTCAGATTTCATGGCTTCAAGCCATTTTGCGGAATCTGGGCTCACCATCGCTTCTTCATAGTTCGTAGGTTCGCCATGATCTAGTAGCATGACTTCCAGAATAGGATTACCGTACCACTTTGGTGCGGATCTTACTCTGGTTGATCTACGAGGTTCAATATTAACTTGATCTGAAGTTTCATGATCATCATCATTAACTTCCTCACTAATTGGTGTAGGTGTCACAGAAACTATTTTCTGTGATGAGCTACTTTCCAATAAGGGAGCAGGTACAGTTACCTCATCAAGTTCTACTTTCCTCCCACTCACTTCTTTTGAGAGAAACTCCTTCTCTAGAAAGTTTCCGAATTTAGCAACAAAAGTCCTGCCTTCGGATCTGTGATAGAAGGTGTATCCAATAGTCTTCTTTGGATATCCTATGAAGACACATTTATCCGATTTGGGCTCGAGCTTATCAGGTTGAAGCTTTTTCACATAAGCATCGCAGCCCCAAACTTTCAGAAACGACAACTTTGGTTTCTTGCCAAACCACAGTTCATAAGGCGGCGTCTCAACGGATTTTGATGGTGCCCTATTTAACGTGAATGCGGCCATCTCTAAAGCATAACCCCAAAATGATAGCGGTAAATCAGTAAGAGACATCATAGGTCGTACCATATCTAGTAAAGTACGATTACGACGTTCGGACACACCATTACGCTGTGGTGTTCCGGGTGGCGTGAGTTGCGAAACTATTCCGCATTGTTTCAATTGTAGACCAAACTCGTAACTCAAATATTCTCCTCCACGATCAGATCGTAGATACTTTATTTTCTTGTTACGATGATTTTCAACTTCACTCTGAAATTCTTTGAAGTTTTCAAATGTTTCAGACTTATGCTTCATTAAGTAGATATATCCATATCTGCTTAAATCATCTGTGAAGGTGAGAAAATAATGATATCCACCATGAGTCTCAACATTCATCGGACCAGATACATCAGTATGTATGATTTCCAACAAATCTGTTGCTCTCTCCATAGTACCAGAGAACGGTGTTTTAGTCATCTTGCCTATAAGGCACGGTTCGCAAGTACCAAGTGATTCATAATCAAGTGGTTCCAGAAGTCCATCAGTATGGAGTTTCTTCATGCGTTTTACACCGATATGACCTAAACGGCAATGCCACAAATAAGTTGCACTATCATTATCAACTCTGCATCTTTTGGCTTCAACATTATGAATATGTGTATCACTACTATCGAGATTCAACAGAAATAGACCATTCTTCAAGGGTGCATGACCATAAAAGATATTACTCATATAAATAGAACAACCATTATTCTCTGATTTAAATGAATAACCGTCTCGCATTAAACAAGATCCAGATATAATGTTCATGCTCAATACTGGCACCAAATAACAATTATTCAGGTCTAAAACTAATCCCGAAGGTACATGTAGAGGTAGCATGCCAACTGCGATCACATCGACTTTGGAACCATTTCCCACGCGCATCGTCATCTCATCCTTTGCCAATCTTCGCTTAATCCGTAGTCCCTGTTTTGAGTTGCAAATATTAGCAACAGAACCAGTATCAAATACCCAGGTACTACTGCGAGAATTAGTAAGGTACACATCAATAATATGTATATCACATATACCTTTGTTCACCTTGCCATCCTTCTTATCCGCCAAATACTTGGGGCAGTTCCGCTTCCAGTGACCAGTCTGCTTGCAGTAGAAGCACTCAGTTTCAGGCTTAGGTCCAGACTTGGGTTTCTTCTCTTGAGCAGCAACTTGCTTGCCGTTCTTTTTGAAGTTTCCCTTCTTCTTCCCTTTGCCCTTCTTCTTGAAACTGGTGGTCTTATTGACCATCAACACTTGATGCTCATTTTTTATTTCTACCTCCGCAGCCTTTAGCATTGCGAAGAGCTCGGGAATCGTCTTATCCATCCCTTGCATATTATAGTTCATCAAAAAGCTCTTGTAGCTTGGTGGCAGTGATTGGAGAATTCTGTCAATGACGCAATCATCCGGAAGATTAACTCCCAGTTGAATCAAGTGATTATTGTACCCAGACATTTTGAGTATATGCTCACTGACAGAACTGTTCTCCTCCATCTTGCAGCTATAGAACTTATTGGAGACTTCATATCTCTCAATCCTGGCATTTTCTTGAAATATTAACTTCAACTCCTGGAACATCTCATATGCTCCATGACGTTCAAAACGTCGTTGAAGTCCCAATTCTAAGCCGTAAAGTATGGCACATTGAACTATCGAGTAGTCATCAGCTTTGCTCTGCCAGACGTTCTTAACGTCGTCAGTTGCATCAGCAGCAGGCCTGGCACCTAGCGGTGCTTCCAGGACGTAATTCTTCTGTGCAGCAATGAGGATAATCCTCAAGTTACGGACCCAGTCTGTGTAATTGCTACCATCATCTTTCAACTTTGCTTTCTCAAGGAACGCATTAAAATTCAACGGAACAACAGCACGGGCCATCTATCTACAATTAAACATAGATAAGCAAGATACTATCAGGTACTAAGTTCATGATAAATTTAAGTTCAATTAATCATATTATTAAAGAACTCCCACTTAGATAGACATCCCTCTAATCTTCTAAGTGATCACGTGATCCAAATCAACTAAACCATGTCCGATCATCACGTGAGATGGAGTAGTTTCAATGGTGAACATCACTATGTTGATCATATCTACTATATGATTGACGTTCGACCTTTCGGTCTCCGTGTTCCGAGGCCATATCTGTATATGCTAGGCTCGTCAAGTTTAACCTGAGTATTCCGCGTGTGCAACTGTTTTGCACCCGTTGTATTTGAACGTAGAGCCTATCAGACCCGATCATCACGTGGTGTCTCAGCACGAAGAACTTTCACAACGGTGCATATTCAGGGAGAACACTTCTTGATAATTAGTGATAGATCATCTTAAAATGCCACCGTCAATCAAAGCAAGATAAGGTGCATAAAAGATAAACATCACATGCAATCAATATAAGTGATATGATATGGCCATCATCATCTTGTGCTTGTGATCTACATCTCCGAAGCAACGTCATGATCACCATCGTCACCGGCGCGACACCTTGATCTCCATCGTAGCATCGTTGTCGTCTCGCCAAACTTGTGCTTCTACGACTATCGCTACCACTTAGTGATAAAGTAAAGCATTACAGGGCGATTGCATTGCATACAATAAAGCGACAACCATATGGCTCCTGCTAGTTGCCGATAACTCGGTTACAAAACATGATCATCTAATACAATAAAATTTAGCATCATGCCTTGACCATATCACGTCACAACATGCCCTATAAAAACAAGTTAGACGTCCTCTGCTTTGTTTGTTGCAAGTTTTACGTGGCTGCTACGGGCTGAGCAAGAAACAATCTTACCTACGCATCAAAACCACAATGATAGTTTGTCAAGTTGGTGTTGTTTTAACCTTTGCAAGGACCGGGCGTAGCCACACTTGGTTCAACTAAAGTTGGAGAAACTGACACCCGCCAGCCACCTGTGTGTAAAGCACATCGGTAGAACCAGTCTCGCGTAAGCGTATGCGTAATGTCGGTCCAGGCCGCTTCATCCAACAATACCGCCGAACCAAAGTATGACATGCTGGTAAGCAGTATGACTTATATCGCCCACAACTCACTTGTGTTCTACTCGTGCATATAACATCAACACATAAAACCTGGCTCTGATACCACTGTTGGGAAACGTAGTAATTTCAAAAAAAATCCTACGCACAAGCAAGATCATGGTGATGCATAGACACGAGAGGGGAGAGTGTTGTCCACGTACCCTCATAGACCGAAAGCGGAAGCACTATGACAACGCGGTTGATGTAGTCGTACGTCTTCGCGATCCGACCGATCAAGCACCGAAACTACGGCACCTCCGAGTTCTAGCACATGTTCAGCTCGATGACGATCCCCGGACTCCGATCTAGCAAAGTGTCGGGGAAGAGTTCCGTCAGCACGATGGCATGGTGACGATCTTGATGTTCTACCGTCGCAGGGCTTCGCCTAAGCAACGCTAAAATATTATCGAGGAGTATGGTGGAGGGGGGCACCGCACATGGCTAAGAGAACGATCACGAAGATCAACTTGTGTGTCTAGAGGTGCCCCCTGCCCCCGTATATAAAGGAGCAAGGGGGGGTGCGGCCGGCCCTAGGAGGAGGCGCGCCGGAGGAGTCCTACTCCTACCGGGAGTAGGACTCCCCCCTTTCCCTAGTTGGATTAGGACTTGTGGGGGAAGGAAGAGAGGGGGAAAGGAAAGGGGGGCGCCGCCCCCCCTCCTTGTCCAATTCGGACTTGTGGGGAGGGGCGCGCGTGAAAGCACAAGTGCTCCCCAGGTGGTTTTGGTAATTAATGTCAACATATCTCTTGTTGGACTAACACTTTTATCTAGTATGTTTCAGATAAGTTCAACAATGGAGTGGCATGGACTAAAGGATGTGGGAACTCCTTCAAGATGCTAAGGACAAAGGATTGGCTCAAGCTCAAAAGCTCAAGACTCTTCATTTTACATTTTAGTGATCCAAGATCACATTGAGTCCATAGGAAAAGCCAATACTATCAAGGAGGGATGAGGTGTTGCTCAATGAGCCTTTTGCTTCATGTGCTTAATGATATGCTCCAAAATCCTCAGCTACTTTCCCATATCTACAAATGACCTAAACCCTAAGCCAAACTCGGACCTACCGATTCTTTCTATCCGGCGCCACCGAGTTTCACATGTCATAAGCCACTACCAAACCCTAGCAAATCGGTTCTACCGATAGGGATCTCGATCTCGCCAAGATGGGATTGTAATCTCTCTGTGTATGTCCATTATGAAAATAGGTCTCACCGAGTTTGAGCAATCGGTACTACCGAGATTACAATGCAAACTCTCTGGTTAACTTATTACCAAAATCGGTCCAACCGAGTTTAGTAATCGGTCCCACCGATTTTGCCTGACCAACTCTCTGGTTAGCTAATTACCAAAATCGGTCTCACCGAGTTTGAGTAATCGGTCTCACCGAGATTACGTTATGCCCTAACCCTAACCATATCGTTCATACCGAGTTGCATGTCAGTCCCACCGAAAACTCTAACGGTCACTAGGTTTACTATTTCGGTCCGGCCGAGTTTGTTGATTCGGTCCCACCGAGATTGGTAAATTGTGTGTAACGGTTGGATTTTGTGTGGAGGCTATATATACCCCTCCACCTCCTCTTCACTCATGGAGAGAGCCATCAGAACACAACTACACTTCCAACTCATATGTTCTGAGAGAGAACCACCTACTCATATGTTGAGACCAAGATATTCCATTCCTACCATATGAATCTTGATCTCTAGCCTTTCCCAAGTTGCTTTCCACTCAAATCTTCTTTCCACCAAATCCAAATCCTGTGAGAGAGAGTTGAGTGTTGGGGAGACTATCATTTGAAGCACAAGAGCAAGGAGTTCATCATCAACACACCATTTGTTACTTCTTGGAGAGTGGTGTCTCCTAGATTGGCTAGGTGTCACTTGGGAGCCTCCGACAAGATTGTGGAGTTGAACCAAGGAGTTTGTAAGGGCAAGGAGATCGCCTACTTCGTGAAGATCTACCGCTAGTGAGGCAAGTCCTTCGTGGGTGATGGCCATGGTGAGATAGACAAGGCTGCTTCTTCGTGGACCCTTCGTGGGTGGAGCCCTCCGTGGACTCGCGCAACCGTTACCCTTCGTGGGTTGAAGTCTCCATCAACGCGGATGTAGGATAGCACCACCTATCCGAACCACGGGAAAAACATCCTTGTCTTCACTTGCGTTTGAATTCTCCAAACCCTTCTCTTTACATTCTTGCAAGTTGCATGCTTTACTTTCCGCTGCTCATATACTCTTTGCATGCTTGCTTGATATGTATTGTGTATGTTGAAATTGTGCCTAAAACTCCACTCAAACCGAAAAAGTTTAAAAATAGAAACTTTAGCACTAAGTTTCTAATCACCCCCCTCTAGACACACCTACTTCTAGATCCTACAAGTGGTATCAGAGCTTTGGTCTCTATTGCCTTGGTTTAATCACCATTGGAGGAAGATGGATGTGTCTACTTTAGGGAGTCTTAGACATAGAGTGCCTATTCTTGATGGAGAGTATTTTCATGAGTGGAAAAATGAGATGCTTGTAATTTTCAATCAATATCATTTGAACAAGTATATTGCTAGTCCTTGTGCGCCTCATGTTGATCCTATGTATCCCACCCTAGATGAAGATATTGACATGATTCGCAATCTTAGAACTGTTGAGCTCATCATTAGAGGATTGCCCAAAAACTTGATTGCTAGTTTACCTACTCTAAATTGTGCCTATACTATATGGAAATTTCTTGAGGAACGATTTCCCTTATATTCCTTGAAAAATCTAGATGAAATTCTCCATAAATCTATTGCCTTGAGTAAGATGAACTCTAGTGATCCTAGTTTTGGTGATTATCTATTTGAGCTTACTAATCTCATGCATGCTAAAGGAAATGTTGGAATCATTAGTGATATTATATCCAAAACTATAAGAATTCATAAAGGTGACCACTTTGATGATCATTTATCTAATGAATCACTCTCTCTAGGAAATGATGAGTCACAAGATCATGTTGAACATGGATATTATGATGAAGATGATGATAGTGACTTCGATCTTGATGATGCAATGAGACACTTTGGTCTTATGGCTAATCTTCGAGGATATGTGTCAGGAGGAAAGGAATGGGTTCTTGACAGTGGATGTACTGATCATATGACCGGAGATGAAGAGATGTTCCGTGAGCTTGCTGAAAACGATGGCCCTCGAAAGTATGTCACTTTTGGTGATAATTCAAAGGGTAAGGTGGTTGGCCTTGGTAAGGTGGCCATCTCACATGATAGCTCCATTCAAAATGTCATGCTCGTTGAATCTCTCGGTTACAAGTTACTTTCAGTATCTAGACTTGCTGATTTCGGTTTGAATGTCCTATTTACTGAGGTAGATTGCCAAGTGTTTCGTCGAGACAATCATAAGATGGTCTTTACCGGTATCCGTAGAGGTGATCTTTACATTGTCGATTTCTCTAAAAAGGCACAACCTAAAACTTGCTTTATCGCTAAGACCTCAAAAGGTTGGTTGTGGCATAGACGACTAGGTCATGTTGGCATGAGAAACCTTGACAAGCTTATTAAAGGAAATCATATCCTTGGAGTTAACGATGTTATATTTGATAAGGATAGACTCTGCAGCGCTTGTCAAGCAGGTAAACAGGTTGGAGGAAGGCATCACGTGAAGAACATCATGACCACAAGGAGGCCACTCGAGCTACTTCATATGGATCTTTTTGGTCCCAACGCCTACAAGAGTCTCGATGGAAATTCTTTTGGTCTTGTTGTAGTTGATGATTTTTCAAGATTTACGTGGGTGTTCTTTCTTGATGATAAATCGCAGGTTCAAAAGATCTTCAAAAACTTTGCTAGGAAGGCCCAAAATCAGTTTGACGTGAAGATCAAGAAGGTTCGGAGTGACAACGGAACGGAGTTCAAGAACGCAAATGTGGACACCTTTCTTGACGAAGAAGGGATTTCACACGAGTTCTCGGCCACGTACACACCTCAACAAAATGGAGTTGTTGAGAGGAAGAACCGGACGCTCATCGAAATGGCGAGAACGATGCTTGATGAGTACAAGACGCCGAAGCACTTTTGGGCAGAAGCGGTTGAGACAGCTTGTCATGCAACAAATCGCTTGTATCTTCACAAGCTACTCGGCAAGACGGCATACGAGCTCCTCACCGATAACAAACCACAAGTTGGATACTTTCGAGTATTCGGCTCAAAGTGCTACATTCTTGATAAGCATCATCGTTCAAAGTTTGCTCCTAAATCTCATGAAGGTTTCCTACTTGGTTATGGCTCAAACTCTCACACTTACCGTGTCTACAACAATTTCACCCGAAAGGTTGAAGAGATGGTAGATGTGAAGTTTGATGAATCTAACGGCTCGCAAGTAGAGCAATTGCCAATTGATGTAGGAGACAAAGACCCGTCAGAAGCAATCCAAGACTTGTCCATTGGCAAAGTTCGTCCAACGGAGGTGAAGGAGAGTACTTCATCGGTCCAAGTGGAACCTTCTACTTCACGACAAGGTGAACCAAGATTCGACACGGAAGCATCCACAAGTGGGACACACCAAGATGAAGAAGACGAGGAAATGCATCAATACGGACCTCAACAACCTCCTTCTCCACCACGACAAGAGAACGACAACGTCAACAATGAAGAAGGCCAAGAAGAAGAACAAGATTAAGAAGATGTTCAAAGAAGACCCAAGCAAAAGCTTTCACGAGTTCGAGCAAGAATCGCCAAAGATCATCCCGTCGAGCAAATCTACAATGATATTCAAACCGGGAGAATTACTCGCTCAAAAACTCGTTTAGCTAACTTTTGTGAAAACTATTCATTCATCTCTAGCATTGAACCTATGAAGGTTGAAGAAGCATTGGAAGACCCAGACTAGATAAACACTATGCATGAAGAGCTACACAACTTTGAGAGAAACCAAGTTTGGACATTGGTTGAGAAGCCCGACAACAACCACAACATCATTGGTACCAAATGGGTGTTTCGCAACAAGCAAGATGAAGATGGACAAGTGGTTCGCAACAAAGCACGTCTCGTCGCCCAAGGGTACACACAAGTCGAAGGTATGGACTATGGTGAGACATATGCTCCCGTTTCTAGACTTGAGTCCATTCGCATCTTACTTGCCTATGCTAATCACCATAATATCACCTTGTACCAAATGGACATTAAAAGTGCTTTCCTAAATGGTGAAATAGAGGAGGAAGTTTATGTCAAACAACCTCCTGGCTTTGTCAATCCTAAGAAACCAAATCATGTTTACAAACTTCACAAAGCCCTTTATGGTCTTAAACAAGCTCCTAGAGCATGGTATAAATGCTTGACCAAGTTTCTTATTGCAAGTGGTTTTGAAATTGGAAAAATTGATTCCACACTTTTTACTAAAAGAGTTAATGGAGAATTATTTGTATGCCAAATTTATGTCGATGATATCATATTTGGTTCAACTAACCCTCTTTTTAGTGAAAAGTTTGGAAAGCTAATGTCGAAGAAGTTTGAGATGTCTATGATGAGTGAACTCAAATTCTTTCTCGGCTTGCGAACCAAGCAAACTAAGGAAGGTACATTTGTCTCTCAAACGAAGTACACCAAAGACTTATTCAAGAAGTTCAATATGCAAGAATGCAAAGGTATGCCTACACCCATGCCTACTAGTGGACATAATGATTTGACCAAAGATGGTGAACCGGTTGATCAAAAGGTTTATCGCTCTATGATTGGTTCATTGCTATACCTATGTGCTTCACGTCCTGACATTATGCTAAGTGTGTGCATGTGTGCACGATATCAAGCTGCTCCTAAAGAATGTCATCTTAAGGCTGTGAAAAGGATAGTGAGATACTTAATTCATACACCAAATTTTGGCACTTGGTATCCTAAGAGGTCCTCTTTTAATCTTGTTGGCTATTCCGACTCGGATTACGCCGGAGACAAGGTTGATAGAAAGTCCACTTCGGGTACTTGTCAATTTCTTGGTAGATCACTTGTGTCTTGGTCTTCCAAGAAACAAAACTCGGTATCCTTATCAACCGCCGAAGCGGAATACATTGCCGCTGGTTCATGTTGTTCTCAATTACTTTGGATGACCCAAACTCTTAAAGATTATGGGATCTATGTGAAACATGTTCCATTGCTTTGTGACAATGAAAGTGCTATCAAAATTGGTCATAATCCTGTACAACATTCTCGAACTAAGCATATTTAAGTTCGTCATCATTTCATTCGAGATCATGTTGCTAAGGGTGACATTGATCTTAAACATGTTCGCACCGATAAGCAATTAGCGGATATATTCACTAAACCACTTGATGAGAAAGTGTTTTGCAGGTTGAGAGGAGAATTGAACATCATTGATGCTTCAAACTTGGAGTAGGAACTCCATTTGATACATGCAAGACATGAGCTTATGACTAATCCATGATATATCTCTTACGATGACTATCTTATGTCTTGGATATATTTGTACCTTGTATGATATCTAACCCATGTAGGTACTTGGTTGAATCTAATTCTATGAGATTGCAACTCACTCACATCTTGAGCAATCTCTACATCACCGAGTCTCTACACAACGGTGGATGACGACAAGGAAGCACACAACCATTCAAACATATCCTTTGACAAATTCTATGTTGAGCTTCATGATCGTCATTTTTGGATATACAAGTGCTCTTCCTTGCAAGAACTAACCCATGTAGGTAGATGAACTCAAATTCCAAGTGGTGCTCCCAACTCGTGATGAGCTACATCAACTTTGAGCACCCACACAAGTTCAACTACATGAGCAAGATCCACACCACCACCCAAGGTATGATATTCCATCTTAGAAGAAGCTTTACTCCAAGTCATGAGTCAAAGCAACTCAACAAGATGTGAATACATCAAGATGCTTAAACGAAAAATGGTAACCCCATTTTGAGCTTAAACGGTGAGTATGACCTATGATCAAGTGTTCTCACTTGACTCCTAAGTCGATATACTCTAACATAGGTGACTATGTCACCGCCCAATTCTAGATGAAGTTCTCTTGTGTTCTTTTCAGTGTTATTGCATTTGTCCCTTGCATATTTGTTTCCCTCTTTTTCAAAAAAAAACTTCATCTAGAACTTTCATTCTTTTTTGTTTTTCTTTGTTCTGCATATTCTGCATCAAATTCCTTGCAAATCCTTCAATTAATTCATTGCAAATCTTTGTGAAGATCTTATTTGACTAGTGAGGTGAGGTGACAAGTGTTTTTCTCTGTGATGAACTCGGCTTCACCGAGTTGTAGTTTTCGGTCCAACCGAATCCTTTAGGCGACACATGCCACTCGGTGCCACCGATTTCACAACAGGAAAAACAGTTTGCCACTTGTTCTATATTTCTTCTGATCCAGCTCCACTCAATGAATCTTGTCCTCTACAAGCATCATAGTTTTATCCATTGCTTTGTGCTGAGTCTCAAGGACCAAACCCATTCGACAGATTCCAGAAAGCCCTTCTTGGAAATTGATGTCAAAGGGGGAGAGAGAGAGATCACATCAAAGCTTATCATCTACAAAGGAGGAAGTATTAAGGGGGAGAAAGAGATCTCCAGGGGGAGAGAATACTCAAGGATCCCAGATGCTTGATGTTCAAGAGGAGAGATGCCACATGTCTTTTTGGGGGAAATACATGTTCATATGTGCTTATATACATTAAGTTCTATCCACTTATATCTTTTTATTCTTGGGGACATGTCTAATCCAATGTGGTACCCTGTACTCACTCTCTACATGTCATCCCAGTCTTGGTATTCTTGTGGTTTATTTTGGTTTGCTCTGGCTAGTGGATGTACCTGTGTTATCTAACCTTGTTTGTGCAGGTTCATTCCATCCTAAGCCAACTCAAGACTACAAGGTAAGTATATGCATCAAAATCATGAGTATGAGAAATTCTTGCTTATGTACATACTGTTTGCAAGAAGGACTCATAAGCATGAAGGTATTTTCTTTAATAATCTTTTGCTCTGATGCATATGGCCAAGATACATGTAACACATTGCCTACTCTGTCATGATTATGCTCTCACATGCTTCTATATTTTATACTCACATGATTGCATACATGTAGGGGGAGCCTATGATTGTTACATGTTCTCCCAAAGCTTTACTTGCTATTCTTTGTATCTTTATATAAAGCTTTGATGTATGTTGCCATCAATTACCAAAAAGGGGGAGATTGAAAGCACAAGTGCTCCCCAGGTGGTTTTGGTAATTAATGTCAATATATCTCTTGTTGGACTAACACTTTTATCTAGTATGTTTCAGATAAGTTCAACAATGGAGTGGCATGGACTAAAGGATGTGGGAACTCCTTCAAGATGCTAAGGACAAAGGATTGGCTCAAGCTCAAAAGCTCAAGACTCTTCATTTTACATTTTAGTGATCCAAGATCACATTGAGTCCATAGGAAAAGCCAATACTATCAAGGAGGGATGAGGTGTTGCTTAATGAGCCTTTTGCTTCATGTGCTTAATGATATGCTCCAAAATCCTCAGCTACTTTCCCATATCTACAAATGACCTAAACCCTAAGCCAAACTCAGACCTACCGATTATTTCTATCCGACACCACCGAGTTTCACATGTCATAAGCCACTACCAAACCCTAGCAAATCGGTTCTACCGATAGGGATCTCGGTCTCACCGAGATGGGATTGTAATCTCTCTGTGTGTGTCCATTACCAAAATCGGTCTCACCGAGTTTGAGCAATCGGTACTACCGAGATTACAATGCAAACTCTCTGGTTAACTTATTACCAAAATCGGTCCAACCGAGTTTAGTAATCGGTCCCACCGAGTTTGCCTGACCAACTCTCTGGTTAGCTAATTACCAAAATCGGTCTCACCGAGTTTGAGTAATCGGTCTCACCGAGATTACCTTATGCCCTAACCCTAACCATATCGGTCCTACCGAGTTGCATGTCAGTCCCACCGAAAATCTCTAACGGTCACTAGGTTTACTATTTCGGTCCGACCGAGTTTGTTGATTTGGTCCCACCGAGATTGGTAAATTGTGTGTAACGGTTGGATTTTGTGTGGAGGCTATATATACCCCTCCACCTCCTCTTCACTCATGGAGAGAGCCATCAGAACACAACTACACTTCCAACTCATATGTTCTGAGAGAGAACCACCTACTCATGTGTTGAGACCAAGATATTCCATTCCTACCATATGAATCTTGATCTCTAGCCTTTCCCAAGTTGCTTTCCACTCAAATCTTCTTTCCACCAAATCCAAATCCTGTGAGAGAGAGTTGAGTGTTGGGGAGACTATCATTTGAAGCACAAGAGCAAGGAGTTCATCATCAACACACCATTTGTTACTTCTTGGAGAGTGGTGTCTCCTAGATTGGCTAGGTGTCACTTGGGAGCTTCCGACAAGATTGTGGAGTTGAACCAAGGAGTTTGTAAGGGCAAGGAGATCTCCTACTTCGTGAAGATCTACCGCTAGTGAGGCAAGTCCTTCGTGGGCGATGGCCATGGTGGGATAGACAAGGCTGCTTCTTCGTGGACCCTTCGTGGGTGGAGCCCTCCGTGGACTCGCGCAACCGTTACCCTTCGTGGGTTGAAGTCTCCATCAACGTGGATGTAGGATAGCACCACCTATCCGAACCACGAGAAAAACATCCTTGTCTTCACTTGCGTTTGAATTCTCCAAACCCTTCTCTTTACATTCTTGCAAGTTGCATGCTTTACTTTCCGCTGCTCATATACTCTTTGCATGCTTGCTTGATATGTATTGTGTATGTTGAAATTGTGCCTAAAACTCCACTCAACCCGAAAAAGTTTAAAAATAGAAACTTTAGCACTAAGTGTCTAATCACCCCCCCTCTAGACACACCTACTTCTAGATCCTACAGCGCGGCAGCCCCTAGGCCTCCTCTCCTCTTCCTCCACTAGGTCCATTAAGGCCCATTAGGTTACCGGGGGGTTCTGATAACCTCTCGGTACTCCGGTAAAATGCCGATTTCACCTGGAACACTTCCGATGTCCAAACATAGGCTTCCAATATATCAATCTTCATGTCTCGACCATTTCGAGACTCCTCGTCATGTCCATGATCACATTCGGGACTCCGAACAACCTTCGTACATCAAAATATATAAACTCATAATGAAACTGTCATCGTAACGTTAAGCGTGCGGACCCTACGGGTTCGAGAACAATGTAGACATGACCAAGACACGTCTCCGGTCAATAACCAATAGCGGAACCTAGATGCTCATATTGGCTCCCACATATTCTACGAAGATCTTTATTGGTCAGACCGCATAACAACATACGTTGTTCCCTTTGTCATCGGTATGTTACTTGCCCGAGATTCGATCGTCGGTATCTCAATACCTAGTTCAATCTCGTTACCGGCAAGTCTCTTTACTCGTTCCATAATACATCATCTCACAACTAACTCATTAGTTGCAATGCTTGCAAGGCTTATGTGATGTGCATTACCGAGAGGGCCCAGAGATACCTCTCCGACAATCGGAGTGACAAATCCTAATCTCAAAATACGCCAACCCAACATGTACCTTCGGAGACACCTGTAGAGCTCCTTTATAATCACCCAGTTACGTTGTGACGTTGGTAGCACACAAAGTGTTCCTCCGGCAAACGGGAGTTGCATAATCTCATAGTCATAGGAACATGTATAAGTCATGAAGAAAGCAATAGCAACATACTAAACGATCGGGTGCTAAGCTAAAGGAATGGGTCATGTCAATCACATCATTCTCCTAATGATGTGATCCCGTTAATCAAATAACAACTCTTTTGTTCATGGTCAGGAAACATAACCATCTTTGATTAACGAGCTAGTCAAGTAGAGGCATACTAGTGACACTCTGTTTGTCTATGTATTCACACATGTATTATGTTTCCGGTTAATACAATTCTAGCATGAATAATAAACATTTATCATGATATAAGGAAATAAATAATAACTTTATTATTGCCTCTAGGGCATATTTCCTTCAGTATGCTCAAACTTGGCAGGGTTATATTACTCATATAATGCATATGTTGTATTGCAATGCTTAGTTTTTACATCATATACACAATATTGAATGCCATCTCCTTAGTTGACACATCATATATGCGATTGCCCTCTGCTCACTTCCTTAGTATATAAATCATATATTTGAATTATGTCATGCCATGATGTTTACATAGACAGCATGTATCTGAATTATGGCATGCCAACCCATTTTCTGAAGACATAATATAGTTATATCATCTCATCCTGTTTACATAGTCATCATATTTTAGATTATGTCATTCTATCCATGAATTATATCATGCCATCATGTTTCCATCGACGGCATGTTTGTGATTTATGGCATGCCAACCACTTTAATAGACACATTGTATAGTTATATCATGTCATCCTATTTACATAGTCATCATATTTTGAAGTATGTCATTCTATCTTGTTTAGTTAGCCATCATACATGTGAAATTGTGTCATGCTATCCTGTTTAATTAGCCATCACATATGTGAAATTATGTCCTGCTATTCTGTTTGCTTAGACAACATAAATGTGAATTATTTCATGCCCTGTTTTCTTCCCTACTATCCATTGCACCTGTCTATGTTACAATGTCTGTACATTCAATTACTTTTCTTGTTTATCAGCCATTTCAATTGGAGGGAGTGATGGTAGTATCTGTGGGAGTAAAAACACGGTCTTCAGAAAAGATCGTGCTACCTGTCGATGTAGATAGAACCACGGTTGTACTTGCCCAAGAACCAGCCCCACCACACGTAACCCACACTCATGCAGATTGTACCCCTACCCAGTTGGACAGAGAACCAACTACACCCCTCTAACCCCAACCCCAGCAGATAGACACCTAGTTTCCGTTGACACAGCACCGTCCGCACCACAGAGCACCCAAACACGAGCAGTTAGTAAGGCAACTGCAGTGCCCAAATCACGAGGACCACCACTCCGAACCTGAAGTCAACGTTTAAAGCAGAAGAAGAATTGTTCTCAGGTCAGGTTACATAGCTATGGTTCATACTACTTTGCTCTTGCATCACTGTATTTACTGATACCAACTAATTTCAAATTTGAAGGATGCAATTGAAACTCCAATGGCGCAACAGGTATGTTTTAAACCTGTTTCTTCAACGTGTTTGGTTGTTTGCTGTTGTAACTTGCTCTATGTTGATTTAAGTTTCAATTGAATAAACAGGTATGTTCTCATGCCATGCACATTACAAGTGTTGTTATTGCTGTGTAGTTTCCCACACTTATATTCTGTGTATGCTGCTTTGTCTTAAATAGATATGATTCAAATTGTATCTATCTTGATTTGGCAACATAAACTATAATGATATAGACCATACAGTGACCATACTACATAGATATATGTTTGTTTCATGCTGTTATCCTGTCCACCTTACTACTGAACTGGTTTACAGAAATGAGTTTCATATACTACATTCTAAACCTGAGATGTGTTTGTTTGTTTCTCTTTTAGAACGCGGATAAAATATTAGAGAAGAGTACCCTGTTATGCAATGGTAAAGGAAGTAATGAAGATAAGGTTCAAGATAGCGAGACATCCTTGTTGGTCTCCAAGAAAGCTGATAAAAACTATATTAAAGACACTGAGACAACCCCAAAGTCCTGTCTTGATGTAGTGTTCGAGTTACTGGCTACCACTGCTGGCACCAGCTCTTCGAACTCGTTGCCTGAATTAGTTCGGCTTCTTGAGTCTCAACTTAAAGTTGAAAGACATCGGTCAGATGTTATGCGACAGGAAGCCGAAGGACTGAGGAAGTCCCTGCAGAATTCAGATGCATACTTTCTGATGCAACAACAAGCGCTGGAGGACTTCAGCGCCAAACAAGAGAAAGTTAATAAGCTTGCTAAGCATCTTGCCAGCATTATGGGTACCCAGGATATTGTTTCTTGAGATCTTCTAAAGTGGTTTCAGTTCTGGACTTGTTTTGCTGCGGGGTTTATATGTTGCTGTCTTCCCTATATTTGCACTGGTGGCGAACTTTGATGCCCAGTGGATGTAATATGTGAAATAGCCGTGATAGCCTAGTGTAAGTTGCTTGCTTATTTATTTCCTTGTTGCCTTGTTTATTTGTTTTCTTGTAGTCAGTGCAGTTCTTTTTCTGCGGTAATAACCTATTTTTTAAAACTAGGCCACAATAACCATGGGCTAATATTTACTGTAGTGACACTGGGCCTCCTACGGGCCATAGAAACAGTGGGCCTTCTACGGGTTGTATAAACAGTGGGCCTTCTACGGGCCGTAGAAACAATGGGCCTTCTACGGGCCGTATCATCAATGGGCCTTATACGGGTCGTATGATCAATTGGCCAAACATGGGCCAAACAGACCGCATTCTGGCCGTAAACGGGCTAGAGTTGGAATCGTCCGTTCATGGGCCGACCATAATGGGACATCGTTAATAGGCCGTATTTGATGACGCTATGAAAATGGCCCAACATATTAACGAACCACAAACGGGCCGACTGTAACCACGGGCTGAATTTGGCCCACAACCAGAAAATGACAGTAACGGGTCGTAAGTAAACGAATGCTGGAAAATAGCCCAAGAATAAATGGGCTCTGAGAAGGCCGAAAGATAACATGGGCTGGAAATGGCCCAACTGAATAACGGGCCGTTAATGGGTATAAAGTGATACACTGTTCTTTACGGGCCAGTTTCACCACCGGCCGTTAATGGGTGTAAAGTGATACACTGTTCATTACGGGGCAGTTTCACCACGGGCCGTTAATAGGCCAAGAGTTACATAGGGCCTCATATGGCCCGAAAGACGTCATGGGCCATACA
Organism: Aegilops umbellulata; assembly: GCA_032464435.1. NCBI lineage: Eukaryota > Viridiplantae > Streptophyta > Magnoliopsida > Poales > Poaceae > Aegilops > Aegilops umbellulata. The sequence goes on along the minus strand of CP136055.1, from coordinate 38,875,514 downwards.
TGGGCCAGAAGTGAAAACGGGCTGGAATCATACTGGATGGCCCAGATGACGCTACTGGGCCTAATTCGAATAGGGCGTAACGGGCCTTGGGTTAGCGGGCTGTAAATGGGCTATATGCGAACATGTCGTTAACAGGCTTTCCATGGGCCGGCCCGCCACCTTTTGACCAAGTCAAACGGGCCGGCCTTTTCACAGGAATGGGCCTCTGTTGGGCCATGCCACGTGTCGACGTATCATAGGCGCCTTCTGTCCAATGAGTGGATGACATCTGTCCCAGCGATGAGCCGACACGTGTTTCCTCCAGCCAATGATGCTTTTACACATGGAAAATCCCCATTGGTTGGGACTGTTAACGGGTTATCGGATCCAAAACCCGACCCGATAGCTTAACGGCGTTCCGTTACGGTGGATGCCACGTGTCGGTCACCCTTGATGAAAGCACTTATGTGACGCACGATTTATCGTCATGAAAGTGGACACTTCCGTGATGATAATTTTGGTAATGTCATGGAACACTTCTACGACAGCACGGGTATGACTATCTTGATTCTGTCATAAAATCGTCATGGATGTACATGCATGACCGAAAACGCGGCCTACTGTGACAAACACGTATCATCACGGAAGTGTATTTTTTTGTAGTGCATGGTAGATTTCTCAGCAGGGCCACAACTTGCCGTATGCCTTCTTGCAAAAGCTTCAGAGTGCTGGCTCTGGCATCGGAGGCTAGGGCATGCTGGCATGAGGACCTTACACACTCTCGCAAAGAAGAAGCATGTCATAGGCATCGAGGGCGTCAAGTTCAAGAAGGATCACTTGTGCGGTGCCTACGAAGCTGGAAAGATGACTAGGGCCAAGCATCCCTCGAAGACAATCATGACGACATCTCAACCCTTCGAACTACTACACATGGACTTATTTGGCCCTACTCACTACTCTACTCTCACTACTACTGCTTGTCTCTATGGCTTCGTCATTGTTGATGATTATTCAAGATATACATGGGTGCACATAATTCTCTACAAGACTGAAGTGCAGGATGTCTTCAGATGCTTCGCCAACCGTGCCATGAACAACTATGGCATCAAGATCAAGCATACCGGGAGTGACAACGGCACAGAGTTCAAGAACACCGGCCTTGATCTTTACTTGGATACATTAGGCATCACTCATGAGTTCTCAGCTCCGTACACACCCCAGCAGAATGGCATCGTGGAGCGCAAGAATAGAACACTCGTTGAGATGGCTCGGACGATGCTCGATGAATACAAGACACCAAGAAAGTGTTGGGGAACGTAGCAGAAATTCAAAATTTTCTACGCAACACCAAGATCTATCTATGGAGAAACTAGCAACGAGGGGAAGAAGAGTGCATCTACATACCCTTGTAGATCGCTAAGCGGAAGCGTTCAAGTGAACGGGGTTGATGGAGTCGTACTCGTCGTGATCCGAATCACCGATGACCAAGTGCCGAACGGACGGCACCTCCGCGTTCAACACACGTACAGCCCGGTGACGTCTCCCATGCCTTGATCCAGCAAGGAGAGAGGGAGAGGTTGAGGAAGACCCCATCCAGCAGCAGCACAACGGCGTGGTGATGATGGAGGAGCGTGGTACTCCAGCAGGGCTTCGCCAAGCACGTGACGGAGGAGGAGAAAGGAGAGATGCAGGGCTGTGCCATAGAGTGGTCCAAACTTATATGTTGGCTGCCCCCAAACCCTCAAGTATATATAGGGGGAGAGGGGAGGCTGCTCCCCACCTAGGGTTCCACCCTAGGGGCGGCGGCCAGCCCCAAAACCCATCTAGGGTGTGGCCAAGGGGGGAAGAGGGGAGACTTGCCCCCCAAGTTAGGTGGGTGCGCCCCCTTCCCCAAACCCTAGGCGCCTTGGGACCTTGTGGGGGGGCGCACCAGCCCACCTGGGGCTGGTCTCCTCCCACATGTGGCCCATGCAGCCCTCCGGGGCCGGTGGTCCCACTTGGTGGACCCCCGGGACCCTCCTGGTGGTCCCGGTACGTTACCGATAAAACCCGAAACTCTTTCGGTGACCAAAACAGGACTTCCCACATATAAATCTTTACCTCCGGACCATTCCGGAACTTGTCGTGACGTCCGGGATCTCATCCGGGACTCCGAACAACATTCGGTAACCACATACGAACTTCCTTAATAACCCTAGCGTCATCGAACCTTAAGTGTGTAGACCCTACGGGTTCGGGAACCATGCAGACATGACCGAGACGTTCTCCGGTCAATAACCAACAGCAGGATCTGGATACCCATGTTGGTTCCCACATGTTCCACGATGATCTCATCGGATGAACCATGATGTCGAGGATTCGATCAATCCCGTATACAATTCCCTTTGTCTAGCGGTATAGTACTTGCCCGAGATTCGATTGTCGGTATCTCGACACCTTGTTCAATCTCGTTACCGGCAAGTCTCTTTACTCGTTCCGTAACACATCATCCCGTGATCAACTCCTTGATCGCATTGTGCACATTATGATGATGTCCTACCGAGTGGGCCCAGAGATACCTCTCCGTCACACGGAGTGACAAATCCCAGTCTCGATTCGTGCCAACCCAACAGACACTTTCGGAGATACCCGTAGTGCACCTTTATAGCCACCCAGTTACGTTATGACGTTTGGCACACCCAAAGTATTCCTACGGTATCCAGGAGTTGCACAATCTCATGGTCTAAGGAAATGATACTTGACATTAGAAAAGCTTTAGCATACGAACTACACGATCTTGTGCTAGGCTTAGGATTGGGTCTTGTCCATCACATCATTCTTCTAATGATGTGATCCCGTTATCAATGACATCCAATGTCCATGGTCAGGAAACCGTAATCATCTATTGATCAACGAGCTAGTCAACTAGAGGCTTACTAGGGACATGGTGTTGTCTATGCATCCACACATGTATCTGAGTTTCCTATCAATACAATTCTAGCATGGATAATAAACGATTATCATGAACAAGGAAATATAATAATAACCTATTTATTATTGCCTCTAGGGCATATTTCCAACAGTCTCCCACTTGCACTAGAGTCAATAATCTAGTTCACATCGCCATGTGATTAACACTCACAGAGTTCTGGGTTTGATCATGTTATGCTTGTGAGAGATGTTATAGTCAACGGGTCTGAACCTTTCAGATCTGTGTGTGCTTTACAAATATCTATGTCATATCCTAGATGCAGTTACCACGCTCTATTTGGAGCTATTCCAAATAACTGTTCTACTATACGAATCCAATTTACTACTCAGAATAATCTGGATTAGTGTTAAAGTTTGCATCGGCGTAACCCTTTACGACGAACTCTTTTTCCACCTCCATAATCGAGAAAATTCCTTAGACCACTAGTTACTAAGGATAACCTTGACCGTTGTCCTGTGATCCATTTCTAGATCACACTTGTACCCCTTGACTGACTCATGGTTTGGCACACTTCAGGTGCGGTACACAACATAGCATACTTTAGAGCATACGACTAAAGCATAGGGGACGACCTTCGTCCTTTCTCTCTATTCTGCCGTGGTCATGTCTTGAGTCTTGCTCAATACTCACACCTTATAACAAAGCCGAGAACTCCTTCTTTGCTAATCTATTTTGAACTCCTTCAAAATCTTGTCATGGTATGTGTTCGTTTGAAAGTACTATTAAGCGATTTTGATCTATCCTTATAGATCTTGATGCTCAATGTTCAAGTAGCTTAATCCAGGTTTTCCATTGAAAAACACTTTTCAAATAACCCTATATGCTTTCCAGAAATTCTACATCATTTCTGATCAACAATATGTCAACAACATATACTCATCAGAAATTATATAGTGCTCCCACTCACTTCTTTGGAAATACAAGTTTCTCATAAACTTTGTATAAACCCAAATTCTTTGATCATCTCATCAAAGTGTACATTCCAACTCCGAGATGCTTACTCCAGTCCTTAAAAGGATTGCTGGAGCTTTGCATACTTGTTAGCATCTTTCAGGATTGACAAACCCTTCTGGTTGTATCACATACAACCTTTCCTCAAGAAAATCGTCGAGGAAACAATGTTTTGACATCCTATCTGCAAGATTTCATAAATAATGCAGTAACTGCTAACATAATTCCAACAGACTCTTAGCATCGCTACGAGTGAGAAAATCTCATTGTAGTCAACTCCTTGAACTTGTCGGGAAGCATCTTAACGACAAGTCGAGCTTTCTTAATGGTGACATTTACCATCATTGTCCGTCTTAAAATCCATCTGTACTCAACAGCCTCACGACCATCAAGCCGTTCTGCCAAAGTCTACACTTTGTTTTCATACATGGATCCTCTCTCGGATTTTATGGCCTCGAGCCATTCATCGGAATCCGGGCCCACCATCGCTTCTCCATAGCTCGTAGGTTCATTGTTGTCTAGCAACATGACGTCCAAGACAGGATTACGTACCACTCTGAAGCAGTACGCATCCTTGTCGTCCTACGAGGTTTGGGAGTGACTTGATCCGAAGTCTCATCATCACTATCATAAGCTTCCACTTCAATTGGTGTAGGTGCCATAGGAACAACTCCTGTGCCCTGCTACACACTAGTTGAAGTGACGGTTCCATAACCTCATCAAGTCTCCACCATCCTCCCACTCAATTCTTTTGAGAGAAACTTTTCCTCGAGAAAGGACCCGATTCCAGAAACAATCCCTATTGCTTTTGGATCTGAGACAGGAGGTATACCCAACTGTTTTGGGTGTCCTGTGAAGATGCATTTATCCGCTTTGGGTTCGAGCTTATCAGCCTGAAACTTTTTCACATAAGCGTCGTGACCCCAAACTTTTAAGAAACAACAGCTTAGGTTTCTCTAAACCATAGTTCATACAGTGTTGTCTCGACGGATTTGCGTGGTGCCCTATTTAAAGTAAGTGCGGTTGTCTCTAATGCCTAACCCATGAACGATAGTGGTAATTTGATAAGAGACATCATGGTATGCATCATATCCAATAGGGTGCAGTTATGATGTTCGGACACACCATCACACTATGGTGTTCCAGGCGGTACTAGTCGTGAAACAATTTCCACAATGTCTCAATTGTGTACCAAACTCGCAACTCAGATATTCATCTCTATGATCATATCATAGATATTTTATCCTCTTGTCACGACGATATTCAACTTCATTCTGAAATTACTTGAACCATTCAATAATTCAGACTTGTGTTTCATCAAGTAAATATGCTCAGTATCTACTCAAATCATCTGTGAAGTAAGAGCATAACGATATCCACTGCGTGCCTCAGCACTCATTGGACTGCACACATCAAAATGTGTTACTTCCAACAAGTTGCTTTCTTGTTCCATTTTACTGAAACCGAAGCTTTCAGTCATCTTGCCCATGTGGTATGATCTGCATGTCTCAAGCGATTAAAAATCAAGTGAGTCCAAACGGTCCATCTGCATGGAGTTTCTTCATGCGTATATACCAATAGACATGGTTCACATGTCTCAATCCTTTTCAAAAAAGAGTGAGTCCAAAGATCCATCAACATGGAGCTTCTTCATGCGTTTTATACCAATATGACTTACATGGCAGTGCCACAAGTAGGTGGTACTATCATTACTATCTTATATCTTTTGGCATGAACATGTGTATCACTATGATCGAGATTCAATAAACCATTCATTTTAGGTGCAAGACCATTGAAGGTATTATTCAAATAAATAGAGTAACCATTATTCTCCTTAAATGAATAACCGTATTGCGATAGACATAATCCAATCATGTCTATGCTCAACGCAAACACCAAATAACAATTATTTAGGTTTAACACCAATCTCGATGGTAGAGGGAGCGTGCGATGCTTGATCATATCAACCTTGGAAGCACTTCCAACACATCTCGTCAGCTCACCTTTAGCTAGTCTCCGTTTATTCTGTAGCTTTTATTTCGAGTTACTAACACTTAGCAATCGAACCGGTATCTAATACCCTGATGCTACTAGGAGTACTAGTAAAGTACACATTCACATAATGTATATCCAATATACTTCTATTGACAGCCTTCTCATCTACCAAGTATCTAGGGTAATTCTGCTCCAGTGTCTGTTCCCCTTATTACAGAAGCACTCAGTCTCGGGTTTGGGTTCAACCTTGGGTTTCTCCACTAGAGCAGCAGCTGATTTGCCGTTTCATGAAGTATCCCTTCTTGCCCTTGCCCTTCTTGAAACTAGTGGTCTCACTAACCATCAACAATTGATGCTCCTTCTTGATTTCTACTTTCGCGGTGTCAAACATCGCGAATATTTCAAGGATCATCATGTCTATCCCTGATATGTTATAGTTCATTATGAAGCTATAGCAGCTTGGTGGCAATGACTTTGGTGAAACATCACTATCTTATCTGGAAGATCAACTCCCACTCAATTCAAGTGATTGTTGTACTCAGACAATCTGAGCACAAGCTCAACGATTGAGCTTTTCTCCCTTAGTTTGCAGGCCAAGAAAATCGTCGGAGGTCTTATACCTCTTGACGTGGGCACGAGCCTGAAATCCCAATTTCAGCCCTCGAAACATCTCATATGTTCCGCGACATTTCAAAAATGTCTTCGGTGCCTCAATTCTAAACCATTTATCATTACCGAACTATCATGTAGTCATCAAAACGTGTATGTCAGATGTTCGCAACATCCACAGACCACGTTCGAGGTCCAGCACACCGAGCGATGCATTAAGGACATAAGCCTTCTACTGTCCGCATAATTGCTACTGTTAACTTTCAACAATATTTTCTCTAGGAACATATCTAAAACAATATAACTAAAGCGCGAGCTACGGCATAATTTGCAAAGATCTTTTGACTATGTTCAGGATAATTAAGTTCATCTTATGAACTCCCACTCAGATAGACATCCCTCTAGTCATCTAAGTGATTACATGATCCGAGTCAACTAGGTCGTGTCCGATCATCACGTGAGACGGACTAGTCATCATCGGTGAACATCTTCATGTTGATCGTATCTACCATACGACTCATGCTCGACCTTTCGGTCTCTTGTGTTCCGAGGCCATGTCTGTACATGCTAGGCTCGTCAAGTCAACCTAAGTGTTTCGCGTGTGTAAATCTGTCTTACACCCGTTGTATGTGAACGTAAGAATCTATCACACCCGATCATCACGTGGTGCTTCGAAACGACGAACTTTCACAACGGTGCACAGTTAGGGGGAACACTTTCTTGAAATTTTAATGAGGGATCATCTTATTTACTACCGTTGTTCTAAGCAAATAAGATGTATAAACATGATAAACATCACATGCAATCAAATAGTGACATGATATGGCCATCATCACTTTGCTCGTTTCGATCTCCATCTTCGGGGCTCCATGATCATCATCGTCACCGGCATGACACCATGATCTCCATCATCATGATCTCCATCATCGTGTCTTCGTGAAGTTGTCTCGCCAACTATTACTTCTACTACTATGGCTATTGGTTAGCAATAAAGTAAAGTAATTACATGACATTTACGTTTGACACGCAGGTCATAAATAAATTAAAGACAACTCCTATGGCTCCTGCCGGTTGTCATACTCATCGACATGCAAGTCGTGATTCCTATTACAAGAACATGATCAATCTCATACATCACATATCATTCATCACATTCTTCTTGGCCATATCACATCACATAGCATACCCTGCAAAAACAAGTTAGACGTCCTCTAATTCTTGTTTGCATGTTTTACGTGGCTGCTATGGGTTTCTAGCAAGAACGTTTCTTACCTACGCAAAACCACAACATGATATGTCAATTGCTATTTTCCCTTCATAAGGACCCTTTTCATCGAATCCGATCCGACTAAAGTGGGAGAGACTGGCACCCGCTAGCCACCTTATGCAACTAGTGCATGTCAGTCGGTGGAACCTGTCTCACGTAAGTGTACGTGTAAGGTCGGTCCGGGCCGCTTCATCCCACAATGCCGCCGAATCAAGATTGACTAGTAACGGTAAGCATATTGAACAAAATCAACGCCCACAACTACTTTGTGTTCTACTCGTGCATGGAATCTACGCAATAGACCTAGCTCATGATCCCACTGTTGGGGAACGTAGCAGAAATTCAAAATTTTCTACGCAACACCAAGATCTATCTATGGAGAAACTAGCAACGAGGGGAAGAAGAGTGCATCTACATACCCTTGTAGATCGCTAAGCGGAAGCGTTCAAGTGAACGGGGTTGATGGAGTCGTACTCGTCGTGATCCGAATCACCGATGACCAAGTGCCGAACGGACGGCACCTCCGCGTTCAACACACGTACAGCCCGGTGACGTCTCCCATGCCTTGATCCAGCAAGGAGAGAGGGAGAGGTTGAGGAAGACCCCATCCAGCAGCAGCACAACGGTGTGGTGATGATGGAGGAGCGTGGTACTCCAGCAGGGCTTCGCCAAGCACGTGACGGAGGAGGAGAAAGGAGAGATGCAGGGCTGTGCCATAGAGTGGTCCAAACTTATATGTTGTCTGCCCCCAAACCCTCAAGTATATATAGGGGGAGAGGGGAGGCTGCGCCCCACCTAGGGTTCCACCCTAGGGGCGGCGGCCAACCCCAAAACCCATCTAGGGTGCGGCCAAGGGGGGGAAGAGGGGAGACTTGCCCCCCAAGTTAGGTGGGTGCGCCCCCTTCCCCAAACCCTAGGCGCCTTGGGCCCTTGTGGGGGGGGCGCACCAGCCCACCTGGGGCTGGTCTCCTCCCACATGTGGCCCATGCAGCCCTCCGGGGCCGGTGGTCCCACTTGGTGGACCCCCGGGACCCTCCTGGTGGTCCCGGTACGTTACCGATAAAACCCGAAACTCTTTCGGTGACCAAAACAGGACTTCCCATATATAAATCTTTACCTCCGGACCATTCCAAAACTCCTCGTGACGTCCGGGATCTCATCCGGGACTCCGAACAACATTCGGTAACCACATACGAACTTCCTTAATAACCCTAGCGTCATCGAACCTTAAGTGTGTAGACCCTACGGGTTCGGGAACCATGCAGACATGACCGAGACGTTCTCCGGTCAATAACCAACAGCGGGATCTGGATACCCATGTTGGTTCCCACATGTCCCACGATGATCTCATCGGATGAACCACGATGTCGAGGATTCGATCAATCCCGTATACAATTCCCTTTGTCTAGCGGTATAGTACTTGCCCGAGATTCGATCGCCGGTATCTCGATACCTTGTTCAATCTCGTTACCGGCAAGTCTCTTTACTCGTTCCGTAACACATCATCCCGTGATCAACTCCTTGATCACATTGTGCACATTATGATGATGTCCTACCGAGTGGGCCCAGAGACACCTCTCCGTCACACGGAGTGACAAATCCCAGTCTCGATTCGTGCCAACCCAACAGACACTTTCGGAGATACCCGTAGTGCACCTTTATAGCCACCCAGTTACGTTGTGATGTTTGGCACACCCAAAGTATTCCTACGGTATCCGGGAGTTGCACAATCTCATGGTCTAAGGAAATGATACTTGACATTAGAAAAGCTTTAGCATACGAACTACACGATCTTGTGCTAGGCTTAGGATTGGGTCTTGTCCATCACATCATTCTTCTAATGATGTGATCCCGTTATCAATGACATCCAATGTCCATGGTCAGGAAACCGTAATCATCTATTGATCAACGAGCTAGTCAACTAGAGGCTTACTAGGGACATGGTGTTGTCTATGCATCCACACATGTATCTGAGTTTCCTATCAATACAATTCTAGCATGGATAATAAACGATTATCATGAACAAGGAAATATAATAATAACCTATTTATTATTGCCTCTAGGGCATATTTCCAACAGAAAGTTCTGGCCTGAAGCTATTGATACTACATGCCATGTCATCAACCGTGTTTATCTTCACAAGCTTCTGAAGAAAACATCTTATGAACTCCTCACTGGTAAGAAGCCAAATGTCAGTTACTTCAGAGTATTTGGTGCTAGGTGCTGGATCAAGGATCCACATCACACTTCAAAATTTGCACCGAAATCACATGAAGGTTTTATGCTTGGTTACGGAAAGGACTCGCACTCCTACAGAGTCTTCAACCTCTTTCACTATAAAGTGGTTGAAACTATGGATGTGCGGTTCGATGAGACTAACGGCTCGCAAAGAGAGCACCTGCCAAATGTGCTAGATGAAGTTCCACCCAGTGAATCCATCAAGATAATGGGAACTGGAGAAATCATACCGTCTGAAGCACAGCCTGAAGAGGAACTTATCATTTCTACACCTAATCAACCTGAAGACAATGCTCAGCCCGAAGACAATCCTCCCAACGATGACAATAATCAGCAAGAGCAAAATCTTCGTCCAGTTCATCCTCGTGTTGCAAATGAAGTACAGATTGAGAAGATAATTGATAGCATCAATGCGCCTGGTCCACTCACTCGTTCAAGAGCAACACAACTAGCAAATTTCTGTGGGCACTTTGCTTTTGTCTCAATATTTGAACCCAAGAAAGTTGCTGAAGCCTTCATGGAACCTGAATGGATTCAAGCTATGCAAGAAGAGCTTCAACAGTTCAAGCTGAACAATGTCTGGGAACTTGTCAAGCGTCCTGAACCCCGCAAGCACAACATAATAGGCACAAAATGGATATATCGCAACAAACAAGATGAGCATGGTCAAGTTGTCAGAAACAAAGCTCGTCTCGTTGCTCAAGGATACACTCAAGTTGAAGGGATTTACTTTGATGAAACATTTGCTCATGTGGCTAGGCTTGAAGGTATTCGCATATTGCTAGCCTATGCAAACCATCACAACATCTTGCTGTATAAAATGGATGTGAAGAGTGCATTTCTCAACGGCAAGATTGAAGAAGAAGTGTATGTTGCACAACCTCCCGGCTTTGAAGATCCAAAACATCCTGATATGGTGTACAAGCTAAACAAGGCACTGTATGGCCTCAAACAAGCCCCTCGCGCTTGGTATGACACACTCAAAGACTTCCTGAGAGCAAAGGCTTCAAACCTGGTTCCCTGGATCTCACACTCTTCACGAAGACATATAATGGCGAACTGTTTGTGTGCCAAATATATGTGGATGACATTATCTTCGGCTGCACCAACCTGAAATACAGTGGTGAGTTTGGACACATGATGCAAGAGCAATATCCGATGTCCATGATGGGTGAGCTAAAGTTCTTCCTTGGTCTTCAAATTCGTCAGCAAAGAAATGGTATCTTCATATCTCAAGAGAAATACCTCAAAGATTGCCTGAAGAAGTTTGGAATGCAAGATTGCAAAGGTTACACGATGCCAATGCCAACCAAGAGTCATCTGGGTCCTGACGCCAATGGTAAAGAGTTCAATCAAAAGGTATACCGCTCCATGATTGGTTCTTTACTTTATTTATGTGCATCTAGGCCAGATATAATGCTTAGTGTTTGCATGTGTGCTCGATTCCAAGCGGCACCAAAGGAATCGCATCACTTAGCTGTGAAGTGAATTCTTCGATATTTGGCTTACACCCCAACATTAGGATTATGGTATCCAAATGGCTCAGAGTTTGATCTAGTTGGATTCTCGGATGCTGATTATGCTGGTGACAAGGTGGATCGCAAGTCTACATCAGGCACATGCCACTTTCTGGGACGATCACTTGTCTGTTGGTCTTCAAAGAAGCAGAACTGTGTATCACTCTCCACTGCTGAATTTGAATACATTGCTGCTGGATCTTGCTGCGCTCAGCTTCTATGGATGAAGCAAACACTCAAGGACTATGGCATCCATCTGAAACAAGTACCATTCTACTGCGACAAACAAAGCGCCATCAAGATAGCCAACAACCCAGTTCAGCACTCAAAGACAAAGCACATTGAAATTCGTCATCACTTTCTCAGAGATCGTGTCATGAAGAAAGATATTGATATCATACACGTCAACACTGAAGAGCAACTGGCAGATATCTTCACAAAGCCCTTGGATGAGAAAAGGTTTTGCAAGTTACTGTGTGAGCTAAATATCTTGGAATCCTCAAATGTCCTGTGATCAGGCACACATCCTAACACTTATGCATGTTGATGACTTAGATGTGCAACACACGAATTAGAGTATATCTTCAATCAATGAAGACTTACATTCTAAGTGTGAATACATTAATGCGGAATTTGACTTCGGAGCGCCACGATAATTGTGCGCCGTGTCTGGGTCTAATACTTCCTATACGGTGGGTAACGCCACCACCAAATTCTTCTTTTTGAAGTGTTTTTCTCATGGCGTTACATTTGCTATGTCTTCGCATTTGGTTTGGCTTCAATTTCAACATGTCTTCTTAATTATCTTCACTATGTTGATTTGGTTGTATTCTGATATATATACATATATTAGTGTTCTGTCCTCTACAACATTCACTTATAGCTATGACTTCTCGTTTGAATCTTTTGAACTAAGTGAATGTGATCGGACCCTAACCTCTCTATGCTTTCTACCTCAAACTCTATCTATCCAAATCATATGCATTCTGTTGAAACTGTCGAATGTCTTCTCTGCGTCCTTGTCAGCAGAAGATATAGAGACAAACATTAAATATGTTTTAAATGTTCAATTCTTATTGCCTGAAACCCGGAGAAGCCGGAACGACCATCCGACAGACCAGGCGGGCGTAGGAACGTGGGACAACTCCAAATGTGTTGCATGTTCGCCACGTGTCCCTCATATGTGAACCGCCAGGGGCACCTGCGTAATTGCACTGTGTCGTCCCTTTCCCTATAAATACCCGTCCAATCGCGGTCAAAATCCTTCTTCCACCTTTCCACCTCGACAAACCCTAGTGCCACCGCTAGCTCTCGACGACGCCGGCGACGAAGCGCTTAGCTGCCGCGACCTCTCCGACGCCGTCTTCACGCCGGCCGCGGACATCGTCTTCTCCGCCGCCGCCGTAGGTGTCCTCCGTCGCCAAGTTAGGGCACGGAAGATCGAACTGCTCGGCCTCATCTTCTACTCCGTCTAGCAGTTCATCGTGTGGTAAATTAAAACCCTCTTTTTACCGTCTTTTTGATCCTATAGATTCATCCTTTCTACCAAAAGTAGTTTCTGCCTCCACAAATTTGGATCTATCCTGTCTGCATCTCATATAATGCCTAGTATATCCACTTATGCTTCACACATAGTTAGATTCCTCACTTGTACCTATTCTTAGATTCGTACAAATCTGGAACCAACTCTCAACATATAAGTGAATGTCTTCGCGCTATGAGGTTGCAGCGATGATAGAAAATCAACAGGTGGTTTTGCTGTTTTCTTTGGTTCTAATCTTATTTCTTGAAGTGCCAGGAAACAAGCAACAGTGTCAAGGTCAAGTAATGAAGCTGAGTACAAATCATTGGCAAATGCTACTGCTGAAATTATTTGGCTTGAATCTTTGCTTGAAGAATTGGGTGTGAAGCAACACCGTATTTCATGCCTATGGTGTGATAATTTGGGTGCCACTTATTTAAGTGCTAATCATGTCTTTCATGCCAAAACCAAGCATATTGAGATAGACTTTTACTTTGTACGAGAAAGGGTTGCAGAGAAGAAGCTGGAGATCCGCTTTATTCCTTCCAGAGATCAAGTGGCCGACGGATTCACTAAAGCTCTACCGTACAAGCCATTTGAAGTACTCAAGAACAATCTAAATTTAGGATAGGTAGTTCAGATTAAAGGAGGGTGTTAGACTTAGAGATATTCACATTATGTAATCTCAACTACCATCTCTATCTTTCTCTCTCCCGTTTAACCTCCTATCTTTATCCCGCTGGATCCTTGCGATCGGTGGGCTTCTTGTACGCCAAGGCAGTGGTTGTTTCTGCCCACAATCAATATGTACTCGCGGCTCCTCTACGAAGGAGTAGGAACGCTTCCATCAATCCAATCTAACACAGTATAGCTTTGAGTGTGATCACTATCATTGTCAGATTAGACCATGGTTACCTCAACATAGTTGTTCTTACCAAATCATGGCCATTCATATTAGAATGATGGGAAATGGTCAAAGTCAAGCATGTTGGTAAGCTGGTTACTAGCACTTTCCATTTCATACCGGTTATAAGAAGTGCCAAACTGCCGATTGGGTAGGGATGTATACACGCGTGTGTACGTTGTACGTACGACACGTTAGGGATAAGCAACCGGCCGGCTTCAAAGTCAAGATCCACATGATTCTTCAGATCTACGGGTACGTACGTCCGAAAGGGTCCAAGGGTTTTAATACAGAGCTACTAGTAGCGAACATGCACGGCCTACAAGTTGTTAAATTCCACGTGCCGCTCACATGCGAGCGAGCGAGCGAACCATGCAACTGTCAGCAGCCTAACCCAACCGGCCCTCACCCTCACCCTCACCATCCTGCCCAATCGGCCAATCCGCCATGACCAACCAAGTGCTGACCATGTGGCTTGCGCGGTTAAATCAACACCAAAAGGCTAATAATGCACCCTCAACATGCCATTTCCGTCACAAGAGAACGTGTCAAGTTTCTCTCCGTAGGCGCGTCAAAATTCAAGATCACGAAGATCGCACGGATCACAGGCGATACTGCCGCGTTGCGCACGGGGCCTTTGGACCAACGAAACCGTTGAAAGCGCGGTTAGAGTATGGATGAGTAGATCTCACTAGATTGACGCCGAAATATACTATGCAAACTAGTGGTAGTTCTCGTTAACCGACCGACTAACTAACTAACTAATCAATCCCCATTATTTGTGCCCACTGTTCGTATTGACTGGCTAGAGTACCTACCACAACCGGCATACTTGGCAGCTCAGGGGAGCACATGCCAGTCATGTGGTACAGGCGCTCTCCAGAAGCTAGGCCAGCCCTGCATTGCATTATTCAGATTTCAGACTAGTACGCGGCCCCGAAGAGAGAAAGCTTGCTTGCTAAGCTGGGCGTATCATACTGTTTGGGGATTTACTAAGCAATGACTTGTCTGTGTAGATGGGGCATGTGGGTGGTTAGTTTAGCTTTGGTTTAGGCAGAGCGAAGCAAGCTGTACGGGAGCAAGTTGGTCTAGTTAAGGAACCGGATCTGACCTTGCGGTGGAATCCAAAACATGGAACCAAAAATCGTTAAGAGATTTGTGCATGCTCCTCGCAAAAAAAGAAAAAAGACATTTGTGCATGCTTTCTGTTCTTTGTGTTTAAGCTTGTTAATTTGGATTTTGGGAGTATGGCGTTTTGGATCTCAAATTTTGAAAAAAATAAAATTGGTTAAAAAACTGAAAAAAAAATTCTACAAGTAAACAAGGATGTGAGGTGTATGTGTGTAAAATTCAGGATGAAATATGTTGAAATGCAATCAGTACAAAAAGGATTAATTCATGGATTGGGGGGATGAATAGTAGCATGTGTTAAAAAGCCTTAGACTTATTTATTTTGCACACCACTCATTTCTTTTTTGCGAGGGAAAATGAGTTTTATTCAATATTGAGAGAGTTACAGTCGAGAGGCAAAAGGTCCTCAATACATGTTGGTCCTATGTGCACCCACGCAACCGTGGTACACTTTATACGACTGTAATTTGTCAAACGATCGGCAACGTTGTTTTGATCCCTATTCAACTCCATGTATCTCCTCAACTCTTTAATTTCAGCCACGAGCTCATTCCGACGTATTTCGTACTGAAAATTTACACACTTGTGCATTAGGACTTTTTCTATCTCTGTATTTTTTTTCAGAATTTCTTAAAATGTTAAAATCTGAATTTTCGTGACTTGAATTTTGCATTTTGAGGCCTTCATGGAGCTCAGCCTCCAAAAGCAATTTCTCGGATTTTGGCTTATGGAAAATGAGATGGAGACGTTTTCATCTCATTTATTGTCCTAAAACCCGCGTTTTCCCTGTCAGTTGAGCTGAATCTGACATTAGGAACATTTGTTTTAGGAAAACACTATGAGATCGAAAGAAATGAAATATCCCATCCTCATGAGCAGCCCAAGATCACAGCCCATTGTCGTGCGATTTATATTACTGAAATTCTCCTTCCTGGGTCCGGTTTGCGGAGCGCGATTTCGCGTGGATCCTGTATGACGCCCCGATGCGTCCAATAGTCACAGCTTCACTTGAACGACACGAGCGAGCGCCGCGACACATATCGAACCATCTATCCAACCAGGGTTTTCTTTTTTTGGTTTTGCTTTCTTTTACTGGATTCTTTGGCTTTCTTCATTTTTTATTTTTTTATTTCTTTTCCATTTCATTTTTTCTGCTTATATTTTCCTTTTCTTTTTTCCTCTATTCTCTGTTTTACTTTTTATCAATTCCAAATTTTCAAAAACGTCAGAATTTTAAATTTTGATTAAATTAAAAAAACATAATCCGAATTTTTTTCATGTCTTCAAAATTTTGTTCATGTTTAAAAAAAAACTCCAGCGTGTAAAAAAAACGTCCACGATACATTGAAAAAGTGTTCACTATGTATAAAAGAAGTTTAACGTGTATAGAAAAATTGTTCAGCATGTCTTTGAGAAAATGTTACTCCCTCCATTCCCTTATACAAGGCCACTATGAAAAATGCATTTTGCATCTATACATGGCCACTAACAATAATCGAGGCAAAAGTTAATGGTGTTTTCTCGTACTAGCAACTTGTTTAATACTTGCATGAATGTAGTAATAATGACATTGTGGTACTTCCTTCTCATTCCTTCCTTGCATGCATGTGGATGTATTAATGATTCCAGTTAACAAGAAGAAAAATTGACTTGCAAAACAGTCATTAAATTTTACCTTAGTACATGTAATCTGAGTTTGTGGCCTTGTATAAGGGAATGTAGGGAGTATATTTCAAAAATCTTCATTGTTTATTTGAATAATGTTCACTGTATACTAATAAGATGTTCAATATGAACATTTTTGTATACCTAAACAGAAATTTTTTGAATACTAAACAGAAAATTTTTGAATACTAAACAAAAAAATTGTTCGGCATGTCTTTGAGAAAATGTTACTTCCTCCATTCCCTTATACAAGGCCACTATGAAAAATACATTTTGCATCTATACAAGGCCACTAATAATAATCGAGGCAAAATTTAATGATGTTTTTTTTGCGGAGAAAAAAAATTTAATGATGTTTTCTCGTACTAGCAACTTGTTTAATACTTGCATGTATGTAGTAGTAATGACACTGTGATACTTCCTTCTCATTCCATCCTTGCATGCATGTGGGTGTATTAATGATCTCAGTTAACAAAAAGAAAAATTGACTTGCAAAACAGTCATTAAATTTTACCTTGGTACCTGTAATCTGAGTTTGTGACCTTGTATAAGGGAATGGAGGGAGTATATTTCAAAAATCTTCATTGTTTATTTGAATAATGTTCACTGTATACTAATAAGATGTTCACTGTATACTAATGAAATCTTCATTGCTTATTAAAAAATTGTTAATATTTTAAAATATTGTTCATGGTATACCTAAAAAATTGTTTGATATTCAAAATTTTCTCATTCCAAACATTATTTGTATTTTTGTAAAAATATTCACAATTTTCCCGAAAAATGGTTGAGATTCATTGGATCTGTCATTGCATTTAGATCTTAAATGTCGCGCTGCCTAATAATCACTAACACTGAAAAAAGAACACTCAACAGCTAAGGTGATAAGAAACACCTCAAGCGCGGGGTTGCGAGTTTGATTCCTCTACAGAGCGTTGTTTTTTATTGGGGATTTTAGTTGTCGCCCAACACGCTCGTTATGGTGCCACGAATGGGTCAACCCGTTCAAATCGAGCCCCGCGGGGAAGACCAAGAGCAACTAATTGACAGGCGCTCCTTCGGGAGCCCCACAATGATCAGCGGCATTTGGCGTGCTCTCAGCCATCACCACGTGTCGTGCTGTGGGCGCTTTCTTCGGATTATTTTTTTATTTTACCGCACGCGTTTTTGGCTTTTTAAACGATTTTTTTCAAGGTTTTGATGTTTTGGTTTTTCACTGGTCTTCCTTAGCTTTTGGACCCAAAATCATTTTGAAAAAAATGCGTGAAAAACGCGTTTTTTTTTCTTCCACGAGAGGCGCAATGTTGCTTTTGAGAGAGGCACAACCATGCCTCTCGGAAACGGAAAAAAATGTCTTTTCATTTTTCTTCTTTTACGAGGGACACGGTTTTGCTTTTGAGAGAGGCACAACCATGCCTCTCAAAAATGGGAAAAAAAATATGTATTCTGTTTTTTTCTTCGGCTAGAGGCACGGTTTTGCTTTCGCGGGCTCTCGGAAATGGAAAAACATGTTTTTTTTCCTAGAGGCACAATTTTACTTCCGTGAGAGACAAGGTTTTGCTTTCGCGAGAGTCACGACCGTGCCTCTCAGAAACGGAAAAAACGTGTTTTCTATTTTTTTTTGCTTCTGTGAGAGGCACGGTTTTGCTTCCGCCAGAAGCACGGCCGTGCCTCTCGGAAATGAAAAAAAAAATCTGTTTTTTTTTCTTCCGCGAGAAGCACCGTTTTGCTTCCACGAGACGCATGTTGTGATTTCGCGAAAGCCACGACCGAGCCTTTTTCGGAAAGGAAAAAAATCAGGCTCTTGGTTCGGTTTTTTCATCTGTTTTTTTATAAAAGAAGTTCGTCAAAACCTATCAACAAGGGATCTAGTTCTAAAGATCTCGATGCGAGAAATCCAACGGTGAAAACGGTTTGATATTTGAATGCACGGTTTAAGAGATAAAACATTTTGAATAAACGGATCTACCAAAAAAGGAAAAACTCACAGGTTGTGACAAGTGGCACACATGGAACCACTTGTCGCAACCTAAAAAGGTAGGAGTGATCTTTACAATAAGTACCCCTCAATTAGTGATTTTAGGAAAGACCTGGTGTCTGACGCTCGCAAGTTTCGGCTAAGGGCTCTCAGCTTTGTCCCTCTTAGTGCGAGGCCGAGCGTCCCCATGCGTTAGAGCATACAAAGTGAATCAGCCCAATAGCGTTTGTTTGTTAGTTTCCTTTATTTTGTACTTGGAAATATTCTACTTATATGTAATCTAAAAATTAAGAGTTTACTGTTTAAAAGTGTTCATCTCACCTCTAAAATAAGTGCATACACTGCAAAATTTATACACGCAATTTTTATGAAATGTCAATAGAATTAAAAAATGATATGACATTTGAAAAACATTCTTGCGTATCAAATGTAGACACAAAAATAATAATAAATATGTTTGTGGCATTTGTAGAAACTGGCTATATATCGTAAGTTTTTTGTGCAATTCACAAAAATGTTCATACAACTCAAAAAAAATATAAAAAAACATTTACAAAACGTTCATGGGATAAAGACAATATTTGGTTCATTTATAAAAATGTTCATATAATATAAAAATATATTCACGTAAACTAAAAATGATTAGTGCCCTTCGAAAAAATGCTAATCGCATCAATAACAAAGTTTTTTTTAAATATGACAAAGATTTTTCAAGAAATTGTCAACGCATGTTAATATAAAATGTTTAGTAATTTTTTTAAAAAAGTGTTCTTGACATTCAAGTAATGTTAAACTTGTATTTGAACAAAGTTAACTTGTATTTTGAAAATGATCAAAACATGTATTTTAAAAATTGTTCATCATTTATTTACAAAGTGTTCAACATGTACCCAAAAATATTCCACGTGCAATTGAGACTTATATAGTGTGTATTAAAAAATAAGCATGTTTTGAAAAATGAAAATAGAAAAAATAGAAAAAACTGAACAAAACCAATTAAATCCACTAAAGAAAAAACAAAACAGAAAAACCAAAGAAACAAGGAAGAAAATGAACAAATATTTGGAAACTGAAGATAAGAAAAAAAAACTAAATATAACATCCATTACTGGACGGTCCATTCATTGGATGCTTTAGGTGAGGGGTGCATGTATCTCGTAATAAGTGAGATATAGCTCTCAGGATATCGTGCTCGTGGCGAGGGAAACGGGAGCCACTAGTTAACGAGCGCTCCTTCGGGAGCCTCGCAACGATCAGCGTCACTTGACACGCTCTCAGCTATTCGCCACGTGTCACGCTTTGGGCGTTCTCTCTGGATTTTACTTTTTTATTTTTCCGCATGCGTTTTCTGCTTTTTTTCGGGGTTTTGCAACATTTTGGTTTTCCACCGGTCTTCCTTAGCTTTTCGACAAAAAAATTGAAAAAAAATTGCGTAAAAAAACACGTTTTTTTTCTTTCGCGAGAGTCACAGTTTTGCTTCTACGAGAGGCATGGGTGTGCTTTCGCAAGAGTCACGGCCGTGCCTTTCGGAAAGAAAGAAAAACATGTTTTTTGTTTTTTTCCTTGCGCGAGAGTCATGGTTTTGCTTCCGCGAGAGGCACGGTTGTGCTTTCACGAGAGTCACGGTCGTGCCTCTCGGAAACAAAAAGAAACGCGTTTTCTGTTTTTTTTCCGCGAGAGTCATGATTTTGTTTCCGCGAGAGGCACGGTTGTGCTTTCACGAGAGTCACGGCCGTGCCTCTTGGAAACGAAAAGAAACCCATTTTCTGTTTTTTTTCTTTCGCGAGAGTCGTGGTTTTGCTTACGTGAGAGGCACGGGTGTGCTTTCGCGAGAGTCACAGCCGTGCCTCTCGAAAGGGAAAAACATGTTTTCTGTTTTTTTTCTTTCATGATAGTCACGGTTTTGCTTCCGCGAGAAGCACGGGTGTGCTTTTGCGAGAGTCATGGCCGTGCCTCCTACGAAACAAAAAAAAACGCGTTTTCTCTTTTTTTTCATTCCGCGAGAGTCACGGTTTTGCTTCCGTCAGCGGCACGGGCGTGCCTCTTTTGGAAAGGGAAAAAAACTGTGCTCCCGGTTCGGTTTTTTCGTCCCTTTTTTTGCCAGTTTTTTTGTGAAAAAAAAGTTCGTCAAAACCTATCAACATACGATCTAGTTTTGAAGATCTCGACGCGAGGAGTCCAACGGTGAAAGCCGTTTGAGATTTGGACGCACAGTTTGATAGATCAAACATTTTGAGTAAACAGATCTACAAAAAAAAAGGAAAAACTCTCAGGTTGCAACAAGTGGCGCGCTGCATGCGCGCCACTTGTCACAGCCTGGAGAGTTGGAGTGATCTTTGCAACGAGTACTCCTTGATTAATGATTTCAGAGGGAAAACATGGGTTCGGCTACATGTGTGTGGGGTGGACCGGACCATAGGTACGCAAGTTTGCGGCTATGCTTAGTACTATTTGCAGGTCTGAATTTGAGCTTTTCTTTTGTTTTACTATTTCAATTTAATTTAATTTGATTAATTTTCAATAGACATGTTTTTACTTCTGTTTTTTATTTCATCTTAAGTTATGTTCACATTTTCTTGTACTTTTTTATATTTTTAAATGTTCCAAAAAAATATTATTTTTTTAATGATTTTTGAAATATGTTTAAAATGCATTTGAAATGTTTAAAATGTACACACATAATTGTATTTTCTTTTAAAAGGTTGAAGGTATATAAAAATGTTCAATGTATATTTCATAAAAGGTTCATCGTGTATTTTAAAACAATAAACATCTATTTATTTATTTTATCATGTACTTCGAAAAATCTTTCAACTAGTATTTTAGAAATAAATTTTCATGTATATAGAAATTCCAACATGTATTTAGGAATGTCCATTGTGTGTTTCAAAGTGGTCGCTGTGTATGTTTAGAAAGGGTCAACTTGTATTTGAACAGTGTGCATCTCATATTTGAGAAAAAACAAATGTCCAGATAAGACTAGAAAAAGTCTTTCTGTGTTTAAAATATTTGATTTTTGAAAACTGTTATTTTAGCACGTGAATTATATTCTTTTTTAGATAAAAATGGAAAATAAAATAAAGCAAAATAGCACGTGAATATTTGATTTTCACCTATTTAAAGAACAAACATTGTAATGTTAAAAGAGTGTTCACGCCTTTCACAAAATATTTTGAGGGCCTTCGCAGTTAGGCTT
The DNA here is from genome assembly GCA_032464435.1 of Aegilops umbellulata. NCBI lineage: Eukaryota > Viridiplantae > Streptophyta > Magnoliopsida > Poales > Poaceae > Aegilops > Aegilops umbellulata. The sequence continues at coordinate 38,853,591 of CP136055.1, read as the reverse complement.
GGCCCGCCGTTTTAAAGGTTGGATAAACATAAGAATTCATTTGAAAACTGTTCACTTATTTGGAAATTTTTCATGTATTCATCGATAAAATATATATTTTAAACAAGAAAAAAAGGAGGATGAAAAGGGACAACAAGAGAAAAAGAATGAAAAATACAGGAAACACAACAATAAATGCAGTAAATGGAATGAAAACAAAGAAAATGGAGAAACAAACAGAAAACAAGGGAAAAGATTCAAATAATAAATACCTAAGGTGACGTAAGCAAACCTGGTTTCTTAAAAAACTCAATAAACCCCTCCGAAATAAAATTTGATGAAAAGAACTCCAAAAGACCACCTAAACCTCCCACTTGGTCACCAAGTTGGGGAGCCCATAGACAATTTATCATAGTGATTTCTACTATATACATACTGTTGAAAATACGCCGTGAAGGCAATAATATTGTATTATTTATTTTCACGTTTATAATTAAGAATTTATATTCTATGCTATAACGGCTATGATCCTGAAATATGTGATTCAGTGGAAAATTCATAAGCATATATAGAATGATAAACGGTAAAACCTAATTCATAGTCTCACCTCTAGGACTAGCTTAAGTGTTGTTTGTGATCATGTTTTTCAGATCTTGGGATATCGTTAAGTGGAACGATAGTCCCAAAATAACATTGAGAGTGTGATGTTAGAAGAAGCTCATATTGAATTAACCCAACTTGTTTGTTATACTTTGAGATACTATTGTCAGAAGTCAATCATTATAAAACAAAGAGTTAACATATGCATTAGTTCCTTAGACAGAGAGAGTATCATAGTGTAACGCCCAAGATGCGGTTCTATCCCAATCACGTGATGAACTCATGATTGGGGCACAATCGCATTTCGAGCTCATAGCAAGGTGGCATACAAATACATACAACCAAGTGAATAGATAGAATACGAGATCCAGGCATACACTTGCCCCAAAATAGTATAAATATCACAATCATCATACAATCATCCATACATATAGTAGAGTCCGACTACGGACTAGATAAAAAGAAAAAACCACCCTGCTACTATCCCCGGATACTCCGACTTGGTCTCTACTAATCGTCCGGATAGGTAACATAGAAACGACCACGATCCTCATCAAACTCCCACTGGAGCTCAGTGGCATCTCCTGCATCAGACTCAACGGTACCTGCAACTGTATTTGTAGTATACCATGAGCCACGGGGACTCAGCAATCCTATTACCCACGGTGTCAAGACCATAAAAGCTTAAATAGGAATGGCATGGTTAAGTGGTGAAGTTGCAGCAAGCACTAAGCATATGTATGAGCGCTAACTTACGTATACAAGAATAAGATGAGAAACTACGCAAACGGTCGCAAACTAGTAATGATCAAGAAGTGATCCTGAAGTACTTACGTTCAAACATAACCCCACCGTGTTCTCTTCCAGAACTTCGACGAAAAGAGACGATCGCGGTACACACGCGGTTGGTGTGTTTTAAAGTGTTTAGTGTCAAGTTCACTACAACCGGATATTAAAAACTCCCATCTACCACATAACCGCGGGCACGGCTTTCAAAAGTTTAAACCCCGCAGGGGTGTCCCAACTAAGCCCATGACAAGCTCTCACGATCAACGGAGGAAAATCCTCCTCCCGGAACAACCCGATCAAGCTCGGAATCCCGGTTGACAAGACATTTCGACAATGGTAAAACAAAACCAGCATGACCTCCCGACGTGCCGACACCCTGATAGTAGCCGCGCGTATCTCGTCTCAGGGCACGATCGGATGAGCTAAGCTAACAGTCGCTGAAATCCAAGTTGCCAAGGGGGCGCCGCAAGGTGCTCTAGTTTGGATCAACACTCATGAGGAGCATTGGCCCGGGTTGTTGATTAAGAATCCTCGGGTTAATGCAGATTTTAGTTGTTATTAGGCAAATGGTAAAACTAAAATTGGGCCTTGCTGGAGAAGTTTTATTCAAAGCGAACTGTCAAGGGGGGGGGGGCATAAATCCCAACCATGTTAGAAACGCAAACTCAAGGAACATAACACCGGTATGACGGAAACTAAGGCGGCAAGAGTGGAACAAAACACTAAGAAAAAGTCCAAGCTTCCACCCTTTACCAAGTATATAGATGCATTAATTAAATAAGAGATATTGTGATACCCCAACATATCCATGTCCCAACATGGAGCAACCTGCACTGCACCTGCAACTAGCAACGCTATAAGAAGGTGGGTTAGAGGCTTAACATGGCAATTTGGGAGGCTATAAAAACAAGTGGTAGGTGATACGTCTCTGTCGTATCTATAATTTTTTTATTGTTTCATGCCAATATTATACAACTTTTATAAACTTTTGGCAACATTTTATTTGATTTATTTGGACTAACATATTGATCCAGTGCCCAGTGCCAGTTCCTATTTGTTGCATGTTCTTTGTTTGCAGAAAATCCATATCAAGCGAAGTCCAAACGCGATAAAAATTTACGGATAATTATTTTGGAATATATGTGGTTTTTGGGACTTGGAATTAATGCTAACGGAGGCCCACGGCCTCCACAACCCACCAGGGCGCGTCAGGCACCCCCTGGCGCCCAGGTGTCTTGTGCCCACCCCGTGAGGCGGCTGGGGCCCTTCTTTCGGCGCAAGAAAGATAATTTATGAAAAAAAATCATGTAAAAATTTCAGCGCAATCGGAGTCGTCAAAACCAACTTTCCCCCCTCTATGAAGCGGTGTAACACCTCTTCTCCCCGTTGTAATCTCTACATAAACATGGTGCTCAACTCCAAATATTATTTTCCAATGATCTATGGTTACCCTATGATGTTTGAGTAGTTCCGTTTTGTCCTATGGGTTAATCGTGATCTTGGTTGGTATGATTGTATATTTTACTTATGGTGCTGTCCTACAGTGCCCTTCGTATCGCGCAAACGTGAGGGATCCCCGCTGTAGGGTGTTGCAATACGTTCATGATTCACTTATGGTGGGTTGCGAGAGTGACAGAAGCTTAAACCCGAGTAGGTGGGTTGTTGCGTATGGGATAAAGAGGACCTGCTACTTAATGCTATGGCTGGGTTTCACAACCTTAATGATCTTTAGTAGTTGCGGATGCTTGCTAGGGGTCCAATCATAAGTGCATATTATCCAAGTAGAGAAAGTATGTTAGCTCATGCCTCTCCCTCATATAAAATGGCAAGAATGATTACCGGTACTTGTTGTCGATTGCCTAGGGACAAATGACTTTCTTGTTGACAAAAGCTACCCACTTTTATTACCTTGCAATTTATTCGTAGTTTTATTCTCGCAAAGTGCTCGTAGTTTTATTCTTGCAAAATAGTTTCTTACTTGTTTTAGGTAAAGCAAACATTAAGTGTGCGTAGAGTTGTATCGGTGGTCGATAGAACTTGAGGGAATATTTGTTCTGCCTTTAGCTCCTCGCTGGATTCGACACTCTTATTAATCGAAGAAGGATATAAATGATCCCCTACACTTGTGGGTTATCAAGACCTTTTTCTGGCACCGTTGCCGGGGAGCAATAACGTGGGGTGAATATTCTCATGTGTGTGCTTGTTTACTTTATCACTAAGTAGTTTTTATTTTCTGTTCTAAGTTGTTCTCTATCTTTAGTTATGGATATGGAACATGAAACACCAAAAAAAATAGTTGTACTTGCTACTCATGGAGATGGGGAACCTCCTAAAACCCTCGATGCTCGTTATGTGAACAATATTATGCACTACTTTGATAATCCTGAGAAAACCCCATTCAACTTGATAATGGGAGTAATGTTGGATCAACGTGAATATTTTAGGGATTATCGCTTGACTAAAAAAGGAAAACTGTTATGGATCAAATTCATATGTTGCATTGGTATGCCTGTGAGCTATGCTTGAGATATGATTATACTTGTTGCTCTAGGATGAAATCTCCACACCTTCCCTTTTCATGCAAATTTAATGATAATTAAACCTTTGCTTCTTATGATAATGGTATGTATGATTACTATGATGTGGAATGAATAGAAAAATTTGTTGCTTTTAAGGGTGCTTATGAAATTGAATCTTTGTTTGAAAAGTTTGAAGATTTTGATAATGATGTTTATAGACCTGAAAATTTTGCCATACTTATATATTGCTATGATAATTATAAATACAATTCCGATATTGATATATTTATTGAGAAAATCTCTGTTGTCCAAGAAGAAACTAATATTTTGCAGGAGTCTATGGAATAAGGAATTAATTGATGAAATTGTGAGGTCATTGGATGAAAAAGATGATGATGAGAGCGAAGAACAAAAGGAGGGTGGATTGATCACCCGTGCCCACCTTCTTATGAGAGTAACTCTTCAACCCATACATTTTAATATCCCTTCATTTTTACCGAAGGATGAATGCTATAATAATTGCTATGATCCCGTTGATTCTTTTGAAATATCCCTTTTTGACGAACTTGATGATTGCTATGCTTGTGGTCAGGATGCCAATATGAATTATGCTTATGAAGATGAACTTGCTATAGTTACTTATATTAAGAATAAAATTATTGCTATTGCTATTGCACCCACACATGATAGTCCTATTATCTTTTTGAATTCTCCCAACTACACTATACCAGAGAAGTTTGCACTTATTAAGGATTACATTAATGGGTTGCCTTTTACCGTTGCACATGATAATTTTGATGAATGTAATATGCATGTCCTTGCTGCTCCTACTTGCAATTATTATGAGAGAAAAACTATATCTCCACCTCTCTATGTTTCCAACACAAAAAATTGCAAAAAACTTCTTATGCTATGTCTTGGCCTTTACTTGATGTGCATGAATTGTTCTTTTATGACATGCCGATGCAACTTCGTCATTGCATGATATATGTTTCTTTGTGCTCACTACTAAATGCCAAATCTATACCTACTAATAAAGCGAGGTGCGTTTCGCCAATATTTTCATCCGTTCACCGTTGAAAAGATATTTTTTATCCGAGGTGGTACTAAATTTTTGTGCGTCTCTCCACTAGAAAAGACAAAAAGTTTGTCCAGAATTCCGCAATTGGGCCAGGCGCACTCCAGCCCAAAAAGCTAAACCAGTAATTATCCTGCCCATGCGTTGGGAGCACCTTATTTCTCACACGTGGTGACAAATAGTTCAAGTTACGCACAGGTCGCCCAAGACTGGGCCAACCGGCTTTTGTTTTTTCAGTGTTCTGTTTTTGTTTCATTTTTATTTTCCCCTTCTTTATTTTTCTTTTTTCCGTGAAATAAAAATATACAAAATATATTCAGAATTTTTATTTCTGTTAAATATTCAAAACATCAGCATTACAAAATTTTATTCCTTCTTTGAAAAATCTGGTTTCGGAATTTCCTTAATATTAATTTTTTTGTCATCTATATCTATACCTACTAATAAAGCGAGGTGCGTTTCGCCAATATTTTCATCCGTTCACCGTTGAAAAGATTTTTTTTATCTGAGATGGTACTAAATTTTTGTGGGTCTCTCCACTAGAAAAGACAAATAGTTTGTCCAGAATTCCGCAACTGGGCCCGGCGCACTCCAACCCAACAAAGCCAACCAAATAATTATCCCGCCCATGTGTTGGGAGCACCTTATTTGTTGGACGTGGAGACAAATAGTTGAAGGTACGCACAGGTCGACTGCACCGATCCGTTTTTGTTTTTTCAGTGTTCTGTTTCTGTTTCGTTTTTATTTTCTATTTCTTTAAATTTTTCTGTGAAACAAAAATATACAAAATATATTCAGAATTTTATTTTTTTCAAATATTCAGAAAATCAGCATTACAAAATTTTATTCCTATTTTGAAAAATATTAGAAACTTAAGAAAATCTGGTTTCGGAATTTCTTCAACATTTAAAAAATGTTGTCATGTAAAAACGATATTTCATAATTTTTGGAGATTTCTTTTATAAAATTAATATTTCATAAAATGTTCCATATTCAAAAACATATTCCTATTTTAATGAAAAGTTCACAAAAACAAAATAATGTTTGCGTCTCAGAAAGCATTTTTAAAAATTGTTCTGAATGTTCCCCATTTCCAAAAAATCAATAATGTTGTGTTTTATAAAAGGTTCATGTTTTCAAAATATTATTTTTCAATTTCAATTACTATTCTTGTTTCTAATTTTGTTTATGTTTTTCCAAAAATTTATGGAATTTTTAAAAAAAATATTCACATTTTCTGAAACTATCCGCACTTTAAAAAAAAGTTAACATTTCCAAGAATATTCGGCAGTTCATATTTCTTTGAATATAAAAAAACAAATCTGAAGCTATCATATTTTCTTAAATATTCACGATGGCCATTGGTTAGGAGCGTGCATTTGTTCTATCCTGGTTGAATATAAATTAAAAAAATTATGGGCATGTGCCAATAAAAGAGAATATATTGTTTGGCTCTAATTAGAAAAAGAATATGGACACATGAGCGTTAAAATAATCAAAGAGAATAAACCGTCATAATGAAGGGACATTCATGCTTGATTATACTTATGAAACATGATTTATGCGCTGCAATTAGTAATCGATCCTGTTACGACGTCGTAGGAGAGTGGTGGAAGTAATCGTGTCCCGAAGGTCGTCACACATCCACCAAATGAGGAGGCATGCACAACCCCGAGATGGAGGCGGACGCGAAAGAAAAAGGCACGAGTTGGGTGCTCGCCACCATGCCTACGAACCCCACCACTGTCGAGATTTCATGGGACAAACATGTCCAGTGAGAAGACCGCAACTCCTTGCTCTGCCACCTACTGCTGTGGAGACCATTTTTTTGTGGACACGTCGATTATCTTTCCCGTTGCTTGTCTTAAATAAAATATCTCCCCCGTTGCAATGCATGGGCATATGTGCTAGTCATTGTTAATTAAAATTGACTTTGATATACCTTGGGATCCGGGTGAATTCATTACTTGAGCATTTTATGCCTAACTTAATGTCTTTAAAGAAAGCGCTGCCAGGGAGACAACCCGAAAGTTTTAGAGAGTCATTTAATTGCTTTTGAGTGCTTTTTTATAGTTTAAAAACAAAAAATATAGAGGGGAACCTAAAAACTTTTCAAAAAGGAAAGTGAAAGTGAGAGAGACGAGCATTGTTGAAGTGGGGGAGCTCCTTATGCCCATGGAAACTTTGTGAATCTTAATTACAGAAACTTTTCAACAAAAATAATTATCCCCTTGTACAAATCCATTGTATTATATCATGTGTCAAGATTTGACTTTAGGATGATTAGATTGCTTGTTAGTATGTGCGGTGCAGAAACAAAAACTTTGCCTGTAGCGCGTGAATTTTCGTTTTTTACTGGAATGTCAAAAGCTTTTGAAACTTTTTGCCCAGTCTTGCTATACAAATTTTTTTGTCCTAATATTTTAGAATTTTTAGAGTTACAGAAGTATGGTTAATGTTCAGATTGCTATAGACTGTCCTGTTTTTGACAGATTCTGTTTTGATGCATTGTTTTGATGAAACTATCGATTGTATCGGTGGTATGAGCCATGGAAAAATTATATTACAGTAGTGAAAAAACAGAATATGAATTGGTTTGCAACAGTACTTAAAGTAGTGGTTTGCATTATTATACTAACGGATCTCACGAGGTTTCTTTTGAGTTTTGTGTGGATGAAGTGATCAAAGATCGAGGAGGTCTTGATATGAGAAGAAGGAGGAGAGGCAAGAGCTCAAGCTTGGGGATGCCCAAGGCACCCCAAGTAAATATCCAAGGAGACTCAAGCGTCTAAACTTGGGGATGCCCTGGAAGGCATCCCATGTTTCTTCAACAAGTATCGGTATGTTTGCGTCTTTGTTTCGTTCATGTGATATGTGCAAATCTTGGAGCGTCTTTTGCGTTTAGTTTTTGTTTTTCTTTTATGCACCATGCTGGTATGAGATAGTCCATTGTCGATTTATAGAATGCTCATTGCACTTCACTTATATCTTTTGAGTATGGCTTTATAGAATGCTTCATGTGCTTCACTTATATCATTTGAAGTTTGAATTTCCTGTTTCTCTTCACATGGAAAACCGTTATTTGTAGAATGCTCTTTTGCTTCACTTATAATTATTAGAGCATGGTCTTTTGTAGAAAGAATTAAAATCTCATGCTTCACTTATATCTATTTAGAGAGTCAACATGAATTGGTTATTTGCATGGTTAGTCATAAAATCCTACATAAAACTTATAGATCACTGAATATAATATGTTTGATTCCTTGCAATAGTTTTGCGATATAGAGATGGAATATGTGGGAGTTACTAGTAAACAATTGTGTTTAGTAAGAATATTGGTGTTAAGGTTCGTGATTCCCGAAGCATGCACGTATAGTCTCTCGTTATGCTATGAAATTGGAGCATGATTTATTATTGATTGTCTTCCTTATGAGTGGCGGCCGGGGACGAGCGATGGTCTTTTCCTACCAATCTATCCTCCTAGGGGCATGCATAGTAGTACTTTGCTTCGAGTGCTAATAAACTTTTGCAACAAGTATATGAGTTCTTTATGACTAATGTGAGTCCATGGATTATACGCACTCTTACCTTTCTGCGATTTGCTAGCCTCTACGTTACCGTGCATTGCCCTTTCTCACCTCGAGAGTCGGTGCAAACTTCGCCGGCGCATCCAAACCTGGTGATGTGATACACTCTATCACACATCAGCCTTATTATATCTTCCTCAAAACAGCCACCATACCTACCTATTATAGCCTTTTCATAGCCATTCCGAGATATATTGCCATGCAACTTCCACCGCTTCTGTTTTGATGACTTGAGCATTCATTGTCATATTGCTTTGCATGATCATATAGCTGACATAGTATTTGTGGCTCAGTCACCGTTCATCATTTTTCATACATGTTACGCTAAATTATTGCACATCCTGGTACACTGCCAGAGGCATTCATATAGAGTCATATTTTTGTTATAGGTATCGAGTGGTAATATTGAGTTGTCACTGGTGCGCGTTGGTGCTATACAAACGGTTTTTAACCCCTTTCCGCGACGGCATTTGGAACCGTCGCCAAGTGAGTGTGGGCGATAGGGGGGGTCCTTCCCACACGACCGAGAAACCATTGGGGATAAGAAGCCTTGGTGCATACAGTTGTCTCTACATAACCGTTTCTGATATCTCGAATATCCCAAACCTTCATCCTTGCTACTCGTTTGTGCTCGCATTGCCATCGCAGTCGGAGTTTTGCGGTTTTACCTAAAACCAGGCAGATTCCAGGCACGGGAGTTTTCCAGGAACGTACCAAAATGGCTCTACGTTTACGATGCCTGGCACATCACAAACAGTTCATGATTATAAACCGTGTACGATAGGTAGATAATCACACACATTTAGTTTTCCTGCACCGTATGTGATAGTATGGCATCACACACAGTTTGCAAACGGCAACTGTGTGCATTATTACAGACGTTTCCTCTCCGTGAACCATGTCGGATTATGATGTATATCGCACACGCTGTGCTTTAGTAACCATGTGCGCCGTAATGACCTGCACACCGTAATTTCATCCTAATTTAATTGCTGCTATTTAAAATTGAACCTAATTTAAACTTGAAAGTAGGCTATAGCTTTATTCATATCCATCAGGTTCAAACAACCAATGCATTATTCCATTCATAGGTACATATGTTTAAGAATTACATAAGCACCAAATAAAGAATGATGAACCAGGGTTCTATACTTGTACTATTACAGCTGGAAAAGAAAGAGGCGACAGACATTCTGGTTGCTGAACAAGGTGAAGCGGAATGGCCCTATTATGCTCTCCTGGATGCAGAAGGCACGCACGACTCTAGTCCAACCCCTTGTGATGGCTGGCGGCCGGCCGCCAATCATGTATTTTGAGAGGTAATCTTGAGTAAACTGCTTCAGGATCCACTGCAAAGGAAAAAAGATTCAAACATTGTCATCTAACGCAACTCATTACAGGCAGTAAAAAAGAAGGCTACAGGGTTCTTACTTACCATCCTACAGTTCACTATTGTCTTGCATAAAGCGTAAACCAATCATGTAGTTTGAGAGGTAATCTTGAGTAAACTGCTTCAGGATCCACTGCAAAAGGAAAAAAGATTCAGACATTGTCATCTAACACAACTCATTACAGACAGTAAAAAAGAAGGCTACAGGGTTCTTACTTACCATCCTACAGTTCACCGTTGTCTTGCATAAAGTGTAAACAAATAGTTCGATTGACATCTTTTGACACATTTTAATAACAATCTTTATCAGTTTCCTCACTTGATGATGGTTCATGAATATCTCATTGCCCCATACACAGAAAGGGTCGAAGTGTGGATCTTTGGCAATGACATGTGTACCTAAAGGCACCAAGTTAATATTAGAAGCTAAACAACAATTGTAAAATGATGTAGTACAACACTCCCTCCATCCCATTATATAAGATTTTATTACATGTATATCCGAGATCCTAAACAATATTTACCTAATATTAAAGGGAGGATCGTTTCTCCACTTTTTTCGTCTATAGTGGGACCAAGATTTTATTACATGTATATCCGAGATCCTAAACAATCTTTACCTAATATTAAAGGGAGGATCGTTTCTCCACTTTTTTCGTCTATAGTGGGACCACAAGTTTTTTCTTCTGTCTTATTATCTCGCTATTTTCTTTGTAAAAATTGACAGGAGTGCGACTCGAACACAAGACCTCCAGGGTAGAAGCAACCCACACCAACCAGTTCACCATGCAATCACCTTGGACATAATTAGAGAGATTATGTATATATGCGGAGTATAGACGGAGACAAGACGCTCATATTCTCTATGGGCCAGCCCATCCAAACTTTTCTCCACTTTTGGGCTGCCTATACTCAATTCTTTCATGTTTGTTACACATAAAATAATCTCACCTTTCTCCCATACATGCAATCAAATCAGTTTATATACCATTGTTCTTTGAAATTAATAAGCCTCCTCAAAAACTGATAAAGAAAAGATCAGGCATGGCTCCGAGGAGAAAAGAGACCCAAATATATGCATGATGCCTAATTAAAGGAGGATATCTAGAGGAAGGATTGTGGGTAAAAACAAGTGGGATAATTAAAGGAAGGATGGAATAACTAAAGGAAGGATTAAGGGCTCAAAGGAAGAATTGTTGTGTGGGTATAAAAGAGGGATAAAAGTAATCGGAAGATTGAGGCACACACGACGTCTGTATCGTGAGACTTGTGTGTCTCACCGACAGCAGCCACGCAAGTTTGCCCCTCTAACGACAAAGCTCCTGCACTGCATCCATCCAATGCAGGGCTGCCGAAACTTCCTGTACTCGGCTATGATGCCATAAATGTGCAGCTTCTTCCCAATCCTAAGTTGTTGCCTTCTCTGGTGCGCAAAAGCAATGGCTTTATTTTTGAACGGTGTACTCCTTTGGCCCCGTTTGATGTAAAAAAAACTGTTCGTAGGTGTGTGACGGGTGTTGGAAGGCCGAATGTGTGGTTGTAGTGTTACTCTTATTTGGCTGTCTATCGAGAGAAATTATGCATGTCCATATTTGGCTTCAAAACCATTTTGATGCTCAAATAAAAATAACAATGTATTTTATAGTAATAAATTAGGACTTACTAATTTTTTAAACCATTTTGATGCTTATATTCGGATTCAACTAGTATAGAATAAATAAGTGCGAAAAAGGTGTGAACTACTAAAAACAGGGGAAGACATATTTCTCCTATTAATATTGTTATCGGAGAGGTAGATATATGAAATGATGTAAACTTTTATTGTTGAGAATGATATTTTTAAGAATGATTATTGATTCTTTTGAATATTTTCAGTTTTTTGAAGTGGCGAACCTTTTCTAAGGAGATTGGAAGGAAAGGGGTTTATGTTTCAGCAAGAGGACAAGGGCGAGGTGCACTTCTCGGGCACATGAGGGGGCCGGCGAGGATGGTATAGAAGCTTTGACGCCCATCGTGGAGGTATATTTGGCAACGTAGCTAAGCGCCCCCTCCCCTCGACTGCTAGATTCCCCTCTCATCCAACCGCAGGTGCAATGTGCCTCCTTTTCTTGTCATGATTGGGTGCTAAAATTTATTTGACTTGACTGTACCCTAAGGAGTCATGTGGGTATATGTTCGGACACAATGATCAGGTTGACACCACGTCACTGCCAGCGATGAAGGAACTGAGGGTAACCTGTGATAGGTGGGGCACCATGTTGAAATAGAGGAAGGAAAGGAGGATAATGAGCCTCCCTTATTCGAGTATGTGTGTATTTGCAACGCACGGGCATGTTTCCTAGTGAGTACATATAAACAATGCGATGAAACTAACCTCAATGGAAAACAACATTGTTCTCAATATTGTCCTGTATGAATACATATAAAGGCATGTTAAGCCCAATAGGCTAAACACCAACCAAATATATCCATGGTAGACAAGATAATATACAAACGATAGCTTCAGTGTGCAGGCTTAAGCATGCTAGTTAAGCAAAACAAGAAGTGGAAAGGTGTGTTAACTGCATCAGGAATAACATTTCAAAACAAGCAAATAGTCATTCAAACTAGTATTGTGTAGGTCTAAAGTACACTAGTTATTGTTAAAAAAACGAAAAGGCATGTTAACTGCAATATCCTTAACAACAACCAAATATCATAATTCATAGTGGTATTATTGAAACAATTATTGATGAAATTGAATTGCACGGGAAATAGTTGCACATATAGAGCATCACATTGTGAAGAACTGAAATAACAAGGCATAAGGCCATCTCTAGCCGACCCTTTAAAAGTTAAAGGACTAAAACCCCTAGTGGATATATATATACTCTAGCATTTTTTTGCCGTTTCTAGTTGATCCCCTAAACTTAATGTTGTAAACTTCAATTTGATCAAGTTAAAAGTTGGTTCAACCAAAAGTAGCATGCATTCAAACATAAACGTAGATAGTTTTGCATAACCGGACATAAAACATAAATTTAAACTAAGCTAAACTACTTTCGGTCGAAGTAGAGGTTGAGCCAATCCTTCCTCGTCAGGTACGGTGTGCCACGAGCCGGGTCCGTGCCGGTGCCGTCGCCGGGGTCGTTGGGGAAGACACTCCTCCACTCGTCTACGTCGATCTCCTCGTTCTCGACGCCCACCTCGATGCCCTCCGCGTCGCCGTCCTCACCGCCTTCAACCTCGTCATCAAAGGAGAGCGCGATAACCTCGCCGCCCTCCGCGCCGGCAAAGATCGCCCTCATCCGCGGCCTCGGCCTCGAGGCGCTCCCACGCCTCGTGGTCCTCCCGCGCCATAGCCGAGCTCATCACCCCTGGCTCCGGCGGAACGAGGTGGACCGGACGTGTGCCGAAGGGGAAATTGAGCCTAGCCGCCACGCCGTGGTAGCGGACCTGCCAGCGGTCGTACTCCATGGCTACGAGCTCGGCCGTGTGGAAGCTACCGAGCCACCGACGGGTGTGGGTCTCCTGATCTGTAATCTCAGCGACCCACGTCCCCCACCGCCGCTGCCGGACCTCGAGGTAGGACCTCGTCGACTCCCGAGTCCGAGGGAGGACGGGGAAGTCCTCGAACCGGCGTAGGGGCACGATGACGGCGGATCGATAAAGAGCCCGCAGAGGACGACGGGGACACCTCGGCGGCCACCTCGCTAGTGTCGGGCGAAGAGGCCGCGATAAACCTCTTTTTGACCCGACACACAGGCAGAGGTTGAGGATGGAGGCGACGGCGATTGCGGCGACCTACCAACGGTTTTGGGGGTGGTGTGTGTCTGTGTGAGCGGAGGTTTGGGGAGTGTGTGGTGTGTGTGGAGGGGGGCAAGGTGGTGTTTGAGGAAAGACTACGACAACTGAAAATTTTACTAGGCGGGAGTAACAAGGTGGGGCTACTGAAAATTTGGATCAAGGGCGAGCAGATATTTTTGAGACTGCGAGGGATGCAGAGGCGGAGTAAAATGTCGGGGCCCGGGGCTACTAAAAATTTGAATCAAGGGACTGAAGCAGAGTTGGAGTAACAGGCATCGCACACGGTCCACACATACTAATCGTGTGATATCAAACATTAAAACCTTCCACGTGATAGATATTTTTGAGATTACGAGGCAGTAGATATTTTTGAGACCGGGAGGCAAGCCTCGTGGAGCCCAATCTACTGTGCTGATGTGAGGGACTGCAGGGCACGGGCGTGGCACACGGGTAGTCTGGCCAAACCGTGTTTGTTGCATACCCAATAACAAACGGTTTCTACATCCAACTCATGTGCAGTTTTTAAATTTGGCAAAAAGAATAACGCGGGAGAGGGCCAGAACACGAACACACTTGCATGTGGACCAAATATATGTATGAAAATGGTGGCTTGATGTTCGAATACCCAATGCACAACTTTGATGTGGCACCTGTCGCACAAAAGCACAATATTGCTAGTCAGCCACCCCCCCTACGAACCCCACTTCGTGTCAGCGGTAAGGGAATCCTAGCTACGAATGAATGCCCCCAAATAGCTAGGTCTAAAATCTCACCCTACCGTAACACAAAACCTATATGGTCAAACTTCCCCTTTCGCTTTCGGACAAAGGTGGACTGTGTGCTGACCCACAAATGTGTGCTTGTGGCGCGAGAAGGGTCAGACCACATATGAACCACATGCGGGTTGCCGTACTATATGTATGAAAATGGTGTGGTGTGTGATATTTAACTAGCATTCATAACTTTTATGTGGCACGTGTGCCTCGCAAATTAATCGGACTTCCCCGACCCCACGGAGGTTGCAGGTTGCATGAAGTAGCCCCTGACGATGCCATTAACCTAGGGTAGGGTCATAGGCCTGACCTAGACGCCCTACCCAAGTTCACTACCCTAGAGTCAAGAACCTTCAAAGTTCAACACAGGATACCGACTAAAGTAACCTTGGAGTGCAATCCACTTGACCATCTACCTCACTCGGATACCCCAATTCCATTCGACCAAGAAGAAGTCACTCGACTATACAAGAAACCACTCGGAGTACAGAAGACCCAAAGCCACTCAGGATGGCAAAGGTCAGGCGTTCACTCTGCAGTCTTTAAGATCTTTTATAGCTCTTTATTGCTGGCGTTACCAGTAACGTCCTGTCTCAATGTACATTGAACCTTCTGTAACGTGGGATCGCTGGGGTCCAGGCGCACTCTATATAAGTCAACCCCTCCTCTGGCACAAGGGTTCACACCCCCTGTAACTCTCACACACAATCTAGTCGACCAAGCCTCCGGGCACCAAGACGTATGGTTGTTACTTCCTCCAAGAAGGGCCTGAACTCGTAAACCTCGCGTGCACAACCTCACCGTAGCTAGGATCTTGCATCCTCCTACGTACCCCCTATTCTTACTGTTAGACTTACTCCCACGACAGTTGGCGCCCACCTTGGGGCAGGTATCTTAGCGACTTCTGGCGAGGTTGCAAATTTTTCTGATCTCCATCAACATGGTTTCTGGTGGTGGCTTGGCCCTGGGCTGCGAGATCCATCTCGGCGCGCTCGTTTTCATCGCCGATGACTCCGCCTGGCT
Source organism: Aegilops umbellulata (assembly GCA_032464435.1). Taxonomy (NCBI): domain Eukaryota; kingdom Viridiplantae; phylum Streptophyta; class Magnoliopsida; order Poales; family Poaceae; genus Aegilops; species Aegilops umbellulata. The sequence continues at coordinate 38,838,067 of CP136055.1, read as the reverse complement.
TCAAGAGGCCCCCTCAATGTCGAGGCACCTCCCATCCGCGGGGCGGCCCACTTCCGCGCGAGTGCTTGCGGCGTCCTCCCGCGGCAGCCGTCGACCCACTATCGGTCGGCTCCCGCGTCGTCCACCATACCAGTTGCACGCTGTCGCAAGAGATCTGGTCGAGCGCGGCTTCAGCGCTGGGTGAAGCATGCGGTGGCCCGCCAGTCGGCCACCCCTTAGGTCGCGGCAATCGAGCCCGACGAATCTCTCTATAGACCATTCGACCTGTCGACTGGTTCTTCGGAGACTATGTCCGAGTGCGGGAGCAGCGACCCAGCGGCCGAGGTCCTTATGGTCGGTACACCATGCGGCCCGCCTGGTTTCCGTCGCAGTAGTGGCAGTGATGGTGGCGGTGATCCGTCACGCGGTCATGAAGAGTATCATCCCAAAGCCCTCACTTCGAACCAGAGACAAGAGCTGCACCGTCGCAACGTGGAGGCGCTCCACACCCCCATCATCGGCGAGACCTCCGAGGCTCGGGCTTGGATACTGCGCGCCTGGCCACCTTGGCCGAGCGCGCGTGCTTGGAGAATCTCCAACATTCACTCGACGAATGCGCTCATCGGCAGAGCCTCGAATCCAGTCGACGGCACCGACAGTTGTTTCCACCTGAACCTCAGGTATATCGCACACCAATCCAGAATCTTGCAGCCGCAACCTGTATAGCAGAGTTGATTCAGCCATCCCGTTTAGAGGCTGGCAGAGGTTTGTTACAGATTAGAGCGCTGCTCTGAGCGGCAGGGGAACAAAATTCAGCTGTTTCTCAGTCGCGCAACAGGATTCACAGTAGGTCTGTGGTGGCAGACACCGTCCAGTCGGCTCACATCCCAAGATCGCCTCTGCGGCGTGAAGGTCGTGGACACCGCCAAGAACAGTACCTGGGACAGAACCACGAGCAGTATGATCATCAACTCGGCCATGATGACTGCCGTCGAGTGCCTACGCCCCCTCCGAGGGGTGGATCGTACGTGCCCCGGCAGTATGATGACAGGCGCCCGTATGGCGATGAGCGAAGGGTCCCAGTCGACCCAAGAGAGACCGGGTTTGATGCAAGGTCGATTCTTGTGCAAGTTCTGGTCGACAGAAACCGAGCACACGGAGAAGGACTAGACAGAGATCGTCCGACTGGTAGCAGAGTTCATGTCTTCGGGCCTGAAAGCTTCAACAGAGGCATCAAAGCTGCTGAGATCCCTCCCAACTTCAGGTTGGCGATGGGAGTGAGTAAGTTCACCGGTGAGTCGAAGCCAGACACTTGGTTAGAGGATTACCGAGTTGCGGTGCAGATTGGCGGCGGCAATGATGATGTAGCCATGAAGCACCTCCCCCTAATGCTGGAGGGTTTAGCCAGAGCTTGGTTGAATCAGTTGGCTCCCGGAAGTATCTTCAGTTAGGAAGAATTGGCTCGAGTGTTTTTCAGGACATTTGAAGGCACTTGCAAACGGCATGCAAGGCGGACTGAATTACATCATTGTGTTCAGAAACCGAATGAAACTTTGAGGGATTACATACAGAGATGGACCACTCTTAATCATACCGTGGAGAATGTGTCAGAACATCAAGTAGTTTGCGCCTTCAAAGAGGGCCTTCGGTACAGAGAGCTTAACCTGAAATTCGATTGGACGGGTGACATGACTGTGGCTCGGATGATGGAAATAGCCACTCGGTATGCTAATGGCGAAGAAGAAGACCGACTCCGCAGTGGCAAGAACAAGCCATTCGCCCAAGACACTGGAGGAGGAAATTCTAGTCGGAAGCAGAAGCGCAAAGCTGAACCCGCTGGCCCTGGTGAGGCCGCAGTTGTGAACCAAGGGAAGTTCAAAGGGAAGCCTAAAGGGCCATGGATCCCCAATAAAGTGAAAGATCAAGCGGGAAATGATGTCCTAGATTTGCCGTGTCACACACACACAAAGAAGGATGAAGAGGGAAACCTGATTTATCCCAAGCATACCACTCGACAGTGTCGACTCCTAATTCAGAGCTTCCGAGAGGGTCAGCCCAGTGGAAAAGAAAAGGAACCTGATAAGGATGATGTCAAAGAGGATGATGATGGTTACCCCAACTTCAATGCCACTTTGGTGATTTTTGCTGATAACGAGAGCAAAAGTCGACTGAAAGTTATCAACAGAGAAGTGAACATGGTTGCTCCGGCAACAACGACATATCTGAAGTGGTCAAAGACTCCCATTACATTCGACCAGTCCGATCACCCAACGCACGTTGCTACCCCCGGGCGGCAAGCGTTGGTGGTCGACCCAGTCGTTGGGGGCACTCGACTGACCAAGGACTTGATGGACGGTGACAGTTGTCTGGACATTTTATACGCTGAGACCCTCCAAGGGATGGGCATTCCGATGTCCAAGCTCAGTGAGAGCAACATGCGATTCCATGGAGTCATTCCAGGGAAGAAGGCCGATTCACTCAGCCAGATCACTCTTGATGTGGCTTTCGGCGATCCAAAGAATTACCACAAGGAAAAGTTGACATTTGAGGTCGTGGATTTTCATAGTGCCTACCATGCTATTCTGGGCAGGCCTGCATATGCTCGTTTCATGGCTCGACCGTGTTATGTGCATCTCAAGTTGAAGATGCCTGGCCCCAGAGGCGTGATCACATTCACTGGAAATCGGCAGAGTGCAGAAGAGTGCCTCCAAAAGGGCTCAAAGATTGCCGATGAACAGATGGCAGCAGTAGAGATGTAAGAATACCAGAAGAATGCAGATCCGAGTGATTTGTTGCGTGCTAAGAAGTCTGCTTCAGAGTCTGCATTTCATTCGTCCGGTGAAACAAAGCCAGTTCACATTCACCCGACCGATCCCAATGCTGCTCCGATTCATATCTCAACAACACTCGACAGCAAATAGGAAGAAGGGCTCATCCAGTTCCTCCATGAGAACTGTGACATCTTCGCATGGAAACCATCTGACATGCCGGGTGTACCCCGGGAACTGGCTGAGCATCGTTTGCGAGTCGACCCAAAAGCAAAACCCGTTAAAGAGCATCTCCGTTGGTCCGCCATGGAGAAGAGTAAGGCAATTGGCGAAGAGGTGGCTCGGCTTCTGGCAGCTGAGTTCATCCGCGAGATATACCACTCCGAGTGGCTCTCCAATGTTGTCATGGTCCCCAAAAAGATGATTCACTTCGTATGTGTATCGATTTCAAACACATCAATCGGGCCTGCCCAAAAGATCATTTCCCTCTCCCCCGCATCGACCAGATTGTTGACTCAACTGCGGGATGTGAGCGTTTGTCCTTTTTGGACGCATATTCCGGGTATGGGCCCGATGAAATAAAAACAGCCTTCATCACCCCGTTCGGGTGTTTTTGCTATGTTACCATGCCTTTTGGTCTCAAGAATGCTGGCGCCACATTCATGCGCATGATTCAGAAGTGTCTGCTCATGAAAATCAGTCAGAATGTGGAAGCATACATGGATGACATCATGGTCAAGTCACGTAAAGGTCCGACCTACTGACTGACCTCGCTGAAACTTTCGCCAACTTGAGAAGATATGATATCAAGCTCAACCCGTCAAAGTGAACATTCGGAGTCCCAGGTGGAAAGTTACTCGGTTTCCTCATTTCCGAACGAGGGATTGATGCAAACCCGGAAAAGTTGGGGCAATCCTCCGAATGAAATGCCCTATGCGTGTGCACGACGTGTAGATGCTTACTGGTTGTTTGGCCGCGTTGAGTCGATTCATATCTCGTCTCGGTGAAAAGGCATTGCCTCTTTACCGACTGATGAACAAGTCTGACAGATTTGAGTGGACTCCTGAAGCCGAAGCAGCGTTTGTAGAGCTCAAAGCCCTGCTTTCCACCCAGTTGGTGCTTGCTGCTCCAATCAGCAAAGAGCCTATACTATTGTACATCGCAACCACTAGACAGGTTGTCAGCACAGTGCTCACGGTCGAGCGGGAAGAAGAAGGCAAAGCCTACAAAGTTCAGCGCCCAGTGTATTATATTTTTGAAGTCCTGACTCCCCGTCCAAGCAAAGATATCCACATTATCAGAAGCTTGTTTATGGGATTTACTTGACCACGAAGAAAGTTGCACACTATTTCTCAGACCACTCAGTTTTAGTCATTAGCGACGCTCCACTGTCAGAAATTCTGAACAATAGAGATACAACTAGTCGAGTGGCCAAGTGGGTGATTGAACTCCTTCCGTTGGATATCAAGTTTGAGGCAAAGAAAGCAATCAAGTCCCAAGCGATAGCAGATTTCCTCGCCGAGTGGATTGAACAGCAGCAACTCAGGTTCACTCGGAACATTGGTCCATGTTCTTTGATGGATCCAAGATGTTGAATGGCTCCGGTGCTGGAGTAGTCCCGGTATCCCCAAGAGGTGACAAACTCAATTATGTTCTCCAGATTCACTTTCATTCTTCCAACAATGAAGCTGAATATGAGGCACTTATGTATGGGTTGCGTATGGCCATCTCACTCGGCGTCCGACGCCTGATGGTTTACGGCGACTCGGATTTGGTGGTCAATCAAGTGATGAAGGAGTGGGATATCAGGAGCCCAACTATGACCGCTTATTGCAATGCAGTAAGAAAGTTGGAGAAGAAGTTTGAGGGGTTGGAGCTCCACCACATACCCCGAATAAAGAATCAAGCTGCCGATGATCTGGCAAAGTTGGGTTCCACTCGGAAACCTATACCCAGCAATGTGTTTTTGGAGCATCTCCACACCCCATCAGTCCAAGAGGATCCTTTCACAGAGGAGCCCCCGCAACTGATAAGTACAACCGATCCGACTGAGATTGAAGTCCCGGTCGTAGTCAACCTAATCATGGAAGTTTCGGTAATCATCCCTGACTGGACGGTACCATATATTGCATATCTGCTCAGGAAGGAGCTTCCAGAGGGTGAAGATGAGGCCCGTCAGATTGTCTGTCGATCCAAAGCCTTCACGGTGATTGGTGGTGGGCTTTATAGAGAAAGTGTCACTGGGGTTGCTCAGCGTTGTATTTCCCCAGAAGAAGGTCGAATGATCTTGAATGAGATCCACTCGGGGACCTGTGGTCACCATGCGTCCTCTTGGACCATCATGGACAAAGCATACCGAGCAGGATTCTACTGGCCGCGTGCAAATGAGATGGCAAAAGATATAGTCGACAAGTGCGAAGGCTGCCAGTTCTATTCAAACATGTCTCACAAGCCTGCATCTGCCTTGAAGACTATTCCACTCGTCTGGCCGTTTTAAGTTTAGGGGTTGGATATGGTCGGACCCTTCAAGACCGACAAAAGTGGTTTCACTCATTTGCTTGTGGCAGTCGACAAATTCACCAAATGGATCGAAGCCAAGCCTATCAAGAACCTTGATTCAAGCACTGCCATCAGTTTCATCAGAGAGCTGATATTCAGATATGGAGTCCCTCACAGAGTCACAGTATTATCAAAGATAACGGCTCCAACTTTGATTCTGATGAGTTCAGGGTGTTTTGCGCTTCCCAAGGCACCCGGGTTGATTACGCATCTGTTGCGCACCTTCAGTCGAATTGACAGGCAGAGAGGGCAAATGGTTTGATCCTTCAAGGGCTAAAACCCTGACTGATGCGTGACCTCAAGCATGCCGCTGGAGCTTGGGTGACTGAATTCCCATCTATCTTATGGGCTCTGAGAACAACTCCCAACCGGTCGACTGACCGAACCCCTTTTTTCATGGTGTATGGTGCTGAGGCTGTGCTTCCAAGTGACTTGCTGCACAATGCTTCTCATGTGGAACTCTTCTCAGAAGCTGAAGCTGAACAGACACGTCAGGACGTAGTGGATCTCCCAGAGGAAGAGCGAGAGATGGCTTTGATCTGGTCGACCATCTATCAACAAGACTTGCGTCGATTCCATGCCCGAAATATCAGAGGCCGAGCATTCCAGGAGGGAGATCTTGTGCTTCGAGTGCACCGGAAACGACCTCACAAGCTCGCTCCAGCCTGGGAAGGTCCATTCATCATCACCAAGGTGCTCCACAACGGGGCATATCACCTCTACAACGTAGCCAAGAAAGAAGATGAGCCACGCTCATGGAATGCAGAGCAGCTCCGCCATTTCTATACCTAAAACGCTCGGATCGAGGAGTTGTAATAAGAATCCTTCAGTTTGCTTATTGCTACCTCTTGAGCATGCATTGGTTTTCCCTTGAAGAGGAAAGGGTGATGCAGCAAAGTAGCGTAAGTATTTCCCTCAGTTTTTGAGAACCGAGGTATCAATCTAGTAGGAGACTACACGCAAGTTGCCTAGTACCTGTACAAACAAATAAGAACCTTGCAACCAACGCGATAAAGGGGTTGTCAATCCCTTCACGGCCACTTGCAAAAGTGAGATCTGATAAAGATGATAAGATAAACATTTTTGGTATTTTTGTTGTATAGATTGGAAAATAAAGATTGCAAAATAAATAGTAAACTAGAATTGTAGATTGGAAACTTATATGATGTAAAGTAGACCCGGGGGCCATAGGCTTCACTAGTGGCTTCTCTCAAGATAGCATATATTACGGTGGGTGAACAAATTACTGTCGAGCAATTGCTAGAAAAGCGCATAGTTATGATGATATCTAAGGCAATGATCATGAATATAGGCATCACGTCCGTGTCAAGTAGACCGAAACGATTCTGCATCTACTACTATTACTCCACACATCGACCGCTATCCATCATGCATCTAGAGTATTAAGTTCATAAGAACGGAGTAACGCATTAGGCAAGATGACATGATGTAGAGGGATAAACTCAAGCAATATGATATAAACCCCATCTTTTTATCCTCGACGGCAACAATATAATACGTGTCGTTTCCCTTTCTGTCACTGGGATCGAGCACCTTAAAATTGAACTCAAAGCTAAGCACTTCTCCCATTGCAAGAAAGGTCAATCTAGTAGGCCAAACTAAACCGATAATTCGAAGAGACTTGCAAAGATATCAAATCATGCATATAAGAATTCAGAGAAGAACCAAATAATATTCATAGATAAACAAGTTCATAAACCCACAGTTCAGCGGATCTCAGCAAACACACCGCAAAAAGAGTTACATCGAATAGATCTCCAAGAAGATCGTGGAGAACTTTGTATTGAGATCAAATAGAGAGAAGAAGCCATCTAGCTAATAACTATGGACCCGAAGGTCTGTGGTAAACTAATCACACATCATCGGAGAGGCTATGGTGTTGATGTAGAAGCCCTTCATGATCGAATCCCCCTCCGGTAGATTGTCGGAAAAGGCTCCAAGATGGGATCTCATGGGTATAGAAGGTTGCGGCGCTGGAAAAGGTGTTTCGTGGCTCTCCCCAAAGGTTTCAGGGTATAAGAGTATATATAGGCGAAAGAAGTAGGTCGGTGGAGCTGTGAGGGGCCCACAAGGGTGGGGGCGCGCCCACCCCCCTGGGGCGCGCCCTCCTGCCTCGTTGCTTCCTCGCTGCTTCCTTGACGTCCACTCCAAGTCTCCTGGATTGCGTTTGTTCCAAAAACGATCCTCGCAAAGGTTTCATTCCGTTTGGATTCCGTTTGATATTCCTTTTCCGCGAAACACTGAAATAGGCAAAAAAACAACAATTTGCACTGGGCCTTCGGTTAATAGGTTAGTCCCAAAAATAATATAAAAAGCTATATTAAAGCCCATTAAACATCCAAAACAGATAATATAATAGCATGGAACAATCAAAAATTATTGATACGTTGGAGACGTATCAAGCATCCCCAAGCTTAATTCCTGCTCTTCCTCGAGTAGGTAAATGATAAAAATAGAATTTTTGATGTGGAATGCTCCCTAACATAATTTTCAATGTAATTCTCTTTATTGTGGCATGAATGTTCAGATCCAAAAGATTCAAGATAAAAGTTTAATATTTACATAAAAATAGTAATACTTCAAGCATGCTAACCAAGAAATTATGTCTTATCTAAATAACATAGCCAAAGAACGCTTATCCCTACAAAATCATATAGTTTGGCCATGCTTCATTTTTGTCACACAAAATGCTCCCATCATGCATAACCCCGATGACAAGCCGAGCAATTGGTTCATACTTTTTAACACGCTTCAGCCTTTTCAACCCTTACACAATAAATGAGCGCAAGCCATGGATATAGCACTATAGGTGGAATAGCATATGATGATGGGGGTTATGGGAGAGGACAAAAAAGGAGAAATTCTCACATTGACGAGGCTAATCAACGGGCTATGGAGATGCCCATCAATTGATGTCAATGCGAGGAGTAGGGATTGCCATGCAAAGGATGCACTAGAGCTATAAACATACGAAAGCTCATCAAAAGAAACTAAGTGGGTGTGCATCCAACTTGCTTGCTCACGAAGACCTAGGGCATTTTGAGCAAGCCCATCATTGGAATATACAAGCCAAGTTCTATAATGAAAAATTCCCACTAGTATATGAAAGTGACAAAATAAGAAACTCTCTATCATGAAGATCATGGTGCTATTTTGAAGCACAAGTGTGGAAAGAGGATAGTAACATTTTCCCTTCTCTCTTTTTCTCTCTCTTCTTTTGGGCTTCTTTGGCCTCTTCTTTTTTTGGGCTTCTTTGGCCTCCTTTTTTTAATAGTCTCCATCATTTTTTCTCACATGGGACAATGATCTAATAATGATGATCATCACACTTTTATTTACTCATAACTCAATATTACAACTCGATACTAGAACAAAAATATGACTCTATGTGAATGCCTCCGGCGGTGTACCGGAATATGCGATGAATCAAGAGCGACATGTATGAAAGAATTTATGAAAGTGGCTTTGGCACAAATACGATGTCAACTAGATGATCATGCAAAGCAATATGACAATGATGGAGCGTGTCATAATAAACGGAACGGTGGAAAGTTGCATGGCAATATATCTCGGAATGGCTATGGAAATGCTATAATAGGTAGGTATGGTGGCTGTTTTGAGGAAGATATAAGGAGGCTTATGTGTGATAGAGCGTATCGTATCACGGGGTTTGGATGCACCGGCGAAGTTTGCACCAACTCTCAAGGCGAGGAAGGGCAATGCACGGTACCATAGAGGCTAGCAAATTGCGGAAAGGTAAGACTGCGTATAATCCATGTACTCACATTAGTCATAAAGAACTCATATACTTACTGCAAAAGCTTATTAGCCCTCGAAGCAAAGTACTACTACGCATGCCCCTAGAGGGATAGATTGGTAGGAAAAGACCATCGCTCGTCCCCAACCGCCACTCATAAGGAAAGCACTCAAAGAACACCCCATGCTTCAAATTTGTCACACAATGTTTACCATACGTGCATGCTACGGGACTTGCCAACTTTAACACAAGTATTTCTCAATTTCACAATTACCCACCTAGCATGACTCTAACACTACCACCTTTATATCTCAAAGCATCTATCAAGTATCATAGTATTCAATGCACTCTATATGGAAGTTTTTATCATACCCATTGTCGGATTTCGGGTTCCAGCAAAACCCTTGAGGTTCGGACACTGGGGTACGCACGAAGATCTCTCCCTACCTAACCACGCCCTCAGCCTCACCGTGATCTCAAAGCTTAGCTCGATGAACTCGCAACACAAGAGACACAAGATTTATACTGGTTCGGGCCACCGTTGTAGTGTAATACCCTACTCCAATGTGGTGTGGTGGATTGCCTCTTGGGCTGAGGATGAACAGTACAAGGGAAGAACAACCTCCTGAGGAGAGGTGTTCTTGTGCTTGGTGTGTGTGAGGATCGAATGGATCTCGCCCAGGGTTCGTTTGGGCTGAGTTGCCTCCTACGGTGGTGGCTAGTCCTATTTATAGAGGCCCTGGTCCTCTCCCCAAATATTGAGCGGGAAGGGAGCCAACAATGGCCAAATTCGAAGGGAGACAACTAGTACAAGTTATCCTGACTAAAGGTGGTCTTCGCCTGCCAAAGGCTCTGGTGGTGATGCCATCTTGGGCTCCATGGTGACCTCCATCTTGCCGTCCTGCTGGTCTTGGTCTCATTGCACCGATATGGAAACCTTTGGCTGATGCCTCGGGACTCCTCGCCTACGCTTGCCCCTTTAGCACCAAAGGGGAAACGAGGACACTACACGCACTGGCGCCCGCCTGGCTCTTGTCGTCATGGCTTTCATCACTGGAACCTCGCGAGGTGTCCCTTGCCTTGATCTCTCCGCTCCTCGCGAGCCAGCCGGGTGAGGCCGCTCCCGAGGAGGTCTTGTGTCGTCCGCCTCGCGAGGCTTGGCCCTTCGTGAGGGTCTTGAGTGTTTGCTGGTGAAGATGGGTCGTACAGGGCCGCTAGGAGAGCCACGCCGTGGGCCGCAGGCAGGCAAGTCTGGGGACCCCCGTTGCCACGACGCCGACAGTAGCCCCCGGGCCCAAGGCACGCTCGGACTTGGCTTCGAGGCAAAGCTAAAGGGCAAGTGCGGAGCGCCACGGGCCCCAACAGCCTACGGCCTTGGTCGATGCGTGGCAATTGATTGGACGTGGGCGTCTCCGCTTCCCCATGCTGCCTCGGCAACTGCTCGAGTGACAAAAGGCAGGTGCAGGCTACGCTTGCCTTCATTGCTTTCATTCGCCTTGCTCCAGATCCCCTTTCTCGCTCCTTGCTTCCGAAATCTCAAGATCCGCTTCAATCCCCTTCCGAGCTTCCGATCAATGGCGCCCCGAAAGGCCAAGGTTGCTGCGCCGCCTACTTGGTACGAGCCAGCTCTAGACATGCCCAACGTCTCGGAGAAGAACCTCGCCACCAAACGCCTGCTGACGGTGGGGGAGAGCAACAAGAGGGGGAAGACCGAGCTCCGGGCTAGCTCCGCCGAGCCAGAGGGTTCAAACAACACCTTCTACCCCTTCTTTCTGAGCAACGTCATCACGGGCCTGGTTCCCTCTTTCTCCGACTTGTTCTACGCCATCCTCCGCCATTACGGGTTATAGTCCTTTCACCTCCATCCCAACTCCATCCTTCTCTTGTCGATCTTCGCTTTCTACTATGAGGCATATGTTGGCGTGATGCCATCCGTAGCTCTGCTGCGCCACTTCTTCTTCCTCTGCATCAACGATGGTCGTACCTCCGGGTGCGCCAACTCCATCGCGGCCGGCATGGCCAACGCGATCTCGAAGGCTGAGAAGAAGGCCGGCGGCTTCAGGAGCAGGTGGGTCATGATGGACACCAAGTGCATCCACCCACGCCCGAGGCTGCCGACGGAGATGCCCCAGTTTGACGAGGGGTGGTCTCGCGCGAAGCTTACTGATGACCGGGCAACGTCGGTGTTGGAGAAGATGAACGCCGACCTGAAGCCGGGCAACACGAAGGCGGCGAAGCTGACGGGGGCCATGCTCCTGAGGGAGTTCCTGATGCTGCGGGTGGCTCCGCTCCAGGTGCGCTCGCGCCCCTTGTAGACGCTTGGGGGCGAAGAAGACAAGCTTCGCCTGAGTCCGGGAGCCTTGTAGGACGAGGAGCTGGTTGTAGCTCTCCGCCTCTTGGTCGGGGACGATCAAGAGTATCCGCCGAGCACCATCGTTCCCTTGTTCTGTCGCAAGGATGGGGCGCAGGTTGTGGCCGCCATGCCCACCTTTGACGAGCGCGGCATGGTGCCGACAGACGGCGTCCCTTGTGGTCCCGGAGGCGGCGACGCCGGTGGACGTGTCTTTTGGTGACTCCCGCAAGGAGGAGGAAGAGGAGGAAGACGAGGAGCGCGACTCGGAGGTGACCCCCGAGGGTATGGGGGAGACCTCCCCCTTGCGCAAGGCTGACACCCTCCGCACCATGCCTGACGACGACGAGGAGGCCGATGCCCTCCAGAGGGGGAGCCGCCCATGATCCCGACGAGGGGAAGGTCGGCGCTGATCTCCCGAGATGCTGCTCCTGCTCCGACGCCGCCTGGGGCTGCTCCTGACCCATCTGCTGCCCCTCCTTCTGCTCCTGGAGCCCGCGCGCCCGTGCCTCGGGCTTCGAGGCTCTCAGGCTTCAAGCTTACGAAGCGGAGGGACTACGCTGCGGTAGACCAGTAAGTGCTCTTGTCCTGTTTTGTTCTTGCTTATGCCGTTGATCCTTGATGCTACTCCGTTGTGCAATTAGGCCAATGCCTGCGGCGAAGAAGAGGAAGGAGGAGGCGGTGGTGCTGCCCGGGACCAATCTGCTTGCTGCGGCCGCGTCTCCCTCTATGGAGAAGGGCAGCATTGGCGCTCGCGCCTCCCCGGCTCGATCATCCTCGCGAGGCCCGAGGGAGCATCCTCAGGAGGAGTCAGCCCCCGTGGCCCCGCTGGCTCCGGAGGCGCCAATGTCCGGTTCAGCTGCTGAGGTCCCCAAAGCTCAGGAGCCCCCAGTCTCTCAAGCTATGGTGACGATGCCGCCTCCTCCTCCTCCTCCTGCTGCATCGCTGGTTCGAGGTCCTTTCATCTCCCCTGACATCTTGGAGCGCGCTCTTTCTGAGATAACCCAGCTGCGAGAAGATCTTCAGGGTGTTGGCCCCCACCTGGTAGCTGGGCGCCTAGAGCTGGTCTCTGGCTGGCTTCATTCTGACGTGTCCGTTCGAGCGGCACTGAGCCAGGCCGTGGCGACCTCCGAGAAGGAGAAGCAGGCCGCCGCCCAGGCAGCAGCCGCTCGCGAGGTGGCGCTGAAGGATGTCGAGGCCGCCCAGGATCGCTGTCGGGTGCTGGAGGCCGAGCTAAAGACCCCGCGCAACGAGCGTGCAGAAGAAATCCGTAGCCGCAAGGCGGAGGAGGAGAATATGAAGGCTCGAGAGGACGCCATCAAGGGTCGCGACACCGAGCTGGAGGAGTCAGCGAAAGCGCAGGCCGCGGAACGCAACCGCCTGAAGAAGCTAGAGCATAAGGTGGAGGCGGGGAAGGCTGATCTTGACGCCAAGGCGAGTGTCCTAGCTGAGGACCGCGAGGCCTTCAAGCTCCTCGAGGTGAGGTATCGGATAGCGCTGCAGTCGCTCTACGAGAAGGGCTTGGAGGAGCCATTGGCTGCTTGCAACGAGGGCCCCGCCTAGCTGCTTCCCTATCTGGTTGATGCACTTGAGGGCATCGTGAGCGGTATCGGCCCCATGGCAAAGGGGGAAGCCCGCGTTCTTTCCTCTACCGCGTTGACGCGCGTCTTCAGCCACCTCCATCTTCGCGATCATGCCGCCCGCCTTGACGAGCTACTGGAGCCTGTGGACGACGAGCGCTGCGCAGCCGCCGCTGTAGCCGTGAAGAGCCAGGTGGAGGCCCTACTGGAGAAGTTCCGTGCCTTCACCCCCGCGCCCTTGGCTGGCGGTGCTGCTGGTCTCGCCACTCCAGCAGGCGGTGCAGGTGAAGGCGACACCACCAAGGAAGGAGCATCCCTTGCGGGCAACGGCCGTGTCCAGGGATGACTAGCTTGCAGTTCTTTTCCTGTTTAAACTCCTGCAACATGTACCGTGCCTCATGGAGGTGTTTTAAACTTGCGTTTGGTGTTGGAGAACAATATGCTTTGTAATATTTGCTTTGAGATTTTGTGATTTCCTTCCCATTTGCTTTATTTTCTACGTCGGCAGAGCCCGACCCCGCGCATACCTCAGCCGCCGTTGGGTCGTCCGGATCACGAGGACGAGACCAAGGAGTGAGGGGCTATGTGGCCAGTTAGGCTCCTGAGTTGCGATGCTCAGGAGTCCCCCTTGACACGCAAACAACTTATGGAAAGGAGATGCAGGGGTAGATCTAGTGTTCTGCGTCGGCAGGGCCCGACCCCGCGCATACCTCAACCGCCACTGGGTCGTCCAGATCACCAGGATGAGACCAAGGAGTGAGGGGCTACGTGGCCAGTTAGGCTCCTGAGTCGCGATGCTCAGGAGTCCCCCTTGACGCCCAAACAACCTTCCTACTTTTGCCCTCACCGAGGCTCGGCTCGGGAGGGGCACGCGACGACCAGGTCCGGGGGACCTGGCTGGGTGGCATACGCTTGGGCATGACCCGAGCGCAGCCCCGTGTCTAGCCCCCTTGCGTGACTCTCCCGAGGGGAGGTGTAGCGATGGGGCTAGGCACTGAGCTCAAGGGCTCCCTGAGGTTGATACGGCCGTGAGGCCGCCCTCAGTTGTTTATCACCAACGCGGAGCATAGCGCTTCCGTACTTGCACAGGCATAGCCGCCGCTCCTCGGCAGTGTCGACGGCCAGCGCGGAGCATGGTGCTTCCACTTGTATGTGGGAGGGACTCCCTACTGCGGAGATCCCCCGGGGCGTGTATAGCCCTGCCCTGACACGTGGCTTACACGGCAGGGCTAGACGAGGTGTGTCTGGGCACTCATGAGCCAGCGCGGGACTGACGAGGCCCTACACCAAGGCGGGTTGCGCCTGGTCTTGGTTCTTGGTGGCTGTGGTGGTCCTGCGGGATGGTTAGACAACCCGCGCCGAACGAATCTCCTGAGGCTATCGCATGAGAAGGCCAAGCACCAACGACCCCAGGAGGTGACGTGAACGGGGCCGGCCCGCCAGACAGAGCTCAACCGTTGGATTTATCAATGCTGCAGGGACGGGCCCGAGCACAGACGCTGTGCCTAGCCTCCTTATGCAAGGGATCCTGAAGAAAGACGCTCGGCGTGCGGCTCCATGGTGGGTGACAATTAAGCAGGTGATAACCATAGATAGATTACGCATGGAAAGCGAACTAACTCAGATAAATGCAAGAAAGATACATGCCACTAGGCTGGACCCAAGCGACTTGGGGATGATGCGGCCCGAGGGGCGCCCCTAACAGAGTAAGCTAAAGGCATAAAAGGATACATGCCGCAGGGACAGACCCACACGTCCTGGGAATGATGCAGCCCGAGGGGTGCTCCCAGCTAAATAAACTTGGAAAATGTCACCTGGTTCTGTTGTCGAAGGGATGTTGGGGCAGCTGAAGATGTGTGGTGAAAGGCTTGCTCCTCACGAGCCACCGGGGCCCTAAGCCTCGGGAGGCTCTGGGGGTCCAGGTGGTTCCTTGAGGACCGTCTCCATCTCCGCCAGGACTGCGTGATGCCTGACCTCCTGAGCCGCCAAGATGCTCCGCAGGTCGCGCTGGAAGGCGGCTGCCACGTGATACGTCTCCAACCTATCTATAATTTTTTATTGCTCCATGCTATATTATCTACTGTTTTGGACTATTTTGGGCTTTATTTTTCACTTTTATATTACTTTTGGGACTAACCTATTAACCAGAGGCCCAGCCCAGAATTGTTGTTTTTTGCGTATTTCAGTATTTCGAAGAAAAGGAATATCAAACGGAGTCGAAACGGAATGAGATCAACTGGAGAAGTTATTTTTGAAAGGAAAGCTATCGGATGGACTTGGACCCTACGTCAGGAGATAAGGGAGGTGCTCACGAGGTTGGGGGCGCGCCCCCTACCTCATGGGGCCCCTGAAGCTCCACCGACATACTTCCTGCACCCATATATACTCTCGTACCCTAAAACTTCCAGAACGGAGATTAGATCGGAAGTTCCGCCGCCGCAAGCCTCTGTAGCCATGATAAAGTCAATCTAGGCCCTCCCCGGCACCCTACCGGAGGGGGCCATCATCACCGGTGGCCATGGAGGGGTATCTCGGAGGGGCCATCATCACCATGAAGGCCAAGGACCAGAGGGTGGAGGCCATGGAGGAGGAAGCACAAGGGGGAGAACCTCTCCTCCTCTCTTCCGGTGGCGCCGGAGTGCCATCGGGAGGGGAATCATCGCCACGGTTATCGTCTTCATCAACATCACCATCATCATCACCATCCTCATCTCTTTTACGCGGTCCACTCTCCCGCACCCCGCTGTAATCCCTACTTGAACATGGTGCTTTATGCCACATATTATGATCCAATGATGTGTTTCCATCCTATGATGTTTTGAGTAGATATCTTTTGTCTTTGGGTTGATTGATGATCTAGATTGGTATGAGTTGTATGTTTTACTTTGGTGTTGTCCTATGGTGCCCTCTGTGTCGCGCAAGCATGAGGGATTCCCGTTGTAGGGTTGCAATACGTTCATGATTCGCTTATAGTGGGTTGCTAGAGTGACAGAAGCTTAAACCCGAGTAAGAGGGATTGTTGCGTATGGGAATAAAGAGGACTTGATGCTTTAATGCTATGGTTGGGTTTTACCTTAATGATCTTTAGTAGTTGCGGATGCTTGCTAGAGTTCCAATCATAAGTGCATATGATCCAAGTAGAGAAAGTATGTTAGCTTAGGCCTCTCCCTTATATGAAACTGCAATAGTGATTACCGGTTTTGTTAACAATTGCCTAGGACAATTCCGCACACCGATCCATCATTATTCCACACTCGCTATTTATAATATTTAGTAATGTATTCTAACTTTATGATAACAGCACCTACTTTTATGTTTTAGCTCTCCGATATCATACAAAGTTATCCTCTTCATACCCACAACATAGTTTTATTTCTCGTTGCTAGTTGGAAGCAAACGTTCGGTGCACGTAGAGTCATATCAGCGGCAGATAGGGCTTGAGAGAATATTGATCTTACCTTTAGCTCCTTGTGGGTTCGACACTCCATACTTATCACTTCCACCTTTGGAGAGTGCTACGATGATTCCTTGCACTTGGGGATTATCAAGCTCTTTTCTGGCGCCGTTGCCGGGGAGCAATAGCGTGGGGTTGATATTCTCGTGTGTGCTTGTTTGTTTTCTTCACTAAGTAGATTTTGTTTTTCCTTTTTGTTTCTGTTTAGTTGTGGGTGAAACATACAAAAAAAATTAAAAATGAAAATACAAAAAAAATTGCTTGCCTTTCATGCCTAAAAAGTTTTTCAAAAAGAGAAGTGATTGGAAGGTTTTGCATTGAAGAAGTGAGGGTCGACCTTAAGCACTTGTGTTCATGCTCACGAAAACAATGTAGAATTTTTCATGGAAGTTTGTCTGTAAATAATTATCCCTTTGTATATATTCATTGTATTATAAAAATAAATGTGCCAAGCTTTGGTTTTAGGATGATTAGATTGCTTGTTTGCTATGTGCAAAACAAAAACAGAAACTTTGGCTGTAGTGCATGAATTTAATTTTTTTACTGGAAAGTAAAATGGGTCTGAAACTTTTTTAACATTACTTCTGTACAAATTGTTCAAATGTTCAAATTTAGTTCATAATTTTAGGAGTTACAGAGGTTTGCCAAACTTCCAGATTACTACAGACTGTTCTGTTTTTAACAGATTCTGTTTTGCATGTGTTGTTTGCTTATTTCGATGAATCTATGTCTAGTATTGGAGGGTATGAACCATAGAGAACTTGTAATACAGTAGGTTTAACACCAATACAAATAAATAATGAGTTCATTACAGCACCTAAAGGTAGTGATTTGCTTTATTACACTAACGGATCTCACAAGTTTTTGTTAAAGTTTTGTGTGGATGAAGTGTCCGAAGGTCGAGGAGCTATCAATTTGACAAGAATAAAGAGAGGCAAGAGTTCAAGCTTGGGGATGCCCAAGGCACCCCAAGTAAATATTTCAAAGGTTACTCAAGCATCTAAGCTTGGGGATGCCCCGGTTGGCATCCCATCTTTCTTCTTCAACGATTATCGGTATACCTCGGTTTTTGCTTTGTTCACATGATTTGTGTCCTTTGTGTTTTTGTTTTTCCTTTAAGAACCATGCTAGCATGAGATTCCCATTCATCAATTTATAGAATACTTCATGTTCTTCACTTAAATCTTTTAAGTATCATCTCAGAGAATTACTCTTTGTGCTTCACTTAAATCTTTTGAGTATGGTTTTATAGAATGCTTCATGTGCTTCACTTATACATTTTGAGCTTGGATATTGGTCAGTTGTAGAATGCTCCATGAAATTCACTTATACCTTTTGGATTATGAATAATACTATCATTTAAAGTGGGTTTGGAAGAGTGTCAACTTTAGGAATTAGTGATCCCACTATTTTGGAGGATGTTGAATCTTAGTGTGATATTTATGAAAGTGGATTTGGAAGAGTGTCAACTTTAGCTAGTAATGATTCCACTCTTTCGTAAGAGGTTCCAATTAAGTATGAGAACAAAGTTTCTATCCGTGATACTACTGAAAATTATTATGAGGGAGCAATACATGCTTGTAGTAGTTGCAATAATATTAAGTTTCCTCTCTATGTGCTTAAAGTTTTGAAGTTATACTTGTTTTGCCTTCCTATGCTAGTTGATCCTTGTTCCCATAAGTTGTGTGCTCACAAAATCCCTAGGCATAGGAAGTAGGTTATATTTAAATGTGCTAGTCATATTCTTCAAGATGCTCTCTTTGTGCTTCAATTCCTATCTTTTGTGCGAGCATCATTGAAATCATCATGCCTAGCTAAAAGGCATTAAAGAAAAGCGCTTGTTGGGAGACAACCCAATATTTACCCTTATTGTTTTTGTGTGTTTACATGATTAAGATACTGTAGTAATCATGTTTTATAGCTTTTGTTTCAATAAAGTGCCAAGTAAGACCTTTGGGAAGACTTGAGTGAAAGTTAATGTGATCTTGCTGTAAAAAAACAGAAACTTTGCGCTCACGAGAATAGATGTCATTTTTTACAGAAGAGTGCTTTTGAGTTGATTCATTTTGCAGAAGTTTAATAGACAAATTCCTCACGTCCAACAATTTATTTCATAATTTTTTTAGTAGCAGAAGTATGGTTATTGTTCAGATCATTACAGACTGTTCTGTTTCTGACAGATTCTGTTTTCATTGCATAGTTTGCTTGTTTTCTAGTTTCTATGGCTTATATTTCTCAATATAAATTATAGAAATGAGATGGTACAGTAGGAATTGTGTGAGAACAATTATGAACCTTGTCTTTGACAGTACCAAAGTGAATGGTTTGCTCTTTATCATACTAACCTATCTCACGAAGTTTGGTTAAGTTTTGTGTGATTGAAGTTTTCAAGTTTTGGGTGAGATATCGATATGAGGAGAATAAGGAGTGGAAAGACCCTAAGATTGGGGATGCCCAAGGCACCCCAAGGTAATATTCAAGGAATAATCAAGTGCCTAAGCTTGGGGATGCCCCGGAAGGCATCCCCTCTTTCGTCTTCAAAACTATCGGTATACTTTACTCGGAGCTATAATTTTATTCATCACATGATATGTGTTTTGCTTGGAGCGTGTTTTCGATTTTACTTGCTGTTTGAATAAAATCATTGGATCTGAAATATTGAATGAAAAGAATCCTCCCATGGCTAGTTAATTATTTGACTACTCAGTGTTCTTCACTCATATCTTCTGGAGTAGTTTGTCAATTGCTCATGTGCTTCATGTATATCCTATGAGTAAATGGTTGAATAAATTGAATGTCATAAACCTGAATTTATATATGTTTCATATGCTTATAACATGGGGAGTAATGACTTAACACATAATAAGTATAGGTAGTAAACTTATTGAAAGTTAGCAAACGTAGAATTGGTCACTTGAACAATTCATGAACGAATATTGAAGGAAGAGAGGTTTCACATAAAAATATACTGTCCTGACATCTTTTATGATTGGGAGCACTCATTAAAATATGACATGCTAAAGAGTTGATGTTGGACAAGGAAGATAACGTAATGAGTTATGTTTTCTTATATCTGAGATAAAGTATGTTGTCATGGATCCTCTAACATGTTGAGCTTGCCTTTCCCCCTCATGCTAGCCAAAATTCTCAGCACCAAGTAGAGATACTACTTGTGCTTCCAAAATCCTTAAACCAGTTTTGCCATGAGAGTCCACCATATCTACCTATGGATTGAGTAAGATCCTTCAAGTAAGTTGTCATCGGTCCAAAGCAATAAAAATTGCTCTAAATATGTATGACTGATTGGTGTGGGAGAAATAAGCTTTGTACGATCATGTGATGTGGAAGTAATAAAAGCGATGGAATGCATAATAAAGGTTCATATCACAAGGGGCAATATAAAGTGACGTTCTTTCGCATTGAGATTTTGTGCATCCAACCCTAAAAGCGCATGGAAACCTTTGCTTCCCTCTGCGAAGGGCCTATCTTTTATTATTATCTTCTACCTTATGCAAGAGTCATGGTGATCGTCACCTTTCCATTTTAATTTTATCCTTTGGCAAGCCCAGCATGTTGGAAAGAACCTGATATATATATCTAATTGGATGTAGGGGAGCATGAGTTATTATTGTTGACATTACCCTTGAGGTAAAAGGTTGGGAGACGAAACTATAAGCCCCTATCTTTCTCTGTGTCTGATTAAAACTCCATAACCACAAGTATTGCGTGAGTGTTGGCAATTGTGAAAGACTACATGATAGTTGAGTATGTGAAGTTTGCTAAATCAAAGCTCTGACATAGACTCTTCCTGAAAATAGGATGAATTGCAATTGTTTGATGACTGAGTATATTGTTTGTTAGTTTTCAAGAAAGTTTATGATCCATACTTTAAACTTGTGACTTGCTTGTTACTTGCTCATGAAAAGTTTTATGAGATGAGCTATTGTTATGATATGTAATGATGCTAGAAAAAGTGATTGGGATTATCATTGATCAAACTTAAGCACTTACTAGCATTCCACATCAAAACTTATCTTTTTTATCATTTACCTACTCGAGGACGAGCGGGAATTAAGCTTGGGGATGCTTGATACGTCTTCGACGTATCTATAATTTTTGATTGCTCCATGCTATATTATCTACTGTTTTGGACTATTTTGGGCTTTATTTTCCACTTTTATATTACTTTTGGGACTAACCTATTAACCGGAGGCCCAGCCTAAAATTGTTGTTTTTTTTGCCTATTTCAGTATTTCGAAGAAAATGAATATCAAACGGAGTCGAAACGGAACGAAATCAACTGGAGAAGTTATTTTTGGAAGGAAAGCTACCGGATGGACTTGGACCTTACGTCGGGAGATAAGGGAGGTGCTTACGAGGGTGGGGGGCGCCCCCCTAGGGCGTGCCCCCCTGCCTCATGGGGCCCTCGAAGCTCCACCGACATACTTCCTGCACCCATATATACTCTCACACCCTAAAACTTCCAGAACGGAGATTAGATCGGAAGTTCCGCCGCCGCAAGCCTCTGTAGCCACGAGAAAGTCAATCTAGGCCCTCTCCGGCACCCTACCGGAGGGGGCCATCATCACCGGTGGCCATGGAGTATCCCGGAGGGGCCATCATCACCATGAAGGCCAAGGACCAGAGGGTGGAGGCCATGGAGGAGGAAGCACAATGGGGAGAACCTCTCCTCCTCTCTTCCGGTGGCGCCGGAGTGCCATCGGGAGGGGAATCATCGCCACGGTGATCGTCTTCATCAACATCACCATCATCATCACCATCCTCATCTCTTTTACGCGGTCCACTCTCCCGCACCCCGCTATAATCCCTACTTGAACATGGTGCTTTATGCCACATATTATGATCCAATGATGTGTTGCCATCCTATGATGTTTTGAGTAGATATCTTTTGTCTTTGGGTTGATTGATGATCTAGATTGGTATGAGTTGTATGTTTTACTTTGGTGATGTCCTATGGTGCCCTCCGTGTCGCGCAAGCGTGAGGGATTCCTGCTGTAGGGTGTTGCAATACGTTCATGATTCGCTTATAGTGGGTTGCTAGAGTGACAGAAGCTTAAACCCGAGTAAGAGGGATTGTTACGTATGGGAATAAAGAGGACTTGATGCTTTAATGCTATGGTTGGGTTTTACCTTAATGATCTTTAGTAGTTGCGGATGCTTGCTAGAGTTCCAATCATAAGTGCATATGATCCAAGTAGAGAAAGTATGTTAGCTTAGGCCTCTCCCTTATATGAAACTGCAATAGTGATTACCGGTTTTGTTAACAATTGCCTAGCACCTACTTTTATGTTTTAGCTCTCCGATATCATACAAAGTTATCCTCTTCATACCGACAACATAGTTTTATTTCTCGTTGCTAGTTGGAAGCAAACGTTCGGTGCACGTAGAGTCATATCAGCGGCAGATAGGGCTTGAGAGAATATTGATCTTACCTTTAGCTCCTTGTGGGTTCGACACTCGATACTTATCACTTCCACCTTTGGAGAGTGCTACGATGATTCCTTGCACTTGGGGATTATCACCACGCTCGGCAGGCCGAATGGCATGCGAACATAACTATGAGGTGGGCCCTCGCAGTGTCCCACGCATGAAGGCCAGAAGAGCTCCTGAGATGTGGCTCTGTTGAGCCCTGGGATGTTGACGCAGACGCGCAGCCCGCCATCCTCGCCTGGATGGGGAGCCGCGCCAGGTGAGCGGCGGTCGCCGCGCATGGCTCTTGCATCCTGCAGTTCCTGAGTGGTCTTGGCAATGAACTCCTGAGCGCTGGGTGCTCCTCGTCCGGTGTCCTCCTGAGGGAACCGTGTTGCGAAGCATGCCTCCACGTGGTGCCCGAGCGCCTCCCTCGTGATGTTGGCAAGGTCTGAGGCCGTCCAAAAGAGAGCCCCCGAGCCCTGCCCGAGGAGGGCGCTGGGCGCGCCTTCCTATGCAAGGAAGGGAGGCGCCCTAGGCGCGGGTGCTGATCCTGACGTGGCTCCATTCGAGGCGCCGCTACCCTAAGGCCCTGTGCGGAGTATCTGCTTCTTCTTCTTGGGAACGACCTCAGGAGGGTACTATGCTGCATTGTTGTCGGGGTCTTTGATTGATGCCGCTTGGAAGGCACACTCAAGGGAGCACACCGCATCTCTTTCTTCACAGGGGACTGTGATGATCCCGCCGCTTCCTGGCATCTTGAGGACGTTGTAGCCGTGATGTGCCACTCCCATGAACTTGGCCAGGGCCAGATACCCGAGGATGGCGTTGTACGACGGACGGATGTGGGCGACGTCGAAGTAGATAAGCTCGGTGCGGTAGTTGTCACGCTGTCCGAAGGTGACAGGGAGGCGGACCTGCCCTATCGGGGTGGTGGAACCGTCGGTTACTCCTGAGAAAGGCTTGGTAGGCCGAAGCTGATCGTATGACACTTGAAGGTTGTCAAACATCTCGACGGACAGGACATTAAGCCCTGCGCCACCATCGATGAGGGTCTTGGTGACTTGCATGTTGCTGATGACGGGTGAGTAGAGCATCGGGAGGGCGCCAGCGGTGGTCGCGCACTTGAGCTGGTCCGCTGAGCTGAAAGTGATGGCGCACATGGACCACCTGAGCGGGAGCGTGGCCTCGAGCCTGGGGAGGACTGCGTTCACCTCACGAGCAAACTGCTTGAAGATGCTCTGAGAGGCTGGGGCCTGAGCTCCGCCCAAGATGCAGGAGATAGCGCGCGGCTCTTGGAAGCCCCCAGCCCCCTCGTCCTGATGGTGGTTGTCGTTCCTTCTTGGCGGTGGCGGCAGCGGAGGAAGGCCAGCGTTGCCCTGGGGGTGGTCCTCGCGAGGCTGATCCCTCCATGCGCCCTCACGAGGCTGGTCCTACCAGCGATCTTTGCGAGGCCGGTCACGCCACTCCTGGCAAGGTCCACGATCGTTCCAGCGTCCTCCGCCACGTCCTCCTCTTCGGTCGTAGCCCCAGTCGTTGCGCTCGGGGCGTCGACCGAGGCGTCCATCTCGAATGGCCCTGAGCTCTTGACAGTCATTAGTGTTGTGGCTGTGGACGTTGTGGAAGGCACAGAACGGGCAGCTGCTCTTGGATGACTCGGGAAGGTCGCAGCCGCGCTTCGTCTCTGGCTCCGCTGCAAGCACGACCACCCCCTTGCACTTCACGTCCTTGGCCTTGGCCTTCTTCTCCTCGGGGTCGGTAGCTGGGAGCTCGAGGAGGGAAAGGCGTCCTTCCTCAGCTCTTGCGCACTTGGTCGCCAGGTTGAACAACTCCAAGGTTGTGCACAACTCTTCGTGGATGGCGAGCTCCTCCTTCATCTTGACGTCACGGACGCCATCAGAGAACGCGGAGATGATGGCCTTGTCCGTCACCTTGGGGATCTTGAGGCGAACGTTGTTGAAGCGCTGGATGTACTTTTGCAGGGTCTCTCCTGGCTGCTGCTTGATGCGGCGCAGGTCACCAGCGGCCGGAGGGCGGTCGCGAGTGCCCTGGAAGTTGGCGACGAGCGGTCGCGCATCTCGTTCCAGGAGGAGATCGAGCCCGTGGGCAGGTTCAGGAGCCACGAGCGAGCGCCATCCTTGAGAGCCATATGGAACCAGTTCGCCATGACTTTTTCATCGCCGTTGGCCGCCTCGATGCTCAGCTCGTAGAGCTGCAGGAACTGCGCGGGGTCGGGGTGCCGTCGTAGCGAGGAGGCAGATCCGTCTTGAACTTGCCTGGCCATGCGACGCTACACAGCTCAGGAGTGAAGGCGCGGCAGCCCGCGGTGGCCACTGGGACCCTTTGCTATTGCAGAGCCTGCCCTTGATGTCCGCGCACCGCCACGGCAGGCGGCGCACAGTCTTATCGCAGTGGTGCTGGGAGCGCGGAAACGTTCTCTTACAACCGAGGAACTTCTTGGCAGCTTCCTTCTTCTCGCGCGGGCGCCCGGCGCAGTGGGTCACACCGAGGGGCCACACGCCTTGGCGCCAGGACGTCGTCTTGGTGCTGAGGTGGTGGAGGCGCTTCGTGAGCCACGTCGCCCGTTGCTGGCGGAGGGCGAGGCAGCGAGAGGGATGGCGCAGGGGAGCCCCCTGCGGCGCGAACGAGCTCGGCGATGCGGTCCAACCAATCCTCGTAGAGGTCGTCGACGGGGCGGTAGCGCAGTAGCTCGCGTGCCATGAGCAGCGCGGCCTGCGCGTCCGTGGGAGCACGACGGGCGTGAGACGACGAGCCAGCCGGGGTCAGCGACGGAGTGGCGGTGCGGCCGTCTCGCCGCACCGAGGGGTGCAACGAGGATGCTTGTTGCTCGTTTCCCGCCGAGCCGGTGGTGGCGTTGGCGGCGGGTGAAGGAGAACGACGGGGAGGCCCGCCGACACGGGCAGTCTGAGCGACGCGGGCGGCCAGATGCTCAGTGCGGGGTCGACGAGCGTTCGCCATGGATGCGACGAAGCGACGGGATGCAGATCAGCGGAAAGAAAGCTCCGGCGCACCCCTACTTGGCGTGCCAAATGTTGGATTTCGGGTTCCAGCAAAACCCTTGAGGTTCGAACACTGGGGTGCGCACGAAGATCTCTCCCTACCTAACCACGCCCTCAGCCTCACCGTGATCTCAAAGCTTAGCTCGACGAACTCGCAACACAAGAGACACAAGATTTATACTGGTTCGGGCCACCGTTGTGGTGTAATACCCTACTCCAGTGTGGTGTGGTGGATTGCCTCTTGGGCTGAGGATGAACAGTACAAGGGAAGAACAGCCTCCTGAGGAGAGGTGTTCTTGTGCTTGGTGTGTGTGAGGATCGAATGGATCGCGCCTAGGGTCCATTTGGGCTGAGTTGCCTCCTACGGTGGTGGCTAGTCCTATTTATAGAGGCCCTGGTCCTCTCCCCAAATGTTGAGCGGGAAGGGAGCCAACAACGACCAAATTTGAAGGGAGACAACTAGTACAAGTTATCCTGACTAAAGGTGGTCTTCGCCTGCCAAAGGCTCTGGTGGTGACGCCGTCTTGGGCTCCATGGTGACCTTCTTCTTGTCGTCCTACTGGTCTTGGTCTCGTTGCACCGATATGGAAACATTTGCCTGATGCCTCGGAACTCCTCGTCTGCGCTTGCCCCTTTAGCACCAAATGGGAAACGAGGACATTGCATGCACTGGCGCCCGCCTGGCTCCAGTCGTCATGGCTTGCGTCACTTGAACCTCGTGAGGTGTCCCTTGCCTTGATCTCTACGCCCCTCGTGAGCCAGCCGGGTGAGGCCGCTCCCGAAGAGGTCTTGTGTCGTCCGCTTCGCGAGGCTTGGCCTCTCGCGAGGTTCTTGAGTGTTTGCTGGTGAAGATGGGTCATACAGGGCCGCTAGGAGAGCCACGCCGTGGGCCGCAGGCAGGCAAGTCTGGGGACCCCCGTTCCCAGGATGCCAACACCCATCTTGAATGCCTACCATACTAGGACTAATTTTATAGCCAAAGCAAATTACCATGTTGTTCTAAAATACTCTCAAAATAATATAAGTGAAGCATGAGAGATCAATAATTTCTATAAAATAAAACCACCACCGTGCTCTAAAAAATATAAGTGAAGCACTAGAGCAAAATTGTCTAGCTCAAAAGATATAAGTGAAGCTCATAGAGTATTCTAATAAATTCCGATTCATGTGTGTCCATCCCAAAAGGTGTGTACAACAAGGATGATTGTGGTAAACTAAAAAGCAAAGACTCAAATCATACAAGACGCTCCAAGCAAAACACATATCATGTGGTGTATAAAAATATAGCCTCAAGTAAAGTTACCGATAAACGAAGACAAAAGAGGGGATTCCTTCCGGGGCATCCCCAAACTTAGGCTCTTGCCACTCCTTGTTCCATAATCCATCAAATCTTTACCCAAAAACTTGAACTTCACAACACAAAACTCAACAGAAAATCTCATGAGCTCCGTTAGTATAAGAAAACAAATCACCACCTTAAGGTACTGTAATGTACTCATTCTTTATTTATATTGGTGGTAAACCTACTGTATTCCAACTTATCTATGGTTCATACCCCCCGATACTATCCATAGATTCGTCAAAATAAGCAAACAACACACGAAAAACAGAATCTGTCAAAAACAGAACAGTCTGTAGCAATCTGATTTGTTAGAATACTTCTGGAACTCCAAAAATTCTGAAAAACTAGGACAACCTGTATAATTTGTATATTGATCTACTTCAAAAAGAGTTGGTATTTTATCAGGTTCTGGTGAATTTTAACAATTATTTTCATGAGCATAAAGTTTCTTTCTTTTTCAGCAAGATCAAACAACACCCAAGAAGATCCTATTGGTTCTACTTGGCACAAACACTAATTAAAACATTAAACCTCATCTAAAAGTAGGTTAGATGAATTATTTATTACTAAACAGAAACAAAAAGCAAAGAACAAAAATAAAATTGGGTTGCCTCCCAACAAGCGCTATCGTTTAACGCCCCTAGCTAGCCATTGATAATTTTAATGATGCTCACATCAAAGACAAGAATTAAAGCAAAAAGAGAGCATCATAGAACACGTGATAAACACATCTAAGTCTAACATACTTCCTATGGATAGGCATTTTATAGGTAAATAAATTATCAAGACAAGCAAAAACTAGCATATGCAAGAAAGAAGTGAGAAACAATAACAATCTCAACATAACGAGAGTTAATTTAGTAACATGAAAATTTCTACAACCATATTTTCCTCTCTCATAATAATTACATGTGGGACCATATTCAAATTCAACAATATAGCTCTCACATAAAATTTCCTCTACATGATCCACATGCATGCAAAGTTGACACTCTTCCAAAATAGTGGAAATATCATTAACTAAACTCATGACCTCTCCAAACCCACTTTTATCAAAACCTTCATATGATTGAACATTATCAAAATATGTGGGATCTAAAGTTGACACTCTTCCAAACCAACTTTCAGTATTATTGCAAACATTATTATCAATCTCATATTCATCATGGGGCTTAAATAAATTTTCAAGATCATAAGAAGAATCACCCCAATCATGATCATTGCAACAAATAGTAGTCGTAGCAAAACTAGCATCCCCAAGCTTGAGGTTTTGCATATCATTAACACAATTTACATTAAGAGAATTTATAATATCATCATTGGAATCATGCTTTTCATCGAAGGAACTATCAAGTATGGGTGCAATAGCAACGATCTCATGTTTAACATAAGGAACTATAGAAAATTCATCTTCATAAATATTGGTATCATGGCCACAAGAATAGCAAGCATCATGTTCATCAATCGATATTTCAATCAAATCATAGGAATCATAATTATCTATGGATTCATGCATATCATTATTTTCTTCAAAAGCAACGATCATTCTTTCAATAAATTCTTTGACATAGACATTATGAGCATAGTTTTCATAGCAATGTTTAAGTATGTCAAAATTTTCAGATTCGTAGAGAGTACTATCATACTTTTCAATCAAGGAAGCAACTTCATAAGCACCCTTAAAAGCAACAAATTCTTCAATTTGTTCGATATCGTAGTAACTATAAACACCCTTTGCATAAGAAGATAAGATTTCGTTATCATTAAACTCACATAGGTAGGGGAGGTGTTTTTTAGGGTTCTTAGAGCAACAAGTAAAATCATAAATTTCACAAAGATTCCAAGCATAACACAACAATCTGTTTATTTGATCCCATAAGAGTCTCCCTTTTCCAGACAAACAGCGACGCACATAATGAGCATGCTCATCTAAAGATTTCCCATCAACTAGGCTAGTTGGGGTTTCAACACGAGCGCATAAGGATCGAAGATGATCCAAGTAGAACACTTTAAGTGGATCAATATCAATAGATTTTTAGCAAGCGAAGATGCAAGAAAATAGAAGGCACATGGAAACACAAACAAAGATACATACGGAAAGAAGGCAAAGAAAAGGCAAAGGTGAAGTGGGGGAGAGGAAAACGAGAGGCAAATGGCAAATAATGTAATGCGAGGGATAAGAGTTTGTGATGGGTACTTGGTATGTCTTGACTTGTGCGTAGATCTCCCTGGCATTGGCGCCAGAAATCCTTCTTGCTACCTCTTGAGCATGCATTGGTTTTCCCTTGAATAGGAAAGGGTGATGCAGCAAAGTAGCGTAAGTATTTGCCTCAGTTTTTGAGAACCAAGGTATCAATCCAGTAGGAGACTACACGCAAGTCGCCTAGTACCTGCACAAACAAATAAGAACCTTGCAACCAACGCGATAAAGGGGTTGTCAATCCCTTCACGTCCACTTGCAAAAGTGAGATCTGATAAAGATGATAAGATAAATATTTTTGGTATTTTTGTTGTATAGATTGGAAAATAAAGATTGCAAAATAAATAGTAAAATAGAATTGTAGATTGGAAACTTATATGATGTAAAGTAGACCCGAGGGCCATAGGTTTCACTAGTGGCTTCTCTCAAGATAGCATATATTACGGTGGGTGAACAAATTACTGCCGAGCAATTGATAGAAAAACACATAGTTATGATGATATCTAAGGCAATGATCATGCATATAGGCATCACGTTCATGTCAAGTAGACCAAAACGATTCTGCATCTACTACTATTACTCCACACATCGACCGCTATCCAGCATGCATCTAGAGTATTAAGTTCATAAGAACGAAGTAACGCATTAGGCAAGATGATATGATGTAGAAGGATAAACTCAAGCAATATGATATAAACCCCATCTTTTTATCCTCGATGGCAACAATACAATACGTGTCGTTTCCCTTTCTATCACTGGGATCGAGCACCGTAAGATTGAACCCAAAGCTAAGCACTTCTCCCATTGCAAGAAAGATCAATCTAGTAGGTCAAACAAAACCGATAATTCGAAGAGACTTGCAAAGATATCAAATCATGGATATAAGAATTCAGAGAAGAACCAAATAATATTCATAGATAAACAAGTTCATAACCCCACAATTCATCGGATCTCGGCAAACACACCGCAAACAGAGTTACATCAAATAGATCTCCAAGAAGATCGAGGAGAACTTTGTATTGAGATCCAAAGAGAGAGAAGAAGCCATCTAGCTAATAACTATGGACCCGAAGGTCCGTGGTAAACTACTCACACATCATCGGAGAGGCTATGGTGTTGATGTAGAAGCCCTCCATGATCTAATCCCCCTCCGGCAGATCGCCGGAAAAGGCCCCAAGATGGGATCTCACGGGTACAGAAGGTTGCGGTGGTGGAAAAGGTGTTTCGTGGCTCTCCCTGAAGGTTTCGGGGTATAAGAGTATATATAGGCGAAAGAAGTAGGTCGGTAGAGCTGCAACGGGCCCACGAGGGTGGGGGCGCGCTCATCCCCCTCGTGGCTTCCTCGCTGCTTCCTTGACGTCCACTCCAAGTCTCCTAGATTGCGTTTGTTCCAAAAACAATCCTCGCGAAGGTTTCATTCCGTTTGGATTCCGTTCGATATTCCTTTTCTACAAAACACTGAAATAGGCAAAAAAACAGCAATTTGCACTGGGCCTTCAGTTAATAGGTTAGTCCCGAAAATAATATAAAAAGTTATATTAAAGCCCATGAAACATCAAAAATAGATAATATAATAGCATGGAACAATCAAAAATTATAGATACGTTGGAGACGTATCACTTATCAAAGACAAGATTTTTTGCAGTATCTTAATGATTGTTACCTCGTAAACACATGTGTACAAATCCCCTAGTGGGTGGCTTAGCCGCGAATCTGACTCGCCTAAGTTTCAAAAACTACTCCGAGTGGAGAGCAATCCTCCCACTCGGGGGCTTAGCTGCGACCCCGTACTCGCCTGAGTTAAAAAGCTACTTCGAATGGAGAGCAATCCTCCCACTCGGGGGCTTAGCTGCGACCCCATACTCGCCTAAGTTAAAAAAAACTACTCCGAGTGGAGAGCAATCCTCCCACCCGGGGGCTTAGCTGCGACCCCGTACTCGCCTAAGTTAAAAAACTACTCCGAGTGGAGAGCAATCCTCCCACTCGGGGGCTTAGTTGCGGCCTAAGTTAAAAAACTACTCTGAGTCCCACTCAGAGGCTTAGCTGCGACCCCGTATTCGCCCAATTTAAAAAACTACTCCGAGTGCAGAGCAATCCTCCCACTCGGAGGCTTAGCTGCGACTCTGTACTCGCCTAAGTTAAAAAGCTACTCCGAATGGAGAGAAATCCTCCCACTCAGGGGCTAAGCTAATACCCCGTACTCGCCTAAGTTACGAAAATACTCCGAGTTGTGTCACAAGTACAACGTCTGCTCCGTCCCGATTCGCAAGGACGATGAGACGCAGGTCGTGTGTAGCACCTCGTGCTCATGTTCGTAGCCCTCTCATCGGAGCTACGTCACAAGTACAATGCCCGCTCCATTCCGATCCGCAAGGACGGCGAGATGGAGGTCGTGTGCAACACCTCGTGCTCATGTCCGCGATCCTCTCATCAGAGCTACGTCACAAGTACAACGTCCACTCCATCCTGATCCGCAAGGACGACGAGGTGCAGGTTGCGCGCGACCCTCTCTTCAGAGCTGCGCCACAAGCGCAAAGTCTATTCCGAGTGAAGAGTCAAGTTTCACTCGGCGTTAAGAAATCTGAAAGTGGTAAATACAAAGCAACCATATTCGAAGATAAACCAAGTTCGGATAAATCCAGCAAGGTTCAAAACCGCGAACAGAAGTACTCGGGCGTCAGGCCCAAAGGAGTTTAACGGTTACAAAATCACTCGGCATACCGAGGCAAATAAAGTTAAGGCATCAAGTTTTTCACTCGGAAAGAGGAGGACTAGCCGGCTCGACGAACTCATCCAGGTCGATTCCATCTGCAATATGAGTGGCAGCGTCGATGAAGGTCTCCATGAAGGACTGGAACTGAAGCCTCTTGGTGTTGGCAACTTTGATAGCCGCCAGCTTTTCTTCTTTGACTTCTTTGTAGTGGACACGGACCAGAGATAGAGCTACATCAACGCCACACCGAGCAGATGACTTCTTCCATGCCTGCACTCGACCCGGAATTTCATTAAGTCGAGTCATCACAGACTCGAGGTCATTCTGGAATGCCACGCCTAGCCAGAGCTCCATGTCGACCCGCAACACTGCCACCTTTAGTCACGCGAGATAGTCCATAACACTGGCGAGACGAGATTCCAGTCGTAGCACGTTCATCGCGGCTTCGTCCTTGATGGGAGAGTTGATGGGGTCCAAATTTGTCTAGACCCGCCCAGTCTCTTCCTCGAAGTTTGACAGAATTCTGTATGCATAGAAAAATAATGAGTCGATCGTCATACGATGAATTGGCAGTTGCAGAGCAGTCGGAAAAGGGAAAATACCTTCAAGCATAAGGAACATCTTCTTGGCAAGGCTCCCCAGATAAGTCTCCAGCTCGTCCCTCCTTCGAGTGAGATCTATGACTTTGTCAGTCAGGGCCATCCTGTCCTTCTTCAGTTGCACAACTTCCTTTTTTGCTTCACCAATGGCAGTCTTGAGCTTGGCGTTTTCTTCTTCTAACTTACCGACTGAAGCCAGCTTCTTGTCAGCAAGATCAGTTTTTTCTCGCGCTGTCTTCTAGGCCGCTGCGAGGTCGAGGTCCTTCTGCTCCAGAGCCTGCTTCATTTTGTCTAAAGAAATAACATTCTTCAGACGAGCTTGAAGTTGACGACTTTCACTAAGCACATCTGTTGGAGTGGAGTCACTTGGTCTAAAGTTCGAAAAGAAAATATGACAAAACAAATAGTCGACAAGTTGTTACCTCCCATGGCAGTTGCTTCATCCTTAGCTTTTTGCAAATTCTGCTTGGCCAGTTCCAGATCAAGATTGAGCTGAATTTGTTTCTACTCCAATTCAGCGAATTGGGCCCCAAGCTCACAAGATTTCCGCGATCAGCAAACAAGACACGTCAGTCGACAGAAACAAGGATCAATTGCTTTCGAGCGATAAGATACAAGTGCAAGTCATACAGCAAAAGAGAGTTCTAAGACTACTGCCGAATCAAACATTCAACAGTAGTCTCGGGGACTACACCCAGTGGGTGCACTTGGCATGCCCCCACTGGTTCCATTTCGCACTCGACATGGTCTACCCAGTACGAGTGGAAAAAAAAGAGAGACATCATTTGTTCTCAGACCACCCCCGACTGCCCGGAGTCGACCGTGGTCTCAGGGACTACACCCAGTGGGTGCACTTGGCGTGCCCCCACTGGTCTGGGTCCCACTCGGCACGACCTATCTAGACCGAGTGGAAGTATTACAAAGAGACATTTAACAAAGACCCCCGCCGAATCAAACATTCGACAACGGTCTCGGGGACTACACCCAGTGGGTGCACTCTGTGTGCCCCCACTGATTTAAAGATACACTCGACGCGACCTAGTCGACTCAAGTGAAATAATTTTTCAGCAAAAGTTGAAACACCCAGTGGGTGAACAGATGCAAGGTGCAGACTCAGGATAGATGCATATTAAAGGTTTCAAAACGCTCATCCACGGACATGTTACGAATAATAAAGCAGCAGTTTTCAAGTACCATATCCTAATAGAGCAAAGATCAAGCTGAAAGGTCAGTCGGAAATTAACTCACCTGGACATTGGTTTGAAGAGCAGAGCTGGCATCGTAGGAAGCCTTTATAGCTTCATGCACCACCTTCATCTGCTCCATCATAAAGCCTGCTTGGCGTATGGCTTCCTTAGCAGCGCTCACTGGGTCCTCTAGGACATGATGGGTAACAAAGAGCAGAGTTGGTGGAAGAGTCGAAGCAGCCAGGGGGTCTGAGGCATGGAGTTGCACGGACGGGGCAAGGACTTGGGCGGTCGACGCCGAAGGACGATCAATCGACACAGGATTGGCAAAAGAAACAGAAGCCCGAATTGGATCTCCGGATTGCTGGATCACTGTTTCTGGCGCTGCACCCTCCTGCTCGAAGTCATGCCCTTTCTTCCCGTGGTCTTCTGAGGCATGTCTTCGTCGTTGTCTGGAAGGTCAATGACATTTGGTGGTGCTGCAAAAGACTCGACCACAAGAGTACAGTCGACCGATGGTACAATTGACAAAACGAAGGCAAGATTGTAGAATTGTACCCGCTTTGGAAATGACCGCGTCTTTAGTCTCCTCATCATCATGATCCTTGTAATTGTCCATGGAGATCCCAGAAGTAGTGGCACTAAAAGTTTCAGAAATCACTCGGTCAAGTGAGAGAATGAGCCGACGGTAACACAGAAGTTCCCAAGCAAAGCAAAATAGATAAGAGAAATACTTACGTAGAGGCAACTGGAACGTCCACCTTGATCTTGGGTAGAGCCTTCCGAGGCTTCACTGGAGCAACCCTAGGCTGCTTAGCAGCCTTCTCTGATGGTTCTGGAGTTGAGGTCCGAGTGCGCTTGGACGTCTGCAGGTTTGATGGAGCTGCCTTGCCACGCCCACCTGCGGGATCGTGAGTCTGTTTGGAACGATGTTCCGAGCGGCGCGGCGATTCAACCTCCCCGCCACTGCTCGAGTCTTCGTTGTCTTCCTCCCCCTTAGATTCAGACTCATTATCAGCACTCTCGCTAGCGCTTTCCTCTGCTTCCTGGTGTTGTTCGCCATTCGGCATTGAGTACATCTCGATGTAGATCTGCAAGTAGTGTGTTTAGCAAGCATCAGTCAAAATCAAGTGCAATTATAGATTGGAATAAGAAACCACTCGACCCTAAGTTCCAAACCTTGTCCGACTCATGGTCGGTGTCGAATGACTGAATTCCCCTGGAACCCCTGGGGTTGTCCTTGTTCCCAGTTATGCTTCGCAGCCACAGTGCCACCATCTCCTGGGTGACCTCCTCTTGGTGGACCGGAGCGGTGTCATCAGCGCCCGAATACATCCACATCGGATGGTCACGGGCTTGGAGAGGCTAGATGCGTCGACTGAGGAACACTTCCAGCAGATCCATGCCAGTCACTCCCTCCTGGATTAACCTGACAACCTGGTCGACCAGATGTGAAACCTCGCCTTTCTCCTCTGGAGTCACAG
Source organism: Aegilops umbellulata (assembly GCA_032464435.1). Taxonomy (NCBI): domain Eukaryota; kingdom Viridiplantae; phylum Streptophyta; class Magnoliopsida; order Poales; family Poaceae; genus Aegilops; species Aegilops umbellulata. The sequence continues at coordinate 38,803,624 of CP136055.1, read as the reverse complement.
TCAACAAAGAAGGAAGGCGGGTTCACTCCATGGTGAAAGGGGGAAGACCGGTCGACTGACCCGGAGTTGGGATGTCCTTGCAATAAAACCAAGTCGACTGCCATCCGCGGACTGACTCAGGAAGGGTAATAGCAGGAAATTCACTCCTACCTCTGGTCTGGATCCCTAATCCCCGCACAACTGGAGCACATGCGTCTTTTCGTCAGTTGGATGAGCTTTCTTCACTGACTGAGATCGGCAAGTGAAGATATGCTTAAACAAACCCCAGTGCGGGTGACAGCCCAAGAAGTTTTCACACATCGAGATGAATGCAACAAGATATGAGATGGTTTTCGGAGGAAAATGGTTGATTTGGGCACTGAAAAAGTTCAAGAAACCCCGAAGAAAAGGATGCGGAGGCAAAGAAAGACCACGGTCGACATGGGTTGCAAGGAGGACGCGCTCACCCTCTTGAGGTTGACGCTCGGTCTCGCTCCCCGACATCCTCCAAGATCCATGAGCGATCAAGCCCATGCTAGCCAGATCCTCCAGATCTTCTTTCTGGATCGTGGATCGAACCCAATCCCCCTGGATGAAACCGGGCGGCAAACCTGACCTTGACGATGACCCCCAAGTCATCTTCTTTCCCTTCGCCTCTATCGCTGCCTTCTTCAAGCGCTCCAATGCCGCCGTCTTCTCCTTCCCCATGGCGGTGGAACGTGCCCGGGCCGAGCAGAGATGGCGAGTTCGGAGGAAGATGCAGTAGAAGAGCAGAGGAGGAAGAGATAAACTGGGGCGCATTGTGCAACGCGTCGGCCTCGACGCCCTTTATGGGCCTGCCTCCGAGTGGCTGACCCGTGGGCCCACGCGACCCTATCAAATCCCGCAACAGTCGCGCGCTCAATACGCGGAGAAAAAGGCGGCGCAAAAATCAAGGTGTCCCTATCCACCCACTCTGATTACTATGACGCGCTCCGTCCCGTGCGCTTCCCTGAAATTTCGAGTCCCGTGGGATCCAGGAATAGTAGAGCATTCAATGACGCCGAAGATTTCGTTCCATATCAACACTCGAAGATTATTAGTATAGTTCACTCGACGAAAACCTCTCTATCGATCAAGTCGACTGAAACAAGGTTGAAGCTTCAACATAATTCGCAGACTCCAGTAAAATGCCTCCGAAGCATAGAATCGAGTCGGATTCAACTTCAACTCTTTCTTCATTCGGACCTCAATCCATTCGGGGGCTAATGATGATGCCATTAACCTAGGATAGGGTCATAGGCCTAACCTAGACGCCCTACCCAAGGTCACTACCCTAGAGTCAAGAACCTTCAAAGGTCAACATAGGATACCGACTGAAGTAACCATGGAGTGCAATCCACTTAACCATCTACCTCACTCAGATACCCCAATTCCATTCGACCAAGAAGAAGTCACTCGACTATACAAGAAACCACTGGAGTATAGAAGACCCAAAGTCATTCAGGATGGCAAAGATCACGCGATCACTCTGAAGCCTTTAAGATCATTTATAGCTCTTTATTGCTGGCGTTACCAGTAACATCCTGTCTTAATGTACATTGAACCCTGTGTAACGTGGGATGGCTGGGGTCCTGGCGCACTCTATATAAGCCACCCCCTCCTCTGGCACAAGGGTTCACACCCCTTGTAACTCTCATGCATAATCCAGTCGACCAAGCCTCCGGGCACCAAGACATAGGGCTGTTGTAACGCCCTCGATGCGGCTATATCTCCCACTGTCGAAGCACGACTTAGAGGCATAACCGCATTGAAAACAATGTCGCAAGTGAGGTAATCTTCACACAACCCATGTAATACATAAGGGAAAGAGATACATAGTTGGCTTACAATCGCCACTTCACACAATACATGAGTAAAGCATTACATCATACAGATACAATCAAGGTCCGACTACGGAACCAAAATAAAAGAAGACTACCCCAAATGCTACACAGATCCTCGATCGTCCCAACTGGGCTCCACTACTGATCAACTGAAATGAAACAACACAATGAACAAGATCTTCATCGAGCTCCTCCTTGAGCTCGGGTGCGTCACCTGCACGGTTTCATCGGCACCTGCAAACTGGTTTTGGAAGTATCTGTGAGTCACGGGGACTCAGCAATCTCACACCCGCGAGATCAAGACTATTTAAGCTTATGGGTAGGAGAAGGTAGTGAGGTGGAGCTGCAGCAAGCGACTAGCATATCTGGTGTCTAACATACGCAAATGAGAGCGAGAAGAGAAGGCAAAAGCACGGTCGAACAACTATGATCAAGAAGTGATCCTGAAACTACTTACGTCAAACATAACTCCAACACCGTGTTCACCTCCCGGACTCCGCCGAGAAGAGACCATCACGGTTACACACGCGGTTGATGTATTTTAATTAAGATCAACTTCGGGTTTTCTACAACCGGACATTAACAAATTCCCATCTGCCACATAACCGCGGGCACGGCTTTCGAAAGATCAAACCCTGCAGGGGTGTCCCAACTTAGCCCATGATAAGCTCTCGCGATCAACGAAGGATATTCCTTCTCCCCGGGAAGACCCGACCAGTCTCAGAATCCCGGCTACAAGACATTTCGACAGTCATAAAACAAGACCAGCAAAGCCGCCCAATGCGCCGACATCCTGATAGGAGCTGCACATATCTCGTTCTCAGGGCAACACCGGATGAGCTGTCCGTACAACTAAAACCAGACCACAAGTTTCCCCGAGGTGGCGCTGCAAGGGGCTCTAGTTTGGACCAACACTTGGACAAGCATTGGCCCGGGGGGGCTAAATAAAGATGACCCTCGGGCTAGCCGACCCAAGAGAAAGGGATAGGTGGTAGGCAAATGGTAAAACCAATGTTGGGCCTTGCTGGAGGAGTCTTATTCAAAGCGAACTGTCAAGGGGGTCCCATAAATCACCCGACCGCGTTAGGGACGCAAAATCCGGGAATATAACACCGGTATGACGGAAACTAGGGCGGCAAGAGTGGAACAAAACACCAGGCATAAGGCCGAGCCTTCCACCCTTTACCAAGTATATAGATGCATTAATAATATAAGAGATATTGTGATATACCAACAAGTAAACATGTTCCAACAAGGAACAACATCTCCATGTTCCGACAAGGAACAAACTTCATCTTCACCTGCAACTAACAACGCTATAAGAGGGGCTGAGCAAAGCGGTAGCATAGCCAAACAACGGTTTGCTAGGTCAAGGTGGGTTAGAGGCTTGGTTTAACAATATGGGAGGCAAAATAAGCAAGTGGTAGGTATCGCAGCATAGGCATAGCAAAAGAGCGAGCAGCTAGCAAGCAAAGATAGAAGTGATTTCGAGGGTATGGTCATCTTGCCTGCAAAGTTCTCAGAGTTGTCGAAAGCTTGGTCCTCGTAAGCGTTCTCAACAGGTTCCTCGGTCACGTACTCATCTCCCGGCTCTACCCAGAACAAGAACACAAGCAAAGGAACAACTATCAACCACGATGCAATGCGCAAGCAACATGATGCAAAACATGGCATGATATGCGAGATGTGGTATGCAATGCATATGCGTGCTCCGGAAGGAAAAGATGAACAAGGCATAATCTTGGCAAACCAAGTATGCCACTGGAAAGGTGAGGTGATTTCGGTTGAAATCGATATAAAGATCACCGGAACCGGATGCACGGTTTGCAAATGACAAGCAAAACAAGAATGACAAGATTCTGCCATTAACAGCATGATGCCACTTAGCATGCAACAAGAAATTAAGCTACTGCACCAAAACATATCAGCAAAGCATATGGCAGTGATCTACTCAAGATGCTTGACAAAATATGAACACTGAGCTACGGCTAAATCACACCATAACAGGTTCAAACAAGCATGGCAAAAGAGCAAAATATATCAGCTTCACAGACTTGGTGAAATCAACAACATTCCAGAAATTAACATCAGGATGACATGTTTAGAGCCAGCAAACAACATGCTACAGGAACAAAATATATCAGCACAAGGCACGGAAAGAATATACTCAAAGCATAGAACAAAAGTCTCTTACTGACCATGATCCAAAAAGGACAAGAAAATATACTAGCACCCATGTCAATTAAGCAAGTTTCGTTACAGATTTCAGACTTAGCAGAAAACTGGACATGTCAAAAACAGATAGCAAGTAGGCATGTTTACGAGCTCGATGCACTCACTACAGAGCCTTGCATGATAAACTAAGCATACACCCATCAAGAAGACATGGCATATAAGCTATACATGGCAAGAAAAACATCATAGCATGCAAGGATCAACTACAACAACCTTGGCAATATTGAATAACATGTAAACAATCTGCTAGGAACATTTTATAGCAAAAGTAGAGCAAGATTAAGACATGCTATAGCACTCCATAATTACAAACAAGGGCATGAATGGATAGAGAAAATCCATATGTTCAAAACACCCTTACTGATCATGCTCAAAAGAGGCATAGATCTCTCTGAAACAACATGAACACATGGCATAAAAATAACAGCAGGACATGACAGTAAAATTACAAAGTCTCTGAAATCAGCAACATTATGATCCCTAGTTTGCATGCTTGTGCTAGTCACCACAAGGATCACAAAAATACATGGCATACACCCCTGGAAAGATAGCATGGCATATTACAAAACACATGTAGGACTCAAGTTCATAGGGTGCACACATCAATCATGGCAAAATGACAAAAGTGCATGTACTGAAACAGATCTGAAACTAACATCACATATTCCTCTTCTAACAGCATTTCGGGCATCAAGATGAGCTCAACTGAAAATGATGCTATGAGATGAAATGATTTACTCGTCAAGTCGAACAATTTGACATATTACACGCAGAAACGGAGTAGTATGCAGCAAGTTATGATGCGATGAACATGGCATGATAATGTCAAAATACAGGGACTTAGAGAAAATCTCACCCCGGGAAAGTGGACGGGGACGAACGGGACGGAGACATCCAGGGCAGGGAAGGCGCGTTTGGTAGAAGTGACCGGTGGATCTGGTCCCGGTTGACCAGATCCGGGCGAGGAAGGCGGCGGGGTGCTCCGGCGAGCGGCGTGGTGGCCGGAGACGGGGGAGCACACCGGCGTGGCGGTGGGTCGCGGTGCGGCGCGGCGTCGGCGAGCGGAGGCGATGGCGGCGATGGGCGCGGCGCACGGCGGCGAGGCGAGAGGCGGCGGCACTCGCGGGACGCGCGAGCGGCGGAGCGGTTGCTGGTGGCGGGGTCGGGCGGCGCAGGCGGGCGGTGGTGCGACGACGCGGCGGCGACGAACGGCGGACGCGGGCGGCTCTCGGCATGGGAGCCCGCGGGAGGCGGCGGCGCGACGAACCGGGCCGGGGGGGCCGGATCCAGGCCTGCCGGGCCTGTGCGGGCGCGGAGGAGAGAGAAGGCCGGCGGACGGGTGAGGTGGCGGCGCCCGGTTGGCTCGCGGCGGCGGCGGGGTGACGTGGCGGCTTGTGGTTGGCCGGAGCGACGTGGAGGCTGCGATGGACACGTCCGGTGCGGCGTGGACGCGTCCGGCGGCGCGGGGAGGAGCGGGTCTAGGGTTTGATCTGCGCGAGAAATTTGGAGGGAGACACATATTTATAGGTAGAGGGAGTTAGGAGACTCCAAATGAGGAGTGGTTTTCGGCCACGCGATCATGATCGAACGACCGAGAGGATGGAGGGGGTTAGGATGGGTTTTGGGCCACTTTGAAGGGGTTGTGGGCTGCAACACACACGAGGCTTTCACGGTTATCCGGTTAACCGTTGGAGTATCAAACGGACTCCAAATGGCACGAAACTTGACAGGCGGTCTACCGGTGGTATACCAAGGCCGCTTGGCAAACCTCGGTCCATTCCAAGACAGTTAAATACCTGCTCACGGAAAAAGGTAAAAGGGGACGCCGGGGAACATAGGAGTGCCGGATTGCAAAACGGACAACGGGGAAAATGCTCGGATTCATGAAACGAACACGTATGCGAATGCGATGCACATGATGACATGATATGAAATGCATGACAAGGACAAAATGCAAAAGAAGGAAAACCCAACCATGGAGGGAATATCATATCGCATCTCCGGAAAAGGCAAGAGTTGAAGTTACGAATATGGAAAGTTGTATCCGGGGCGTTACAACACTCCACCACTACGAGAGAATCTCGTCCCGAGATCTAGGATGGCACCGGAAGGAAAAACGGGGAAGAAGAGGAAGAGGTAAAACTAAGTTGCTTCTTTGGCAAACGAGTGAAACCACGAACCTTGAGAGGTTACAAAGCTTGAAGAAATGACACGACAGAGGTAAACAAAATTTAAAACACTCCGTTAGATAAGAGGAACATGGGATACGACGAGAACCAAGAGGTTAAGTGACAAGGTAGATATTGAAACCACTCTGGTTAAAACAAGATAGAGAAGGAATAAGAATGACATGATTTGGGCAGCACTCCGACTGAAAATGGAAGGGATTTGAACATGATCTTGACAAGATGAGAGAATACTTGCTGAAATTAACAACACACTGCCTCCGGAACTATTAAAAGAATGGTACAAAGGGTAAGAAAGATTCCAAATAGCACTCCGGTTGAGAAGAGAGGATAAACTTGATAAGATGATAGAACTAGAGTGAAGGACACGACACTCCGGTTGAATGGATAAGCAAAAGCAAAGAACATGATCCTCACCATTCGAGATGATGAGTGAAGAGAACAACATCACAATGCCTCCGGAAGAAAGAAAGAATGGAATGACATGAATGGAGAGAAACAAGATCTTGAGAGAGCACGCTTACAACAAATGCTAGAACGGAGTTGTTGGATTATCAACAACGAAAGGATAAGCTTGATGTGGGCTTATGGAAGACAACTCAAAATTATGAGGTGACAAACGGCCATTAAAGGAAGCCATTGGTTTGAGTAAGAGCACCAAGGCGATGAAAAACTTCTTTCACCAAGAGGAGAAGGAGAAACTTGGATCATTAATAAGCACCATAATTAGCAACATTCCTTAGGGAAGGCTTTAGGTGAAATCTTTACCAAGATAACTCCAATGGAGGGATTGATGGATTTAAATACCTCATTCTTGACAACATGTGAATCATGAAGCACGAGGATAAATTGCCAAGGATGACATAACACCACCTCAAAAGATATTGATGGAAAGAATTGCACCTCGCAATGCAAGATGAAGAATACTTGAACTCCTCAAGACAAAACATGTGTTGAACACCATGTTTATTTTAGAGTATAGCTTGGTGGATCTTAATTTCGAGAGAAATCTTGAAGAACAATTGAAGAATGAAAAGAATCCTTGACGAACCACCATGTAGAGCCTCCATGAAGAACACCGGTAATGAAAGGATGATAAAAAGAAAGAGAAGTTGAAAACACAAGGTGAAGCCTTGCAGTGATAAGATGAAGCTTTGAAATGATATAACCGAGAAAACTTGGAACTCCGGAAGGAAAGATGAACAAATGAAAACAAGAATTTGAAGAACCTCCGGAATAAGGAATATAATTTACTCGATGAAACAAGAATAAGAATTACATTATGCTTATCCTTCACCAATTTAAATTGATGACAAGCAATGGATTTGGCATACTACTTATTCTCGTAGAAAAGATTAAGAGAGATATAGCGCAAACTTGAGAAGGTCTTCAACGAACCACTGGTAGGATTGGAACGAATGAATGAATTGGTATGATATCAACGGAAGAGGAATGTTGAACGAAACACCGTAAAAATTGAAAATGAACGAAGATGCTTGCTAGGATTTAGATACATGAGAACGAAGAGATCATGAACTGACTAGAGAATATTGAATGATGCACCGGTATGATTTTGAAAACAAGAGCTGAAAGCTGAGAATGAGGAATTATGAAATGATGGCCTTCGGGGAAAAGAAATGGAAACAACTCATGAAATGCTCCGGATGGGTGAAAAGAATTCTCGCAATCGAAAACAATTATGAGAGGACGGCATCAAGCTAGAACCATTAATCTTGAAGAGAATGGAGCAAAATATAATAAAAACTCTTCTTCGGTCTTCAAATGTTGAAAATGACGATGAGAAACACCATGAATTGTTGAGGCACTCCGGAATGAAAAATAGAAAGGTTAAATCAACGATGAAAGAATTTGAAAGATCTTGGAGAAAGACATTTGACTGATGATAATTCATTCTTACGTCAAAATTGGAAAAACATTTGAGAATAACTCCGGGAAAGTTAGAAGAGTCAGGTAAGATCCTGAAAAAAGACCTGTGGGTTAGGGCCCACTCAAAAGAAACACCGTTGAACGATTGCTTGAAAAGAGAGATTGCACCGGTTGAATTAAATAGCTTGAATGAGATAGCGTCCTCAAAAGAACTTGAGTGAATTGAGAATGGAAACTTGAATCTTCTGACATATCTTCAGCACTCCGAAACAAATGAATAGTGAGAAGTGGATGATTAAGAGATACACCGGTACGAGAAAAACATTTGAAATGAGGAAAGGATATGATCGATAAAGATTGAATTGAATCCACCGGAGAAGAAAAGAATGACGAATGATGAACTTGAAACTCCTGACCATCTTCATGATAAACACCGGATAAGAACATTGAAGGAAATAATGAAAAAAAAACTTCCATCAATAAAAAGGATACTTGATTGAGAAATCTGAGTCCTTGAAGAAATAAGGGTGGGAGGGTGGGAAAACAAAGACAACTTGGGTCGGATGAAACGAACACCGTTGAGAAAACCAAGAATTGGTCTTGCACAAATTGAAAAGATCGGGTTAACTTGAAGAGAAGCACACCGGTTGGACACGAATTGGCGTGACAACCTCGATGATCAAGAAGGATTAGTATTCACATAGAAATATGAGAACACCGCTTAGAATAAGGTATGGAATCAACATTTGACATCGAAGCAACTCGAATACCACAAATAAAATAAAACAAAGGATTGGCTTGCAGAATAAACCGGAACAAATACATATGATAGAGATTTACCCAATCCCATATCATGCATCTGTCAGAAAGATATTCTAGGAGCTACTTGAATTCCCACCTATAAACTCCCGAAACTTTCTGGTTATGCAATCTGGTGTTGGGGATACAGGGGACACAAAATATATCACCCAAACTAACAATACCTATATCCAGCTGTATCCATCCTTCAACACATAACCAAGAAACCTTCGGAAATCGTTTACCTCAACCTTCGAAAAGCATCCGTTATACGAGTTATGGCAATACTCCTGCACTCGCCTCAGTACTGGGCTATCAGGGTTATCTCACCAACAACTGTACAAAAGAGATTTTCGATGTCGGCGTACTAAACTCAGGTATTCCAAAACTGCAACGATAAAATTATGACGATAACACCTCAGAGCTCAACTCCCCGGGACACTTCCACTAAACCCCTGCTGACAGGAGGCACCAAGACAATGTTGTCATCACAAAACCATCGGAACGATTCTAAGATACCCGCGTGATCCTAAATTTTTTTAGTGAAATTTGAGAAGAGAAGAGTCAAAACTCTACGTCAGGATGCCTTACCAGAGCGATGAGGAGACTGGGAAGTAAAAAGAATTCCTAAACTCTTCGATATATAATTCCTAAATGACTCAAAACATTTTTCTAGACATAACTCGGCCGCTAAAAACGATCAATCAGTGGGGGCTCCTAAGGTCGGGAAAGGCTCTGATTACCAACTTGTAACGCCCTCGATGCGGCTATATCTCCCACGTGTCGAAGCACGACTTAGAGGCATAACCGCATTGAAAGCAATGTCGCAAGTGAGGTAATCTTCACACAACCCATGTAATACATAAGGGAAAGAGATACATAGTTGGCTTACAATCGCCACTTCACACAATACATGAGTAAAGCATTACATCATACAGATACAATCAAGGTCCGACTACGGAACCAAAATAAAAGAAGACTACCCCAAATGCTACACAGATCCCCGATCATCCCAACTGGGCTACACTACTGATCAACTGAAATGAAACAACACAATGAACAAGATCTTCATCGAGCTCCTCCTTGAGCTCGGGTGCGTCACCTGCACAGTTTCATCGGCACCTGCAAACTGGTTTTGGAAGTATCTGTGAGTCACGGGGACTCAGCAATCTCACACCCGCGAGATCAAGACTATTTAAGCTTATGGGTAGGAGAAGGTAGTGAGGTGGAGCTGCAGCAAGCGACTAGCATATCTGGTGTCTAACATACGCAAATGAGAGCAAGAAGAGAAGGCAAAAGCACGGTCGAACAACTATGATCAAGAAGTGATCCTGAAACTACTTACGTCAAACATAACTCCAACACCGTGTTCACCTCCCGGACTCCGCCGAGAAGAGACCATCACGGTTACACGTGGTTGATGTATTTTAATTAAGATCAACTTTGGGTTTTCTACAACCGGACATTAACAAATTCCCATCTGCCACATAACCGCGGGCACGGCTTTCGAAAGATCAAACCCTGCAGGGGTGTCCCAACTTAGCCCATGATAAGCTCTCGCGATCAACGAAGGATATTCCTTCTCCCCGGGAAGACCCGATCAGTCTCGGAATCTCGGCTACAAGACATTTCGACAGTAATAAAACAAGACCAGCAAAGCCGCCCGATGCGCCGACATCCTGATAGGAGCTGCACATATCTCGTTCTCAGGGCAACACCGGATGAGCTGTCCGTACAACTAAAACCAGACCACAAGTTTCCCCGAGGTGGCGCTGCAAGGGGCTCTAGTTTGGACCAAGACTTAGACAAGCATTGGCCCGGGGGGGCTAAATAAAGATGACCCTCGGGCTAGCCGACCCAAGGGAAAGGGATAGGTGGTAGGCAAATGGTAAAACCAATGTTGGGCCTTGCTGGAGGAGTCTTATTCAAAGCGAACTGTCAAGGGGGTCCCATAAATCACCCGACCGCGTTAGGGACGCAAAATCCGGGAATATAACACCGGTATGACGGAAACTAGGGCGGCAAGAGTGGAACAAAACACCAGGCATAAGGCCGAGCCTTCCACCCTTTACCAAGTATATAGATGCATTAATAATATAAGAGATATTGTGATATACCAACAAGTAAACATGTTCCAACAAGGAACAACATCTCCATGTTCCGACAAGGAACAAACTTCATCTTCACCTGCAACTAACAACGCTATAAGAGGGGCTGAGCAAAGCGGTAGCATAGCCAAACAACGGTTTGCTAGGTCAAGGTGGGTTAGAGGCTTGGTTTAACAATATGGGAGGCAAAATAAGCAAGTGGTAGGTATCGCAGCATAGGCATAGCAAAAGAGCGAGCAGCTAGCAAGCAAAGATAGAAGTGATTTCGAGGGTATGGTCATCTTGCCTGCAAAGTTCTCAGAGTTGTCGAAAGCTTGGTCCTCGTAAGCGTTCTCAACAGGTTCCTCGGTCACGTACTCATCTCCCGGCTCTACCCAGAACAAGAACACAAGCAAAGGAACAACTATCAACCACGATGCAATGCGCAAGCAACATGATGCAAAACATGGCATGATATGCGAGATGTGGTATGCAATGCATATGCGTGCTCCGGAAGGAAAAGATGAACAAGGCATAATCTTGGCAAACCAAGTATGCCACTGGAAAGGTGAGGTGATTTCGGTTGAAATCGATATAAAGATCACCGGAACCGGATGCACGGTTTGCAAATGACAAGCAAAACAAGAATGACAAGATTCTGCCATTAACAGCATGATGCCACTTAGCATGCAACAAGAAATTAAGCTACTGCACCAAAACATATCAGCAAAGCATATGGCAGTGATCTACTCAAGATGCTTGACAAAATATGAACACTGAGCTACGGCTAAATCACACCATAACAGGTTCAAACAAGCATGGCAAAAGAGCAAAATATATCAGCTTCACAGACTTGGTGAAATCAACAACATTCCAGAAATTAACATCAGGATGACATGTTTAGAGCCAGCAAACAACATGCTACAGGAACAAAATATATCAGCACAAGGCACGGAAAGAATATACTCAAAGCATAGAACAAAAGTCTCTTACTGACCATGATCCAAAAAGGACAAGAAAATATACTAGCACCCATGTCAATTAAGCAAGTTTCGTTACAGATTTCAGACTTAGCAGAAAACTGGACATGTCAAAAACAGATAGCAAGTAGGCATGTTTACGAGCTCGATGCACTCACTACAGAGCCTTGCATGATAAACTAAGCATACACCCATCAAGAAGACATGGCATATAAGCTATACATGGCAAGAAAAACATCATAGCACGCAAGGATCAACTACAACAACCTTGGCAATATTGAATAACATGTAAACAATCTGCTAGGAACATTTTATAGCAAAAGTAGAGCAAGATTAAGACATGCTATAGCACTCCATAATTACAAACAAGGGCATGAATGGATAGAGAAAATCCATATGTTCAAAACACCCTTACTGATCATGCTCAAAAGAGGCATAGATCTCTCTGAAACAACATGAACACATGGCATAAAAATAACAGCAGGACATGACAGTAAAATTACAAAGTCTCTGAAATCAGCAACATTATGATCCCTAGTTTGCATGCTTGTGCTAGTCACCACAAGGATCACAAAAATACATGGCATACACCCCTGGAAAGATAGCATGGCATATTACAAAACACATGTAGGACTCAAGTTCATAGGGTGCACACATCAATCATGGCAAAATGACAAAAGTGCATGTACTGAAACAGATCTGAAACTAACATCACATATTCCTCTTCTAACAGCATTTCGGGCATCAAGATGAGCTCAACTGAAAATGATGCTATGAGATGAAATGATTTACTCGTCAAGTCGAACAATTTGACATATTACACGCAGAAACAGAGTAGTATGCAGCAAGTTATGATGCGATGAACATGGCATGATAATGTCAAAATACAGGGACTTAGAGAAAATCTCACCCCGGGAAAGTGGACGGGGACGAACGGGACGGAGACATCCAGGGCAGGGAAGGCGCGTTTGGTAGAAGTGACCGGTGGATCTGGTCCCGGTTGACCAGATCCGGGCGAGGAAGGCGGCGGGGTGCTCCGGCGAGCGGCGTGGTGGCCGGAGACGGGGGAGCACACCGGCGTGGCGGTGGGTCGCGGTGCGGCGCGGCGTCGGCGAGCGGAGGCGATGGCGGCGATGGGCGCGGCGCACGGCGGCGAGGCGAGAGGCGGCGGCACTCGCGGGACGCGCGAGCGGCGGAGCGGTTGCCGGTGGCGGGGTCGGGCGGCGCAGGCGGGCGGTGGTGCGACGACGCGGCGGCGACGAACGGCGGACGCGGGCGGCTCTCGGCATGGGAGCCAGCGGGAGGCGGCGGCGCGACGAACCGGGCCGGGGGGGCCGGATCCAGGCCTGCCGGGCCTGTGCGGGCGCGGAGGAGAGAGAAGGCCGGCGGACGGGTGAGGTGGCGGCGCCCGGTTGGCTCGCGGCGGCGGTGGGGTGACGTGGCGGCTTGTGGTTGGCCGGAGCGACGTGGAGGCTGCGGTGGACACGTCCGACATGGCGTGGACGTGTCCGGCGGCACGGGGAGGAGCGGGTCTAGGTTTGATCGGCGCGAGAAATTCGGAGGGAGACACATATTTATAGGTAGAGGGAGTTAGGAGACTCCAAATGAGGAGCGGTTTTCGGCCACGCGATCGTGATCGAACGACCGAGAGGATGGAGGGGGTTAGGATGGGTTTTGGGCCACTTTGAAGGGGTTGTGGGCTGCAACACACACGAGGCTTTCACGGTTACCCGGTTAACCGTTGGAGTATCAAACGGACTCCCAATGGCACGAAACTTGACAGGCGGTCTACCGGTGGTATACCAAGGCCGCTTGGCAAACCTCGGTCCATTCCAAGACAGTTAAATACCTGCTCATGGAAAAAGGTAAAAGGGGACGCCGGGGAACATAGGAGTGCCGGATTGCAAAACGGACAATGGGGAAAATGCTCGGATTCATGAAACGAACACGTATGCGAATGCGATGCACATGATGACATGATATGAAATGCATGACAAGGACAAAATGCAAAAGAAGGAAAACCCAACCACGGAGGGAATATCATATCGCATCTCCGGAAAAGGCAAGAGTTGAAGTTACGAATATGGAAAGTTGTATCCGGGGCGTTACAACACTCCACCACTACGAGAGGATCTCGTCCCGAGATCTAGGATGGCACCGGAAGGAAAAACGGGGAAGAAGAGGAAGAGGTAAAAATAAGTTGCTTCTTTGGCAAACGAGTGAAACCACGAACCTTGAGAGGTTGCAAAGCTTGAAGAAATGACACGACGGAGGTGAACAAAATTTAAAACACTCCATTAGATAAGAGGAACATGGGATACGACGAGAACCAAGAGGTTAAGTGACAAGGTAGATATTGAAACCACTCCGGTTAAAACAAGATAGAGAAGGAATAAGAATGACATGATTTGGGCAGCACTCCGACTGAAAATGGAAGGGATTTGAACATGATCTTGACAAGATGAGAGAATACTTGCTGAAATTAACAACACACTGCCTCCGGAACTATTAAAAGAATGGCACAAGGGGTAAGAAAGATTCCAAAACCTTGCGTGCATGATGTCATGATATGAAATGCATGACAAGGACAAAATGCAAAAGAAGGAAAACCCAACCACGGAGGGAATATCATTTCGCATCTCCGGAAAAGGCAAGAGTTGAAGTTACGAATATGGAAAGTTGTATCCGGGGCGTTACAGCTGTTACTTCCCCCGAGAAGGGCCTGAACTCGTAAACCTTGCGTGCATGATGTCTACTACGCAACCTTCTTTTTGTAGACGTCGTTGGGCCTCCAAGTGTAGAGGTTTGTAGGACAGTAGCAAATTTCCCTCAAGTGGATGACCTAAGGTTTAGCAATCCGTGGGAGGCGTAGGATGAAGATGTTCTCTCTCAAGCAACCCTGCAAACAAATAACAAAGAGTCTCTTGTGTCCCCAACACACCCAATACAATGGTAGATTGTATAGGTGCACTAGCTCGGCAAAGAGATGGTGATGCAAGTGCAATATGGATGGTAGATATAGGTTTTTGTAATTTGAAAATATAAAAACAGCAAGGTAACTAATGATAAAAGTGAGCGGTATTGCAATGCTAGGAAACAAGGCCTAGGGTTCATACTTTCACTAGTGCAAGTTCTCTCAACAATAATAACATAATTGGATCATATAACTATCCCTCAACATGCAACAAAGAGTCACTCCAAAGTCACTAATAGCGGAGAACAAACGAAGAGATTATGGTAGGGTACGAAACCACCTCAAAGTTATTCTTTCCAATCAATCCGTTGGGCTATTCCTATAAGTGTCATAAACAGCCCTAGAGTTCATACTAGAATAACACCTTAAGACACAAATCAACCAAAACCCTAATGTCAACTAGATACTCCAACGTCACCTCAAGTGTCCGTGAGTATGATTATATGATATGCATCACACAATCTCAGATTCATCTATTCAACCAACACATAGAACCTCAAAGAGTGCCCCAAAGTTTCTACCGGAGAGTCAAGATGAAAATGTGTGCCAACCCTATGCATAGGTTCATGGGCGGAACCCGCAAGTTGATCACCAAAACATACATCAAGTGAATCACGTGATATCCCATTGTCACCACAGATGCGCACGGCAAGACATACATCAAGTGTTCTCAAATCATTAAAGACTCAATCCGATAAGATAACTTCAAAGGGAAAACTAAATCCATTACAAGAGAGTAGAGGGGGAGAAACATCATAAGATCCAACTACAATAGCAAAGCTCGCGATACATCAAGATCGTATCACCTCAAGAACACGAGAGAGAGAGAGAGAGAGAGAGATCAAACACATAGCTACTGGTACATACGCTCAACCCTGAGGGTGAACTACTCCCTCCTCGTCATGGAGATCGCCGGGATGATGAAGATGGCCACCGGTGAGGGATCCCCCCCTCCGACAGGGTGCCAGAATAGGGTCCTGATTGGTTTTTGGTGGCTACAGAGGCTTGCGGCGGCGGAACTCCCGATCTCTTCTGTTCCCTGAAGGTTTTAGGGCATATTGGTATATATAGGAGGAAGAAATACGTTAGGGGAGCCACGAGGGGCCCACGAGGGTGGAGGGCGCACCCGGGGGGTGAGCGCGCCCCCCTGCCTCGTGCCTTCCTTGTTGCTTCCTTGACGTGGACTCCAAGTCTCCCGGGTTGCTTTCCTTCCAAAAATAACTTCTCCAGAAGGTTTCATTCCGTTTCGACTCCGTTTGATATTCTTTTTCTTCAAAACACTAAAACAAGGGAAAAAACAGGAGCTGGCACTAGGCTCTGGGTCAATAGGTTAGCCCCAAAAATGATATAAAAGTGCATAGCAAAGCCCATAAAACATCCAAGATGGATAATATAATAGCATGAATACTTCATAAATTATAGATACGTTGGAGACGTATTAGCATCCCCAAGCTTAATTCCTGCTCGTCCTCGAGTAGGTAAATGATAAAAGAAATAATTTATGAAGTGTGAATGCTAACAGGTGCATAAGTTTGATCAATGATAATTTCAATCACCTTTACTAGCATCATTATATGTCATAACAGTAGTTCAACTCATAGAACTTTTCATGATCAAGTAACAAACTATTCACATGTTAAAGTATAGAACATAAACTTTCTTGAAAACTAACAAACCGTGTTATTAGTCATCAAACAATTACAATTCATCTTATTTTCAGGAAGAGTCTATGTCAGAGCTTTGATTCAGCAAACTTCACATACTCAACTATCATTTAGTCCATGATTGCTACCACTCAAAGCATATTTTTAGAACAAATAGTATTCATCGAACACAGAGAAAGATATGGGCTTAATGTTTAGCCTCCCAACCTTTTACCTCAAGGGTAATGTCAACAGTAATAATTCATGCTCCAATATATTTGAATGGCCATATATGCTTAGATCTTTCCATCACATGATGTTTGCCAACTAAAGAGTAGGTTGGAATGAGAAGGAATACTACTAACTCTTGCATAAAAGTAAAAGATAGGCCCTTCGCAGAGGGAAGCAGGGATTTGCAGAGGTGCCAGAGCTCGAAGAAAAAACAGAGATGAAAATAATTTCAAGAGGTATGCTTTCATTGTCAACATAACGACCAAGAGTTCCCAATATCTTCCATACTACATACATTATAGGCGATTCCCAAACAGAAAGGTAAAGATTTTTACTCCCCCTCCACCAACAATCATCAATCCATGGCTTGCCCGAAACAACGGGTGCCTCCAACTAACATCAAACCTAGGGGAGTTTTGTTTGCAATTATTTTTTATTTGATTTCGATCTTTTGATCATGGGACTGGGCATCCCAGTTACCAACCATTTTCTCGCGAATGATGAGCGGAGTCCACTCATCATGAGAATAACCCACCTAGCATGGAAGATACTGCTAGCCCCTAGTCGCTACATGAGCGATTCGGGCATACAAAACAGATTATTATTTGAAGGTTTAGAGTTTGGCACATGCAAATTTACTTGGAACGGCAAGTAAATACCACATATAGGTAGATATTGTGGACACTCATGGAAGGAACTTGGTTCAAGGATTTTGGATGCACAAGCAGTATTCCCGCTTAGTACAGATATTTTGGCTAGCAAAGGATTCTAAATAGCAAGCACCACATGTTAGAGGATCCATAACAATATGACTTCTATACAAATACACTCAAGCATAACTCATTATGTTGTCTTCCTTGTCCAACTTCAACTAATTTGCTCAGGATTGAAAATAATTAATGGGGCTCACAATCATAGAAGATGTCCAAGATAGTATATTTATATGTGAAATCTCTCTTCCTTCAATATTCTTTCATGAATTGTTCAAGTGACCAATACAATGTTTGCTAACCTTCAATAAATTTACCACCTCTACTTCTTATATGTGAAGGCATTACTCCCCATGGGATAAGCATATGAAACATATAAAATTCAGATTTATGACATTCAAATCATTCAACCATTTACTCATAGGATATAAATGAAGCACACGAGTAAATGACAAACTACTCCCAAAACATATAAGTGAAGATCAATGAGTAGTTAAATAATTGTGTAGCTATGTGAAGACTCTCTATCATTTAAGAATTTCAGATCTTGTGATATTATTCAAACAGCAAGCAAAGCTAAAGAAAATAAAATGACGCTCCAAGAAAAACACATATCATATGGTGAATAAAAATATAGCTCCAAGTAAAGTTACCGATGAACGAAGATGAAAGAGGGGATGCCATCCGGGGCATCCCCAAGCTTAGACGCTTGGATATCCTTGAATATTACCTTGGGGTGCCTTGGGCATCCCCAAGCTTAGGCTCTTGCCACTCCTTATTCCGTAGTCCATCGTATCTTTACCCAAAACTTAAAAACTTCACAACACAAAACTTAACAAAAAAACTCATGAGCTCTGTTAGCGAAAGAAAACAAAACACCACTTCAAGGTACTGTAATGAACTCATTCTTTATTTATATTGGTGTTAAACCTACTGTATTCCAAATTCTCTATGGTTTATAAACTATTTTACTAGCCATAGATTCATCAAAATAAGCAAGCAACACAATGAAAACAGAATCTGTCAAAAACAGAACAATCTGTAGTAATCTGTATCAAACGTATACTTATGGAACTCCAAAATTTCTAAAATAAATTGGTGGACCTGATTAATTTGTCTAGTAATCATCTGCAAGAATAATCAACTAAATATCACTCTCCAGTAAAAAGTTGAAGCAAATCTCGTGAGCGCAAAAGTTTCTGTTTTTTACAGCATGACCATAAAGACTTCACCCAAGTCTTCTCAAAGGTTCTACTTGGCACAAACACCAATTAAAACACAAAACCACATCTAAAAAGAATCTAGATGGATTATTTATTCCTAAACAGAACCAAAAAGCAAGAAACTAAAATAAAATTGGGTTGCCTCCCAACAAGCGCTATCGTTTAACGCCCCTAGCTAGGCATGATGATTTCAATGATGCTCACATAAGACATAAGAATTGAAACATAAAGAGAGAATCATGAAGAATATGACTAGCACATTTAAGTCTAACCCACTTCCTATGCATAGTGATTTTGTGAGCAAACAACTTACGGGAACAAGAATCAACTTGCATAGGAAGGTAAAACAAGCATAACTTCAAGATTTTAAGCACATAGAGAGGAAACTTGATATTATTGGAATTCCTACAGTCATATATTCCTCCCTCATAATAATTTTCAGTAGCATCATGAATGAATTCAACAATATAACCAGCACCTAAAGCATTATTTTCATGATCTACTTGCATAGAAAATTTACTACTCTCCGCATAAGCAAAATTCTTCTCATTCGGAATAGTAGGAGTATCATAAGAGACTTGAATACTATAAATTGTTTCCACATTAAAAGAGTAATGTTCAGAAAAATGGTAATCACAATCATGACAAGTTTTATAAATATAATCATTACTACTTTTTATAGCATAAGTTTTATCACAATAATCATCATAAGTAGCCACTTTGTTCTCATCATAATCAATTGAAACCTCTTCCGAAATAGTGGATACATCACTAAATAAAGTCATGACCTCTCCAAATCCACTTTCATAAATATTATAAGATTCAACATCCTCCAAAATAGTGGGATCATTACTTCCTAAAGTTTACACTCTTCCAAACCCACTTTCATCAATATAATCATAAGTAGGAGGCATGCTATCATCATTATAAATTTGCATATCGAAACTTGAGAGGCTAAAAATATCATCTTCATTAGACATAGCATCCCCAAGCTTGGAACAAACATTAATTTCAGCAAATATATTCTCAAATATGTCATCCTCATCAAACATAGCTTCCCCAAGCTTGGGCCTTTTCATATCATAAGCATAATCACTCTCATCATTAATAGTATGGATAACACCAATAGTATAGCAATTATCATATTATTCCAAGCAAGTGCCAAAAAGATTTTCAAGATCATAAGAAGTATAATTATCTTCCCAATCATAATCATCACAATAAGCAATAGGCATAACGAGATCATCATCAAGTGCATCATCTTCCACAATTATTTTTGATTCATTTTCATGAGGCACAACAATAATAGGAGCAACATTATTAGGGAGAGATATATTTTTACCTCTCTTCCTTTTTCTTTCTTCTTCTTCACCACATCATGTGTGGGTTCAATCCTCCTTTTGGAGCTCCTCATTGATGAGATTGGTTGAACAGAAAGCTCCTCCTCGTTACCTGATTCATCATAAGAAATAATAGGAGGATATTGGGAAGTCTCTTCCCTTTTATTAGTGTTCTCTTCATCTTCTATCTGCTTTCTTTTCTTTATGTAATTGGCAATATAAGGATTTTCAATGCAATTCACCGCACAATACATATAAATCTTCTCTAGATCAAAATCAAGAAATCTATCAAGAATAAACTTTGGAATACCCTCAGTTATACGTTTCATTTCCTCATACCCCAAAAGAAGACTATGCTCTTTATGATGCTCAAGGGTAATCAAATTATCACAATTTTTGGACACAATTCGATCATGAAACAATTTGCATTGGAGATTTAAATGACCATGTTCATTGCAAAGTTCACAAGGATCGCAAAAGTTTTTGAATTTTTCAGCACAAACATCAAGACTTTCTTGCAACAATTTAGTTTCTAAATGCTTGTGCCTCTTGCAATATCTATCTTCCCTATTTGGTGTGTACTTGCAAACCCAATACACTCCACAAAAATCGACATGCTTATAGGAGACATTTTCATCATAACTAGTGCAATCATCATTAGTACTATGGATATTCAAGGAGTTCATACTAACAACATTGCAATCATGCTCATTATTCAAAGATTTAGTGCCAAACATTTTAAAGCATTCTTCTTCTAACACTTTGGCACAATTTTCCTTCCCGTCGTACTCACGAAAGATATTAAAAATATGAAGCGTATGAGGGAAACTCAATTCCATTCTTTTTGTTTTATTTTATAAACTAAACTAGTGCTAAAACAAGAAACAAAAAGATTCGATTGCAAGATCTAAAGATATACCTTCAAGCACTCACCTCCCCGGCAACGGCGCCAGAAAAGAGCTTGATGTCTACTACGCAATCTTCTTTTTGTAGACGTTGTTGGGCCTCCAAGTGCAGAGGTTTGTAGGACAGTAGCAAATTTCCCTCAAGTGGATGACCTAAGGTTTATCAATCCGTGGGAGGCGTAGGATGAAGATGGTCCCTCTCAAGCAACCCTGCAACCAAATAACAAAGAGCCTCTTGTGTCCCCAACACACCCAATACAATGGTAAATTGTATAGGTGCACTAGTTCGGCGAAGAGATGGTGATACAAGTGCAATGCTAGGAAACAAGGCCTAGGGTTCATACTTTCACTAGTGCAAGTTCTCTCAACAATAATAACATAATTGGATCATATAATATCCCTCAACATGCAACAAAGAGTCACTCCAAAGTCACTAATAGCGGAGAACAAACGAAGAGATTATGGTAGGGTACGAAACCACCTCAAAGTTATTCTTTCCAATCAATCCGTTGGGCTATTCCTATAAGTGTCACAAACAGCCCTAGAGTTCGTACTAGAATAACACCTTAAGACACAAATAAACCAAAACCCTAATGTCACCTAGATACTCCAATGTCACCTCAAGTATCCGTGGGTATGATTATACGATATGCATCACACAATCTCAGATTCATCTATTCAACCAACACATAGAACCTCAAAGAGTGCCCCAAAGTTTCTACCGGGAGTCAAGACGAAAACGTCTGCCAACCCCTATGCATAGGTTCATGGGCGGAACCCGCAAGTTGATCACCAAAACATACATCAAGTGAATCACGTGATATCCCATTGTCACCACAGATACGCACGGCAAGACATACATCAAGTGTTCTCAAATCATTAAAGACTCAATCCGATAAGATAACCTCAAAGGGAAAAATCAATCCATTACAAGAGAGTAGAGGGGGAGAAACATCATAAGATCCAACTACAATAGCAAAGCTTGCGATACATCAAGATCGTATCACCTCAAGAACACGAGAGAGAGAGAGAGAGATCAAACACATAGCTACTGGTACATACCCTCAGCCCCAAGGGTGAACTACTCCCTCCTCGTCATGGAGATCGCCGGGATGATGAAGATGGCCACCGGTGAGGGACCCCCCCCTCCAGCAGGGTGCCAGAACAGGGCCCCGATTGTTTTTTGGTGGCTACAGAGGCTTGCAGTGGCGGAACTCCCGATCTCTTCTGTTCCCTGAAGGTTTTAGGGTATATTGGTTTATATAGGAGGAAGAAATACGTTAGGGGAGCCACGAGGGGCCCACGAGGGTGGAGGGCGCACCCAGGGGGTGGGCGCGCCCCCCTGCCTCGTGCCTTCCTCGTTGCTTCCTTGACGTGGACTCCAAGTCTCCCGGGTTGTTTTCCTTCCAAAAATAACTTCTCCAGAAGGTTTCATTCCGTTTCAACTCCGTTTGATATTCTTTTTCTTCAAAACACTGAAACAAGGGAAAAAACAGGAACTGGCACTAGGCTCTGGGTCAATAGGTTAGTCCCAAAAATAATATAAAAGTGCATAGCAAAGCCCATAAAACATCCAAGGTGGATAATATAATAGCATGAATACTTCATAAATTATAGATACGTTGGAGACATATCAGAGCACAACCTCGCCGTAGCTAGGATCTTACCTCCTCCTACGTACCCCCTACTCTTATTATCAGACTTACTCCCACGACAGCCCCCCACACACACACGTCGGGGTGGGCATCTCATCAAGACGTACTGTAACACGGACCAAGCAGAATCCAACTTGGTCGTACAACCTCTCCCCGCTCTTTGTTGGTCAAAGTGATGGACGTCCACACGGCCCCGCAAAATGGGCTAGCTTGTCGGCGATAACCTCGCGAGGGAGTATTGTATGAAGACAAAACCACTATGTGCATGTGGCCCAAGTATGTATATGGAAGTGGTGTGTGCGGTATTTGAATACCCAATGCACAAATTTGATGTGGCTCCATGATTTGGAATCGTAAAATCCGCACACCGAGCGAGGGTTCACGACGTGTAGCATGCGCTCAAACTTAATTAGGCTTGGAATGGGCCGACCTACTATACGGTAACTCGAAGCAAAGAAGAAGAATATATCCACCCTGTTAACCTTTCTCGTCATTGGTCGAAATGATGGACGTCCGTGCGGGCCCACAAATATATATATACCCAGGGTGACGAATAGTCAATCCCTATATATATATATATATATATATATATATATATATATATATATATATATATATATATATATATATATATATATATGTAGGCTTGCCGCCCATAACCAAGCGAGTGAGAGTGTGTCCAAAGACAACCATTATTGCATGCATGTGTCCCGAACATATTGATGGAGTGCATGCATATGTGTTGAATACCCAACCCAATGCACAACATTGATGGGGTGCATGCGCTGAAAATCGCAGAGGTCCCCACACAGAGCAAGAGGTCGTTCATGATGTGTCGTGTGCTCCCCCCTCGATCCAGCGGGATGGATCCACGTGCACACATGCGCTATTATATATATGTAATCTCACATCATGATCTATATTAAGACCAAAAAAATCAATCCCCTCCTTTGTCAAATTAGTTAACCTCTCTCGCGCTGTCGGTGAAAGTGATGGACCAAGCTGGTCACCCCCCTTGACACGTACTATATATACACCTAGTAACACATCCCTAAAAGAATTAATCCTCCTTGTTCGTCAAACGCGTACCTCTCTCTCGCTGGGTCAAAGTGATGGACGATGAAATCACTGGCCCAACACATAAGCGAAGCGTATATCACACCCGAGTGATCATCCTATATAGGACTACGTACCACCGTCTGCATGCATGTGGCCCAAAGAGTTGTTTGTGTGATGTTTGAATACGCAATGCACAATTTTGATGTGGCACCACATATATAGGAAACCAAAAAGTCCCCGCAGAGAGCGCGAGGTTCATGACGCGTGGCATGTGCTATATGTACGCCCCCATTCGACGTGTGGTATATTTGTACTTCTACTGTATAGCACAAACCAAAAAAGAATCATTCCTTGATGATCAAATTAACCTCTCTCTCATTGGGTCAAAGTGATGGAGGACAACCTTGCATGCCCACGGATGGAAGTGCCACACGCGAGTGAGTTCCAATATACAGGGCAACCACCGCCTGCATGGTATTGCGTGATGTTTGAATACCAATATAATGTGCAACTTCGAGGTGGAACCTACCTTGGGAACCGAAAAGTCCCCACATGGAGTGAGGTTATGACACGCGTATATATAGAGTATTAATGTTGCCCCCTCTTTGACATGCACATACTCCTATGCCGTGCATATACGTAACGCAAACCAAAAAAGAGCCATCCTTGTTGGTCAAATTAGCCTCTCTCTCTCTCGTTGTAGGTTCAACTGGTTGACGACAACCTCGTGGGCCCATAGAGAGAGGCACACGCGAGTTATGTCATAGGACAAAACCACCGCGTGCATGCGCCCGTGTGTTATGTGATGTTTGAATACCCAATGCACAACTTTGACGTGGCACATGCTTCGCAAACCGGAAACGCACTACACCACGATGCGTGTAGCCCCCTCACTTCAAGCCGGCGGGAGTGTGTACGCACGTGCTTGAACTTTGATATGGAATCCCACCATGATCCACACCACACACATGCCAAGATGAATCCACCTTTTGGTCAAATTAATGCCTCTCGTTGTCGGTGGAAACTAAAAACCTTTGCGGGCTAACGAATGGGCACGTCGCTGATAACCGCATGAGGAAGAGTGTCCGAGAGGACCACCAATGCATGCATGTGGCCCTAACATTATGTATGAAAGGGATGTGTAATGATTTAAATAACCAATTCACGACTTTGATGTGGCATATATGACTCACAAAATGATCAATAATCCCACACGAAGGTTCACGACTCGTAGTGTACTGTCGGACCCCTCCCTCCCCACCCCCACACAGACACACACACACATCCCACACCACCACAGCCACTCTGAGGCATGTCAAACTTTTTGTGCAGTGAACATGTGACGAAAGGCGGAGTGTCGTGTTAATTTAAAAACAACGGACATCATTCGACCGTTTTTATACATTGATTGATTTCCTAGGGATTTAATGTGCAAAAATCAAATTTGAGCTACATGTGCACCAAAATGGGTTGCAAAATCATATGTGTCCCTTGGTGCATGTTTCCCTGTGCAAGAGATTTCAAAATATTGAGAATATTTTTTAAAAAATTAAGTAAATCCAAAACTTAGTTGAAATTCACGAAACTTATTATGGTGTCATATATGGACACCAGTAGACTGTGGTATTGTATTTTTTCGTCAACGAGACTCGTTTTGATATAACCTTCTAACAAACGGGTGATTATTAAACACTCGCAACCAATATCTCATATGGATTATTTATTTGGACCGTGTGCGTTAGACCATGCCATGCTTCAGTTAAGCAGTAGAGTGGCAGAAAATAAACCAAAAAATATACGTGCTACCACACGCCCCGTGTGCTGTGTGAGCAAGCGTGAGTTGACAGGACGCATGCGAGCAGTCCGCCGCGCAGGCATACTGTGAGGTGTGCGTGCAGATATGCGTATTGACGGGGAGGCGTGCGAGTAGCTGTGTGAAATGATGGTAGGAATGGCAGAAGTCCACCGCGCAGGCTCACCGGGAGGCGAGACAACTTTTGACCGCAATCTGCCTCACTCCCACTGGTCTGTATTAATTGCGCGCCCGAGCCGCCGGCCATAATAGGCGTCCGCACCCCCGATCGATAGTGGTCACCAACGTCTGGACTCTAGAGTGTATGAAGATGTCGTCGAAGCGCACCATTGGAGGGAGTGGCGATGCCGGGGCTGGTGAAGCACCCGCGCAACACATGAAGCTAGGCACAGAGGTTGCCGTTGCCACCGACAAGGTCTCACGCGGGCAACAGCACGACCTTGACTTCGTCAGCGCCGTCGTGCCCCCCCCCCCCTCCATCCGGAGCCGGAGGTCAACAGCAACTCCGGCAATGACTGCGACTCCGACGAAAAACAGGTTATCATGTGTTTTCTCTGGTTAATCCCCCCCCCGCCCCTCTATATTTTTTCTAGAATATAAATCCTATGGTTATGTTCTCTCAGTCCATGAAATCAAAGTAATTAAGATCCGTTAGATGCATGTAGTGTATTGATTGTTTGAATGTTATCCGTATAGAGTTAGTGACTAATTGTTTGTTCTGTACAAATGATTTTTGCTAATAATCCGACTAGGGTTAGCTTGCGTGCTAATAATTCATGGCCAGAACTTGAGAATTGATTTTGAATGTCCTACATATATGTTTGTGCCTTTTTTCTTCCTGATCTTGAGAATTGATTTCGAATGTCCGACATGTTATGCCATTTTTTTTCTTTCAGATTGGTATGTACACAGATGAGGCTTCGGCCAGCGCCGCCGCTAGATGTAGATCTTGGACCCGGCTGTGCGGCCAGAAGCGCCCCCCTGGACCTAAGGAACCAATAGAATCTCCGGCGGACCGCATCAGCGATCTCCCGGACAACATCCTTTGGGAGATCGTCTCCCTTCTCGCCAACAAGGATGGCTGCCGCACACAAGTCGTCGCATCTCGGTGGAGCACTCTGTGGCGCACCGCGCCTCTTAATCTCGACTATCATTAGCTATCTGTCGATGATGATTCTGAACTCCCCGAAGCCATCATCTCCTCCCACGAGGGCTCCATTCAACGCATCTGCATTCTGGCATGCTACCTGCTGGACATATCCTGCACGGTGGCCGCCTGGCTGACATCCCGTCAATTCGATAAACTCCAGCAGCTTGAGTTCTACCATTACTACAGCGATAGGTTGCCACCAATAGCTGCATCTGTGCCCTCACCACCGATGCCCATCTCATGGTTTTACTCCTCTCTCGACACTGCCACCTTGACCCGCTGCCATCTAGCAGACAATCTGGTACAAATGCTTCGACTGACACTATTGAAAAAACTTGCGCTTGTGTTGGTTCATCTGTCGAAGGCCTCATTGCACAGCATCATCCACTCCAGCTACCCTGCACTAGAGTGTTGGGTTCTTGTTTTTGGAGCAGGAATCAATATCCCTTGTCTCAAAATAAAGTCGCCTCACATTGTAACCATTGGAATTAGTTTTCACGGACAAGAGCTCATCGTCGAAGATGCCTCTTCACTTCAAAGGTTGGTCCTTGATTGTTGTTATAAACTAAGCAAATAACTATGGTCTCTGCGCCTAAACTGGAGACCTTGGGTGCGATACGTGATCCGTTTAAATGGTTTGAGATGGTGTTTGCCTCCACACCTATTGAGGTAATGTATATTATTCACGTACACTTTTGTAATTTGCATTTCTCATTTGTGCGCATAAGTTAAGTATCATATTGGAGTACACTTTCAGTGCTAATATTATGTTCTATGCTCAATGAAGCGCTTGTCCATCCTATCAGTATGTGGTGTTTTGATCTCAATGTCATTATTGCCTTGCTGCGGTGCTTTCCATGTCTGGAGAATTTGTATGTAAAGGTGATGATTTCACGCACATTGAAAGCCCATATATAATGTACTATAATTAATGCTTCAGTTGTCACTCTTTTAACATAATCTTTTTTAGACATTAACTATTTCCAATCTTCATCTCTATTTAGGCAACAACACATGGAGAAAAAGGTATAACCAATCGATGGTTGATGAATCACGAAGATTTTCTCAGATCTAATGACATTCGTTTGAAGACAGTAACGCTGGAACGATATTCATCCAACAGTGCAAACACTAGCCTTGTCAAATTCTTCATGTTGAATGCGAGGGCACTATTGTCCGTGAGGATTAAGTTTATCAACAAGAAATTACTCACGGCTGCAAGTGTTGAAGAGCATAAAAAGAAGTTCCAGGTGGACCTAAGGGCTTCTGATCGTGTTCGGCTTCTATTTACAACAACTTGTGGTCATCATGGAGCAATAGAATTATTGTACTGGGATCTTGATTTTATGGATCAGACTGATCCATTTGATTGTAACTGCTGAAAACTTTGGTTGAGTTAGATGTCATTATCCTGTTCAATCTGGGTTATGTGTAAACCTGATGAATTAATCCTCGTGCTTTTGTACCTTTTGTAAGCTAGAGTTAGACATTGTTGCCCTTTTCAACTAGGGTTTGACCCACATTTTCTTTCATACTGGGCCAATGGCTTGCCATTTCTTTAATTAAGACATAAATATTATAAGCATTCACAACATAGGGAAAGAACCTCACTCTCACGGGATCCTTGCGATCTTTGTTCATTACAGAACCGCAAGTTCTTAGCGCCCACCAGCACCCACAAACTTATTTTCAGCTAGCACACCAAATCGGCTGTAATTCTTAATAAGAAAAGTTGCATGGTAGTGACAGATTTGGATTTGTTATTTGGGACCCACAAGGAAAAAGCTTATCCAGGGCGGTGTCGACTCGACAGTAAACATTGAGAAACCTGGTTTTAAAATTACTGTAAATCCAAAACTCGCCTCAAAATCATGAAACTTGGCATGGTGTTATGACATAGCACCAACATGTTGTGGTAAAAAATTAATCCAATTCGGGACAAGTTTTGGTACAAACTTCTTACAAACCGGAGTTTCTCTCAAAAAGGCTCATGGTTCCGAGAGGGACCTTGTCACCTATGTGTGCGAAAGTACATACACTGTCTCTTCCCGCCTTGATTTATTTTACAGAGGCAACATGCAACTATAGTAATATGAAATTATTCACGGTTCGTTTTGCCTTTTTTATACATTATTTGAGTTTTCTAGGCATTTTGGAACATACTTTGGTGTGTGCAAAGGTCATGTGTGTACTAGCCACATATGTAATTGGATGTTCAATCTGTTCATGGAATCAAGTCTTTATAAGTTATAAGTACATATGCTATTGTTCTATGTGCAATGATACCGCACACGGACCATACTGTACTGGGGAACCCGTCGGTGATGATTTCATCAATTGCTGACAATTCTATACCACCAAGCGTTTGCCCAGAACACACACGGCTTATTAGTAGCAATCGTCTGTATTATTATCGGTCTTCGCACATATTTTTGATTACAGACCTGTTTGCCGCGTATCACACACATCCTGTTAAATTGAACCGTTTCTGTTCTCTTGGCTCAAAGCAAACAGTTCATCCAAGTGAAGCGTATGCCGTATATCGCACACACCTTGATCTGGCTGACTGTTTCTTTTGTGTTGCCTAATCACAAACAGTTCATTCGAGTGAACCGTATGCCGTATACCGCACACACCTTCATCTGGTTGCCTATTTCTTTTGTCCCTGCTCATCGCAAACAGCTAATTGAACTGAACCATATGCCCTGCATCGCACATGCAACTAAAATATGAACCGTGTTTGAAGCATCCGTAATCGCAAATGTTTTGCACCTTTTTTGTCGGTTTTTACACCATCGTTTGCGATTAATGCATCGCACACAGTTTCGTCGAAGAGTCTCTGGTAGCAGTGTCGCATTAGCAGCATCCTGCAGTAGTGTGTAAGTAAATAGAAGTGTGATGATCATCATTATTCATTTTTAGAGCATTTCCCCAGTGAGGAAAGGGTGATGGAGACTATGATTCTCCCACAAATCGGGATGAGACTCCGGACAATGAGAGAAAAATATAAAAAGAAAAAAATAAAAAAAAATAAAGAGAGAAGGGGCATGTTAGTTCCACAGTTGTGCTTCAAAGTAGCACCATGTTTTTCATATGGAGAGTCTCCTATGTTGTCACTTTCATATACTAGTGGGATTTTTTCATTATAGGATTAGATGCACACCCACTCAGTTTTCATATTGAGCTTTCATACACTTATAGCTCTTAGTGCATTCGTTGCACGGCAATCCCTACTCCTCATGTTGATATCGATTGATGGGCATCTCCATAGCCCGTTGGTTAGCCGCGTCGATGTGAGACTTTCTTACCTTTTTGTCTTCTCTATATTTACCCCTATCATCATACTCTATTCCACCCATAGTGTTATATCCATGGCTCGCGCTCATGTATTGCGTGAAGGTTGAAAAAGCTGAAGCACGTTAAAAAGTATGAACCAATTGCTCGGCTTGTCATCGGGGTTGTGCATGATAAATACTTTGTGTTAAGAAGACAGAGCATGACAAGACTATATGATTTTGTAGGGATAGCTTTCTTTAGTGTTGATATTTTGAAAGACATGATTGTTTATTGGGATGCCTGAGTATTGTTGTTTTATGTCAAATTATAGACTATTACTTTCAATCACTTATGTCTTAATATTCCTGCCATGATTAGATATATGATCAAGTTTATGCTAGGTAGCATTCCACATGAAAAATTATCTTTTTTATGACTACCTACTCGAGGACGAGCAGGAATTAAGCTTGGGGATGCTGATACGTCTCTGTCGTATCTATAATTTTTTTTGTTTCATGCCAATATTTTACAACTTTTATAAACTTTTGGCAACATTTTATTTGATTTGCTTGGACTAACATATTGATCCAGTGCCCAGTGCTAGTTCCTGTTTGTTGCATGTTTTTTGTGTCGCAGAAAATCCATATCAAGCGAAGTCCAAACGCGATAAAATTTACGGAGAATTATTTTGGATTATATGTGATTTTTGGGACTTGGAATCAATGCTAACGGAGGCCCACGGCCTCTACAACCCACCAGGGCGTGTCGGGCACCCCCTGGCGCGCCCAGGTGTCTTGTGCCCACCCCTTAGGGCAGTTGGGGCCCTTCTTCTGGCACAAGAAAGATAATTTATGAAAAAATCATGTAAAAATTTCAGCGCAATCGGAGTTACGGATCTCCGGGAATTTAAGAAACTGTGAAGGGCCAGATCTGGGGAGCGCGAAATAGAAGAGAACAGAGAGGGAGCTCCAATCTCGGAGGGGGATCCCCTCCACCGCCATGGAGGCCATGGACTAGAGGGGGAACTCTCCTCCCATCTAGGGGGAGGCCAAGGAAGAAGAAGGAGGAGGGGGCTCTCTCCCCCTCTCCCCCGGTGGCGCTGGAGTGCCGCCAGGGCAAGGATCGTGACGGCGATCTACATCAACAATCTTGCTACAGTCAACACCAACTTTCTCCCCCTCTATGCACCAGTGTAACACCTCTTCTCCCCACTGTGATCTCTACTTAAACATGGTGCTCAACTCCCGATATTATTTCCCAATGATCTATGGTTATCCTATGATGTTTGAGTAGATCTGTTTTGTCCTATGGGTTAATCATGATCTTGGTTGGTATGATTGTATATTATATTTATGGTGCTTTCTTACGGTGCCCTTCGTATCGCACAAACATGAGGGGTCCCTGCTGTAGGGTGTTGCAATAAATTCATGATTCTCTTATGGTGGGTTGCGAGAGTGACAGAAGCTTAAACCCCGAGTAGGTGGGTTGTTGCGTATGGGATAAAGAGGACTTGATACTTAATTCTATGGTTGGGTTTCACGACCTTAATGATCTTTAGTAGTTGCAGATGCTTGCTAGGGGTCCAATCATAAGTGCATATGATCCAAGTAGAGAAAGTATGTTAGCTCATGCCTCTCCCTCATATAAAATTGCAAGAATGATTACTCGTACTTGTTATCGAATGCCTAGGGACAAATGACTTTCTTGTTGACAAAAGCTATCCACTTTTATTACCTTGCGATTTATTCGTAGTTTTATTCTCGCAAAGTACTCGTAGTTTTATTCTTGCAAAATAGTTTCTTACTTGTTTTAGGTAAAGCAAACGTTAAGTGCGTGATACGTCTCCAACGTATCTATAATTTTTTATTGCTCCATGCTATATTATCTACTGTTTTGGACTAGATTGGGCTTTATTTTCCACTTTTATATTATTTTTGGGACTAACCTATTAACCGGAGGCCCAAACCAGAATTGTTGTTTTTTGCCTATTTCAGTGTTTCGAAGAAACAGAATATCAAACGGAGTCCAAACAGAAAAATCCTTTCTGGAACGTGATTTTCTCACCAGATAAGACCCAGGAGACTTGGACCCTACGCCAAGGCATCGAAGAGGCGGTCACAAGGGTGGGGGTGCACCCCCCCTAGGGCGCGCCCCCCTGCCTCGTGGGCCCACCGAAGCTCCACCGATGTACTTCTTCCTCCTATATATACCCACGTACCCCCAAACGATCAGAACAGGAGCCAAAAACCTAATTCCACCGCCGCAACTTTCTGTATCCACGAGATCCCATCTTGGGGCATGTTCCTGAGCTCCGCCGGAGAGGGCCGTCATCACGGAGGGCTTCTACAACATCATAGCCTCTCCGATGAAGTGTGAGTAGTTTACCTCAGACCTTCGGGTCCATAGTTATTAGCTAGATGGCTTCTTCTCTCTTTTTGGATCTCAATACAATGTTCTCCCCCTCTCTTGTGGAGATCTATTTGATGTAATCATCTTATTTTTGCGGTGTGTTTGTTGAGACCGATGAATTATGGGTTTGTGATCAAGTCTATCTATGAACAATATTTGAATCTTCTCTGAATTCTTTTATGTATGATTGGTTATCTTTGCAAGTCTCTTCGAATCATCCGTTTGGTTTGGCCAACTAGATTGGTAGTTCTTGCCATGGGAGAAGTGCTTACCTTTGGGTTCGATCTTGCGGTGTTCTTTCCCAGTGACAGAAGGGGCAGCAAGACACGTATTGTATCGTTGCCATCGAGGATAACAAGATGGGGTTTATTTCATATTGCATGAACTTATCTCTCTACATCATGTCATCTTGCATAAAGCGTTACTCTGTTTTTAACTTAATACTCTATATGCATGCTGGATAGCGGTCGATGAGTGGAGTAATAGTAGTAGATGCAGAATCGTTTCGATCTACTTGTCACGGACGTGATGCCTATATACATGACTATGCCTAGATATTCTCATAACTATGCTCAGTTTTGTCAATTGCTCAACAGTAATTTGTTCACCCACCGTAGAAAACTTATGCTCTTGAGAGAAGCCACTAGTGAAACCTATGGCCCCCGGGTCTATTCTCATCATATCAATCTCCATCACTTTAATCTTGCTTTGTTTTTACTTTGCCTTTTACTTTTTACTTTGCATCTTTATATCAAAAATACCAAAAAATATTATCTATCGGATCTCACTTTCGTAAGTGGCCGTGAAGGGATTGACAACCCCTAATCGCGTTGGTTGCGTTGAGCTCTTTATGTTGTGTAGGTACGAGGGACTTGCGCGTGGCCTCCTACTGGATTGATACCTTGGTTCTCAAAAACTGAGGGAAATACTTGCGCTACTCTGCTGCATCATCCTTTCCTCTTCGGGGAAAACCAACGCAAGCTCAAGAGGTAGCAAGAAGAATTTCTGGCGCCATTGCCGGGGAGTCTACGCAAAAAGTCAACATACCAAATACCCATCACAATCCCTATCTCCCGCATTACATTAGTTGCCATTTGCCTCTCGTCTTCCTCTCCCCCACTTCACCCTTGCCGTTTTATTCGCCTTCGCCTTCTCCTTCTCCTTCTCCGTTTGCCTTTTTCTCGCTTGCCTTTTGTTTGCTTGTGTGTTGGATTGCTTGTTTGTCGCGATGGCTCACGATACTACCAAATTGTGTGACTTCACCAATACCAACAATAATAATTTCCTTAGCACTCCAATTGCTCCTCTTGCCAATACTGAATCTTGTGAAATCAATACTGCTTTGCTGAATCTTGTTATGAAAGATCAATTCGCCGGCCTTCCTAGTGAAGATGCCGCTACTCATATGAATAGCTTCGTTGATTTATGTGATATGCAAAAGAAAAAAGATGTCGATAATGATGTCGTTAAATTGAAGCTATTTCCTTTTTCGCTTAGAGATCGTGCTAAAGCTGGGTTTTCGTCTTTGCCTAAAAATAGTATTGATTCTTGGAACAAGTGCAAAGATACTTTTATCACTAAGTATTTTCCTCCCGCTAAGATCATCTCTCTTAGAAACGATATTATGAATTTTAAGCAACTTGATCATGAACATGTTGCACAAGCTTGGGAGATAATGAAATTAATGATACGTAATTGCCCTACTCATGGTTTGAATTTGTGGATGATTATACAAAAATTTTATGCTGGATTGAATTTTGCTTCTAGAAATCTTTTAGATTCGGCTGCGGGAGGCACTTTTATGGAAATCACTTTAGGAGATGCTACTAAACTCCTAGATAATATTATGGTTAATTATTCTCAATGGCATACTGAAAGATCTTCTAATAAAAAAGTGCAGGCGATAGAAGAAATCAATGTTCTGAGTGGAAAGATGGATGAACTTATGAAATTATTTGCTACTAAGGGTGTTTCTTCTGATCCTAATGATATGCCTTTGTCTACTTTGATTGAGAATAACAATCAATCTATGGATGTGAATTTTGTTGGTAGAAATAATTTTGGTAACAACGCTTATAGAGGGAATTTTAATCCTAGGCCATATCCTAGTAATCCTTCTAATAATTATGGAAATTCCTACAATAAATCTTATGGAAATTATAATAAGATGCCCTCTGAATTTGAGAATAGTGTTAAAGAGTTTATGAATTCACAAAATAATTTTAATGCTTTGCTTGAAGAGAAATTGCTTAAAGTTGATGATTTGGCTAGGAACGTTGATAGAATTTCTCTTAAGGTTGATTCTTAAAGCTTAGATCTATTCCTCCTAAGCATGATATCAATGAGTCTCTCAAAGCTATGGGAATTTCCATTGATGAGTGCAAGGAAAGAACCGCTAGGACGCGTGCTTCAAAAGATGCCTTTATTAAAGTGTGTTCTTCCAATACCTATGAAAATCAAGATGAAGATCTAAAAGTTATTGATGTGTCCCCTATCAAATCTTTGTTTTGCAATATGAATCTTGATGAAACTGAATATGATCTTCCTTTACCTACAAGGCGTTCCAAAAAATCGGAGTATTTAGATCTTTATGATGAAATTGATGAAAGTGGGATTGAAAGAAATAAAAATTTAGATGTTGTTGAACCCACTATATTGGATTTCAAGGAATTTAATTATTAAAGTTGCTCTTTGAATGATTGTATTTCCTTGTTGCAATCCGTGCTAAATTCTCCACATGCTTATAGTCAAAAGAAAGCCTTCACCGAACATATTGTTGATGCCTTGATGCAATCTTATGAAGAGAAACTTGAGTTGAAAGTTTCTATCCCTAGAAAACTCTACGATGAGTGGGAGCCAGCTATTAAAATTAAAATTAAAGATCATGATTTTTATGCTTTGTGTGATTTGGGTGCTAGTGTTTCCACTATCCCCAAAACTTTGTTTGATTTGCTAGATTTCTGCGATCTTGATGATTGCTCTTTAAACTTGCATCTTGCGGATTCTACCATTAAGAAACCTATGGGAAGGATTAATGACGTTCTTATTGTTGCAAATAGGAATTATGTGCCTGTAGATTTCATTGTTCTTGATATAGATTGCAATCCTTCTTGCCCTATTATTCTTGGTAGACCTTTCCTTAGAACGGTTGGTGCGATTATTGATATGAAGGAAGGGAATATTAGATTCCAATTTCCATTAAAAAAGGGCATGGAACACTTTACAAGAAAGAAAATAAAATTGCCATATGAAACCATCATGAGAGCCACTTATGGATTTCTTCCAAAGATGGCAATACCTAGATCTATCCTCGCTTTTATGCCTAGCTAGGGGCGTTAAACGATAGCGCTTGTTGGGAGGCAACCCAATTTTATTTTTAGTTTTTTGTGTTTTTATTCTGTTAGGGAATAAATAACCCATCTACCTTCTGTTTGGATGTTGTTTTGTGTTTTAATTAGTGTTTGTGCCAAGCTAGACCTATTGGATCTTCTTGGATGATAGTTATTTGATCTTGCTGTAATTTCCAGAAACTTTACGTTCAGTGACCGAATTATTAAAAATCATCAGAACATGATAAAATACTGATTCCAATTGCTGATGATCAATAAACAAATTGTCTAGGTCGTCTAAGTTTGGTAGATGTTTTGGAGTTCCAGAAGTTTGCGTTAGTTACAGATTACTACAGACTGTTCTATTTTTGACAGATTCTGTTTTTCGTGTGTTGTTTGCTTATTTTGATGAATCTATGGTTAGTAAAATAGTTTATAATCCATAGAGAAGTTGGAATACAGTAGGTTTGACACCAAAACAAATAAATAATGAGTTCATTACAGTACCTTGAAGTGGTTTTATGTTTTCTTTCTCTAACGGAGCTCACGAGATTTCTATTGAGTTTTGTGTTGTGAAGTTTTCAAGTTTTGGGTGAAGTCTTTTGATGGATTATGGAACAAGGAGTGGCAACAGCCTAAGCTTGGGGATGCCCATGGCACCCCCAAGATAATCCAAGGACACCAAAAATTCAAAGCTTGGGGATGCCCCGGAAGGCATCCCCTCTTTCGTCCACTTCCATCGGTAATTTACTTGGAGCTATATTTTTATTCACCAACATGATATGTGTTTTGCTTGGAGCGTCTTGTATTATTTATGTCTTTGTTTGTTAGTGTGCCACAATCATCCTTGCTGTACACACCTTTTGAGAGAGTCATCTATGAATTAAAATTTGTTAGAATACTCTTTGTGCTTCACTTATATCTTTTGAGCTATGTAGTTTTGCTCTATGTGCTTCACTTATATCTTTTGAGCATTGTAATTTTGCTCTATGTGCTTCACTTAGATCTTTTAGAGCACGGTGGTGGTTTGGTTTAAAGAAACTATTGATCTCTAATGCTTCACTTAAATTATTTTGAGAGTCGTAATAGCATGGTAATTTGCTTAATAATAACTTGCTTGGTATTCAAGATTTGTGAAACTTTCTTTTGAGTGCGTTGAATACTAAGAATAGTTGGATGACTGATAATTGTTTTGAGATATGGAGGTAGTAATATCAAAGTCATGCTAGTAGAGTAATTGTGAATTTGAGAAGTGCTTGAGTTAAAGTTTGCAAGTCCCGTAGCATGCACGTATGGTTAACATTATGCAACAAATTTGAAACATGGGGTGTTATTTGATTGTCCTCCTTATGAGTGACGGTCAGGGACGAGCGATGGTCTTTTCCTACCAATCTATCCCCCTAGGAGCATGCGCGTAATACTTTGGTTTTTGATGGCTTGTAGATTTTTGCAATAAGTATATGAGTTCTTTATGACTAATGTTGAGTCCATGGATTATACGCACTCTCACCCTTCCATCATTGCTAGCCTCTACGGTACCGTGCGTTGCCCTTTCTCACATTGAGAGTTGGCGCAAACTTCGCCGGTGCATCCAAACCCCGTGATATGATACGCTCTTTCACACATAAACCTCCTTATATCTTCCTCAAAACAGCCACCATACCTACCTATTATGGCATTTCCATAGCCATTCCGAGATATATTGCCATGCAACTTTCCACCATCCAGTTTATCATGACACATTCATCATTGTCATATTGCTTAGCATGATCATGTAGTTGACATAGTATTTGTGGCAAAGCCACCGTTCATAATTCTTTCATACTTGTCACTCTTGATTCATTGCATATCCCGGTACACCGCCGGAGGCATTTATATAGAGTCATACTTTGTTCTAGTATCGAGTTGTAATCATTGAGTTGTAAATAAATAGAAGTGTGATGATCATCATTCAATAGAGCATTGTCCCAAAAAAAGAGAAAGGCCAAAGAAAAAAAAAGGCCCAAAAAAAGGAGCAATGCTACTATCCTTTTTCCCACACTTGTGCTTCAAAGTAGCACCATGATATAGCGAGTCTCATATATTGTGCTTCAAAGTAGCACCATGTTCTTCATATAGAGAGTCTCTTGAGTTATCACTTTCATATACTAGTGGGAATTTTTCATTATAGAACTTGGCTTGTATATTCCAACAATGGGCCTCCTCAAGTGCCCTAGGTCTTCGTGAGCAAGCAAGTTGGATGCACACCCACTTAGTTTCTTTTGTTGAGCTTTCATACATTTATAGCTCTAGTGCATCCGTTGCATGGCAATCCCTACTCCTTGCATTAACATCAATCGATGAGCATCTCCCTAGCCCATTGATTAGCCTCGTTGATGTGAGACTTTATCCTTTTTGTCTTCTCCACATAACCCCCATCATTATATTCTATTCCACCCATAGTGCTATATCCATGATTCACGCTCATGTATTGCGTGAAAGTTTATGAGTTTGAAATTATTAAGGTATGAAACAATTGCTTGGCTTGTCATCGGGTTGTGCCTGATGAGAGCATTCTTGTGTGACGAAAATGAAGCATAACTAAACTATATGATTTTGTAGGGATGAACTTTCTTTGGCCATGTTACTTTGAGAAAACATAATTGCTTTGTTGGTTTGCTTGAAGTGTTATTATTCTTTATGTCAATACGAACTTTTGTCTTGAATCTTTCTAATCTGAATATTCATACCACAATTAAGAAATTTTGCATTGAAATTATGCCAAGTAGCACTCCGCATCAAAAATTCTCTTTTTATCATTTACCTACTCGAGGACGAGCAGGAGTTAAGCTTGGGGATGCCTGATACGTCTCCAACGTATCTATAATTTTTGATTGCTCCATGCTATATTATCTACTGTTTTGGACTATATTGGGTTTTATTTTCCACTTTTATATTATTTTTGGGACTAACCTATTAACCGGAGGCCCAGCCCAGAATTGCTATTTTTTTGCCTATTTCAGTGTTTCGAAGAAACAGAATATCAAACGGAGTCCAAACAGTAAAATCCTTTTTGGAACGTGATTTTCTCACCGGATAAGACCCAGGAGACTTGGACCCTACACCAAGGCAACGAAGAGGCGGTCACGAGGGTAGGGGCGCCCCCCCCTAGGGCACGCCCCCTGCCTCGTGGGCCCACCGAAGCTCCACCGACATACATCTTCCTCCTATATATACCCACGTACCCCCAAACGATCAGAACAGGAGCCAAAAACCTAATTCCACCGCCGCAACTTTCTGTATCCACGAGATCCCATCTTGGGGCCTGTTCCGGAGCTCCGTCGGAGAGGGTCGTCATCACGGAGGGCTTCTACAACATCATAGCCTCTCCGATGAAGTGTGAGTAGTTTATCTCAGACCTTCGGGTCCATAGTTATTAGCTAGATGGCTTCTTCTCTCTTTTTGGATCTCAATACAATGTTCTCCCCCTCTCTTGTGGAGATCTATTTGATGTAATCTTCTTCTTTTTGCGGTGTGTTTGTTGAGACCTATGAATTGTGGGTTTATGATCAAGTCTATCTATGAACAATATTTGAATCTTCTCTGAATTCTTTTATGTATGATTGGTTATCTTTGCAAGTCTCTTCGAGTTATCCGTTTGGTTTGGCCAACTAGATTGGTAGTTCTTGCCATGGGAGAAGTGCTTAGCTTTGGGTTCGATCTTGCGGTGTTCTTTCCCAGTGACAGAAGGGGCAGCAAGACACGTATTGTATCGTTGCCATCGAGGATAACAAGATGGGGTTTATTTCATATTGCATTAATTTATCTCTCTACATCATGTCATCTTGCTTAAAGCGTTACTCTGTTTTTAACTTAATACTCTAGATGCATGCTGGATAGCGGTCGATGAGTGGAGTAATAGTAGTAGATGCAGAATCATTTCGATCTACTTGTCACGGACGTGATGCCTATATACATGATCATGCCTAGATATTCTCATAACTATGCTCAATTCTGTCAATTGCTCAACAGTAATTTGTTCACCCACCGTAGAAAACTTATGCTCTTGAGAGAAGCCATTAGTGAAACCTATGGCTCCCGGGTCTATTCTCATCATATCAATCTCCATCACTTTAATCTTGCTTTGTTTTTACTTTGCCCTTTACTTTTTACTTTGCATCTTTATATCAAAAATACCAAAAAATATTATCTATCGGATCTCACTTTCGTAAGTGACCGTAAAGGGATGCCCCTAATCGCGTTGGTTGCATGCGTTGAGCTCTTTGTGTTGTGTAGGTATGAAGGACTTGCACGTGGCCTCCTACTGGATTGATACCTTGGTTCTCAAAAACTAAGGGAAATACTTACGCTACTCTGCTGCATCATCCTTTCCTCTTCGGTGAAAACCAACGCAAGCTCAAGAGGTAGCAGTGCGCGTAGAGTTGTATCGATGGTCGATAGAACTTGAGGGGATATTTGTTCTTCCTTTAGCTCCTCGTTGGGTTCGACACTCTTATTTATCGAAGAAGGCTACAAATGATCCCCTACACTTGTGGTTATCAGTAGGTGGCGCGACATAGCGATAGAACGAACAACTAGCAAGCAAAGATAGAAGTGATATCAGGGCAATGATCATCTTGCCTGAAATGTTCTCAGCGGGAACGAAAACTTGCTCCTCGTGAACGTACTCGACAGGGTCCTCGTACACGAACTCGTCTCCCGGCTCTACCCAAAGCAAGAACACAAACATCAGAACAACAATCAATCACAGTGCAATGCGCAAGCAACATGATGCAAGACATGTTGTGAAATGCAAGATATGATGTGCATAATATTCAAAAAAAAGATATGATGTGCATATGCGAATGAGGTGTTTTGGAAGGAGTGCATTCGAGACGGAAGGAGAAATGATCAACATGGCACAATCTTGGTAACCCAAGCATGCCACTGGATAGATTAGAAGATTTTGGTTGAAATCGATATAAAGATCACCGGAAACGGATGCACGGTTTGAAAATGACAAGCAAAACCATATACAATGCAAGCTGTTGAAACAAACAACATGACAACTTTGATGCAAAGTTTAAATATGCTAAAGCATTCCAACGTGAAAAAAATGGCATGGCACTGAAGTACGTGTCAACCACTGCAAAACATGATTATTGAGCTACTGCTAAAAACCACTAGAACATATCTCAAACAGCATGGCAAAATGCAAATTATAACAGTTTTACAGACTTAAGCAGAATTTTACTGAACATGGCAAAACAAATTCATGTAGGCATGTTTGCAAGCTTGTTCCACTCACTACAGTGCATATCATGGCATGGGATAAAAACTAGCACTAAGATGGCATGTTTGCACTCCTATTCATGTCATGAAATTGCTCATATGAAAATTACAGAAATTCATACAAAAATGACAAGATGGCATAGGTTGTAGAAATAACATGTTCACAAACTTGCTCAAATGAATAAATGGATGTCACCAATGGATTCATTGGATTTTTCTAGACCAAAAACATATATAATACGTTGGGGTCACCATGGAAAAATCCCCATGCAGAAAATGTAATGCTGCCTAAAATGGACAAGACAGAATAGGCAGTTTCCAGAAGTGGAAATGTCCAGAAATGGACTTGCCTAAAAAAGGAAAGATGCTCTCTGCGTGAAATGGAATATGCTGGATTAATGCATAAAAGAAATGAAGAAAAAAATGGGGAGAGGGGATGACACGTGGGTCCTGGTCCCCTGACTCGCTGACCAGTGGGTCCC
Organism: Aegilops umbellulata; assembly: GCA_032464435.1. Classification (NCBI taxonomy): domain Eukaryota; kingdom Viridiplantae; phylum Streptophyta; class Magnoliopsida; order Poales; family Poaceae; genus Aegilops; species Aegilops umbellulata. The sequence continues at coordinate 38,762,137 of CP136055.1, read as the reverse complement.
ATGGGTCCGCCTGGTAGTGGCTACGACTGGACAAAACAAAGGGGAAGCAGAGGAGCTACCGGTCGGCCGACGGACCCGGCGGAGGGCCTCGCCGGAGTTGCTCTAATGACCCCGCGGCACGGCGTAGGGGCGCAAAAGGACCGCGGGAAGAACCCGCACGCACTGGTGCAACTCGCCGCACCGAACGTCGACGGAGGCGACACCGGCGACGAGCGACAAAGGAGGCGGCAAGGAAGATTCAAACGACGCAGCGAAGGCCTAAGCTAGCAGCAGAGCTCGCGAATCTGACCTACAAGACACGGCGAACACAACAGACACGCGCAGATGGCCTACGGTGGTCGGAGCACTCGCCGGCGATGGGTATGGGCGCTCATGGCGATCGCGCTAAGAGCACTCAAAAGACGGGTAAAAGGGGATGGGGCGAAGCGCAAGCTCATCACGAGCACGACGGTGTGCTCGGCTTGGCGAGAGGAGGTCGGGGACGGCGGCGATGGCGATCGAACAGCTACGGCGGCCGAAGTCGAAGACGCGGAAGAAGACGACACCACGGCGGGTTCCGTCTCCACGTAGTCGATGTCGAGGAAGAAGAGGGACACGGCAGGTGAAGCGGAGGTCGACGGTGAGCATGCCGGCGACGAGCACGTGCTCCTGGACGCGTTCGGGACTCGGTGGTAGCGGCGGATCTGTTGATCTAGACACCTGTCGGCGGCGGGGGGAGGAAGAGGAAACCCTAGAGGGTTTGATGGGCAAGGGGAGAGGTTAAAAAGGGGGCAGAGGCGTCGAGCTGGAGCTCGCGTGCTCTCGGCCACGCGGTCCCCATGGCGACGGCAGGAGGAGGACAAAAAGGTGGGTGAGAAAGTGAGCGGGGTCGCAGACAGGTTGGGCCGAAGCACCCACGTGGTGAAGAGCTAGCGGGGGTACATGGCCGCGTGAGTGAGAAAAGGAGAGAGGGACGCTGCACGGTGGAGCTGGGCTGCGGGCGCAGGAAAAACTAGGCCGCATTGTGGGCTCCGGGCGCTGGTGCGCTAGCCCAGGTAAGTTCCTTCTCTTTTCTTTCTAATTATGTTTAATTGAATAAACAACTGGAGAAAAGGAAAAGGCTAGGGGGCTAGGAGAGGATTTGGAGAAATATAAAAATATCCCCATGATCCTGGAATTATTCCATGTTTTAATAAATTGGCTTGGACAATTTTAAAGGTAGAAACATAAAACAAGTTTGGATTATATTCAAACTTGAGGCATTTTTGAACCTAACCAAAACAACTTAAAATGAGGTGAAATTTGACAGGGAGGTAAGTGGCAGGGTCTATAATTTATAGGGAAAAGATGAACATTAATGGAGAAGGGAAAGGTGGCACTTGCAAAAATGGAGGAAAGGGAAGGAAGGAGAAGTGATGGTGCAAGAGACACACATGGGGCATGCAACAATACAACATGCATGAATATGACAAATGCACATGATGATAATGAGAATGCAAGAATGACATCAGCACAATGCTACACTTGGTATGACCATGATGCAACATATGATGGCATAGAGAAATATAACAAGAAATGACAAGACAATGCAATAAATAAAAATAACAAAGCAAAACAAAATGAAGCCAATAAGGATAGACCCACATGGAATTTGATCATGAACAAAGTTGGATATGATAAGAGCAGGACCTCAGTCGCGCCGTTGATTTGGCCCGATCTTTCACGAGCAACAGCCGCAACTAAATTTCACTGATAAAAGTTCCCAATTACGCGAACGATACACGCAACCTGAAACTGTGGTAACAACAACTGACAAGTAATACCTCGGCAAACAAGGCACCTCCCGTCGGAGTAGAAGTAACCGGCAAGTAATCCGTCGCCGCGGACGGACCTCTAACCAATAGCTAGCAAATTCTCAATCACGAGAATCCTCTCGCCAAAGTGTAATCTTCTTAATAGAAAACCTCACATAGAAAAACAAGACAAACGCCCAGAGGGCCACTTCATAGTCTGTCTCTAAACTCTAGAAAATCCCTCAAAGTCTCAATAGTAAATAAGTACATATAACCTAGGATACAAACCGACTCATACTTGGTCGGCCAGAAAAAACAAAAGGCACGCAGGCCATCTTACGTAATTGAATTAACATCCTTCGCATGATTTGTTGCACCGCAGCCGATCTCCTTTGTCTGTACGTTCTGATCTTCTATTTTTATTTTTCTTTGCCAAACGTACACAGTTGGTTGACTTGGAAACGTATCTGTAGCATGTACGTGGATACTGCTCCTCTTCCTATTTTTCCTCCATGGTTTCCACGTCCCATTATTTCTCCAAAGGCATCCATGATATTCTTTTGCACGTTGGTTAGAAAACAAACAAATATTTCCTAGTTTTGTGCGTGCATGCACTTGCATGGTCTCCTTTATACTAGCAACGCTCTCACATTTAACATGCACTCTTTTTTTATGTATAACTGGCATAAATCCTGGACCACATAGAATACGCAAGGTTCCATCTTTTCCTTTGCTAAGATGTGTCAACTCCTTCATAATTTGTTCATCCTCGTCTCGGTTAACTTTCTTTCCGACATCCGCCTCATCCACATGCATTGTCGCTGCCTCATTCATAATATCCTCCGTTTGCACCCCTTTGTCGACGACTGCCGAAGTCGCTTGCAACCCCTTGTCATTGACCGACGTACTCACCATAACTTGTGTACTAGTCATGTTTGCAGTAGGGCATGCCACATCATCCTCCCTCTCTTGAAAGGAAACCGTCCTCGGTTTCGAGCTGTCGTACAAACCTCTCTCTTTCCGTACTGTCAGCACGACGTCTGAGCAAATCGTCGTATCTTCCATTGGCTTTAGTGTCATTTGTTTCCCATCATGAACAAAAGTATATGTATTCATCCTTCCGGCATGTGTTGCATTGCGGTCGTATTGCCATGGTCGTCCAAGTAATAAACCACAAACTTCTAATGGCAAAGCGTCACATTCCACCTCATCAATATACTGTCCAACTTTAAACGGCACACGCACCTTATGTGTAATTTTGAGCTGCCCACAATTATTCAACCATTCCAAACGATGTGGCGCATCATATCGCCATGTGGACAAGCCAAGTTTCTCCACCAATGTCTTGCTGATCCCATTTGTGCAGCTACCTCCATCAATAATCAATTTACACGCCGTTCCCTTGATGTCGCACTGAGTCTGAAATAAACTCCACTGCTGCCCTTTATCCACCTTATTATTGTTGCCATTGTGTACCCTCTTCAGTTGTATGCTCAACCCATTCATTGGTGCTGATGCTTCCTCTTTTATTGCCATGTCCACATGTGCCTCTGGAACCTTGTGAACACCAGGTACTGTTTTTTCCTTCTCATTTAGAGTAATCACGAGGGCCTCTGACTTGTTGACACCCTTCATCACCAACTTATTAATTTCAGCATTGTGCTCCATGACTTTGATTTTCTGAGTACATGCCTTCACTGGAGCTGCCACCATGGTTGCCACACGGGGCACCGCAATACTTTCATGACGAGAAGGTAAAAAATCTGCCCTTAAAAAGTTTCGAAAATCCTTCCAAATAGTCGTCGAGTAATCTAACTTTTTGTCACGTGTCTCCTTACGCCACAACTCATACAACTCATCATCCACATGCTCCAGTGCAAGATTCAAAGCAATAAACTCATCAAAATTAGAATCATGTGAAGCGCGCTTGTCAAACGCATGTTCCATCATATTTTCCCATGATTGGTACTCTCTCGGTGTAGCATCACTTTTCAACCACCCTGTGATTTTTGGCGTCTTCAACTTTTCATTGTGGGACTTGTAGCCATAATAGTCAGGGTCGCCGTACATCCTCAATCAAGAAAACAAATATTGCACCGTGAGAAACCTAGTAATCTGATACCACCTGATAAGAGCAGGACCTCAGCCGCGCCGTTGATTTGGCCCGATCTTTCACGATGCAACAGCCGCAACTAAATTTCACTGATAAAAGTTCCCAATTACGCGAACGATACACGCAACCTGAAACTGTGGTAACAACAACTGACAAGTAATACCTCGGGAAACAAGGCACCTCCCGTCGGAGTAGAAGTAACCGGCAAGTAATCCGTCGCCGCGGACGGACCTCTAACCAATAGCTAGCAAATTCTCAATCACGAGAATCCTCTCGCCAAAGTGTAATCTTCTTAATAGAAACCTCACATAGAAAAACAAGACAAACGCCCAGAGGGCCGCTTCATAGTCTGTCTCTAAACTCTAGAAAATCCCTCAAAGTCTCAATAGTAAATAAGTATATATAACCTAGGATACAAACCGACTCATACTTGGTCGGCCAGAAAAAACAAAAGGCACGCAGGCCATCTTACGTAATTGAATTAACATCCTTCGCATGATTTGTTGCACCGCAGCCGATCTCCTTGGCGTGTACGTTCTGATCTTCTATTTTTATTTTTCTTTGCCAAACGTACACAGTTGGTTGACTTGGAAACGTATCTGTAGCATGTACGTGGATACTGCTCCTCTTCCTATTTTTCCTCCATGGTTTCCACGTCCAATTATTTCTCCAAAGGCATCCATGATATTCTTTTGCACGTTGGTTAGAAAACAAACAAATATTTCCTAGTTTTGTGCGTGCATGCACTTGCATGGTCTCCTTTATACTAGCAACGCTCTCACATTTAACATGCACTCTTTCTTTATGTATAACTGGCATAAATCCTGGACCACATAGAATACGCAAGGTTCCATCTTTTCCTTTGCTAAGATGTGTCAACTCCTTCATAATTTGTTCATCCTCGTCTCGGTTAACTTTCTTTCCGACATCCGCCTCATCCACATGCATTGTCGCTGCCTCATTCATAATATCCTCCGTTTGCACCCCTTTGTCGACGACTGCCGAAGTCGCTTGCAACCCCTTGTCATTGACCGACGTACTCACCATAACTTGTGTACTAGTCATGTTTGCAGTAGGGCATGCCACATCATCCTCCCTCTCTTGAAAGGAAACCGTCCTCGGTTTCGAGCTGTCGTACAAACCTCTCTCTTTCCGTACTGTCAGCACGACGTCTGAGCAAATCGTCGTATCTTCCATTGGCTTTAGTGTCATTTGTTTCCCATCATGAACAAAAGTATATGTATTCATCCTTCCGGCATGTGTTGCATTGCGGTCGTATTGCCATGGTCGTCCAAGTAATAAACCACAAACTTCTAATGGCAAAGCGTCACATTCCACCTCATCAATATACTGTCCAACTTTAAACGGCACACGCACCTTATGTGTAATTTTGAGCTGCCCACAATTATTCAACCATTCCAAACGATGTGGCGCATCATATCGCCATGTGGACAAGCCAAGTTTCTCCACCAATGTCTTGCTGATCCCATTTGTGCAGCTACCTCCATCAATAATCAATTTACACGCCGTTCCCTTGATGTCGCACTGAGTCTGAAATAAACTCCACCGCTGCCCTTTATCCACCTTATTATTGTTGCCATTGTGTACCCTCTTCAGTTGTATGCTCAACCCATTCATTGGTGCTGATGCTTCCTCTTTTATTGCCATGTCCACATGTGCCTCTGGAACCTTGTGAACACCAGGTACTGTTTTTTCCTTCTCATTTAGAGTAATCACGAGGGCCTCTGACTTGTTGACACCCTTCATCACCAACTTATTAATTTCAGCATTGTGCTCCATGACTTTGATTTTCTGAGTACATGCCTTCACTGGAGCTGCCACCATGGTTGCCACACGGGGCACCGCAATACTTTCATGACGAGAAGGTAAAAAATCTGCCCTTAAAAAGTTTCGAAAATCCTTCCAAATAGTCGTCGAGTAATCTAACTTTTTGTCACGTGTCTCCTTACGCCACAACTCATACAACTCATCATCCACATGCTCCAGTGCAAGATTCAAAGCAATAAACTCATCAAAATTAGAATCATGTGAAGCGCGCTTGTCAAACGCATGTTCCATCATATTTTCCCATGATTGGTACTCTCTCGGTGTAGCATCACTTTTCAACCACCCTGTGATTTTTGGCGTCTTCAACTTTTCATTGTGGGACTTGTAGCCATAATAGTCAGGGTCGCCGTACATCCTCAATCAAGAAAACAAATATTGCACCGTGAGAAACCTAGTAATCTGATACCACCTGATAAGAGCAGGACCTCAGCCGCGCCGTTGATTTGGCCCGATCTTTCACGATGCAACAGCCGCAACTAAATTTCACTGATAAAAGTTCCCAATTACGCGAACGATACACGCAACCTGAAACTGTGGTAACAACAACTGACAAGTAATACCTCGGGAAACAAGGCACCTCCCGTCGGAGTAGAAGTAACCGGCAAGTAATCCGTCGCCGCGGACGGACCTCTAACCAATAGCTAGCAAATTCTCAATCACGAGAATCCTCTCGCCAAAGTGTAATCTTCTTAATAGAAACCTCACATAGAAAAACAAGACAAACGCCCAGAGGGCCGCTTCATAGTCTGTCTCTAAACTCTAGAAAATCCCTCAAAGTCTCAATAGTAAATAAGTATATATAACCTAGGATACAAACCGACTCATACTTGGTCGGCCAGAAAAAACAAAAGGCACGCAGGCCATCTTACGTAATTGAATTAACATCCTTCGCATGATTTGTTGCACCGCAGCCGATCTCCTTGGCGTGTACGTTCTGATCTTCTATTTTTATTTTTCTTTGCCAAACGTACACAGTTGGTTGACTTGGAAACGTATCTGTAGCATGTACGTGGATACTGCTCCTCTTCCTATTTTTCCTCCATGGTTTCCACGTCCAATTATTTCTCCAAAGGCATCCATGATATTCTTTTGCACGTTGGTTAGAAAACAAACAAATATTTCCTAGTTTTGTGCGTGCATGCACTTGCATGGTCTCCTTTATACTAGCAACGCTCTCACATTTAACATGCACTCTTTCTTTATGTATAACTGGCATAAATCCTGGACCACATAGAATACGCAAGGTTCCATCTTTTCCTTTGCTAAGATGTGTCAACTCCTTCATAATTTGTTCATCCTCGTCTCGGTTAACTTTCTTTCCGACATCCGCCTCATCCACATGCATTGTCGCTGCCTCATTCATAATATCCTCCGTTTGCACCCCTTTGTCGACGATTGCCGAAGTCGCTTGCAACCCCTTGTCATTGACCGACGTACTCACCATAACTTGTGTACTAGTCATGTTTGCAGTAGGGCATGCCACATCAGGATACATTGCCAAAATGGGGAATTTTATATATGGGGTGTTACACGTAGTCACTTCTTACTTTATGATGGACTTTGGGGTTGCTCAAACGTCATCTGTAACACGGTACATCAGAAAGTTTGACAATAGACTAGATAGCCCAAAAGTGTGATTGGCTTCTCCGACGATGGAGATATATTCTTAGGGCCTTCTCGGTGTCAGTAGTTTGATGTGCGGGCCGTCATCCAAAACTTCTTTCGATAAGGAAGATTGGTTAAGGAGGATCAACAAGGCCACCTACTCGATCAACAACGCCGCAACCCCCGCTCGGCCATTTGGGTTGGCCCATGTGCATGGCGAGGCGCCCTTTTTCGTTTTCCATTTCATTTCTATTTTTGTTTCTCTATATTTTTTTGCTTATTTTCATAGAAGTCAGGATTTCCAAAAAATGTTCATGATTTTGGAAAAAAATATCCCAAAATTGGAAATAGGTTCATGAATTTAAATCATGTTCATGCATTTCAAACAATGCTCACAAATTTTTAAAATATGTTCACAAAAAAATCACTAATTTGAAAAATATGTTCATGAATTTCATAAAATGTTCACCAAATAAAAAAAATGCTCGCGAATTTCTAAAAAATAGCCTTTTGTATTTAATGAATAAATTTCTAATTCGATGTACTTATTTGAAATTGATGAGCACATTTGAATTTGATGAACACTTTTTGAATTCACTGAACTTTTTAAAAAATTGTAAAAAATCCTAATATATAATTTTTTATTTGATGAACAAATTTTAATTCTATGTAGAACTTTTGAATTTGATGGACATTTTTTGAGATTGATAAAAATTGAATTTGGATAACAACTTTTTAGTTTGATGAATAATTAGTTTCATGAATTTTTAAAAATATAAGTGAAAATGAAAAAAGGAAAAAAGGAAAAGAACAAAGGAAAAGAAAAGAAAAATGAAAATAAAATGAACAAGGAAAAAGAAAATAAAATAGAAAATGAAAAAAACCCGGTCTCGAAACGTTCTGTAACCTTCGCAAAACCGAAAGAGGGATGTATGCTGTAGTGGCCCAATTCACTCTGTGAGGTGATGACCCCCGCAGGGGATCACGATAGTGTTTAAGAGAATTATTTTAACCCAAATTTATTGGTTCGACATAAGGGAGCCAAAGGATACTTATAAGTCTTAGAAGCCGAGTTGTCAATTCAACCACACCTGGATAGATAATTTGCTTGCGGCTTAGTAGTACAGTCACATGATAGCTATAGTAATAACATAATAGAAGCAAAAATGGTAATAACTTTATAGAGTGCAACAATAGTAATTCTAACGGGTGCAACAATAGTAGAAAGCGTAGACATGGAGTAAGCGATGGGTTTGTTCAAATGAGGTTCAAAATGCGACGGTCATAACCTAGAGCGACATCAAACTAACTTTAATTCATCAATCATATGTAGGCATGCATTCCATATATAGTTGTATGCGCTTGCGATAAGACTTGCACAACATTTTTTGTCCTGCCATCCCATCCTAATGGAAATTAAGTCAAATTAATGCGCTCCTTTTAATTGAGAACCAAAACAATGCATTAACATACGGTTAATACATGTAATCCTCAAGATAATGTCATCCCCATCGATATACCAATTATTGTCACTTTGGGGTCTGAGGTTTAGAATGATAACATGTGCATACAACTTGCAGATAAAATCAAGCACACAAATATATTCATGAAGACATAAAAAGCTTAGATCTGGAATCATGGCAAATGAACCATAGAGACAAGCATTAAGCATAACAAAGTCATATCAACAACAATCTTATACATAATGGATACTAGGCATCAAGACCTAGCAAATCTGACATCGATTACATAACAAATCCCATCCAACTCCCATCTACCTCCATGTGCCTAAGGGGAATTACTCACACGTGAATGGAAGCATCATAGAATTATTGTTCGAGAAGCTTAGTGATGACGACGGTGAGGAATCCCTCCCTCTGAAGCCAGAAACTGACTTAGCTCGGATCTCCAGAGGAAGAATAGGAGGTGGCGGCGTCTCCATATCGCAAAAAGCTTCCGTGTTTTTTTTTTGGATTTTTTCCTGGTATATATGTGAATTTTTGGCGGTGGAATCGTCATAAGGCGGTAACCGAGGGGCCCATAAGCCGCTATGGCGCGTCCTAGGGGCGTCTTCGTTTCGTAATTCATTAAATATTTAAAATAATTCTCCAAAAATCCTCGTTCAATTCTGAGCAATTTATTTCCGCATAAAAATAGCACCAAGATAATTGTACCAAAAACAACGTCAATCCGTATTAATTTTATTCAAATCATGCAAATTAGAGGCCAAAATAATAGAAACATGTTTGGAAAAGTAGATAAGTTGTAGACGTATCTCGAGGGTAAGGTGGTGCGCGTTTGACTTTTGTTGACCTACGCAGGGAATAGGAGTGGTGGCACCTTACTGGCCGCTCGCTACGTCAACACTTTGGAGTGTCGTGTCGTCTTTTTAAAAAATGAACATTTTAAGATCTGGTTTTTATGACTACCTCTAATCCATATTAATTCTTGCTGATAGTCAGTGAGAATTAATATGGATCAGAGGGAAACATGAACATTTTTTGAAATTTATGACAAATTATGAAAATACAAGCATCCTTTTTTAAAATGAGGGCGTTTTTTTAAATTAATAGTATTTTTTGAAAATTGAACCATTTTAAGATGCGAACATTTTCTAAAACCAACCATTTTTTCGAAAAGCATGAATAATTTCTGAAAACACATTTTTCTAAACACAAACAATTTTTAGAAAAATTGAACAATTTTTGAACCAGTGATTGGTTTTCAAAAAATGGAAACAATGAGCAACTTTTTAGTTTGAGATTTTTTCGAAATACACACAAATTTATATAATTTTTAAACATTTTTTTGGAACATCCAAACAATGTTTAGATTTGGGAATATATTTTATAATTTCCGTAATTTTTATTAAAGAATTGAGCAACTTTTGAATTTGCAATTACGTTTGAAAACTACAAACATTTTCCAAAAACTCAGAAAAAAACTAAAATTTCTAAAAAAGAAAATAAAATGGGTATATTTATTGAAAATTAGAACCTTCTTTCAAATGCCAAACAATTTTGAACTGGACTTTGGTAACCTCCGATCGTTCTGATCCTAGGAATAGATCCGAACGATTTCTCCAATCGCTAATTCTGCCCATGAGTTGGCTTCCTCGATCATGCGTGTGGCTGCATGCAGCCCGCACCCAACGCTAGATAGTTTTTTTTTTTTGCGGGTAAACGCTAGATAGTTTTGCATGCATGTTAGGATTAAAAGCTCCTAATTAAATGCAGAATCAATGATGTCAGCAGATTCTTAAAAAAACAAAAAAATTAAAATATTTTGTACCTCAAACCGTTGGTCGGATTGAAAAACTGTCTTCACATAAAGGATTCGTCGCGACGAGACCTTCAAAACTAGATCCCATATTGGTATGCTTTGACGACTTTTTTTTCAGGTAAAAAGTTACCACATCTGGATACGTAAATTATCACACCTATAATACTCTCTCATTTCCGGTTTATAAGGCTCAATTTAAAAATCTCACCAACCAAGGTAGATGGTGAGTGGCGGAATACTTTTTGTAGTTTGCAAAATCACCTAATTAATGATCTTCTTTTCCTCAAATAATTATGTTTATCAATGCATTAATTGCAATGCATGCATGCATAAAGTACATGCATTGATCAATTTTCTCTTAATACTTGCATGCAATGATTTAACGCACCTTAAAATCTAAACATGTGATGGGAAACAACCAAATTAAGCCTTATAAAATGGAAAAACTAAAATTTTGAGATAAGCCCTATAAACCGGAAAGGAGGGAGTACATAACTTATCATGTGGTTTACAATGAGGTTACCGAGGTATGTTTGAACTACCTTTTTTTTGCCTAAGTCGAAAGATACCACATGATTTGTAAGTAAATTAACAGGTCTGCAGTACCACTTTCTATCTTAGATGTCGTCTATGCGCCGCAAGGTGAGGTCTACATGCCGACATGGCATGGCCCACTTATAAATGGAACTTTGCGGGTTGTGCCGGGTCAGTCTCATTTAGGCGTGTGTTGGACCGTGGTGTTTGTACATGAGTTATCAGTTGTGTTGTGCATATATAACCATGCTATTTACACAGAAGTTATCAGATGTATGTATTTCAATATCTATTTTACCAAGTCAAGAAGTTATCATGATTTGTATGTGAGTTATCATCTCTATTGTGTGCATATTATCATGCTACTTACACACAAGTTGTCATGATATATTTTCCAACAACCTTTTCCCGTCCAAAAAAATTATGTGGTGATTCTATGTGAGTTATCAGCTCTATTATGTGTATATTATCATGGCACGTATACACAAGTTATCGGGGTATGATTTTCAACAACTTTTTTTCCTGGTCAAAAAGGTAATGTGGTGTTTGTATTGAGCTATCGCCCTCTAATGCCTATGTTACCATGACCGGGACATAGAAGTGACCAGATCATGTTTTTCAACGATTTTCATCCCACCTATATTACCATGATATTTACTCAGAAATTACCGGATGTTTGTTTTCAATTTTTCCCCTCGTCAAAAAGTTATCATATTGTTTGTACATGAGTTATCAACTATACGGTAGGTAACTTACCATGCTATTTACACATAGGTTAACGGGAGTGTGTTTCCAACAACGTTTTTCCCCGAGTCAAAAGTTATCATGGTGTTTAACCGTGAGTTACCATCATTGGTTTCGTATATTACCATGCTAATAAGACACAAGTTACCGGGGTGTATTTTCAACAAAAAAAATCCCAAGCCAAAGTTACCACAAGTGTTTGTACGTGAGTTATCATGCATATGATGTGTATATTACCATACTATTTACATAGAAGTTACCGGAATATGTTTTCAGTAAATTTTTCCTGGGTTAAAGGTTGTCTCAGTGTTTGTGAATGAGATATCAGTTGTGCGGTGGCGTGTATTACCATGATATTTACACGGAAACTACCGGCGATATGTTTTCAACAACAAAATTAGCAAGACCTCCTCTCCTATATTTAGAAATAGTGGGTATACAACCGAAGCAACATGGGTCTCCTCCGTCATTAAGAAACAAATGAAAGAAAAACATGAAAATAATGTGCTCGTGCTCGATCATGTGCATTGCTAGCTGAACCATAAATAGCTAATCTTGTACATGTATGATGTAGCCATGAGCCTTGCCTTGCTAGGCATCAACAGAGTTCAGAATAAAAAAAAAAGCTAGGCATCAGCGGTAAAGATATTCAAACGCATTAGTAGGTAAATTGCTTTATTTTCATTGTATGTTCTTGTTCATTATAGAGAAGTTAAATAGTAGTATGTTCATACGTTTGGATGAAAGAAGCCACCACATAGGGGAGTTGGTTAACGGTGCATGCCTAGTCCCATCAGCCAGGGATCGAGTCCAACCAAATGTATGCGGCTTCATTTTTCTCGCACGCACCCACTGGCGCAGCTGGTCAGTGTAAATTGCGATCGCTATCCCATCCAGGTTAGCGTAAATTGCGGCGTGAGTGCCCAGTCACGAGATTGCGATCTATTCCTTAATACCGAACGTTCGGAAAATACAAATAGCGTTTTGAAATTAGGAACACTTTTTTGGAAAAATATAACATTAAAAAATAGAAAACCGTTAAAGATATAGCAGAAACCGGAACATAACCTTGCAGAAGGTCCCCAAAATACGGATTGGAAGAAGTTTTGGAAACTAGGATCATCGACGGGATACCTACATTTGGCCTTGTACGATGCAAGATGATTAGGATAGATGCTTGGAGAGATAAACCATACTTTTCTTAAGCACCGGTGCTTATTTGTACAGAATGAATGCTTAATTAAGCATCTAAAATTTGATTTATTTTTGCAAACATCTCTCTAAACACCTAGCATTGTACAGAGTCTTAACTAAAATGCATGCGGCTTCATTTTTCTCGCACGCACCCAATGGCGCAGCTGGTCAGTGTAAATTGCGATCGCTATCCCATCCAGGTTAGCGTAAATTGCGGCGTGAGTGCCCAGTCACGAGATTGCGATCTATTCCTTAATACCGAATGTTCGGAAAATACAAATATCGTTTTGAAATTAGGAACACTTTTTTGGAAAAATAGAACATTAAAAAATAGAAAACCGTTAAAGATATAGCAGAAACCGGAACATAACCTTGCAGAAGGTCCCCAAAATACGGATTGGAAGAAGTTTTGGAAACTAGGATCATCGACGGGATACCTACATTTGGCCTTGTACGATGCAAAATGATTAGGATAGATGCTTGAAGAGATAAACCATGCTTTTTTTAAGCACCGGTGCTTATTTGTACAGTGTGAATGCTTAATTAAGCATCTTTCCTCTAGAAATAGGCACTGATGCTTCAGAAAATTTGATTTATTTTTTCAAACATCTCTCTAAACACCTAGCATTTTACAGAGTCTTAACTAAAAGGGCTGGATCAGTCAGGTCTCTCGTCCCCTAAAAAATAGGTCCCTTGTCCGCTAGCTTTGTTGGGCATGGCGACAGTTTGCCGCACACAGCGGCAAATAGGATTTGCCTTCCCGGCGCCCGGCGCCCTTTCGTGCTTGTGTCCTTTTATTTTTGTAGAACGCTCGTGGCCAGGTTTTTGTTTGATATATCATCAGATTAACCTGAGCTCTCGCCGTGCGAGCGGTGCGGAGGCCCGCGGCGTGGGTGGCACGGCCGATCTGGCCTGGCGGCGCGGCAGGCCTACCTTCCGGCGGCGGCGCGGCGCCTGCCTCGGCCAAAGGGCGGCGATGGTGGGGTGCGGCAGCCGGCCCTGCCTCGGGCTGCATGGCGGCGTTCGGCGGCGGCGGCCGGGTATGCGGCGACACACCGTCTGACCTCGGATCGGCGGTGACGGCATGGAGGGCCTGGTGGTTGGGTCGTCATCATGCGGGTTGTGCCCTCTGGACAGATCTGATCTGGCCGGCGCGGCCTGCGCCATGTGCGGCGGCTCAGATCGGCGGCGACCCGTGCGCACAATACGTGATGGAGGTTCTTCGAGCGGATCCGGGTGAAAACCTTGTGCTCGGCTTGATGCCAAGACCGGCGTTGGTGGCACCCTGTTGGTGTCATTACCTTCTTAAAGGCATCGCCATGGAGAAGCTCTAGACCTCTATCCGCTACCTCCGGGGGAAACCCTAGATCAGTTGATCGGATGACGGCGGCGCGTTGGTGTCGTTTCCTCCTTGGGGGCGTCATTCTTGGAGGCGTACACGGGATCGAGGGACCAGCGGGCGCCTTTTTTGGTGAAGCGGTACTTCATCCTTCACATTGATGACGGCGGATCTCGGCGGCGTGGTGCAGTGGAGACTCGACGCCTGGTGCGCGGTGATGGACTCGCGCAGGTGGAGGTAGTTGTCTGGCGTCAAGGTGGCGTCGATGACGGAGTGGCCTGACAAGGTAGAAGCCTCAATATCTGCTCTGAAGACGGACCTGTGAAAGATGGCGGCGACGACACATGTGAGTGCGTCAGACCAGTTAATGCCCCAGACCCGGTATGTGGATTGGCTGGGGCTTCTGGCTTTTGATGATAGGCTTAGGCGAGTAGACCGAGTATGTGGCTAGGTAGCACCCCTTCATCATATGGATAGGAGTAGTGGCATATGTTGCCAAGATGGCGGATTCAAACATATTGTTGTAATACTTTATAGAATAATCAATAAATGGGCCGTAAACATCTCCTAGATATAGATGTCGGGGGTCATCCTCTTTTTCTAATAAAAAAAAAGGAGTTCTCGCCGTCCGCGCCTTTCTGCGCCGCACATGCGGATCGGCTATGCACGCACGCGAGTTGGCTCATACACACAGGCGTCGCACCTACGCATGCCCATGGCCTATGGACCACCCGCCCGCTCCAGGTAGTTGTGGTACGGCGTGCCAAGTCGCTACACTTCAACCACCGATCCATGTATACATAGTGCATGCATGATCGACCACCGGTTGGCAGTTGCTTCCGATTTGCGGCGACTGATTGCCAAAGTACTCCTACAACTTTAACCACCTGCCACTTAGTACATGCTTCAGTTTCAGCTGCGGGCCAAGCGATGAAGTGATCGCCTCAGTTTCAGCTCGCTCATTCAGCCATTCTCCCTGCACTTTGTCTGAACATGCCACGGCTCGTGTCACGGGAGATGAATTCCTCAAACGGCTCACGCTCACCCACCAAGTTCCAATCCTGGCTCCATCCTTACTGTTCAGTATTAATCATCCCCTAATGACGCATCAATGTAGTAATAGTATTAATCATCATATGCACAACAGAATCTCTGAACCTTTGCTGCTCCACAGTCCGCGCTCGAGGAACTCATGACAGGATGATCCTCTGCTCCCTTTGCTGCGTTCAGACTTCAGATGCTGACATGTCGCGTCATGATTAGCCATCACTGCCGCATTATCAGTATCATAAGGAAGGGAGGAGGGCTGAAGGAGGAGATGAGGAGGGTACGTGAGGTCTCATGGGAGAAATGATGCTCTTCATCCCCCCTTCTCCCCTGCCCTTTGTTCAGATAACTAATTACAATTAATTAAAGGAGCGATCTGGAGAAACTTCCCAGATCAGCGCTTTCTGGTGGGGAACATGCGAGCTGCCTGTTGGGGTGGAGCTGAGTCTGATCTGTGTGAAGATCAAACCAAATCCTCCTTTGATACTTCTGTACTGCTGCCTGTCAATAAAGTTCAGAGAAGAAGGAGAGGAGGAAAAGTTGCAATTTGGATACCGTGCGTACAAGAATTTGTGGAGGTGGCTTTTGTCATTCTGACTGAAGCAAAGTGAGCTATCATCACAACTGTTAGTCTGGCAGAGTTTGTGAGCCTTGAGCGAGCTGCAAATCTTAATTAACACCTTGTTGAGCCTTTGCCCGTAGGTGCTAATCACATGTATATGACTGGCTAATCTTAGGACCACTCGAGTTCGTTCGTTGGTGTCGTCAACATGCGGATCAATCACCCATGTTCCGTAGGAGTATTTCTAATTAGCGGGCTAACAACCATGATTTGGTGAGCCCAGGCCCCACGCACACCTCCCTCTTCGGAAGAAAAAATGTTTAAACACACTGCCATCAGGTCGTATCATCAGCTCCTCACAAAGGCGTTTCCCGCATCTTCGCATTCATCTTCGTCTAACTAAAATCATCATGCGCACCTCGGAAAACTACCGCCACATCCACAATTTTCCGCGGTGGTTCATCCAAAATGCGCATTTGTAGAACAACCTTGCGACGGGACTTCTGATCCCAGATTTCACCGAGACAATTAGTGGTGTGTATAAAGGATGGGACAAACTTTCGACGGCGTACGGATCTCATATACAGTACTACTGGACGTGAAAGAAAAGATCGTCCAAATGGCAAGGCTGGAACCTCCACTCCAGGCCGGCGCATGGCATGCGGGTTTGTGGAGCCCCAGTCAGCGAGCGAGCGACCTGTCTTGCCAGCTTGCCCGATCCTTCCACTAGGAGCAGGAGGATCCCAACAGCCAAATTAGAAAGAGCAAGTTCGCGACCAAGATTGCTTTGACACTTTGCGCGGCCCTTTTCCCCCAGCCAGAACCAGTCGCCAGTGGGATGGCACGTCCAGCCACTTCGCGAAGGAAGAAATACAGTGACAAAAAGCTGTACTGGGTTGCGCTGTATGAAACACACTTGAGCAGAGCCGTGTCGACCGTCAATTCCGTCATGAAACACAACGGCGCTGCTTGATTCTTGCACCATGGGTCTTTCTTTTTTCCTCCAACAATTTGGCACCATGTTCTCGTGCACCAACGCTTGGTTTGACTCGTGGTGCCGATTCCAGGCGACGTGTGCTAGAGATAGAGATCGTACCAGCAGAGGAGTGGTAGTACTTGCATCGTTGGTCCACACGGCTCCATCCGTTTCTGAATTTCTGAAGTACCACCACAGTGGTGCTGTGCTGACCACGGAGTGGCGTCCGAGCATGCTTTTCTTGTGGATCAGCGGCCCTGGTCAACGGCACACGTTGCTTCCTCTCTCTGCAGAATCTTAGTACTAATACTAATACTAGTAATCGATCGTGACGTAGGCGGAGTATTTGACTGGGGGCGCACGCAGGGCTTGAATTGAACTCAACAACCAGCCGCTGGCTCAGCTTATTCCTTCCTCTCGTAGAGAGAGAGAGAGAGAGCACTAGGGAGTCGTTGTCTCGTCGCCATGATGAGTCGATGCGAACAGGGTAGACGTGCGCGTGGAATGTGGTGGACACGTACACGTTCACCACATACTCGCAGCTTGCTCTAAAGTGGCTCTAAATATCTACTCCGTATTTCTTTGATTTCCCTGCGTGCTTTTTATACGTCGCCCTGAACGTTACTTGGAAGTCAAACCACCTGGCCCGGCTCAATCCCTTACTTCATCGTCACACCCGGCTGTTTTCCTTCGACCCGTTCAGCCGTCTGCATGCGCCGCCGCCCGATCTGTCCCGTTCCGTGGGCACGCCACGCCACGCCGCCGTCGCGGTCAAACCACGGAACGGTCGTCCCAGCAAGAAACGTGAAACAGAGAGTTCGTTCCAAAAGAGGGGGCAGTATCACGGCATAAAAAAAGACGGAAAATTTCCTCTCGCACCTCGCACCTCGCACGTCGCTGATCCGAATGAGCCGCCGGCCGGCCGTCGTTTCCTTCACCGAACGGGCCCCCGATCCATCACCGGCCGGCCGGTGCCGATCTGCTCCATCGCTCCTATATCTGCTAGGTCACGTCGCTTTCACCATTTCACGTTCGCTACGAGGTTGCGCGAGCGCACCCACACAAAGGCACGCTTGTACTGTATACCCGATAAAATAAACCTAAGTGCATAAGAGCATCTTCAATAGATGGTTTAAATTTTGACGGTCTAAAATTGGAGATGCAAAATTTGGACCGTCAAGAAATGCATTTTGGAGCTCCGAAAAATACTCAACTTCTACGGATGGTTCAAATTGATGGTCTAAAAAAGCAACTCTAATAGATGCTCCAAACCAAAGATGTAAAAATCTGAAAACGGCCGCGCGGCTGCTGCCGGCCACTGTTCAGCCGCATTGAAATAGCAACAGAAATTTGAAAATAAAGTGCATCATCATCATACTTTCAATCAAAAGTGCATCATCATCATAGTATCAAATCCCCCTACCAAAAGAGCATCGTCCCAATCAAAGTTTTTCGCCCTAGAAATTGAAATGCACATGAATATTACTCATGCGGGTTGTCAACACCACCGGCTGAAAGCACAAGTGCTCCACGGGTAGTTTTGGTAATTAATTGGACTAACACTTTTACCTAGTATGTTTCAGATAAGTTCAACAATGGAGTGGCATGGACTAGAGGATGTAGAACCCCTTCAAGATTCTATCTATCCGGCGCCACCGAGTTTCAAATGTCATAGCCACTGCTGCAAACCCTAGCAAATCGGTTTCACCGATAGGGATCTCGGTCTCACCGAGATGGGATTGTAATCTCTCTATGTATGTCCATTACCAAAATTGGTCTCACCGAGTTTGAGCAATCGGTACTACCGAGATTACAATGCAAACCCTCTGGTTAGCTTATTACCAAAATCGGTCCCACCGAGTTTGTGTAATCGGTCTCACCGAGTTTGCCTGACCAACTCTCTGGTTAGCTTATTACCAAAATCGGTCCCACCGAGTTTGTGTAATCGGTCACACCGAGATTACGTTATGCCCTAACCCTAACCATATCGGTCCTACCGAGTTGCATCTCAGTCCCACCGAAAATCCTAACGATCACTAGGTTTGTTGAATCGGTCCGACCGAGTTTAACCATTCGGTCCCACCGAGTTTGGCAAATTGTGTGTAACGGTTAGATTTTGTGTGGAGGCTATATATACCGCTCCACCCACTCTTCATTCGTGGAGAAAGCCATCAGAACAGATCTACACTTTCAATACACATGTTCTGAGAGAGAACCACCTACACTTGTGTTGAGGTCAAGATCCATTCCTACCATATGAATCTTGATCTCTAGCCTTCCCCAAATTGCTTTCCACTCAAATCTTCTTTCCACCAAATCCAAATCCTGTGAGAGAGAGTTGAGTGTTGGGGAGACTATCATTTGAAGCACAAGAGCAAGGAGTTCATCATCAACACACCATTTGTTACATCTTAGAGAGTGGTGTCTCCTAGATTGGCTAGGTGTCAATCGGGAGCCTCCGACAAGATTGTGGAGTTGAACCAAGGAGTTTGTAAGGGCAAGGAGATCGTCTACTTTGTGAAGATCTATCGCTAGTGAGGCAAGTCCTTCATGGGCGACGACCATGATGGAATAGACAAGGTTGCTTCTTCGTGGACCCTTCGTGGGTGGAGCCCTCCATGGACTCGCGCAACCGTCACCCTCCGTGGGTTGAAGTCTCCATCAACGTGGATGTACGATAGCACCACCTATCGGAACCACGACAAAAACATCCATGTCTCCAATTGCGTTTGAATACTCCAAACCCTTCCCTTTACATTCTTGCAAGTTGCATGCTTTACTTTCCGCTGCTCATATACCCATTGCATGCTTGCTTGATATGTATTGTGTTTGTTAAACTTGTGCTTAAACTCCACTTAAACTTAAAAATATTAAAAACTGCAACCTTTGGCACTTAGTGTCTAATCACCCCCCTCTAGACACCTCTTCTCGATCCTTTCAATTGGTATCAGAGCTTTGGTCTCCATTGCCTTGGTTTAAACACCTTTGGAGGAAGATGGATGTGTCTACTTTGGGAAGTCTTAGACATAGAGTGTCTATTCTTGATGGAGAATACTTTCATGAGTGGAAAAATGAAATGCTTGAGATTTTCAATGAATATCATTTGAACAAGTACATTGCTAGCCCTTGTGCACCTCATGTTGATCCTTTGCACCTTACCCTAGATGAAGATCTTGACATGATTCGCAATCTTAGAACCATCAATCTTATCATAAGAGGATTGCCCAAAAATTTGATTGCTAGTTTGCCTACTCTTGATTGTGCCTATACTATATGGAAATTTCTTGAGGAACGATTTCCAAATTATTCCTTGAAAAATTTAGACGAAATTCTCCATAAGTCTATTGTTGGGGAACGTAGTAATTTCAAAAAAAAATTCCTACGCACACGCAAGATCATGGTGATGCATAGCAACGAGGGGAGAGTATGATCTACGTACCCTTGTAGATCGCAACGGAAGCGTTTGACACAACGTAGAGGAAGTAGTCGTACGTCTTCTTCCCGGTCGACCGATCCAAGCACCGTTACTCCGGCACCTCCGAGTTCTTAGCACACGTTCAGCTCGATGATGATCCTCGGGCTCCGATCCAGCAAAGCGTCGAGGAAGAGTTCCGTCAGCATGACGGCGTGGTGACGATCTTGATGTACTACTGACGCAGGGCTTCGCCTAAGCACTGCGACAATATAACCGAGGTGGAATTTGGTGGCAGGGGGCACCGCACACGGCTAAGGAAAGATCTCAATGATCAATTGTGTGTCCAAGGGGTGCCCCTTGCCTCAGTATATAAAGGATGGAGGAGGAGGAGGCCGGCCAAGCCAATTGGTGCAGCCAAGATGGGAGTCCTACTAGGACTCCAAGTCCTAGTAGGAGTCCATCAAGAGGGGTGGAAGGGAGAAGGAAGTGGAGGAGAAGGAAAGGTGGCCGGCCCCCTTTTCCCTAGTCCAATTCGGACCAGAGGGAAGGGGGGGGGGCGCAGCAGCCCCTTGGCCCTTTCTTCTCTTCCCACTAAAGCCCATCAAGGCCCATTGCTTCTCCCGTAACTACCCGGTACTCCCGAAAATACCCGAATCACTCAGAACCTTTCCGATGTCCGAATATAGTCGTCCAATATATCGATCTTTACGTCTCGACCATTTCGAGACTCCTCGTCATGTCCCCGATCTCATCCGGGACTCCGAACTCCTTCGGTACATCAAAACTCATAAACTCATAATATAACTGTCATCGAAACCTTAAGCGTGCGGACCCTACGGTTCGAGAACAATGTAGACATGACCGAGACACGTTTCCGGTCAATAACCAATAGCGGGACCTGGATGCCCATATTGGCTCCTACATATTCTACGAAGATCTTTATCGGTCAGACCGCATAACAACATACGTTGTTCCCTTTGTCATCGGTATGTTACTTACCCGAGATTCGATCGTCGGTATCCAATACCTAGTTCAATCTCGTTACCGGCAAGTCTCTTTACTCGTTCCATAATACATCATCTCGCAACTAACTCATTAGTTGCAATGCTTGCAAGGCTTAAGTGATGTGCATTACCGAGAGGGCCCAGAGATACCTCTCCGACAATCGGAGTGACAAATCCTAATCTCGAAATACGCCAACCCAACATCTACCTTTGGTGACACCTGTAGTACTCCTTTATAATCACCCAGTTACGTTGTGACGTTTGGTAGCACCCAAAGTGTTCCTCCCGCAAACGGGAGTTGCATAATCTCATAGTCATAGGAACATGTATAAGTCATGGATAAAAGCAATAGCAACATATTAAACGATCAGGTGCTAAGCTAATGGAATGGGTCATGTCAATCAGATCATTCAACTAATGATGTGACCTCGTTAATCAAATAACAACTCTTTGTTTATGGTTAGGAAACATAACCATCTTTGATTAACGAGCTAGTCAGGTAGAGGCATACTAGTGACACTCTGTTTGTCTATGTATTCACACATGTATTATGTTTCCGGTTAATACAATTCTAGCATGAATAATAAACATTTATCATGATATGTAAGGAAATAAATAATAACTTTATTAATGCCTCTAGGGCATATTTCCTTCAGTCTCCCACTTGCACTAGAGTCAATAATCTAGTTCACATCGCCATGTGATTTACCAGCAATAGTTCACGTCACCATGTGATTAACACCCATAGTTCACATCGATATGTGACCAACACCCAAAGGGTTTACTAGAGTCAGTAATCTAGTTCACATCGCTTATGTGATTAACACCCAAAGAGTACTAAAGTGTGATCATGTTTTGCTTGTGAGATAATTTTAGTCCACGGGTCTGTCACATTCAGATCCGTAAGTATTTTGCAAATTTCTATGTCAACAATACTCTGCACGGAGCTACTCTAGCTAATTGCTCCCACTTTCAATATGTATCCAGATTGAGACTTAGAGTCATCTAGATCAGTGTCAAAACTTGCATCGACGTAACCCTACGACGAACCTTTTGTCACCTCCATAATCGAGAAACATATCCTTATTCCACTAAGGATAATTTTGACCGCTGTCCAGTGATCTACTCCTAGATCACTATTGTACTCCCTTGCCAAACTCAGTGGTAGGGTATGCAATAGATCTGGTACACAGCATGACATACTTTATAGAACCTATGGCTGAGGCATAGGGAATGACTTTCATTCTTTTTCTATCTTCTGCCGTGGTCGGGCTTTGAGTCTTACTCAATTTCACACCTTGTAACACAGGCAAGAACTCTTTCTTTTACTGTTCCATTTTGAACTACTTCAAAATCTTGTCAAGGTATGTACTCATTGAAAAAACTTATCAAGCGTCTTGATCTATCTCTATAGATTTTGATGCTCAATATGTAAGCAGCTTCATCGAGGTCTTTCTTTGAAAAACTCCTTTAAAACACTCCTTTATGCTTTGCAGAATAATTCTACATTATTTCCGATCAACAATATGTCATTCACATATACTTATCAGAAATGCTGTAGTGCTCCCATTCACTTTCTTGTAAATACAGGCTTCACCGCAAGTCTGTATAAAACTATATGCTTTGATCAACTTATCAAAGTGTATATTCCAACTCCGAGATGCTTGCACCAGTCCATAGATGGATCGCTGGAGCTTGCATATTTTGTTAGCACCTTTAGGATTGATAAAACCTTCTGGTTGCATCATATACAACTCTTCTTTAATAAATCTATTAAGGAATGCAGTTTTGTTTATCCATTTGCCAGATTTCATAAAATGCGGCAATTGCTAATATGATTCGGACAGACTTAAGCATAGATACGAGTGAGAAACTGTCATCGTAGTCAACACTTTGAACTTGTCGAAAACCTTTTGCGACAATTCTAGCTTTGTAGATAGTAACACTAATATCAGCGTCCGTCTTCCTCTTGAAGATCCATTTATATTCTATGGCTTGCCGATCACCGGGCAAATCCATCAAAGTCCATACTTTTATTCTCATACATGGATCATATCTCAGATTTCATGGTCTCAAACCATTTCGCGGAATCTGGGCTCATCATCGCTTCCTCATAGTTCGCAAGTTCATCATGGTCTAGTAACATGACTTCCAGAACAGGATTACCGTACCACTCTGGTGCGGATCTCACTCTGGTTTACTTACGAGATTCAGTAGTAACTTGATCTTGAAGTTACATGATCATTATCATTAGCTTCCTTAATAATTGGTGTAGTAGTCACAAGAATAGATTTCTGTGATGAACTACTTTCCAGTAAGGGAGAAGGTACAATTACCTCATCAAGTTTTCTACTTTCCTCCCAATCACTTCTTTCGAGAGAAACTCCTTCTCTGGAAAGGATCCATTCTCAGCAACGAATATCTTGCCTTCGGACCTGTGATAGAAGGTGTACCCAACTGTCTTCTTTGGGTATCCTATGAAGACATATTTCTCCGATTTGGGTTTGAGCTTATCAGAATGAAACTTTTTCATATAAGCATCACAACCCCAAAATTTAAGACACAATAATTTTGGTTTCTTGCCAAACCACAGTTCATACGGTGTCGTCTCAACAGATTTAGATGGTGCCCTTTTTAATGTGAATGCAGCTGTCTCTAATGCATAACCCCAAAACGATAGTGGTAGATTGGTAAGAGTCATCATAGATCGCACTATATCTAATAAAGTACGGTTATGACATTCGGACACACCATTACACTGTGGTGTTCCAGGTGGCGTGAGTAGTGAAACTATTTCACATTGTTTTAACTGAAGGCCAAACTCGTAACTCAAATATTTTACTTCTGCGATCATATCGTAGAAACTTTTATTTCTTGTTACAATGATTCTCCACTTCATTCTGAAATTCTTTGAACTTTTCAAACGTTTCAGACTTATGTTTCATCAAGTAGATATACTCATATCTGCTCAAATCATCTGTGAAGGTTAGAAAATAATGATACTTGTCGCGAGCCTTAATATTCATCGGACCACATACATCAGTATGTATGATTTCCAACAAATCTGTTGCTTGCTCCATTGTTCCGGAGAACGGCGTTTTAGTCATCTTGCCCAAGAGGCATGGTTCGCAAGCATCAAGTGATTCATAATCAAGTGATTCCAAAATCCCATCAGCATGGAGTTTCTTCATGCGCTTTACACCAATATGACCTAAACGGCAGTGCCACAAATAGGTTGCACTATCATTATTAACTTCGCATCTTTTGGTTTCAATATTATGAATATGTGTATCACTACGATCGAGATCCAATGAACTATTTTCATTGGGTGTGTATGACCATAAAAGATTCTATTCATGTAAACAGAACAACAATTGTTCTCTAACTTAAATGAATAATCGTATTGCAATAAACATGATCAAATCATATTTATGCTCAACGCAAACACCAAATAACACTTATTTAGGTTTATCACTAATCCCGAAAGTATAGGGAGTGTGCGATGATGATCATATCAATCTTGGAACTATTTCCAACTTTCATCGTCACTTCACCCTTAACTAGTCTTTGTTCATTCTGCAAATCCCGTTTCGAGTTACTACTCTTAGCAACTGAACCAGTATCAAATACCGAGGGGTTGCTATGAACACTAGTAAAATACACATCAATAATCTGTATATCAAATATACCTTTGTTCACTTCGCCATCCTTCTTATCCGCCAAATACTTGGGGCAGTTCCGCTTCCAGTGACCAGTCCCTTTGCAGTAAACGCACTCAGTCTCAGGCTTAGGTCCAGACTTGGGTTTCTTCTCTTGAGCAGCAACTTGTTTGTTGTTCTTCTTGAATTTCCCCTTCTTCTTCCCTTTGCCCTTTTCTTGAAACTAGTGATCTTGTCAACCATCAACACTTGATGTTTTTCTTGATTTCTACCTTCGTTGATTTCAGCATCACGAAGAGCTTGGGAATTACTTTCGTCATCCCTTGCATATTATAGTTCATCACGAAGTTCTACTAACTTGGTGATGGTGACTAGAGAATTCTGTCAATCACTATCTTATCTGGAAGATTAACTCCCACTTGATTCAAGCGATTGTAGTACCTAGACAATCTGAGCTCATGCTCACTAGTTGAGCGATTCTCCTCCATATTTTAGCTATAGAACTTGTTGAAGACTTCATATCTCTCAACTCGGGTATTTGCTTGAAATATTAACTTCAAGTCCTGGAACATCTCATATGGTCCATGACGTTCAAAACGTCTTTGAAGTCCCGATTCTAAGCCGTTTAAGCATGGTGCACTAAACTATTAAGTAGTCATCATATTGAGCTAGCACAACGTTCATAACGTCTGCATCTGCTCCTGCAATAGGTCCGTCACCTAGCGGTGCATCAAGGACATAATTCTTCTGTGCAGCAATGAGGATAAACCTTAAATCACGGATCCAATCCGCATCATTGCTACTAACATTTTTCAACACCATTTTCTCTAGGAACATATCAAAATAAACACAGGGAAGCAACAATGCGAGCTATTGATCTACAACATAGATATGCTAATACTACCAGGACTAAGTTCATGATAAATTAAAATTTCAATTAATCATATTACTTAAGAACTCCCACTTAGATAGACATCCCTCTAATCTTCTAAGTGATCACGTGATCCAAATCAACTAAACCATAACCGATCATCACGTGAAATGGCTTAGTCTTCAATGGTGAACATCATTATGTTGATCATATCTACTATATGATTCACGCTCGACCTTTCGGTCTCCGTGTTCCGAGGTCATATCTTATATGCATAGCTCGTCAAGTATAACCTGAGTATTCCGCGTGTGCAACTGTTTTGCACCCGTTGTATTTGAACGTAGAGCCTATCACACCTGATCATCACGTGGTGTCTCAGCACGAAGAACTTTCGCAACGGTGCATACTCAGGGAGAACACTTCTTGATAATTTAGTGAGAGATCATCTTATAATGCTACCGTCAATCAAAGCAAGATAAGATGCATAAAAAGATAAACATCACATGCAATCAATATAAGTGATATGATATGGTCATCATCATCTTGTGCTTGTGATCTCCATCTCCGAAGCACCATCATGATCACCATCGTTACCGGCGCGACACCTTGATCTCCATCGTAGCATCATTGTCGTCTCGCCAATCTTATGCTTCCATGACTATCACTACCGCTTAGTAATAAAGTAAAGCATTACATCGCGATTGCATTGCATACAATAAAGCGACAACCATATGGCTCCTGCCAGTTGCCGATAACTCGGTTACAAAACATGATCATCTCATACAATAAAATTTAGCATCATGTCTTGACCATATCACATCACAACATGCCCTGCAAAAACAAGTTAGACGTCCTCTACTTTGTTGTTGCAAGTTTTACGTGGCTGCTACGGGCTTAAGCAAGAACTCATCTTACCTACGCATCAAAACCACAACGATAGTTTGTCAAATAGACTCCGTTTTAACCTTCTCAAGGACCGGGCGTAGCCACACTCGGTTCAACTAAAGTTGGAGAAACAGTCTTCCGCAAGCCATCTATGTGCAAAGCACGTCGAGGGAACCGGTCTCGCGTAAGAGTACGCGTAAGGTTGGTCCGGATCGTCTCGTCCAACAATACCGCCGAACCAAAGTATGACATGCTGGTAGGCAGTATGACTTATATCGCCCACAACTCACTTGTGTTCTACTCGTGCAAATAACATCAAACCATAAAACCAGGCTCGGATGCCACTGTTGGGGAACGTAGTAATTTCAAAAAAATTCCTACGCACACGCAAGATCATGGTGATGCATAGCAACGAGGGGAGAGTATGATCTACGTACCCTTGTAGATCGCAACGGAAGCGTTTGACACAACGTAGAGGAAGTAGTCGTACGTCTTCTTCCCGGTCCGACCGATCCAAGCACCATTACTCCGGCACCTCCGAGTTCTTAGCACACGTTCAACTCGATGATGATCCTCGGGCTCCGATCCAGCAAAGCGTCGAGGAAGAGTTCCGTCAGCATGACGGCGTGGTGACGATCTTGATGTACTACTGACGCAGGGCTTTGCCTAAGCACTGCGACAATATAACCGAGGTGGAATTTGGTGGCAGGGGGCACCGCACACGGCTAAGGAAAGATCTCAATGATCAATTGTGTGTCCAAGGGGTGCCCCTTGCCTCAGTATATAAAGGATGGAGGAGGAGGAGGCCGGCCAAGCCAGTTGGTGCGGCCAAGATGGGAGTCCTACTAGGACTCCAAGTCCTAGTAGGAGTCCATCAAGAGGGGAGGAAGGGAGAAGGAAGTGGAGGAGAAGGAAAGGTGGCCGGCCCCCTTTTCCCTAGTCCAATTCGGACCAGAGGGAAGGGGGGGCGCAGCAGCCCCTTGGCCCTTTCTTCTCTTCCCACTAAAGCCCATCAAGGCCCATTGCTTCTCCCGTAACTACCCGGTACTCCCGAAAATACCCGAATCACTCAGAACCTTTCCGATGTCCGAATATAGTCGTCCAATATATCGATCTTTACGTCTCGACCATTTCGAGACTCCTCGTCCTATCCCCGATCTCATCCGGGACTCCGAACTCCTTCGGTACATCAAAACTCATAAACTCATAATATAACTGTCATCGAAACCTTAAGCGTGCGGACCCTACGGTTCGAGAACAATGTAGACATGACCGAGACACGTTTCCGGTCAATAACCAATAGCGGGACCTGGATGCCCATATTGGCTCCTACATATTCTACGAAGATCTTTATCGGTCAGACCGCATAACAACATACGTTGTTCCCTTTGTCATCGGTATGTTACTTACCCGAGATTCGATCGTCGGTATCCAATACCTAGTTCAATCTCGTTACCGGCAAGTCTCTTTACTCGTTCCATAATACATCATCTCGCAACTAACTCATTAGTTGCAATGCTTGCAAGGCTTAAGTGATGTGCATTACCGAGAGGGCCCAGAGATACCTCTCCGACAATCGGAGTGACAAATCCTAATCTCGAAATACGCCAACCCAACATCTACCTTTGGTGACACCTGTAGTACTCCTTTATAATCACCCAGTTATGTTGTGACGTTTGGTAGCACCCAAAGTGTTCCTCCCGCAAACGGGAGTTGCATAATCTCATAGTCATAGGAACATGTATAAGTCATGGATAAAAGCAATAGCAACATACTAAACGATCGGGTGCTAAGCTAATGGAATGGGTCATGTCAATCAGATCATTCAACTAATGATGTGACCTCGTTAATCAAATAACAACTCTTTGTTCATGGTTAGGAAACATAACCATCTTTGATTAACGAGCTAGTTAGGTAGAGGCATACTAGTGACACTCTGTTTGTCTATGTATTCACACATGTATTATGTTTCCGGTTAATACAATTCTAGCATGAATAATAAACATTTATCATGATATGTAAGGAAATAAATAATAACTTTATTATTGCCTCTAGGGCATATTTCCTTCATCTATTGCCTTGAGTAAGATGAACTCTAGTGATCCTAGCTTTGGTGATTGTTTATTTGAGCTTACCAACCTCATGCGTGCTAAAGGAAACGTTGGAATCATTAGCGATATCATATCCGAAGCTATTAGAATTCATAAAGGTAACCATTTTGATGATCATTTATCTAATGAATTACGCTCTCTAGGAATTGATCAATCACAAGATGATGTTGAACATGGATACTATGATGAGGATGATGATAGTGACTATGATCTCGATGATGCGATGAGACATTTTGGTCTTATGGCAAATCTTCGCGGCTACATGGCTGAAGGAAAGGAATGGGTCCTTGATAGTGGATGTACTAATCATATGACCGGGGATGAAGATATGTTCCATGAGCTTGCTGAAAACAACGACCCTCGAAAGTATGTCACTTCTGCTGATAATTCAAAGGGTAAGGTGGTTGGCCTTGAAAAGGTGTCCATCTCACATGATAGCTCCATACAAAATGTCATGCTCGTTGAATCCCTTGGATACAATTTACTTTCAGTTTCTAGACTTGCGGATTTCGGTTTCAATGTCTTATTCACTGAAGTAGATTGCCAAGTGTTTCGTAGAGACAATTATAAAATGGTCTTTACCGGTATACGTAGAGGAGATCTTTACATTGTTGATTTCACTAAAAAGGCTCAACCTCAAACTTGCTTAATTGCTAAATCTTCAAAAGGCTGGTTGTGGCATAGAAGACTAGGTCATGTTGGCATGCGAAATCTTGATAAGTGTCGGTGTCAAAACCGGCGGATCTTGGGTAGGGGGTCCCGAACTGTGCGTCTAGGCGGATGGTAACAGGAGACAAGGGACACGAAGTTTTACCCAGGTTCGGGCCCTCTTGATGGAGGTAAAACCCTACGTCCTGCTTGATTAATATTGATGATATGGGTAGTACAAGAGTAGATCTACCACGAGATCAAGGAGGCTAAACCTTAGAAGCTAGCCTATGGTATGATTGTTGTATGTTGTCCTACGGACTAAAGCCCTCCGGTTTATATAGACACCGGATAGGGTTAGGGTTACACAAAGTCGGTTACAATGATAGGAGATCTAAATATCCGCATCGCCAAGCTTGCCTTCCACTCCAAGGAAAGTCCCTTCCGGACACGGGACGAAGTCTTCAATCTTGTATCTTCATAGTCCAGGAGTCCGGCTGAAGGTTATAGTCCGGCTATCCGGACACCCCCTAATCCAGGACTCCCTCAGTAGCCCCTGAACCAGGCTTCAATGACGACGAGTCCGACGCGCAGATTGTCTTCGGCATTGCAAGGCGGGTTCCTCCTCCAAGTACTTCATAGAAGATTTTGAACACCAAAGACAGTGTCCGACTCTGCAAAAATAAGTTTCCACATATTGCCATAGAGAGAATAATATTTACACAAATCTAATCTGCTGACGTATTCCGTAGCGTGACATCACACCACGGCCAAGTCTTTATCCGAATCGTTTCTACTCCCCCACCTCAGCGCATTTCGCGAGGCGGTTTCCTTGGCACGTCTTGTCAAAGCAGAGATCGTGTCCCCTTATTTATGGGATTCTCATCAATACGGACGTGAGTAACCCAACCACGCCATTTATCATGGCACTTGGGAGATAAGCGAGTTTACCAGGCTGGTGGGGACGCTTAACCGCATCCGCCCATATAAGGGGATAAGGATCCACCTTTTTACCTATGCCTTCTTCCTCCTTTGCCTATCCATCTTCCGCGCACTCGAGCTCCAACGCCCAAGCCCATACTTCCCACCTCAACCTTCTCCAGCCATGTCCGGAGCGAGAGGCAAGTGGATGGTCTCCTCCGTTATGGAGGGACACGTCAAAAAACTGAGGAAAGCCGGATACTTGTCTAACGACATCGCGCACCAGCTTCCCGAAGAGGGGCAGCTCCTCCCCACCCCAAGGCCCCATGAGAGGGTAGTATTCCTTCCCCATTTCCTCCGCGGTCTGGGCTTTCCTCTCCACCCGTTCGTCCGGGGGCTCATGTTCTACTATGGCCTAGATTTCCACGATCTGGCCCCGAACTTTGTCCTCAACATCTCAGCGTTTATCGTCGTGTATGAGGCTTTCCTCCGCGTCCGCACCCATTTCGGCCTATGGCTCAAGACTTTCAATGTCAAGCCCAAGGTGGTGCGTGGCAACCAGGCGGAGTGCGGAGGCGCCATGGTGGGCAAGATAGCCAACGTCCTATGTCTCGAGGGCTCCTTTGTGGAGACCCTGAAGGGGTGGCAATCGGGGTGGCTTTACATCACCGAGCCGCGCGATCCCAAATGGGTCGCAGCCCCCGAGTTCCGGTCCGGGCCCCCTACGCGGCTCACGTCTTGGAAAGAGACGGGCCTGTCGTGGGGCAATAAAGGAGAGGTAACCGGACTACAAAAATGCATCCAAACCTTGGTGAACAAGCAACTCAAGCTTGTCAACGTAGTCCAGGTTATGCTCGTCCGCCAGATCCTCCCGTGTCAGCAACGGGGTTTCAATTTGTGGGAGTTCGACCCGGCGCAGCACCCAACCCTGAGCAGGCTCTTCGACACAACGTACGAAGACGCCTGGAAGGTGCTATTCAAAGGCGCCGAGGCTCCCGCATCCGCTTCCAAGGACCATGGATTCCGCACGCAGCTTCCCGCTAGTGCGGTAAGCTATCCTTACCTTTTACAGGATGTTGGTTTTCCATAGTTTGACTCTATGCGGGATCTAAACTCCCTTTCCTTTGACAGGATTGGCTGGCGAAGCCCGGACAGATCGACTGTCCGGCCCCTTTGCCCGAAGACCCAGCCGATGCGCTCTTAGCGAAGCTGTTGGCTCCGGCGCCTTACGTGGTGCCGGAGAAGAAGGCCAAGAAGAGGGCCACAGGGACTCGAAAGAGTTCGCGGCACCAGGAGGTGTCGGATTCTTCATCCGACGAATCCGAGACGTGCTCCTCCCGTGAAAACGAGGAGGAGGAAGAAGAAACCTCTCCCCCTCCAGCGAGGGTAGGAAAGAAAAGGAAGGTCGCCCCGATCGGGGAGGCCGAAGGGTCCAAGAAGGGGAAAACCCTTCCTCCGGACTACCCCGCCGACGCCGCCGACGATGAAGAGGAGTGGCCGCGCAGGGCCAAGCGTCCGGCGGAATCGTAAGCATCCGGGCACTCGAGTAATTCATAGCATTCCTTTATTGCACAGCCTTTCCTTATGTCGGATATGATTATGTAGTCCGCCCAAGGCCGGGCTTGACGAGTCGTCGAGCGGCTCCCTGGATTCATCGGACGTGAATTCACTTCCGCCCGCCACCTCCCCCCGCCCTACAGGTGATGCCGAGGTGGCGTCCCAACAGGCTCCAAGCCAGGAGGAGGTGGTCCTGGAGGCGCCACAAGGCGACCTCCCGGACTCCAGGAGTAAAGGGGATAAAACCCCCCAGGGCTCCGAGTCCGGCTTTGAGCCGGACACCGCGCCGGAATCGTCAACGGTTTTGGACCGCGGTAGGCGAACTCCTTCCAAGAGGAGCAAGCCTACTGAGCCGGCGGCCCCCGTCCAACCGGATTCGCCGGACAATCTGCTGGAGGTGCTTAACGGCGCCTCCATCGATGAGGAGCACCGCACTATTATGAGTGCGATGATCCAGAAGGTTCAGTCCACCAAGAGCAGACTAACTGAAGCTTGTGCCAGCCTTCTAACAGGCTTCGAGGTAAGTGCAGGATATATATATAAAATATTACCGCATAGACAATAGCCCTTGATGCTCTGTTTGGCATTCGGAAAGAAAAGCCGAATAGAGGATATAATAAAATTCGCAGGAGTCTAACAGAAAAAGAGTCAATATGCGTATGCAGGCTTCGCTGCTGGCGACCGCCACACTGACTGTGGAGGTGGGCACACTGAAGCAGGGCCTCGAGTGGACTGAGCAAGAGCTCGGCCTTGCCAAACGGCAGCTCGAGGAGAAAGAAGGTAAGAAATACCATATAAAAAAAAGAAAATATAAAAGTGCAATTGCAAAAATATGACAGGATTAACATGGTTATTGTAGGGGCCACAACTGAGGTGGCGACCCTCAAGCAAGCGTCGGCCGAGGCCGATAAGAGAGCGGCCACGGAGCGCTCCGAGCGGGAGGGGTATGAGGCCCAGGTTGGCGAGGTGCAGCAAGAGCTCCAGGCTCTCCTGAAAAAACATGAGAGTTTGGAGCTTGAATCAAAGACGAGAGCGTCCGAGCTCGCGACAGCTATTGAAAATGCCAAGTCTGCCAAGGCTGAATCCCAGAAGGCCCTCCAGGAGTTGGATGCGGCGAAGAAGATAGCGGCGGGTAAGGCATTTTTTATGCAAAGCAAACATGTAAAAGTGAGCTTCTTGTTACTTACCCGAATCCGGAGCTCTCCAGGAGCATTCGCAGATCTTCCCTGTAGCGTGTCCGATGCCGCCGCATTCTACCGAGCCGAGGAGGGCAGCTTGACGGAGAAGTTGTTCTGGTCTCAGTATGCTGAGGCCGGACACCCAGTGCCCCTAAGCGACCAACTGAAGCAGCTGGTCGAGCTCCACAAGGTGGCTGAACAGGCCATGAAGGGCCTCATAGTTCGGCTGTGGCCTGGAGAGGCTCTTCCTGGGAGCTACTTCGGGCTGGTGCGGCGGCTGGTGGAGGCCTGTCCAAGGCTCGAGGTCATCAAGCGCTCTGTTTGCATTGAAGGTGCCCGTAGGGCCCTTGCCCGTGCTAAGGTGCACTGGGGCAAGCTGGATGGTGAGAAGCTTGTGAAGGACGGGCCACCGCCGGGGAAGGAGCATCGCAAGCCCGAGAACTATTATAAGGCTGTTCTGAAGGGTGCCCGCCTTGTGGCGGATGAATGTCCCATGGATGTAATTTTGGAGTGAACTCGCTCGTGTTATCCTGTGCGCTGAAAACTTGTTCATGTGCGCTTAAGCAATGCGTTTTGAATTTAAAATATTACCTTCTGTGCGGCCGTTTATCAAATTTGAGAGATGGCGAGTCGTCGGCTTCTGCCCCCATGCCACTAGTGCTGGGGTGTTCGGGAGAAACCTGAGTGCTCTTTTTCCCATGTATGGGTCCTTCGAGGGAGGCGCTCAGCACAACGAACAAGGCAATCGGAATATAGTGCTTGAACACTCTCACTTAGCCATAGAATTCTATAATTTTAAATTTCGGCAAAGCCCCTAGTGTTCGGAAGACCGAGTTCGGAGCGCTATCCACGCCTTTGGCCGGACAAAGCCGACTCCTCGCTCTAAGCAGCATAAGTCTTTAGGGACTCGAAAAACCTCTCGAACAGCGACCGGTCTCTCGCTTCATCATGACAGTCAGTTTTAGCTTTCTCTACTGAGGTGCTCCGCCCAGCTCAACTGGGGCACAATCGCAGTAGTTCTCCAACTGCTACCTTAGCCGATACAACGGAACGTATGGCACCAAAACATAGGAGCCGGGCAAACCCAACTATTGACCAAAGACATGATTCGGAGCCGATGCATATAATGCTATAAGTTCGGGGTGTCGCACTTGTTAAAGTGTTCGGACTTCTCACACCATATAAGGGGGGTACTGAAGCCCCTGGCGTATTGACCGTACCAAAGTGTACGGGTGCAACATGTCGTTAATGAACATATATTTGTGAAAAACAGTAATGCAAAAGTAGACAAAAAGCTATGCATTGTTTATAAAAAAGCTGCGATCAAAGCAGAACGATACAAATAGTGCGATAAGCAAAAGTGGGACTATTTAACATGTCCTTTCCAGGGGCAGGCTGCGGAATAGTATGCAAAACAGGTATACTGCTCGTGATAGAGACCACCTGGGAGTTATATAATGCGGCGTAGCTTTTTTGCTTCCCTGGTTCTTGCATCGTTTGAGCGGCAGTTGGATTGCCAAACAGGTCTTCCGAAATGTGGAGTCCTGAAAGTAAGAGAAAATAAAGAAATCGGCAGCCCCTAGTGCGGTTTAAGCCGTGTTTCGGGCGCGCCGTGATGGTGCCCCTCCCCCTGTGCCCATGGTATTTCGAGAGCGTAGTTATGTACGCGAGGCGCTGGTTTCGCTAGTTCGCGAGAGCTGGGGTTGGGGCCGCGTTGCTACGCCGCTCTAAACGTGCCAGGCGGTCTTGTTGTAGGTTACTCCGGGCGCGCTTGGCGATGTCCGGACGTTTAACGGCCGAACTGTTGGGCTGCCTTGAGAGGCTGCTTTGTACTTCTGTTGCGAGGGCCGTCGTGTGTTCCTCCATTCGGAGGGAGCGTTTGGTGTTTCCATTGACCGTGATTACTCCTCGAGGGCCTGTCATCTTGAGCTTAAGGTATGCGTAGTGCGGCACCGCATTGAACTTTGCGAATGTGGTTCGCCCGAGTAGTGCGTGATAGCCGCTGTGGAACGGGACTATGTCGAAGATTAACTCCTCGCTTCGGAAATTGTCCGGAGATCCGAAGACCACTTCAAGTGTGACTGAGCCTGTACAGTTGACCTCTACACCTGGTATGACGCCTTTAAAGGTCGTTTTGGTGGGCTTAATCCTCGAGGGATCTATGCCCATTTTCCGCACTGTATCCTGGTAAAGCAGGTTCAGGCTGCTGCCACCGTCCATAAGGACTCTTGTGAGATGAAATCCGTCAATAATTGGGTCTAGAACCAATGCGGCGAATCCGCCATGACGGGTGCTAGTGGGGTGGTCCCTTCGATCGAAGGTGATCGGGCAGGAGGACCATGGGTTGAACTTTGGGGCGACTGGCTCCATCGCATATACGTCCCTTAACGCACGCTTCCGCTCCCTCTTGGGGATGTGGGTTGTGTATATCATGTTCACCATCCGCACTTGTGGGGGAAAACCCTTCTGTCCACTGTTGTTCGGCGGCCGGGGCTCCTCCTCGTCATCGCTACGCAGCCCCTTGCCTCTATTTTCGGCATTTAGCTTGCCTGCTTGCTTGATCACCCAACAATCTCTGTTGGTGTGATTGGCTGGCTTTTCGGGTTGCCATGTATTTGGCACAAGCGATCGAGTATTCGGTCCAAACTGGACGGGCCCTGAGTATTTCTTTTGAATGACTTTTTCCACTGACCGGATTTATAGCCTCTGAATCCGGCGTTGACTGCTATATCCTCGTTGCTGTCGCTGTTAACGTGGCATTTTTGCTTGTTCCGACGCGACCTGCCACTGTTGTCCTTGGTGTCCGAATTACCAAGGCTCTTGGTCAAGTTATTGCTACGAGCTAGCCAGTTGTCTTCTCCCGCGCAAAAGCGGGTCATGAGCGTCGTGAGTGCTGCCATGGATTTCGGCTTTTCCTGTCCAAGGTGTCAGGCAAGCCACTCGTCGCGGATATTATGCTTGAAGGCTGCTAGGGCCTCAGCATCCGGACAATCGACTATTTGGTTTTTCTTTGTTAGGAACCGTGTCCAGAATTGCATGGCCGATTCCTCTGGCTGATGAATTATGTGGCTTAGGTCATCGACGTCTGGTGGTCGCACATAGGTGCCCTAGAAATTGTTGAGGAATGCGGCTTCCAGGTCCTCCCAACACCCGATAGATTCTGCTGGCAAGCTGTTGAGCCAATGCCGAGATGGTCCCTTGAGTTTGAGTGGGAGGTATTTGATGGCGTGTAGATCGTCGCCGCGGGCCATGTGGATATGAAGGAGATAATCCTCGATCCATACCGCGGGATCTGTTGTGCCATCGTATGATTCGATGTTTACGGGTTTGAAACCCTCAGGGATTTGATGATCCATTACTTCATCTGTGAAGCATAGGGGGTGTGTGGTGCCTCTGTATTGGGCTATATCACGACGCAGCTCAAATGAGCTTTGTCTATTGTGTCCGGCCCGGCCGGATTTATTATATCCGGAGTGACGATCACCGTCAACGTGCCGTGGGGCGTCCGCGCGATCGATAGATCGATCTTGTTTGCTTTGCCTTGTCCTCCAATATGTCTCGCAGGTCTGGCGCATTTTCCCTCCTTAAAATGTTTTGAACGGCGCCGGGGTGCGGCTTGAGTGGAGGGCCGAGAGGCCTCTTTGTCGCGGCCACGAGGTGGCCGGTCGGCCGTGTCATGCGCTGGTGATGTAGGTTTAGGTGCTTCCTCCTCTAATCGGGGTAGAAGCCTGCGCTTTTGGTAGCTCTTGGAGGGGCGTTCGAGTTCATACTCTTCGGCCGCAAGGACTTCAGTCCATTTGTCGGCTAGCAAATCTTGATCAGCTCTAAGTTGTTGCTGTTTTTTCTTGAGGCTGCTTGTCGTGGCCATAAGCCTGCATTTGAAACGCTCTTGTTCAATGGGATCCTCTGGCACGACGAATTCGTCGTCGTCGAGGCTTGCCTCGTCTTCGGAGGGAGGCATATAATTGTCATCCTCGACCTCTCTGTCTGCCGCTCTCTCGTGAGGGCTAGCTTCTCCATCCTCTTGCACTGAATCTTGCTGGAGGGGGTGTTCTTCGGCGCTATCCGGAGTATTATTATCTCCTGTGCCGGAATCACCGTTTTTGCTTTGGCGGGATTTAGAGCGGCGCCGCTGACGCCGGAGCTTAGGCTGTTTCTTGGAGGGGTCATCCCCCGCTGTTCCATCGCCATCTCCTTCTTTTGGGGTATCCACCATGTATATGTCATATGACGAGGTGGCTTTCCAGTGCCCTATAGGTGCTGGTTCTTGGTCGTCTCCTACATCGGCGTCCATACCGTCGATGTCTTCGGAGTCGAAGTCGAGCATGTCGGTTAAATCATCGACAGTCGCTACAAAGTGGGTGGTGGGTGGGCTTTGAATTTCTTCATCGTCCGTATCCCAACCTTGCTGACCGCAGTTCGGCCAGGGCTCTCTTGATAAAGAGAGAGACTTTAATGACTTCAGAATATTGCCAAAGGGCGAGTGCTGAAAGATGTCCACGGCGGTAAACTCCATGATCGGTGCCCAATCGGATTCGATCGGCAGGGGCGCAGGGGGATCGGAGTCCGGAGAGGAGTCAGGCCTCACGGAGTCACGGGCCTTGCAGAGTGCGGGGCTGGTGTTCGGCTCGATCGCCGTTGGGATCGCAGCCCCTGAGGCGGCGTCCCACCACTCGTCCTCGATCGGCGCAATTGGTTCCGAATCCAGGGTCGGAACTGATGCGTGCGCGGCCTCCAGGGCACTGTTCGGCGGCAGAGCTAGATCATGCCCATCGCGACAGTGCGGCGCGCTCGGCTGTGGCTCGAATCCGTCGAAGATCAAGTCTCCGCGGACGTCAGCCGTATAGTTTAAACTTCCCAATCTGACCTGATGGCCAAGGGCGTAGCTTTCGATCTGCTCCAGATGGCCAAGCGAATTGGCCCGCAATGCGAAGCCGCCGAAGACGAAGATCTGTCCGGGGAGAAAAGTCTCACCCTGGACTGCATCATTATTGATGAGCGGAGCAGCCATCGAGCCTAAAAGCGACGACACAGAGGAACTCTCAATGAAAGCACCAATGTCGGTGTCAAAACTGGCGGATCTCGGGTAGGGGGTCTCGAACTGTGCGTCTAGGCGGATGGTAATAGGAGATAAGGGACACGAAGTTTTACCCAGGTTCGGGCCCTCTTGATGGAGGTAAAACCCTACGTCCTTCTTGATTAATATTGATGATATGGGTAGTACAAGAGTAGATCTACCATGAGATCAAGGAGGCTAAACCCTAGAAGCTAGCCTATGGTATGATTGTTGTATGTTGTCCTACGGACAAAAGCCCTCCGGTTTATATAGACACCGGATAGGGTTAGGGTTACACAAAGTCGGTTACAATGGTGGGAGATCTAAATATCCGCATCGCCAAGCTTGCCTTCCACGCCAAGGAAAGTCCCTTTCGGACACGGGACGGAGTCTTCAATCTTGTATCTTCATAGTCCAGGAGTCCGGCTATCCGGACACCCCTAATCCAGGACTCCCTCAATAAGCTTATTAAAGGTGATCATATCCTTGGAATAAAAGATGTCACATTTGACAAGGATAGACTTTGTAGTGCTTGTCAAGCAGGGAAACAAGTTGGAGAAAGTCACCACGCGAAGAACATCATGACCACAAGAAGACCACTCGAGCTACTTCACATGGATCTCTTTGGTCCAAATGCCTACAAGAGTCTCGGTGGTAACTCATTTGGTCTAGTCATAGTTGATGATTTTTCAAGATTTACGTGGGTGTTCTTTCTTGATGACAAATCACAGGTCCAAAAGATCTTCAAAAACTTCGCTAGGAAGGCCCAAAATCAGTTTGACGTGAAGATCAAGAAGGTTCAGAGCGACAACGGAACGGAGTTCAAGAATGCAAATGTGGACACCTTTCTTGACGAAGAAGGGATTTCACATGAGTTCTCGGCTACATACACACCTCAACAAAATGGAGTTGTTGAGAGGAAGAACCGGACTCTTATCGAGATGGCAAGAACGATGCTTGATGAGTACAAAACGCCAAAGCACTTTTGGGCGGAAGCGGTTGAGACAGCTTGTCATGCAACAAATCGCTTGTATCTTCACAAGCTACTCGGCAAGATGGCATACGATCTCCTCACCGGTAACAAACCCCAAGTTGGATACTTTCGAGTATTCGGCTCAAAGTGCTACATTCTTGATAAGCACCGTCGTTCTAAATTTGCTCCTAAATCTCATGAAGGTTCCTACTTGGTTATGGCTCAAACTCTCACACTTACCGTGTCTACAACAATTTCACCCAAAAGGTTGAAGAGACGGTAGATGTGAAGTTTGATGAATCTAACGGCTCGCAAGTAGAGCAATTGCCAATTGATGTAGGAGACAAAGACCCTTCGGAAGCAATTCAAGACTTGTCCATTGGCAAGATTCATCCAACGGAAGTGAAGGAGAGTACCTTGTCCATCCAAGTGGAAGCTTCTACCTCACGACAAGGTGAACCAAGAGTTGATACGGAAGCATCCACAAGTGGGACACGCCAAGATGAAGAAAACGAGGAAGTACACCAAGATGAACATCAACAACCTCCTTCTCCACCACGACAAGAGAACGATAACGTCAACAATGAAGAAGGCCAAGAAGAAGAACAAGATGAAGAGGATGTTCCACCCCGACCCAAGCAAAAGCTTTCACGAGTTCGAGCAAGAATTGCCAAAGATCATCCCGTCGAGCAAATCTACAATGATATCCAGACCGGGAGAATCACTCGCTCTAAAACTCATTTAGCTAACTTTGTGAACATTACTCATTCATCTCTAGCATTGAACCTATGAAGGTAGAAGAAGCATTGGAGGATCCGGACTGGATAAACGCTATGCATGAAGAGCTACACAACTTTGAGAGAAATCAAGTGTGGACATTGGTCGAGAATCCCGACAACAACCACAACATCATTGGTACCAAATGGGTGTTTCGCAACAAGCAAGATGAAATGGACAAGTGGTTCGCAACAAAGCACGTCTCGTCGCCGAAGGCTACACACAAGTTGAAGGTATGGACTATGGTGAGACATATGCTCCCGTTGCTAGATTTGAGTCCATTCGCATCTTACTTGCTTATGCTAATCACCATGATTTCACCTTGTACCATATGGACATTAAAAGTGCTTTTCTAAATGGAAAAATTGAGGAGGAAGTTTATGTTAAGCAACCTCCCGGCTTCGTCAATCCTAAGAAACCTAATCATGTTTACAAACTTCACAAAGCCCTTTATGGTCTTAAACAAGCTCCTAGAGCATGGTATAAATGCTTGACCAAGTTCCTTATTGAAAAAGGCTTTGAAATTGGTAAAATTGATTCTACTCTTTTCATTAAAAGGGTTAATGGAGAACTATTTGTGTGCCAAATTTATGTTGATGATATCATATTTGGTTCAACTAACCCTCAATTTAGTGAGAAGTTTGGAAAGCTAATGTCGGAGAAGTTTGAGATGTCTATGATGAGTGAACTCAAATTCTTTCTCGGTTTGCAAATCAAGCAAACTAAGAAAGGTACCTTTGTCTCTCAAACGAAGTACACCAATGACTTATTCAAGAAGTTCAATATGCAAGAATGCAAAGGTATGACTACACCCATGCCCACTAGTGGACATCTTGATTTGACCAAAGATGGTGAACCGGTTGATCAAAAGGTTTATCGCTCTATGATTGGTTCATTGTTATATCTATGTGCCTCACGTCCCGATATTATGCTAAGTGTGTGCATGTGTGCACAATATCAAGCTACTCCTAAAGAGTGTCATCTTAAGGCTGTGAAAAGGATAGTGAGATACCTAATCCATACACCAAATTTTGGCATTTGGTATCCCAAGAGGCCCTCTTTTGATCTTGTTGGCTACTCTGATTCGGACTATGCCGGAGACAAGGTTGATAGAAAGTCCACTTCGGGTACTTGTCAATTCCTTGGTAGATCTCTTGTGTCTTGATCTTCCAAGAA
Organism: Aegilops umbellulata; assembly: GCA_032464435.1. Taxonomy (NCBI): domain Eukaryota; kingdom Viridiplantae; phylum Streptophyta; class Magnoliopsida; order Poales; family Poaceae; genus Aegilops; species Aegilops umbellulata. The sequence goes on along the minus strand of CP136055.1, from coordinate 38,720,890 downwards.
ACAAAACTCGGTATCCTTATCCACCGCCGAAGCGGAATACATTGCCGCTGGTTCATGTTGTGCTCAATTACTTTGGATGACCCAAACTCTTAAAGATTATGGGATATATGTGACACATGTTCCATTGTTATGTGACAATTAAAGTGCTATTAAAATTGCTCAGAATCCCGTGCAACATTCTCGAACTAAGCATATTGAAGTTTGTCATCATTTCATTCGAGATCATGTTGCCAAAGGGGACATTAACCTTAAGCATGTTCGCATCGATAAGCAATTAGCGGATATATTCACTAAACCACTTGATGAGAAAGTGTTTTGCAGGTTAAGAGGTGAATTGAACATCATTGATGCTTCAAACTTGGAGTAGGAACTCCATTTGATACATGCGGGGCATGAGCCTATGACTAATCCTCGATATTTCTCTTATGATGCTATTCATATGTCTTGGATATATTTGTACCTTGCATGTTATCTAACCCGTGTAGGTACTTGGGTGAATCTAAATCTATGAGATTGCAAGTCACTCACATCTTGAGCAATCTCTACATCACCAAGTCTCTACACAATGGTGGTTGAAGACAAGGAAGCACGAAACCATTCAAACATATCCTTTGGAAAATTTTATGTTGAGTCTCATGATTGTCATTTTGGATACACAAGTTCTCTTCCTTGCAAAGCTAACCCATGTAGGTAGATGAACTCAAACTCCAAGTGGTGCTCCTAACTCTTGATGAACTACATCAACCTTGAGCAACCCACACAAGTTCAACTACATGATCAAGATCAACACCACCACCCAAGGTATGTTATTTCATCTTAGAGAAGCTTTACTCCAAGTCATGAGCCAAAGCAACTCGACAAGATGTGAATACATCAAAAGGCTTAAACGAAAAATGGTAACCCCATTTTGAGCTTAAAACGACGAGTATGACCTATGATCAAGTGCTCTCACTTGACTCCTAAGTCAATATACTCTAACATAGGTGACCTTGTCGCCGACCATCTCTAGATGAAGTTCTCTTGCGTTCTTTTCTGTGTTATTGCATTTGTCTCTTGCATATTTGTTTCCCCTTTCAAACAAAAAAACTTCATCTAGATCTTTTAGTTTCTTTTCTTTGCTTTTTGTTCTGCATTTTCTGCATCCAATTCATTGCAAATCTTTCAGTTAATTCCTTGCAAATCCTTGTGAGATCTTACTTGTCTAATGAGCTGAGGTGACAAGTGGTTTCACTCTGATGAACTCGGTCACACCGGTTTGTTTTCTTCGGCTCAACCGAAACCTTTCGGTGCAACCGAAGCACACAACTCGGAGTCACCGATTCCACCACAGGAAAACCAACTTGACACTTATTCCTGATTTCTGTTTGCTCCGGCTCCACTCAATGATTCTTGTCCTCTACCAGCATCATATTAGACATGCTGCTTTGCTCTGTGACTCAAGGACCAACCCATTTGTATCACATGTCTAGAAGAGCCCTTCTTGGAAATTGATGTCAAAGGGGGAGAGAGAGATCACATCAAAGCTTAATCTTTCCTATAGGGGGAGAAAGAGAGAATACTCAGGGGGAGAGAGTTTATCAATAAGGAGAAAGTAATATCATCAAAGACCCCAGATGCTTGGTGTTCAAGAGGAGAGATGTCACATGTCTTTAAGAGGGGAAAGACATGTTTGTTTGCTTGCTTTAGCTCAAGCTCTATTGTTTTTTTGTTGCTCTGATTTTCTGCTCCCTATCTTCTCCCAATATCCCATGCAGATTCAGGGGGAGCAAGACATTTAAGGGAAGGAAATCTCTGATTTTATTGCATATCTTTACCTTTGGGGACATGTCTATATCCAATGTGGTACTTAGTACTCACTCTACATGTTATCCCAGTCTTGGTTCTCTTGTGGTTTCTCTTGTTTGCTCTGGTCAGAAGGTGTATCTGTGTTATTTAACCTTGTTTGCGCAGGTTCATCCCATCCTAAGCCAACTCAAGACCACAAGGTAAGTATATGCATCATAGTCATGTGAATGAGAAGTTCTTGCTGGTGTACATACTGTTTGCAAGAAGGACTCATGAGCATGAAGGTACATTTCTCATATTCACATCATTTGCTCTGATGCATATAGCCAAGATACATGTAACACATTGCTTACTCTGTCATGCTTATGCATTCACATGCTCCTATATTCCATATTCACATGTTTGCATACATGTAGGGGGAGCCTATGCTTGTTACATGTCCTTCCAAAGCTTTACTTGCAATTCTCTATATCTTTATCTAAAGCTTTGATGTATGTTGTCATCAATTACCAAAAAGGGGGAGATTGAAAGCACAAGTGCTCCCTGGGTGGTTTTGGTAATTAATGTCAACATACCTCTTGTTGGACTAACACTTTTACCTAGTATGTTTCAGATAAGTTCAACAATGGAGTGGCATGGACTAGAGGATGTGGAACCCCTTCAAGATGCTAACGACAAAGGATTGGCTCAAGCTTCAAGATCAAGACTCTACATTTTATATTTTAGTGATCCAAGATCACATTTAGTCTATCGGAAAAGCCAATACTATCAAGAGGGGATGAGGTGTTGCTTAATGGCTTGCTTGCTCAAAGTGCTTAGTGATATGCTCCAAAACCCTCAACTACCTTCCCACATCCACATATGACCTAAAACAAAAGTCAAACTCGGCCCCACCGATTCTATCTATCTGGCGCCACCGAGTTTCAAATGTCATAGCCACTGCCACAAACCCTAGCAAATTGGTTTCACCGATAGGGATCTCGGTCTCACCGAGATGGGATTGTAATCTCTCTGTGTATGTCCGTTACCAAAATCGGTCTCACCGAGTTTGAGCAATCGGTACTACCGAGATTACAATGCAAACCCTCTGGTTAGCTTATTACCAAAATCGGTCCCACCGAGTTTGTGTAATCGGTCTCACCGAGTTTGCCTGACCAACTCTCTGGTTAGCTTATTACCAAAATCGGTCCCACCGAGTTTGTGTAATCGGTCACACCGAGATTATGTTATGCCCTAACCCTAACCATATCGGTCCTACCGAGTTGCATCGCAGTCCCACCGAAAATCCTAACGGTCACTAGGTTTGCTGAATCGGTCCGACCGAGTTTAACCATTCGGTCCCACCGAGTTTGGCAAATTGTGTATAACGGTTAGATTTTGTGTGGAGGCTATATATACCCCTCCACCCACTCTTCATTCGTGGAGAAAGCCATCAGAACAGATCTACACTTCCAATACACATGTTCTGAGAGAGAACCACCTACACTTGTGTTGAGGTCAAGATATTCCATTCCTACCATATGAATCTTGATCTCTAGCCTTCCCCAAGTTGCTTTCCACTCAAATCTTCTTTCCGCCAAATCCAAATCCCGTGAGAGAGAGTTGAGTGTTGGGGAGACTATCATTTGAAGCACAAGAGCAAGGAGTTCATCATCAACACACCATTTGTTACTTCTTGGAGAGTGGTGTCTCCTAGATTGGCTAGGTGTCACTTGGGAGCCTCCGACAAGATTGTGGAGTTGAACCAAGGAGTTTGTAAGGGCAAGGAGATCGCCTACTTCGTGAAGATCTACCGCTAGTGAGGCAAGTCCTTCGTGGGCGACGACCATGATGGAATAGACAAGGTTGCTTCTTCGTGGACCCTTCGTGGGTGGAGCCCTCCGTGGACTCGCGCAACCGTTACCCTCCGTGGGTTGAACTCTCCATCAACGTGGATGTACGATAGCACCACCTATCGGAACCACGACAAAAACATTCGTGTCTCCAATTGCGTTTGAATACTCCAAACCCTTCCCTTTACATTCTTGCAAGTTGCATGGTTTACTTTCGGCTGCTCATATACTCATTGCATGCTTGCTTGATATGTATTATGTTTGTTAAACTTGTGCTTAAACTCCACTTAAACTTAAGAATATTAAAAACTGCAACATTTGGCACTTAGTGTCTAATCACCCCCCTCTAGACACCTCTTCTCGATCCTTTCACCGGCGTTGTGAACCGTGGTACGATCATCATCTTCACCACCGTCTTTGTCGACATTCTAAACAAGCGGTGAACTCTCGTTGCCGTGAGCACCACCGGAAGCATCTTCATTGTGTCTCATGCCGCCATAGCCACCTCCAACGCCACTCATGTTACTACCATAGCCACCTCCCAAGCCACCCATCATGTTGCCGCCAAAGGCATCTCCCATGCCGCCAAAGCCACCTTCCATGTTGCCATCGAAGCCATCTCCCATGTTTCCGCCAAATGCACCATTCATGGAACCTCCAATCATGTTCATGTAACCATCCATGGCACCTCCCATGCCTCCTCCCATGCCTACTCCCATGGAACCACCCATGGCACCTCCTATGCCTTCTCCGATCATCATTTGCCTCATGAATATTTGCTTCTTCATGACCATTTCATCGCGACAAAGTTCAACATATGCCTTTGCCTTGGCATCAAGAGTTGATGTGTCCATAAACATAAACTTGAGTGTCCTCTCCTCAACCATCTTCCTCTCATCGGCCGCGACCTTCTTCTCCTCTAGGTCCACCTTCCTCTCCTCGGCCGCGGCCCACCTCTCCTCGACTGCCGGCCTCTTCTCCTCGGCTGTCGCCCTTCGCCGCTCAGCCTCACTCCTCTCCTCTATTTCCTTGAGCTTAAAGATTCTTTTCTCTTCGGCATACTCTTTCCTCGCCATGACAATGGCATCAAATACTTCCTTGAGATCATTGTCTCCGGCCTTGGTTCCCTTCACTTTCTTGTTTCCATCAGGCCTATAAGATTTTGTCGCGGAGTAAGGAGTGGGTCTCGTCTCCTCGATGGGGACATCTTCTTCATCCCCAAGCAACGCACTCTTCTTCTTCGACGATTCAAAAGTCTCTCTAGTTTTTCACTTCTCCACATCCTTGAGCTCTTTGTAGCAATGATGAAAAGTGAAAGCTTTTCCTTTCCTTTTCTTCTTCTCGCCTTCATGCTCCTCTCTCGAAACAATCCTTGTGCAATCATTTTCTACAATAAAACAAGCAACACATCATCATCAACATGTGGAACAAAGAGGAAATATTTGACAAAGCACGGACGAAGAGGAAATATTTACCAAATCACTATCACCGCAACCACTTGGGTTCATGCGAGCAACGTTTGACAAGCAACTGTCCCACTTTTGGCATTCGACATTGATGTGGACCAACGTTGGCATAGAGAGTCGCTCGAACGGAAGTGACCACTTGTGTTGCGCTCATTGAAATACTCCTTGATGCGTTGCCAATAGGTGTTCACCGTTTGGTCGCTTCCAACGCTTGCATCTTGAGAGATTTTCTTCCAAGCGATGCATATCAACACATCCTCCGCAGTGGTATAATTTCCACTTCTTTCCTTGACAACAAAGCCCACATCGTCCACATCAAGATTGTCATCATCATATTGGGTTTCATATTCTTGTGACACATACATGTAATCATCATTTGCCACATTTGTTACTTGCATGAAAGCTTCATCATCAACACTACAATTGGACGCACAAACAATCAAGAACACATACAATTTGAAACAACAAACGAGAGCACAACCGAAAAAATTATACCTTTGCGACATTTCGTCAAACATGTTGGAGGCGGTGGCCGTCGGCGTGTCCGTCGGCGTGGCCACATCTTCCTCCACGGTCGGCAGTGGCGGCGGGGGAGGTTGAGGAATGGATGTGTGGCTGCTGGAGGAGGCCACCGGCTGCACCGTCTGCGAGTCGTCGCCCCGAGCCGCCGCGGCCGCCTTAGAGACCTTCACCGGGCGCGTAGAACTGTCATTCGGGTTGCGGCTGCGGTTGGCCGGCCGTTTTCCGCCGCCTCGTCCCTTTGCCGGCTTCGCCACAGGCGCGGTGGCCACCGGCCAGGGCGGCGCCAATCAGGGCCGGCGGGGCGGGGGGCGGTGGCATGGCAGCGGTTGCGGGCGAGATGGCAACGGCGGCGGCCACGTGGGTCAGCCCGCCGGCTGCGGCGGCGACGAAGAAGGCGGCGGGGTCGTCGCCTTCGGCCATGGCGGCGCCGGACGGCGGGGGGCGGCAGCGGCCGGGAGGGTCGCGGGCAGGCAGACGGGCGCGGGCGGACGGGAAAGGAAAGGAAGTGGCGGTTGGGCGTTCGCGGGCGGCGGCTGGTTTTAGACCAGATACACCTCGTGATGTAAATTTGCACCGCGAGGTGTTGTATTTTACATATGAGCCGTCTGTTGAAACAACGTTTTTTGGCCAGACAGTCTAAAAGTTAGATATTTTTACATTTGGATCGTCTATTGGAGAGATGCTCTAACGCATCTGTTTACTAGTAAGTGGTAGTACAGTCATTTACAGCCACAGCCACAGCCACTGTAAAATAGTATATGGAGAGTATGTTTCAACGGCAGCAGTGCTCCCTCCGGTGCTTCTCTTCCTGCTGACACTGACTGCTCAGCAATAATCAGCATCGTGCCGTAGTGGAAGCGGGCATTCAATTTGAAGGCTCCGAGTTTGCTCCATCAAAAGGAGACGTGACGGCGTATGGAAAAGGAACGAGCCGTGCCAGGAAATGCAGACCTCTGCCATACATATTGTAGTTTTTTTCCATTGTGACAGAGACGGTAGATGACATACGGTCCTTTGGAGATCGCATCGCCTTGGCAACAGTGATGCTCCGCACTCGTAGTAACCTTTCTTCTTCTTTCGTGGTGTTTTGTCAGCCCTGTTTTGCTGACCAAACACGCAGCATTTCCCGTGCCGTCGTGTCAAATGAAGGCAGCAGCGCCACCTCTGATGATCCCTCAACAACCAACCACCGGGGCACGAATTTCGCCGGAACGGGGGTCCCTGTCCGCAAAAACGGCGGTACCACCGCAAGTATAAATTTTCGTATTCCTTTCCAGCCGTTTCTTTCTGCCGCGCCCCCTCCCCTCTGCTCTGCTCCGCTCTGCTGCTTCGTCTTCCTCTTTCCCCTTCCTCGCCCCACGACCACTGCTGGTGTCTTGCATCGGAGCGGACGGGAGGAGGGTCCGATGGGCGCTCTGATGTCCTGCATGTCCGGCACGTCCCCCTCCGACTCCCCGCCGCAGGCCAAGCGGCGCTCCTCCGCGTCCTCCCGCCGCGGCGGCGGCGGCGCCAAGGCCGCGGAGATCGACGAGCAGGCGCTGGCCGCCGCGGCGGCGCTCGTGCTGGGGCAGCGCGGAGGGGGAGGCGGGTTTGACCGGTCCGCGTCGGTGCGGTACGCCGCCAAGCGGCAGCAGCAGGGCCCGCCGCTGCCCAGGAGCTCCAGCACGCGCCAGCGCTCCCTCGCCGACCCCGAGCTCCAGCCGCAGCAGCTCCTCGCCAAGGTATCGACCCCGTCCTCTTCCTCCTCCTTCCTTCGTTCCTCGCTTGCTTTGCTTCTCCCGGTCGCATTGCTTAGTTAGTTGGTCCGCGTGCCGCCGCGTGGAATTTTGACGCTGCTCCATGTTGACTTTTCCTTCACTTGTCGGGATTTCTGGTGGGGATTGCTTGGTTTTCGCGTTGGCCGTTGAGAGAGGTCTGTGGCTGTCTAGTTATATACGTACTCCCTCTGAAATTAATATAAGAGTGTTTAGATTACTAAAATAATGATCCAAACGCTCTTATATTAGTTTACGGAGGGAGTACTACTTACGTAGTTTCTGGTGCCGTCTCCCCCTAATTTTTGGGGTGGAATTTTGATTCCTTTCCATGCTTTGTCCGGCTCGCTGAAACTATACCACGCCCGGTATTTGAATTGTCCATCGCTTTTGGTTTGTCTGTTGGTATCGAGATGGACAAGTAATTCGTAGTTCAATTCTACGTTGCCCCCTCCACGAATTGATGTGGTTTTGTTGAAGAATTCAGCATGCCCTTCGATTCGTTCCCGTGCCTACTGCGATTCGCTGATGTGAGAGCTACCAAGTAGATTAGCAGTGCTTCCATTTCGCAGGTGTCCTCTGAATCTCTGATCCATCTGTGTCACCGGTTAGTGAGGCTATAACATGGGGGTCCCGTATGCCATAGGCTAGTCGAAACGTGGAAAACCTACAGCTCCAGTCCAGGGGCCTCTGTCCATTCATCTGTCCGTGGTTGCACAATGTAATCCATATGGCAAGGTACCGAACATTGATTTAGTAAAAGTCCAGAGCGTATTTGGAAACCACGGTCGTCTAGGTGATGGGTGGTGGTTGTTGTTGGTACATATCGGCATGATTCAGAATTCAGATGCCATTGCATTGATTGTTTCTTGTACTAGCCTCCTAGGACAATGATATTGTCGCATGTGTTCATTCATTCTGGAGAAGGGACGAGGAGGGAGTACCTTCCAACTTGTCCCATGGATCCTAGTTCCTTATATTCTTTACTTCGAAAAAATTGTTTCAGTCACGGTGAATCTGTGTTGCCTAATTTTTGTCGAAATCAAATATTTGTTGCTGTCACCTAGTCTGTCTTGACCGTTACTGGAAATGGCTGCCGGCAGCAACTTGGCTTATATGCCGAAGTACCAATTCCACTGCCAACATGGCTATCAACTAGTGGCGTTTTGACTGTTGACTGAAGAAGATGCCGGCCGGCCAGCATGGAGGTTCTGGTTGATTGTGTAGATTGTGTCTGTCATTTTCAATGCCACTGGTCAGTTGATGGATGTATATATGATAACTGAATCAGCATGCCATTTGGCAGTTAATTGGTGTTTTGTTTTCGAGTCACTGGCAAACAAACATTTCTACAGTTACAACTATGATGAAAAACACAAATACCTTTTGACACTTTGTCTAGCGCCTATGCTCCTGAATTCCTGGTGAACTTCAAGGGATTTATTGCATGTTCTTGCTTAGTAATGTAGATGTTTCAGAGTTATTCTAAGGTTCTGAGTGATGTATTCTTTGACTCTAATATATGTTATCTGTATGTATGTAAGATGTGGATCTACCATGCAGAGGCAGGAAGCAATAGAGCTGCTCCATTATCTGAACAAAAAAAATGTTTTCAGCGCTGCTTGTATATGTAACTGCGATCATTGCATCCATATAACCATCTTAACCAATGTGCTGTTTTTTTTAAACAGGAGTTGAATACTAAAGATTTGGAAACCAACATAATTGTTCTTGTTCACGGAGGTGGGTTTGGTGCTTGGTGTTGGTACAAGACCATGTCACTTCTTGAAGATAGTGGGTTCAAAGTCAATGCTATTGACTTAACAGGCTCTGGGATTAATTCTTCTGATACAAACAAGATTAGCAGTCTTTCAGAGTATGCTGAGCCACTTACATCTTACCTTAAGGGCCTAGGTGATGCTGAAAAGGTTTGTTCTCTTTTGATATTCTAACCATAGTATGTTTGACATATTTAGCAAAATTTACTTCAGTTTGGAATATTATTAGGCTAATCATTTGACTATCATGGATGATAATATTAGAAGATATTAAGTATTAAGATATACGCTGTTAGCCTTAGGTAACCCCTAACCATTCGAGGCAGCAACATGTATGTGAAAGAAAAAACATAAGCACAGAACGTTCTTTTGGAATCAATTTATGGAGGATGGAGTCTGAGTGTTACGGTTTGAAGTCTGGGTGTCAGTATTACTTAAACAAAAATCTTACACAATGAATGTTCTCCAGATAATCTCCTAGAGCGTCCGTGTCTGTGTCGTGCGATCGGCTCGCCGGCCCACCGGGATCTCATGAAAATGGCCATGCTTGCTGCCGTACTGCTCTTACTTGAATAGTTTTGAGTAGCTAGGTCACATGCCATTAATGTATGTGCAATTTATTTATCAAAGCATGCCACTTTACTCGCTGGTGCATCAGATTCAATTTCACATTTTCTCAGTATTGTTGGAATTTTTGTGGCGCTGGTTCTGATATTTCAGCATCACATAATTTATTCCATGAGATTTTTTCCTTTGAGACTGGTCCCTGTTTGTGGTATTTCTTGCTGTGCACAGCATCTTGTTCACCTAAGCAAATATGCATCATTGATAGTTCTTGTTATTACACAGGTTATCTTGGTTGGACATGATTTTGGGGGTGCTTGCATATCCCATGCGATGGAGATGTTTCCATCGAAAGTTGCCAAGGCTGTTTTCCTGTGCGCAACAATGGTGACAAATGGACATAGTGCTCTTGATATCTTCCAACAACAGGTTTGACCCCAATGACAGCATAATTACAATTTAAAAAATTGAAAAAATAATCTTCAATGTTGTCTAGCGTTCAAGTTAGTATATCTTCAAAGATTCTGCCTGATGCCAGACAATTCTGCTCCCATTGTTTCAGATGGATACAAATGGTATGCTCCAAAAGGCACAGGAATTAGTATACTCCAATGGCAAGGACCGGCCTCCCACCGCTATCAACATCGACAGGGCTTCAGTAAGAGAGCTGTTATTCAACCAAAGTCCTGCCAAGGTATACTGTCAGACAATCATGTCCAATCATATCATTGAAATACTGAATCCTAGTTTCGAAACTAACATTTCACACCCACTCCATTTGTTTCTGTAGGATGTATCCTTGGCTTCGGTGTCCATGAGACCTATCCCCTTTGCCCCGGTAATGGAGAAACTCACGTTAACAGAAGGGAACTACGGATCTGTGCGGCGATTCTTTGTCGAGACAACAGAGGACAACGCGATACCTCTTTCTCTTCAGCAGAGCATGTGTGTGAGTAACCCGCCGGAGAAGGTCCTGCGGCTGAAAGGTTCAGACCACGCCCCTTTCTTCTCGAGGCCGCAAGCGTTGCACAAAGCGCTAGTAGAGATAGCAACCCTGCCACGAGCACAGGCATCATGAGAGCTTGTTCTCTGTCAGATTATTTTTTCAGCCGGCGAGATCGCCATGATTGTTCCCTTGGCTGCTGCTGTTGCTGCTGCTGATGTATATTTTGGGATGAGAGTAAGCTGGAGGTAAAATGCTAAGGTTTGGAAGCCATTGTACAGGGCTGTAAGCAGCAGAGTAGGAGCTCTGGATTACATCTTTCCTGTCTGCAATGACATGTTCATCATCGTGGTTAACTTAATGCACGTGTAAGTGTACTGCAGCCAATATGAGGAAAATAGAGGAAAATAATACTAACTGGTTTTATTTTGTCTGTCGATGCGAATTATGGTCCTTACCCTCACGGAAATTGGAATTTGCCCTTTGATCCGGCCCTCGATGACGATGTAGCAGACGAGGTACTCTCATACTCAAATGGTGATTTTCATCCATCCTCCATCTTCATGCTCCAGGAGTCCAGGGCAAACTGCAAGCGCGGGCTGATCGCCTTGTAATCAGGTTGCAAACTAGGGCTGCAAACTACATGACTCTTTCCTGCAAAAAAAAAAAACAAAAACAAAAAAAAAACTACATGACTCTTGTCCCCTGCTGCTCCTGCTCGATCACTTTTCTGTTCATCCTGTGCTTGGGGCTCATTTGCTGGACATCGCTGAGGTGACGGACGTTGAAGCACTAGCTTACTAGGTCGTCATGAGGTCAACTCCAACGCGACCACATTTGGTCCGTCTTTGTCCATTTCGATCAAAACTGACAAAAGACGCGGCCCAACGCGCCGACGCAAACGGACGGGCGTCCGTTTTCTATCCGTCCGCGACACATTTATGGCCCAAATTTGGTCTGCGTTTGTGCCAAAAAGCACATCCCACACACCCCTGTCCTCCCCCGACCCGTCCATCGGGGGCACAACGTTGCCATTTCCCCTTCTCTCCCAAAGTACTCTCTTGCCCTCCTGCTCCCGCCATGGCCACCGCATCAAAGGACGTTGCCGCCGCCATCCCGGCCGCCACCGCCGCCCGTCCCATGGCCTTAAAGAAGAAGAAACCCAAGAAGGTGCTCACGCCGGTGCAGCTCGCCTCAGAAACGGCGAAGAGGGCTCGCCGAAGGGCCGCAGTTGCGGAGAGGAAAGTCGCCGCCCAGGCCGCCGCAACCGCGCAACACAGGGTCGCCGTTGAAGATACCCTCGCGGCCAAGGCCACGCAGGCAGCGATGTAGCAAGCCCTCCTCATGCCAGGGTTCAGCCGACCCACGCTGGCCAAACTTTGAAAGCCTTCAAGGCCCAACATGCGAACAAGCCATTCACCCTAACCCATTGTTGGACACTCATCAAATATTACCCCAAATTAAAGATCAATATGCCACCCTAAAGAAGAATGGAGGGCCTGCGGCCGTCCTTGATCATGAAGGAGTGAAGCGGCCAAGGGGCAAGACCAACTCAAAGGTGGACGAGAATCATGATGCGGCATCGTTCGCCTTGCACGAAAATTTGCAAGGCATGATGACACAAAAGGAAGCAAGGGACGAGAGGAAGCGCCAAGAGAAAGAAGAGCAAATGGAGGCCTACATGGAGCACCAAATGAAGAAACCAGAGATCAAGGAGGCCGCCAAAAGGAGGAAGCTCGAGATCGAGGAGGCCGTCCAAACGGAGAAGTTCAAGATTGAGGCCACCAATGTGAACACCAAAGCAAAAGAGGTGGCCCTAGTTTTCATTGCGAAGGAGGTGGAGATCATGACGGTAGACTTGAGCAAGATGCCCCCATGAGAAGTGGTTGGTTCGAGAAGAAGCAAAAGGTGATGCTCAAGCTAGATGATCGAGCTACGACCAAGAGCAACATCATTTTATATGCCGGCTTGTGTGCCGGCATGAACTGGGGCCGCGAACTACACCCGTTTTTTGTGCGCTGGCAAGTGTGCCGGCCGCTGGCTATTTTGTCGCGTGAACCGTGGGTGATGATTTTTGTAGGCTGGCATGGTTGCCGGCCGCGGACGCTCTGGCTGGCATGACTATGGCAGCGCTCCTAATTTCAGTTTTCATTTTTCTTGCGAATATTTCAGACGACCGGACAAAATGCATCCGCCTGTTGGGCGCTCTGCCAGCACAAGCAAAGAAACTGCCAGACGCCGCCCTTCTTGCCGACCTATGGGACAAAATGGGCATCCATTTGGGATCGCGCGTTGGAGTTGGCCTAAGTACCCTGGGATGGTTGTCCATAGGCATGCAGGACGACGAGGCAGATTTTTTACACGTTGGGTGGAGCACGTTGCCGGGATGCCTGGAAAAGAACTACACGAATATGCCCTTCAGGAGGAGGCGGAAGTGGAGATACTCAACCCCGTAGTAGAGGAGCAGCCGCGCGATGTCGTCGATGATGTGCTCGAGACGGCGGCACCACATGTTGCCGCGGGTGCCCCTATGCCTCGTATTAAGAGATATGGTGGGAACTCTGGCTGAACGGTGGCCCTAGTTGGGACAACCCAGGTGCACAGGAACAACAGACTCATTTTTTTTGATTCATTTTTTAGCTTTCTTTCTTTACTTTTGTTTGTACTTCCAAATATTTCAAATAAATATATACAAAAATCACTCCACAATTTTTTTTGTAAAATGTTGACCAAGCATTTGAAAATGTTAATGCATATAAAGAAAATGTTTACCATGTATACACAAAATGTGTATGAAACAATTTGATCAAGCATTTGAAAAATGTTGAAGAAGTGACTGAAAAATGTTAATTAAGCATTAGGAAAAAGGTTAAATGTGTCTAGAAAAATGTTGACCATGTATTAAAAAATGATGAAAGTATTTGATCATGTATATAAAAATGTTAATCAAACATTTGAAAAAAAAAGTTTAACAAGTACTTGAAAAATGCTAATCAAGCATTTAAAAAATAATAAATGTGTTTAGAAAAATATTGACCATGTTTTCAAAAAATGTTAATATTGCATTAAAAAATGTTAATCAAACATTTTAAAAGATGTTAAATGTTCATAAAAAAATGTTGACCATGTATTAAAAAAATTAATCTTGTATCTGAAAAATGTTAATCAAGCATTTGAAAAAGTTTTAAAGTGTGTATAGGAAAAATGTTGACTGTGTATTTAAAAAATGTTAATCTTATATTTGAATTTTTTTAATCCAGCATTTGAAAATGTTAAAAATGTGTATAGAAAATATGTTGACCTTGTATTACAAAAGTGTTAAAATTGTATTGGAAAAATATTATATGTGTATTAGAAAAATGTTTTTTAACATATAAAAAATGTAGAGTAAAAACCAAAATAAAAAAAAACCGAAAAAGGAAGAAAATAACCAGAAAAAATAAAAAATAAAACCAAAGAAACAAAATGCCAAAAAAGAATAAAAAAGGAGAAGAAAAAAGAAAGAAAAAAACTGAGAAAACCAGCTCGAATCGCCTCAAGTAGGATCCGCCCCTACTACTTGACTTGGGCGAAGTGGCAGCGCCCGCGATCTTCGTAGAGACCAGGGATCGATTCTTGCTTCTCCCCCCTTCTTGTGCTCTTTTTATTACTTTAACTGTGCACGTGCGAGTGCGAATTGGCTGGACCAATAACTGTAGAACCTTAGTGAGACTTTCTACCTACTCGCTTAATGCGAGATATAGTTGTGGCGCCATGATGTATTTTTATTTTATTCAGTGAGACTTTCTACCAACTCGCTTAATGCGAGATGTAGTTGTGGCGCCATGATGTATTTTTATTTTATTTGGAGAATCTTGTGGCGCCATGATAGAGAGCAAAAAGGTTGTCCTTTGGTTGGGCCTCTGGAGCATTCAAGTAAAATCCCAAATGGACTAAAGAAAATGGGCAAGTCAGTGTTTCCTATGTTACGCACATAAGCAACTAATCAAGGGGTATCTTTAAGGGCTCCTGCATAAGTCATTTTCTTCAGCCTGTGACCGTGTCAAGTGGTGCATCCAGCCGCCACCATGTGTCACGCATTGGGTGCATCCTTAGCGTTTTTTTACATGTTGCGGAGTTTTTTTTTGAAAATTTCAGCTTTTCAGCTTTGTTTGGTTTTTCTTAGGTTTTGGTGGAAAATTTTTGTTATAATTTTGTAGAAATAGTGTTTTCCCATGAGACGAACAACTATGTTTTCTGAAAAATGATAAACACAACATGTGCTTCCCAAAAAGGGAAAATCACGGTTGTACTCCACGAGAAGCCTAGCATGTGATTTTTGAAAAGGAATATAGCTGAGCTTCCAGAAAAAGGAAAAAGCACATCATATGCTTCCATGAGCTTCCCGAAAAAAAACACTTCATGTGCTTCCACGAGCTTTCCAAATAAAAGGAAAAGCACATCATGTACTTCCATGAGAAGCAGAACTGTCCTTCCCAAAAAGGGAAAAGTGCACTTGTGCTTCCCAAAAAGGGAAAAGCCCACTTGTGCTTCCAAGAAAAAGTGAAAAAGCATAATTGTGGTTGTGGTGTCCCTTTTTTCGGTTTTGTTTTCCTCTGGTTTCATTTTTTAGTTTTTGTTTTCTTTGCTTTTGTTTCTTTATTCCTCTTTTTGAAGAAAAAAATTGTCAAACCTATTAACATGGATCTAGTTTTGAAACAATTTGACATGAGAAATCCAACGGTGAAAATAGTTTGTAATTTGCACGAGCGGTTCAACAAATGTAACATTTTGAAAAAATAAATTTATGAAAAAGGACAAAACTCTCAGGTTACATCCACTTGTTGGGCACTAGATAATACTCCCTCTGTTCCTTGATATAAGGTGTATAGATTTTTAAGAAAAAGTCCGAAATATAAGGTTTATTGCGTTGCACCACTCGTTTAGATAATTTTTTAAGGGATTTGATTACATTTCCTTATATAGGGCAAGCTCCTCTATTTTCTCATGTCAATTAGTCAGGTGTAATCTCTCCCAAAACTTGTGAAATTTTCCCTTCACATGCGTTTTTTTAATTTCCGTGCCAAAAACTATACACCCTATATTGAGGAACGGAGGGAGTATGAGAGTGGCCTTTATAGAGGTACCCCTTAATTAGTTATTTTGGACACACATTGCATTAAACTGGACCTCCTATTCCAAGCGTACATCCACTCGATGGCAACAAATGTGCACCCCCATGCGAGCCTTGGGTGGCCCGTGTGCGAAGTAGGCAGGGCATCACCATATTCTTGCTTTTATTATTATTATTATTATTATTATTATTATTATTATTATTATTTCAAAAATTGTTTAAAAAGACTCAAAAAATGTTCTTTGATTTCGAAAAATTAACATTAAATATTTCTAAAATAACCACGAATTTTACAAAATATACATGAATTTTAAAAATCATTTTTGTATTTTTAAAAATGCTCATTAATTTGAAACAAAATCCAATTTTTGAAAATATATTCATGCATTCTAAAAATTTGCTCAAATTTCAAAATATATACATGAATTTGAAAAAATGTTCTCGTATTACTAAAATGTTCTAAATTTAATAAAAATATTCTTGAATTTGAAACATGTTCCCTGACTTGAAAAATAGGTTGGATAATTTGAAAAGCATTCTCCTATTCTGGAAATGTTCTAAAATTCAAAAAAAAACATTCATGGACATAAAAGTTGTTCCCATATTTTAAAAAATCTTGAATTTAAAAACGGTACCTGAATTTAGAAAAATGATAAATATTTTATAAGAAATTCAAGAGAAACAGTTCATGAACTAAATAATTGTACGTAGACTTAAAACAAATAGCAAGTTCATAAAATTGCGAATTATAAAAAAAGGAAAGAAAAACGGGGCACCAGAATGGGCCGGCCTATATAGCGCAAGCACTCGGTTGCTCGCGTCCAGGGTGAGCAAATGTTTGCAATCCCACGCGGGGGTTCTGTGCGTCGAATTGTGTGACGCTTCGCACAGGTACGAGTGAGCGACCGACCAAGTAGGCTGACCCATTTCAGCGATAAGCAAAAGGTTTTTGTTTCTGATTTGGGCGATGCTAGGCGCCGGCGCACCGGCCGAACCGTTTCGGCCCGTCCACCCCTAGCCGTTCGATGCGAGCCGCGCGGCGATTGGATCTGGAGTTAAAAAAAATCGCCCCCAGCTTCTTCTTTCTCGGCTCGATCCCCTCGCTCGGCTGCGCGGCGCCGCGCCTGGGTCACCCGTGCTTGTCGGCCACCCACGCCGTCGCACTCATCCCCGTCGGCCGCTCCGCCACTGTGCTCGTCCTCATCGGCCGCCCGCACCGCCGCGCTCCCGTCGCCGTCGAGTGGTTGCAACTTACTCGCCGGGCGTTTCCAGCTTCCTCGATGGGCAGTTCCAGCACTGCCGATGGTGGCCGCTGCAACTCCGGGGATCAGCGTCGCCGGCGCTCCATCGGATTGGTTCCAACATCGATCTCGTTGTGCCGGTCCAAGGTATCAGCATCCCCAAAAATTGAGAGGTCGGCCCTTGCAGCTCCACCGCACCACGGTTCCAGCTCGCCGAACAAACGGTTGCAACATCCCAGCAGCAGGGGGTCGCCTTGTAGCTCCACCGGACCACCATTGTAGCTCCGCTGGACTGCGGTTCCAGCTCTTGTGGCCATGGTTGCAGCTCCCCTTGCCTGGTTGCTGGATGCCATGCCAGCGGCCGTGTCGTCCGCCGTCACTGATGTAGCAAAAAAGGTCACTGGTAGTAGCAAAAACCAACAACGGTTGTAGCAAAAACTCGTCGCCCGTCGTCTGGCCGTGACTGTTTGTAGCAAAAACCGATGCAGGTTGTAGCACCGAGGCTCATCGGTTGTAGCAAAAAATGACCATGGTTGTAACCTCGATCCAGCAAACTTGCGCCGAGAGGTTGTAGCACCGATGCTCGTCGGTTGTAGCAAAAAACTTGTGCAGCGGGTGTAGTCCGGCGTGGCCGGTTGCAGCTCCGGCGTGGCCGGGTCTGACGAGGTAGGCAGAGCTCCGGCGGCGCGGAACCAAGCGGATCTAGCCAAGGACAGCCGGATCGGTTGTAGCCTCGACGTCCGCCGGTTCCAGCAAACTTGTGCAGCGGGTGTAGTCCGGCGTGGCCGGTTGCAGCTCCGGCGTGGCCGGGTCTGACGAGGTAGGCAGAGCTCCGGCGGCGCGGAACCAAGCGGATCTGGCCAAGGACAGCCGGATCGGTTGATTCCCATGGCGGCGGCGACCTGGGAGGCCTCCGGGCGATGATGATTGACCAAGGCAGCGGGGCCTGAGAAGGAGCAGAGAAAGAGAGAGAGACGAGCGACAGGGAGAAGAGAAAAGGTGGGAAAAGACCCACGTGGGCAGGGGCCCATCCTACGTGCCGTTAGCCGAGTGGCTGGGAGGAGGCGCGCGTGGATTAGTCCGACGCAACGGTTCGGCCGGTGCCCCGGCCGCAAACAGTTCCCTTCTGATTTTGGGAACGTCCTGAAACCAGCTTTATGTTTACGTTGAACTTTACTGGTTTTTTGGTTTCCATTTTTCTTTTCTTATTTTTTAAAACTGACAAATTAAAAAATCGTTCATGTTTTCAACAAATGCTTGCTAATTTGAAGAAAATGTCGCATTTTAAAAAATGTTCACAAATTTGAAAATTGTGCGTACTTTTTTTAAAAAATTGGAGAACTAGAAAAGTTTCACATTTTCAAAAAACGTTCAAAAATTTCAAAGAATGTTTGTGCTCTTCAAAAATATGTTTGGAAAATTCAAAAGGTGTTTAAACTTTTCTATAAATGTATTGGAAATTCAAAATTTGTTCATGGTTCTCAAAACATGATTGCACTATTAAAAAATATATTCAAAAATTCATAAATTGTTTATCCTTTCAAAATTTGTCCTGAAACTTCTTATAAAAATGTTCGCTGGAATGCCTCGATTCGGCTCACTGCTATAGCTGACTTAATTCGCTATTGTAGTCGATTTCATCGCTATAGTACTTGCCAGTGTTACGGCCCAGGGGTGCCTCACCATGTCGGTTGCCGGCCTGGTGGGCCGGCTTGAGGACCCCTAGATCAGTTCTGTTCTAAGCCTTGGTGGGCTGCCCATGGCGTCCTATAAGAAGGCTCTTGAAGCCCTGTCGTCCAAGTAAGGGAATACAGAGGCGTAGAGGACTTTCCCTCCATTGATGTAGCCAACTAGAATGTGTAACCCTAGAATATTATATAAGCCGAGACCAAGCTAGTCGATAGATCATAGACGTAGTCCCTTCGTTTTATACATGTACTTTGCACACACACCCCCCCCCCCTATGCAATATACACAAAGCAGGAGTAAGGCTTTACCTCCATCAAGAGGGCTCGAACATGTGTAAAACCCGTCTCCTTGTTTCCGCCGACCTATTCACCTCTCTGGGATACCCTACCGAGGGATTTGCTCATCCACAACAGTACTTGTTTGATTTTGCTATAGTGACCGGTTTCTCGCTCGTTGCATTCGCCACTAGGCCGGCCCAATCGGGTGACTGCCTGTGCGTTTCCCTGCCAATCGACCGCAAAGAGCGGCTGATAGGAGGTTGCAGCCAATTCCTATCAAGGGTGTGTGTGTAACTTGCCTATTCTGAGTCGTAGGTTGGTCTAGCCTATATTAAGGGTCTGTTTGGATTGAGCCCCATCTAGCTCTACCCAGTTATTGGCATGGCTAAAAAAGGTAGATTGTGGCTATTTGGATTGTAGCCCATAGCACTTGCCGATTTGGTTTGGTAAAACCATTGGTCGTCATTTGGTCTCAAGTCAAATATTTGGCAGTATTGATTGGACTGTATTTGGTTTGGTTTTCAAATTTGGAATTTGCATGCCAACCAATAAAAACACATGTATAAACCACTCACATAAATTACATGATATAAGTACAAAATTTTGAATTAACACACACACACACACACACACACACACACACACACACACACACACACACACACACACACACACACATAAACACACACACACAAATTGCAAGCATGCATTTTCAGAACTTGGAAATGACATGGTTCAACTCTGCTATGTAAGACATAATAGTCGGACATGCAACAACTCTGCTATGTATAAACAAAATATGATGTAGCCAAGCCTGCTCCATATAGACAAAATATGCATGATCCTATGTTATCTGTGCCAAGATGGACAACTCTGGCCCTTTCCTCAAACTTTAACACAAAATGAACCCAATCTAAAACTATTTCACAAAATGGCCCACTTTTGCATGACGCTCGGGACTAGGGAGCCATGCTAGATAACACGACTCCATGGACCAGGGCGCCATGCTAGGGCCCTTTGCATGACGTCCTGGGCCAGGGCACCATGCTAGGGCCCATTTGCATGACGCCCTAGCCCGAGGCGTCATGTCATCTAGTATGCCACCCTAGCCCCGGACTTTATGTAAATGAGCTATTTTGTGAAATTATTTTGGATTGGGTTCATTTTGTGTTAAAGTTTGAGAAAAGGGCTAGTTTTTTCATTTTCACGTTATCCATGCTCCTAGCGATGTAAACAAAGGGAAGCCACAAAATCTATCTACTCATGTGGCAATTTAGTAAGCAGTTGCATATCCACCATTGCCATCACCTTCTTGAAACCATGGCTCAAAGTAGCTAATGGCATACTCTCTAGAAAATGTTGCATCTGCATACTTAATATAACTAGGAAAGATATCTTGGTCTGGCTTGGTGAGAGCCTGTAAATGCACAGGGTTTAGTTGTAGCCTATTTGAGGCAAGAGCATCGATCCTACAATGAGCATAGAAAATGGTCTTCACAGTTGTTTGTTGGCCAAGTTATCCTTTATTAAAACTACCCCTCAATAGAAGTACCAAAGAAATATCTTTATATTCAGTGGCACCTTTATTTTCATGCAAACAATAATGGTTACCATTGACCATCACTGCACATAAAGATATAAGCATGAGAACTAAAGAGAGGGCTTCCATGAACTGCATCCGGCTCGAGAGCCATGTATATAGAAATTGGAAGATGCGCCAATTGGAGCCATCATGTTCATCCCCCCCATCAGCGCCTGCCTAAAACCTATGTTAAACACATCAAAGCCATAAATTTACCACTAATATATGTTTTCGTTGAATATTAGTTTTACAACATTGAGAATTCCTGGCATATTGGATTGCCGCTCGACCAACTATCTTCCTGTAGACCCAATAGTGGAGCAATCGCCAATTATAAACGTACCTTTGCGGGGGGTGGGGGGGGGGGAATCATCCTTTAACATCAATACAGACACAAGCGCTCATACAATTAGATGTCATATATTTTCCTTTGCTCAGACTCTCTTTTTTTTGTTACAAAAAGTAATGCCTATCATACTTCTTTTGTAAGCAAGTGCCTTCAAATGGATGACATGGAAACTTGTTTTCTGAAATACCTTCTAAAGGATACAAATTTGACATGGAAACTTAATTAAGATACAAGTTTTGGCAAAATTAAAAGGTAAATATCTATATCGGCCGACGGACCTGGCTCTTCATCGGCCGCCCCGCTTGCTCGCTTTTAGCAGGCTTCGTACGTAAGCCACATACACTAGTAGGGCCCACTAACCGCTTATCCCTTCTTTCTTTATCCTCTTATAGGCGGAGATTATCATGGTCTCAGCCATTCATCTTCTCCCGCATCTCTCTCATGCTCGTCTCACACCTCTCACCTAGCAGTTCACCGGAGGTGGTAGCCATCACTCCATGCGCATTGTCGTGTCTCGCACGCGCGTATCCCCCTGTCATGATGGGGTGGGGGTGGGGCGAGGTCATCGGCACGGGGGACCACAGGGACCTCGTGTTGCACCCCTAGCCAGCCACCGGGACGACGAGCTATGACGACAAGTGATGAGGACATCAATACCATTATTACACCCACAGCCCCTACTGTTACAGATAATGGAACAATTACTAGAGCTCGCGCACGCCAATTAAATTACCAGGTACTTCCGTTTCTTGGTAATGATTCTAATGTTCATGAGAATATGATGCTGCATAAATTGGATACATTTGTTTTGCTTACAAATGAAGGGCCTAGCTTGGAGAAGGATGAACATTGGAGCAAGAACAAGCATGGAGTTGATGGCATGCGCAAGGGGAACAAGAACGGAGTTACAAGTGATGATTTCAGGACTTTGAAGCCACCATAAGGAGTGAATGAAGCCTTGGACGAAATATACAAGATGCCACTTCATAAATTTCGTCCAGAGGCTATTCTAGGTGTTGCGTCACCTTATTATTGGGCCAGGCCCATGTAATTTCAAAATACATAAGTATAGGCTGTTTTTAGAGTCTGTATGTGTGGGGAAACAAGAGATAGGGTTGGTTTCGGACCCCTTCCCCAAGGGCCACGAAATTCCCCCCTCTTCCTCAATATATACAGCCCTTAGGGCACTGTTTATACTTTGGGGTTTTGTTTAGATTAAAAGTTTGTCATAGCTGCAACTTCGCGTACTTCGTTTGTGTTCAACGACCAGACCAAGGCGTCACAGAACCCCACCTTCATTAATAAAGCTTTCCTCTTATATTCGCAATATCCAAATTGCAATCTTAGTTTCTTGCTTGTTCTTTGTTTGCTCGTCGAAAACAGGCCCTCGTGGTCAGGTTGATCGTGCTCCGGCGTGGTCAGTAACCCTCGGAAGTTGGTTTAGCGATTGCTAAGGCGCGGCGTCTCGCACGTTCGTAGTCGGATTGTCAAGGTCGACTCCCACGGAAAAAGATAGCCACCATCTCATCGAAACATCGGGACACCTTTGCCTCTATCAAGTGGTATCAGATTTTCAGGTTGCTCGGTGAGATTTTACAGTT
This sequence comes from Aegilops umbellulata, assembly GCA_032464435.1. Classification (NCBI taxonomy): domain Eukaryota; kingdom Viridiplantae; phylum Streptophyta; class Magnoliopsida; order Poales; family Poaceae; genus Aegilops; species Aegilops umbellulata. Next base: position 38,698,393 of record CP136055.1, on the reverse strand, counting down.
TTTCGTAGTTTAGATCGAGTCTATTCTTCATACCTACAGTCCACAAAAAATCCAAAAAAATAGTGTTATTTCATCATATCCGAACCAGTCTGAGTCTTTGCATAGTCTTTTCAGTATTTTGCTTTGTTGAATTTGCGGTTGCATCGTTGTGTCAAGTTGCTGGTCTTAGCGTCTGGTTTCCCTTAGAGTTTCGAGTTCTGTTCACAAGTTGTCACGCCGCCGCCGCACCATCGTCATCGTTCCTAGCATATACCACCACCACCAACATATTCCTTACCGCTGCCATATACATCCGCATGTCAATCACCAATCCGAGTCCACATATACCTCTGTCTGTCCACCACCAATCCAAGTCCACATATACATCTGCCTGTCCACCACCAATCCGAGTCCACATATACATCTGCCTGTCCACCACCAATCCGAGTTCTTTTCATATTAGGTCTGTTTTCGAGATCCATCTAGTTTTCGTTTTGTGTTTCCTTGCCTGAGTAGGTCTCGAAAAAAAAGTCTAGAGACCCCCGGGCAGTTTTTAGGCCAAAATTTTGGCGACCAAAAATATTTTTTCCCTATCCTATTTTTAGGCTTTTCCGAGTCTTTTGAGACACTCGCCATCATAGTGATTTTTTGTCGCACTTTTTCGTCGTCGCTGCCCTGATTTCCAAAAAAAAGTCAAAAAAAAAATTCGTGCCCATCCTGTCAGTTTGACCTGGGAAGAGTTTTGAGAAACTCGCCATTATAGTGAATTTTCGCAAAAAAAAAGAGGAGCGCAAAAAAAAAGAGCGCAAAAAAAAGCAGAGCGAAAGAAAATCCAAAGTGTGCTTTTCCCTTGTTTACGTGCAGCGCCGTGATTTTGTTAGTGTTCTCGGCTCGCGTCTCTAGCACGGTCTAGCCTAGGACCAGCACAGTATCGTCGTTGAGCGTTTATTCAACTTTGCATCTCTGAATTGATTATTGCTGACCCTTTTTGCTACCATATTATAAGCCTTCCCAGCTCCACATACATCTACATCATGCGTTTGACTCTTCCTGGTAATCGCTCTATCCAAGCTTTGAGAGTTTTGACTACATCGGTTGCCGATCACCGCCTGCTGCTAGGTAAGAACAGGTAAGAATTTGAGATTTGCTTGACGGATTTGTGACACCCACCACCACCACCACATGTTAGTAGTCTATAGGATCATATTTTTGTGTGTTTCTATTGCTGCTAACCATGCCAGGATCACAAGCCGATGAGATTGATTGGGAGAACTTAACGAACAAGGAGCTTCATGATAAGTTTCAGCAAATGATGACTGAACATGTGCAAGATGTGCTGAACAATTTTGAAGAGGCCATGGAGAAGATCACTGGCCTTGAGAAGATGTTCGAAACAAAGCTCAATAACAGATTTAATGAACTGCTTGCACGTCTTCCACCATCGGCTGCACCTGCCGCACCTCTGCAACAACAACAACAACGACTACCTCCACGTCGGGAAACAACCCTCCGCCGAGTGAGCCGTGTCCCTCTTCGGCCTGGCCAAACTGCTGGTGCTGCTGTTGATACTTCTGTGGCTCCTGCTGCTGATGTGGAGGAGGATGATTATGCGGGAGATTACGAGGATGAGGTTGATCAAAATCAGAACTTCGTGCAACCACCAACACCACAACCATCAGGTCGTCCACATGTAAATAATGGCAATGTTAGGGCTTCCCCCCAGGTACGAGATCATGACCATCTCCCTAAACTGAAATTGAATATTCCACCATTTGAGGGTAGATATGTTCCTGATATATATCCACTTGGGAGTTAGAAACTGAACACCGATTTACATGTTTACAATATCCTGAGGAGAGACGTGTTCTTGCTGCTGTTTGTGCTTTCACTAGCTTTGCATGTGTTTGGTGGTGTGAACATTGCAGATTATATCCTGTTCCAGCTACTTGGGTTGCTTTGAAAACTGCTATGCGTACTCGTTGGGTTCCACCATATTATCAACGTGAATTACTTCAAAAATTGCAGCGCTTAAGACAAGGAAAAAATTCTGTAGAAGAATATTTTCAGGAATTACAAACTGGCTTGATTAGATGTGGTATTGTTGAGGAGAATGAAGCTATGCCTGCACGTTTTATGGGTGGATTAAATAGAGAGATTCAGACCATTCTAGAGTATAAGGATTATAATAATATCACTCGATTATTCCATCTTGCTTGTAAAGCTGAACGTGAAGTGCAGGATCGATAGGCATTGGCGTGGACTAACTTTTCTACAGGTCGACCTTCATCATGGACACCACGTGCATCCTCTACTTCCACACGTTCTGCTACACCGCCACCTCCGTCAGCTGCCACCTCCAACCGTGATACAATAAAGCAGGCACAATCACCACTATCTGCCAAGAGCACACCTTCTGGGCCTACAAAGAGCTCTTCTTCATCCATGGCATCAACAGGGCAAACACATGATATTATTTGTCGACGTTGCAAGGGTGGAGGTCATTATGCGAGAGAATGCCCATCTAAGCGTGTGATGATTGCTACAGAGGATGGTGGGTATGAGTCCGCTAGTGACTATGATGAGGAGACTTTGGCTCTTATTACACATGAAGAACACGGTGGAGATGATTCTGATCATGAGACACAATACATGGCTGCTGAAGATGCTGACAGGTATGAACGTTTAGTTGCTCAACATGTTTTGAGTGTGCAGGTTACACAAGCTGAGCAAAATCAGAGGCATAATTTGTTCCATACAAAGGGAGTTGTGAAGGAACGTTTTATTCGCGTCATCATAGATGGAGGGAGCTGCAACAACTTGGCTAGCATGGAGATGGTGGAGAAGCTATCTCTCACCACAAGACCACATCCATATCCTTACTACATCCAATGGTTCAACAACAGCGGCAAAGTTAAGGTAACACGTACTGTTCGTGTGCATTTTAGTATCTCTACATATGCTGATTATGTTGATTGTGATGTGTTACCTATGCAAGCATGTTCCTTATTACTTGGTAGACCATGGCAATTTGATAAAAATTCTATACACCATGGTAGAAACAATCAGTATACTCTTGTTCATAAGGATAAAAATATTACTTTGCTTCCTATGACTCCTGATTCTATTTTGAAAGATGATATTAATAGAGCTAATAAAGCAAAACATGAGAAAAATAAGAGTGAAAATCAGATTGTGGCAAAAGAATTTGAGCAACAAATGAAGCCTAATAATAAACCATCTAGTGTTGCTTCTGAAATTAAATTGAAAAGTGCATGTTTACTTGCCACCAAATCTGATATTGATGAGCTAGATTTTAGCAAATCTGTTTGCTATGCTTTTGTGTGCAAAGAGGCATTATTTTAATTCGAGGATGTGCCTTCCTCTTTGCCCCTGCTGTCACTAACATTTTGCAGGAGTTCGTTGACGTCTTCCCACAAGACGTGCCACCGGGATTACCACCTATTCGAGGGATTGAGCATCAAATTGACTTAATTCCCGGTGCATCGCTACCCAACCGCGCACCATACCGTACCAATCCAGAGGAGACGAAGGAGATTATGCGTCAAGTACAGGAGCTGCTAGACAAAGGTTATATACGCGAATCTCTTAGTCCTTGTGCTGTTCCTATTATACTAGTGCCTAAAAAGGATGGTACGTCGTGTATGTGTGTTGATTGTAGAGGCATTAATAATATTACTATTCGTTATCGTCATCCTATTCCTAGGCTAGATGATATGCTTGATGAATTGAGTGGCTCTACAATATTCTCCAAAGTTGGTTTGCGTAGTGGATACCATCAAATTCATATGAAATTGGGAGATGAATGGAAAACATCATTTAAAACTAAGTTCGGTTTATATGAGTGGTTAGTCATGCCTTTTGGGTTAACTAATGCACCTAGTACTTTCATGAGACTAATGAACAAAGTTTTACGTGTTTTCATTGGACGATTTGTGGTAGTCTATTTTGATGATATACTGATTTATAGCAAATCTTTGGAAGAACATTTGGAACATTTACGTGATGTTTTTATTGCTCTACGTGATGCACGTTTGTTTGGTAACCTTGGGAAGTGCACCTTTTGCACCGACCGAGTATCTTTTCTTGGCTATGTTGTTACTCCACAGGGAATTGAAGTTGATAAAGCAAAGATTGAAGCTACTGAGAGTTGGCCGCATCCCAAAACGGTCACACAAGTGAGGAGTTTTCTTGGACTCGCTTGTTTCTATAGGCGTTTTGTGAGAGATTTTAGCACCATTGCTGCACCTCTCAATGAGCTTACAAAGAAGGATGTGCCTTTTGTTTGGGGTATCGCACAGGAAGAAGCCTTCACGGTATTGAAAGATAAGTTGACACATGCTCCTTTACTCCAACTTCCTGATTTTAATAAGACCTTTGAGCTTGAATGTGATGCTAGTGGAATTGGATTAGGAGGTGTGTTATTACAAGATGGCAAACCTGTTGCATACTTTTCTGAAAAATTGAGTGGGCCTAGTCTGAACTATTCTACTTATGATAAAGAATTATATGCTCTTGTTCGGACCTTAGAAACATGGCAACATTATTTATGGCCCAAAGAAATTTTTATACATTCTGATCATGAATCTTTGAAACACATTAAAAGTCAAGCAAAACTGAACCATAGACATGCTAAATGGGTTGAATTCATTGAGACTTTCCCTTATGTCATTAAACACAAGAAGGGTAAAGAAAATGTTATTGTTGATGCATTGTCTTGTCGTTATACTATGCTTTCACAACTTGACTTCAAAATATTTGGTTTGGAGACCATCAAAGATCAATATGTGCATGATGCTGAATATAAAGATGTATTGCAGAATTGTAAAGAAGGTAGAACATGGAACAAGTTCGTCGTTAATGATGGATTTGTGTTTCATGCTAACAAGCTATGCATTCCAGCTAGCTCCGTTCGTCTTTTGTTGTTGCAGGAGGCGCGTGGAGGAGGACTAATGGGACACTTTGGCGTGAAGAAGACGGAGGACGTACTTGCTACACATTTCTTTTGGCCAAAGATGAGACGGGATGTTGAGCGTTTTGTTGCTCGCTGCACTACATGTCAAAAAGCTAAGTCACGACTCAATCCTCATGGTTTATATATGCCTTTGCCTGTACCTAGTGTTCCTTGGGAGGATATATCTATGGACTTTGTTTTAGGTTTACCTCGAACAAAGAAGGGGAGGGATAGCATATTTGTTCTCATGGATAGATTCTCGAAAATGGCACACTTTATACCATGTCATAAAAGCGATGATGCTGTTAGTGTTGCTGATGTGTTCTTTCGTGAAATTATTCGCTTGCATGATGTGCCAAATACTATCGTTTCAGATCATGATACTAAATTTCTTAGCCACTTTTGGAGATGTTTATGGGCTAAGTTGGGGACTAAACTGCTTTTTAGTACTACATGTCACCCCCAAACTGATGGACAAACTGAAGTAGTCAATAGAACATTGTCTAGTATGCTTAGGGCTGTTTTGAAGAATAATAAGAAAATATGGGAAGAATGCTTGTCTCATATTGAATTTTCTTATAGTCGTTCATTGCATTCTACTACTAAGATGTGCCCTTTTGAAATTGTGTATGGTTTCCTACCTCGTGCACCTATTGATTTGTTGCCTCTTCCATCTTCGGAGAAGGTTAATTTTGATGCTAAACAACGTGCTGAATTGATTTTAAAAATGCATGAGTTAACTAAGGAAAACATTGAGCGTATGAATGCTAGATATAAACTTGCGGGAGATAAGGGTAGAAAACATGTTGTGTTTGCACCTGGAGATCTTGTTTGGTTACATTTGCGTAAGGATAGATTTCCCAATTTGCGCAAATCAAAGCTAATGCCACGTGCTGCTGGTCCTTTTAAGGTGTTAGAGAAAATAAATGATAATGCATATAAACTTGAGCTACCTGCAGATTTTGGGGTTAGTCCCACTTTTAACATTGCAAATTTGAAGCCTTATTTGGGTGAGGAAGATGAGCTTCCGTCGAGGACGACTTCATTTCAAGAAGGGGAGGATGATGAGGACATCAATACAATTGTTACACCCACAACCCCTACTGTTACAGATAATGGACCAATTACTAGAGCTCGCGGACGCCAATTAAATTACCAGGTACTTCCATTTCTTGGTAATGATTCTAATGTTCATGAGAATATGATGCTGCCTAAATTAGATACATTTGTTTTGCTTACAAATGAAGGGCCTAGCTTGGAGAAGGATGAACATTGGAGAAAGAACAAGCATGGAGTTGATGGCATGCGCAAGGGGAACAAGAACGGAGTTACAAGTGATGATTTCAGGACTTTGAAGCTACCATAAGGAGTGAATGAAGCCTTGGACGAAATATACAAGATGCCACTTTATAAATTTCGTCCAGAGGCTATTCTAGGTGCTGTGTCACCTTATTATTGGGCCAGGACCATGTAATTTCGAAATACATAAGTATAGGCTGTTTTTAGAGTCCGTATGTGTGGGGAAACAAGAGATAGGGTTGGTTTCGGACCCCTTCCCCAAGGGCCACGAAATTCCCCCCTCTTCCTCCATATATACAGTCCTTAGGGCACCGTTTAGACTTTGGGGTTTTGTTTAGATTAAAATTTTCCCACAGCTGCAACTTCACGTACTTCGTTTGTGTTCAACGACCAGACCAAGGCATCACAGAACCCCACCTTCATTAATAAAGCTTTCCTCTTATATTCGCAATATCCAGATTGCAATCTTAGTTTCTTGCTTGTTCTTCGTTTGCTCGTAGGAAACAGGCCCTTGTGGTCAGGTTGATCGTGCTCCGGCGTGGTCAATAACCCTCGGAAGTTGGTTTAGCGATTGGTAAGGCGCGACGTCTCGCACGTTCGTAGTCGGATCGTCAAGGTCGACCCCCACAGAAAACGATAGCCACCATCTCATCGAAACATTGGGACACCTTTGCCTCTATCAACAAGCCCCTCCCGCCTTGCTAGAAGACACCATGACCGCGCGCCACCCACCCGCGTCGTCCTCATCTGTCGTGGTCGTCACGCGCTTTGAAGGGTAGTGCTACAATCGGCGACCAGCCGTGCTACGATCAACGATCGGTTGTGATGCAAGCCATGACAGGGGGAGATGCGCTCGCCGGTGGGGCGAGCTGCAACCGCCCACGAGGGAGCTGCAACCATCGGTGCGTTGCAACCTACGACGAGAAGAGATATGATGGGTGTGCGGCATCCGAGGGCGCTGGGACGCGCGACCATTTTTGCTAGGCTTCTCTTTCGGAAGCACATTTAGTAGAAGGGACAATTTGTGTATGAAGGAAACATATTTTGAGATAAAAAAGCAACATTCAGTAGAGGTCAAATTTAGTGGCTTCAGAAATTTATGCGATTTGCCTAAAAAACAATTGTGTGATTTATACACATCATTTTGGGCTGTGCTCAAGAACAATACAAACTAAGATTGATTTTTGTACCACTGTATTTCCCTAAAGCCAAATTGGCAATGGATTTTGGACGCGTCTAGTGGGCGGCCGGCTGCCCACTAGTGCGATCGAGCGGCCGACCTGAAAAGCCAAGTCCCTGTCCCCCGTGGTCCCGCGGTTTAGAAAAGTAAAGCGACCACCAAACCCACACGATCAAGCGGCCAGTCCCCGATAGGCTCAAACAGAAGGAGAGAAAAGTCTTCCCACGCTCCCACGTGGCCAGCTGTACCTACCCAGCCCCTCCCATGCCCGCTCGCCCCCATGCCACCATGGTGCCTTCTTATTCTCCACGAAAGAAGGGGTCCAAGGCCCTTCTTCCTCCTCCCACACAGCCGCCATGGCAGCCCCAAAGTAGAAGAAGAAGCTGCTTCAAAAAAAATCTAAGGGCAGGTGGTCAGAGCCATACCAGGCAGCAACATCAGGGTAGGTAATTTCCCTCTGCCCCTCTTCACTTCCCCCCTTCTTCTACTGCATATGTCAACCCCCTTCTCCATGGATCTAGCAGAAATCCATGGAGAAGCTGCTTCAAAAAGATATGGATCTGGCACATAACCCCACCCTCCCCCCATGAGTGTCATATCTGCAATTCAAAACAAGTACCACGAATTACTGTGCAAGTAACCATGGATAGAAGCCTACTATTTCCTGGTTTGTGCAACTAAACACAAGTCATTTAGGTTTGCTTGCACAGCTTCCTAGGTACACACTAAACATGGTTTGAGACCAACTTTACTGAACATTTTTCTAACATGCATGCCAACCAAGTTTCCCCCACCTAGATGTGTTAAACAAGCCAACTAAAGCAAGTTCTCTGGCCAACTGAAACATGATTCTAGACAACTCAACATGCATTGTAGCCAAAACCTAAACATGCATTGTAGCCAACGGAAAATGCATAAGTGTGCAACTGAACATGCATCCCAGCCAACTGAACCTGTATTCTGGCAACTCAGCATGCATGCTAGGCAAACTAAACATGTATCCCGAACATGTATTGTGAGTGAACACTATAGAAAACCTGAAGTATATGTGCAATAAAAACATGTATGCTGGCCAACTGAACATGCATGCTGGCCAACTGAATATGCATCCTGGCCAACTGAAACATCTATTCTAGACAACTAAACACATTGACTGTCCAACTGAACATGCATGCTGGCCAACTAAAAAAATGCATCCTGGCCAACTGAGACATCTATTCTAGCCAAAACCAAAAATCTATAGTACGACAACGAAAACACAAGAAACTTTGGTACATAGCTAATGAAGCCACAAACCATATTAAAATAGTCACACATATGTTCATGTCCCACACATATATTCTGGTACCACACCAATTGCAAAACTATAGTGTAAAAATATGTTCAATATACTGGAAGTAAAAACAGAAACGGTGATGAAAAACATATATCTATAGTCTGTCATCCAATTCTTATTTCTTCTTTCACCTGGATTTTCCATCTCAATTGTAGCATCAAATTATGTGCAGAAAAATCTGAATCATCTCCTTGCCAACAGGAACCTGCGGATCATTGCAACAAAATAGAAGAAAAAGTCAGAAAAACTCTGTAGTAAAAAAAAGTCATGTTCTTGCCACCTATTTATTGCAAACTGTGCAACTGACATAACAACTCTATGCAAACAAAAAAATGCATACCTGTTATAAACATGTGGCTTTTGCAACTAAGATTGTCATAATGGTGTGCAACTGCTTGCTTACTATGTTTTTAGGTTGTTTGAAACACTCTTTCATGATTAAAACTTCCTGAATCAAGAACTTCGAAACGTTCGTTCCTCAAGTTGACATTGAAGACCCAATAATGCCTCCCTCCCTCCTTATCGTTTATATCAGCACACTCAAGCACTGGCAGCATTACCTGCACACATGAACGATTCAGACGCACATGCACGATGTAGGTAAAGAAAAACAGTAAAAAAATGGTGAAGTTAAAAACAGGTTGCAAGAAAGTTTTTGCCAACTAATAGATGTGTCATGTGCAACTGAACATGCTATGGGTGCCAACTAAAGAGATGGATCATGTGGGCATAACACTAACCAAGTCTTGCTTGTCGAGACGGTTCTTGTAATCAAACTTCTTGTTTATCTCATTCACATTGTGGATCCCTTGCTGTAAATTGATCTGCAGAGATTATAAACATGCCTCAAACTCCTTACTAGATCAAAGGACTCCCTGGATTGGTCAACAAAAGTGCTACAAAACAATATGAGGGTGAAAAAGGTTTTGAAAAAACTTACAAAAAACCTCGGTGGCATAATGACCTTGTTTGACCCTTCTGGTAAGTTATCCATGATGTGTAAGATTCTAGTCTCAATAAAAATTCTTGACAGCCATTGAACCGGCTTCATGGAAACAACTAACTCCTTTAAACAAATGTAGAAAGCACCATACCTGATTATCTCAGGGCTGATTTTTTTAAAGAAATAAAAGACAAGTTAGCTTGAAGGGTCACAAAAAATGTGTTTTAAATAAAAACAAAATAGTGTGCGACTAAAAGCCCTGTTCTGTGCAACATGCGCTGCTTTCTGTGCAACTAAGTGGGTGGTCCCGTGCAACTAAAAAAGATATGTATGTAGGCTATGGGGAGTTGGTTTACCTCGTAGCCTCATCATTTTCTCCTGGGTGATGCTGACCCAATACAACAAGGCAACATAAAGCTTGTTGACTGCCTCATTGGAGTTGAACGTCTTCTTCTTGTTGTAATCAATGAATGGATACCTTTGAGATGCTGTGGGCCTTATTACCCTCCTCTGTCTTTGTGCAATAGGTGGTCCTGAAGAACTGCTCGTGCCAACTGCTGGTTCTGTGCATATCGGGGTGTGCCAGCCGTCTCGTGATCCAACATCTTCTTGGTGAGCTAATCCCTTTTCAGCATCAGCGACAGCGCATCCTTCATTCACAGCTGCTGGGTCCAACTCACCCTCATCTATGACAACAACATTGGCATCCCCTATTTGTGCTGCTGGAGCAAGTGATGTGATGACCCACAAGTATAGGGGATCTATCGTAGTACTTTCGATAAGTAAGAGTGTCGAACCCAACGAGGAGCAGAAGGAAATGATAAGCGGTTTTCAGCAAGGTATTCTCTGCAAGTACTGAAATAAGTGGTAACAGATAGTTTTGTGATAGGATAATTTGTAACGAGCAACAAGTCACAAAAGTAAATAAAGTGCAGCAAGGTGGCCCAATCCTTTTCGTAGCAAAGGACAAGCCTGTACAAACTCTTATAATGAGAAAAGCGCTCCCGAGGACACATGGGAATATCGTCAAGCTAGTTTTCATCACGTTCATATGATTCGCGTTCGGTACTTTGATAATTTGATATGTGGGTGGACCGGTGCTTGGGTGCTGTTCTTACTTGAACAAGCATCCCACTTATGATTAACCTCTATTGCAAGCATCCACAACTACAACAAAAGTATTAAGGTAAACCTAACCATAACATGAAACATATGGATCCAAATCAGCCCCTTACGAAGCAACGCATAAACTAGGGTTTAAGCTTCTGTCACTCTAGCAACCCATCATCTACTTATTACTTCTTTTCCAATGCCCTCCTCTAGGCACAAATAATGGTGAAGTGTTATGTAGTCGACGTTCACATAACACCACTAGAGGATAGACAACATACATCTCATCAAAATATCGAACGAATACCAAATTCACATGACTACTAATAGCAAGAATTCTCCCATGTCCTCAGGAACAAACGTAACTACTCACAAATCATATTCATGTTCATAATCAGAGGGGTATTTATATGCATAAAGGATCTGAACATATGATCTTCCACCAAATAAACCAACTAGCATAAACTACAAGGAGTAATCAACACTACTAACAACCTACTAGTACCAATCCCGGACTTGGAGACAAGAATTGGATACAAGAGATGAACTAGGGTTTTGAGAGGAGATGGTGCTGGTGAAGATGTTGATGGAGATTGCTCTCTCCCGATGAGAGGAGCATTGGTGATGACGATGGTGATGATTTCCCCCTCCCGGAGGGAAGTGTCCCTGGCAGAACAGCTCTACCAGAGCCCTAGATTGGTTCCGCCAAGGTTCCGCCTCGTGGCGGCGGAGTCTCGTCCCGAAAGGTTGCTTCTGATTTTTTTCCTGGACGAAAGACCTCATATAGCATAAGATGGCCACCGGAGGGCCAACAGGGGGCCCACGAGGCAGGGGGGCGCGCCCTGGGGGGGTAGGGCGCGCCCCCACCCTCGTGGCCAGGTGGGGCCCCCTCTGACGTACTTCTTCCGCTCAATATTTTTTTTATATTCTAAAAATGAGTTTCGTGGTGTTTCAGGACTTTTGGAGTTGCGCATAATAGGTCTCTAATATTTGCTCCTTTTCCAGCCCAGAATCCCAGCTGCCGGCATTCTCCCTCCTTATGTAAACCTTGTAAAATAAGAGAGAATAGGCATAAGTATTGTGACATAACGTGTAATAACAGCCCATAATGCGATAAATATCGATATAAAAGCATGATGCAAAATGGACGTATCAACTCCCCCAAGCTTAGACCTCGCTTGTCCTCAAGCGAAAGCCGATAACGATAAATATGTCCTCATGTTTAGAGGCAAAGGTGTCGAAAAAAATAAAAATACGGACATGAGGGCATCATGATTATTTTCATAATAGCAACATATATGGATGTTGTCATATGATTTCTTATGTTCAAGTAATAATACATTCACAATGCAGAAGCATGAATCAGAAACTTTATTGAGAACTAACAAACTATAATCTTAGTCATTGAAGCAATTGCAATTTATCATAACATCAGAAAGAGTCTATGTCAGAGCTTTATACCAAGTCCACACACTCAACTATCATTTGGTCTTTCATAATTGCTAACACTCACGCAATACTTGTGGTTACGAAGTTTTAATCGGACACAGAGAAAGATAGGGGCTTATATTTTCGCCTCCCAACCTTTTACCTCAAGGGTAATGTCGGTGTCAAAACCGGCGGATCTCGGGTAGGGGGTCCCGAACTGTGCGTCTACGCGGATGGTAACAGGAGACAAGGGACACAATGTTTTGACCCAGGTTCGGGCCCTCTCAATGGAGGTAAAACCCTACTCCTGCTTGATTAATATTGATGATATGGGTAGTACAAGAGTGGATCTACCACGAGATCAGAGAGGCTAAACCCTAGAAGCTAGCCTATGGTATGATTGTTGTTGTGTCCTACGGACTAAACCCTCCGGTTTATATAGACACCGGAGGGGGCTAGGGTTACACAGAGTCGGTTACAAGGAAGGAGATCTACATATCCGTACTGCTAAGCTTTCCTTCCACACCAAGGAAAGTCCCATCCGGACACAGGACGAAGTCTTCAATCTTGTATCTTCATAGTCCAACAGTCCGGCCAAAGATTATAGTCCGGCTGTCCGGATACCCCCTAATCCAGGACTTCCTCAGTAGCCCGTGAACCAGGCTTCAATGACGATGAGTCCGGCGCGTAGATTGTCTTCGGCATTGCAAGGCGGGTTCCTCCTCCGAATACTTCATAGAGGATTGTGTCCGGCTCTGCAAAACAAGTTCCACACACCACCGTAGAGAGAATAATATTTCCACAAATCTAATCTACTGACGTATTCCGTAGTGTGACATCACACCATAGCCAAGCCCTTATGCGAATCGTTTTTTACAGCCAACCTCAGCACGTTTTGCGAGGCAGTTTCCTTGGCACGTCTTGTCGAAGCAGATATTGTGTCCCCTTATCGCGGGATTCTCATCAATACGGACGTGGGTAACCCAACCGCGCCATCAATTACGGCGCTTGGGGGATGAGTGGGTTTTACCAGGCTGGTGGGGACGCATAGCTTCGTCCGCCCATATAAAGGGATAAGGATTCACCCTTTTCCATCCACGCCTTCTTCCTCCTTTGCTCATCCATTCTCACACACTTGAGCTCCAGCACCCAAGCTTGCATTTTCTTCCTCAACCTTCACCAACCATGTCCGGAGCGGGAGGCAAGTGGATGGTCTCCTCCGTCACGAAGGGACACATCAAGAAGCTGAGGGGAACCGGATACTTGTCCGACGATATCGCACACCGGCTCCCAGATGTGGGGCAGCTCATCCCCACCCCTAGGCCCCACGAGAGGGTAGTATTCCTTACCCATTTCCTACGCGGACTGGGATTCCCTCTCCACTCATTCGTCCGGGGGCTCATGTTCTACTACGGCCTGGATCTCCACGATCTGGCCCCGAACTTCATCCTCAACATCTCAGCGTTTATTGTCGTGTGTGAGGCCTTCCTCCGCATCAAGCCCCACTTCGGCCTATGGCTGAAGACTTTTAATGTTAAACCGAAAGTGGTGCGCAGCCAGCAGGCGGAGTGCATAGGCGCCATGGTGGGCAAGATGCCCAACGCCACATGGCTCGAGGGCCCCTATGTGGAGACCATAAAGGGGTGGCAGTCAGGGTGGTTCTACATCACTGAGCCGCGTGACCCCAAATGGGCAGCGGCCCCCGAGTTCCGATCCGGAATCCCCATGTGACTCACCTCCTGGAAAGAGAAGGGCCTGTCCTGGGGTAGTCCGAGAGAGCTGACCAGACTCCAAACCTGTGTCCAAAACATGGTGAACAAGAAGCTCAAGCTTGTCAGCATAGTCCAGGTCATGCTCATCCGCCGGATCCTCCCGTGTCAACAACGGGCGTTCAAATTGTGGGAGTTCGACCCGGCCCAGCACCAAACTCTGAGCGAGCTCTTCGACACAACCCACGAGGATGCTTGGAAGGTGCTATTCAAGGGCGCCGAGGTTCCCCTCCCCTTACCGAGGATCGCGGATTCAGCGCGAAGCGCCAAGCCAGCGCGGTAAGCTGTTTTACCTCTTACAGGGTATTCATTTTTCATAGTTTAATCATATGCGGGATCTAAGCTCCCATACCTTTGACAGGACTGGCAGGAGATAGCCGAACAGATTAACTGTCCGACTCCTCTGCCCGAAGTCCCAGCAGACGCTCGCTTAGCGGAGCTGCTGGTTCCGGCACCTTACGTGGTGCCGGAGAAGAAGGTCACGTGAACCGAAAGAGTTCCCGGCGCCCGGTGGTGTCGGACTCATCGTCCGATGACTCCGAGGCGCACTCCTCCCACGAAGATGAGGAGGAGGAAAAAGAGGCTACTTCCCCTACAGCAGGGGAGAAAAGAAAAGGAAGGTCGCCCCAACCGGGGAGGCCGGAGGGTCCAAGAAGGGAAGGACCCTTCCTGCGGACTACTCCACCAACGCCGCCAATAGCGAAGACGAGTGGCCACCCAGGGCCAAGCCCCTGGCGAAGTCGTAAGTATTCAGACACCAGAGTGACTCATAGCGTTCCTTTATTGCACAGCTTCTCCTGACGCCGAATATAATCATGCAGTCCGCCCCGAGCACGTGTCGACATATCGTCGAGCGGCTCCTTGGGTTCGTCGGATGTGAATAGCTTTTCACTTCCAATCGCCTCCTCTCCTCGTCCTACGTACAATGCCGAGGTATTGTCCCAAGGGGTTCTAAACCGAGGGAAGGTAGTCCTGGGGGCGCCTCAAGGCGACATCCCGGACTCTAGGCGCAAAGGGGGCAAGGATCCCAAGGGCTCCAAATCCGGCCCTCAGCCGAACATTGCGCCGGAACCTTAAGTGGTTCCGGACTCCGCCAGGCGGCCCCCCACTAAGAGGGGCAAGCCTACCGTGCTTGTGACCTCCGTCCAACCGTAGGCACCGGATAATTTGCTGGAGGTGCTGAACGACGCCTCCATCGACGAGGAGCACCGCACTATTATGAGTGCGGTGGTCCAGAAGGTTCAGTCTGCCAAGAGCGGACTGATTGAAGCTTGTGCCAGCCTTCTAACAGGCTTTGAGGTATGTAAAAAATATATGAAAATATTACCGCATAGACAGTAGCCCCTGATGCTCTGTTCGGTGTTCACGAAGAAAAGCCGAATAGAGGATCTAATAATATTCGCAGGAGTCTAACGTAATTATGTCGATATGCGTATGCAGGCTTTGCTGCTGACCTCTGCCCCACTGACTGCGGAGGTAGATGTGCTGAAGCAGAACCTCGAGCGGTCCGAGAAAGAGCTCGACCTTGCCAAGAAGCAGCTCGAGGAGAATCAAGGTACGTAATGCCTTGTCTATGTGTGTATATATAAAAAAGATGCAGTTGCAAAAATGTTAGGATCGTTATTGATGTGCTAGGGGCCACGACCGAGGTGGCGACCCTGAAGCAAGCACTGTCCGAGGCCGAAAACAAAGCGGCCGCGGAGTGCACCGAGCGGGGGAAGCAAGAGGCGCGGGTTGCCGAGGTGCAGCAAGAGCTCCAGGCTCTCGTGAAAAAGCATGAGAGTTTGGAGCTTGACTCTAAGACGCGAGCGTCCGAGCTTGCCTTGGCCCATGAGAGCGCCAATCATGCTAAGGCCGAAGCCCAGAAGGCCCTCTAGGAAATTAAGGAGATGAAGAAGATAGTGGCGGGTAAGGCATTCATTATGCAAAGCAAGCATGTGAAAGTAAATTACTTGTTACTTACCCGAGTCCGGAGCTCTCCAGGAGCGTTCACAGATTTGCCCCGCAGTGTGTCGGATGCTGCAAAGCACTACCGAGTTGAGGAGGGGAGCTCGACGGAGAAGGTGTTCTGGTCTCAATATACTGAGGCCGAACACTCGGTGCCCTTAAGCGACAACCTGAAGCAATTGGTCGAGCTCCACAGGGCGGCCGAATAGGCCATGAAGGATCTTATAGTCCGGCTGTGGCCTGGAGAGGCGCTGCCAGGGAGCTACTTCGGGCTGGTGAGGCGACTTGTGGATGCATGTCCTTGGCTTGAGGTCATCAAGCGCTCCGTCTGCATCGAGGGCGCCCGCAGGGCGCTTGCCCGTGTTAAAGTGCACTGGGGCAAGATGGACACTGAGAAGCTAGTGAAGGATGGGCCACCGCAGGGCAAGGAGCATCGCCACCCTGAAATGTACTATGAGGGCATCCTGAAGGGTGCTCGCCTTATGGCGGATGAATGTTCCAAAGATGTAATATTTGAGTGAACTCGCTTGTGTGATCCTGTTCACCGAAAACTTGTTCATATGCGCTATGCAACGCTTGTGTGAATTCAAAATATTACCTTATGTGCGGCCGTTTATTAAATCTGAGAGATGGCGAGTCGTCGGCTTCTGCCCCCGTGCCACGAGTGCTGGGGTGTTTGGGATAAACCTGAGCACTCTTTTTCCCATTCTTGGGTCCTTCGAGGGAGGTGCTCAGCACAACGAACAAGGCAATCGGACTATAGTGCTTTATCACTCTCACTTAGCCAGAGAATTCTATAATTTTAAATTTTGGCGAAGCCCCTAGTGTTCAGAAGACCGAGTTCGGGGCGCTATATATGCCTAGGCCGGACAAAGCCGGCTCCTCGTCCTAAGCGGCATAAGTCTTTAGGGATTCGAAACCTCTCGAACAGCGACCAGCTCTCGCCCTATCATGACAGTAAGTTTTAGCTTTCTCTACTGAGGTGCTTAGCCCAGCTGAACCGGGGCACAATCGCAGTAGTTCTCCCAGTGCTACCTTAAACGATATAACGGAACGTAAGGTACAAAAACATGGGAGCCGGGCAAACCCAACTATTTACCCAAGACATGATTCGGAGATGATGCATATAATGCTATAAGTTCGGAGTGCCGCACTTGTGAAAGTGTTCGGACTTCTCACGCCGTATTATGGGGTGCTTAAGCCCCTGGCGTATTAGCCGTACCAAAGTGTACGGGTGCTGAATGTCATGAATGAACATATATACATAAAAAAGAAGGAAAAGAGAATGCAATAATAGACTGAAGCTATGCATTGTTTATTCAAAAAAGGTGCATTAAAAGCAGAACGATACAAATAGTGCGATAAGGAAGAGATGGGACTATTTGACATGCCCCTTCCAGGGGCGAGCTGCGGAATGGTATTTAAAGTAGGTATTTTGCTCGTTATAGAGGCCACTTGGGAGTTCCATAATGCGACGTAGCTTTCTGCCTCCTTGGTTGTTGTATCGTGTGTTCGGCGATTGTACTGCCGAACAGGTCTTCCAGAGAGTAAAGTCCTGAAAGTAAGAAAAAATGACAAAATCGGGAGCCCCTAGTGCGGTTGAGCCGCATTTTGGGGCATGCCGTGGTCGTGCCCCTTCCCCTGTGCCCATGGTATTTTCAGAGCATAATTATGTACGCGTAGCACATATTTCGCCGTTTCGCTGGGGCTGGGGTTGGGGCCGCATTGTTATGCTTGCTCGGAACGTGCAAGGTGGTCTTGTTATAGATTACTCCGAGCGCGCTTGACGGTGTCTGGACGTTTTGTCGCCGGACTGGAGAATTGCCTTGAGAGGCTGCTTTGTACTTCCGCTGCGAGGGCCGCCGTGTGCTCCTCCGTTTGGAGAGAGCGCTCGGTGTTTCCATTGACTGTGATGACTCCCCGAGGTCCTGGCATCTTGAGCTTGAGGTATGCATAGTGCGGCACCGCATTGAACTTTGCAAATGTAGTTCGCCCGAGCAGTGCATGATAGCCACTGCGGAACGGGACTATATCGAAGATTAACTCCTCGCTTCAGAAATTATTCGGGGATCCGAAGACCACTTCTAGTGAGACGGAGCCTGTGCAATGGGCCTCTACACCTGGTATGACGCCTTTAAAGGTCGTTTTTGTGGGTTTAATCCTTGAGGGATCTATGCCCATTTTGCGCACTGTGTCCTGATAAAGCTGGTTCAGGCTGCTGCCGCCGTCCTTAAGGACTCGAGTGAGGTGAAATCCACAAATGATTGGGTCTAGAACCAATGCGGCAAAGCCGCCATGGCTGATACTAGTGGGATGGTCCCTGCGATCGAAAGTGATCGGGCAGGAGGACCATGGGTTGAACTTTGGGGCGACTGGCTCCAACGCGTATACGTCCCTTAACGCACGCTTCCCCGCCCTCTTGGGGATGTGGGTTGCGTATATCATGTTCACCGTCCGCACTTGTGGGGGGAAACCCTTCTGTCCTCTGTTGTTCGGCGGCCGGGGCTCCTCCTTGTCGTCGCTATGTAGCCCCTTGTCTTTGTTTTCGGCATTTAATTTGCGGGCTGCTTGAACACCCAACAATCCCTGTTGGTGTGATTGGCTGGCTTGTCGGGGGTGCCATGTATCTAACACGAGCGATCGAGTATACGGTCCAAACTGGACGGGCCCGGAGTGCTTCTTTTGAATGACTTTTTCCGCTGACCGGGCTTAGAGCCTCTGAATTCGGCATTAACTGTCGTATCCTCAGTATTGTCGCTGTTAATGCGGCGCTTGTGTTTGTTTCGACGTGACCTGCCATTGCTGTCCTTGGTATCCGAAGTACCAGGGCTCTTCGACATGTTATTGTTGCGAGCCAGCCAGCTGTCTTCTCCCGCGCAAAAGCGGGTCATGAGTGTCGTGAGGGCTTCCATAGATTTCGGCTTTTCCTGTCCAAGGTGCCGGGCAAGCCACTCATCACGGATGTTATGCTTGAAAGCCGCTAGGGCCTCTGCATTCGGACAGCCGACGATTTCATTTTTCTTGGTTAGGGACCGTGTCCAAAATTGCCTGGCTGATTCCTCTGGCTGTTGAATTATGTGGCTCAGGTCATCGGCATCTGGTGGTCGCACATAAGTGCCCTAGAAGTTGTCGAGGAATGCGGCTTCCAGATCTTCCCAACAACCAATGGATTCTGCTGGCAAGCTGTTGAGCCAATGCCGGGCTGGTCCTTTAAGCTTGAGTGGGAGGTATTTGATGGCGTGTAGATCGTCGCCATGGGCCATGTGGATATGAAGGAGATAGTCCTCAATCCATACCGCAGGATCTGTCGTACCATCATATGATTTGATATTCACGGGTTTGAAACCCTCTGGGATTTGATGATCCATTACTTCATCTGTGAAGCAAAGCGGGTGTGCGGCGCCTCTGTACTGGGCTATATCACGACACAGCTCGAATGAGTTTTGTCTGCTGTGTTCGGCCCGGCCGGATTTACTTTTGCTGTATCCGGCGTGACGGTTATCGTCTCGTGTGGTGGGGCGCCCACGCGATCCGTAGATCGATCTTGTTTGCTTTTCTTTGTCCTCCAATATGTCTCGCAGGTCTAGCGTATTTCCCCATGCCTTGGTATTTTTTGAGTGATGCCGGGGTGCGGCTTGAGCTGTGGGCCGAGAGGGCTCTCTGTCGCGGCCACGAGGTGGCCGGTCAGCCACATCATACACTGGAGATGTAGGTTTAGATGCTTCCTCCTCTAATCGGGGTAGCAACCTGCGCTTTGGGTAGCTCTTGGAGGGGCGTTCGAGTTCGTATTCCTCGGCCGCAATGACTTCAGTCCATCTGTTAGCTAGCAAGTCTTGACCAGCTCTAAGCTGCTGCTACTTTTTCTTAAGGCTATTTGCCATGGCCATAAGCCGGCGCTTGAAGCGCTCTTGTTCGACGAGATCCTCAGGCACGACAAATTCGTTGTCGTCGTCGAGGCTTGCCTCGTCTTCGGAGGGAGGCATGTAATTATCATCCTCTTCCTCTCTATCTGCCGCTCTCTCAGGAGGGCTGGCTTCGTCGTCCTCTTGTGCTGAATCTTGCTGGAGGGGGTTGTCTTCGGCACTGTCCGGGGTGTTATTATCTCCTGTGCCGGTATCACTATTTTTTCTTTGGTGAGACTTAGAGCGGCGCCGCTGACGCCGACGCTTCGGTTGCTTCTTGGAGGGGTCATCCTCCGTTGTTCCGTCGCCATTACCTTCTTTGGGTGTGTCCACCATATATATATATATCATACGATGAGGTGGCTGTCCAGTGCCCTGTAGGCGCTGGTTCCTGTTCGTCTCCTACATCGTCGTCCATACCGTCGATGTCTTTGGAGTCGAAGTCGAGCATGTCGGTCAAATCATCGACAGTGGCTATGAAGTGGGTGGTGGGTGGGCGTCGAATTTCTTCGTCGTCCGCATCCCAACCATGCCGGTCATAATCCGGCCAGGACTCTCCTGACAAGGAGAGAGACCTTAGTGAATTCAGTATGTCGCCGAAGGGCGAGTGCTGAAAGATATCCGCGGCGGTGAACTCCATGATCGGCGCCCAATCGGATTCGATTGGCAGGGGCGCGGGTGGATCGGAGTCCGGAGGAGAGTCCGGCGGTGTGGAGTCACAGGCCTCGCGAAGGTTAAGGCTGGTGTTCGGCTCGATCGCTGTTGAGGCTGCTGCCTCCGTGGCGGGGTCTAACCACCCGCCCACGGACGGCGCAGTTGGCTCCGACTTGAAGGTTAGAGCGGTTGCAGGCGCGGTCTCTAGGACATTGTTCGGCGGCAGAGCTAAATCATGCCCATCATGACAGTGCGGCGCACTCGGCCGGGGCTCGAATCCGTCGAAGATCAAGTCTCCGCGGATGTCGGCCACGTAGTTTAAGCTACCAAACCTGACCTGATGGCCAGGGGCGTAACTCTCGATCTGCTCCAGATGGCCAAGCGAGTTGGCCCACAGTACGAAGCCGCCGGAAATGAAGATCTGTCTGGGGAGAAAAGTCTCAACCTGGACTGCATCATTGTTGATGATCGAAGGAGCCATGAAGCCTAAAGATGACGACACAGAGGAACTCTCAATGAAAGCATCAATGTCAGCGTCAAAACCGGCGGATCTCGGGTAAGGGGCCTCGAACTGTGCGTCTAGGCGGATGGTAACAAGAGACAAGGGACGCGATGTTTTTACCCAGGTTCGGGCCCTCTCGATGGAGGTAAAACCCTACTCCTGCTTGATTAATATTGATGATATGGGTAGTACAAGAGTGGATCTACCACGACTTCAGAGAGGCTAAACCCTAGAAGCTAGCCTATGGTATGATTGTTGTTGTGTCCTACGGACTAAACCCTCCGGTTTATATAGACACCAGAGGGGGCTAGGGTTACACAGAGTCGGTTACAAGGAAGGAGATCTACATATCCGTACTGCTAAGCTTGCCTTCCATGCCAAGGAAAGTCCCATCCGGACATGGGACGAAGTCTTCAATTATGTATCTTCATAATCCAACAGCCCGGCCAAAGGTTATAGTCCGGCTGTCTAGATACCCCCTAATCCAGGACTCCCTCAGGTAATGTCAACAATAATAACTCATGCTCTCCTACATCCAATTAGATATATCTATCAGGATCTTTCCAACATACTGTGCTTGCCAAAGGATAAAGTGTAAAAAGGAAAGGTGAGATCACCATGACTCTTGCGTAAGGTAGAAGATAATAGTAACAGATAGGCCCTTCGCAGAGGGGAGCAGAGGTTGCCATGCGCTTTCGGGTTGGATGCACAAAATCTTAATGCGAAAGAACGTCACTTTATATTGCCCCTTGTGATATGAACCTTTATTATGCAGTCCGTCGCTTTTATTTCTTCCACATCACAAGATCGTATAAAGCTTATTTTGTCCCACACTAATAAGTCATACATATTTAAAGAGCAATTTTATTACTTGCACCGATGACAACTTACTTGAAGGATCTTACTCAATCCATAGGTAGGTATGGTGGACTCTCATGGCAAAACTAGTATAAGGGTTTTGGAAGCACAAGTAGTATCTCTACTTGGTGCTAAGAATTTGGTTAGCATGAGGGGGAAAGGCAAGCTCAACATGTTGGACGATCCATGACAATATACTTTATCTCAGATGCAAGAAAACATAACCCATTACGTTGTCTTCCTTGCCCAACGCCAACTCTTTAGCATGTCATATTTTAATGAGTGCTTCCAATCAAAAAAGATGTCCATGATAATATATTTATATGTGAAACCTCTCTTTCTTTATTACTTCCTATTAATTGCAACGATGACCAAAGCTATGTTCGTCAACTCCCAACAACTTTTAGTCATCATACTCCTTCTATGTGAAGTCCTTACTCTCAATAAGATCAATATGAACTATTTGTTTCTTTTTATTATTTTTCTATTTCTTTTATTCACTCAAGATCATAGCAAAACAATCAAGCCCTTGACCCAACACTAATCATTATTATATAACTCACGGACTCGATTACAAAGAGGGATCATAAAGCAAAACTCAAAACTGGATCGTGCCATAAACTTTATTCTACTAGATCAAGATACTACTAATAGGATCGAACTAAGAAAAACGGTAAAGATAGGAGTGTGGTTGTGATATGATACCGGGGCACCTCCCCCAAGCTTGGCAGTTGCCAAGGGGAGTGCCCATACCCATGTGATTATGTCTCCTTCTTTGTTGTTGGTGAAATATTCTTGGGGATGATGCCCCTCAGGATACGATTCTCCTCATCGAGCTTATTGACTTGCTGCTTGAGGTCCATTATTTCTTTACGAAGCTTTCCTGTAACTGCCAAGGCTCCTTGCAGCCAAGGATGTTGCATAGCTGCGGGAGAACAAGTGACACTCCTCTTCATATTTTCATAAGAAAGAAATCTAGCATTGGAAGGGATAACCGAGTTTGGAATAGCTGAGCTCTGTAGTTCCCCCATCGTGAACCCAGCTCGGAAGCGAGAAGTGACTTCTTGATCCTCCATGGCATCTACCCTCATCAAGTCAGCCTCCATCTCTTCCTCTGTTGTTGGCCCAAAGTGGTCAGCGTCGCTGTTTGCCCTTGGTTCCAATGCCGGATGAGACACCCGGCTCTCCCCGATTGACTCTTGAGAAGACATCTTGCTCTAATCTGCGGCAGGACAGCTCGAAACAAGAACAGAGGATAATTGCGTGATACAGGAGTCAAAACCTTCGAGAGAATATATAATGAATTTTTACCGACCAAAATACGTATGGTGCAAGAAAACGGAGTCCGGAAGGCACACAAGGTGCCCACGAGGTAGGGGGGCGCCCAGGGGGGTAGGGCGCACCCTCCACCCTCGTGGAGCCCTCGTGTCCTTCTTGGGCTGCTTCTTATTTTTCTATTTTTCTAAATATTCCAAAACGGAGAAATATTGCCTTAAAAACTGTTTTGGAGTCGGTTTACTTACCGTACCACATACCTATTCCTTTTTGGAGTCTGAAACGTTCTGGAAAGTGTCTCTTATGTATTCCTCCGGGGTTACGGTTTCAATAACATTGGTTTCAACATTTATGGGATTACCTGAGATGTAATTTTTAATTCTTTGACCGTTCACCACCTTCAGATTTGTGCCTTCGAAGTTGTTGATTTTTATGGAACCGGAACGGTAAACCTCCTCGATAACGTAAGGGCCTTCCCATTTAGAGAGAAGTTTTCCTGCAAAAAATCTTAAAGGAGAGTTGTATAGCAAGACATAATCACCTACATTAAACTCACGCTTTTGTATCCTTTTGTCATGCCATCTTTTAACTTTTTCCTTAAACAACTTGGCATTCTCATAAGCTTGGGTTCTCCATTCATCAAGTGAGCTAATGTCAAATAACCTCTTTTCACCGGCAAGTTTGAAATCATAATTGAGCTCTTTAATAGCCCAATAAGCCTTATGTTCTAGTTCGAGAGGTAAGTGACATGCTTTTCCATAAACCATTTTATACGGAGACATACCCGTAGGATTTTTATATGCAGTTCTATAAGCCCATAGTGCATCATCAAGTTTCTTGGACCAATTCTTTCTAGACCCATTGACAGTCTTTTGCAAAATTAATTTGAGCTCTCTATTACTCAATTCTACTTGACCACTAGACTGTGGGTGATAAGGAGATGCAATTCTATGATTAACATCATATTTAACAAGCATTTCACGAAAAGCACCATGAATAAAATGTGAACCACCATCAGTCATTAAATATCTAGGGACTCCAAACCTCGGAAAAATAACTTCTTTAAGCATCTTAATAGAAGTGTTATGATCATCACTACTAGTTGGAATAGCTTCTACCCACTTAGTAACGTAATCAACAGCAACTAAAATATGTGTATAACCATTAGAGGCAGGAAAAGGTCCCATATAATCGAAGCCCCAAACATCAAAGGTTCAATAACAAGTGAATAATTCATAGGCATTTCTTGACGTCTACTAATATTACCAATTCTTTGACATTCATCACAAGATAAGACAAACTTACGGGCATCCTTGAAGAGAGTAGGCCAATAAAAACCGAATTGCAATACCTTGTGTGCAGTTCTATCTCCAGCGTGGTGTCCTCCATAAGCTTCGGAGTGACACTTGCGTAGGATCTGTTCCTATTCATGCTCAGGTACACAACGCCTAATAACACCATCTACTCCTTCTTTATAAAGATGTGGGTCATCCCAAAAGTAATGTCTCAAATCATAGAAGAATTTTTTCTTTTGTTGGTATGTGAAACTAGGTGGTATAAATTTAGCAACAATATAATTAGCATAATAAGCATACCATGGAGTTGAACGAGAAGTATTTATGACATTTAATTGCTCACCAGGAAAGCTATCATCAATTGGTAGTGGGTCATCAAGAACATTTTCTAACCTAGACAAGTTGTCTGCAACGGGGTTCTCAGCTTCCTTTCTATCAACAATATGCAAATCAAATTCTTGCAGCAAGAGAACCCATCTAATAAGTCTAGGTTTAGCATCTTTCTTTTCCATAAGATATTTAATAGCAGCATGATCAATGTGAATAGTTACTTTAGAATCAACAATACAAGGTCTGAACTTATCACAAGAAAATACAACTGCAAAGAGTCTTTCTCAGTAGTAGCATAATTTCTTTGAGCATTATCTAGAGTTTTACTAGCATATTGAATAACATTTAATTTCTTATCAACTCTTTGCCCTAGAACAGCACCCACAACATAATCACTAGCATCACACATAATTTCAAAGGGTAAATCCAATCAGGTGGTCGAGCAATAGGTGTAGAGATCAATGCTTTCTTAAGTATTTCAAATGCTTCTACACAATCATCATCAAATACAAATGGTATATCTTTTTGCAATAAATTAGTCAGAGGCCGAGAAATTTTTGAGAAGTCCTTAATGAACCTCCTATAAAATCCGGCATGACCCAGGAAACTTCTTATACCTTTGATGTCCTTGGGACATGGCATCTTGTCAATAGCATCAGCCTTGGCTTTATCAACTTCAATACCTCTTTCAGAAACTTTATGCCCCAAGACAATACGTTCATTAACCGTAAATCAGCACTTTTCCCAATTCAAGACAAGATTAGTTTCTTCACATCTCTGCAAAACTCGATCAAGATTGCTTAAGCAATCATCAAAAGAGGATCCTTAGACGGAGAAGTCGTCCATGAAAACATCACAAATCTTCTCACAAAAGTCAGAGAATATAGCCATCATGCATCTTTGAAAGGTAGCAGGTGCATTACATAAACCAAAAGGCATACGTCTATAAGCAAAAGTACCAAAAGGGCAAGTAAAAGTAGTCTTTGATTGATCATTGGCTGACACGGGTATTTGAGAGAAACCAGAATAACCATCTAGAAAGCAAAAATGTGTATGTTTAGATAATCTTTGTAGCATTTGATCGATAAAAGGTAAGGGGTAATGATCTTTCTTAGTAGCTTTATTTAATTTGCGGAAATCAATTACCATCCTATACCCTGTAACAATTCTTTGAGGAATCAATTCATCTTTATCATTAGGAACAGCAGTAATTCCTCCTTTCTTAGGGACACAATGGACAGGACTTACCCACTGACTATAGGCAACGGGATAAATTATACCTGCCTCAAGGAGCTTTAGTATTTCCTTTCTTACCACTTCTTTCATTTTAGGATTCAGCCGTCGCTGATGATCAATAACTGGTTTGGCATCTTTCTCCAAATTTATTTTATGTTGGCGTAGAGTGGGACTAATGCCCTTAAGATCATCAAGAGTATATCCAATAGCAGCACGATGCTTCTTCAGAGTTTTCAATAATCTCTCTTCTTCATGCTCTGAAAGGTTACCACTGATAATAACAGGTTATATCTTCTTTTCATCAAGATAAGCATATTTAAGAGTATCAGGCAACGGTTTAAGCTCAAACACGGGATCACCCTTGGGTGGAGGAGGATCCCCTAGGATTTCAACAGGAAAATTGTGTTTCAGAATAGGTTCCTGTTTAAAGAATACTTCATCTATTTCCCTTCTTTCATTCATAAACATATCATTTTCATGGTCTAGCAAATATTGTTCAAAAGGATCACTAGGAGGTACGGCAATAGAAGAAAGACCAATAATTTCATCTTTACTAGGCAATTCTTCTTCACGGTGTTGTTTACTAAATTTAGAGAAATTAAACTCATGGGACATATCACCCAAGCCAATAGTAACAACATTCTTTTCGCAATCTATTCTATCATTGACATTGTTCAAGAAGGGTCTACCAAATATAATGGGACAAAAGCTATCTTATGGGGAACCAAGAACAAGAAAATCAGCAGGATATTTAGTTTTCCCACACAAGACTTCAACATCTCTAACAATTCCCATTGGTGAAATAGTATCTCTGTTGGCAAGTTTAATTGTGACATCAATATCTTCTATCTCAGCGGGTGCAATATCATGCATAATTTCTTTATATAAGTCATAAGGTATTGCACTAACACTAGCACCCATGTCACATAAGCCATGGTAACAATGATCTCCTATTTTAACAGAAATAACAGGCACGCCTACCACAGGTCTATGTTTATCTTTAGCACAAGGTTTGGCAATTCTTGCGGTTTCACCATAGAAATAAATAACATGCCCATCGATATTATCAGCCAAGAGATCTTTAACAATAGCAATATTAGGTTCAACTTTAACTTGCTCAGGGGGTGTATAAGTTCTAATATTGCTTTTACGAACTATAGTTGAAGCTTTAGCATGATCCTTTATTCTAACAGGAAAAGGTGGTTTCTCAACATAAGAAGTAGGAACAATAGGATCATTATAGGTGGCAGTCTTTTCTTCGACTTTAATAGGTGCAACTACTTTTACTTCTATGGGAGGATGATATTTAAACCACTTCTCCTTGGGGAGATCAACATAAGTAGCAAAAGATTCACAGAAAGAAGCTACTATCTCAGAGTCAAGTCCATATTTAGGGCTAAATTTATGGAAAACATCGGTATCCATAAAAGGTTTAACACAATCAAACTTAGGTGTCATACCTGACTCCTTATCTTCGTCGAGATCCCAATCTTCAGAGTTGCGTTTAATTCTATCCAATAAATTCCATTTGAATTCAATAGTCTTCATCATAAAATAGCTAGCACAAGAAATATCGAGCATGGATTGATTATTATGAGAAAGCCGAGCATAACAATTTTGAAGAATTATTTCTCTTCAGAGCTCATGATTGGGGCATGAATATAACATTGATTTAAGCCTCCACCAAGCTTGAGCGATGCTTTCTCCTTCGCGAGGTCAAAAATTATATATATAATTGCGATCACGATGAACAAGATGCATAGGACAATACTTCAGATGAAATTCCAATTCCATTCGTTTATAGTTCCATGACTTCGTATCATCACACGGCCTATACCATGTCGATGCATCTCCCTTCAAAGATAAAGGGAAGACCTTCTTCTTAACAACATCATCGGGTATACCTGCAAGCTTAAATAATCCACAAACTTCATCCACATATATTAGGTGCTCATCAGGATGCTTTGTTCCATCTCCTACAAAAGGATTATCTAGCAGTTTTTCTAACATACCCGAAGGAACTTCAAAGGGAACATTTTCATTTTCAGTAGATTCAGTAGGTTGAGGAGCAACTCTTTGCTCTACTGGTCGGGGTGAAGATACCCCGAACAAGCCCTTCAGAGGATTACTTTCCATAGTAACAAGTGACAGTAAATTTCAGCACACTATATAAAATTTTTCCTTGCCAAATTCCACCTACCAAAGGCGCTTCACTCCCCGGCAACAGTGCCAGAAAAGAGTCTTGATGACCCACAAGTATAGGGGATCTATCGTAGTCTTTTCGATAAGTAAGAGTGTCGAACCCAACGAGGAGCAGAAGGAAATGATAAGCGGTTTTCAGCAAGGTATTCTCTGCAAGTACTGAAATAAGTGGTAACAGATAGTTTTGTGATAGGAGAATTTGTAACGAGCAACAAGTAACAAAAGTAAATAAAGTGCAGCAAGGTGGCCCAATCCTTTTTGTAGCAAAGGACAAGCCTGGACAAACTCTTATAATGAGAAAAGCGCTCCCGAGGACACATGGGAATATCGTCAAGCTAGTTTTCATCACGTTCATATGATTCGCGTTCGGTACTTTGATAATTTGATATGTGGGTGGACCGGTGTTTGGGTGTTGTTCTTACTTGAACAAGCATCCCACTTATGATTAACCTCTATTGCAAGCATCCGCAACTACAACAAAAGTATTAACGTAAACCTAACCATAGCATGAAACATATGGATCCAAATCAGCCCCTTACGAAGCAACACATAAACTAGGGTTTAAGATTCTGTCACTCTAGCAACCCATCATCTACTTATTACTTCCCAATGCCATCCTCTAGGCCCAAATAATGGTGAAGTGTTATGTAGTCGACATTCACATAACACCACTAGAGGATAGACAACATACATCTCATCAAAATATCGAACGAATACCAAATTCACATGACTACTAATAGCAAGACTTCTCCCATGTCCTCAGGAACAAACGTAACTACTCACAAATCATATTCATGTTCATAATCAGAGGGGTATTAATATGCATAAAGGATCTGAATATATGATCTTCCACCAAATAAACCAACTAGCATCAACTACAAGGAGTAATCAAAACTACTAGCAACCTACTAGTACCAATCCCGGACTTGGAGACAAGAATTGGATACAAGAGATGAACTAGGGTTTTGAGAGGAGATGGTGCTGGTGAATATGTTGATATAGATTGCCCTCTCCCAATGAGAGGAGCGTTGGTGATGACGGTGGCAATGATTTCCCCCTCCCGGAGGGAAGTGTCCCCGACAGAATAGCTCTGCCGGAGCCCTAGATTGGTTCCGCCAAGGTTCCGCCTCGTGGCGGCGGAGTCTCGTCCCGAAAGGTTGCTTCTGTTTTTTTTCCTGGACGAAAGACCTCATATAGCAGAAGATGGCCACCGGAGGGCCAACATGGGGCCCACGAGGCAGGGGGCGCGCCCCCCACCCTCGTGGACAGGTGGGGCCCCCTCTAACGTACTTCTTCCGCTCAATATTTTTTATATATTCTAAAAATGACTTCCGTGGAGTTTCAGGACTTTTGGAGTTGCGCAGAATAGGTCTCTAATATTTGCTCCTTTTCCAGCCCAGAATTCCAGCTGTCAGCATTCTCCCTCCTTATGTAAACCTTGTAAAATAAGAGAGAATAGGCATAAGTATTGTGACATAACGTGTAATAACAGCCCATAATGCGATAAATATTGATATAAAAGCATGATGCAAAATGGACGTATCATGCTGCAGCAGGCTCAGCATGACCATCTATGCCTAGGTCAAAAGTTGGCGCATCGTAGTACCCGTTGCCATGATAGCTGTAAGAGTTTGATCTGCGTACTGGTTGAAGGCCCAGGGCATCTCGTTGCGGCACATACACAGGTGCATCATTCGCTGACTTGGTTCGCAATAGTGTTATAGTTGGTGGCCTAGGAGGCTTGCACCTGCTTACAATGTTGAACACCTCCTCTTGTGTAATGAGTGCTGAAAGTCAGCTATTGGTGATGCAGGCTTGCTTGGATGATGTGTGCTAGCTCTTGGAGACGGCACTTTGGCAGTTTGATCACCTCCTTCCATGTTTGGCATTGAGGCATCTCTATGAGTTGGCACCTTGGGGCTTGCAGTTGCAGTGGTGCCTTCCTGAGCAGCAGTGGTGGTTTTGACTGTGACCACGCTACTGACTGACACTTCAGTTGGTACACTAGTATCTGTAGTTGGCATCTTTCCAGTCTGAGTTGGCAGCAATCTAGCAGAACTTGGCACCTCTGCATCGATGGCTGTGGCACGTAGTTCTGTCTCGTGTCTGAACCCCACACCTTTTGTGCCTTGTTCCCCCTTTGTGCCCTTGGCAAACTTGACAATCTTTTGCTGCTTAGCTGGTTTAGGTGGGACTACTGAAAGAGGAGTCTTCCCCTTGATCTGTTGAACTCCTGTGATGGTTGTAGGCTCGACATGCACTGTTGTCACACCTTGAGTGGTGGTTGGCTCTCTGCTCACTGCACTTGGCATGCCAGTTGGATCCACAGCTTCCTTGACCACATTTATTTCAATATCTGCCCTCACCATATTCTCCTTGTTTTGAGGAAACTCCAGATTCTTCTTCATTAAAACTGCTTTGCGCTTCTGGACCACGTGAGGGTTTGCCACGGATGCTGCCTTGCTCTTGCTGGAGCTTATATCTGGAAGCTGCTTCAAATATTCCTTATATTTTTCTTTGAATGAACCCTGCCAAGACCCTTTCCTGCTTTCTCCATGTCAATTTGATTCTTTTCAGCCTCACTTGATAAGAACAGCTTCTGATCAATGGCAACGTTGATGTTCTCACACATCTCTTGTTCACTAAAATCTCGCACAGGAAAAGTGGTTGGCAAAGCTGGCTTTAAGTTGCACAACTTGAACATATCAATGCTCCCCTGAGACTCTGCTTTGTCATTTTTCTTTGACTTTGGCAAATCCTTCTCTTTCCAGCAAGTTTTGTCAATCAACATCTGTAGTGTGCTCCTGCTGCTCAATGAATTGCTGCTGCTGGCAGGGTTGGCAGAGTTGCTAGTCCTCCTGGATGTGTTTCCGCCTGTACCACCAGAACCAGGGGCATTAATGTCATTGTTGATGTCACTGCCTCCATTGGATCCCCCTTGATCATCACCATCAACATCCTCGTCTTCTTCCTCGTCATCTTCTTCCCCCACACTACCATCAACTGTTGCACCTTTGTCTACGTCCTCGTCTTTGGCCTCATCTTCTTCTTCCTGCTCCTCTGCCTCATTATCTTCTTCCTTGTCCTCCTCCTCTCCTTTGTCCTCTTCTTCTTTGTCCTCCTCTTCTT
The DNA here is from genome assembly GCA_032464435.1 of Aegilops umbellulata. Classification (NCBI taxonomy): domain Eukaryota; kingdom Viridiplantae; phylum Streptophyta; class Magnoliopsida; order Poales; family Poaceae; genus Aegilops; species Aegilops umbellulata. The sequence continues at coordinate 38,667,047 of CP136055.1, read as the reverse complement.
TCTCCTCTTCTTCTTCCTCCTCCTCTTCCTCCTCCTCCCCCTCCTCCTCCTCCTCCTCCTCCTCCTCCTATGCATCTTCTTCTTTGTCATCCTCCTCTTTGTCCTCCTCCTCTGATTCATCCGCATTTGTGTCTTCGTCATCTCCAACATCTAGCACTGCTTCCATTTCCTCATCTTCTTCTGACTCCTCCTCAACAAACTTTTCTCCTTCTTGTATAGGTGAAACCCGTCTCTTTCTTTTTGGAGCATGGTGTGAAGTCCCGGTTCCCATAGATGGCTTCTATACGTAGGGATCAATTCCGGCTCCTCGTCATCGATCTTGGCAACTGCTTCAATGAAGGTGCCAACCTGTTCAGTTACTGCCTTGCACAGGTCATTAACCACTTTGGCAATATTTTCCTTTTTCTGCATCAGCACAAAAAATTTCAGTACTGATTCAATTAGAAACCATTTAAAAAAAGAAAATGCCAGTAACTGACCATGATGTGTTCAACAAGCCGACTAAGACACATTTTCTGGCCAACTAAAACATGATTCTAGCCAACTAAACATGCATTGTAGCCAAAACTAAACATGCATTTGATGACCCACAATCAGAGGGGTAATAATATGCATAAAGGATCTGAACATATAATCTTCCACCAAGTAAACCAACTAGCATCAACTACAAAGAGTAATCAACACTACTAGCAACCTACTAGCACCAATCCCGGACTTGGAGACAAGAATTGGATACAAGAGATGAACTAGGGTGAACTAGGGTTTGAGGATGAGATGGTGCTGGTGAAGATGTTGATGGAGGTTGCCCTCTCCCGATGAGAGGAGCATTGGTGATGACGATGGCAATGATTTCCCCCTCCCGGAGGGAAGTGTCCCTGGCAGAACAGCTCTACCGGAGCCCTAGATTGGTTCCGCCAAGGTTCTGCCTCATGGCGGCGGAGTTTCTTCCCGAAAGGTTCCTCCACAATTTATTCTCGACGAAAGACCTCATATAGCAGAAGATGGGCATCGGAGGGGCAACAGGGGGCCCACGAGGTAGGGAGCGAGCCCCCCACCCTCGTGGACAGGGTGTGGGCCCCTGGTCTTCATCTTTGGCGATGATTTTTTATTATTTATTGTAAGATATTCCATGGAGTTTCAGGACTTTTGGAGTTGTGCAGAATAGGTCTCTAATATTTGCTCCTTTTCCAGCCCAGAATTCCAGCTGCCGGCATTCTCCCTCCTTATGTAAACCTTGTAAAATAAGAGAGAATAGCCATAAGTATTGTGACATAATGTGAAATAACAGTCCATAATGCAATAAATATCGATATAAAAGTATGATGCAAAATGGACGTATCAACTCCCCCAAGCTTAGACCTCGCTTGTCCTCAAGCGAAAGCCGATTACGATAAATATGTCCCCATGTTTAGAGGTAGAGGTGTCGATAAAAATAAAATACGGACATGAAGGCATCATGATTATTCTCATAACAGCAACATACATTGAATTGTCAAATGATTACTTATGTTCAAGTGATGATCTATTCACAATGCAAAAGTATGAATCAGAAACTTTATTGAGAACCCACAAACTATAACCTCAGTCATTGAAGCAATTGCAATTTATCATAACATCATAAAGAGTCTATTCAGAGCTTAAAAGCAAGTCCACATACTCAACTATCATCTAGTCCTTCATAATTGCTAACACTCACGCAATACTGGTGGTTACGGAGTTTTAATCGGACACAGAGAAAGATAAGGGCTTATAGTTTCGCCCCACAACTTTTTACCTCAAGGGAAATGTCAACAATAATAACTCATGCTCCCCTACATCCAATTAGGTACATATATCAGAATCTTTCCAACATACTGTGCTTGCCAAAGGATAAAATGAGAAAGGAAAGGTGAAGATCACCATGACTCTTGCATAAGGTAGAAGATAATAATAAAAGATAGGCCCTTCGCAGAGGGAAGCAGAGGTTGCCATGTGCTTTTATGGTTGGATGCACAAAATCTTAATGCGAAAGAACGTCACTTTATATTGCCCCTTGTGATATGAACCTTTATTATGCAGTCCGTCGCTTTCATTACTTCCATATCACAAGATCGTATAAAGCTTATTTCTCCCACACCAATCAATCATACATATTTAGAGCAATTTCTATTGCTTTGCACCGATGACAACTTACTTGAAGGATCTTACTCAATCCATAGGTAGATATGGTGGACTCTCATGGCAAAACTGGTTTAAGGGTACTTGGAAGCACAAGTAGTATCTCTACTTGGTGCTGAGAAATTGGCTAGCAAGAGGGGGAAAGGCAAGCCCAACATATTGGAGGATCCCTGACAACATACTTTATCTCAGATATAAGAAAACATAACTCATCACATTGTCTTCCTTATCCAACATCAACTCTTTTAGCATGTCATATTTTAATGAGTGCTCCCAATCATAAAAGATGTCAATGATGATATATCTATATGTGATACCTCTCTTTCCTTATTACTTCCTATTAATTGCCACAATGACCAAGGTTATGTCTGGCAACTCCCAACAACTTTTAATCATCATACTCTTTCTATGTGAAGTCATTACTCAATAAGATCAATATGAACTTTTGTTTTTTTATTCTTTTTTCTCTTCTTTTCTTTTATTCACTCAGGATCATGGTAAAATAATCAAGCCCTTGACTCAACACTAATCTTTATTATATAGCTCACGGACTTGATTACATAGAGAGATCATAAAGCAAAACTCAAAACTAGATCATGCCAACAACTTTATTCTACTAAATCAAGATACTACTAATAGGATCGAACTAAGAAAAATGGTAAAGATAGGAGTGTGATGGTGATACGATACCGGGGCACCTCCCCCAAGCTTGGCAGTTGCCAAGGGGAGCGCCCATACTCGTGTGATTATGTCTCCTTCTTTGTTGTTGGTGTAATATTCTTGGCGATGATTCCCCTCAGGATGCGATTCTCCTCCTCGAGCTTATTGACTTGCTGCTTTAGGTCCATTATTTCCTTACGAAGCTTTCCTGTGACGGCTAAAGCTCCTTGCACCCAAGGGTGTTGCATAGCTGCGGGAGAACAAGTGACACTCCTCTTCATATTTTCATAAGAAATAAATCTAACATTGGAAGGGATAACCGAGTTTGGGATAGCTGAGCTCTATAGTTCCCCCATCGTGAACCCAGCTCGGAAGCGAGAAGTGACTTCTTGATCCTCCATGGCATCTACCCTCATCAAGTCAGCCTCCATCTCTTCCTCCATTGCTGGCCCAAAGTGGTCAGCGTCGCCGTTTGCCCTTGGTTCCGGTGCCGGATTAGATACCCGGCTCTCCCCGACTGACTCTTGAGAATACATCTTGCTCTAATCTGCAGCAACACCTCGAATCAAGAACAGAGGATATTTGCGTGATACGGGAGTCAAAACCTTCGGGAGTATATATAATGAATTTTTACCGACCAAAATACGTATCGTGCAAGAAAACGAAGTCCGGAAGGCACATGAGGTGCTCACGAGGTAGGGGGCGCGCCCTCCACCCTCGTGGGGCCCTCGTGGCCTTCCCGGACTGCTACTTATTTTTCTATTTTTCTAAATATTCCAAAATGGAGAAATATTGCCTTAGAAATTGTTTTGGAGTCGGTTTACTTACGGTACCACATACCTATCCCTTTTCGGAGTCTGAAACGTTCTGGAAAGTGTCTCTTATGTATTTCTCCGGGGTTACGGTTTCAATAATATTGGTTTCAACATTTATGGGATTACCTGAGATATAATGTTTAATTCTTTGACCGTTTACCACCTTCGGATTTGTGCCTTCGAAGTTGTTGATTTTTATGGCACCGGAACGATAGACCTCCTCAATAACGTTGGGGCCTTCCCATTTAGAGAGAAGTTTTCCTGCAAAAAATCTTAAACGAGAGTTCTATAGCAATACATAATCACCTACATTAAACTCACGCTTTTGTATCCTTTTGTCATTGCATCTTTTAACTTTTTCTTTAAACAACTTGGCATTTTCATAAGCTTGGATTCTCCATTCATCAAGTGAGCTAATATCAAATAACCTCTTCTCACCGGCAAGTTTGAAATCATAGTTTAGCTCTTTAATAGCCCAATATGCCTTATGTTCTAGTTCGAGAGGTTAGTGACATGATTTTCCATAAACCATTTTAGATGGAGACATACCCATTGGATTTTTGTATGCAGTTCTATAGGCCCATAATGCATCATCAAGTTTCTTAGACCAATTCTTTCTAGACCTACTGATAGTCTTTTGCAAAATTAATTTTGAGCTCTCTATTACTCAATTCTACTTGACCACTAGACTGTGGGTGATAAGGAGATGCAATTCTATGATTAACTGAAAGTGCGTTATATCGACTAGAGGGGGGTGAATAGGCGATTTTTATGAATTCTTCACTGAGGAATTTGATAGTGAGGAAATTCCTTAGCGAAGAACTACTTGCAGCGGAATAAGTACTCAGAAATAAACATAGCAGAACACAAGCATGGTCATCATGATGAAATGAAGACTAGCACAGAGTACAGAAAGCGTAATCACATGATAACACAGAATGAAGACAAATAGACTGAAGAAATTGAACTGGGGTAATCGAGAAAGTCTTCAGTCAAAGACTTCAAACACAGATATGACAAGCACACAACACAATACTGAGGAAATGAAAGAGTTGAGGAAATAGAGCCAGTTGGCTTGGTGAAGACAGTGATTTGGTAGACCAGTTCCAACTGCTATCTCAGTTGTACATCTTGTTGGAGCGGCTGAGTATTTAAACTCGAGGACACACAGTCCCGGACACCCAGTCCTGAGCACGCAGCTCGGGACACCAAGTCCTCACCGTATTCTCCTTGAACTAAGGTCACACAGACCTCGTCCAATCACTCGTGGTAAGTCTTCAGGTGACTTCCGAACCTTGACAAACTCGGTCACTCGGCGATCCACAATTCCTCTTGGATGCTCTAGACCATGACGCCTAACCGTCTGGAAGAAGCACAGTCTTCAAAGGTAACAAGCATTGGATCCACGCAGGATCAATCTCTTCAGTGATGCTCAATCACTTTGGGTTTGTAGGTGTTTGGGTTTGGGTTTTGGATTTTCCTCACTTGATGATTTTCGCTCAAAGTCCTCGGAGAATGGGTTGCTCTCAAATGACAAGTGTCAGTTTCTCTCGGAGCAGCCAACCAGCTAGTGGTTGTAAGGGGCGGCTATTTATAGCCTAGGGAGCAGCTCGACATGATAAGACATAAATGCCCTTCAATGATATGACCATTAGGTGGATAAGATATTTTGGGACAGCTGGCGCGTAGCACAGCAACGGTCGGAAATTTGAGGTACAAATTCCTCAGGGCTATCATGTTCATCACTGTGTAGGCAATTCGCACTAGCGAATTCCTAACTCCTCAGTCAGAAAAAAATCCTCAGAGACCAGAAGAACTTCGTCTCTATCACTGAAGAAATTGACTGAACTGTCTGAGATTTCCAATGGCTTCACTCGAAGGGATTGGTAGGTGTAGGATTCTGAGTTGAGCATCACATGGAAACTTTTACTTAGTATTTCCTCGACCCCCTTTAACAGTACGGTGTTTCCTGTGACTCAAGAAAGAGAAAACGAAACTACGAAAACAAAAGTCTTCACGCTTCATGTTCCTCGAATGAATACCAAGTCTTCAAGGTCACACAAATTTCTTCACTTTCAAAGTCTTCAGCAAGTCTTCAGAATACCAAAGTCTTCAGTCAAAGAACTTCATTTTTAGGGGTCGACTTTCTCTGTAAATATCAAACTCCTCATAGACTTATAGACATGTGTACACTCATAAACACATTAGATCCTTAACCTATAAGTCTTCAATACACCAAAATCACTAAGGGGCACTAGATGCACTTACAATCTCCCCCTTTTTGGTGATTGATGACAATATAGGTTAAGTTTTCAACGGGGATAAACATATGAAGTGTAAATACTGATATTGAGGAATTTGATTGCAAGATATAGAAGAACTCCCCCTGAAGATGTGCATAGTGAGGAATATGCTTTTGAAGCAATGCACACTTGAAGAGTTGAATCATGGAGATCTCCCCCTATATCTTGTAATTCATACACGCATTTTACATATAATATGAAGAATTTGAAATGCATGATGAAATATGGTGACTGATGTAATTCAGCATGCGTGCAATGATATTAACGAGGAATAAGCATGCAGAATAACGTAGCAGAAGTATCAGACCACCATCGGATTTAAGTTTACAACTCGATCCAATAAAGTTTCAGAAGAAGGAGAGTTGTAACTTAGCAAAAAATGCCCATATAATAGACCCGCTTGAAGACTAACTCAAATTTCTCCCCCTTTGTCATCGAATGACCAAAAGGATCGAAACTGAGGACTAACGCCCCTGAAGATAATCAAGTTGATGAAGGAGCGCCAGCGTTGTCGGGGTCGGTTGTTGTAGTAGGGTCGGCCGCTGTGTCGTCCAAGTCTTCATGTTCATCAGTGTCACACGATGAAGAATAGGAGCTGGCCACCAAGGAAGGAACCTTGACCTTCTTGTGTTTCTTCGGAGGAGGTGAAGACCAGTCAAATTCTTCCTTGAGACCCATTTTCTTCAGATCTTCAGCACTGTAGACATGAGGCAGAACAGCCCAGGTACGGTTGAAGGTTTCATGGAGGTAGTATTGGTTTTTCTTCACTGCATTGTGTGTTGAGGTCATGTTGTGAAGAATTGAACCAAACTGACGCTTGACCCATTTGTGATTGCGATCAACCTTCTGATGAAGACTGAGGAGCAACTCACGATCAGTCATCACCCTGGATGCTGTGGGTTGAGGATTTTGCTTGGCAGAGTTGTTGGCGGCAGAGTCATGTGTGGCAGAGTCATCATTGGTGGAATAGGATGCAGCCTTGTGGAATTGACCATCCAATGGACGAATGCCTTCATCTATCACAGCAGCTGCCTTGCCTTTGTCATCAGCTGAGGAAAATGTCCGTTTGAGGACTTCAATTGGAGGCAAGTAGCTGCAGTGGTTTAGAGTGTCAGCTTTGTAGTTGAGTGAAGACCTTGTCCTAATGAATCTCATAATCCATGGTGCATAAGGCTTCAGCTCAGATGGTGACATGGCAATGTTTGCCAAAGTCCTCATGAAGAAATCATGAAAGTTGACGGGGACGCCATGAATGATGTTGAAAAGCAGATTCTTCATGATGCCAACGACTTCTTCATCATTTGAGTCGTGGCCTTTGATAGGACTCATTGTCTTCGACAGAATGCGATAGATAGTCCGAGGCACATACTGTAATTCCTTGACGAGGAATTTGGTTCGAGGGGCCTACCCTGGCTTCAAAGGCTTCATCAAAACGTGCATTTAGTGATTTGAAAGCTCAGGTTCACTGTAGACACAACATGCACCATAAAGGGGAGGACTGAGTGGTAGGGCACGAAGCAATTCAGTTGCTGGTGCCTTGTAATGAGTATTTTCTGTCATCCAGTCCAGCACCCATGAGTTCACATCTTCAGAATCTCCTATGATGTGCAGCATTGCATAGAACTGAAGAAGGGAAGAGCTTAAGTTTCATATCATATGGGTCAAAAAAAAATAATTTGAATATCCCACATATGTCATAAAAAATTGCAAATGTTGATAAGGATGCACATCTTCCTCACCTTTAAATTATTTACTATGCAATAATTCAAGGACACTTGGATTCACCTCATAAGCTACAACAATGGGGTTAGGGCCCAATGATGTGAACATTTCCTTCATAGGTGGTCAAGTAAGGCGCATGGCGTCGAGCTGGTAATGGTGTCCAAACTCAACCATGATTGCTCTGAATCTGCAAACAACTTAGTACATGTAATTCAAACAAAACTTAAGACAAAGATCAAAAACACTCCTTTCCTCGGCAAAGCCGCCAGAAAGAAACTTGATTTCCTGCAAGCGCACATGGTTTAGTTGTAGCTTTTTTGAAGTAAGAGTATCGATCCCACAAGTAGCACACGTATCAATATTTTGTCTCTCAAAGGGTTCAAGACTATGCATGTGTAAGGGCATATTTATCCCTAAGTGGTTTTGGTGATTGATGACAATGCATTTGCGGACTAATCGTGTGCATTGAGCATTTCAGATATCTCATGTTTAGGCACAAGACGATTCGTTGCCCCTCGGAGTCTAGTGAAGACGGAGTTCTCCCTATGTTTCTTTTCGATGGATTTGAGTCGTAGGAAAGCCATACTATTAAGAGGGGGTCCGCTTTGGAAAGGTTTGGGTGGAATCATCACGTACACGTCTGTTCCTTTTGCACCACCTTTCCTTTGGCTCTTTGGAGCAACCACCATTTATCCGTGTCTTTGCAATATGAAGGACTCCTAGTGTTGTTTGTGTTGTGGCATGCGGTAGTACTGCTCATGGGAGCAGTAGTACCGCAGGGTCCCACGGTAGTACCGGCCAAGGATGTGTTAGTACCGTAGGCCCTTGCGGCAATACCGCTCCACGAGCGCGGTAGTACCGCAGGCCCTTGTAGTAGTACCGCTCCACGGGCGCGGTAGTACCGTGGCCTCAGGACGGGCACAGCAGCACGAGCGGAAGTAGGGGCGGATGTAATTTTTTACATCCGCGCCCTACGCGGTAGTACCACCCCGGGTTTGTGGTAGTACCGCGTCGGATTTTTGCATAGGTCGATTCTCTGCGGAAGTAGTCGCGGATGTATTTTTATTGTCCGTGCCTTCCGAGCCCAGACAACCCCTGCCTTGTGGTAGTACCACAAGGGGGAGCCGTAGTACCGTTCCGGCGGTTCTACACTCTTTGCTTCAATGCATCAGGGCTGGTCTAGCTCCTGCCGTTGATACGTCTCCGTCGTATCTACTTTTCCAAACACTTTTGCCCTTGTTTTGGACTCTAACTTGCATGATTTGAATGGACTAACCAGAACTGACGTTGTTTTCAGCAGACTTTCCATGGTGTTATTTATGTGTAGAAACAAACATTCTTGGAATGACCTGAAACTCCACGGAACTTATTTTTGGAAAATATAAAAAATACTGGAAGAAGAATCCACGTCAGGGGGGCCTCCACCTGTCCACGAGGGTGGAGGGCGCGCCTGCCCCCTGGGCGCGCCCCCTTCCTCGTGGGCCCCTAGGCACTCCACCGACCTCAACTCCAACTCCATATATTCGTGTTCGGGGAGAAAAAAATCTGAGAGAAGGATTCATCGCATTTTACGATACAAAACCGCCGCCAAGCCCTAAAACCTCTCGGGAGGGCTGATCTGGAGTCTGTTCGGGGCTTCGGAGAGGGGAATCCGTCGCCGTCATCATCATCAACCATCCTCCATCACCAATTTCATGATCCTCACCGCTGTGCGTGAGTAATTCCATCGTAGGCTTGCTGGACGGTGATGGGTTGGATGAGATTTATCATGTAATCGAGTTATTTTTGTTAGGGTTTGATCCCTAGTATCCACTATGTTCTGAGATTGATGTTTCTATGACTTTGCTATGCTTAATGCTTGTCACTACGGCCCGAGTGCCATGATTTCAGATCTGAACCTATTATGTTTTCACGAATATATATGTGTTCTTGATCCTATCTTGCAAGTCTATAGTCACCTACTATGTATTATGATCCGGCAACCCCGAAGTGACAATAATCGGGACCACTCCCGGTGATGACCTTAGTTTGAGGAGTTCATGTATTCACTATGTGTTAATGCTTTGGTCCGGTACTCTATTAAAAGGAGGCCTTAATATACCTTAGTTTCCGCTAGGACCCCGCTGCCACGGGAGGGTAGGAAAAAGATGCCATGCAAGTTCTTTTCCATAAGCACGTATGACTATATTCGGAATACATGCCTACACTACGTTGATGAATTGGAGCTAATTCTGTGTCACCCTATGTTATGACTGTTACATGATGAACCACATCCAGCATAATTCTCCATCACCGATCCAATGCCTACGATCTTTTCACATATTGTTCTTCGCTTATTTACTTTACCGTTGCTACTGTTATAATCACTACAAAACCCAAAAATATTACTTTTGCTATCGTTACCGTTACTTCCATATTACTTTGCTACTAAATACTTTGTTGCAGATACTAAGTTATCCAGGTGTGGTTGAATTGACAACTCAGTTGCTAATACTTGAGAATATTCTTTGGCTCCCCTTGTGTCGAATCAATAAATTTGGGTTGAATACTCTACCCTCGGAAACTGTTGCGACCCCCTATACTTGTGGGTTATCAAGACTATTTTCTGGCGTCGTTGCCGGGGAGCATAGCTCTATTCTTTTAGTCACTTGGGATTTATATCTACTGGTCACTATGAAGAACTTGAAAGACGTGAAAACAAAAATGTATCCCTCAACTACGAGGGGAGGTAAGGAACTGCCATCTAGCTCTGCACTTGATTCACCTTCTGTTTTGAGTAAGCTTGCGACACCTAAACCTGCTTCTGCTATTAATTCTGATATGTCGCATGTTATTGATGATGCCACTTCGGCTATGCATGACACTTATGATGAAACTACCTCTATGCTTGATACTACTATGCCACTTGGTGATTTTCTTGATGAACAACTTGCTAGGGCTAGAGAGAATGAAATTATTGAATCCTATATTATTGAAGATAGTGATGATGAAGGCTCTCCCAATAAATATGAATATCCTGTTGTGCCTGAGGGCTATGTTATGGATGAAGAAACTAAAAGAGACTTTCTTGCTTGCAATGATAGAAGTGACCTTAAGAAATTATTAGCTAAGCTGAAACAAAAAACTCTGAATGCTAGAATGAAATATGATCCTGCTTATGCTACTTCACCTATCTTTGTTACTGATAAGGATTATGAATTCTCTGTTGATCCTGATATGATTACTTTGGTTGAATCTGATCCTTTCTATGGCTATGAATCTGAAACTTTTGTGGCACATCTTACTAAATTAAATGATATAGCCACCCTGTTCACTAACGATGGGAGAACTCGCTACTTTTATATCCTTAAAATATTTCTGTTCTCATTAAATGGTGATGCTAAGATATGGTTCAATTCTCTTGATCCTGGTTGTGTGCGTAGTCCCCAGGATATGATTTATTACTTCTCTGCTAAATATTTCCCCGCTCATAAGAAACAAGATGCTTTAAGGGATATATATAATTTTGTGCAAATTGAAGAAGAGAGTCTCCCACAAGCTTGGGGGAGGCTTCTCCAACTACTTAATGCTTTGCCTGATCATCCTCTTAAGAAATATGAAATACTTGATATCTTTTATAATGGACTAACCAATGCTTCTAGAGATTACCTGGATAGTTGTGTTGGTTCTGTTTTCAGGGAAAGAACACCGTATGAACCGGAAATTCTATTGAATAATATGTTGACAAATGAAAATAATTGGACAACCCTTGAGCCTATTCCTAAACCAACTCCAAAGAAGAGAGGTGTTCTATTTCTCAGTCCTGAAGATATGCAAGAGGCAAAGAAATCTATGAAAGAAAAAGGTATTAAAGCTGAAGATGTTAAGAATTTACCTCCTATTGAAGAAATACATGGTCTTAATTTACCGCCTGTTGAAGAAATATATGATCTTAATCCATTACTTATTGAAGAAAGGCGTGGTCTTGATAACCCGACATAGGTAGTAAAGGTAAATTCTCTCTATAGATATGATAAAGCTGAAATCCCTCCTAAGTTTGCTAGCCAATGTTTAGATGAGTTTGATAACTTTATGGTTAAGCAAGAATATTTTAATGCTTTTTTTGGTAGAAAATTAAAACAAAATGCCTATATGATTAAACACTTGAGTAATTACATGGCTAACGTTAAACGTGAACTTAAACTCATTAGTAAACATGCTTCTATGGTTACCACTCAAGTAGAACAAGTACTTAAAGCTCAAAATGATTTGCTCAATGAACTGAGTAGTAAGAAAAATGATTATGCAGTTAGAGGGGCTACTAGCAGGAGCCTTTGTATCCTGAAGGCCACCCTAAGAGAATTGAACAAGATTCTCAGAGAAATAATACGGATGCACGTAGTCCTTCTAAAAAGAAGAAAAAGAAAAATGATAGGACTTTGCATGCTCCTAGTAAACCTGTCATTGAAACACATGAGAATCCAAATGATATTTCCATTTCTGATGCTGAAACACAATCTGGTAATGAACTTGAACCTAGTAATAATGTTAATGATGATGTTCATGATGATGCTCAACCTAGTAATGATAATGATGTAGAAATTGAACCTGCTGTTGATCTTGATAACCCACAATCAAAGAATCAACGTTATGATAAGAGAGACTTTGTTGCTAGGGAACATAGCCATGGGTTCAGAAACCCATGCCTTTTCCTCCTAAACCATCCAAGAAAAAGGATGATGAGGATTTTGAGCGCTTTGCTGAAATGATTAGACCTATCTTTTTGCGTATGCGATTAACTGATATGCTCAAAATGAATCCTTATGCTAAGTACATGAAAGATATTGTTACTAATAAAAGAAAGATACCGGAAGCTGGAATTTCCACCATGGTTGCTAATTACACTTTTAAGGGTGGAATACCTAAGAAACTTGGAGATCCAGGAGTAACTATACCATGCTCCATTAAAAGAAATTATGTTAAAACTACTTTATGTGATCTTGGAGCCGGTGTTAGTGTTATGACTCTCTCTTTATATCGTAGACTTGATTTGAATAAGTGTACACCTACTGAAATATTTTTGCAAATGGCCAATAAATCAACAGCTATACCTGTCGGTATTTGTGAGGATGTGCCTGTTGTGGTTGCAAACGTTACTATTTTAACGGACTTTGTTATTCTTGATATTCCCGAGGACGATAATATGCCTATTATTCTTGGAAGACCCTTTTTGAATACTGCAGGGGCTGTTATTGATTGCAACAAAGGCAATGTCACTTTTCATGTTAATGGTAATGAGCATACAATACACTTCCCGGGGAAACAACCTCAAGTTCATAGTATCAATTCTATTGGAAAAGTTCCATCAATTATTATTGGAGGTTTTGAATTTCATCTTCCTACTATCAAAAGGAGATATGATATTCTTATTGTTGGGGATGTGCATATCCCCGTTGAGGTAACATAATGTTATTTGGAATTTCTCCGGTTTCATGTTATTCGAAATGAGTTTATTAACAAGACTTGATCAACCTTGTTAGTGGATTCCTTTTGATGATCATGAGATGGATGAAACTAGAAAGCACAACCTTCTGTACCCTCTCTCTACTTTCTGTTATTTAGTTGAAATAAAGTAAAAATAGTACTTTTCTGTCTGTTTTCTGAATTATCCGTGCAATATAAAAATACCCCAAAAATAGAAGTTCTCCAAATGCCCCGAAAATGAAATATGATTTTTTTAGAATATTTGAGAATATCTGGCACTGAGAATACAGCAGGGTGAGCAAGCACCTGGCCACGAGGGTGGAGGGCGCGCCCCCTGCCTCATGGGCCCACGGTGGCCCCCCTCCACTTATTCCTGCAGCCACACACTTCTTCTTCCTCCCAAAAAAATCACCATCCAGCTCAAGCACGAGTTCTAGCTCATTTTGCTGCGATTTTCGATCTCCTTGCTCAAAGCACCTCTCACAAAACTGCTTGGGGGGATTGTTCCTTGGTATGTGAATCCTCCATTGGTCCAATTAGTTTTTGTTCTAGTGCTTTATTCTTTGCAAATTTGTGTTGCCTAGGTGACCATGTTCTTGAGCTTGTATGTCAAATTTATATGGTTCCAAGTAGTTCTAATGCATGATATAGGCTCTAGGCACTTGTAGGAGTAGTTGCTATCAATTTTGTTGAGCTTGGTTCACTTTTATTTGAAGTTACTAAAAATTTCAGAATTTTTCAGAAAATAATGAAGAGATTTTTGAGGGGCTCATCGAGCCGAAGCTCGAAGGAAAAAGCAAGGTGAAGAAGCGGAGAGGCCCAAATATAATTTGCCTTGCACCACGGAGGTTCGGTCGTGTGAATGGCCTTCCAATGATTTCTTGAGAGCAGCCGGGATTTATGATGATTTTTATGAATTGGCTGAGAATGCAGGCCTCACCGACTTTCTCCGCGACCAACGCGAATAGTATCTCTTACTCACCAATACTTTTGTGCAAAACTTCTACTATTATCCTAAGGAATCACCTCCTTCAGTAGAGTTTCATTTATATGACGTGGTTTAGAAGATGTCACTAGATGAATTTTGCAGGGTTTGCAAAATACCTTTCGAGGGTAGTTTGGAGGAACCACATCGTAGATATGTGGACGGGTTTATTGATACTATTAATGTAGGGGAAACTAGGAAGGTTTCCGATGCAAGAATCACTAGCATACATTTTCCTGTTTTACGCTACTTTGCAATATTTGCTAGTCATTGCTTAATTGGTCGCGGAAAAGTCTGGAAACCTTAGTGTCTCTGATATTATTATTTTGTTCCATGGTTTATTCCGTGATGACACTGTTAGTATGGGCGGTATTATTGCTAAACGGTTAAGTCTGAACCGTACAAAGGGCCCCATCTTTGGAGGTGTCTATGCTTCACGCCTTGCTGCATATTATAACATACCTATTAGGCACTATGAAAAAGAAAAAAATTGTTGCCTACTGTTTATTTAGATTATAAGAGTATGGTAGCGCATGAGCTTATTGTTAAGAATAGGGAAGGGGCGCTTAAATACAAATTGTTCTTTGATAAACGTCACCCTGAGACTATTACCTTGCCTGCTCCTTCCTTGTTTGATTTATCTGCAGGCCAGTATCTCGTTCCATTGGCGGCCATCCACGCCTACCGGAAACCTACATCAGTTACAGAGCCAGAACCGGAACCACAATTTGATCCTCCACGAGAGTCTAATTACCAGTGGGATCCGGAGATGATTGCCAACCAGTGGCAATCAGAGTCTTCCCCATCTCAGTACGACCCCAACTACAACTTTGGATATCCGACAGGCCATCTGTGGCACTAGACCAACTTAGGCCAAAAGCCTAAGCTTGGGGGAGTACGTATTTCTCACCGACATTACATTTATGTTCACACACTCATTGCTAGATGTCGGTGCTCATGCTTTTTCACTGTGATATCCATGCTAGTTTATTTTCTTTTTATGCTTTCTTATTGTGTGTTTAATAAACCTTAAGAAAAAACACAAATAGTTGTAGCTTTTAGTTAGTTTACTTTCTTGTTGTAGTAGCAACAATTAAAAGAAAATCCAAAAATATTTCCTGTTCTTCTTTTGCTTGTTGGGAGCTTTCCCGTGTAAATAGTTTTATTCCTTTTCTATTCTTTGGGGGTCGATTGGAGAAGACCATGATTAAATTGTTGAAGTGGCTCTTATATGCATTATTGTTGATTTAACCAAGAGTCCATATTGCCTTGTCTTCTCCTGTTTATTGAATGCTCGCAGATTCCAGCTTAGTCCAATGCACATGCACTATTATTATTATTCACATTGTTCGGTCGTGCAAGTGAAAGGCAATAATGATGATATATGATGAATTGATTCAGATGAGAAAAGCTGGTATGAACTCGACCTCTCTTGTTTTTGTAAATATGATTAGTTCATCGTTCCTGATTCAGCTTATTATGAATAAACATGTTTGCAATGACAATTAGAGATTATAGTTACTCGTGCCATGCTTGATTAGCTATGAGTTATAATGGTTTACCTTGCGTGCCAACATGCTATTAAAATGGTTGTGATGTGGTATAGTGGGATGGTATCCTCCTTTGAATGTTTTAAGTGACTCGACTTGGCACATGTTCACGCATGTAGTTGAAACAAAATCAACATAGCCTTCACGATATTTATGTTCATGGTGGATTATATCCTACTCATGCTTGCACTCAGTGTATATTAATTTTAATGCATGTTCATGACTGTTGTCGCTCTCTAGTTGGTCGCTTCCCAGTCTTTTGCTAGCCTTCACTTGTACTAGGCGGGAATACTACTTGTGTGTCCAATCCCTTAAACCCCAAAGTTATTCCATATGAGTCCACCATACCTTCCTATATATGGTATCTACCCGCCGTTCCAAGTAAATTTGTATGTGCCAAACTCCAAACCTTCAAATGAAATTCTGTTTTGTATGCTCGAATAGCTCATGTATCAACTAGGGTTGTCCATATCTTCCATTTTAGGCGGGTTATTCTCAAGAGGAGTGGACTCCGCTCCTCACTCACGAGAAAATGGCTGGTCACTGGGATGCCCAGTCCCATGCTTTATGCAAATTAAATCAAAATAATTGCAAACAAAACTCCCCCGGGGCTGTTGCTAGTTGGAGGCACTCGTTGTTTCGAGCAAGCCATGGAAGCCATGGATTGATGCTTGTTGGTGGAGGGGGAGTATAAACTTTACCATTCTATTTGGGAACCGCCTATAATGTGTGTAGCATGGAAGATATCGCCATCTATTGGTTTTTATGTTGACAATGAAAGTATACCGCTCAAAGTATTATTTATCTCTGCTTTAAAATCGAGCTCTGGCACCTCTACAAATCCCTGCTTCCCTCTGCAAAGGGCCTATCTATTTACTTTTATGTTGAGTCATCACCCTCTTATTAAAAAAGCACCAGCTGGAGAGCACCGCTGTCATTTGCATGCATTACTGTTAATTTATATTGGGTATGACTATGACTGGATCTCTTTTACCATGAATTACAATGTTTAGTCAATCCTTGATCTTTAAAGGTGCTCTGCATTTATGTTTTGCGGTCTTAGAAAGGGCTAGCGAGATACCATCCTGTTATATCATATTATGATTGTTTTGAGAAAGTGTTGTCATCCAAGATTTATTATTATTGCTCGCTAGTTGATTATGCCATTGACATGAGTAAACATGAGACCTAAATGTTATTGTGAATATGGTTAGTTATAATCTTTGCTGAAAACTTGAATGCTGGCTTTACATATTTACAACAACAAGAGAAAATAGTGTTTGTAAAAGTTTTTCTTTATCACTTTCAGTTTATCAACTGAATTGCTTGAGGACAAGCAAAGGTTTAAGCTTGGGGGAGTTGATACGTCTCCGTCGTATCTACTTTTCCAAACACTTTTGCCCTTGTTTTGGACTCTAACCTGCATGATTTGAATGGAACTAACCCCGACTGACGCTGTTTTCAGCAGACTTTCCATGGTGTTATTTATGTGCAGAAACAAACATTCTCGGAATGACCTGAAACTCCACGGAACTTATTTTTGGAAAATATAAAAAATACTGGAAGAAGAATCCACGTCAGGGGGGCCTCCACCTGTCCACGAGGGTGGAGGGCGCGCCCCCTGCCTCGTGGGCCCCCTGATGCTCCACCGACCTCAACTCCAACTCCATATATTCGTGTTCGGGGAGAAAAAAATCAGAGAGAATGATTCATCGCGTTTTACGATACGGAGCCGCCGCCAAGCGCTAAAACCTCTCGGGAGTTGAAAGCACAAGTGCTCCCTGGGTGGTTTTGGTAATTAATGTCAACATATCTCTTGTTGGACTAACACTTTTACCTAGTATGTTTCACACAAGTTCAACAGTGGAGTGGCATGGACTAGAGGATGTGGAACCCCTTCAAGATGCTAAGGACAAAAGATTGGCTCAAGCTTCAAGATCAAGACTCTACATTTTATATTTTAGTGATCCAAGATCACATTGAGTCTATAGGAAAAGTCAATACTATCAAGGAGGGATGAGGTGTTGCTTAATGAGCCTCTTGCTTCATGTGCTTAGTGATATGCTCCAAAACCCTCAACTATCTTCCCACATCCACATTTGACCTAAGCCAAAAATCAAACTCGGTCTCACCGATTCTTTTCTATCCGACGCCACCGAATTTCACTTGTCATAGCCACTGCCACAAACCCTAGCAAATCGGTTTCACCGATAGGGATCTCGGTCTCACCGAGATGGGATTGTAATCTCACTATGTATGTCCATTGCCAAAATCGGTCTCACCGAGTTTGAGCAATCGGTACTACCGAGATTACAATGCAAACTCTCTGGTCAGCTTGTTACCAAAATCGGTCCCACCGAGTTTGTGTAATCAGTCTCACCGAGTTTTCCTGACCAACTCTCTGGTTAGCTAATTACCAAAATCGGTCCCACCGAGTTTGTGTAATCGGTCACACCGAGATTACGCTATGCCCAAACCCTAACCATATTGGTCCTACCGAGTTGCATCTTAGTCCCACCGAAAATCCTAACGGTCACAACGTTTGCTAAATCGGTCCGACCGAGTTTAACGATTCGGTCCCACTGAGTTTGGCATATTGTGTGTAACGGTTAGATTTTGTGTGGAGGCTATATATACCCCTCCACCCACTCTTCATTCGTGAAGAAATCCATCAGAACACATCTACACTTCCAATACACATGTTCTGAGAGAGAACCACCTACACTTGTGTTGATCTCAAGATATTCCATTCCTACCATATGAATCTTGATCTCTAGCCTTCCCCAAGTTGCTTTCCACTCAAATCTTCTTTCCACCAAATCCAAATCCTATGAGAGAGGGTTGAGTGTTGGGGAGACTATCATTTGAAGCACAAGAGCAAGGAGTTCATCATCAACACACCATTTGTTACTTCTTAGAGAGTGGTGTCTCCTAGATTGGCTAGGTGTCACTTGGGAGCCTCCGACAAGATTGTGGGGTTGAACCAAGGAGTTTGTAAGGGCAAGGAGATCGCCTACTTCGTGAAGATCTACCGCTAGTGAGGCAAGTCCTTCGTGGGCGACGGTCGTGATGGAATAGACAAGGTTGCTTCTTCGTGGACCCTTCGTGGGTGGACCCCTCCGTGGACTCGCGCAATCGTTACCCTCCGTGGCTTGAAGTCTCCATCAACGTGGATGTACGATAGCACCACCTATCGGAACCACGCCAAAACATCCGTGTCTCCAATTGCGTTTGAGTACTCCAAACCCTTCCCTTTACATTCTTGCAAGTTGCATGCTTTACTTTCCGCTGCTCATATACTCATTGCATGCTTGCTCGATATGTATTGTATGTGTTAAACTTGTGCCTAAACTCCACCTAAACTTAAGAATATTAAAATTTGCAACTTTTGGCACTTAGTGTCTAATCACCCCCCCTCTAGACACCTCTTCTCGATCCTTTCAATTGGTATCAGAGCTTTGGTCTCCATTGCCTTGGTTTAAACACCTTTGGAGGAAGATGGATGTGTCTACTTTAGGGAGTCTTAGACATAGAGTGCCCATTCTTGATGGAGAGTATTTTCATGAGTGGAAAAATGAAATGCTTGAGATTTTCAATGAATATCATTTGAACAAGTACATTGCTAGTCCTTGTGCACCTCATATTGATCCTTCGCACCCTACCCTAGATGAAGATATTGACATGATTCGCAATCTTAGAACCATCAATCTTATCATAAGAGGATTGCCCAAAAATCTGATTGCTAGTTTGCCTACTCTTGAGTGTGCCTATACTATATGGAAATTTCTTGAGGAACGATTTCCAAGCTATTCCTTGAAAAACTTAGACAAAATTCTCCATAAGTCTATTGCCTTGAGTAAGATGAACTCTAGTGATCCTAATTTTGGTGATTGTCTGTTTGAGCTTACCAATCTCATGCATGCTAATGGAAACATTGGAATCATTAGCAATATCGTATCCGAAGCTATTAGAATTCATAAAGGTAACCATTGTGATGATCATTTATCTAATGAATTACCCTCTCTAGAAATTGATCAATCACAAGATGATGTTGAACATGGATACTATGATGAAGATGACGATAGTGACTATGGTCTTGATGATGCAATGAGACATTTTGGTCTTATGGCAAATCTTCATGGCTACATGGCTGGAGGAAAGGAATGGGTCCTTGATAGTGGATGTACTAATCATATGACTGGAGATGAAGAGATGTTCCGTGAGCTTGCTGAAAATGACGGCCCTCGAAAATATGTCACATTTGGTGATAATTCAAAGGGTAAGGTGGTTGGCCTTGGTAAGATGGCCATCTCACACGATAGCTCCATACAAAATGTCATGCTCGTTGAATCCCTTGGATACAATTTACTTTCAGTTTCTAGACTTGCGGATTTTGGTTTCAATGTCCTATTCACTGAAGTAGATTGCCAAGTGTTTCGTAGACACAATCATAAAATGGTCTTTACCGGTATACGTAGAGGAGATCTTTACATTGTTGATTTCACTAAAAGGGATCAACCTAAAACTTGCTTAATTGCTAAATCTTCTAAAGGCTGGTTGTGGCATAGAAGATTAGGTCATGTTGGAATGCGAAATCTTGATAAGCTTATTAAAGGTGATCATATCCTTGGAATAAAAGATGTCGTATTTGACAAGGATAGACTCTGCAGTGCTTGTCAAGCAGGGAAACAAGTTGGAGGAAGTCACCGCGCAAAGAACATCATGACCACAAGAAGACCACTCGAGCTACTTCACATGGATCTCTTTGGTCCAAATGCATACAAGAGTCTCGGTGGTAACTCATTTGGTCTAGTCATAGTTGATGTTTTTTCAAGATTTACGTGGGTGTTATTTCTTGATGACAAGTCGCAGGTCCAAAAGATCTTCAAAAACTTCGCTAGGAAGGCCCAAAATCAGTTTGACGTGAAGATCAAGAAGATTCGGAGCGACAACGGAACAGAGTTCAAGAACACAAATGTGGACACCTTTCTTGACGAAGAAGGGATTTCACACGAGTTCTCGGCTACGTACACACCTCAACAAAATGGAGTTGTTGAGAGGAAGAACCGGACTCTTATCGAGATGGCAAGAACGATGCTTGATGAGTACAAAACGCCAAAGCACTTTTGGGCGGAAGCGGTTGAGACAGCTTGTCATGCAACAAATCGCTTGTATCTTCACAAGCTACTCGGCAAGACGGCATACGAGCACCTCATCGGTAACAAACCCCAAGTTGGATACTTTTGAGTATTCAGCTCAAAGTGCTACATTCTTGATAAGCATCGTCATTCTAAATTTGCTCATAAATCTCATGAAGGTTTCCTACTTGGTTATGGCTCAAACTCTCACGCTTACCGTGTCTACAACAATTTCACCCGAAAGGTTGAAGAGACGGTAGATGTGAAGTTTGATGAATCTAACGGCTCTCAAATAGAGCAATTGCTAATTGATGTAAGAGACAAAGACCCTTCGGAAGCAATTCAAGACTTGTCCATTGGCAAGATTCGTCCAACGGAAATGAAGGAGAGTACCTCGTCTGTCCAAGTGTAAGCTTCTACCTCACGACAAGGTGAACCAAGAATTGATACGGAAGCATCCACAAGTGGGACACACCAAGATGAAGAAAACGAGGAAGTACACCAAGATGAACATCAACAACCTCCTTCTCAACCACAACAAGAGAACGACAACGTCAACAATGAAGAAGGCCAAGAAGAAGAGCAAGATGAAGAGGATGTTCCACCCTGACCCAAGCAAAAGCTTTCACGAGTTCGAGCAAGAATTGCCAAAGATCATCCCGTCGAACAAATCTACAATGATATCCAAACCGGGAGAATTACTCGCTCTAAAACTCGCTTAGCTAACTTTTGTGAACATTACTCATTCATTTCTAAAATTGAAACCATGAAGATTGAAGAAGCATTGAAGGATTCGGATTGGATAAACGCAACTTTGAGAGAAATCAAGTATGGACATTGGTCGAGAAGCCCGACAACAACCACAACATCATTGGTACCAAATGGGTGTTTCGCAACAAGCAAGATGAAGATGGACAAGTGGTTCGCAACAAAGCACGTCTCATCGCCCAAGGCTATACACAAGTTGAAGGTATGGACTATGGTGAGACATATGCTCCCGTTGCTAGACTTGAGTCCATTCACATCTTACTTGCCTATGCTAATCACCATGATATCACCTTGTACCAAATGGACATTGAAAGTGCTTTTCTAAATGGCAAAATTGAGCAGGAAGTTTATGTTAAGCAACCCCCCGGCTTTGTTAATCCTAAGAAACCTAATCATGTTTACAAACTTCACAAAGACCTTTATGGTCTTAAACAAGCTCCTAGAGCATGGTATAAATGCTTGACCAAGTTCCTTACTTAAAAAGGCTTTGAAATTGGTAAAATTGATTCTACTCTTTTTACTAAAAGGGTCGATGGAGAACTATTTGTGTGCCAAATTTATGTTGACGATATCATATTTGGTTCAACTAACCCTCATTTTAGTGAGAAGTTTGGAAAGCTAATGTCGGAGAAGTTTGAGATGTCTATGATGAGTGAACTCAAATTATTTCTCGGTTTGCAAATCAAGCAAACTAAGGAAGGTACATTTGTCTCACAAACGAAGTACACCAAAGACTTATTCAAGAAGTTCAATATGCAAGAATGCAAAGGTATGACTACACCCATGCCTACTAGTGGACATCTTGATTTGACCAAAGATGGTGAACCGGTTGATCAAAAAGTTTATCGCTCTATGATTGGTTCATTGTTATATCTATGTGCCTCTCGTCCTGGTATTATGCTAAGTGTGTGCATGTGTGCACGATATCAAGCTGCTCCTAAAGAAAATCATCTTAAGGCTGTGAAAAGGATAGTGAGATACTTAATCCATACATCAAATTTTGGCATTTGGTATCCTAAGAGGTCCTCTTTTGATCTTGTTGGCTACTCCGATTCGGACTATGCCGGAGACAAGGTTGATGGAAAGTCCACTTCGGGTACTTGTCAATTCCTTGGTAGATCTCTAGTGTCTTGGTCTTCCAAGAAACAAAACTCGGTATCCTTATCCACCGCCGAAGCGGAATACATTGCCGCGGGTTCATGTTGTGCTCAATTAATTTGGATGACCCAAACTCTTAAAGATTATGGGATATATGTGAAACATGTTCCATTGCTATGTGACAATGAAAGTGCTATTAAGATTGCTCACAATCCCGTGCAACACTCTCGAACTAAGCACATTGAAGTTCGTCATCATTTCATTCGAGATCATGTTGCCAAAGGGGACATTAACCTTAAGCATGTTCGCACCGATAAGCAATTGGCGGATATATTCACTAAACCACTTGATGAGAAAGTGTTTTGCAGGTTAAGAGGTGAATTGAACATCATTGATGCTTCAAACTTGGAGTAGGAACTCCATTTGATACATGCGAGGCATGAGCCTATGACTAATCCTTGATATTTCTCTTATGATGCTATTCATATGTCTTGGATATATTTGTACCTTGCATGTTATCTAACCCGTGTAGGTACTTGGTTGAATCTAAATCTATGAGATTGCAACTCACTCACAACTTGAGCAATCTCTACATCACCAAGTCTCTACTCAATGGTGGTTGAAGACAAGGAAGCATGAAGCCATTCAAACATATCCTTTGACAAATTCTATGTTAAATCCTATAATTGTCATTTTGGATACAGAAGTGCTCTTCCTTGCAAGACTAACCCATGTAGGTAGATGAACTCAAACTCCAAGTGGTGCTCCCAACTCTTGATGAACTACATCAACCTTGAGCTACCCACACAAGTTCAACTACATGAGCAAGATCGATACCACCACCCAAGGTATGTTATTCCACCTTAGAGAAGCTTTACTCCAAGTCATGAGCCAAAGCAACTCGACAAGATGTGAATACATCAATATGCTTAAACGAAAAATGGTAATCCCATTTTGAGCTTAAACGATGAGTATGACCTATGATCAAGTGCTCTCACTTGACTCATAAGTCAATATACTCTAATATAGGTGAATTTGTCGCCGCCCAACTCTAGATGAAGTTCTCTTGTGTTCTTTTCTGTGTTATTGCATTTCTCCCTTGCATATTTGTTTCCCCTTTTCAAACAAAAAAACTTCATCTAGATCTTTAAGTTTCTTTTCTTTTCTTTTTGTTCTGCATTTTCTGCATCCAATTCATTGCAAATCTTTCAGTTAATTCCTTGCAAATCCTTGTGAGATCTTACTTGTCTAGTGAGCTGAGATGACAAGTGGTTCCACTCTGATGAACTCGGTCACACCGGTTTGTTTCCTTCGGTCTAACCGAAATCTTTCGGTGCAACCGAAGCACACAACTCGGAGTCACCGATTTCATCACAGGAAAACCAACTTGCCACTCATTCCTGATTTCTATTTTGCTCCAGCTCCACTCAATGATTCTTGTCCTCTACCAGCATCATGTTACACATGCTGCTTTGCTCTGTGACTCAAGGACCAACCCATTTGTATCACATGTCCAGAAGACCCATCTTGGAAATTGATGTCAAAGAGGGAGAGAGAGATCACATCAAAGCTTCATCTTTCCAATAGGGGGAGAAAAAGAGAATACTCAGGGGGAGAGGAAGTAATATCATCAATGACCCCAAATGCTTGGTGTTCAAGAGGAGAGAAGATGTCACATGTCTTTAAGAGGGGAAAGACATGTTTACTTGTTTGCTTGCTTTAGCTCAAGCTCTACTGTTTATTTTCTATTGCTCTGATTTTCTGTTCCCTATCTTCTTCCAATATCTCATGTTAGATTCAGGGGGAGCAAGACATCTAAGGGAAGGAAATCTATGATTTTATTGCATATCTTTACCTTTGGGGACATATCTATATCCAATGTGGTACTTAGTACTCACTCTACATGTCATCCCAGTCTTGGTTCTCTTGTGGTTTCTCTTGTTTGCTCTGGTTAGTAGGTGTATCTGTGTTATTTAACCTTGTTTGCGCAGGTTCATCCCATCCTAAGCCAACTCAAGACCACAAGGTAAGTATATGCATCTTAGTCATGTGAATGAGAAATTCTTGCTGATGTGCATACTGTTTGCAAGAAGGACTCATGAGCATGAAGGTACATTTCTCATATTCACATCATTTGCTCTGATGGATATAGCCAAGATACATGTAACACATTGCTTTCTCTGTCATGCTTATGCACTCACATGCTCCTATATTCAATATTCATATGATTGCATACATGTAGGGGGAGCCTATGCATGTTACATGTCTTTCCAAAGCTTTACTTGCTATTCTCTATATCTTTATCTAAAGCTTTGATGTATGTTGTCATAAATTACCAAAAAGGGGGAGATTGAAAGCACAAGTGCTCCCTGGGTGGTTTTGGTAATTAATGTCAACATATCTCTTGTTGGACTAACACTTTTACCTAGTATGTTTCAGACAAGTTCAACAATGGAGTGGCATGGACTAGAGGATGTGGAACCCCTTCAAGATGCTAAGGACAAAAGATTGGCTCAAGCTTCAAGATCAAGACTCTACATTTTATATTTTAGTGATCCAAGATCACATTGAGTCTATAGGAAAAGCCAATACTATCAAGGAGGGATGAGGTGTTGCTTAATGAGCCTCTTGCTTCATGTGCTTAGTGATATGCTCCAAAACCCTCAACTATCTTCCCACATCCACATTTGACCTAAGCCAAAAATCAAACTCGGCCTCACCGATTCTTTCTATCCGGCGCCACCGAGTTTCACTTGTCATAGCCACTGCCACAAACCCTAGCAAATCGGTTTCACCGATAGGGATCTCAGCCTCACCGAGATGGGATTGTAATCTCACTGTGTATGTCCATTGCCAAAATCGGTCTCACCGAGTTTGAGCAATCGGTACTACCGAGATTACAATACAAACTCTCTGGTCAGCTTGTTACCAAAATCGGTCCCACCGAGTTTGTGTAATCAGTCTCACCGAGTTTGCCTGGCCAACTCTCTGGTGAGATAATTACCAAAATCGGTCCCACCGAGTTTGTGCAATCGGTCACACCAAGATTACGTTATGCCCAAACCCTAACCATATCGGTCCTACCGAGTTGCATCTCGGTCCCACCGAAAATCCTAAGGGTCACTAGGTTTGCTAAATCGGTCCGACCGAGTTTAACGATTCGGTCCCACCGAGTTTGGCAGATTGTGTGTAACGATTAGATTTTGTGTGGAGGCTATATATACCCCTCCACCCACTCTTCATTCGTGAAGAAAGCCATCAGAACACATCTACACTTCCAACACACATGTTCTGAGCGACAACCACCTACACTTGTGTTGAGCTCAAGATATTCCATTCCTACCATATGAATCTTGATCTCTAGCCTTCCCCAAGTTGCTTTCCACTCAAATCTTCTTTCCACCAAATCCAAATCCTGTGAGAGAGAGTTGAGTGTTGGGGAGACTATCATTTGAAGCACAAGAGCAAGGAGTTCATCATCAACACACCATTTGTTACTTCTTGGAGAGTGGTGTCTCCTAGATTGGCTAGGTGTCACTTGGGAGCCTCCGACAAGATTGTGGAGTTGAACCAAGGAGTTTGTAAGGGCAAGGAGATCGCCTACTTCGCGAAGATCTACCGCTAGTGAGGCAAGTCCTTTGTGGGCGACGGCCGTGATGGAATAGACAAGGTTGCTTCTTCGTGGACCCTTCGTGGGTGGAGCCCTCCATGGACTCGCGCAACCGTTACCCTTCGTGGCTTGAAGTCTTCAACAACGTGGATGTACAATAGCACCACCTATAGGAACCACGCCAAAACATCCGTGTCTCCAATTGCGTTTGAATACTCCAAACCCTTCCCTTTACATTCTTGCAAGTTGCATGCTTTAGTTTCCGCTACTCATATACTCATTGCATGCTTGCTTGATATGTATTGTATGTGTTAAACTTGTGCCTAAACTCCACCTAAACTTAAGAATATTAAAATCTGCAACTTTTGGCACTTAGTGTCTAATCCCCCCCCTCTAGACACCTCTTCTCGATCCTTTAAGGAGGGCTGATCTGGAGTCCGTTCGGGGCTCCGGAGAGGGGAATCCGTCACCGTCGTCATCATCAACCATCCCCCATCACCAATTTCATGATGCTCACCGCCGTGCGTGAGTAATTCCATCGTAGGCTTGCTGGACGGTGATGGGTTGGATGAGATTTATCATGTAATCGAGTTAGTTGTGTTAGGGTTTGATCCCTAGTATCCACTATGTTCTGAGATTGATGTTGCTATGACTTTGCTATGCTTAATGCTTGTCACTAGGACCCGAGTGCCATGATTTCAGATCTGAACCTATTATGTTTTCATGAATATATATGCGTTCTTGATCCTATCTTGCAAGTCTATAGTCACCTACTATGTGTTTTGATACGGCAACCCCAAAGTGACAATAATCGGGATCACTCCCGGTGATGACCTTAGTTTGAGGAGTTCATGCATTCACTATGTGTTAATGCTTTGGTCCGATACTCTATTAAAAGGAAGCCTTAATATCCCTTAGTTTCCGCTAGGACCCCGCTGCCACGGGAGGGTAGGAAAAAGATGTCATGCAAGTTCTTTTCCATAAGCACGTATGACTATATTCGGAATACATGCCTACATTACATTGATGAATTGGAGCTAGTTCTGTGTCACCCTATGTTATGACTGTTACATGATGAACAACATCCGGCATAAGTCTCCATCACCGATCCAATGCCTACGAGTTTTTCACATATTGTTCTTCGCTTATTTACTTTACCGTTGCTACTGTTACAATCACTAATAAACCCAAAAATATTACTTTTGCTATCGTTACCGTTACTTCCATATTACTTTGCTACTAAATACTTTGCTGCAGATACTAAGTCATCCAGGTGTGGTTGAATTGACAACCCAGCTGCTAATACTTGAGAATATTCTTTGGCTCCCCTTGTGTCGAATCAATAAATTTGGGTTGAATACTCTACCCTCGAAAACTGTTGCGATCCCCTATACTTGTGCGTTCAAGACTATTTTCTGGCGCCGTTGCCGGGGAGCATAGCTCTATTCTTTGGGTCACTTGGGATTTATATCTGCTGATCACTATGAAGAACTTGAAAGACGCGAAAACAAAAATTTATCCCTCAACTACGAGGGGAGGTAAGGAACTGCCATCTAGCTCTGCACTTGATTCACCTTCTGTTTTGAGTAAGCTTGCGACACCTAAACCTGCTTCTGCTATTAATTCTGATATGTCGCATGTTATTGCTGATGCCACTTCTGCTATGCATTATGATGAAACTACCTCTATGTTTGATACTACTGTGCCACTTGGTGAATTTCTTGATGAACAACTTGCTAGGGCTAGAGAGAATGAAATTATTGAATGTGATAGTATTGAAGATAGTGATGATGAAGGCTCTCCTAATAAATATGAATTGCCTGTTGTACCTGAGGGCTATGTTATGGATGAAGAAACTGAAATAGACTTTCTTGCTTGCAATGATAGAAGTGATCTTAAGAAAATATTAGCTAAGCTGAAACAAAAAACTCTGAATGCTAGAATGAAATATGATCCTGCTTATGCTACTTCACCTATCTTTGTTACTGATAAGGATTATGAATTCTCTATTTGATCCTGATATAATTACTTTGGTTGAATCGGATCCTTTCTATGGCTATTTTTCTGAAACTGTTGTGGCACATCTTACTAAATTAAATGATATAGCCACCCTTTTCACTAATGATGGGAGAACTCGCTACTTTTATATCCTTAAAATATTTCTGTTCTCATTAAATGGTGATGCTAAGATATGGTTCAATTCTCTTGATCCTGGTTGTGTGCGTAGTCCCTAGGATATGATTTATTACTTCTCTGCTAAATATTTCCCCGCTCATAAGAAACAAGATGCTTTAAGGGATATATATAATTTTGTGCAAATTGAAGAAGAGAGTCTCCCACAAGCTTGGGGGAGGCTTCTCCAACTACTTAATGCTTTGCCTGATCATCCTCTTAAGAAATATGAAATACTTGATATCTTTTATAATGGACTAACCAATGCTTCTAGAGATTACCTGGATAGTTGTGTTGGTTCTGTTTTCAGGGAAAGAACACCGTATGAACCGGAAATTCTATTGAATAATATGTTGACAAATGAAAATAATTGGACAACTCCTGAGCCTATTCCTAAACCAACTCCAAAGAAGAGAGGTGTTCTATTTCTCAGTCCTGAAGATATGCAAGAGGCAAAGAAATCTATGAAAGAAAAAGGTATTAAAGCTGAAGATGTTAAGAATTTACCTCCTATTGAAGAAATACATGGTCTTAATTTACCGCCTGTTGAAGAAATATATGATCTTAATCCATTACTTATTGAAGAAAGGCGTGGTCTTGATAACCCGACACAGGTAGTAAAGGTAAATTCTCTCTATAGATATGGTAAAGCTGAAATCCCTCCTAAGTTTGCTAGCCAATGTTTAGATGAGTTTGATAACTTTATGGTCAAGCAAGAGTATTTTAATGCTTTTTTTGGTAGACAATTAAAACAAAATGCCTATATGATTAAACACTTGAGTAATTACATGGCTAACGTTAAACGTGAACTTAAACTCATTAGTAAACATGCTTCTATGGTTACCACTCAAGTAGAACAAGTACTTAAAGCTCAAAATGATTTGCTCAATGAACTGAGTAGTAAGAAAAATGATTATGCAGTTAGAGGGGCTACTAGAACTGGTGGAATGACTCAGGAGCCTTTGTATCCTGAAGGCCACCCTAAGAGAATTGAACAAGATTCTCAGAGAAATAATACTGATGCACATAGTCCTTCTAAAAAGAAGAAAAAGAAAAATGATAGGACTTTGCATGCTCCTAGTAAACCTGTCATTGAAACACATGAGAATCCAAATGATATTTCTATTTCTGATGCTGAAACACAATATGGTAATGAACTTGAACCTAGTAATAATGTTAATGATGATGTTCATGATGATGCTCAACCTAGTAATGATAATGATGTAGAAGTTGAACCTGCTGTTGATCTTGATAACCCACAATCAAAGAATCAACGTTATGATAAGAGAGACTTTGTTGCTAGGAAACACAGCCATGGGTTCAGAAACCCATGCCTTTTCCTCCTAAACCATCCAAGAAAAAGGATGATGAGGATTTTGAGCGCTTTGCTGAAATGATTAGACCTATCTTTTTGCGTGTGCGATTAACTGATATGCTCAAAATGAATCCTTATGCTAAGTACATGAAAGATATTGTTACTAATAAAAGAAAGATACCGGAAGCTGAAATTTCCACCATGGTTGCTAATTCACTTTTAAGGGTGGAATACCTAAGAAACTTGGAGATCCAGGAGTACCTACTATACCATGCTCCATTAAAAGAAATTATGTTAAAACTGCTTTATGTGATCTTGGAGCCGGTGTTAGTGTTATGACTCTCTCTTTATATCGTAGACTTGATTTGAATAAGTGTACACCTACTGAAATATTTTTGCAAATGGCCAATAAATCAACAGCTATACCTATCGGTATTTGTGAGGATGTGCCTGTTGTGGTTGCAAACGTTACTATTTTAAAGGACTTTGTTATTCTTGATATTCCTGAGGGCGATAATATGTCTATTATTCTTGGAAGACCCTTTTTGAATACTGCAGGGGCTGTTATTGATTGCAACAAAGGCAATGTCACTTTTCATGTTAATGGTAATGAGCATATGGTACACTTCCCGGGGAAACAACCTCAAGTTCATAGTATCAATTCTATTGGAAAAGTTCCATCAATTATTATTGGAGGTTTTGAATTTCATCTTCCTACTATCAAAAGGAGATATGATATTCTTATTGTTGGGGATGTGCATATCCCCGTTGAGGTAACATAATGTTATTTGGAATTTCTCCGGTTTCATGTTATTCGAAATGAGTTTATTAACAAGACTTGATCAACCTTGTTAGTGGATTCCTTTTGATGATCATGAGATGGATGAAACTAGAAAGCACAACCTTCTGTACCCTCTCTCTACTTTCTGTTATTTAGTTGAAATAAAGTAAAAATAGTACTTTTCTGTCTGTTTTCTGAATTATCCGTGCAATATAAAAATACCCCAAAAATAGAAGTTCTCCAAATGCCCCGAAAATGAAATATGATTTTTTTAGAATATTTGAGAATATCTGGCACTGAGAATACAGCAGGGTGAGCAAGCACCTGGCCACGAGGGTGGAGGGCGCGCCACCTGCCTCATGGGCCCACGGTGGCCCCCCTCCACTTATTCCTGCAGCCACACACTTCTTCTTCCTCCCAAAAAAATCACCATCCAGCTCAAGCACGAGTTCTAGCTCATTTTGCTGCGATTTTCGATCTCCTTGCTCAAAGCACCTCTCACAAAACTGCTTGGGGGGATTGTTCCTTGGTATGTGAATCCTCCATTGGTCCAATTAGTTTTTGTTCTAGTGCTTTATTCTTTGCAAATTTGTGTTGCCTAGGTGACCATGTTCTTGAGCTTGTATGTCAAATTTATATGGTTCCAAGTAGTTCTAATGCATGATATAGGCTCTAGGCACTTGTAGGAGTAGTTGCTATCAATTTTGTTGAGCTTGGTTCACTTTTATTTGAAGTTACTAAAAATTTCAGAATTTTTCAGAAAATAATGAAGAGATTTTTGAGGGGCTCATCGAGCCGAAGCTCGAAGGAAAAAAGCAAGGTGAAGAAGCGGAGAGGCCCAAATATAATTTGCCTCGCACCACGGAGGTTCGGTCGTGTGAATGGCCTTCCAATGATTTCTTGAGAGCAGCCGGGATTTATGATGATTTTTTATGAATTGGCTGAGAATGCAGGCCTCACCGACTTCCTCCGCGACCAACGCGAATAGTATCTCTTACTCACCAATACTTTTGTGCAAAACTTCTACTATTATCCTAAGGAATCACCTCCTTCAGTAGAGTTTCATTTATATGATGTGGTTTAGAAGATGTCACTAGATGAATTTTGCAGGGTTTGCAAAATACCTTTCGAGGGTAGTTTGGAGGAACCACATCGTAGAGATGTGGACGGGTTTATTGATACTATTAATGTAGGGGAAACTAGGAAGGTTTCCGATGCAAGAATCACTAGCATACATTTTCCTGTTTTACGCTACTTTGCAATGTTTGCTAGTCATTGCTTAATTGGTCGCGGAAACTCTGGAAACCTTAGTGTCCCTGATATTATTATTTTGTTCCATGGTTTATTCCGTGATGACACTGTTAGTATGGGCGGTATTATTGCTAAACGGTTAAGTATGAACCGTACAAAGGGCCCCATCTTTGGAGGTGTCTATGCTTCACGCCTTGCTGCATATTATAACATACCTATTAGGCACTATGAAAAAGAAAAAAATGTTGCCTACTGTTTATTTAGATTATAAGAGTATGGTAGCGCATGAGCTTATTGTTAAGAATAGGGAAGGGGCGCTTAAATACAAATTGTTCTTTGATAAACGTCACCCTGAGACTATTACCTTGCCTGCTCCTTCCTTGTTTGATTTATCTGCAGGCCAGTATCTCGTTCCATTGGCGGCCATCCACGCCTACCGGAAACCTGCATCAGTTATAGAGCCAGAACCGGAACCACAATTTGATCCTCCACGAGAGTCTAATTACCAGTGGGATCCGGAGATGATTGCCAACCAGTGGCAATCAGAGTCTTCCTCATCTCAGTACGACCCCAACTACAACTTTGGGTATCCGACAGGCCATCTGTGGCACTAGACCAACTTAGGCCAAAAGCCTAAGCTTGGGGGAGTACGTATTTCTCACCGACATTACATTTATGTTCACACACTCATTGCTAGATGTCGGTGCTCATGCTTTTTCACTGTGATATCCATGCTAGTTTATTTTCTTTTTATGCTTTCTTATTGTGTGTTTAATAAACCTTAAGAAAAAAACAAATAGTTGTAGCTTTTAGTTAGTTTACTTTCTTGTTGTAGTAGTAATAATTAAAAGAAAATCCAAAAATATTTCTTGTTCTTCTTTTGCTTGTTGGGAGCTTTCCCGTGTAAATAGTTTTATTCCTTTTCTTTTCTTTGGGGGTCGATTGGAGAAGACCATGATTAAATTGTTGAAGTGGCTCTTATATGCATTATTGTTGATTTAACCAAGAGTCCATATTGCCTTGTCTTCTCCTGTTTATTGAATGCTCGCAGATTCCAGCTTAGTCCAATGCACATGCACTATTATTATTATTCACATTGTTCGGTCGTGCAAGTGAAAGGCAATAATGATGATATATGATGAATTGATTGAGATGAGAAAAGCTGGTATGAACTCGACCTCTCTTGTTTTTGTAAATATGATTAGTTCATCGTTCCTGATTCAGCTATTATGAATAAACATGTTTGCAATGACAATTAGAGATTATAGTTACTCGTGCCATGCTTGATTAGCTATGAGTTATAATGGTTTACCTTGCGTGCCAACATGCTATTAAAATGGTTGTGATGTGGTATAGTGGGGTGGTATCCTCCTTTGAATGTTTTAAGTGACTCGACTTGGCACATGTTCACGCATGTAGTTGAAACAAAATCAACATAGCCTTCACGATATTTATGTTCATGGTGGATTATATCCTACTCATGCTTGCACTCAGTGTATATTAATTTTAATGCATGTTCATGACTGTTGTCGCTCTCTAGTTGGTCGCTTCCCAGTCTTTTGCTAGCCTTCACTTGTACTAGGCGGGAATACTACTTGTGTGTCCAATCCCTTAAACCCCAAAGTTATTCCATATGAGTCCACCATACCTTCCTATATATGGTATCTACCCGCCGTTCCAAGTAAATTTGTATGTGCCAAACTCCAAACCTTCAAATGAAAATCTGTTTTGTATGCTCGAATAGCTCATGTATCAACTAGGGCTGTCCATATCTTCCATGTTAGGCGGGTTATTCTCAAGAGGAGTGGACTCCGCTCCTCACTCACGAGAAAATGGCTGGTCACTGGGATGCCCAGTCCCATGCTTTATGCAAATTAAATCAAAATAATTGCAAACAAAACTCCCCCGGGGCTGTTGCTAGTTGGAGGCACTCGTTGTTTCGAGCAAGCCATGGATTGATGCTTGTTGGTGGAGGGGGAGTATAAACTTTACCATTCTGTTTGGGAACCGCCTATAATGTGTGTAGCATGGAAGATATCGCCATCTATTGGTTTTTATGTTGACAATGAAAGTATACCGCTCAAAGTATTATTTATCTCTGCTTTAAAATCGAGCTCTGGCACCTCTACAAATCCCTGCTTCCCTCTGCAAAGGGCCTATCTATTTACTTTTATGTTGAGTCATCACCCTCTTATTAAAAAAAGCACCAGCTGGAGAGCACCGCTGTCATTTGCATGCATTACTGTTAATTTATATTGGGTATGACTATGACTGGATCTCTTTTACCATGAATTACAATGTTTAGTCAATCCCTGATCTTTAAAGGTGCTCTGCATTTATGTTTTGCGGTCTTAGAAAGGGCTAGCGAGATACCATCCTGTTATATCATATTATGATTGTTTTGAGAAAGTGTTGTCATCCAAGATTTATTATTATTGCTCGCTAGTTGATTATGCCATTGACATGAGTAAACATGAGACCTAAATGTTATTGTGAATATGGTTAGTTATAATCTTTGCTGAAAACTTGAATGCTGGCTTTACATATTTACAACAACAAGAGAAAATAGTGTTTGTAAAAGTTTTTCTTTATCACTTTCAGTTTATCAACTGAATTGCTTGAGGACAAGCAAAGGTTTAAGCTTGGGGGAGTTGATACGTCTCCGTCGTATCTACTTTTCCAAACACTTTTGCCCTTGTTTTGGACTCTAACCTGCATGATTTGAATGGAACTAACCCCGACTGACGCTGTTTTCAGCAGACTTTCCATGGTGTTATTTATGTGCAGAAACAAACATTCTCGGAATGACCTGAAACTCCACGGAACTTATTTTTGGAAAATATAAAAAATACTGGAAGAAGAATCCACGTCAGGGGGGCCTCCACCTGTCCACGAGGGTGGAGGGCGCGCCCCCTGCCTCGTGGGCCCCCTGATGCTCCACCGACCTCAACTCCAACTCCATATATTCGTGTTCGGGGAGAAAAAAATCAGAGAGAATGATTCATCGCGTTTTACGATACGGAGCCGCCGCCAAGCGCTAAAACCTCTCGGGAGTTGAAAGCACAAGTGCTCCCTGGGTGGTTTTGGTAATTAATGTCAACATATCTCTTGTTGGACTAACACTTTTACCTAGTATGTTTCACACAAGTTCAACAGTGGAGTGGCATGGACTAGAGGATGTGGAACCCCTTCAAGATGCTAAGGACAAAAGATTGGCTCAAGCTTCAAGATCAAGACTCTACATTTTATATTTTAGTGATCCAAGATCACATTGAGTCTATAGGAAAAGTCAATACTATCAAGGAGGGATGAGGTGTTGCTTAATGAGCCTCTTGCTTCATGTGCTTAGTGATATGCTCCAAAACCCTCAACTATCTTCCCACATCCACATTTGACCTAAGCCAAAAATCAAACTCGGTCTCACCGATTCTTTTCTATCCGACGCCACCGAATTTCACTTGTCATAGCCACTGCCACAAACCCTAGCAAATCGGTTTCACCGATAGGGATCTCGGTCTCACCGAGATGGGATTGTAATCTCACTATGTATGTCCATTGCCAAAATCGGTCTCACCGAGTTTGAGCAATCGGTACTACCGAGATTACAATGCAAACTCTCTGGTCAGCTTGTTACCAAAATCGGTCCCACCGAGTTTGTGTAATCAGTCTCACCGAGTTTTCCTGACCAACTCTCTGGTTAGCTAATTACCAAAATCGGTCCCACCGAGTTTGTGTAATCGGTCACACCGAGATTACGCTATGCCCAAACCCTAACCATATTGGTCCTACCGAGTTGCATCTTAGTCCCACCGAAAATCCTAACGGTCACAACGTTTGCTAAATCGGTCCGACCGAGTTTAACGATTCGGTCCCACTGAGTTTGGCATATTGTGTGTAACGGTTAGATTTTGTGTGGAGGCTATATATACCCCTCCACCCACTCTTCATTCGTGAAGAAATCCATCAGAACACATCTACACTTCCAATACACATGTTCTGAGAGAGAACCACCTACACTTGTGTTGATCTCAAGATATTCCATTCCTACCATATGAATCTTGATCTCTAGCCTTCCCCAAGTTGCTTTCCACTCAAATCTTCTTTCCACCAAATCCAAATCCTATGAGAGAGAGTTGAGTGTTGGGGAGACTATCATTTGAAGCACAAGAGCAAGGAGTTCATCATCAACACACCATTTGTTACTTCTTAGAGAGTGGTGTCTCCTAGATTGGCTAGGTGTCACTTGGGAGCCTCCGACAAGATTGTGGGGTTGAACCAAGGAGTTTGTAAGGGCAAGGAGATCGCCTACTTCGTGAAGATCTACCGCTAGTGAGGCAAGTCCTTCGTGGGCGACGGTCGTGATGGAATAGACAAGGTTGCTTCTTCGTGGACCCTTCGTGGGTGGACCCCTCCATGGACTCGCGCAACCGTTACCCTCCGTGGCTTGAAGTCTCCATCAACGTGGATGTACGATAGCACCACCTATCGGAACCACGCCAAAACATCCGTGTCTCCAATTGCGTTTGAGTACTCCAAACCCTTCCCTTTACATTCTTGCAAGTTGCATGCTTTACTTTCCGCTGCTCATATACTCATTGCATGCTTGCTCGATATGTATTGTATGTGTTAAACTTGTGCCTAAACTCCACCTAAACTTAAGAATATTAAAATTTGCAACTTTTGGCACTTAGTGTCTAATCACCCCCCCTATAGACACCTCTTCTCGATCCTTTCAATTGGTATCAGAGCTTTGGTCTCCATTGCCTTGGTTTAAACACCTTTGGAGGAAGATGGATGTGTCTACTTTAGGGAGTCTTAGACATAGAGTGCCCATTCTTGATGGAGAGTATTTTCATGAGTGGAAAAATGAAATGCTTGAGATTTTCAATGAATATCATTTGAACAAGTACATTGCTAGTCCTTGTGCACCTCATATTGATCCTTCGCACCCTACCCTAGATGAAGATATTGACATGATTCGCAATCTTAGAACCATCAATCTTATCATAAGAGGATTGCCCAAAAATCTGATTGCTAGTTTGCCTACTCTTGAGTGTGCCTATACTATATGGAAATTTCTTGAGGAACGATTTCCAAGCTATTCCTTGAAAAACTTAGACAAAATTCTCCATAAGTCTATTGCCTTGAGTAAGATGAACTCTAGTGATCCTAATTTTGGTGATTGTCTGTTTGAGCTTACCAATCTCATGCATGCTAATGGAAACATTGGAATCATTAGCAATATCGTATCCGAAGCTATTAGAATTCATAAAGGTAACCATTGTGATGATCATTTATCTAATGAATTACCCTCTCTAGAAATTGATCAATCACAAGATGATGTTGAACATGGATACTATGATGAATATGACGATAGTGACTATGGTCTTGATGATGCAATGAGACATTTTGGTCTTATGGCAAATCTTCATGGCTACATGGCTGGAGGAAAGGAATGGGTCCTTGATAGTGGATGTACTAATCATATGACTGGAGATGAAGAGATGTTCCGTGAGCTTGCTGAAAATGATGGCCCTCGAAAATATGTCACATTTGGTGATAATTCAAAGGGTAAGGTGGTTGGCCTTGGTAAGGTGGACATCTCACACGATAGCTCCATACAAAATGTCATGCTCGTTGAATCCCTTGGATACAATTTACTTTCAGTTTCTAGACTTGCGGATTTTGGTTTCAATGTCCTATTCACTGAAGTAGATTGCCAAGTGTTTCGTAGAGACAATCATAAAATGGTCTTTACCGGTATACGTAGAGGAGATCTTTACATTGTTGATTTCACTAAAAGGGCTCAACCTAAAACTTGCTTAATTGCTAAATCTTCTAAAGGCTGGTTGTGGCATAGAAGATTAGGTCATGTTGGAATGCAAAATCTTGATAAGCTTATTAAAGGTGATCATATCCTTGGAATAAAAGATGTCGTATTTGACAAGGATAGACTCTGCAGTGCTTGTCAAGCAGGGAAACAAGTTGGAGGAAGTCACCGCGCAAAGAACATCATGACCACAAAAAGACCACTCGAGCTACTTCACATGGATCTCTTTGGTCCAAATGCATACAAGAGTCTCGGTGGTAACTCATTTGGTCTAGTCATAGTTGATGATTTTTCAAGATTTACGTGGGTGTTCTTTCTTGATGACAAGTCGCAGGTCCAAAAGATCTTCAAAAACTTCGCTAGGAAGGCCCAAAATCAGTTTGACGTTAAGATCAAGAAGATTCGGAGCGACAACGGAACAGAGTTCAAGAACGCAAATGTGGACACCTTTCTTGACGAAGAAGGGATTTCACACGAGTTCTCGGCTACGTACACACCTCAACAAAATGGAGTTGTTGAGAGGAAGAACCGGACTCTTATCGAGATGGCAAGAACGATGCTTGATGAGTACAAAACGCCAAAGCACTTTTGGGCGGAAGCGGTTGAGACAGCTTGTCATGCAACAAATCGCTTGTATCTTCACAAGCTACTCGGCAAGACGACATACGAGCTCCTCATCGGTAACAAACCCCAAGTTGGATACTTTCGAGTATTCGGCTCAAAGTGCTACATTCTTGATAAGCATCGTCATTCTAAATTTGCTCATAAATCTCATGAAGGTTTCCTACTTGGTTATGGCTCAAACTCTCACGCTTACCGTGTCTACAACAATTTCACCCGAAAGGTTGAAGAGACGGTAGATGTGAAGTTTGATGAATCTAACGGCTCGCAAATAGAGCAATTGCCAATTGATGTAGGAGACAAAGACCCTTCGGAAGCAATTCAAGACTTGTCCATTGGCAAGATTCGTCCAACGGAAATGAAGGAGAGTACCTCGTCTATCCAAGTGGAAGCTTCTACCTCACGACAAGGTGAACCAAGAATTGATACGGAAGCATCCACAAGTGGGACACACCAAGATGAAGAAAACGAGGAAGTACACCAAGATGAACATCAACAACCTCCTTCTCAACCACAACAAGAGAACGACAACGTCAACAATGAAGAAGGCCAAGAAGAAGAGCAAGATGAAGAGGATGTTCCACCCTGACCCAAGCAAAAGCTTTCACGAGTTCGAGCAAGAACTGCCAAAGATCATCTCGTCGAACAAATCTACAATGATATCCAAACCGGGAGAATTACTCGCTCTAAAACTCGCTTAGCTAACTTTTGTGAACATTACTCATTCATTTCTAAAATTGAACCCATGAAGGTTGAAGAAGCATTGAAGGATTCGGATTGGATAAACGTTATGCATGAAGAGCTACACAACTTTGAGAGAAATCAAGTATGGACATTGGTCGAGAAGCCCGACAACAACCACAACATCATTGGTACCAAATGGGTGTTTCGCAGCAAGCAAGATGAAGATGGACAAGTGGTTCACAACAAAGCACGTCTCGTTGCCCAAGGCTATACACAAGTTGAAGGTATGGACTATGGTGAGACATATGCTCCCGTTGCTAGACTTGAGTCCATTCGCATCTTACTTGCCTATGCTAATCACCATGATATCACCTTGTACCAAATGGACATTGAAAGTGCTTTTCTAAATGGCAAAATTGAGCAGGAATTTTATGTTAAGCAACCCCCCGGCTTTGTTAATCCTAAGAAACCTAATCATGTTTACAAACTTCACAAAGCCCTTTATGGTCTTAAACAAGCTCCTAGAGCATGGTATAAATGCTTGACCAAGTTCCTTACTGAAAAAGGCTTTGAAATTGGTAAAATTGATTCTACTCTTTTTACTAAAAGGGTCGATGGAGAACTATTTGTGTGCCAAATTTATGTTGATGATATCATATTTGGTTCAACTAACCCTCATTTTAGTGAGAAGTTTGGAAAGCTAATGTCGGAGAAGTTTGAGATGTCTATGATGAGTGAACTCAAATTCTTTCTCGGTTTGCAAATCAAGCAAACTAAGGAAGGTACATTTGTCTCACAAACGAAGTACACCAAAGACTTATTCAAGAAGTTTAGTATGCAAGAATGCAAAGGTATGACTACACCCATGCCTACTAGTGGACATCTTGATTTGACCAAAGATGGTGAACCGGTTGATCAAAAAGTTTATCACTCTATGATTGGTTCATTGTTATATCTATGTGCCTCTCGTCCTGATATTATGCTAAGTGTGTGCATGTGTGCACGATATCATGCTGCTCCTAAAGAAAGTCATCTTAAGGCTGTGAAAAGGATAGTGAGATACTTAATCCATACATCAAATTTTGGCATTTGGTATCCTAAGAGGTCCTCTTTTGATCTTGTTGGCTACTCCGATTCGGACTATGCCGGAGACAAGGTTGATAGAAAGTCCACTTCGGGTACTTGTCAATTCCTTGGTAGATCTCTAGTATCTTGGTCTTCCAAGAAACAAAACTCAGTATCCTTATCCACCGCCGAAGCGGAATACATTACCGCGGGTTCATGTTGTGCTCAATTACTTTGGATGACCCAAACTCTTAAAGATTATGGGATATATGTGAAACATGTTCCATTTCTATGTGACAATGAAAGTGCTATTAAGATTGCTCACAATCCCGTGCAGCACTCTCGAACTAAGCACATTGAAGTTCGTCATCATTTCATTCGAGATCATGTTGCCAAAGGGGACATTAACCTTAAGCATGTTCGCACCGATAAGCAATTGGCGGATATATTCACTAAACCACTTGATGAGAAAGTGTTTTGCAGGTTAAGAGGTGAATTGAACATCATTGATGCTTCAAACTTGGAGTAGGAACTCCATTTGATACATGCGAGGCATGAGCCTATGACTAATCCTTGATATTTCTCTTATGATGTTATTCATATGTATTGGATATATTTGTACCTTGCATGTTATCTAACCCGTGTAGGTACTTGGTTGAATCTAAATCTATGAGATTACAACTCACTCACATCTTGAGCAATCTCTACATCACCAAGTCTCTACTCAATGGTGGTTGAAGACAAGGAAGCACGAAGCCATTCAAACATATCCTTTGACAAATTCTATGTTAAATCCTATAATTGTCATTTTGGATACACAAGTGCTCTTCCTTGCAAGACTAACCCATGTAGGTAGATGAACTCAAACTCCAAGTGGTGCTCCCAACTCTTGATGAACTACATCAACCTTGAGCTACCCACACAAGTTCAACTACATGAGCAAGATCGATACCACCACCCAAGGTATGTTATTCCATATTAGAGAAGCTTTACTCCAAGTCATGAGCCAAAGCAACTCGACAAGATGTGAATACATCAAGATGCTTAAACGAAAAATGGTAATCCCATTTTGAGCTTAAACGATGAGTATGACCTATGATCAAGTGCTCTCACTTGACTCCTAAGTCAATATACTCTAACATAGGTGACTTTGTCGCCGCCCAACTCTAGATGAAGTTCTCTTGTGTTCTTTTCTGTGTTATTGCATTTCTCCCTTGCATATTTGTTTCCCCTTTTCAAACAAAAAAAACTTCATCTAGATCTTTAAGTTTCTTTTCTTTTCTTTTTGTTCTGCATTTTCTGCATCCAATTCATTGCAAATCTTTCAGTTAATTCCTTGCAAATCCTTGTGAGATCTTACTTGTCTAGTGAGCTGAGATGACAAGTGGTTCCACTCTGATGAACTCGGTCACACCGGTTTGTTTCCTTCGGTCTAACCGAAATCTTTCGGTGCAACCGAAGCACACAACTCGGAGTCACCGATTTCATCACAGGAAAACCAACTTGCCACTCATTCCTGATTTCTATTTTGCTCCAGCTCCACTCAATGATTCTTGTCCTCTACCAGCATCATGTTACACATGCTGCTTTGCTCTATGACTCAAGGACCAACCCATTTGTATCACATGTCCAGAAGACCCTTCTTGGAAATCGATGTCAAAGAGGGAGAGAGAGATCACATCAAAGCTTCATCTTTCCAATAGGGGGAGAAAAAGAGAATACTCAGGGGGAGAGGAAGTAATATCATCAATGACCCCAAATGCTTGGTGTTCAAGAGGAGAGAAGATGTCACATGTCTTTAAGAGGGGAAAGACATGTTTACTTGTTTGCTTGCTTTAGCTCAAGCTCTGCTGTTTATTTTCTATTGCTCTGATTTTCTGTTCCCTATCTTCTTCCAATATCTCATGTTAGATTCAGGGGGAGCAAGACATCTAAGGGAAGGAAATCTCTGATTTTATTGCATATCTTTACCTTTGGGGACATATCTATATCCAATGTGGTACTTAGTACTCACTCTACATGTCATCCCAGTCTTGGTTCTGTTGTGGTTTCTCTTGTTTGCTCTGGTTAGTAGGTGTATCTGTGTTATTTAACCTTGTTTGCGCAGGTTCATCCCATCCTAAGCCAACTCAAGACCACAAGGTAAGTATATGCATCTTAGTCATGTGAATGAGAAATTCTTGCTTATGTGCATACTGTTTGCAAGAAGGACTCATGAGCATGAAGGTACATTTCTCATATTCACATCATTTGCTCTGATGGATATAGCCAAGATACATGTAACACATTGCTTTCTCTGTCATGCTTATGCACTCACATGCTCCTATATTCAATATTCATATGATTGCATACATGTAGGGGGAGCCTATGCATGTTACATGTCTTTCCAAAGCTTTACTTGCTATTCTCTATATCTTTATCTAAAGCTTTGATGTATGTTGTCATCAATTACCAAAAAGGGGGAGATTGAAAGCACAAGTGCTCCCTGGGTGGTTTTGGTAATTAATGTCAACATATCTCTTGTTGGACTAACACTTTTACCTAGTATGTTTCAGACAAGTTCAACAATGGAGTGGCATGGACTAGAGGATGTGGAACCCCTTCAAGATGCTAAGGACAAAAGATTGGCTCAAGCTTCAAGATCAAGACTCTACATTTTATATTTTAGTGATCCAAGATCACATTGAGTCTATAGGAAAAGCCAATACTATCAAGGAGGGATGAGGTGTTGCTTAATGAGCCTCTTGCTTCATGTGCTTAGTGATATGCTCCAAAACCCTCAACTATCTTCCCACATCCACATTTGACCTAAGCCAAAAATCAAACTCGGCCTCACCGATTCTTTCTATCCGGCGCCACCGAGTTTCACTTGTCATAGCCACTGCCACAAACCCTAGCAAACCGGTTTCACCGATAGGGATCTCGGTCTCACCGAGATGGGATTGTAATCTCACTGTGTATGTCCATTGCCAAAATCGGTCTCACCGAGTTTGAGCAATCGGTACTACCAAGATTACAATACAAACTCTCTGGTCAGCTTGTTACCAAAATCGGTCCCACCGAGTTTGTGTAATCAGTCTCACCGAGTTTGCCTGGCCAACTCTCTGGTTAGCTAATTACCAAAATCGGTCCCACCGAGTTTGTGTAATCGGTCACACCGAGATTACGTTATGCCCAAACCCTAACCATATCGGTCCTACCGAGTTGCATCTCAGTCCCACCGAAAATCCTAAGGGTCACTAGGTTTGCTAAATCGGTCCGATCGAGTTTAACGATTCGGTCCCACCGAGTTTGGCAGATTGTGTGTAATGGTTAGATTTTGTGTGGAGGCTATATATACCCCTCCACCCACTCTTCATTCGTGAAGAAAGCCATCAGAACACATCTACACTTCCAACACACATGTTCTGAGCGAGAACCACCTACACTTGTGTTGAGCTCAAGATATTCCATTCCTACCATATGAATCTTGATCTCTAGCCTTCCCCAAGTTGCTTTCCACTCAAATCTTCTTTCCACCAAATCCAAATCCTGTGAGAGAGAGTTGAGTGTTGGGGAGACTATCATTTGAAGCACAAGAGCAAGGAGTTCATCATCAACACACCATTTGTTACTTCTTGGAGAGTGGTGTCTCCTAGATTGGCTAGGTGTCACTTGGGAGCCTCCGACAAGATTGTGGAGTTGAACCAAGGAGTTTGTAAGGGCAAGGAGATCGCCTACTTCGCGAAGATCTACCGCTAGTGAGGCAAGTCCTTTGTGGGCGACGGCCGTGA
Organism: Aegilops umbellulata; assembly: GCA_032464435.1. Taxonomy (NCBI): domain Eukaryota; kingdom Viridiplantae; phylum Streptophyta; class Magnoliopsida; order Poales; family Poaceae; genus Aegilops; species Aegilops umbellulata. The sequence continues at coordinate 38,623,286 of CP136055.1, read as the reverse complement.
TGGAATAGACAAGGTTGCTTCTTCGTGGACCCTTCGTGGGTGGAGCCCTCCATGGACTCGCGCAACCGTTACCCTTCGTGGCTTGAAGTCTTCAACAACGTGGATGTACAATAGCACCACCTATAGGAACCACGCCAAAACATCCGTGTCTCCAATTGCGTTTGAATACTCCAAACCCTTCCCTTTACATTCTTGCAAGTTGCATGCTTTAGTTTCCGCTACTCATATACTCATTGCATGCTTGCTTGATATGTATTGTATGTGTTAAACTTGTGCCTAAACTCCACCTAAACTTAAGAATATTAAAATCTGCAACTTTTGGCACTTAGTGTCTAATCCCCCCCCTCTAGACACCTCTTCTCGATCCTTTAAGGAGGGCTGATCTGGAGTCCGTTCGGGGCTCCGGAGAGGGGAATCCGTCACCGTCGTCATCATCAACCATCCCCCATCACCAATTTCATGATGCTCACCGCCGTGCGTGAGTAATTCCATCGTAGGCTTGCTGGACGGTGATGGGTTGGATGAGATTTATCATGTAATCGAGTTAGTTGTGTTAGGGTTTGATCCCTAGTATCCACTATGTTCTGAGATTGATGTTGCTATGACTTTGCTATGCTTAATGCTTGTCACTAGGACCCGAGTGCCATGATTTCAGATCTGAACCTATTATGTTTTCATGAATATATATATGTGTTCTTGATCCTATCTTGCAAGTCTATAGTCACCTACTATGTGTTTTGATACGGCAACCCCAAAGTGACAATAATCGGGACCACTCCCGGTGATGACCTTAGTTTGAGGAGTTCATGCATTCACTATGTGTTAATGCTTTGGTCCATTACTCTATTAAAAGGAAGCCTTAATATCCCTTAGTTTCCGCTAGGACCCCGCTGCCACGGGAGGGTAGGAAAAAGATGTCATGCAAGTTCTTTTCCATAAGCACGTATGACTATATTCGGAATACATGCCTACATTACATTGATGAATTGGAGCTAGTTCTGTGTCACCCTATGTTATGACTGTTACATGATGAACAACATCCGGCATAAGTCTCCATCACCGATCCAATGCCTACGAGCTTTTCACATATTGTTCTTCGCTTATTTACTTTAAAGTTGCTACTGTTACAATCACTAATAAACCCAAAAATATTACTTTTGCTATCGTTACCGTTACTTCCATATTACTTTGCTAGTAAATACTTTGCTGCAGATACTAAGTTATCTAGGTGTGGTTGAATTGACAACCCAGTTGCTAATACTTGAGAATATTCTTTGGCTCCCCTTGTGTCGAATCAATAAATTTGGGTTGAATACTCTACCCTCGAAAACTATTGCGATCCCCTATACTTGTGCGTTATCAAGACTATTTTCTGGCGCCGTTGCCGGGGAGCATAGCTCTATTCTTTGGGTCACTTGGGATTTATATCTGCTGATCACTATGAAGAACTTGAAAGACGCGAAAACAAAAATTTATCCCTCAACTACGAGGGGAGATAAGGAACTGCCATCTAGCTCTGCACTTGATTCACCTTCTGTTTTGAGTAAGCTTGCGACACCTAAACCTGCTTCTGCTATTAATTCTGATATGTCGCATGTTATTGATGATGCCACTTCTGCTATGCATTATGATGAAACTACCTCTATGTTTGATACTACTGTGCCACTTGGTGAATTTCTTGATGAACAACTAGCTAGGGCTAGAGAGAATGAAATTATTGAATGTGATAGTATTGAAGATAGTGATGATGAAGGCTCTCCTAATAAATATGAATTGCCTCTTGTACCTGAGGGCTATGTTATGGATGAAGAAATTGAAATAGACTTTCTTGCTTGCAATGATAGAAGTGATCTTAAGAAATTATTAGCTAAGCTGAAACAAAAAACTCTGAATGCTAGAATGAAATATGATCTTGCTTATGCTACTTCACCTATCTTTGTTACTGATAAGGATTATGAATTCTCTATTCGATCCTGATATAATTACTTTGGTTGAATTTGATCCTTTCTATGGCTATGAATCTGAAACTGTTGTGGCACATCTTACTAAATTAAATGATATAGCCACCCTGTTCACTAATGATGGGAGAACTCGCTACTTTTATATCCTTAAAATACTTCCGTTCTCATTAAATGGTGATGTTAAGATATGGTTTAATTCTCTTGATCCTGGTTGTGTGCGTAGTCCCCAGGATATGATATATTACTTCTTTGCTAAATATTTCCCCGCTCATAAGAAACAAGCTGCTTTAAGGGATATATATAATTTTGTGCAAATTGAAGAAGAGAGACTCCCACAAGCTTGGGGGAGGCTTCTCCAACTACTTAATGCTTTGCCTGCTCATCCTCTTAAGAAAAACAAAATACTTGATATCTTTTATAATGGACTAACCGATGATAGTTGTGCTGGTTCTGTTTTCAGGGAAAGAACACCGGATGAAGCGGAAATTCTATTGAATAATATGTTGACAAATGAAAATAATTAGACAACTCCTGAGCCTATTCCTAAACCAACTCCGAAGAAGAGAGGTGTTCTATTTCTTAGTCCTGAAGATATGCAAGAGGCAAAAAAATCAATGAAAGAAAAAGGTATTAAAGCTGAAGATGTTAAGAAATTATCTCCTATTGAAGAAATACATGGTCTTAATTTACCGCCTGTTGAAGAAATATATGATCTTAATCCATTACCTATTGAAGAAACGCATGGTCTTGATAACCCGACATAGGTAGTAAAGGTAAATTCTCTCTATAGATATGATAAAGCTGAAATCCCTCCTACTAAGTTTGCTAGCCAATGTTTAGATGAGTTTGATAACTACCTTTGTATCCTGAAGGCCACCCTAAGAGAATTGAACAAGATTCTCAGAGAAATAATATTGATGCACCTAGTCCTTCTAAAAAGAAGAAAAAGAAAAATGATAGGACTTTGCATGCTCCTAGTAAACCTGTTATTGAAACACATGAGAATCCAAATGATATTTCTATTTCTGATGCTGAAACACAATCTGGTAATGAACTTGAACCTAGTAGTAATGTTAATGATGATGTTCATGATGATGCTCAACCTAGTAATGATAATGATGTAGAAATTGAACCTCCTGTTGATCTTGATAACCCACAATCAAAGAATCAACGTTATGATAAGAAAGACTTTGTTGCTAGGAAACACGGTAAAGAAAGGGAGCCATGGGTTTAGAAACCCATGCCTTTTCCTCCTAAACCATCCAAGAAAAAGGATGATGAGGATTTTGAGCGCTTTGCTGAAATGATTAGACCTATCTTTTTGCGTATGCGATTAACTGATATGCTCAAAATGAATCCTTATGCTAAGTACATGAAAGATATTGTTACTAATAAAAGAAAGTACCGAAAGCTGAAATTTCCACCATGCTTGCTAATTACACTTTTAAGGGTGGAATACCTAAGAAACTTGGAGATCCAGGAGTACCTACTATACCATGATCCATTAAAGGAAATTATGTTAAAACTGCTTTATGTGATCTTGGAGCCGGTGTTAGTGTTATGCCTCTCTCTTTATATCGTATACTTGATTTGAATAAGTTGACACCTACTGAAATAACTTTGCAAATGGCCAATAAATCAACTGCTATACCTGTCGGTATTTGTGAGGATGTGCGTGTTGTGGTTGCAAACGTTACTATTTTAACGAACTTTGTTATTCTTGATATTCCCGAGGACGATAGTATGTCTATTATTCTTGGAAGACCCTTTTTGAATACCGCAGGGGCTGTTATTGATTGCAACAAAGGCAATGTCACTTTTCATGTTAATGGTAATGAGCATACGGTACACTTTCTGAGGAAACAACCTCAAGTTCATAGCATCAATTCTATTGGAAAAGTTCCATCCATTATTATTGGAGGTTTTGAATTTCCTCTTCCTACTGTCAAAAAGAACAAGATGCAACAAATGGATGTGAAGAGTGCTTTTCTTAATGGTCCTATTAATGAGTTGGTGTATGTCAAATAACCCCCCGGGTTCGAGGATCCCTATTTCCCCGATCATGTGTACCAACTCGATAAGGCACTCTATGGCCTTAAACAAGCCCCACGTGCGTGGTATGACCACCTTACCGAGTTGTTGCAAGATCGTGAGTTTGAAATTGGGAAAACCGACCCCACTCTTTTGGTCAAAGGGTAGTCGTTTGTGTGCCAACTATATGTTGATGATATTATCTTTGGTTCCCCTAACAAAGCTTTCAATGAGGAATTTGCCGCTCTCACGACCTCAAAGTTCAAGATGTCCATGATGGGAGAGTTGAAGTTCTTTCTCAGATTCAAAGTCAAGCAAAGAAGAGAAGAAACCTTCATCAACCAAGCCAAATACACTCAAGACATGCTTAAGAGATTCAAGCTAAGTGATGTCAAGCCGGCTTCCACTGAAATGCCCGTCAAATGCCAACTTGACATAGATCCCAATGGTAAAGTGGTGGATCAAGAGGTATATCGCTCCATGATTGTCTCCTTAATTGCTTTACCTTTGTGAATCTAGACCGGATATCACGTTGAGTGTGGGAATTTGTGCACGTTTTCAAGCCGCACCTAAGGAAAGCCACTTTGTGGCGGTCAAGCAAATCTTTCGATATTTGGCTCATACCCCAAAGTTTGGCTTATGGTACCCAAGAGGAGATAACTTCAACCTTGTGGGCTATTCAGACTCCGATTGGGCGGGAGACAAAGTGGATAGGAAGTCAACTTCCGGAGGATGCCAATTCCTTGGTTGCTCTTTGGTTAGTTGGTCTTCTAAGAAGCAAAGTTGTGTGTCTCTCTCGTCCACCGAAGCGGAGTATGTGGCCGTGGTAGTTGTTGTGCACAACTTCTATGGATGAGGCAAACTTTAAAGGATTACGGTGTCATTTGTGACAAAGTGTCTCTTTGGTGTGACAATGAAAGTGCCATCACGATTTCTCTCAACCCGGTGCAACACTTCAAGACGTAGCATATTGAGATTCGGTATCACTTCATCCGGGATCATATTAGGCGAGGGGAGATCGAGCTCAACTATGTCAACACTCATGATAACCTTGTAGATATCTTCACGAAGCCCTTGGATGAAGCAAGATTTCGCGAGTTAAGGCATGAGCTAAATATCATTGATTCGAGCAATGTGGCTTGAACCCTTGCACACCCCACCATACTCATCTTGATGTCTTGTTTAGGTGTAGGCACGGACATAGGGGGAGTGTTGTTCTCTCAATGAACTCTCCCTCCCCCATTATGCATAAATTGACCAACTCTTTCACATTAACCATTTTTTATGGTACTTGTGCTTCAAAGACGAGTTTTGGTCATGGGCCCAAGGATAATTCTTCGCGGTGCCATACCAATTGACTCAAACATAGGTGGCTTCGGCAACCGCCCTCACCTCTAGAGAGGTTTTGGTTAGTGTTTGTTCCTTGTTGCCCTTTTTTCCTTCTTGTCGAGTCGTGCTTGTGGTTGAGTTACCTCGTGTGTGTGTGTGCGTTTGCGTGTCCGGTCGCTTGAAGGATGTTGTGCAAAGGCCGTGTTTTTCCTCTTTGTCGAAACATGCACTTTCTTGGGGCTACGGTACTACCGTGGCGAGCCACGTACTACCGTAGGAGATGAGAACGGTACTACCGCGACCAGCACTGCAGTAATTTTTTACTGCCGCTGGAGGAGCGGTACTACCGTGACCTGCACGACAGTATTTTTTTACTACCGCTGGAGGAGCGGTACTACCGCCCTGAGTGCGATACTTCCGCCCGGGCGTTACTACCACAATGACCCGCGGTACTATCGTGTCGTCGCGAGCGGGTGGGAGTCAAGAGTGGGTAGGGGAAGTGCCAACTACCCCATACCCATTCAACTCTGTTTCCTCACTTCGTCTCTCTCTCTCTCTCCCCTTCCCAAGAACGGCGCCGGAGGACCTCGCCGGATCTCCTTCTCCAGCCGCTCTCCTTGCATTCCGACCGGTGGGATTGATCTCCACCCCGCCCTCTTGCCCTGGAACAAGGTTTCTCCCCAAATCCCTCTCTCTTTGCTTCCTTGTTTTGCCTCTAGGTTTTGGGGAGATGCATGTTGTTCTTGAGATTTTAGGCCAAATCTTTGCAAGAGTAGGATGTAGGAGAGTAGTAGTGTAGTAGATATGCTATTTGGTATGTTGCCACACGGTATTTTCGATCAACTGTAGTACCGCTCCAATGTTGCGGATGTGCCTAGATCTGTTCGTACCGGATCTGACTCCGAACGATACTACCGCACCTCCCGTACGGTACTACCGCTCTGGCTGCATCCGCCTTGTGCAGTACTACCGCTCCTCTAGAGCGGTACGACCGCTACCGCTCGAGGCGCAGAAGAAATTTTTTACTTCCGCTCTGGGCGCGGTACCGTGCCATCCCGGCGCGGTACTACCGCGGCTAGAGCATCAGTAAAATTTTACTTCCCCTTAGTGGTGCGGTACTACCGTTGGGTTCGAAACTTCCTTGTGGCAACTACCCAATCTTATTTCTACGTGTTTCGCTTGTTTTGGTTGTGGTCTTTGCATTGATCCTTCTCGTTTCCCTTGTGTGTTCTTGTGTTGTCTGTCATAGGTGGTGGCTCCGGTTCCAATGTCCGTCGCCCAGTCGTGACACGGGCTCGAAGCGCCTGCGCGACCAAGAGGAGGCTCCAATGCCCCCCAACGCAGAACCAAGACCACCGCCACCAAGACCAGGGAGCCATCAATGGGCATGGATGAGATACCACTGGCTGAGTTTGTCACTCGCAGGAAGCTCAACCCCTATGTGAAGCCCCATGAGAATTCCAGAGGGAATGATTTATTCTGGACCAAGCAGCAGAATCTTATCTTTCTGGATGTGATCAAGACCAAGCACAACATCTACGTGGACGTGCACTGGATTGACATGGATCATATGAGGAAGGATAAACACCGGGCATATTTTGGTGAGGCTTTGGACCTTGTGGAGCAATTTGGCATTGAGTACTTGGTCACTTTCCACCTGGACTTTGACCCTGAGATTGTGGCTCAGTTCTTTGCTTCGGTCCACTTCCATACTGATGAGGAATAGACCATGACATGGCTGACCAATGGACAGAGGATGACTGCTAAGTGGAAGGAGTTCATGGAGTTGCTACAGGTTCGTGATGAGGGGCTCAACAAGCCCGTTGGTGTTCGCCCTCATTCCAACCCCGAGTCTGCCAACAAAAACAAGCTTCAGCCCTACTTTGTTGAGAAGAAGCTTCCCAGTGGCAAGAAGGCGTGGGTGCTGAATCCGTTCCTTGACATCATGCACCGGAACTTTCGCAACACTCTCTTTCCGCGCATTGATGAAAAGGATAAGGTACATGCTTATCTCGTGGACATGATGCTCATCTGTGAGGAGGCGTGTCTCGCTCAGACGCAACCACTTGATGTCTCACATATCATGTGGTGTGAGCTGCAGTTTGCGGTGTTCAACCACATGGTTCCCATCTATGGACCCTATCTATTTCACTTGATCTCGAGGACTTGGGAGCAGCTCTATCCCAATGAAGAGTTTGTTGCCCCCAACTGGATTCGTCATGAGCCCATCAAGCTCCGCATCAAGAGCCAGTGGGCTAACACCACTACCCGTGCTGAGGTAGAGGCTGCTAAGATGGTTATGGATGAGGATGAGATTTAGGAGGAGGAAGCGGATGAGGACAGCTCTGATGGATACTCGCCTTCATCTTCTGAGCCCTCTTGGGCTAAGAGGCTGAAGAACATGATGAAGGCTCTGTTCTGCAAGCAAGCCAAGGGACAGTACACGACACATGTTGCTCAGAAGGAGAGCCGGCGCGACAAGAGGATCTTGAGGACGTTCGGCGAGCAGGTATCAAGCAGGTCCGAGAAGCACATCACCCCATAGCCTGAATGGATGGTGAAGCAGGGCTACCAGTGGACTAAATCTGAGGAGGAGACCATTCTCGCTGCCGAGACCAACGAGAAGCCTGACGAGTGATTGCTTCAGCTTGAGCTACCACCTGTGTCGTAGGTGTCCTCTCTGCCTTTTTGGTGTCTCGATGCCAAAGGGGGAGAAAGTGTAGGATTTGCGAGTCTTGTGTCATGTTGTTTCGCTTTGTCTCTTTGCTTTCGTTCTGTTGAACCTCGTTTGCTTTGGTTTGGTTTGTGCTCACGAGACTAGGTTCTCTTCATATGGTGTAAGACATATGCACTCTAGCATATTTTATTGTCTTTCATGCTTAGTAGCTCGTGAGCCTATGATATCATGTGCCCTTTACTTTATGCTCATATTTATTATCTTGCCTCCTTGCTTAGTGTTAGTTATATTGTTGCAAGATATGCCTCGTCTATAAAATAGGGGGAGTGTTGATCCTAGTATGTGTGCCGTGCAGTCCAAAGCATTTCACTAGAGAGCACACATCTAGGGGGAGCCCGTCTATATTTTATAGATGGTGGGTTTGCCTATGCTTCATTTTATTTCTCTATGTGCATGTATTGTCATCAATCCACCAAAAAGGGGGAGATTGTAAGGGCATATTTATCCCTAAGTGGTTTTGGTGATTGATGACAATGCATTTGCGGACTAAACGTGTGCATTGAGCATTTCAGATATCTCATGTTTAGGCACAAGACGATTCGTTGCCCCTTGGAGTCTAGTGAAGACGGAGTTTTCCCTATGTTTCTTTTTAGTGGATTTGAGTCGTAGGAAAGCCGTAATATTAAGAGGGGGTCCGCTTTGGAAAGGTTTGGGTGGAATCATCACGTACATGTGTGTTCCTTTTGCACCACCTTTCCTTTGGCTCTTTGGAGCAACCACCATTTGTCCGTGTCTCTGCAATAAGAAGGACTCCTAGTGTTGTTTCTGCCGTGGCACGCGGTAGTACTGCTCATGGGAGCAGTAGTACCGCAGAGGCCCACGGTAGTACTGGCCAGGGACATGGTAGTACCACAGTCCCTTGCGGTAGTTCCGCTCCACAGGTGCGGTAGTACCGTGGCCTCAGGCCGGGCACAACTGCATGAGCGGAAGTAGGGGCGGATCTAATTTTTTTACATCTGCGCGCTACGCGGTAGTACCTCTCCGGGTTTGCGGTAGTACAACGTCGGATTTTTGCACAGATCGATTCTCAGCGGAAGTAGCCACAGATGTATTTTTCTTTGTCCGTGCCTTCCCAACACAGACAAACCCTGCCTTGCGGTAGTACCGCAAGGGGGAGCGGTAGTACCGCTCCGGCGGTTCTACCGCTCTTTGCTTCAATGCATCAAGGCTGGTCTAGCTCCTGTCGCGCATACGGTAGTACCACAGTGCCCCGCGGTAGTACCGCAGGCCCTTGCGGTAGTACCGCACGTCGCGGGCTGAGTAAGTGGATAACGGTTGGATTTTTCCTATCACTATATAAGGGGAGTCTTCTTCTCCGAGTTGACTACCTCTTCCATTCCTAAGCTCCATTGTTGCTCTAAGCTCCATTTTTGCCCGATCTCTCTCCCTAGCCAATCAAACTTGTTGATTTTCTAGGGATTGTTTGAGAAGGCCCCGATCTACACTTCCACCAAGAGAAATTTGAGTTCCCCCCACTAATCCCTTACGGATCTTGTTACTCTTGGGTGTTTGAGCACCCTAGACGGTTGAGGTCACCGCGGAGCCATATTCCATTGTGGGTGAAGCTTTGTGGTGTTGTTGGGAGCCTCCAATTAAGTTGTGGAGATTGCCCCAACCTTGTTTCTAAAGGTCCGGTCGCCGCCTCCAAGGGCACCAATAGTGGAATCACAACGTCTCGCATTGTGTAAGGGCGTGAGGAGAATACGGTGGCCCTAGTGGCTTCTTGGGGAGCATTGTGCCTCCACACCGCTCCAACGGAGACGTACTTCCTCTCAAAGGGAAGGAACTTCGGTAACACATCCTCATCTTCACCGGCTCCACTCTTGGTTATCTCGTACCTTTACTTGTGCAAGCTTATATTGTGTTGCATCCCCTGCTTGCTTGTGTGCTTGTTGTTGTTGCATCATATAGGTTGCTCACCTAGTTGCATATCTAGACAACCTACTTTGACGCAAAGTTTAAATTGGTAAAGAAAAGCTAAAAATTGTTAGTTGCCTATTCACCCCCCTCTAGTTAACTATATCGATCCTTTTAGCCTGCAAGCTGTGAGTTATCCAAAGCGGTGATAAATTAAAGATAAGGGTGTAGCGAGTGTAAAACTAAATATTGCAAGTAAAAGTAAATAACAAGTGTTGCACAAAAGAGAGTTGAAATCAGTAGGGTTGAGGCGTTCTGAGGGAGTCCAGATTCTCCACTAGCGTGCATCTAAAGCGGTGCCTAAACACGATGCTATGCCGGATTCCTGAGCCACTTTGCATATTTCTATTTGTGGGCAGAGCCGGTACAAATACGTGTATACACACGACGTCCCCGTATCACATACGCCACCACTGTTCTTCCCCACTCCGGTTACCAAACAGTGATTAAGGGGAAAAAGGTCCCCATGGATGCAACCTATAATTGGTCTCTATTTTACCCCCTACTGCAACGATAAGGGAGATAGGGCTTGTCATGCCACCTACCTCCACAACCAGCCGGTTCATCAACAGTAATAACCTACCGTCCAAAATTGGCTTATGTTGGATGGTCAACTTCACCCAACATCAAGAAGACCAGTAACATAAACATACAAGGAGGATATCAAATCCTAGTGTCAAACGATCTTTAAACGCTAGGGTTTATCCATATCCCCAAGAACTAGGAGAACTACTCACACATCAAGGCAACAAACATCATACAAGTGGTGGTGACGAACACCGATGGATTACACATGTAATACTCAAGTTGATCCACTAGGGTTCTTGATGTGTTACAATGAGAAGGATGTGGATGATGATGATGATGATGATGATGATGATGATAGTGGTGATGATGTTGAAGCTCGCCCTATGGATGATGGTGAAGATCAAGATCTCCTCCTTGGCAAGTTCCCTCTCTGGATCGCCGCGGAGGCTAGGCTTCCTCCTTCGGGGTGAGTTTCTGGTGTCTTTGTGCATCTGATCTCTGATCCGATTCCACGAAGTAGAATAGTCGATGAGGCGGTCCTCCTGGCACCTCATATGACCGCTCATACGAGCGCTTGCGGTCGTATGGTTTGGCGTCTTTTGCTCAGGAACCCCTCCAACGCCTCCTCTTTTACTCTTTTGTGGTAGGAGATTGTCACATTAAATAACATGATTCCACCATAATTTTCTGGGATTTCTTCCATAAGTGTTTATCCACTCCAAAAGTGTTTCATGGGAAAATTAACGAAAAAAGAGTGCACGTACGCGGTAAAATTCTACAAAGCCTATTATAAAGGCACAAAATAACAACCAAAATTATCATGTAAATTGGACTCGTCATGCTCCCGTGATACGAGCTTCCGGGCCATCGGATCTCAGAGGCATCTGAGGAGTTGTTGTAGCTGCTGCACTTGTGCATATTTTTTGAACTCCTCAAGGGCTTTTTTGCAAAAAGTGTTCGTCATCTCATGAGAGCCCTTGACTCTGGGATCCAAAGGTCCAGCTCGCGCGGGAGCATGAGATATTTTTCCCACTTGCGATAAGAGCAACTCCAAAGGGCCGACCCATTTTGTCCGCCTGCGTCCGTTTGGGTCGGCGCGGACAAAAGTGGCGGCCCAACGCGCCGACCCAAACCCAAATCACGTCCGCGTCGCGTCCGCACCGACGCATTTGCGGCCCAAATTTGCGCCCCAAATGCGTCGGCACGGACGGCGAACGGACGCTTCGCGCGCCTTCTCGCTATCCGCCGCGTCCCCACATGGCGGCCGTCCAACTACCCGCTGCCCACGCGGTCAGCTTAATTTATGACGACGGGCCCACGCGTCAGCGACGGCGCTCGTCCTTTTTTAAGCCGACCGTGCGGCGGGGCCGTCCTCATCCAAACTCGCCGTCCCCATCTGCCCACCCTTGCTCCCTGTCGCCGGCAAACCCTAGCCACCGCAACCACATCAACGATGGGCCTCTTTTCCGGCGCCAGCGGCAGCAAGGCCAAGGGCAAGTCCCCCGCCACCCCTTTCCCCTCCGAGTTTCTCCCACCCCCGCCGGCGCCTCGCCGGCAGAGGCAGCGCGTCAACGTGCCAGTGCACCAAGCGGAGTGGCACTGGCAGAACCGCCAGCCTCTGCCGTATCCGGACATGACGCTGCCGCACGACTGGCATCTGGATCTAGATAGGATCCCAGTGCCGGCGGCGCCGCAGTCGGCTCGTGCTCACGCGGAGGAGGTGCGGTGCCGGCGGGCGCTGCTGACGGCGAAGCAACGCCTCGACAAGGCCTACGCAACCGACTCGCCCAACTGGGCGAGGTGGTTCACCTTCGAGCACGAGGAGGCGAGGCGCCGGGGCGTGCGCGAGGTCGACCGGAGGCCAACGCCGCTGGTCGTCCGCAAGGAGGACCAGGCGGCGAAGGACGCCTATCAGGCGGCCCTTCCGGCCGTCTACCGTGAGACCGAAGAGGACGAACGACGCAGAGCGGAGGCGGAAGAGGAGGCCCGCTACGAGGCGGCAATGGTGCAGGCCCTTGCCCTCTCCGCGGCGGGCGGCAACGTGGTGCCGCCGGTGGCCCCGCCGTCCCCCATCAAGCCGGAGCCGCAGCCGCAGCCCGAGCCCGAGCCCGAGCCCATCACGCGCTTCTCCTGGAATGGAGTGGTGCGCGAGTGGGTGTCCGCGCCATCGGTCTGGCTGGGGCATCGCCGGTGCAAGAGCAGGCCTACCTCGAGCTGTGGCACCAGCGCCGGCTGGCAAAGGAGCGCTGTCAGGGCGAGTACGAGGAGATGCTCGAGCGCGACCTCGAGGAGGAGGCGCACCAGGCCGCAGCTGCACAGGCGGCCGCACAGCCCCCCGCCCCGGCACTGCCTGCGCCGGCACAGCCCGACATGGCGGCGCTTTGGAACACGGCATTCGCCTGGGCCAGGCCGGCGCCGACGCTCATCGACCTAACGGACCCCGAGGACGACGACGACGCCTAGGGCAGCGCGCCGCCTCGTAGTTTAGGCTGTTTATTTATGCAAATGTGGACGCGCCGCCTCACGGACCCTTTAATGTTTAATTAATGCAGTTTCTCTTTTTTTAAATATGCATGCGTTCATTTTTTTTGGCGCCGTCTAAATGGGTCGCAGGCCAGTGTTGGACGCAGGCGCCGACCCAAGTGCGGAAGCGGACATCTGTATCCGTCTGGCCGACCCAAACAGACAAAAAGCGGACGAAATCGCCGTCCGTTTGGGTCGACCCGTTGAAGTTGCTCTAACATCCTGGTGTGGAGATTCTTTTTCCAAGTAGCACCCGCCATACTCACTCCTCGTTTAATCAACATAAAAGCAATTGTTAGCGGGCCCATTCCAAATGCGGAATATTTTAGTAATTCATGTGATTAAGAAATATAGTCTGATATTTTGCCTAATCGAAGCAGAATATTTTGCTTTTTCGACAACAAGAATATTTTGCTCTTTGTCTGCAGGGATTATTTGGCACCTTCATGTGATTAAGAAATATAGCCTTGTATTTCTTTTCCAAAGGCATATTATTTTAGTAATTCATCTAATGTGGTTCTGAGATGCCTTGTTTTCTCATGCAACTAAGAATTCTTTTGGACCAACCATTGCTTTATATAAACTTAATATCACTGTCATCCTGATAGGCTTTACATCTTTTTCATATGATTAAGAGAGGCAGGCGCAGTTTTCTGTCAGGCTCGTATTTTTTTAACACGCAATTTTTTCATTATATTCTGTGCTTTCCTTTTCTTCATGTGATTAAGACTAAACTTAAGAGAGGTGGGGGCAGTCAGCTGGCGTATGATTAGGCTTCGGCCATCGGCAGAGGAAGGAAAGGGACGACCCATCCGTCTTGGCGTGGTTATTCTGTAGCTGTCGCCGGGCCCACGGGTCACATGCACACGGACGGATAGGCCCGCACGGAGGAGACTCGCACCGACGGGTTACACTCTGCCGCGCGATCTCGACCGTGAATAGTGTGATCAACGGCTCGTGCCATTCCCAAGAGGCGCTTTGCGGCTTTGCCTCTGCCGCTCTCGCACCACACACACCACACCAGCGTCCATGTGCTCTCTCTGCGGCCTGCGTTTAGGCGACTTTGGTCAACAGGCTATGGAAACTGTTTTTATTTGGCCTCTTGCAAATATGTCCTGCGAGAGATGGGGAATTATTAAACACATCATCCTTTTTTTTGCGAATCATCCTTTTTCTTTTGACCCGACACACGATCCTTTGGAGGATTGTACAATTGCCAATTGGTAGCGTCGGCAGTCTCTTGTAAACATGGTAGGTCATATGCCATATGTCACAAGATTTTCGTATAGGTTGGGTGGTCAAGCTAGGTATCAAGATAGATTCTTTCTCTGTTCAGAACCATGTCACTTAGTATGTTTGCATAATCATTAAATGCTGTAGAGATGGCTATAGAAATATGTAGTTTTAGAGAACGTCAATGATTGGACAATTGGCCCCGAAGGTAAACGGGTCTAGTGAGCATGGTGTCGGCATCGATTATGTGTCTATGTAAGTGACTCAATGGTTAATTAATTTTATCTAATATCAAGTTTATTTGTCAAAAAATCAAGTTTATTTGCGATCTGATGTATGCTTTAGTCATCTTTTCAATCATTTTCCAGAAGTTTTGAGAAATACTAAGAAAAAAAAACAATATCTTACATCTGATTGTTACATAGATCACGACTACGTATATGTATCAAACATGTTGATGACATGTATTTTGCAATGTCTTCTCCTTCCTCCGTTTCAAATCATAACATCCTACCCTACCTCATCCACCATCATTGGAAGACCATTTTTTTTTCTTTCGTCTTTTTTTGTTGTTGTTGAGGATTTTGCTTTCGTCTCTTGTTATACTAATCAAGCCATGACATCCTCGAAATCTCATCATTCCGGTCACATAGCTTTGTGAATCCAAATGCCTAACTCTTTTTCAATAGCTCATTGCTGGGACTCATTATTTTTTTGACGATGAAGGATTCACCAAAAAAAACATGGTTGATATTTCCTTTTTCTCTTTAGGGTTCATGCATGACTTGTCATCCCCCCCCCCCCCCATTCGGAAACACAAGATGATCTAATTTATATGTTTATTTATAAAGTACTTCCCTTGTTTCAGATTAGGAGGCGCACATACTTTTCGAGATTTAGTTTTGAACATCAACATAAATCATTTAGGCTAGAAAGGAAGAGATACACACAATTAGGAGACATATACTTTTCTTTGTTCTCTACGAGAGATACATGCAATCGGGGGAGAAATACTTTTTCCCCAAAGGGCTAATGCCGAAATTTACGAGGAATTAGAAAATATGCACCTTACATTATGGTATTTTATAAAAAAAAACAAATACACATTATATAAAGGAACGGAGGGAGTACATAATTCATGCGGCTTAAAATGTTAGTACCGTACTACAGAAAACCTTTTTCGAATACATATTCAATGGTATAATTATTTGTGGCACACATCGCACATTTCCTTGGTTAAATTCACGGTCAAGCTTGAATCTACTAGTTGTCATTTTCTCTAGCTTTCCTTTTTGCCATCTAATCCAGTGACATACGAGCACATTTATGACATTCCCAACTTCAAATGCCACATTTCCCAAAATATCAAAATTTAGCCAGCTGTGGTAGCCGGTCAAAGAAGGGATGTAAACCTCTGTCCAGCTATTTGATTTGGACAATTCCCTGGATTGTCCATCGACACCATCCAATCATGCAACAACTTAAAAGAAATCACATCTTACCAAATGCTCTCACAGCCAGGGCCATCTTTTCTCCGAATTGCGACCGTGCACGAGTACCAAACTGCAAAAGATCCAACCCCCTCCCTGCAAACGTCCCACTCTATAAAGGAAACCAACAACGCAGCGCTTCCCCACCACCACTCCCACCACTTCGAGCGCCTCTCCTCCTGTCTCGTCCTCGTCCACCGTCCCCTCGTCGGCGCCCGATCTAAGGTATCCAATCGCCTCCCCTCTCCTCCTCCTCCCCAGATCTCTCCCTATTGGTTCCAGCCGCGTAGTCCGGCGATCCGAGCGGCGGATCTCCCTCGCCGTTGTTTTTCCGGTAGATGTTTAGCTCTGGATCTGGTCTCAGGCTCTCAGAAATGAGATGGATCGCGCGCTTCTGTGCCAGTATGGTTCAGGATCCGTCGATGTAGGATGCGTGTATCTCGGAATTTCGCCTAATTACTTTTTGTTGGTCGTTGATTTGTTGGTAATGGCGTCCATTTTACTTTTGCCCATGCTAGATTTGTGGGGATCGGGCTTGTAGTTTGGGGAATTGGGCGCGAAAAGCCTGCGTGCTCACGGCGGTTTCTCCGTGAGGGGTGACCTTACCTAGATTTGAAGATTCTAGGGCATGTGGTTCGTAATTGTAGCAATGTCACTGAAGTTTCAGGTTAACTGGTGTGGGGGAACTGCCGACTAGACCTGTGATGTGCATCTGTTTTGTGTAGAGAAGGTTGGAATTGGATGATGGCAATTTTATAACAAATCATAGCAAAGTTGTGCTGGTATGTGGTGATACCAGCTGTGTTTTGTCGTTTATAGGTGAATGATCTTGTTTTGATGGAAAAAGTGCTGACGTTCACAAGATGGTCGGCCAATTCAGGGCAAACTTTTGGATCATATACAACGGAATTTCAAATGGACTTGTTGTTGTGCCATGTTAGCATTGTTCCAACCAATGTATGGTGTAGGTCTGTAGGAATCTATCTGGCCTGTTTGGTATATCGTGGTTGATGCTAATGATTAGTCTCAGGCAACCTCTTTGGTGATGACTTGTAGCAGTAAAACCTAAGGGATAACTGCTTAACTGAAACTGAAGTATGCTAAACACCCTAGTTATATCCAACAATCTCAAAGTGTCCTTAAATGTCATCAAATATGCAATGGATCGGTATATGATATGTTTTTATGCTAATTTAAATTGAACCTACTGTCAGGATTTTGCTTGTTACATGCTTGGGTGCTGGCTGCAGTGCTAGGCCCCACATGTACTGTGCAATTTGGTCTATGAAGGCACCAAATTGCATTCCAGTTGAAAAATCAATCCTAGGATCATTTGAAGTGAGATTTTATCTCTGAATATCTTTCTTACTTGAGTGACCTTGAGTTTCTATTAACTTGCTGGTCTGTATGAATGTGTAGTTCACTTCTTCATCGTGTTTCGAAACCGCACTTCGTGGTGGGGGACCTGCTGCCCTCTTATTTTTATCTTCTCAACCCAAAGATGCTGAAATTTGTCTTTGTCATTGGTTTAACCATATAAGGTTTCGAGATGCTATCATCTCCTCTATTGATTATGCACTCTAACAGAGATCTAAATGTTTTCATTAAACACAATACTGTGGATATCTACTGTTTGATGTGATTAGTTGCCCTGGATTGAGTTATATTTTGGGTTTGGATTGGCTCATTTTCCAGGTTGCTCTGTATTGACTGGTAACCACCATTATCCTTAGCACCATGTCCTGCAAGCATACTCTATGCCCTTTGTTTGAAGTTCTTATTAAAAGCAACTGTTAGATATTCTTTCATGGCCGCACTCAAACTATATTTCCTCATATTCAGAGTTTTATCTTTCTTTTTCACAGAAGTTGATCTTACCTAACCTTGTGTAGACTATATGCTTTAATTAACAGCATACGTTGTGGCTTGTGATAATATCTGACCCTGTTTGACTTCATTCAGTCTAAGCAGCACTGGTTACTTAATCTTACCAAGCATTCTTGTCTGAAGACTTGGTTCAGCATGCATGCATTTTTCTGTCTTCTGCTCCTAAATTACCACGATATTTCTTGAAATGCCACTATCTAAACATTTTTGTTGTAACTGGTGGTCAAAATATATCCGGTATGGACATATGATTTCAAGATTCACTTGGCTTATGTAGTTTATCTCTGAGATCTGTATTTTTTCGGAAACTTTTATCCCTGATGATTTCATTTGCTGTTTCCAAAATGTATTGCACTCTGACAATCATGCTGAGCTTGTTCACTCATATGTTGCACTTTACCTAATTTTCTTAGTCAAGATGAGTCGTGGCGGGAGTGCTGGAGGTGGTCAAAGTTCTCTGGGTTACCTGTTTGGAGATGGTGAGCCTGCAAAGCCTGCTGCAGCGCCAGCTGCGAAGCCCGCACCTGCTGAGAAACCAGCACCGGCAGCTGCCGATGTAACCAAGCAGATTCCAGCTGGCATTCCAGGTAGCCGGGCGAACAACTACTACCGTGCAGATGGCCAGAACACGGGCAACTTCCTTACGGTATGTTTTTTCCCCTTGTAATGAACCCAATTCGATCCAGCTATTTCCCCTTTAAAATTTCATCTGTGAGGCATATCAGAAGTTTCCATTGACAAAAGTTTAATCACTGTTAGCCTCCATCATTAATTCTTTTTGCTAAAAGAGTCATCTGGCCAGTACAGTTTTCTCAACTACCTATGTGGGTTCATGTTAAGCCACCAAGAATTTATCTCGCCGTGTTATTTGTTACTATAGTTAATAGTTTAACAAGAATGTAACGGTTCATTTTCCCCCTGAAATGTAATGCTAAACAAATGGGTTAAAGAATCTTGTTATTCGGACTACTTGAATGTTTTGATTTTTGAGTATTGAAAAGATATCCGTTCCTCATTTTGGGCTCTGATTTTTTTGTCTTTGTTTACCATGTGAGCTGAGAAATGGCTGATCACTCCGTTAACCCTTGCAGGACCGTCCTTCAACCAAGGTTCATGCTGCTCCCGGCGGTGGCTCATCCCTGGGCTACTTGTTTGGCGGGAAGTGATCTCTGTTAATGATGCTGCGATGAATTGGCCTGTATCTCTGTTATCCATGTGGTGAAAACTGGAAGTGTTTGGTTTCAGCAGTTTACCACCTGCGTCGATGTACTCTGTCTGTATGGTTCATTGTGTCCAGGCTGACCTCCTGCTTGGAAGCCAGCTTGCCTAAAACCTGTCGCTTTCAAACTAATCGTCTTCATCTCAAAAGTTGGTGTGCCTAATTCATTGTTTGCCTTCTACCTTGCTGTGTCAAACCTGGTTTTGGTTTTCTGATTTTCAGCATGCCCATCTCTATGTTTGGATGGACTCATTGACATGTGGCCTGTGGGTTGTGACTCGTACAATGCATTGGCTTTCACCGTTTGTGCATTACCATTTTTTGGTGGAAACTTGCGCTGTGGTGAGCTTGTTGCGTGGTTCCTGGTAAAACTGCCACCATGCTCAACTGCTCATCGACCTTTCCTGGCTAATATCATGATACCTTTTTAGGCAAACAATAGGCGAGTGACCGTGGAAAGAAAAAACAGATACTGATCAAACGACCTTCCTATGGAATATCCAAAATTGCAGAAAGAGATTCATCAAAACTTCTTATTTTACAAAAGCAGTCTGACAATATCAATAATTTTACCCAGTTTTATACTAGATGCTTGCATTAAAAAACTTAAGAGAAACGTGCAAGGAACTTTCTTTGGAGGGAAAAACATGTGGGTAGTCTTCAGTGAGGGGAAACATAATAGAAATTATAGGCACTTGCTTCCTTGTTGCTGAGACTTTCAGTGGCAAGCATGCAAGTCGGCAAGCTAGGTTGTTCATATGTATCAATTTTACCTTTGTTCTGGAGTTGCGGATTAATATGCATCTTTCTAAAAAGAAAAGAAATAATAGTCTAAAATCAAATGCTGCAATTGTTGCAGAAAAAACATGAAAACAACTTTTACGGGGCCACTCATTAGAAATCTAAAAGTGAAAAAATAACATGCTACAACAAATAATGTCAACTCTCCCTAATCACAATACTTGATTCAAAATTACAAGATCTTGGGCATTTAAGTACATATCAAACTGGTTTTGTTGACTATTATATTGATCACTTGTTAACCCAGATTTTTGCTGATATAAACATGACAATTTAAATCTAGCACAGAGTTCAGAGACAGTCATTTCTCCCCCTTTTCCTTTCTAGAAATCAAGCAATGGAATTATGATGTAGGCTGCTCTGTTTCCATTTAGATGCATGGTGCTCTTTGATTTAACAAACTTATAAATACAAAAATCCTATTCTTTCATACACTTTGAAGAAAACGACTATGATAGGGATAATAACCGCTTGGAGCTAAATGTGAGAATAGCATTGCTCAAGAAAATAACAAATGAGAGAAGACAATTCCAGAGTAAGTACATGTCATCTTCAAACATGCATGAAGCAAAAAACGTCTTAGTGCATCCAAGTAAAATGTTGGAACATCCTGGATGCTAAACTAAGTAATCAACTATATAAGTGACTGTACTTTGTTAAAATAATTTGCCAAAAAAAACTATATAAGCCCGTTAAGGAATCCTTTCCCCCTTCCTAGCTCCCATGACCTAGGTGTCTAGGGGCGGCGCCCGATCTACCCTCTTCCTGGCGAGACCGTTGGTCCCTTCTCCTTTAGTTTGTCGCTCTGGGGATGAGAGGTGGTGAGGAACCAACGCTTCGGTTCGGGTGGTGGTAGGGTTAGGAATAAACTAATGCTTTGTTTTTGTTCGATGATGATGAGACGACCCCATCGTCGTCGACGTAGAATAAGGTCTTCCTGCCTCACTCTCGCTCTGGTGGTGCTTCTTCGTATCATCAAGAGGCATGCATAGGATAGTGTGTCCCTATATTTAGTTCTTCCATGTCTGCCTTTTTCATTTGCAGGTTTGTCTCGCTGATGCTATACTACGGAGCAGACAATGTGGCTATATGTCTTGGTCCTTCGGCTCTAGTTTCGATCGATGAAGGTTGGCTGGCCTTAGAGCAACTCTAGCAGACCCCGCAAAACGCCGGCCCGCAAAATGCGTATGCAGTTCGCGCAAAACAGCTTTTGTGGGCCGGCGCGGGCTGGTACAGATGCAGACCCCCCACACGGATCCGTAAAAAAGTATATTTGCAGAATATGCTTTTTTACGGGTCAGCTATGCGGGTTCTGCTCTTTGCGCCGCTGCATCCCCGCAAATCATCAGCCCGCAAATCTCAAATCCAACATAATTCAACAATAAAAAACAAATTGAATTATTCAAATCAAACATAAAACAATAATCATCCGCATTACAAATAATTATTCAAATCACCGTAGCAAACTAAAAATAATGCAGTACAAAACTTGTCATGAATACAAATACAAATGAGTACAAAAATTAGTCACTGTCCAGCCCTTTGCCAATGGTGCTCAATGAGATCTTCCTGAAGTTGAAAGTGTGTCTGAAGAAAAGCTCTAATGCGGTTTGGGTCTCTAGCTGGCTTGACACGGCTACCCACATTATCGTAAAAGAATTCTAAGTCCATTCCTCTCTCATCTTCAAGAATCATATTGTGCAGGATAACACATCAAATCATGATGTTCTTCAGGGTTTTCTTATCCCAAAAACGAACAAGACCTCGGACAATGGCAAACCTAGATTGCAAAACACCGAGCAGGGCCTGAGTGAAATACCGGCAATTTGCCTCGCAAGCTTCAACAATTTTCACAAAAAGGGATCGGCGCATTCGGTACCTTCTGTGGAAGAGGTGTGCAGGATATGTAGGATTCTTTGAAAAATAATCATGCATCAACATCTCGTTTCCAAGCTGGCGATTCCGCGGAATGCACAGACGCCCGACAGTAGATCCTCGCCTCCTCTTTCGGTACTCGTCTTCATGCTCCTTCACGGCAAGTGCCATGACCAATGTTTGCTGCCGAAAGTTCGCAAGCATGGTCTCCCCGAATCGGACGAATCGGATAGCAAGAACTTCTCGCACGGGGTCAACTCCATCTACACGCACGCCAGCGCGTCAATCTACTACACAGCTCGCGAAAATCATAAAAAGGGGACTAACCGGTGGTGCGCTCGGCGATGGTCGATCCCAGCGGCGGCGGCGACTGGGGGGCGGCACTTCTCGCCGGATCCGGAGGGTGTGGGGCGGCCCCGCGGAGCGATTCCGCCTGCAGATATGGGCAGAATCGCCGGCGGCGGGCGAGCGGAAGCAAGGGCGGGCGGCGGCGGAAGGAAGGGGGAAAAGAGCACGGGCTGAAATGTCCCTCCCGCCAACTGCTTCTCTGTGATGCAGGGCACCGCAGCCGCGAGGGGGAAACCCGCGTTTTCCTGGGTTGGGGCCAAAAATTTGCCGCGCCCCCTAAATTTTTTTGCGGGCCGGGGTGGGATGCGGGGCCTGGTCGGGCAGGCTTTCCGGCCCGCACCCGCATTTTGGCGGTTATTTTGCGGGTCGGGGGGGGGGGGGGGGGGGATGCGGGGTCTGCTAGAGTTGCTCTTAGCCTCGTCGGAGAACGTGTGAGATTTGTGTCCCCAGACTTCGTTTGGATAAACTTGGGATGTTCTATAAGCCCTCTCCTACTTTTCTTTCTTTCTTTGGAACAATGATTTGCTACTCTAGATTGCGGTCACTAACGTCTTTTCTTCATCTACAACTTCCCATCGTTGCTTCTACAAACTCCGGAGTTCAAACAAGTTTGTTCTGCTGAACCGCATGCCCAAAGCCGACAACGAGCTTTGCTCACAGCACATCATGGTAGATGAAGGAAGAGAAAGACTTAAACATCCCAACGACATGGATGTATTTTGTTCAAATTCCGTCTTTAAGTAGGACCCCGACATATTTTTCAAAAAAAAGACCCATCTCAACATACATGAGAAAAATAATCGGTTTTGCTAAATCTCATCTAGAAGATATTTAACAAAGTCACATCTAAGTCTTTGGCTGTAGGATCTAGATGCTTTAAATATCATGCTATTTTCTGATCTGGCGTTGTTTTTATCGCACGCCTCCTCATCATGTTTGATTGCCATCCGTTTTTCTTCTTTCTGCTAGCATGTGGCTGTCGCCATTTTCTTCACCACCCGGCCTTTGTCGTATTGTACTTCTTTGGGCTGTTGGGTTCTTCTGTATCTTTTTGTTTTGTGGGATGGAGGGGAGCTGTTGGGAATAAAATTTAGTTGAGAATACATGGATGTACCCATCTTGCTTTTTTTTTTTCTCTTTTTTTCTTCCATTTTTCATGTTTACTTTGTTTTTTTAACTTTTGTTAATGTTTCTCTGTTTATTTTCTAGTTTTAATCTGTAATTTTTTTAAATCTATGAACATTTTTTAAGTCATGAATACTTTTTGAATGAGTAAACATTGTTTTACATTTGTAAAAAAAAATCCTGGTTTTTAATATATCTTTATTTTTAAATTTTGAAAAACAAATTTGAAAATTTCCAGATTTTTTAAAATTCATGAACAATTTTCAAATACATACTTTTTCTTAGTAAGAATATATTAATGAATCTTTTGTGTCAGTCAGTGAAAAGAAATTGTGGTCAATTGCATGTCCATCGTTGACACGTAACTTGATCCGACCTAGTTACATACACACTTTCGACACACATTTCTCTCGACCCATGCTCACTCGCCTGCTTGCATGTCCACCCTCAACATGGAACTTGACCAACCCGGCAACATGTCTTAGTTGCAAGTCTACTCTCGATATGTAACTGGGCTCATCTTTCTTTTGTCCTAATTGTGAGTGCATCCTTCGATACGTGACCAAGTCTGACTCATTTTTTTCCCAATTGCAAGTCCATCGGCATGCAGCTAGGGGGGGGGGGGGTCCCAACCCTTTTGTCCCCGTTGCAAGTCCAAGCCTCACATGCAACTGGGACTACTTGTTTTTTGTCCTAATTACATGTCCACCCTTCGTTACGCAACTAGCCTTAACCAATTTTTGTCCCAGCTGCGAGTTCATCATCGACTCACAATTGGGCTCGGTGTTTTTGTATCGCGACTGGACCCGACTCTTTGTTTGCATTAGTTGCAAATCCACCCTCAACATGCAACTGGACCTGATTTTCCCCCTTAGTTGCAAGTCCGTCATCGACTCGTAACTAGGGACTGAATTTTTTGTTCGAGTTGCAAGTCAACCATCAACTTGCAGCCAGGCCTGTCCTTTTTTTATCGCAGTTGCAAGACAATCATCGACTCACAACTAGGCTCTTTATCATTTTTTAGTCGCAATTGCAACTCAACCAGTAACTCACAAGTGGGCTTGGCCCTTTTTTGTCCCAGTTTCAAGTCAACAAATGACTTGCAACTGGGTTTGACCTTTTTTTTTCCGATTTGGAAGTTCACCATTCACATGCAACCGGACCCTTGATCTTGTTTTTCCCTAGTTGCAATTACACCCTTCACTCACAACTAGTTTGACGTTCCTTTTGCATCACGACTGGGCCTGATTTTTTTCCATTAGTTGTCAGTCCACCCTCAACTTGTAACTGGGTCAGACTTTTTTTCCTACTCAGTAGCAAGTCCACCATCGTCTCGCAATTAGGGGCCGAGCTTTTTCTGTCCGAGTCCAAAGGAAACCATCGTCTCGCAATTGGGACCGCCCCTTTATTATTCAAGTTGCAAGACAACCATTGACTCACAACTGAGCTCCTAATATTTTTTTGTCGCAGTTGTAAGTCAACCAACGACTCACAACTGGGCCTGACCTTTTTCTCATCCTAATTGCAAGTCCACCATTGGTATGCAACTAAACCTTGATTGTTTTTCCCCTAGTTGCATGTCCACCCTTGACTCGCAACTGGGCCCGATGATTTTTTGACCAATTGCAAGTCTACCATCGACTCACAACTTGGCCAGACCCTTTTTTATCCTAGTTGTAAATCCACTATCGACTCACAACTAGGTTGACCATTTTTTTGTCCCAGTCGCAAGTCCGCTATTGACATGCAACGAAGCTCTTTGATATATTTGCCCCAGATTTGGTGGTGTCAATTTTTTCGAGAGTTCCTTGTTGACGCCTATTAGCGTCAAATTGACCAGTCTTTGCTGGTGGGCTGACAGTTTTATGGCCATTAACTTTCCTTACCCTTATTTCATCTTTTGTACATTGTATTCATATTTTTAGTGTGCGTTCTTCCTCCAATTTCCTAACTGCTTTGGGTGATAGTTTCAATTTTTTTATTTTGTTTATTTATTGTTGCATTCAGGTGTTGATTTTTTTGCACACATTTATCTAAAACAAAAATGCCTACCTGGGGAAGAATTCTAAAAGATAAATGCCTAACAAAAAAAGGAAGGTAAAACGTTGCTGTCAAATTTTGACTAAGTGATTGTTTTGCAAAATGAACACAAAATGCACATGATTACTGCTGAAAATATGTTCAATGTATATTACAAAAAAGAATCATCATACGTTTAAAAATGTTCACCTTGTTTCAGAAATTGTTCCCGCCATTATGAAAGAATGTTCACCGTATATATGTAAAATGTTCATAGTATATAAAAAATGTTCATTCTATATTCACAAAAATGTTCAACATATATTTAAAAAATCTTCATCATGTTTGAAAAAATATTCATGGTATATTTGATAGGATGTTCATGTATAAAAAAGTATATTTACATAAGAAAAAATAAAATGGAAAGAAAATAATAAAAAAGAAGGAAAAAGAATAAACTGAAAAGAAGAAAAGAACCAAAACAACAAGAAAAAAAAACCAAAAACAGCAAGGAGAAAACCAAAACTTTCGCGGGGCACTCCTTCAAGTCCCTCCTCTCCTCGGCGTCAGCGATGCATGCATGCTACTGATTTGCTACACATGATCACTTGCATGCACTGGTTAGATTCTGTGTTTTTTTTGAAAGGAGGCAAAAGACTTGCCTCATTCATTAATTAAGAGGGAAAAGAGAGTTTGAATTTTGTGTTACAACACACATCGTGCTACTACACCACTACAAAAGGCCTACTCTCGTGTGTAACGCCCCGATGTAACTTGCCATATTTGTAATCCAACTCTTGCCTTTTCCGGCTATGTGCTATGATATTTCCTCCGTGGTTGGGTTCTCTCCGTTTTGCATTGTGTTCATGTCATGCATTTCTTTTCTTGTCATCATGTGCATCGCATTCGCATACGTGTTCGTCTCATAAATCCGAGCATCTTTCCCGTTGTCCGTTTTGCAATCCGGCGTTCCTATGTCTCCCGGCGTCCCCGTTTACATCTCTTCTTGAGCGGGTATTAAACATTCTCGGAATGGACCGAGGCTTGACATGTGGCCTCGGTATAGCACCGGTAGACCGCCTGTCAAGTTTCGGGTAAATCGGAGTTCGTTTGGTACTCCAACGGTTAACCGGGTAACCGTGAAGGCCTCGTTTGGTGCGGCCCAACATCCCTCTCTAAGTGGCCCAAAACCCACCTAAGGTTGTTCCATTGTCTCGGTCGTTGGATCGTGAACGTGTGGGCGAAAACCACACTCCATTTGGAGCTCCCTAGCTCCTTCTAGCTATAAAAACGTCCTCCCCTCTAAATCTGAGAGAGCAACACCCCCCTAACCCTAATTTTTTTCCTCGAAATCCGTGCAATCAGCCGGCCGCCGCACTGTTCATCCGCGCCGCCGCACTGTTCCTCCGCGCCGCCGCCCGCGTCCAATCGGGACGTGCCACCTGTCCCGCCGCCGCCCGTACCGCGCAGGCCCGCCGGGGCCCGTGGCCGGCCCTCCCCGGCCCATCCGCCGCCGCCGCGGCCACCCGCGCCCGCCGTCTTCCCGTCCGCCGCCTGGACTCGCGCCCGAGCCCGCACCCCGCGGCCGCCGCCTCCGCCGCCGCCCGGCGACCGCCGCCCGCGCCGTCGCCGGCAACGCCGCCCCGCGCGACGCCGCGCTCGGCCCCGCGCCGCCGCGCCGCCCCCGCGCTCCGCCGGCGCCGGATCCGGCGAGATCCGGTCGCCCGGCCTCTCCTCCGCGTCCCCTGAGCCGAGCCGCCTCCTCCGGCGCCCTCCCGGCCAGATCCGCCGCTCCCTCCGGCGAACCTCGGCTTCCGCGCCCGGCTCGGTTGACTTTTACTTCTCCCCGAAAACTCTAAGTCATTTATTTTCATCATCATCATCGCATCTTCGACATGCCCTAACTTTGCATCCGTAGCTCCGTTTCGCGCGTATAATATGTCATTTTGTTCGCCTCGAAGAGTACATCATTTTGTTCCATTGCATCATTCTTATTTGAAGTCATCTTGATGCCCGAAATGCTGTTAGAAGAGGGCTAGTTGATGTTACTGGCTGGATCTTATCTGCACATGCACTTTTGTCATTTTTGCCAAGATTGATGTGTACCTCCTATGAGGTTGAGATATATATGTGTTTTGTAATATGCCATGTTACCTTTCCAGGGAATTTTGCTATGTATTTTTGTGATGCTTGAGGTGGCAAGAAATTGCATGCAAAGTAGGGATGATGATATTGCTGTTTTCAGAGACTTAGTGATTTCACTAAGTCCCTGACTTTTGTTATTATCATGCCATGTGTTCATGTTGTTTCCGAGATATCTATGCATAATTTGAGTATGATCAGTAAGGGAGTTTTGAACTTGAGTATTTGCTCTATCCATCCATGCCTTTGTTTGCAATTATGGAGTGCCATAGCTTGAGTCTATGGAGCTCTATTTTTGCTTCAAAATGTTGCTGGCAGATTGTTTACATGTTATTCGATTTTGCCAAGCTTGGTGTAGTTGATCCTTGCATGATATGATGTTATTCTTGCCATGTATTGTTACTATGCCATGACTTCTTGATGTATGTATGCTTAGTTAGTCATGAAATGCTCTGTAGTGAGTGCATCGAGCTCACGAACATGCCTAGTCGTTAACAGTTTTCTGCCATGTCCAGTTTTCTGCTAAGTCTGAAACCTGTAACGAAACTTGCTTATTAGACATGGGTGTAATCATATTTTATGGTCCTTTTTGGCTTATGGTCAGTAAGAGTCTTTTGTCAAGTGCTATGTGTAGATTCATGCCATGTCTTATTTTGCTATGTTCTGAACTTGTAGCATGTTGTTCCATTGCTCTGAACATGTCATCCCGATGATAGTTTCTGCTTGTTGATATTTTCTCTAAGTCTGAGAACTTGTTATCGTTTGCACTTTTGCCATGATGGTTTGGACCTGTTACGAGGGGATTGAGCCGTAGCTCAGTGTTCATCTTTTGTCGTGCATCTTGAGTATATTACTGTCATATGCTTTGTTGCCATGTTTGGGTGCAGTAGCTTAATTATTTATTGCTTGCTAAGTAGCATCATGCTGTTTATGACAGATACGTGTCATTCTTGTATTGCTTGCCATTTGCAAACCGTGCATCCGATTCCGGTGATCTTTATATCGATTTCAACCGAAATCAGCTCATCTATCCAGTGGCATACTTGGTTTGCCAAGGTTATGCCTTGTTCATCTTTGTCCTTCCGGAGCATGCATATGCATTGCATATCACCTCTCGCATATCATGCCATGTTTTGCATCATGTTGCTTGCGCATTGCATCGTGGTTGATATTGGTTCCTTTGCTTGTTATCTTGTCTTGGGTAGAGCCGGGAGACGAGTACGTGAACGAGGAACCTGTTGAGAACGCTTACGAGGACCAAGCTTTCGACAACTCTGAGAACCTTGCAGGCAAGATGACCATACCCTCGAAATCACTTCTATCTTTGCTTGCTAGATTGCTCGCTCTTTTGCTATGCCTATGCTGCGATACCTACCACTTGCTATATCATGCCTCCTATATTGCCATGTCAGCCCCTAACCATCCATGTCCTAGCAAACCGTTGTTTGGCTATGTTACCGCTTTTGCTCAGCCCCTCTTATAGCGTTGTTAGTTGCAGGTGAAGATGAAGTTTGTTCCTTGTTGGAACATGGACTTGTTGTTCCTTGTTGGAACATGTTTACTTGTTGGGATATCACAATACCTCTTATTTAATTAATGCATCTATATACTTGGTAAAGGGTGGAAGGCTCGGCCTTATGCCTGGTGTTTTGTTCCACTCTTGCCACCCTAGTTTCCGTCATACCGGTGTTATGTTTCCGGAGTTTGCGTTCCTTACACGGTTGGGTGATTTATGGGACCTCCTTGACAGTTCACTTTGAATGAGACTTTTCCAGCAAGGCCCAACATTGGTTTTACCATTTGCCACCTAGCCTTTTTCCCTTGGGTTCTGCAGACTCAAGGGTCATCTTTATTTTAACCCCCCCGGGCCAGTTCTCCTTCGATTGCTGGTCCAACTAGAGCCACTTGCGGTGCCGCCCTGAGGCAACTTGGGGTATCTTCGGTTGCCGTACGTAGTGTTCATCCGGATGTGCCCTGAGACCGAGATATGTGCAGCTCCTATCAGGATTTGTCGGCACAATCGGGCGGCTTTGCTGGACTTGTTTTATTGCTGTTGAAATGTCTTGTAGTCCGGGATTCCGAGATTGATCGGTTTTTTTCCTGGTAGAAGGAATATCCTTCGTTGACCGTGAGAGCTTATCATGGGCTAAGTTGGGACACCCCTGCAGGGTATTATCTTTCGAAAGCCGTGCCCGCGGTTATGAGGCAGATGGGAATTTGTTGATGTCCGGTTGTAGAAAACCCGAAGTTGACCTTAACTAAAACACATCAACCGCGTGTGTAACCGTGATGGTCTCTTCTCGGCGGGGTCCGGGAAGTGAACACGGTTGTTGGAGTTATGCCTGACGTAGGTTGTTCAGGATCACTTCTTGATCATTTCTAGCTTCTCGACCGTGCTTTGCCTTCTCGTCTCGCTCTCTTTTGCGCTGTAGTCAACATATGCTAGTCGCTTGCTGCAGCTCCACCTCACAAACCCCTTTCCCACCTTTAAGCTTAAATAGTCTTGATCTCGCGGGTGTGAGATTGCTGAGTCCCCGTGACTCACAGATATTATCACCTCAGTTGCAGGTACCAATGATGTCAGTGCTGATGACGCGACCGAGCTCACTTGGGAGTTCGATGAGGAACGTGGCCGTTACTATGTTTCTTTTCCAGATGATCAGTAGTGGAGCCCAGTTGGGTGATCCGGGGATCTGTTAGCATTTGGGGTAGTCTTCTTTCATTTTGGTACCGTAGTCGGACAATGAGTGTAATCTGTTTGATGGATGTTATTTATGTACTTGTGTGAAGTGGCGATTGTAAGCCAACTATGTATCTTTCCCCTTTATTTATTACATGGATTGTGTGAAGATTACCTCACTTGCGACATTGCTTTCAATGCGGTTATGCCTCTAAGTCGTGCCTCGACACGTGGGAGATATAGCCGCATCGAGGGCGTTACAAGTGTGGCATGATGGATCCCAAATTTTTTGCACCCGCGGTGACCCAAGTATGAGCCTCAATCTTGATGTTAGCTAGTAGAATCGTCGGCGGGGCACTCTTGAGTTGGAAGATACGGGCGTTTCTTTCATTCCAGATTGTCCAAGAGGTGAGCATGGAGAGGGTGGCCATGGCCTTCCTATTTGGTATGGTAGAGTCGGAGAGCCCGATCCACCACTCTTCGGTTGACCGTGCCAGGTGCCAAGCGGAAGTGTTGATGCTTTCGAGCTGGAGCCAATCTTTTATCATTTCCCAAAGTCTAGTAGTGTACCGGCATCTGAAGAGGAGGTGGTCGATGGATTCTTGCACACGCTTGCAAAGAGGACAAAGCCCGCAATTGGGCCACCCCCGGTTGGTCAAACGGTCGGCAGTCCAAACCCTATTTTGCATGGCCAACCATGCGAAAAATTTGACCTTGGGCGGGGCCCAGGCCTTCCACACTGCAAGCTCCATGGGGGAGCGGATGATGCCGAAAAATTGGGCCAAGTAGGCGGATTTGGCAGTGTATATCCCGCTCTTTGTGTGTTTCCACACGATGTCGTCTTCGGCGTGCGCCTCAAGATGGAAATCGCGGATGGTGGTCCAAAGCTCCATAAATTGTCGAAGATGTTCGAAAGTGAAGTTGGAAGTGACCTTGATCTTGCGAACCCAAGCATCATCCTGGAGGGCTTCCCGAAGTTTCCAAGTCTTCCGAGAGGAAGCGTCGTAGATAAGTGGTGCGATGTCTCTTGGCTTTTGTTCCCGCACCCAAGGGGAGTCCCAGAAGGGTGTGCGCGCACCGTTTCCAACAGTTATGGTCGTTGAAGCATAGAAGAGATTTTTGTCCATCTCGTCGCACGGGTTGCCGGTCCCAACCCATAGCTTGGTGGGCTCCTTCCACTCGAACCAAAGCCAACGCAAATGAAGAGCCCTTGCAAATTTCTCCGTGTTTAGCACCCCAAGACCTCCATATTCGACTGGCCGACATACGGATTCCCAATTAACTTTGCACTTCGCGCCGGTAGTCTTATCTGTTCCCGCCCAAAGGAAAGCTCTCTCAAGCTTGTTAACATTGTGGAGGATGCTCGGTGGAACGACCAGTGGGGTGATGAAGTAGATGGCTTGTGAGGATAGCACAGACTTGACAAGGGCAGCCCGACCAATGGCAGTGATATTTTGCCCGTCCCATGGAACAAGTTTGGAAGCGGCCTTGTCCACAAGGAATTGGAAATCCCGAACTTTTAGTCGCCAAACCGAGAGAGGTAGCCCCAGATATTTTATCGGGAAGGAAGCACGGGCAGCTGGGAAATTCTGGAGGATGTTGTCGAGTTGTAGGTGTCTACACCGAATCGGGACCACAGAGCTCTTCTGGAAGTTAGTGCATAGTCCCGTGACATCACCAAACGCACCAAGCAACACAGAGAGGTTGTCAATATCCTTCTTGATGGGTGCAACGAAGACGGCCGCGTCATCAGCGTAGAGGGATTTTCTCATGATGGTCCCACGACCACGGATTTTGTGAAGCAGTCTCTTCCTAGTTGCCAACTCGAGGATCTTTTGAAGGGGGTCAATGGCAATGACAAATAGCAGGGGTGAGAGAGGATCCCCCTGTCAGAAGCCGCTTCCGTGGGTAATGGGGTTGCCGGGGATGCCATTGAGGAGAACCCGCGAGGAGGAGGTGCATAGGAGGGCAGTGATCCAATTCCGAAAGGTGCTCGGGAACCCCCTCTGCTGGAGGATGTCAATGATATACTCCCATCTCACAGAGTCGAAAGCCTTTCTTATATCAAGCTTGAAGAGGAGGGACGGAGTTTTGCTCTTGTGGAGGCGACGCGCGAGATTGTTCACATACATGAAATTGTCATGGATACTCCTAGTCTTGATGAAAGCACTTTGCGCGTTGGAGACAAGCTTGTTCATGTGAGGCGCTAGCCGAATTGCTAAAATTTTGGCAACAATCTTCGCAATGGAGTGGATGAGGCTAATAGGCCGAAAGTCGGTGATCCCCTCAGCACCCTCCTTCTTAGGGATTAGTACAATGTTTGCAGAGTTGAGCCAGTGGAGGTTTGTCGTGTGTAGGTTGCCAAAAAGAGAGACTACCCTCATGATGTCCTCCTTGATAATGTTCCAACAACTCTTGAAGAACAATCCGGTGAAACCGTCTGGGCCGGGTGCTTTATCGCTTGGCATTTGCTTAATGGCCTCGTGCACCTCCTCCGTGGTGATGGGGTCCGCGAGGGAGTCCAAGTTGTGTACCTCTAAGCCAAGCTCTTCCCAATTGAAGTCGCGCACCCGCGGGCGCCCCTTTCCCATGGCCTCGGTGAAGTGGTCATGGACAACCTTCTCTTTGGCATCATGGTCGGTGATCCATCCCTGATTATGCTTAAGCCTGTGGATGAAATTTTTGCGGCGTCTCCCATTGATCCTCCGGTGAAATTTTTTGGTGTTTTCATCACCCTCCTTGATGTTGGCCAATCTCGCGCACTGCTTCTTACGAGCCCTCTCCATGACCGCTAAGCTGATGACTCGTCTTTTGAGCCGCTTGCGGAGGTCCCCTTCCTCCACCGAGAGTTGCAGGTTTTCCTGGGCCATGTCAAGGTGCAAAATCACCAAGAGGGCGGCGTGGAGATGGACCTTCGCTTTGGAGAACAACGCCCTACTCCACTCGAAAAGGCGGGCACCGGTCTTCTTGAGCTTGTAGTGTAGGATTTGATACGGCTCGGTATGGTCTATGTGCTCATTCCATGCCTTGAGGACGACCTCCTTGAACCCTGGAAGAGAAACCCAAAAATTCTCGAACTTGAAGCTTCGCGGTCTCCGAGGTCCCCTAACCTCGGCGAGTAGGAGGGGGCAGTGATCAGAGAGCGAGGACGAGAGTGCATGAAGGATGTGGCTGCCAAACTGATCGTCCCACTCCGCGTCGCAAAAGAACGAGTCGAGCTTGCAAAGGGTCGGGTTTTCCCTCTCGTTTGACCATGTGAAACGTCTATTCTGGAGGTGGATCTCCATCAAGCCACAACTTTGGAGCGTTGCACGAAAATGGTTAAGACGCCTAGTGTCGATGTTTCTCTTGTTTTTGTCACGCGCTCTGTAAATTTGGTTGAAATCTCCCAGACAAAGCCAAAGGGTACCAGTGGGAGGCCTCTGAGTGATGAGCTCGGCGAAGAATGCGTCCTTGAGAGCGCGGGAGGACGGGCCGTACACAGTTGTGATCTTGTAATGCACATTGGACGCTTTAATTAGAACCATGGCAGAGAGGCAATGCGGAGTGGTGCTGATGCCAGTGACGTGGAGGAGCTGGTCATCCCAGAGCATGAGTATACCACCCCTAGTTCCGATCGCCGGCCTCTGAGCAAAACTGCTTAGTCTACCTCCTCCAAGGAACCTAGCTGTGAATGGATCAATGTTGTCGAGCTTCGTTTCTTGAATGCACACGATTTGACATGAAGAGGTGGTAATTGTTTCATTGACAGTAGCACGTCGCTTGGGGCAGTTGAGACCTCTTACGTTCCAGCACAAAACATTTATAGGTTGTACTATCATTGGAGACTAGATTTTAACACAGTGCAGCAGCAACAACAACATTAGGCAGCTTGGACCGCACTGGCCTCGTGATCCAGAGCGTCCTTGCCTCCATGGGTGATTAGTGCATCTTCAACGGCGTTTGCGTTTGGGTCATCGAGCTTGAAAAGCGCGCGCATCGCCGCCAGCACCTCGGCCGGAACCTGGTCTTTGAACTTTGCAGCAAACTTGTCCAACGCCGCCTCGGTGATGTCTTCGCCGTCTTCAATGATGCCAATGCTGCGGCAAACCATCGCACCGGCCGCCTTCTCGACAGCAACCGTCGGCTTAAGAGCACGGGCACCAGCCCTAAGTCTGGCGCTGGTTCGCCTTAGTGATAGTCCGCCCGTACTGCATACAGCGACCCCAGCCAGCGTCTTGCGCCGCGTGGCAGGCGGGGGCGGCGGGGATGAGGCTGGCGCTGGGAGCAGAGCCTCCTTTCCTGGAAGGAAGAGGTCCTCAAAGCCACGGGGCAGCTCTTCCGCTCCAGGAGCTACTTGCATGTTCATGGCTCGTCTCGGAGGAGGTGGGGTGCGCTGCAGCTCTCTGCTGTGGTTGTGCGTCGGCGTGGGGGAGGCCTCGAAGCCTGGCGGCCTCGCCGGCGAGAGCGAGATGAGCCTGGTCGTTGGGGAGCAGGGGTGGCTGAGGGTCGGGCTGGCCATGGGGCCGATGTCCCTCTGCACAGGCGTGCCAACAAGCAGTGCAGACGGAGGGCCAACCATCAGTGCTGACGGAGCGGGCGTTTGCCTGGGCGGTGCAGCAACACTGGAGCGCGGCACTTCACGAGTCTCAGCGGGTTGATCTCGAAATTGACGGATGACCCTGATGTCGGCGACGCACGCACCAATCGATGATGCAATGGCCTCGGCAACAACCTGACAAGAGGCATCAGACTGCTTCCCAGCCAGCCAGACGACCGCGGCGTCGCCCTCGTGGTGTTGCACCTCTGCAGCAGAAGGACAGGTGGCATGGGCGGCGTCACCAAGCCGAGGCCAAGCTGGTGAACGGAGCGGCTGGAGCGGTTGGGCTTGCGGAGGGGCGGGCCAACCACGAGCAGCAGGCCGGGGAGCCATAGGAGGCGCAGCAGGAGGCCGGGGAGCCATAGGAGGCGCAGCAGGAGACCGAAGCAGGGGCTCCAGGGAGCTGAGCGGGCGCCAAGGATTGGTGCATCCGCGAGCGCGGTGGCCGGGCCGGAGGCAGCGGGAGCATCTGAAAGGGCCCCGGCAAACCGCCGCACGGTGACCCGGAAGGAGGCAGCGAGAGCATCTTCCATGGAGCCAGGCAGGGAGAGAGCGTCGAGGGGAGGCCGGAGCAGGAGGATGCAGAGGGCGCGGGCCACGCCGGGAGGACACAAGCTGCCATCCCTCGCCGGCAACATCTGCTGAAGCACTGCTGCAGGCCGCATTGGAGGCGGCGGTGGAGGAGGATGCAGCGCCATGGATGCGAGGCGAAGGGATGACGATGACGGATGCGACCCTCGGCTGGGCGCCCTGGAGCTCGGGTGGCGTCTCCGGCACCATCCCACTAGTGCCTGCAGCGGGATCTGGCCTTGTGTCGACGGGAGCTGGTCCGGCGAGCTGGATCTAGGCGCATCTCGCGCAGGCGGCGACGACCCACCAGCGGGGACCACCTGCGGGGTGAAGCCCAGGGGTAGGCAAGCCGGCGGGGGCGGCAGCAGGAGAGGGCGCCAGGGGCGGCGTCGGGCGCGGCCGCGGCGGCGGGCGCCGGGAGTGGGTCGCGTGGGGCCTGGGTTGGGAGCGGGTCGCGAGCCATGTTGCCTGACAATTTTAGATTCTGTGTTGTAGCCACCTGCATGTGATCGAGAATCAATCCAACCTCAACAAAGAAAACAAGTGACAAAGAAACAAGTGTTGAGGCCACAAACACGTTAAGTGAACTTAGATGTGAAATAGTAATGTCATATATAGATAAATGCTAGACGCGCCCAAAAAAATATTATTGCTTAATCTCACTACTTGTATTTACTTTAAGACGCACACATATCATTGCACCACACATGTCATCTCATCAAGGCCCACCACAACATGCATGAAAAAAGGTTTCCTATCATATTATGCTACTTAAATGTAGTAAATATTTTTCTAACTATACAATAATCAAATAAAGTATACAAATAGGTAGTTCGACTTTTAGTTCACATATTCGTAATCCAAATATTCACACTCCGTTTCAAAATAATTGAAGTCTTAGGTTTGTCCTAAATCAAACTTGTTTTAGTTTGACCAAATTTGTAAAAAACCATACCAATA
This sequence comes from Aegilops umbellulata, assembly GCA_032464435.1. Taxonomy (NCBI): domain Eukaryota; kingdom Viridiplantae; phylum Streptophyta; class Magnoliopsida; order Poales; family Poaceae; genus Aegilops; species Aegilops umbellulata. The sequence continues at coordinate 38,587,332 of CP136055.1, read as the reverse complement.
TACACCACACAAAATTAGCTTCATTGGATTCATCATGACATATATCTTCATACTCTATATATTTGATGTGTACATTTTTTTATAAAGTTTGTTAAACTTAGAGTAGTTCGCTTTAGGACAAAATTTTAACTTCAAATATTTTAGAAAGGAGAAAGTACAATAAAATTTCATCGAAATATAGTGCAACCAATTTTCACAGCAGCGCGCGGAGTACTTTGGCCCTATGTTTGAGTAGCAACATACACATGCGTCAATTTGTGCAATTTGACGCGAGTCGGCTGGTGCAATCATGCTCTCTTCCTAATCGCGGCAAGTAGCGAGCCATACGACATGTAGCATCCGAGGGGCTAAGGTTAAGGTTGACGCCCATGCGTACAGATCACCTTTGCCTTTTTGCCATGCTTCATGGCATCAAATCGTGTAGATCGTAAAACCTGGAACTTCAGCACGGCACCGAAGCTATAGCCGTGGCATTAGCTGTCCTAGTAGTTTACACGTGGCATTGCTTCATTTTCACACGTGTAAACGGCATTGGCATAGAGAAGCATGTAAGCCTGTAGCTAGGCGCTAGCTGCGTATACTCTAGGAGAAGGATAATATTTATTTATGTTGACATAACAGATACGTATACGAGTTTGATGTGAACGGAATCGAACCCTGCTGTCTCCTGGATTAGAAGTACACTGAACATGAGCGGAAGGAGGAAACCAAAGGGATATCAAGATGAGGTAACCGCTTCGCATTTGGGCCCCATGCCGAGCATAGGAGATTGAAGCGATGCTCGTTTCCTTGAGGGTCAATGCTTTTCACTCTGTGTGTGCTTATTTTATAGTCACACGGACACGGTTTAAAAGGGATAACACACAGACACAAACGCCCTACGTGTAGCACGGTTTTTCAGAACATGGGCCAATGGAGCACTTTATTTTGAACTGCCCTAAAAAGGTGCTTAAAAGATTTGATTTTTTTTACATGAATACGCATGCATGTTGGCTAAATACCTGCGAAATTTCATTCAATAATACGTTTTATTACGTGCTGCGCAAAAAAGACAAAATTTCAGCCCCAAAACAACAAAACAAGCCCCCTAATTTTCATGTATTTGCTCGTGTAGGAGGCAGAACCATGACTTGGATTGGTTCGGGTCCTTCGGATGCTATGGAGCTAGCTACGATTGATTGTATGAACTGCTTCAGTTGAGTAATACATTATTTCGCTCGCAAAAAAGGCATGTATATTCCTGAAATTTTGGCCCCATATACTGCATTGCTATACGTTCATGCACACAAAAATTTGATATTTTTTTAGTCATAAAAATCTTGTTTTTTGAACTTCAAAATAAAGTGCTCCATTGCACCCATGCTCAGGTGTCAATTTTCGGCAACACATAGGCTATAATGTTCTCAAACTCAATGTTCTCCCGTCCCCGCGTGGCCTCCCCTCCCCGGCCCGGCAGGAATTAGATCCGTCCCCACCATACCCTTCCCACCCCTTTCTTCGTCATTGAACGACACTGCCGGGCTAAGCCCGCATGCAGAGGACGGCGACAGGACTTTCTCGTCTTGTGGGCAGTGGCTCGTGTTTGTTGATGCCGGCGATTGCTACTTGTAAACTACGTTGGGGTTTTCTCTGAAGAGGAGGATGAGGCAGTACAGTGGAGATAAGTATTTCCCTCAGTGGGAACCAAGGTTATCGAACCAATATGAGCACCGACTAAATTCCCGTGAACAACACCTGCACATACAAAAGCAAATACTTGCACCCAACGCGAGCAACATGGTTGTCAATCCCCTTGAAGTCGTTACTTGCAAGGATTAAATTTTGTAGTGTTAGATAGATAAATTGCAGAACAAAAGAAAAGGAAATAAATTGCATCGAAGTATTTTTAGTTTCCTCGAAGGCCATAGTTTTCTCTAGAGGCTTCTCTGTTGAAACAATAGCATATGGTGGGTAGGCAAACTACGGATGGACAATTTATAGAAAAGCGCATATTTATGACGTATTCATGTCAATGATCTTGTATATAAGCATCACGTCCGTGACAAGTAGACCGACTCCTGCCTGCATCTACTACTATTACTCCACCAATTGACCGCCATCCAGCATGCATCTATGGTATTAAGTTCATGACAAATATAGTAACACATTAAGGAAGATGACATGATGTAGACAAAGTAAATTCAAGCAATATGATTAAGCCCCGTCGTTTTCCCCTTAATAGCAACAATACAATACGTGCCTTGCTACCCCTTTTGTCCTTGGGTGAGGACACCGCAAGATTGAACTCATTACAAAGTAGCTTTCCCATTGAAGATAAATCAATCTAGTTGCCCAAACCAAACGAATAGATCGAAGAGAAGTACAAAACTATAATAATCATGCATAATAAGGTTCAGAAAAGACTCAATTACTTTTAGTGAATAATCTGACCATAAACCCACAATTCATGGATCCCAACAAACACACCGTAAAAGATTACATCGGATAGAACTCCAAGAAGATCAAGGAGAACATTGGATTGAAGATCAAAAAGAGAGAAGAAGCCATTTAGATACTAGTTGTAGGTCTGTGGTGAACTGCTCACGCCTCATCGGAAGGCAGCAAGGATGATGTAGAAGACTTACATGATCGATTCCTCCTCTGGTAGAGTACCGAAAAAGGCTTCCAGATGGGATGGCGGAAGAACAGAAGCTTGCAGTGACGGAAAAAGCGTTTCGAGTGGCTCTCTAGTATTTTGGGAATATTTGGGAATTTATAGAAGCAGAATTAGTATAAACAGAGTTGCATGGGGCCCACGAGGTCCGCGCCCTGTGAGCTCGCGGTTCACTCGTAGCTCTTCCGGTCCACAAAAAATCACTGTAAAATTTCATCGTGTTTGGACTTCCTTTGGCATTGATTTTCTGCAAAGCAAAAAACATGAACTGACATTGGGCGCTGGGTTAATAGGTTAATCTTCATAAATGATATAAAATAGCATATAAATGCATATAAAGCATCCAAGATAGATAATATAATAGCATGAAACAATAAAAAAAATATAGATACGTTGGATACGTATCAGCGATCGCCATGGCTATGGGAGCAACACAACAAACGAGCCTGGGGGCGCTACGATCTAGCTCGTGGCATCACTCGGCGTGTCATCTGTTGCGGTTCCTGGTGCACGATGGTGTTCCCGTGTCTGCCCTAGAGCGTGCAAGCTGGTCGCGGGCTACAGATGCTTTAGCATTTGTGGGGCTGAGTGAGTCCACTCTGCTAGGGGCAAATGACTCACTCTAGTCACAACTTTTTGAAAAGACATCCTACCCTAATGATGGGTTTGGTGCTATGGCATTATGATTAGAAGACTTTTTTGAGTGTGCTTACAATATACATATCACTCAGAATGAAACATAAAGTTGGTCGATGACCTCTTAAGCTAAACGAATAAAAGATGACATCATCACCATTTTTCTGCCAAGGATTTCTTGTTTTTGAGTCGTAAGCATGCCATACTATTAAGAGGATATACACCATGAATCGTGTGTGTGAATCATAAACAAGACAAGACAAATACCACCACAACCAAGTGAGAGAGAACCCCCTCCACCTTGTTATGAGTTGCTATATATTTTTAGCAAGAGTAAGAGGTGTTGGAGATATGCCCCAGAGGCAATCGTGTCTGATGATATTTCCTGTGTGTTTATGAATAAAGATACTCCTTGGACATTATCAATGGTGTGTATCAAAAAGTATGTGACTATTTTGTGGGACTATGCATTGTATGATGGCTGTCCTAAAAGGTCCCTAGCCGAAAGGGTTGTGTGGACGTGCAGCCGACTAGACTAGCATATGACATGGTGGATGGCTCGGTCTCACTAGCCATGGAGCATTGGATGCTAACCGGATAATACCGACTCGGAAGGATCTGGTGGGATACGACGTAGTCGAATCCAAGTAGAGATAAGGTCCGAGTCGGACAGACCCACCTATGAGACACAACGATATGTCATCTGTGAGTCTCTAGTACAACATACGTTCTATGTCCTAGGACCTGAGCTGGCGCATGCATTCGGGATGGTGACAGACCTATTTTGGGCCGACCAAACGCTACTCCAGGACTGGGTAGTTACAAAGGTAGGTTTTGGGCTTGTCCAAACCCATGCTACAAGACATGGTCGAGCAAAATGGGATTTGCCTCTCCAATCAGGAGAGATATACTCTGGGCCCCTTGTGTGATCTGACCAAGATAAGCATGGCCATGCGACAAGGATTATGAGATAATCCGATTTGTGGTCGGCATCACTGGAACAAGGATGACATACTCTCCTTGAGTGCGACAACATATATCGTGTGGCAAAGGGAATAGAAGTGTGACACGTTGTACAGGTTCACCAACCGTCTTCATAGTCTACTTGGTGGTTGGCATGCCTTGCTAGAGGCCGCTACCAACCGAGCTGGTCGGAGGTGATCCGGCCCGCGACCAAGTCGACTTGAACCTAAGGGGTCACACGCTTAAGGGAAGGAACCTGTGAGGCCCGATCCGACTCCACGAGTCAGATGTGATCCTACTCGGATTCAGATCTAGGCCGAAGAGTCTTTGGGCTTTAGGATCCGTGCGAGGCCCAAGTGTTGAGCCCGCGACGGATACCTATATATAGTGGGGCTGCGGCACACTCATTTGGTTGATCGCTTCGGCACTGTCACTAGGGCTTTGCATGTGTTGCAAGTAGCCACCTCCACTCGCCGCCGACTATGTGATCGGACCTAGAAGTCCGTTGCAAGGTGTTCCTCATTGTGACGCCCCCGATTCAATCGTACACTAATCATGCACGCAAATGTGTACGATCAAGATCAGGGACTCACGGGAAGATATCACAACACAACTCTACAAATAAAATAAGTCATACAAGCATCATAATACAAGCCAGGGGCCTCGAGGGCTCGAATACAAGTGCTCGATCATAGACGAGTCAGCGGAAGCAACAATATCTGAGTACAGACATAAGTTAAACAAGTTTGCCTTAAGAAGGCTAGCACAAACGGGGATACAGATCGAACAAGGCGCAGACCTCCTGCCTGGGATCCTCCTAACTACTCCTGGTCGTCGTTAGCGGGCTGCACGTAGTAGTAGGCACCTCCAGAGTAGTAGGAGTCATCATCGACGGTGGCGTTTGGATCCTGGGCTCCATCGTCTGGTCGCAACAATTGGGTAGAGAGATGGGGAAAAGGGGAAACAAAGCAACCGTGAGTACTCATCCAAAGTACTCGCAAGCAAGGAGCTACACTACATATGCATGGATATATGTGTAAGGGGCCATATCAGTGGACCGAACTGTAGAATGCCAGAATAAGAGGGGGATATCTAATCCTGTCGAAGACTACGCTTCTGGCAGCCTCCGTCTTGCAGCATATAGAAGAGAGTAGTCTGAAGTCCTCCAAGTAGCATCGTATAGCATAATCCTACCCGGCGATCCCCTCCTCGATGCCCTGTTAGGGAGCGATCACCGGGTTGTATCTGGCACTTGGAAGGGCGTGTTTTATTAAGTATCCGGTTCTAGTTGTCATAAGGTCAAGGTACAACTCCGGGTCGTCCTTTTACCGAGGGACATGGCTATTCGAATAGATTAACTTCCCTGCAGGGGTGCACCACATAACCCAACACGCTTGATCCCATTTGGCCGTACACACTTTCCTGGGTCATGCCCGGCCTCGGAAGATCAACACGTCGCAGCCCCACCTAGGCACAACAGAGAGGTCAGCACGCCGGTCTAAACCTAAGCGCGCAGGGGTCTGGGCCCATCGCCCTGAGCACACCTGCACGTTGGGAGGGCGGCCGGAAGCAGACCTAGCCTAGTGGCATTCCAGTCCAATCCGGCGCGCGCCGCTCCGTCGCTGACGTCAAGAAGTGCTTCGGCTGATACCACGACGCCGAGTGCCCATATCTTTCCCGCGTAGTTGGTTAGTGCGTATAGGCCAGTAGCCAGACTCAGATCAAATACCCAGATCTCGTTAAGCATGTTAAGTATCCGCGAACGCCGACAGGGCCAGGCCCACCTCTCACCCAGGTAGCCCCAAACTGTCCTGCCGCTCCGCCACAAAGACCCACACAGAGGGCCGTCGGGACAAAGGTCCTTTCAGCCCCCAATCCGTGAATCACTCGCGGGTACTCCTCGAGCCAACCCGACTTTGGTCACCACAGGTATCATGTTTAATGTATAGTATATACCCGTGATCAACTCTCGAGTGATCACGGCCCGATAGTATAGCACAGCAGACGGACAAGAATGTAGGGCCACTGATGGTAAACTAGAATCCTAAACTAAGCAGGTAGGATTGCAGGTAAAGGTATCAACAGTAGTAACAAGGACAGGCCATGCATCAGGATAGGAATAACGGAAAGCAGTAACATGCTACACTACTCTAATGCAAGCAGTATAGAGAAGAGTAGGCGATATCTGGTGATCAAGGGGGGGGGCTTGCCTGGTTGCTCTGGCAAGAGAGAGGGATCGTCAACTCCATAGTCGAACGGGGCAGCAGCAGCGTCGGTCTCGGCGTCTATCGAGAGAAGAGGGGGGAGAAACAATAAATATTTAAGCAAGCAGATGCATAGTGATGCATGACATGACAAGTAACGGCGTTAGAGGTGCCCTAACGCGGTATGAGGTGATACCGGTGAAGGGGGGGAAACATCCGGGGAGGTATCCCCGGGGTTCCGTGTTTTCGGACAGGTGAACCGGAGGGGGAAAGTTGCGAGTTCGATAGGTTAGGGATGTGTGGCGGACGAACGGGCTGCGTATCCGGATTCGTCACGTCGTTCTGAGCAACTTTCATGTACAAAGTTTTTTCATCTGAGTCACGGATTATTTTATATGATTTTCTGAAGTTTTATTCATTTTCTGAAATTATTATTAATTAGAAATTAATAGACAAAATGCTATGGGTACCCAGCCCTGTGTATACAGAATGTACACAGAGGCTGACATGTGGGCCAGGGGAACCCAGTTGACCAGTCAAAGTTTGACTGGTCAATAGGGGTGGGGCCCCCCTGTCATGCTCGGATTTACCTAACTATAGTTTAAATAGTTAATTAGCAGGTTAACTAAAGTTAGGTTAATTAAGCAGCTTAATTTAGTTAATTAACTAATTAATTAATTTTAATTATTATTACTATTATTTTTGTGCGTTTGTTTTCTAGGGCGGGTCCCACTGGTCAGCTGCCCGGAGGTCCTAACGGGCACGCGGGCAGGCGGCCTACGGGCGCAGGGGCGCTGCGGGCGCCCGATCCGGGCGAGGACCAAGCCAGAGCTACTGGGCGCCGGCGTGGCGCGAGCGGCGGACGCCGGAGGTGGTCGCGGGCACGGCGGAGCGAAGCAGCAGTGGGGTTGGGATGGCGGAGCCGCGGTGAGGCAGTGGTGGCGCAGTGTTGTGCACGCGCGCGGCGAAGGACACGTCCATGCGCGCGGCAGGTGAAGCGAGGTGGCGCGGCGAGGTCTTGGCGGGCGCGCGGGCGACGTGACCACGAGCAGCCAGCCGGCACGCGAAGGCCGGAGCAGAAAGTACGCAGCCACGGCGGCGGTTGGGGAAAGGGCGCGGGCGGCGGTGAGGGAGATGGTTAGGGGACGGGGGCGTCCAGAACCTGCGCGGGGGCGACGGAGCGCGACCGAGCGCGCGCGGCGCATGGCCGTGAGTCGGTGGAGCGCTGCTAGTGCATCTCAGGGGCGTGCGATGCTGGCAGAGCAGGTGGGAAAGGCGGGGGTGTTCCTCACCCTCGTTGTAGAGGTGCGGGCGTCGTGGCTCGAGGAGGAGGACGAGGAGGCGACGACGATGATGGGCGGCTCCAGCGAAGCGATGGCGTGACGAGGCAGTGACGGTGTGCGGAAGAGTCGTGGCGGCGCAGGGGTCCAGCGATGTGGTCCTCCCGGTGGCGTCAGGGGACAACGCCAGGCGGCTGCGGCCATGGGCGCGCAAGGGACGAGCGCGGGGGGGGGGGGGGGGAGGAGGCGTGCGGGGACGGGCCTCTCCCCGATCCATATGGGATCGAGAGGAGAGGAGGGAGAGGGAGTGGCGTCGTGGGGAGGGGAAGTGGGTGACGGGGTGGTTAGGGTTTCGGGGGAATGGATAAGGGGAGGGGGGTGGCCGGTTGGGCCTGCGCCCGAATGGGCCGGCCAACTGGGCCAATAGGCCGTGGGAGGGGGTTCCCTCATTTTGTTTTTTTTGTTAGTTTCTTTCTTTTATTTATTTTCCTTTTCTGTTTTTATTTATTTTAAAATACTTAGGGAGTTTATAAAATTTGTGTTTATTACACCCTATTGACTTATGTAAAATATGGCATCTCCCGAACACTTTTGTTTTAAATTTTGAAAAACTTTTATTGTTTGCTTTGATTTTGAAATTTGAGTTCGAACGGGATTGAATCATCGCGAGGTTTACAACAGTAAGAGTGGTGACGAGGCATCATTAGCAGAGGTTACTGTAGCTTGATTATCCGGGCGTCACAATTCTCCTCCACTACAAGAAATCTCGTCCGGAGATTTAGGAGGGGAGTAAGGGGGAAGAATAGGTTACGAAATTCTAACGATTCTTCTCGGTCTTGGTTGCTCTTCTCGAAGTGGTCAACCCATAGCGCTGATGTCTTCATTCCTATGCATCAATGCATCATGGTGAGGTTGTCGTCCTTTCTTCATGAACTCCATCGTACTTACGATAATGATTAGGGGTAACTACTGAAGAACGGACCTTCAAGGTCAACTACCTGGCAGATAACTGAGAGAATGTGGTAGAAGTAACTCTCAAATAGATACTTAAGAAATTATCGAGAGTAAGGTAAGAAGGTACCATGAGAAGTTTCAAACGGGTAGGCAATCGTTCGATGTCTGAAACAACACGCGAAAGGGGTCCAAAGCAACGAGATTGAATATTGCATCTGTTTCCAAAATAGATCACTAGGACGGTGGCCCGTGAATTACATACGAGGCCACGCGCGAGGAATAACCTTGGGAATAGGGGGTGTACAGGAGAGTCAGGTTTCGATCATGTGGAACTGTGGGTTATGGGCCCACCATGTGGTTAAAAGTAGGAAGGGCAATGACGTCTTGCATGATCATGTAAGGAAGGTATGTTAGAGGATAGCCTATCAATTATGTCGACAACAATATCAATACCAAGGGCGAGGGACGAAGAGAACCATTTTCCTGCTCGTTGAAACGAGGCGGACCTATAGGCAAAGTTCTCGTCCATCGGTGGTTACCGGGATGCTATCAATAATGGTAACAGGGTCTTACTGAAAGAGTTGTAAAACGAGGTGCTTACTAAGCAGGGAATTATCACTGCTCGGTTAAGTCAGATTACAAGAAAGCTTAAACAAGACAATGGAAAGGAAAATGTGATTATCAGGTTTAACCCGAACAATGGAAATGAAAATGTGTATACACACATATTTTGGGGGTATATCTTTCCCAAGGACAAGCGGAGCATGATATCCATGACAGGATAGAAAGTAGAAAGCCATTAAGGTAAGGGGAAGGGATTTCATGATATTACCCATACAACGGTGTTTGGATAATTGAGCAAGAAAATTTTTAGCATTGCGCTTCCAATGTTCTTATTGAAGATCAGAGTACCACAAACAAGCTTCGAGATAGCCTTGACATGGTCAACAGGTGAAGATCAGACTTTGGAAACAAAAAGGATCCATCAGGAACAACTTATAGAATAAGTCTTATAATTTCCTCACGGAAGCATGGATAACCTTGCAAAAAGGGAACTATAACAATAGGGCCTCCGGCCAGGAGTGCTAGGCACGACATCACTTTAACGGGTCACATAAAGACCATTGTTATAACTCTTGGAAATATGTTCCAACCATCATATCTGACCGAGATTCAGATCTGATTGGAGTCAGGATACCTTGGACTCAGGATGCCTGAGAAGAAAGATGCAACACAAATTGTCGAGATGACATTGTAAGATTCTCGGGAAATTAACTACGGAAGCGAGTTCCGAAACAAAAGCTCATCATTAAACCAATGAAGGGAGAAGGAGGTAGCTGATGAATTCAGCGACAATTCATCGAGACTTCCAAAAGATGGGTTTCCACAAGTATGTGAACAAGGAGATATCGTTAGTCAGATGAAATGATATAAGGGGATATGCTCGTGGAAAACATACCCAGTTTAAGCATTGGTTGATAGGTGCACCCGAAATATGGGTTGGGTTGCACGACCAACGTCGGAATGGTGATTCAATAATCAATAGTCTAAGAATGACGGCCGACCATTAACTTCAAAGCAATAGGATTGCTAGAAGGGCAGAATCCAAACAGCACCGCTCACTTGTTGGTACCCCGGTTGGAATCAACACAAGGACCCAAGAAAGAATGGTGATGGTGAGAAGTATCACCATACCAAGAATTCTTAAGCGGTGGTGAAATTCTCACAACATTGATGAGATAAGAGATGTTAATGTTCCAAGGTGAGGGAGAACAATTCCTGGATAGCAAGGAACTCAAGGTATAACACCAAACACGAACAAGTTTGTGTTGAACGAAAGGCAATAAAGTGGTCGATGATAACACAAATCGTCGAGGGCAAGGATGGTGTTTCTCATCATGAATTCAATAGATACCCTGGAAGAGCTCAGAGTGCTGATGATGATCATGACACATTTGTCAAGAGATTTCATGAAGAGGTAATCGATCGGTGATGATATGAAGTCAAAGGAATGATGAAGCAAAATGTTATTGTAACCATGGGTACGACACAACCTCAGAATCAAGTATTGTTGTTCAAGAAAATAATATATGACAAGGAAGATCGACGTAAGCTTAGCTCAGCGTCAAAAGTGTGTTCCGGGAAGAAAGGCCACATAACACTGTTAAGATTTAGCACGATAATGATATAGCCGATCAGGATAGGAACGACATGATCGGGTACAAACTCGTAAGTAAAGAATATCAGCAGGAGTTGTTGAACCGTAACGCGGACTCGGTTCAGTTATCGGGGTCTTCGAGTATTTGACCACTCGGAGCCCGTGAAAAATTGGAATCAGTGAGAATGTAGCACTTGATGAAGAACTCATAAGAAGTTATGCAGTTCCATTATAATCTCGAGATACCAGGGGGGTAATACTCGACGACAGATCAAAGTAGAGGTTGGACGGGTGCATTGATTTGCAGAGGACAAGTGGTTCAACTTGTCCGAGAAAAGGATCAAAGATGATCAATCATGGTCGGAACCACGGTCGCAAAGGACCAACATAGTTACAAGATGAACTTATAACAAGGGGACCATTATTTATACAAGATGCTTTCATGATAGATTCCACATCGGGTCCATGGGCAAGAACACAAAGTTCAAGGTCGACTCCCACTTCTCCAAAGCAGAACCTTACATTCACTTCTCGTTTTGAAAATGGCATTAGTGTTGAATATTTTACCTGGTGCAATACCAGATAAATATGCCCTGTGAAATCTTTCGGGTTTGCACAGATTAGGGAAGGCATTGGTTCAACCCATCGGGGCTTCTTAGGATCATATACCCCAAGCTTCAAGAGTAGATATCACCAGCCCAAAAACAGAGCATGGTTGGCCAAGTGGATGATACAATTTACCAAGGGCATTATGTACCAGGTAAAGAACTCACAAGAATTTTGGTTGTGAAGGACATTGTCGGATAATAACCCGGCAATGGATACGGCGGTCCACAACAGGGCTGATGTGATTATCGGTACTCAATCTAAGGAAGAAGGAATGCCAAGTCATCGGATTATGGAAACAACTGACTAATTCAAAGCTTAATGCTATGAAATTTTATTATTTCCAAATCAAGGGACCAGAAGCAATCGTGCTGATCGAAAATGAATAAGTTCGATAGACTTGGAAACACAAATGATCAAGGCATTGATTGGTCAAGATCCAGCTCATATCCAAATGACGTCTGAGCCGGAAGGATGAATCCTAGGATTCGACTGAGGAATGCGAGCATCCTCAACATATTGAATCAACGAACTTAAAATGATAAAGGCAAGGGTGGCCAATAAGATTACGAAACTTATGGGATTATCCATAATGCAAGCAAGCGAGAATTTCAAGAGCAATAGGCTGCTCGGGATTTTCGGAAGATCGAATGATATTTCGAAGTCTTCGGCGTAACACATGATCAACGGGGGATGAGCGGATACTCGATAAGCGCGAGAATTATCCGTAGGGGTATTCACGTGACAAAGTACAGCAAAGCAGTAAGCTCAAAGGATTCTCGAAACAACATAGAGTATTTCGGGACATCTTGTAATAACAAGATCAACGGGGAATGATTGTATGAATGGCAAGTGTATGCAGTTTTCATAGGGGTTGACGGTGGAAGGAAATCGCAAATGCGATGTCACAAAGACTCGAGAGAACATCGTAGAGTAACTTCGGAATCTTCTAATGCATCAGGCGATCATCTTAAGTGAGGGGCTCTTCGGGAGAAAGTATTATCGAGAACCTAAAGTTAGTTTTGTTTTTAGCAAATCATTTAACCCGAATAGAAGAGATGTCAGAGTCCCAGAGTATAGGTCAAGGAGTAAAAGATCCTACTACCACCCGATGGCGACGTGTGCCCGTAAGACACACAACCATGTTAGTAAAAGTTTGCAATGTCTAGACTCGACTTCGGCCAAGGAGTTGGAAGGGGGATTCCTACAGGCAGTCGGCTCTGATACCAACTTGTGACGCCCCCAATTCAATCGTACACTAATCATGCACGCAAATGTGTACGATCAAGATCAGGGACTCACGGGAAGATATCACAACACAACTCTACAAATAAAATAAGTCATACAAGCATCATAATACAAGCCAGGGGCCTCGAGGGCTCGAATACAAGTGCTCGATCATAGACGAGTCAGCGGAAGCAACAATATCTGAGTACAGACATAAGTTAAACAAGTTTGCCTTAAGAAGGCTATCACAAACGAGATACAGATAGAATGAGGCGCAGGCCTCCTGCCTGGGATCCTCCTAACTACTCCTGGTCGTCGTCAGCGGGCTGCACGTAGTAGTAGGCACCTCCAGAGTAGTAGGAGTCATCGTCAACGGTGGCGTTTGGATCCTGGGCTCCATCGTCTGGTCGCAGCAATTGGGTAGAGAGATGGGGAAAAGGAGAAACAAAGCAACCGTGAGTACTCATCCAAAGTACTCGCAAGCAAGGAGCTACACTACATATGCATGGATATATGTGTAAGGGGCCATATCAGTAACCGGGTCGTCCTTTTACCGAGGGCCATGGCTATTCGAATAGATTAACTTCCCTGCAGGGGTGCACCACATAACCCAACACGCTTGATCCCATTTGGCTGGACACACTTTCCTGGGTCATGCCCGGCCTCGGAAGATCAACACGTCGCATCCCCACCTAGGCACAACAGAGAGGTCAGCACGCCGGTCTAAACCTAAGCGCGCAGGGGTCTGGGCCCATCGCCCTGAGCACACCTGCACGTTGCGAGGGCGGCCGGAAGCAGACCTAGCCTAGTGGCGTTCTAGTCCAATCCGGCGCGCGCCGCTCCATCGCTGACGTCAAGAAGTGCTTCGGCTGATACCACGACGCCGAGTGCCCATATCTTTCCCGCATAGTTGGTTAGTGCGTATAGGCCAGTAGCCAGACTCAGATCAAATACCCAGATCTCGTTAAGCGTGTTAAGTATCCGCGAACGCCGACAGGGCCAGGCCCACCTCTCACCCAGGTAGCCCCGAACTGCCTTGCCGCTCCGCCACAAAGACCCACACAGAGGGCCGTCGGGACAAAGGTCCTTTCAGCCCCCAATCCGTGAATCACTCGCGGGTACTCCTCGAGCCAACCCGACTTTGGTCACCACATGTATCATGTTTAATGTATAGTATATACCCGTGATCAACTCCCGAGTGATCACGGCCCGATAGTATAGCACAACAGACGGACAAGAATGTAGGGCCACTGATGGTAAACTAGCATCCTAAACTAAGCAGGTAGAATTGCAGGTAAAGGTATCAACAGTAGTAACAAGGACAGGCTATGCATCAGGATAGGAATAATGGAAAGCAGTAACATGCTACACTACTCTAATGCAAGCAGTATAGAGAAGAGTAGGCGATATCTGGTGATCAAGGGGGGGGGGGCTTGCCTGGTTGCTCTGGCAAGAGAGAGGGACCGTCAACTCCGTAGTCGAACGGGGCAGCAGCAGCGTCGGTCTCGACGTCTATCGAGAGAAGAGGGGGGAGAAACAATAAATATTTAAGCAAGTAGATGCATAGTGATGCATGACATGACAAGTAACGGCGTTAGAGGCGCCCTAACGCGGTATGAGGTGATACCGGTGAAGGGAGGGAAACATCCGGGGAGGTATCCCCGGGGTTCCGTGTTTTCGGACAGGTGAACCGGAGGGGCAAAGTTGCGAGTTCGATAGGTTAGGGATGTGTGGCGGACGAACGGGCTGCTTATCCGGATTCGTCACGTCGTTCTGAGCAACTTTCATGTACAAAGTTTTTTCATCCGAGTCACGGATTATTTTATATGATTTTCTAAAGTTTTATTCATTTTCTGAAATTATTATTAATTAGAAATTAATAGACAAAATGCTATGGGTACCCAGCCCTGTGTACACAGAATGTACACAGAGGCTGACATGTGGGCCAGGGGAACCCAGTTGACCAGTCAAAGTTTGACTTGTCAATAGGGGTGGCCCCCGTGTCATTCTCGGATTTACCTAACTATAGTTTAAATAGTTAATTAGCAGGTTAACTAAAGTTAGGTTAATTAAGCGGCTTAATTTAGTTAATTAACTAATTAATTAATTTTAATTATTACTATTATTTTTGTGCGTTCGTTTTCTGGGGCGGGTCCAACTAGTCAGCTGCCCGGAGGTCCTAACGGGCGCGCGGGCAGGTGGCCTACGGGCGCAGGGGCGCTGCGGGCGCCCGACCCGGGCGAGGACCAAGCGGGAGCTACTGGGCGCCGGCGCGGAGTGAGCGGCGGACGCCGGAGGTGGTCGCGGGCACGGCGGAGCGAAGCAGCAGTGGGGTTGGGGTGGCGGAGCCGCGGTGAGGCAGTGGTGTCGCGGTGCTGTGCACGCGCGCGGCGAGGGACACGTCCATGCGCGCGGCAGGTGAAGCGAGGTGGCGCGGCGAGGTCTTGGCGGGCGCGCGGGCGACGTGGCCACGAGCGGCCAACCGGCATGCGAAGGCCGGAGCAGAAAGTACGCAGCCACGGCGGCGGTTGGGGAAAAGGTGCGGGCGGCGGTGAGGGAGATGGTTAGGGGACGGGGGCGTCCAGAACCTGCGCGGGGGCGACGGAGCGCGACCGGGCGGCGCGGCGCGTGGCCGTGAGTCGGTGGAGCACTGCGAGCGCATCTCAGGGGCGTGCGACGCTGGCAGAGCAGGTGGGAAAGGCGGGGGTGTTCCTCACCCTCGTTGTAGAGGTGCGGGCGTCGTGGCTCGAGGAGGAGGACGAGGAGGCGACGACGACGATGGGCGGTTCCAGGGAAGCGATGGCGTGACGAGGCAGTGATGGTGTGCGGCAGAGTCGTGGCGGCGCAGGGCTCCAGCGATGTGGTCCTCCCGGTGGCGTCAGGGGACAACGCCAGGCGGCTGCGGCCATGGGCGCGCAGGGGACGAGCGCGGGGGGGAGGAGGTGTGCAGGGACGGGCGACGGGGTCGGGCCTCTCCCCGATCCATATGGGATCGAGAGGAGAGGGGGGAGAGGGAGTGGCGTCGTGGGGAGGGGAAGTGGGTGACGGGGTGGTTAGGGTTTCGGGGGAATGGATAAGGGGAGGGGGGTGGCCGGTTGGGCCTGCGCCCGAATGGGCCGGCCAACTGGGCCAATAGGCCGTGGGAGGGGGTTCCCTCATTTTGTTTTTTGTTAGTTTCTTTCTTTTATTTATTTTCTTTTTCTGTTTTTATTTATTTTAAAATACTTAGGCAGTTTATAAAATTTGTGTTTATTACACCCTATTGACTTATGTAAAATATGGCATCTCCCGAACACTTTTGTTTTAAATTTTGAAAAACTTTTATTGTTTGCTTTGATTTTGAAATTTGAGTTCGAACGGGATTGAATCATCGCGAGGTTTACAACAGTAAGAGTGGTGACGAGGCATCATTAGCAGAGGTTACTATAGCTTGATTATCCGGGCGTCACACTCATGCACGCGCGGGTAACATTAGAGGTGGTGCACTTGTGTCGGCGTTTTGGGAATGGGGGTCCCCAGACTTGTCTGCCTACGGCCCACGGCGTGGTTCTGCGAGTGGGCCCGTATGGCCCATCTGCACCAACAAGCATTCAAGACCCTCGCGAGGGGCCAAGCCTCGCGAGGTGGACAACGCAAGACCTCCTTGGGAGCGGCCTCACCAGGGTGGCTCGCGAGGGGCGGAGAGTTCAAGGCATGGCAAACCTCGCGAGGTTCCAATGACGTGAGCCATGATGATTGAGACCAGGCGGGCGCCAACGCGCACAGTGTCCTTGTTTCCTCTTTGATGCTAAGAAGGCAAGCGCAGGCGCGGAGTACCGAGGCGTCAAGCAAAGGTTTCCATATTAGTGTAATGAGACCAAGACCAGCAGGACGGCAAGGCGGAGGTCACCATGGAGCCCAAGGCGGCGTCACCACCACAGCCTTTTGCAGGCGAAGACTGCTTTTGTCAGGATAAGCTGTACTAGCTGTCCCCTTTCAAATTGGCCGTTGTTGGCTCCCTTCCCTCTCAATATTTGGGGAGAGGAGGAGGGACTCTATAAATAGGACTAGCCACCACCGTAGGAGATAACTCATTCGGAGGCATCTCATCTCATCTTGAGTAATCCTCACCCACACAAGTTCACCAAGCACAAGAACACTTCGCCTCAGGAGGCTGTTCTTCCCCTTGTACTGTTCATTCTCAGCCCAAGAGGCAATCCACCACCACCACACTGGAGTAGGGTATTACACCACAACGGTGGCCCGAACCAGTATAAATGTTGTGTCCTTTGTGTTGCGAGTTCGTCGAGTTAGTCCTTGAGATCTTAGCGAGGTTAGGGCGTGGATCGGTAGGGGGAGATCTTCGTGCGCACCCCAGTGTTCGAACCTTGAGGGTTTTGCCGGAACCCTAGATCCGACATTTGGCGCGCCAGGTAGGGGTGCATCGAAGCTTTCCTTCTGTTGCTCCGCATCCTATTTCTTCATCATCTCCATGGCAGACGCTCGCCGAGCTCGCGCTGAGCGCCGGGCTGCCCTCGCCGCCCGCGTTGCTCAGACGGCTCCCGTCGGCGGGCCACCCAGTCTTTCTCCGTCACCTGCCGCCAACGCCGCCACCGACCCGGCAGGAAACGAGCAGCAAGCCTCCTCACTGCACCCCTTGATCATAAACCCACAATTCATCGGATCTTGACAAACACACCGCAAAAGAAGATTACATCGAATAGATCTCCAAGAAGATCGAGGAGAACTTTGTATTAAGATCCAAAGAGAGAGAAGAAGTCATCTAGCTAATAACTATGGACCCGAAGGTCTGAGGTAAACTACTCACACGTCATCGGAGAGGCTATGGTGTTGATGTAGAAGCCCTCCGTGATCAATGCCCCCTCCAGCGGAGCGCCGGAAAGACCCCCAAGATGGGCCTCACGGGTACAGAAGGTTGCAGTGGTGGAAATAGGGTTTTGGCTACGTATATGATGTTTCCAGGGTACATGGGTATATATAGGAGGAAGAAGTACGTCGGTGGAGCAACGAGGGGCCCACGAGGGTGGAGGGTGCGCCTGGGGGGGGGGGGGGTAGGCGCCCCCTGCCTCGTGCCTTCCTCATTGATTACTTTACGTAGACTCCAAGTCCTCTGGATCACGTTTGTTTCGAAAATCACGTTCCCGAAGGTTTCATTGCGTTTGGACTCCATTTGATATCATTTTCCTTCGAAACACTAAAATAGGCAAAAAACAGCAATTTGGGCTGGGCCTCCGGTTAATAGGTTAGTCCCAAAAATAATATAAAGTGTATAATAAAGCCCAATAAACATCTAAAACAGAATATAATATAGCATGGAACAATAAAAAATTATAGATACGTTGGAGACGTATCAAGCATCCCCAAGCTTTATTCCTGCTCGTCCTCGAGTAGGTAAATGATAAAAACAGAATTTTTGATGTGGAATGCTACTTGGCATAATTTTCAATGTAACCCTCTTAATTGTGGTATGAATATTCAGATCCGGAAGATTCAAGATAAAAGTTTAATATTTACATAAAAATAATAATACTTCAAGCATACTAACTAAGCAATTATGTCTTCTCAAAATAACATGGCCAAAGAAAGTTCATCCCTACAAAATCATATAGTTTGGTCATGCTCCATTTTCGTCACACAAGAATGCTCTCATCATGCACAACCCCGATGACAAGCCAAGCAATTGTTTCATACTTTAGTAATCTCAAACTTTTTCAACTTTCACGCAATACATGAGCGTGAGCCATGGATATAGCACTATGGGTGGAATAGAATATAATGATGGGGGTTATGTGGAGAAGACAAAAAAGGAGAAAGTCTCACATCAACGCGGCTAATCAACGGGCTATGGAGATGCCCATCAATTGATGTTAATGTGAGGAGTAGGGATTGCCATGCAACGGATGCACTAGAGCTATAAATATATGAATGCTCAGCAGAAGAAACTAAGTGGGTGTGCATCCAACTTGCTTGCTCACGAAGACCTAGGGAAATTGAGGAAGCCCATTGTTGGAATATACAAGCCAAGTTCTATAACAAAAAATTCCCACTAGTATATGAAAGTGACAAAACAAGAGACTATCTATCATAAAGATCATGGTGCTACTTTGAAGCACAAGTGTGGAAAAAGATAGTAGCATTTCCCCTTTTTATTTTATTTTTTTGGGCCTTTCTTTTTTTCTTTTGGCCTTTCTCTTTTTTTGGGACAATGCTCTATGAACGATGATCATCACACTTCTATTTATTTACAACTCAGTGATTACAACTCGATATTAGAACAAAGTATGACTCTATATGAATGCCTCCGGCGGTGTACCGGGATAGGCAATGAATCAAGAGTGACATGTATGAAATAATATGCATGGTGGATTTTCCACAAATACGATGTCAACTACATGATCATGCAAGGCAATATGACAATGATGAACGTGTCATGATAAATGGAATGGTGGAAAGTTGCATGGCAATATATTTCGGAATGGCTATGGAAATGCCATAATAGGTAGGTATGGTGGCTGTTTTGAGGAAGATATAAGAAGGTTTATGTGTGATAGAGCGTATCGTATCATGGGGTTTGGATGCACCGGCGAAGTTTGCACCAACTCTCAAGGTGAGAAAGGGCAATGCGCGGTACCGAAGAGGCTAGCAATGATGGAAGGTTGAGAGTGCGTATAATCCATGGACTCAACATTAGTCATAAAGAACTCACATACTTATTGCAAAAATCTACAAGTCATAAAAAACCAAGCACTACGCACATGCTCCTAGGGGGATAGATTGGTAGGAAAAGACCATCGCTCGTCCCCGACCGCCAGTCATAAGGAGGACAATCAAAGAACACCTCATGTTTCAAATTATTTACATACTGTTTACCATACGTGCATGCTACGGGATTTACAAACTTCAACACAAGTATTTCTCAAATTCACAACTACTCAACTAGCACAACTTTAATATCACTACCTCCATATCTCAAAACAATTATCAAGCATCAAACTTCTCTTAGTATTCAACACACTCATAAGAAAGTTTTTACTAATCTTGAATACCTAGCATATTAGGACTAATTTCACAATTAAAGCAAATTACCATGCTGTTCTATAGGACTCTCAAAATAATACTCCCTCCGTTCCAAAATAGATGACCCAACTTTGTACTAAAGTTAGTACAAAGTTGGGTCATCTATTTTGGAATGGATGGAGTATAAGTTAAGTATGAGAGAACAATAGTTTCTATAAAACAAATCCACCACCATGCTCTAAAAGATATAAGTGAAGCACTAGAGCAAAACTATATAGCTCAAAAGATATAAGTGAAGCACATAGAGTATTCTAATAAATTCTGAATCATGTGTGTCTCTCTCGAAAGGTGTGTCCAGCAAGGATGATTGTGGTAAAATAAAAAACAAAGACTCAAATCATACAAGATGCTCCAAGCAAAACACATATCATGTGGTGAATAAAAATATAGCTCCAAGTAAAGTTACCGATGGACGAAGACGAAAGAGGGGATGCCTTCCGGGGCATCCCAAAGCTTTGGCTTTTTGGTGTCCTTAGATTATCTTGGGGTGCCATTGGCATCCCCAAGCTTAGGATCTTGCCACTCCTTGTTCCATAATCCATCAAATCTTTACCCAAAACTTGAAAACTTCACAACACAAAACTCAACAGAAAATCTCATAAGCTCCGTTAGCGAAAGAAAACAAAACACCACTTCAAGGTACTGTAATGAACTCATTATTTATTTATATTGGTGTTAAAACTACTGTATTCCAACTTCTCTATGGTATATAAACTCTTTTACTAGCCATAGATTCATCAAAATAAGCAAACAACACACAAAAAATAGAATCTATCAAAAACAGAATAGTCTGTAGTAATCTGTAACTAACGCAAACTTCTGGAACTCAGAAAAATCTACCAAAATAGGACGACCTAGAAAATTTATTTATTGATCTACTGCAATTGCAATCAGTATATTATCACGTTCTGGTGATTTTTAACAATTGTTTTTGTGAACAGAAAGTTTCTGGAATTTTCAGCAAGATCAAATAACTATCATCCAAGAAGATCCTATAGGTTTAACTTGGCACAAACACTAATTAAAACATAAAAACAAATCTAACCAGAGGCTAGATCAAATATTTATTCCTAAACAGAAGCAAAAAGCAAAAAACTAAAATAAAATTGGGTTGCCTCCCAACAAGCGCTATCACTTAACGCCCCTAGCTAGGCACAGAAGCAAGGATAGATCTAGGTATTGCCATCTTTGGTAGGCAATCCATAAGTGGCTCTCATAATAGATTCATAAGGTAATTTAATCTTCTTTCTAGGGAAGTGTTCCATGCCTTTCCTTAACAGAAATTGGAATCTAATATTCCCTTCCTTCATATCAATGATTGCACCAATCGTTCTAAGGAAAGGTCTACCAAGAATAATAGGACATGAAGGATTGCAATCTATATCGAGAACAATAAAATCTATGGGCACGTAGTTCCTATTTGCAACAATAAGAACATCATTAATTATTCCCATAGGTTTCTTAATAGTGCAATCCGCAAGGTGCAAGTTTAAAGAGCAATCATCAAAATCACGAAAACCTAGCAAATCACACAAAGTTTTTGGAATCGTGGAAACACTAGCACCCAAATCACACAAAGCATAGCATTCATGATCTTTAATTTTAGTTTTAATTGTAGGTTCCCACTCATCATAAAGTTTTTTAGGGGTAGAAACTTCCAATCAAGTTTTTCTTCATAAGATTGCATCAAAGCATCAACGATATGTTTAGTAAAAGCTTTATTTTGACTATAAGCATGAGGAGAATTTAGCACGGATTGCAACAAGGAAATACAATCTATCAAAGAGCAATTATCATAATTAAATTCCTTAAAATCCAAAATAGTGGGTTCATTAATATCTAAAGTTTTGATCTCTTCAATCCCACTTTTAACAATTTTCGCATCAAGATCAAAAAACTCCAAATTTTTGGGACGCCTTCTAGGTAAAGGTGACTCATCTCTAGTCCCATCATTATCCAGATTCATATTGCAAAACAAAGATTTAATAGGAGACCCATCAATAACTTTTAGATCTTCATCTTTATTCTCATAAAAATTAGAAGAACACACTTTCACAAAGCAATCTTTCTTAGCACGCATCCTAGCGGTTCTTTCTTTGCACTCATCAATGGAAATTCTCATGGCTTTGAGAGACTCATTGATATCATGCTTAGGTGGAATAGATCTAAGTTTCAAAGAATCAACATCAAGAGAAATTCTATCAATGTTCCTAGCCAATTCATCAACCTTAAGCAATTTTTCTTCAAGCAAAGCATTGAAATTCTTTTGCGAATTCATAAACTCCTTAACACTAGTCTCAAATTCAGAGGGCATCTTATTTAAATTTCCATAAGAATTGTTGTAGGAATTACCATAATTATTAGAGGAATTACTAGGGAACGGCCTAGGATTAAAGTTTCCTCTATACGTGTTGTTACCAAAATTATTCCTACCAACAAAATTCACATCCATAGATTCATTACTATTCCCAATCAAAGTAGACAAAGGCATATCATTCGGATGAGAAGAAACACTTTTAGTAGCAAATAATTTCATAAGTTCATCCATCTTTCCACTCAAAACGTTAATATCTTCTATCGCATGCAGGGGGCAAAGGACACCGCAAGATTGAACCCAAAGCTAAGCACTTCTCCCATTGCAAGAAAAACCAATCTAGTTGGCCAAACCAAATCGAAGGTTCGAATAGACTAGCAAAGATATCAAATCACGCATATAAGAATTCACAGAAGATTCAAATAATATTCATAGATAGGCTGATCATAAATCCACAATTCATCGGATCTTGGCAAACACACAGCAAAAGAGTTTTACATCGAATAGACACTACTGGAATCAGGATCTTTGCCACCAGCCAGATCTTTGTCGTCCGCTAGCTGACGGCAAAGAACCTCTTTGCCATCAGGTTAAAGAAAACTGACGGCAAATAAGAAGCGGACGACAAAGAATATGTTTGCCATCAGCCATAACTTTGCCGTCCACTAGCGGACGACCTAGGCCGCCAACACCCCCACCCTCCGCCCGCATTTCACTCAACTAGTCCACCCAATCTCCATCGCCAGCTCCCCCTCCCCAAGATCCATAGCAGAACCCTCTCCGGCGCCGCCGTGCTCACCCCGGCTGTGTGCCCGCTCTTTGGCATCAAGCCTACCTCCATTGTCGTTCCCAACACGCGGCGGCCCGCGCCTCGCCGTCTTCGTTTCCTCGCCAGCCACCCTCGAGCATATCGATGCAGTAACCCTTGCCTCTCCTATGGTCTGGCCGGGTTTGCATTAAGAAGCATGTTAGTTACTGCTCTCCATCGCGGTGAGGCATATTTCCTCGCAATCCCCCTTTCTATTTCGTTCCGTATGTTCCCGAATTGGCTATAAAATAACGGAGAGCGTATATATGTTTATTATCTACCTTCCTTACTACATATAAGATGTATTTGTTCCAATAAGTTACTGCCTATTTACAGATCGCGGGCACCCGAGTCACACAAACTTAACAAATTAGGCGTACATTTTCTAAATTATTGCATGGCATGTTTAGAAAGCTTGATACCAAGTCGTTAGTTTTATGCTTATCCTCCTTTCCTGAGTTTCACATGTGTTCTCTGTAGATGCCGAGTAGCAGCGACAACACTCATGCTTCAAGCGATGTATCTTCATCTGATTCGGACAACCCTAGGTCTTCAGCAGATTGTCTTGAACGGGGTAGAGCTACAGCAATCACCCTTCGGGTCAGGACACGGAGGAACGCTCCATGGAAGCCCACACACCATCCTAAAGGTGTATATGAAGTAACCGAGATTGATTTAAAGTCTTGGGCTGCAACTAAACCAGATAAAGCACGCACGAGGTTCAGGAGTGTCTGTGGATTTGTTGGCAGGGCAAGGCTCAATGTTAATCTGCCGGGGTTTCGGAAGGCTGACACAGAAACACGGCGAAGGATAGTCCGGGAGATCATGGATCACTTCAACGTTCCAGAGCAGTGGAGAATGCAGGTGGAACACGCTGCGCTGAAGAATGCTAGGGATGCTTGGAGAAACTGGAAGCACGTGCTGTAGAAGAAGTACTTGAGTGAAGGAAAGGACCCAATCCCCGCATACCCCCAAATTACAAAGGCATACTAGGCAGAATTCAAAAGGGCCAGGGCAACTAAAGAGTTTGCTGAGAAGAGTTCCAGGTAGTCGGAACTTTAGAAGAAGAACATACACCCCCACTATATGGGTGTGGCAGGATACTACGACATGAAACTGATATGGGGCAAGGAGGACTAAGAAGCAGTAGCGGCGGGTGGGAATCCGGCCTTTAGTGAAACGAGGGGCCAAAGCACCAGAGATTACTTGCGGGCACATGCAAAGAGGCATGATGACGAAACTTATTACTTTGAAAACTCACGTGATGCCGAACTATATCAAGTGATGTTAGAGGCTTCCAAGATCCCTAGAAGGTTCTACAGGAACTCAGGGCCATGTGACATTCTGTCCGTTGCTCTGGAAACAAAAGAGCCCCCTGGCCGTGCAAGGGGTATAGGTGTTAATGTCCCGCACAAGAGGGC
Organism: Aegilops umbellulata; assembly: GCA_032464435.1. Taxonomy (NCBI): domain Eukaryota; kingdom Viridiplantae; phylum Streptophyta; class Magnoliopsida; order Poales; family Poaceae; genus Aegilops; species Aegilops umbellulata. Next base: position 38,563,031 of record CP136055.1, on the reverse strand, counting down.
TTTCACACTCAGCAAAGAAGAGAGACTCAGCATGAAAAAGCGAGGAGTGAGATGAAGCGGAATGCATTGTATGAAAGATTGAGGAAGGAGATTTATCCGACTGTTCAAAAGGATGTTGAGGAGTCAGTGATGATGCAGAAGACACTAACACTGACAGATAACCAACAGATGGGATGGGAGGCGGGCATGGAGGATGTTGCTTATTGCGCGACAACACTACACAAGAGTAGTTGTGCATCAGCTGACCCCAGCGACATTGAGACTTTAGCTTCTCGTGATGATGCTATATCTGATCTATCTGGAATGAAAGACAGACTGAAGGGCGTGCTTACACATTATGAAGGTACATTAAAATGTGCAACAGCTAGGGTTTACCCACCCTTCTTGAAAGATGGCCTCTTGTTGGACAATGTGCCATTGAAGCTGGGCTGTGTGAAGTGCTACGTGACTGAAGTAAAGCCTGGATTCAGTGAATTTGCCTTGAAGAATGTCCTAGGAGACTTTGATGAGCAAAGGACCTCGGGAGAAACACTGTTACATCACATCCAATGGCCACAAAAGTAAATAGAGTTCATCGATGGGATCCCTGAAGCCCCACCAAGAGCAACCACTGTCGCCCCTCAACCGGTGACGCTCTCCATGCCATAGTAGCTCTCCCAGGCTAATGCATCAACCTATGATCAGCCGGCCTGACTTTGTGGCGTACAGGCCATGTCATCCTCCGCCCCAAAGCAGCCAGTGGCAAGGCCTACAACTGTTGAAGACGCACCACCAGTTTAGATGCCGGCCGCTGAAGCAGCGGGGGGAGACCCGGCTGCAGCACATGCTCAGCAGACCAACCTGGTGGAACGGACTGCTAAGCCGTCTGATGCTTCGGAACCGCATACTAAGCAGTCTATAGGTCCAGAACCGACTGCTCATCAGTCCGTTGGTCCGCAATCGCGTGATCAACATACCAATGCGTCAGCACTTCCTGCTCAGCAAACCAACGCGTTGGCACGGCCTCCTCAGCACACTGATTGCAGCTTAAAGCTACGTCGGTATTTCCCCAAAGAGGAAGGGATGATGCAGCATAGCGACGGTAGGTATTTCCTTCAGTGATGAAACCAAGGTTATCAAACCAGTAGGAGAACCAAGCAACACAACGTAAACAGCCCCTGCACACAGATAACAAATCCTCGCAACCCGACGTGTTAAAGGGGTTGTCAATCCCTTTCAGGTAACAGTGCCTCAAGATAGGCAAACGAATGTCAGAAAATTTTTTAGTAGACTGATAGATCAAATGCAAAATAAAATAAATAAGAATAAAACGCAGCAAGGTATTTTTGTATTTTTAGTTTAATAGATCTGAAAATAAATGTAAAGGAAAAGTAGATCGCAAAGGCAAATATATGAGAAAGAGACCGGGGGCCGTAGGTTTCACTAGTGGCTTCTCTCGAGAAAATAGCAAACGGCGGGTGAACAAATTACTGTTGGGCAATTGATAGAACTTCAAATAATCATGATGATATCCATGCAATCATAGGCATCACGTCCAAGATTAGTAGACCGACTCCAGCATGCATCTAGTGTATTAAGTTCATGGAGAAACGGAGTAATGCAATAAGAACGATGGCATGATGTAGACAAGATCTATCTATGTAGATATTGACCCCATCGTTTTATCCTTAGTAGCAACGATACATACGTGTTGGTTCCCCTTCTGTCACTCGGATCAAGCACCGTAAGATCGAACCCACTACAAAGTACTTCTTCCCATTCCATGATAAATAGATCAAGTTGGCCAAACAAAACCCAAATATCGGAGAAGAAATACGAGGCTATAAGATATCATGCATAAAAGAGATCAAAGAAACTCAAATACTTTCATGGATATAAAAAGATATAACTGATCATAAACTCAAAGTTCATCAGATCCCAACAAACACACCGCAAAAAGAGTTACATCATATGGATCTCCAAGAGACCATTGTATTGAGAATTCAGCGAGAGAGAGGAAGCCATCTAGCTACTAACTACGGACCCGTAGGTCTACAAAGAACTACTCACGCATCATCGGAGAGGTACCAATGGAGGTGGTGAACCTCATCCGTGATGGTGTCTAGATCGGATCTGGTGGTTCTGGACTCTGCGGCGGCTGGAATTGATTTTCGTCGACTCCCCTAGGGTTTTGGGAATATTGGGGTATTTATAAAGCAAAGAGGCGGTCCCGGGGGCACCTGAGGTGGGCACAACCCACCAGGGCGCGCCTGGGCCTCCTGGCGTGCCCTGGTGGGTTGTGCTCTCCTCGAAGCACCCCCAGGCGTAGCCAGGCCCATTATATGTCTTCTGGTCCAAAAAATTCTCCGTGAAGTTTCGTTGCATTTGGACTCCATCTGATATTGATTTCCTGTAATGTGAAAAACATGCAGAAAACAACAACTGGTACTTGGCACTATGTCAATACGTTAGTACCAAAAAATGATATAAAATGTTTGTAAAACATCCAAGATTGTAAAACAGCATGGAACAATAAAAAAATTATAGATATGTTGGAGACGTATCACACACCGACAAGTTGGCACCACCTGCGCAGAAACCCGACATAGCTTCAACGCATGGTCAGCAGTCTGATGCCTCTGCTCCTACAGCCCAGTAGCCCGTCACAGCAGCACCGCCAGCTCAGCGGTCCGACATAGATAAACCATCTGCTAAGCAGCCCATCGAAGCTTCACCGTCTGCTTGGCAGTCTACCTTGCAGCCAACCAGACGTTCTGCCAGAAATGGTTCAAGTACCAAGAAGGAAGTGGCCAAAAAGGCTACACCCACGACCACGAGGAAGCGCGGCGGGAAAGTGAAGAGGAAAGAGATCGATTGCCTCTTACTTAAAGCACTCATCGCCCAAAACCAAATTAACAGCAGGTTGTTCGAATCGGGGAGTAATATTATTTCTGACGGCATGGATGATCAAGAAGTAGATTTGTTGCTTGCTAAAAGTAAAGCAGACGTACTTGAAGCACAAAATTACGTCCATGTCCAGCCATTTCTTGTTGGCGAATACTTTGATGAGTGCAGCTCCATTGGTCGCGAGTTACATGAATATTGCATGGATCAAATGTCAGCATGTCATCATGGTTTGCTAGTCCACTACAACAGAGATCATTTCTGACACGATGCTGGTTCCATCGATGTGAGTTTCGAGGACTTACATCTCTTCTTCAACTTCAATGTGCTCGATGCCACTCTTGTTAGATGCCTGATTTTGTAAGTACTTAACAAACTCTGATCAACTTCTCCATACAAGGTTGTAAATGATAAACAACTAACTGCATTTTATTCCTCTCAGGGATTGAATGCGCGGAGAAGAAAAAGGGAGAGCGTGTATTTCATAGATCCTGAATTAGCAAATGGCACAACAATACATGGTAAGGACCTACGGAACTGGGCCGTTAACACGGTCGTCCGTCTCTTCGAAAACACGTCCCATGCAGAATCATTTCTCTGGCCACATCATGAACGGTAAGTAAAGTAAACAACCACGCATACACTGATTGTCTTTCAGATTTCGACATAATTCGTAAGTTCATGGCTTTCTTAATATGTAGCGATCACTGGATATTGGTATTCATTGTTCCAAACAAGAACACAGTTTACTACATCGATTCTCTCAAAGAGTCAACAAATGCTCAGGATCTGACGCATCTTTAGCAATTCATGGATAGGTATTGAATTCTATGATGTTGAAATTAATTTGCATTCATATTTGGTTCAATAATTGATGTTGTCAAAATTCATCACCATTTGCAACGTGCTCGCATTGTGGAAAACTAAACCAGGGAACCTGTTCAAGAGGGAACTACCTCTGCAGCACGAGATCGTATCTCCGGTAACACACCGAAATCCGTTATTTTCGGAAAATTTATCCAACAATCTGCAAATACCTTTTCTTACGCTAGTCAAATGTTCAAGCTTCTAAATAAACCTCTTTCTATTTTGTCCAAATAAAAAATAATACATCTAACACCGGTTAGGTTGTTCCTAACAGGATAAATACATGACTAATTCTGTACAAAAAATTCAGTGCCCTCAGCAAGAAGCAGGGACCAACCTTTGTGGAAACTATGTTTGCACACACATGATCTCCATCTGCAAATCTGCTGATAGTTGTGACGATCCTCGCGAATTAGTACCAGTAAGTCTATCTTAATTAATATCTTCTACTCCACTCATATGGCACATTCTGATCTTAAAAATATTGCAGCTCATCTTACAACCGAGGACCCCTGAACCGCTCCCAGCTGGTGAATTTATCAGCAAGTTCTTCCTAGATCACTACATCAATCCCATTGGTGATAATGAAGATTTCAGTATGCCTTCTCCTGAAACATTGAGTAAGAGTTAGCCGGTAAACATATACGCATGGATCCCTTGTTTTCCATTTGATGAGGTCTTCGTATTTCTTACACTATGATTAATTATTTAATGCATATATGTGTGGACAAATCATTGGAATTTAGCTACCATATGTTCAATTGCAATTGTTGCGAAATCTGATGAATGTTCTTCCTGTGAACACTATTTGTTCAATTGAATATTATGGCGAATTTGCTTTTTGCGTGCCGATTCAAAATGGGATATTTTTGTTTATTTGTTCAATTGAATATGTGGCGAATTTGATTTTTGTGTGCTGATTCAAAATGTGATATTTTTGTTTATTTGTTCAATTGAATATTGTGGCGAATTTTCTTTTTGCATTCCGATTCAAAATGGCATATTTTTCTTTTAACCTGGCAATTGTTCCGCACACTGTTCAACTAAATGAGTGTGTGCGATCCACATCAGATCGCGAACGATTTGTAATGCTACTAACTGTGCGTAGGGTCTCCAGAACCGTTTGTGATATCCCGTTATCGCACACGAGAACTCGGAGTAAACCGTGCCCAGTGTAAAATACAATCCTAGTCGTAATTTTTTCAGGAAACGTGTGGTATCCCAAATGAAAAGCACACATCACTCTTGCGGTAACCGTCGGTGATACCAACAAATCACAAACGGTCTGCATCACTTGTGTTGTAGGGTGAAACCCCAGAGGGGGTCTTTTCACACTTGGAGGGGGAAAAGAGGAAGAACACTCAAGAACACAAGGCACAAATCACTCAAACAAACCCAAATATCACATCCACTAGAGTAGCATACATAAGATCCACAAGATTACAAGATCATCCAAGGAAACAAGCACAAAGGTAAAGTTCTCCCCACTCCTAGAGGAGGTGAGGTCTTGATGATGATCTACTCCCTTGGGAGGTCTTGTAATCCACAAGGATTGTTCCCAAGCGGGGTCTTGATCTCCAAGAGGACGGGATACAAGGGGCAAAGCTCACAATGTTTTATCTAATACTTTGCTAACCCTACAAATGAGCTAGGAGATGCCCTTATATAGTCTAGGGACGAAATAAGAGAGGAGGGGGGATACAAGGGCAAAGCCCCAAAGAGGCACGCAGGCTCTCGGTGTGGTGCGGGCACCCAGGTTAAAGAGACCGAGCACCCGCACCATCCAGGGACCCGGTGATGGAGGGGCCGGGCACCCGGGGATGCGCTGGAGGCCGGCTGGGGTGTGGCCGGGCACTCAGGGCTGCACCCAGCGGCTGGAGGGGCGAAGGCCAGGCACCCGGTTGGCCAAGGCCCGGGCTTCCAGGGGGTGCGGCTGGAGGCGGGCGGGGGCCCGGGCACCCGGGAGCCAAGTGGCCGGGCACCCGGACCAGGCTGGGCAGCGCCACGAAGGAGGTGGCGGGGCACCCGGTGTTGCAGGGGCCGGGCACCCGGGGTGTCCAGGAGGCTTGGCCATCTTGCTCCCTTCCTTCTTCTCGACCTCTTCTTCCTTCTCTTGATCCGTGGGTGCTTGGGCCTTGTTCCTTGCTTCCTCACAATGGTCTTGAATGTACCTAAGAACGCATAGTGTATCTCTTTGAGGTAGAATACCATTCTCATGTGAAACCGAACAAAACTCGGAGAAGAAAGAAGTGACCTTGTTCTTGATGTTGCGTGCACGTGCTCTGTTCATTGGCCCTCTTGGTGCTTGCGGTGGTGATGGAGTGTCGGTGCGGGTAGTCGAGGGATGCTCCGCATCATATCCCCTCCCTTGGGAGAGATCCGTCCACGGATCCTGCTCTTCATCACGATGGCACTTGGCCATGTCTTTGACGTTGGAGATGTCGCTTACGTTGTACTTGTCACGTGGGATGTCGACCTTGTATGCGTTGTTGTCGTAGCGTGCTAGAACCTTAAATGGTCCGTCGGCTCTCGGGAGTAGCTTGGACTTGCGTTCCTTGGGGAAGCGGTCTTTGCGGAGATGTATCCATACTTGATCACCCGGTTGGAACACCATCGAAGACTTGTTGATGTTGAGCTTGGAGGTGAGTCGGTGTACTTGGTGCTCGATCGTGGAACGGGTTTCTTCATGCATCTTCTTGAGGTAGGTGGCCCTTGCGCTAGCGTCCATGTTTGCTCGTTCTTGAAGCGGTAGAGGGAGAATGTCCAAAGGTGACAAAGGGTTGAAGCCGTAGACAACCTCGAAGGGGGACTTGCCGGTTGTAGAGTGTCTTGCGCGGTTGTAGGAGTACTCAGCGATGGGTAGGCACTCCTCCCACTTCTTGATGTTCTTCTTTATCAACACCCGTAGGAGAGTTGCAAGCATCCGGTTGGTGACTTCCGTTTGGCCATCGGTTTGAGGATGATACGCCGTGGAGAAGAGTAGCTTGATTCCGAGCTTGGCGCATAGCATCCTCCAAAAGTAGCTTAAGAACTTGGCGTATCGATCTGACACAATTGTCTTTGGCACTCCATGCAACCTCAAGATTTCCCTACAAAAGAGATTGGCAGCATGTGAAGCATCATCTATCTTATTGCATGGTATAAAATGAGCCATTTTAGAGAAACGATTGCTACCTCTTGAGCACTGCGTTGGTTTTCCCTTGAAGAGGAAAGGGTGATGCAGCAAAGTAGTGTAACTATTTCCCTTAGTTTTTGAGAACCAAGGTATCAATCCAGTAGGAGGCTACGCGCGAGTCCCTTGCACCTACACAAAACAAATAAATCCTCGCAACCAACGCGATAAGGGGTTGTCAATCCCTACACTGTCACTTACGAGAGTGAGATCTGGTAGATATGATAGGATAATATTTTTGGTATTTTTATGATAAAGATGCAAAGTAAAATAAAAGCAAAGTAAAAAAGCAAAGGAAAAAAGTAAGTGTTGGAAGATTAATATGATGGAAAATAGACCCGGGGGCCATAGGTTTCACTAGTGGCTTCTCTCAAGAGCATAAGTATTTTACAGTGGGTGAACAAATTACTGTTGAGCAATTGACAGAATTGAGCATAGTTATGAGAATATCTAGGTATGATCATGTATATAGGCATCACGTCCGAGACAAGTAGACCGACTCATGCCTGCATCTACTACTATACTCCACACATCGACCGCTATCCAGCATGCATCTAGAGTATTAAGTTCATAAGAACAGGAGTAACACCTTAGGCAAGATGACAAGATGTAGAGGGATAAATTCATGCAATATGATAAAAACCCCATCTTGTTATCCTCGATGGCAACAATACAATACGTGCCTTGCTGCCCCTACTGTCACTGGGAAAGGACACCGCAAGATTGAACCTAAAGCTAAGCACTTCTCCCATTGCAAGAAAGATCAATCTAGTAGGCCAAACCAAACTGATAATTCGAAGATACTTGCAAAGATAACCAATCATACATAAAAGAATTCAGAAGATTCAAATATTGTTCATAGATAAACTTGATCATAAACCCACAATTCATCGGTCTCAACAAACACACCGCAAAAGAAGATTACATCAAATAGATCTCCACGAGAGAGGGGGAGAACATTGTATTGAGATCCAAAAAGAGAGAAGAAGCCATCTAGCTAATAACTATGGACCCAAAGGTCTGAGGTAAACTACTCACACATCATCGAAGGGGCTATGGTGTTGATGTAGAAGCCCTCCGTGATCGATGCCCCCTTCGGCGGAGCTCCGGAACAGGCCCCAAGATGGGATCTCGTGGGTAAAGAAGGTTGCGGCGGTGGAATTAGGGTATTGGCTCCGTATCTGATCGTTTGGGGGTATGTAGGTATATATAGGAGGAAGAAGTACATCGGTGGAGCAACAGGGGGCCCACGAGGGTGGAGGGCGCGCCTGGGGGGGGGGGGGGTAGGCGCACCCCCTACCTCGTGGCCTCCTTGAAGCTTCCTTGACTTAGGCTCCAAGTCTCCTGGATCATGTTCGTTCCAAAAATCACGTTCCCGAAGGTTTCATTCCGTTTGGACTCCGTTTGATATTCTTTCTGTGCGAAACTCTGAAATAGGCAAAAAACAACAATTCTGGGCTGGGCCTCCGGTTAATAGGTTAGTCCCAAAAATAATATAAAAGTGAATAATAAAGCCCTATAATGTCCAAGACAGAAGATAATATAGCATGGAGGAATAAAAAATTATAGATACATTGGAGACGTATGAAGCATCCCCAAGCTTAATTCCTGCTCGTCCTCGAGTAGGTAAATGATAAAAACAGAATTTTTGATGCGGAGTGCTACTAGGCATAATTTCAATGTAATTCTTCTCATTGTGGCATGAATGTTCAGATTTGATATGATTCAAGGTAAAAGTTTAATATTGACATAAAAACAATAATATTTCAAGCATACTAACTAAGCAATTATGTCTTATCAAAATAACATAGCCAAAGCAAGTTATCCCTACAAAATCATATAGTTTGGCTATGATCCATCTTCCCCACACAAAGTTTTCATATCATGTACGACCCCGGTTTTAGCCAAGAAATTGGTTCATACTTAACGCGCTTCAGCCTTTTCAACTCTTACGCAATACATGGGCGCAAGCCATGGATATAGCACTATGGTGGAATAAGGTATAATGGTAGGGGTTATGTGGGAAGACAAAAAGGAGAAAGTCTCAGATCAACGAGGCTAATCAATGGGCTATGGAGATGCCCATCAATTGATGTTAATGCAAGGTGTAGGGATTGCCATGCAACAGATGCACTAGAGATATAAGTGTATGAAAGCTCAAAAAGAAACTAAGTGGGTGTGCATCCAACTTGCTTGCTCACGAAGACCTTGGGCATTTGAGGAAGCCCATCATTGGAATATACAAGCCAAGTTCTATAACGAAATTTCCCACTAGTATATGAAAGTGACAAAATGAGAGACTCTCTATTATGAAGATCATGGTGCTACTTTGAAGCACAAGTGTGGTAAAAGGATAGTAACATTGTCCCTTCTCTCTTTTTCTCTCATTTTTTTATTTGGGCCTTTTCTCTTTTTTTATGGCCTCTTTTTTTATTTAGTCCGGAGTCTCATCCTGTCTTGTGGGGGAATCATGGTCTCCATCATCCTTTCCTCACTTGGGACAATGCTCTAATAATGATGACCATCACATTTTTATTTTACTTACAACTCATGAATTACAACTGAATACTTAGAACAAAATATGACTCTATATGGATGCCTCCGACGGTGTACCGGGATATGCAATGAATCAAGAGCGCATGTACAAAAGAATTATGAACGGTGGCTTTGCCACAAATACAATGTCAACTACATGTGTCGGATGTGGGGTTCCGGCAAACCCTTAAGGTTCGAACACTGGGGTGCGCTAAAAGTCTTTCCCCCAATCGATTCTCGCTCTAGCTCTCTAAGATCTTGCGGACGAACTCGACGAACTCGCAACACAGAAAGACATGAGGTTTATACTGGTTCGGGCCACCGTTGTGGTGTAATACCCTACTCCAGTGTGGTGGTGGTGGATTGCCTCTTGCGCTGATGATGAACAGTACAAGGGAAGAACAACCTCCTGAGGTTGAGGTGTTCTTGTGCTTGTGTAGTTGAGGATGATCTGAACTAGTTCGAGATCAGTTTCCTCCTACTGTGGTGGATAGTCCTATTTATGGAGGCCCTGGTCCTCTTCCTAAATATCGAGCGGGAAGGGAGCCAACAATGGCGGGCAAATTTGAAGGGGGATAGCTAGTACAAGCTACCCTGACAAAAGTGGTCTTCACCTGCGAAAGGCTCTGGGGTGACGCCGTCTTGGGCTCCACGATGACCTCCGCCTTGTCGTCCTCCTAGTCTTGGTCTCGTTCCACCAATATGGCAACCTTTGCCTGATGCCTAGGTACTCTTCGCCTGCGCTGGCCTCCTTAGCACCAAAGAGGAAATAAGGATGCTGCACGTGCTGGCGCCCGCCTGGTGCCGTTCAACATGGCTCACGTTACGGGGGCCTCGTGAGGTTTGCCCCGCCTTGATATCTCTGCTCCTCATGAGCCTGCCCGGCTAGGCCACTCCAGAGAAGGTCTTGCGTCGTCCCCCTCGCGAGGCTTGGACCCTCGCGAGGGTCTTGGATGCCTTGTTGATGAAGATGGGCCGTACGACCTGCTGCTTAGCCACGCTGTGGGACGCAGGAAGGCAAGTCTGGGGACCCCCATTCCCAGAACGCCGACAGTAGCCCCCGGGCCCAAGGTGCGCTCGGGCTTGGCTTCGCGGCGAAGCCAAGGGTCAAGTTCGGAGCACCGCGGGCCCAAAAGCCTGCGGCCTCGGTTGACGCGTGGCGGTTGATTGGACGTGGGCGTCTCCGCTTCCCACGCTCCCTTGGCAACTGCACGACTTGACAAGTCCCCGCGACATGCAAGGAAAACCATCATTAGTTGCGATTGTGGGAGACGTCGGTTGGCCTTCTCTTGCTATAAATGGGGAGGGGGCGGAGCCACCGTTCCCCATCTCTTCCTTGCTTGCTCGCTCCTTCCTCCTTGCTCCACTGCTGACAACAATGGTGCCCATCAGAAGGTTTTCCGCCGAAGAGAAAGGAAAATCTCCCCGTGACGATCCGGGGCCACTTCCACCGAAGAAGAGGTTGATCCATCGCCGTGATGAAGCGGCGATGCAGGTGGTGACGAGGCCTTGGTGCGAGCGGCCTCCTCCGGGGTACCCGCTACCCTTGTACGCCCGAGCCGAGGGCTCGGAAGGTCGGCGCGACGAGCAGCGCCGCCCGCGCCGCGCCATGGCGATGCATGCCGTTGCCCCTGTGGTCCATGCCGCGGACTCCTCGCGCGAGTTGGTGCTGTGGGCACTGATGCCTCCAAGCTCCTGGATCCGCTTCCCGCGGTTCTTCTCCGACGTGATGCCACCGAGGGGGCCTCTCGAGCTCTGGCTGCAGCACGCCGGCTGCAGCGCTCCGGCGACCGGAGCGGAGATCGAAGCGGTCCCCACCAGCAAGATCTTCATGACTCGCGGCTGGGGCGAGATCGCGCGGGTCTGCCATGCGAGGGGAGCCCTCGCGATCCACTTCGAGTATGACGGCGCCTCCACGCTCTTCTTCAAGGTCTTCGACATCGAGGGCCGCCGCCTGGAGTGCTTCCCTAGAGAGGAGCGCCAGACCGACGCGCGCTCCGCCCGCAGCTACTCCAACAGCAGCAACCCTTGGGAGTCCAACAGCTCTCCTGAGCTTTACGAGACTCCGGAGACGAATGACAACAGCTATGTGCCCCCGAGCTCTCGGCGCGCTCGGAGCAGGGCTGCGGCGTCCGGCCGTCGCCGCCGCTGATCTGGATGGGGTTGGCGCCGGCCTCCCATGGCCTACTGTTGATGATGGTGTCTGCCACAGAAGGGTGTAGATAGGATTCCCCTTAGTATCAGCTTTCGTTTTCTGCGAAGAATCATGAATCACCCCGTGGGGGCATGTAAGGGTCTGTAATGTCTTTGGTGCTTATCTTCCTTGTTATGAAAAATTGGTGAGCGCATGTCCCGTTAAGGCTTGATCATCCCCTTTCTTTCCTTGCGATGGCTTGTTGCTCTATGCTGACAGGTCCCAGTCCCCAGGCAGGCTACAGCCATCGCTGGTATGCCAGGTCGCGTGCCGTGGTCAAGGTCAGGATGTGTGCGGCCCGAGGTCCAGTAAGATCCCCTGAGGCGCGATGCTCAGGAGGTCCCCCTTAGCGCTCAAGCAGCCATGGTAAGGCAATAAAGGAAAATAACTTGGCCGCAACGGGGCTGCAGCATGGCGTGAATGACCATTAGGCCCACATATTTAGCCGATCCTAGGGCGAAACTTATCTTGCCGACTTCATGGCGATTCCTGACGTTGCGCTAGGGCTGCGCGCCAACTCGCGCGGCATAGCCAGGTCGGCCCATACGAGTTCCCCTCCCCTCATGCTCTCCTAAGTGCTCTACGTCCTCAGGTCCCGGCCCTCGAGCAAGCTCAGCCGCCGCTGCTATGCCAGGTCGCGATGCCGTGGTCAAGGCCAGGGGGTGAGGGCTGGAGAGCCAGTGAGAGCTCCTGAGTCGCGATGCTCAGGAGCCCCCCTTTTAACGCGCAAGCGGCTTCCCATAAATGTTGCACTCCTAGGCTTCCGTGCCTAATAATGGCTATCTCCCACGTGCTGAGCGAATGCGAGAAGCCATGGCATTTTTACATTTGCCACCCTAGCCATGTGAGTAAACTATCTATTAAAGAGACGGGGATTCTTAGATCCAGATCACACCATCCTCCCACAGCGAGTATCCATCGGAGCGCGCCTGGGAAAATCCATTCCAACATGGCCGGCCATCGCGGCTCCTCTTCTCGCTCCTATAGCCCTAAGCCCGGCGATTGGAAGAAGTGTTCCGTCCCTCACAGCCAATTAGTAGAGTTACAGACCCAGAGATTTCTCTCTCCAGTGTATATGGTCCCCGTTCGAGCCGGGCTCGCTACCTACAATGGCGGGGAGCAAGCGGAGAGCTTCCCCAACCCATCCAGGGGGAGCGGGTATGCCTTGTCCCTTACTTATTAAGGGGACTTGGATTTCCAATCCATCTGTTCCTCTGATGGCTCCTGGAGTTCTACGGCCTCCAGTTGCATAACTTTACCCCCGCTTCCATATTACCCCAGCTGGCTACGTCGCCATTTGCGAGCTGTTTCTGGGCTGCGAAGCTCATTTCGAGGTATGGCAGAGGCTATTCTTCCTCGTGCCCCGTACACAGAAGGGGTCAATATATCAAGTGGGCGGAGACGAAATATGGCGCATCACCGGGACCGGATACCTGTCCGGTACCCCGAAGAAGACGTCCGAAGACTGGCCTTCGGAGTGGTTTTATATGGAGGACGTCCCCCTTCCAGATCCTATTCGGATGGGCCTTCCTGAGTTCGACAACGCCCCTTTGAAGAAACGCCGCAGCTGGTGCCCTCGGAGCCCCCAGGAGGAAGATAACGGAGAAGTCCTTTACCTGATGGGCCGGATAGAGATGCTGGCCAAATCAGGATTGACAATAACCGAGGTTATGTCCATATGTATAATGCGGGGGGTGGAGCCACTTCAATATCGGGGACAACCCATGTGGCACTTCAATGGAGAAGACGATGCCACCCGCTGCGGTCGTAAAGGTCCGGACTCCGTCGCTGCCCTAGCGAAGATACTATCCGATTTGTATAGAGGAGAAGAAGAGGAGTCGCCCATATTAAGCCACGGGATGGATTCTCCATGTACAACCCCCAAGCTGGGTGAGCTGCTGCTTTCCACTCCGGCCCTTTCCGCGTTCTTTGTCATAAGTATTTACATTGTTATTTCATAGCAGGAACGACAAAAAACTGTGGGGGGGGGGGCACAGCCCGTCTCCACAACCAGAGGACCCTGACCGGGCCCTTGACCCCGGACTCGAAGAACATCCGGAAATATTTGTGGAGCTCATCGACATAACGTTCTATCAGTTGAGCTGTGACGGTACCTTGGTGGCCATCATAGCCGATTATCCTAGACTTCTCCCCGCATCGCATGTAAGTAAAACCGGAGCCCTAAATTCCAAGAAGGATCCCTTTTTCTGCACTTCACCTACCGCACACATGTGGTGTTTTACAGGGAAGGCCCTCGGGACGCCATGTCGAACCCGCAGTGACTCGCCAACAAGGGGCACTAAAGCCGGGTAGGCTTAAAAGGAACGCGGTCACGACTGAGATGCCATCACAGAGGTACGAAAGAGAACCCCGCTCCGTGGTGGTCGTCTTTTAAAATATAATAACGCCCATGTTTCCTGGTAGGAAAAACGCTCGCCGAACTATATCCGGAGAGGTTGCTGGTCACGCCTTCACCAGTCGGGCTCCAGAGCCGGACATAGGGGCGGATGCTAACATGGGACCAACGCCGGATGTTCCTCCTAAAGAGGATGCGGATAGGCTATCCGCCACAAATTCAGAAGTGGAGAGCGCCATGAATCACAGGCGTCGTCGGGCCGTACTCCGTGACGCTTGTTTCTCCCAAGAGGCGTTCGATGCCTTCAACTCAGGAGACACGTACATCCGAGCTGCTCAAAATGGTCTTTCCAGAGCCACGGACCAGTATGTGAAAGATATACGGGTAAGGAAATCTAATAATTATGTATATCAGTAGCCCCTGAGACTTGAAGCAGTTGGCACAACGGATTTAAGGATCATTGTTTGCATAGGTTCTTACGGAGAAGAATACCCAGTTGTCTCTAGAGCTGGAGGAGTGCAAAGCCCAGCTTCAGGCCGCAGTTGCCGCGGTGAAGGAGTCCGAGAAGGCCCCATCTGGTAACACTTGTTTTCATTGCAGAGAATGTCATGTACCAGGTAGTATGCGGCATGCGTGCAAATCTAACAATAGATTATGTAGATGGTCCCGGAGTGAATCCGGATGAGCAACATGCTTTACAACAGCTAAAGGCTGGCGAGCGCGTGCTTACGCAAGTTAGGCGGGAGAAAAACTATCTCCAAGACGCCAATATCCAGCTGGGTGTGGAACTGAAAGATGTTCGAGCCCAACTTGCTGACTCCGTAAAGGAGAATAAGCGGCTTCTACGTGACATTTTCAGTCAGTGTTTGAACGAACTTTTAAAGAGTTTGGCGAAGAAGCCGGCTAACAGAGTTGTGTCTGTAAGTATGCTGACGGGTCGTCCCGCGGAGGAGATGCCCGGGTCTGCGGGTGATCTTCTGCAAGAGCTCTCACAACTGCACGCACAAGTTTGGCAGGTGATGGAGGGTATGGCCCAAGCCTTGTGGCCATCCACCTCCCCGCCAGGAGGCATGGGGGAGCTTATAGAGAAGCTCAAGGGAGCGCGGCGGCGCTTCCGATTATGGAAGATATCGGCCTGCCGACAAGGTGCAAGGAAAGCCTGGGGCATGGTGAAGACGCGATATACCAAGGCTGACCCGAACCACATGGCCGAGGTCGGACCTGTGGGGCCTGACGGGAAAGAGATCCCCGTTAGTTTGGTGTACGACCAAGTAGAATTAGCCGCGAAGTATTCCCAACAGGATTGTAGGTTAGACAGCTTGTTGGATGGTATAGAAGAAGAATTTAGTCAGTTTGAGTGATCGTGTACTTCAAGTGACATATATTGTCCCTAGCCGGATTGTAAATCATTTGTCATGGCGGACCTTTTCGCTTCGACCTCGGGACCCGACAGTCCAGAGTGTATCCAAATACCCGCTCAGTTATAATAAAACCGGGGTACGTGTGGAAACCAGGCGTAGGGGTCATAAGTGCTTGAACAGACAAGAACCCAACTAGCTATGTTATATTACATGGATAGTAAGAAACATCTTCCAGGGAGAATAGTTCCATTAAGGGTTCCTTTCCCTGGGTACGCATGCCCTAATGTGCATGTCCGAGCTGTGAAAAGAGATGCAAGATATAAACATTTGGGGGCATGTATTACAACAAATAAAGATTGTTTTTTGTTCACCGACCGAATATTCCCTTAAGAATGCTAGCTTTCGGCTTCACCCAGTCTGAGGTACACGTCCGGCTGACCCGGCAGTAACAATCGCAGACGTGCTCCCCTTATGCCCTAGCTGAATTAACGGGAACATAGGGCATAAACACAAGAGCCAGGCAACCCAGCTTGGCCAAAACTTAAGTCATATCGATGCATATAATGGAGAAAAAAGGTACATGTGGAAGAATAACACATGTGTGGGGCATAGAGCCCGGAAAATAGTTATATTAAGCTTCTATATTAGAAGCCCCTAGGTATAATGAGCGCGGCTAGCGCATCAAGATTGTGTAGTCAAGACACATTTGAGCCTTTTAAGGCCTTGAAGAAAAAGGGGAAGAAAGAAAGAAAAGACAGATAACATATATATATATAATTGACAGAGGTAAGGAGACAAACACCGAGTCCGGCGCTAGGCGTAGAACCTTCAGAGTCTGGCTGCGTTCCATGGGTTTGGCTCGAGTCGATTGTCCGATGCATCTCGCAGACGGCACACTCCACCAGTCAGAACTTGGTCAATAATGAAGGGACCTTCCAATTTGGTCTTGAGCTTGTTCTTTTTCTTCTTCGGTAGGCGTAGAACGAGTTCGCCAATGTTATAAGTTTTGGCCCGTACTTCTCTGCTTTGATACCTTCGAGCCTGCTGCTGATAGAATGCGGGACGGGATTTTTCCACGTCGCGCTCCTCCTCCAGGGCGTCCAAACTGTCCTGCCGATCAAGCTCGGCTTCTTTCTCTTCATACATGCGCACTCGAGGTGAGTCATGAATTATGTCGCAGGGCAGTACCGCCTCTGCGCCGTACACCATAAAGAATGGTGTGTATCCGGTAGTGCGATTTGGCGTGGTCCGCAGCCCCCATAGTACGGAGTCGAGCTCCTCTACCCAGTGCGTATCCGATTCCTTCAAGGATCGCACTAATCTGGGTTTAATGCCGCTCATGATAAGACCATTTGCTCGCTCGACTTGACCGTTAGTTTGCGGGTGATAGACAGAAGCTTAATCGAGCTTGATGCCCATGTTGCTGCACCAAAGTTTTACCTTGTCGGCTATAAAGTTCGAGCCGTTATTGGTGATGCTGCTGTGGGGGACGCCATAACGGTGTACAACCCCAGATATGAAGTCTATCACTGGTCCGGATTCGGCCATTTGGCTTCTATCCATTTGGTGAATTTATCCACCATGACCAATAAGTACTTTTTATTATGGCTTCCCCCTTTAAGGGGTCCGACCATATCAAGCCCCTAGACCGCAAAGGGCCAAGTAATGGGGATTGTTTGGAGAGGGTAGGCGGCATAGGGCTTTGGTTTGCAAAAAGCTGGCAACCGACGCAATGTTGAACGAGGTCTTGTGCGTCTGCTCGGGCTGTCGGCCAGTAGAAACCTGTACGGAAGGCCTTGCTTACAAGGGCCCGAGCTGCAGCGTGGTGGCCGCCAAGTCCAGCATGAATTTTTGCAAAAAGTTGCCGCCCTTCCTCTTCGGAGATGCACCTTTGAAGGACTCCGGTAGCGCTTTTCTTATAAAGCTCTCCCTCGTGGACCTTGTAGGCTTTAGACCGCCGCACAATGCAGTGCGCCTCGTTTGGGTCCTCGGGTAGTTCCTGCCTAGTTAGGTAGGCCAGGAATGGTTCTGTCCACGGGGCGATGACAACCATTATTACGTGGGCGGAAGGTGTTATTTCGGTGGCAGAGCCTCCGATTATGTCAGAGTGTTCGGTATCTGTTGTTGTGGTCGGGTCCGGACTATCGTTACCGGTCTCCCCTTCCCATACTACGGACGGTTTAAACAGCCTTTCCAAGAAGATATTAGGTGGGACAGGGTCGCGCTTAGTGCCGATGCGGGCGAGGATATCCGCCGCCTGCTTGTTTTCCCGGGCCACATGGTGGAATTCAAGCCCTTCGAACCGAGCTGGCATTTTGAGGACGGTGTTGCGATAAGCCGCCATTTTTGGATCCATGGCGTCGAAGTCTATCGGTGGGAAACGACACCTATGGGATCACAGGAATCCCTTTCTGTGGTTGCAGGGCACGGGGGTCGTGAGAAGAGCGGATCAAACAGGCAGTACACGATTCCTTTACCCAGGTTCGGGCCGCGAAGGTGCGTAACACCCTACTCCTGCTTTGGTGGATTATATCTGGTGTTCTTGAACTAGCTATGGGGCGTGAGGAGCTCCAAAAAGCCGAATCCTCTTCCTGGTCGCCCGGGGCCTCCTTTTATAGGGAAAGGGGCTACCACAGTGGCACACAGGAGGTGGAAAGGGTACAGTGATGCAAGGTTATCCCTCGCATTACATGACAAGGCGCATTTAATGCGCTTTGCTTAGGTGTCCTTGCTTTATCGGGGGCGGGGGAGAGCCCCGTCTCATCCGTCGCCGCTCTCTCCTGCGTCGACACGCGCCCTGGCCAGCGGTGCCAGCGATGCCATGTAGGCGAGCAGGCAGCTGAGGTGGCGCCATGGTAGGTCTCCACGAGGATCTGCATGCCGCCACGCAGGTGCCTGCCCAGCTGGTTGGGTCGGCAGCTGCATGCGAACGGTGGTGGAGGCGCGACTGGTGCGGGTCCGATGGTGGCCTCGCGGGTGTCCCCGGCAAGGGCCTTGCCACGGCCCCGGCAAGGGTCTTGCCGGGGTCCCGACAAGGGTCTTGTTGCGGCGCCTGTTGCCATCCCGGGCAAGGCTCTTGCCGGGGGCCTTGTGGTTTTCCTTGGCTGGGATCCCGCCAAGGACCATCATCTTCTAAAGTGTGCATCTGATCTTGAATGTCTTCACAAAGATCTGCATACTACCACGGGGATGCCTCCCGAATCCTTGCCCCATGGGGGCAGTGGACTCAAGGGTGACCCGCTCCGTGGGTGTGGGGCGAGGCTGCCACGGCAAGGGTCTTGCCAGGTTTGCTAAAACCGCCTCCCGGCAAGTATCTTGCCGGGGGGCCCGCTTTGCCCCCTTTGCTCTTTGTGGTCTTGGTCTTGGCGTTGTTCTGCTCCTCTTTGGCTTCGGCCTTACCTTGGTTCTACCTCCCTTGCCGGGCTCGGCGCGGCGGTGCCTGTGGCTCAGACTGCCCGTGCACAGTCATAGGGGTACAAAAATTGTACCCCCTCTTTTTGTACACCGACAGGAGCCCCCGGGCCTGGGCCACACATGAGCGCTACGCGTTGTTGGGCCAGGCCCAAGAACGGTGCGCGGGCAGGCAGGGCAGTTTTTACCGCGGTAGGTTTCTTCGTGCGCTGCGCCTCCCACGCTTCCCGCGCGTGGCGCGTCGTGGGGAGGCATGCGTGACATGGGCGGCATGCGTGAGGCTGATCTCTGCACGCATGCGTCACGTCGTAGTAAAAGGGGGCGGCTCGCGCCTTCCCCATAAACGGAGGGAGGCGTGGAGGCGCGGCCCATTTACTGGACGGGGCCGAGGCATGGTCTTCCAAGGCGCCCACTCCCTTTAATCACGGGGCGGGGAGAAGTCACCTCACCCGTCGCTTCGGTCCTGCACGTTCGCCACGCGGCGCTCATGCGCCTGGGGTGGCAGTTGGTGAAGGCAGGAAGCCGGGCCGTCGCGGGCTGGGGCGGCGTATCGGCCCCGGTCCCTTGCGCCATTCGTGTCCTTATTGACGGAACGGGGCGGTCGAGCCCCCACCCTGCTCCTTTATAAGGAGCGGGAGGGGTCGGTGCCCTGCATTCCTCCATCTCACTTTTCCAGCCGCGAGGGGAAGGGGGAGAGGGCGAGGTCGTGGGCGAGGCCGAGGCGCTCGGGGAAGAGGAGGACGGGGAGGCGCGCCGGCTTCGCCTCCACCAGCAACTCCTCTCCCCATGGAGGGCCACGTTGGGGACGACCCTTGTGAGTTCTTCGTCAGGCTGCGCCGGCCGCCTCGCCGTTGTCTTCTTCTCCCAACTGCATTCGCGAGTGAGATGGAGCTGGACCCGCCTGAGACAGTGAGGCTGCACATGATGGGCTGTGGAATCAGCGGTACGCGAGTCCGCGTCGACTTCCCAGCCCCCAATGTGATGTATCTCGGTCGAGGGTGGAAGACGTTCGCCGTATCCACCGCCTAACGGAGGGGCTCACCCTCCATTTTAAGCTGATGGAGGGCGGTCTCCTCTCCGTCAAGGTCTTCAGGTGCTTCGGGACCCGGGCAAGGTGCTGTGAGGAGAGCTCCTCCGATAGCGAAGACTCCTCCTCGAACGGGAGTGACGAGGAGGACAGCGGCAACGACGACGAGGGTAGCAGGCGGCAGGATGACGGGTCCGACTAGGTGTCGGGCGCCGCTCCGTGCGGCACCGGCAACCCCATCATCCGCGTCGCCGGCTCCTTGAACTTCTCGGGGTCGTCTCCTTGGGCGGCTGGCGTTGGGAGGTTGCGAAAGAGGAAGAGGGCGGGCGGCAAGGACGTCAACTCGGAGTACGTAGGCACGACGCCTTTGACGCGTGCTGACGTCCTGCCGCCTCGTCTTCGAGCTCTGCCTCCGGCGCCGCCATCACCATCCAGCCCTTGGTCGACCACCGAGACGTTCGCTTGGTGTCTTGTGCCACCCATAGCTCGTTTAGACGCCCCTTTTGCCCTTTTCGCCTCCTTGACCTGCCTCCTGAAGAGAGGGACAAGAAAGGGATTACGGGCACCTTACCTCTTTTTAGTTTGTAAGCCTTCGGGCCTTAGCTGAATTTAAAGCTTGTAATCCCATCATTCATGTTTTTCATTCTCCATGAACTGTACCTGAGTGGAATGTTTTTAATGAAAAATGGATGCTTGCCGGGTCACTTGTCTTGCGGGTAGAACCTACGTCATGGGGTAAATCCTTGATATCTTTAAGATAGACATTTCTATGCCCAGCAGCAGGCCTTGCCGTCTTCCCACGCCGCTCGACCTTTCTCATGCTTTCGGCGGAGGCAGGGATGAGGCGGGTTCAGGCTCCTCGTTTCGCCCCTTTGCTATCGCGACTACAACCAAACCTGGCCCCAGGAACGAACCCTAGGGCCTAGAGTTAGGGAAGCGCCGTAGCTTTAGGAAGAAACGAAGTTTCACATACCTCAGTCCATAATAGAATGCATGACAAGGGATGAAGAACTTATCAGAAACTGCAGCCCTCGGCAACTCTGGTTTGCCGTGGGTGAATCTTTGTACTTGCAGCCCCCGGCAACACTGGCTTGCCGGGGCCCAGATGCTGGTCCGTCCCTCTTCTCTTCTTTTTTTTATCCTCAAGTGATCCGGCAAGGATATCCGAGCCCTGCGAACCAAAGGAGACAAAAAGAACGGCAAAGAGACGCACACTCGACCTCTAAGCTAGGGGTTAGTCGCCGCTAAGCACTATCAAGCCTAACCAAGGACGAGACTCGATCTAGCATGCATGCTATAACTTAGGGCGCCAACGCTTCATTTACACTCAGGGTCTGCGCCTGGCTTTGTACAAAGGGTTACATGCATCATCGGCAATGCTTGTACAAAAGGGTGGCTTGCCGGGAGGCCCGACAAGCCGCGCCTTATGGGTAAAACTTGCGAAGATGCTTGATGTCCCAGGAGTTGCTCACCGGAACGGCATCTTCGGTGTCTAGGCGGACTGCGCCGGGCCTTCCCACTTCGGTGTCAACTTGTTGGAATTCTTGGCCGATTGAACGCGCCGAAGAACAAGGTCGCCTTCCTCAAGGCTCCGGGCATGAACCTTGCTGCTATGGTAGCGGTGCAAGGCTTGTTGGTAGCGTGCTGCTCTCACAGCCGCCCGGAGACGATCTTCCTCAAGGAGCAGTGCGTCGTCTTGCCGCAGTTGCTCTTGCTCAAGCTCATCATAAGCGAGCACTCGAGGTGACCCGTATATGAGTTCGGTGGGGATAACTACTTCTGCCCCGTATACCAGGGCAAAGGGTGTCTGGCCGGTGGCTCGATTTGGTGTCGTCCTGATTGACCAAAGAACCGCTGGCAATTCATCAATCCAGCGCCTTCCGCTCTTGTGCAGTCTGTCAAAGGTCTTGGTCCTTAGGCCTCACAACACTTCTGCATTTGCTCTCTCAGCTTGCCCGTTGCTCCGCGGGTGAGCGACGGAAGCGAAACAGACTTTGCTGCCGAGGTCCTGAGTATATTGCATGAAGGTGCGGCTTGTGAACTGCGTACCGTTGTCGGTGATGATCCGGTTGGGTACACCGTAACGGCACACTAGCCCCTTGAAGAACTTGACGGCTGACTGAGCTGTGACCTTCCTCACTGCCTCCACTTCTGGCCACTTTGTGAACTTGTCGATGGCTACATACAAGTACTCAAAGCCCCCGACAGCGTGGGGGAAGGGGCCCAGTTTGTCGAGCCCCCAGACCGAGAAGGGCCAGGAGAGGGGAATGGTTTGAAGGGCTTGAGCTGGTTGATGAAGCCTTCTTGAATGGAACTGACACGCCTCACACCTGGTGACGAGTGTCGTTGCATCCTGGAGGGCGGTGGGCCTGAAGAAACCTTGCCGGAACGCCTTGCCGGCAAGGGCTCTTGACCCAATGTGGGATCCACATATGCCTCCATGTATCTCCGCCAACAGCTCCAGTCCTTCCTCTCGGGGGATGCACTTCAATTTCACACCGTTCAGTCTCTTTCTATACAGGATGTCATCGATGAACTGGTACATGGCAGAGCGACGGGCTACTTTTTCCGCTTCTTCCTGCTCCTCAGGAAGCTCCCCTGTCTGGAGGAATCGGATGGTATGCTGTGCCCATGCTGGAGCCTGAGGCTCGACGGCGAGGACTAAAGGCATTTCCTCCGCTATAGGGGCGGCCGTCTCGATGGCAAGAGTTTGGCGTCCTGCCGGAGCTAGCCGTCCCGTGGCGGGTTCAGTGTCCTCGGCAACATCCTTGCCGGCGGCTCCGGGGAGCTCGGCGGGAAAGTACTTGCCGGGTCCTGATTTCCTTCTCTTGTTCTGCTCCGTCGATGGATCAACGGATGGCTGAGTTAGTTGAAGCACAAAGGTACCTGGTTCCACAGGTAGCTTGAGGGCAGTGCGCTTCGACAGGTAATCGGCGATATTGTTCTCCGTTCGGGGAACGTATTCAGCCTGAATACCATCGAGACGCTCTTCTAGCTTTCTCACTTCATCAACGTAGGCCTTCATCAATGGGCTCTGGTAATCCTTATTGACTTGCTTGACGACAAGCTGCGAGTCGCCCCTGACGATGAGCTTTTTAATTCCGAGGTCCGCCGCGATCCTAAGACCGGCAAGCAGCCCCTCGTACTCCGCCGTGTTGTTCGTTGACGCCTCCCTGGGGAAGTGCATCTGGATCACGTACTTGAGGTGCTCTCCGGTGGGGGCGATGAGCAGTACGCAAGCCCCGGCCCCCTGGAGGGAGAAAGACCCATCAAAGTACATAATCCAATCGCAACTTGCTTGCTTGCCGGGGAGAGGAGTCTCTTGGGCTTCTTCGTCAGGTGTGGCGGTCCATTCTACAATGAACTCTGCCAGGACTCGGCTCTGGATTGTCTAAGTACTTTCAAACTTGAGGCCAAAGCTGG
Organism: Aegilops umbellulata; assembly: GCA_032464435.1. Lineage (NCBI taxonomy): Eukaryota > Viridiplantae > Streptophyta > Magnoliopsida > Poales > Poaceae > Aegilops > Aegilops umbellulata. The sequence continues at coordinate 38,539,802 of CP136055.1, read as the reverse complement.
ACAGCTCCAGTGCCCATTCCACAATCCTCCCTGTTGCATCTGGGTTGTGCAATATTCGCTGCAGAGGGAGGCGAGTGACGACAGTGATCTCGTGTGCCTGGAAGTAGTGACGCAGCTTCCTCAAGGCCATGAGGAGGCCGAAGAGCAGTTTCTGCACACCGGAGTACCTCGACCTAGCCCCCTGCAAGAGGGAGCTAATGAAGTAGACCGGGCGCTGCATCACTTTCTTCTTTGGCGGCACCTCGACCAACTGTGTCGCCTCCGCACTGGTAGCGTCGGGCTCTGTTGCTGCCACTTCCTCATCGTCGACCTCCCTCTGCGCCACTAGTGCGGCGCTGACCACCTGGTTCGTTGCCGCTAAGTATAGCAGCAACGGCTCCTGGGCCTGGGCGTAACTAGTGTTGGTGCGGAGGAGAGGTACTTCTTCAAATCTTGCAACGCCGCTTCGGCTTCTGGTGCTCACTCCACCGAGCCCGCCTTTTTCAGGATCTTGAAAAAGGGAACGACGTGCTCGGCGGACTTGGATACGAACCTGCCCAGGGCAGCGATGCAACCAGCAAGCCGGCGCCCATCCTTGATTCGCCTGGGCGCTTCAATCTGCTCTATAGCTTTGATCTTGTCCGGGTTGGCCTCTATCCCCCGCTGCGACACAAAGAACCCGAGAAGCTTGCCGGACGGGACGCCAAAGACGCACTTCTCAGGGTTCAGCTTGAGGTTGATCTTGCGCAGATTTGCAAATGTCTCCCGCAAATCTGATATGAGGGTGGCCCTGTCCTTGGTTATGACCACTATGTCGCCCATATAGGCCTCCATATTTCTATGGAGCTGGGGCTCAAAACCAATCTGGACCACCCTCGCAAACGTCGAACCACCACTCTTCAACCCGAAAGGCATCCGTATAAAATAATACGCACCACATGGGGTGATTAATGCTGTTTTCTCTTCATCTTCTTTCGTCATGAAGATCTGGTGGTAGCCGGAGTAGGCATCGAGGAATGACAACAGATCACACCCAGCCGTGGAGTCAACAATCTGGTCGATGCGTGGCAATGGGAAGGGGTCTTTAGGACAAGCCTTATTGATATCTGTGTAATCTATACACAACCTCCACTTCCCATTTGCCTTGCGCACCACGACCGGATTGGCCAACCACGTCGGATGGAGCACTCCTCTTACCAAACCTGCTGCCTCCAGTTTCTGGATTTCTTCAGTGATAAACTCTTGTCGTTCCAAAGCTTGCTTTCTGACCTTCTGCTTGACGGGCCGCTCATGAGGACAGACAGCAAGGTGGTGCTCAATCACCTCCCTGGGAACGCCGGGGATGTCAGAGGCTTGCCATGCAAACACATCGACATTCGCCCGCAGGAAGGTGACGAGCGCGTCTTCCTATTTGTCGTCAAGGGTGGAGCTTATGGTGAAAGCTCCTCCCGTGCCGTCCTTGTTGACGGAAACCTTCTTGGTTCCCGGCAGCGTGGCCCTGGACTTCTTGCTTCCACCGGCGGAGCTCTCTGGCACGTCCTCGACGGTAGCTCTACACTTCGAAGAGGTGCGCTTGCCGGAGTGGGTGTCCGAGGTCTCACCGGCCTTCTTCTTCTTCCCCCTCGGGGTCCCGGCAGCCGGAGCGAGTGCCCCAGCGGCGGCAGCTGCTGCGACTGCTTGCTGGTACACTTGATCAGCGCAAATCACCGCATCCTTCTTGTCGGAGGGGATGGTGATGATCGTCACGGGCCCTGGCATCTTCAGGGTATTGTAGGCGTAGTGCGGCGCCGCCATGAACTTGGCCAGCGTTGGGCGGCCAAGGATCCTGTTGTAGGGCAAGGGGATCTTGGCAACATCAAACACAATCCTCTCCGTCCTGAAGTTCTGGTCGCTCCCGAAAGTTACGGGCAACGTGACCTTTCCCTTGGGTTGGCTTCTCCCCGGGCTGACCCCTTGAAACGTGCGCGTTTCTTCGAGGTCTCCATCAGGGATCTGCAGCTTCTCGATCACGGCAGGTGAGATCAAGTTTAGACTGGCCCCGCCATCTGCTAACATTTTTGTCACCTTGAGGTTGCGTATTGTCGGTGAAACCAACAACGGCAAGCACCCGACCGCAGTAGTGCGATCAGGGTGGTCCTCAGAGTAAAAAATGATAGGTGTGCTGGACCACTTCAGCGGCCTCCGGGCATCGAGCGACGGCTCTGCTGCTGTAATCTCTCGCGCCCACTGTTTAAGTCGGCGCCGAGAGGCATGCAGCCAAGCGCTGCCGTCAACGCACATGGCCTCTGTAGCTTTCTGAAACTCTTGGTCGCCGGAATCGTCGTCCTCTTCGTGATCGTCATCTTCTGGCTTCCTGTCACGGCCCCGAGCGGGCCTTTCTTGTTGCTTATCCTTGCTGCGACGGCCCACCTGGCCGTCGTGTTTCTTGCCGGATCCCTCAGCACCGTCTTGGACCTTCTCCTTGTCCCGCCTCTCATATTCAGCCCTCTGCTTCTCAGCGAGGAGCTCAACCTGCCGACAGTCTTGGAGAGCATGGCCTTTGGTGCGATGGATCTTGCAGTATCGCTTGTCGGAGTTGCCTGGCTTCTCGGCAACCGCCAAGGCATGGCAGGTGACACATCCGGCAATTTCCTTGCCGGGGTCACCTGCCTTGGTCTTCTTGGCGGAGCCGGTGTCGTCAGACCCCTCGACGGCAAGCCCAACTTTCCCTTTGCGCTTCCTGTTGCGGTGCCGGCCTTTCTTCGCCGGGGCGGCGGTATCCTCTTCAGAGGAGTCGGTTTCCATGCCAGCATCTTCGCCGGGGTACTTCCTCCCCTCCTCGGCCCGGGCACATTTGTCCGTGAGAACATAGAGCTCTGCGACATCTTTCACCTTGTTCATCGCCAGCTCTTCGCGCATCTTGCGGTTCCGAACGTTCTGATGGAACACGCTGATGATGGCGGCGGGGTGAACATCTGGGATGTTGTACTGTACCCGGCTGAACCTCTGGATGTACTTGCGGAGACTCTCGCCTCCCTTCTGGGGAATGACGTGGAGATCACTCGCTTGGCCATGAGCTTGGTGACCGCCGGTGAAGGCGCCCACGAACTCATGGCACAAATCCGACCAGGAGGAAATGGAGTCTACCGACAAGTGCATCAGCCATGACATGGCATTGGGTTTAAGAGCCAACGGGAAGTAATTTGCAAGCACCTTATCGTCACGAGCTCCGGTAGCCTGCATCGCGATGGTGTAGATGCTGAGGAACTCGGATGGGTGGGTCTTGCCGCCGTACTTCTCGCCAATGCCAGGTTTGAAAGTGCGGTGAGTGGGCCACTGGAACTGCCGCAGCTCACGGGTACAAGCCGGCCAGCCTACCTCGTAAGGCAGGTCCCCAGGGCTCCCCGGTGCCGGGTGGTCCACAGCAGGCTCCGCTCGCCTATCTGACTGGTGGCGCGCCCTGCGCCGGCGCTCGATGGTGGTCCGAGCATCTTCATGCTCCCGATCCCGAAGGACCCGGCGTTGGTCCTGGTGGGTCCGCGGGTCGGACGACGCTATGGTGGTTCCGCAACGTCGCGACGGGCTGGTGTCCGTGGCACCGGGCGAGGAGGAGGCGAGTGCACCGTGGTCGCGGCGCCGCCAGCCTTCCTGCCACTGGTACGCGGGACTCCATCGGAACGTCGACCCAGGGGCTCCGTCGGGGTCGGATCATCTTTGTTGGCCACCACAACGAGGCTTCGGATGGTGGCTCTCCATTCATCGAGTTTCCCCGTAGTGGGAGGAAAGTCGAGGAGCAACTGCGCGCGCGCCAGGGCTTCTGCTGGCGTCGGTGGCAGCAAAACCTGCACGGATTGCGACGTGCTTCCACTTCTGACCATGTCAGAAGGAGCTCTATCACGACCGCGCGGTCGCACGCCACCTTCACCAGCGCCTTGGTGAGCGGGCAGGTCTTCTACATCCCGGGAGTGGCGCTCGGGGCTTTTCCCGCGGCGACGCCCGGGGTCTTCAGGGTGATCACGCCGCTCGTCGCGTGCCGCTTGAGAGGAACGCGGCGTCGGTGCCGGAGTGGGAGTCCTGGAGGCCCTCGCGCCGCCAGCGGGCGGGGCAGCAGCGACCTCGGAAGGTCCCGCGCCACCTGCGGAGGATCCAGCTCCGTGTTTTGATTTGGCGGCGTGCGGCCCGTTACCGGGCGCACGAACATCGCCGCCTCCCAAACTCCGGCTACTGGGACGGTGTTAGTGTTCGCGAACAGCGCCCCGGGTCCTTTCGGCGACCGGTCCGCTGCTCGCCCGTGTCAGGACGGCATGGCCGGCGTCCGACGGGCCAACCGCCACCGTTGTCTTCTTCTTGGGCGCCATGACGATGAAGAAGCGTCGAACTAACTGCTAAAGCCGATTCTCACAACTGCGCAGCCCCTGCCTGGCGCGCCAAAGATGTCGGTGGGAAACGCCACCTATGGGATCACGGGAATCCCTTTCTGTGGTTGCAGGGCGCGGGGGTCGTGAGAAGAGCGGATCAAACAGGCAGTACACGATTCCTTTACCCAGGTTCGGGCCGCGAAGGTGCGTAACACCCTACTCCTGCTTTGGTGGATTATTTCTGGTGTTCTTGAACTAGCTATGGGGCGTGAGGAGCTCCAAAAGGCCGAATCCTCTTCCTGGTCGCCCGAGGCCTCCTTTTATAGGGAAAGGGGCTGCCATAGTGGCACACAGGAGGTGGAAAGGGTACAGTGATGCGAGGTTATCCCTCGCATTACATGACAAGGCGCATTTAATGTGCTTTGCTTAGGTGTCCTTGCTTTATCGGGGGCGGGGGAGAGCCCCGTCTCGTCCGTCGCGGCTCTCTCCTGCGTCGACACGCGCCCTGGCCAGCGGTGCCTGCGATGCCATGTAGGCAAGCAGGCAGCTGAGGTGGCGCCGTGGTAGGTATCCACGAGGATCTGCATGCCCCCACGCAGGTGCCTGCCCAGCTGGTTGGGTCGGCAGCTGAATGCGAACGATGGTGGAGGCGCGACTGGTGCGGGTCCGATGGTGGCCCCGCGGGTGTCCCCGGCAAGGGCCTTGCCGCGGCCTCGGCAAGGGTCTTGCCCGGGTCCCGACAAGGGTCTTGCCGCGGCGCCTGTTGCCATCCCCGGCAAGGCTCTTGCCGGAGGCCTTGTGGTTTTCCTTGGCTGGGATCCCGCCAAGGACCATCATCTTCTAAAGTGTGCATCTGATCTTGAATGTCTTCACAAAGATCTGCATACCACCACGGGGATGCCTCCCGAATCCTTGCCCCATGGGGGCAGTGGACTCAAGGGTGACCCGCTCCGTGGGTGTGGGGCGAGGCTGCCACGGCAAGGTTCTTGCCGGGTTTGCTAAAACCGCCTCCCGGCAAGGATCTGGCTGGGGGGCCCGCTTTGCCCCCTTTGCTCTTTGTGGTCTTGGTCTTGGCGTCGTTCTGCTCCTCTTTAGCTTCGGCCTTACCTTGGTTCTACCTCCCTTGTCGGGATCGCCGCGGTGGTGCCTGTGGCTCAAACTACCCGTGCACAGTCATAGGGGTACAAAAAGTGTACCCCCTCTTTTTGTACACTGACAAAGTCTCCATTTATTTGAGATATTGCGAGGTTCGAGTCCCCGCACCTCCAGGCGTTGAATGCCCATGGAGACTGCCTTCCGGAGACCATGCAACAGGGCCTCATATTCTGTCGCGTTGTTGGTGTCCGTGTATAGTATTTGGAGTACGTATTGGACTATATCTCTGGTAGGGGACATCAGGACGACGCCAGCCCCCAGGCCAGCCAGCATTTTAGAGCCGTCAAAGTGCATAATCCAATTGGTGTACGCGCCGTACTCTTTAGGGAGTTCAGCTTCTGTCCATTCGGCGACGAAATCAGCCAGTACTTGTGACTTAATGGCTCGCCGTGGTTTGTATGTTATGTCGAACGGGAGGAGCTCAACAGCCCATTTAGCAATCCGGCCCGTGGCCTCGCGTTTGTTTATTATGTCATTGAGTGGCACTTCAGAGGCCACCGTAATTGAGCACACTTGAAAGTAATGTCGTAGTTTCCGGGATGCCATGAAGACCGCATATGCTATCTCTTGATAATGTGGGTACCGTGATTTGCATGGAGTGAGGACACATAGTATACCAGCTTTTGAAGCAGGAACTTATGTACGTCCATCTCTTGTTCGACGTCGAGCACTACGCTTACAACTTGGTGTGTTGCCGCTATATATAGCAGCATTGGTTCGCCGATGTTAGGTGCGGCCAGGATTGGGCTTGTGGCCAAAACGGCTTTTATTTCTTCTAATCCGGCCATGGACGCATCCGTACACTCGAAGTGTTCGATGCTTCGCAGAAGGCGATAAAGAGGTAGTGCCTTTTGTCCTAATCGGGAGATGAAGCGGCTTAAGGCAGACACACATCCAGTTAGTTTCTGGATTTGCTTGAGGTATGTTGGGATGGCCAACTGTGACAAAGCTCAGATTTTAGCCAGATTTGCTTCGATTCCTCTATTGCAGACGATGAAGCCTAAGAGCTTTCCGGCGGGCACGCTGAAGACCCATTTTTTCGGGTTGAGCTTAATGTCGTATGTTCGGAGATTGTCGAACGTGAGCCTCAAGTCGGCTATTAAGGATTCGACGTTTCTGGTTTTAATGACCACATCGTCTACGTATTCCTCCACTGTTTTGCCAATCTATGTATCCAAGCATGTCTGAATCATGCGTTGATAGGTTGCACCGGCGTTTTTGAGCCCGAAAGGCATGGTGTTAAAACAGAAGGGGCCATATGGAGTGATAAATGCCGTTGCGGCTTGATCGGACTCCACCATCTTAATTTGATGGTATCCGGAGTATGCGTCGAGGAAACACAATGAGTTGTGTCCTGTGGTAGCGTCGATAATTTGATCTATGCGAGGGAGGGGGAAAGGATCCTTTGGGCAAGCCTTATTAAGGTCCTTGAAGTTGACGCATAGGCGCCAGGATTTGTCCTTATTTGGTACCATCACCAGGTTTGCTAGCCAGTCTGGATGTTTTATTTCTCGAATGAATTCGGCCTCCAGTAACTTGGCTTGCTCCTCTCCCATGGCTTGTCGCTTAGGCTCAGAGAAGCGCCGAAGAGTTTGCTTGACTGGCTTGTATCCCTTTAGGATGTTAAGGCTATGCTCAGCCAGCCTGCGTGGGATTCCTGGCATGTCTGAAGGATGCCAGGCGAAGATGTCCCAATTCTTGCGCAAGAACTCCCGTAGTGCGGCGTCTACTGTGGGGTTTAACTGTGCCCCGATGGATGCTGTTTTTGTAGGGTCCGTTGGATGGACTTGCAATTTGACTATTTCATCCACTGGTTTAAAAGATGTGGACTTGGATCTTTTGTCGAGTATCACGTCGTCCCTGTCCACTATGGAGCGCAGTGCAGTTAATTCCTCGGCCGCGAGGGCTTCGGATAACGCCTCGAGGGCTAGTGCGGCTATTTTATTTTCGGCACGGAGTGCTATGTCTGGGTCACTAGCTAGAGTGATGATTCCATTGGGCCCGGCATTTTGAGCTTCATGTACCCGTAATGGGGTATAGCTTGGAAGATCGTGAATGCCTCCCGCCCTAGAAGGGCGTGGTATCCGCTATTGAACGGGGCCACTTGGAATGTGATTTCTTCGGACCTATAATTCTATGGCGTGCCAAATACCACATCTAGTGTGATTTTGCCGGCACATCGTGCCTCCCGACTAGGGATGATTCCTCTAAAGGTCGTGCTGCTTTACTCAATGCGGCCTCTGTCTATCTCCATTTTTCGAAGAGTCTCCTCATAGATGAGGTTTAATCCGCTGCCGCCGTCCATGAGCACTTTAGTAAGCCGGAAGTCGTCCACAGTTGGACTAAGGACCAAGGAGGCTGGTGCTCGGGCTGTTCGGAATTTAGGTTCGTCACTGGCATTGAAGGTGATAGCCGTGTCACTCCATGGATTTATTGCTGCTACGTGGCAGACTTCGGCAAGGCTGCGGAGTGCTCGCTTACGGCTATTATTTGAGGCGAAGGTCTCGAAGACTGTCAATACTGTATTTTTGTACTCTACGGGATGGTGCTCTGTGGTATTGTTGATGAGGATATCCTCACCGCTCCTGGCCACCTGCCGGAGTACCCAACATGCTCTAAGGCTATGTGTTGGTATGGTATCCGATGTACTGTGAATTTTGCATGGCCCGTTGAGCCATCCCTCCAATACGGTTCCACGCCCTGTAGTGGGCTTTTGTTTCTTTGTAATTGGATCGGGTGATTTATGAGAGTACACCCTTTCGGACAGGGGATTTAGTGAGAGACGGAGGATCCCAGAATTTTGTTTGGGTTTTCCAGGCGGTTTCCATCGCACAGTACTTCTGTACTATGGCCGCCAAGTCAGCGAAGTGTGCTATGTCACGACGACTTATGGCGTTGAGGATTCCCTTGTCCGTGCAATTTTTGCAAAAGGATGAAATTGCGTCTTCCTCGCGACAGTCCTTGAACTTGCTCATTACAAGGAGGAATCTGGCCCAATAGTGATGTACTGTCTCTTGGGGCTCTTGTCTAATGTGGGAAAGATCACTTACATCTGGGTGGGTGGGTAGATTTAGGTCCGAACCCTGACCCGATATGAGACCGAGGAGCGGCAGAGTTTCCGATCTTGAAAGTTCGGGCTCCGGTTTGTTGCCCAATAGGTCTGGCCTGCTGTCTGATTCTAGGTTTAGATCTTGGGCCATGTCCTCCCGTAGACGGGTATCCGGCTTAGAGAGCTCGGGAATCCAGACATAGCTTGTCCTCAAGATAGAGGAAGAATCGCTGCGTTGCTCCTCCACCACCACTATCTGATGGGTGACCGGCAAAGAGTTAATCTCCCTTTGGTCGGGTTTAAGCCCGATTTGATCATAGTCCATAGCGACTCCCAAGGCGGCGATGCGATCCAAGAGCTTGTTCAAAGAAGAGATCTCCATTGGATCCATCTGCTCGGCGAATTCCGAGCCGACATGGAGACTGTTTTTGATGAGCCGAGAAGTCATCGTTGGCGCAGCGGCCGAACGGGCGATCATGAAGAAGCCGCCTAGTCGGAGAGTTTGGCCTACAGCCAGGGCTCCCCCAGAGGTGATGTTGTCCTTGACAACGAGACGAGCCATCCGGACTTATGATGACGGCACAGTGGAACTCTCAATGAAAGCACCAATGTCGGTGTCAAACCGGCGGATCTCGGGTAGGGGGTCCCGAACTGCGCGTCTAAGGCGGATGGTAACAGGAGGCGGGAGAGACAATGTTTACCCAGGTTCAGGCCCTCTCAATGGAGGTAATACCCTACTTCTTGCTTGATTGATCTTGATGATATGAGTATTACAGGAGTTGATCTACCACGAGATCGTAGAGGCTAAACCCTAGAAGCTAGCCTATGGTATGATTGTTGTTGTCCTACGGACTAAACCCTCCTGTTTATATAGACACCGGAGGGGGTAGGGTTACACAGAGTCGGTTACAAGGGAGGAGATCTACATATCCATATTGCCAACCTTGCCTTGCACGCCAAGGAGAGTCCCATCTAGACACAGGACGAAGTCTTCAATCTTGTATCTTCATAGTCCAACAGTCCGGCTATCCGAGGATCCCCTAATCCAGGACTCCCTCAGGGCCCATGAGGGTGGAGGGCGCGCCTGGGGGGTAGGCGCCCCCCTACCTCGTGGCCTCCTTGAAGCTTCCTTGACTTAGGGTCCAAGTCTCCTGGATCATGTTCGTTCCAAAATCACATTCCCGAAGGTTTCATTCCGTTTGGACTCCGTTTGATATTATTTTTCGGTGAAACTCTGAAATAGGCAAAAAAACATCAATTCTGGGCTGGGCCTTCGGTTAATAGGTTAGTCCCAAAAATAATATAAAAGTGAATAATAAAGCCCAATAATGTCCAAAACAGAAGATAATATAGCATGGAGCAATCAAAAATTATAGATACGTTGGAGACGTATCAACGGTCCAAAACAACAAATATGGAGTCCTTGCCATTTTGAGTCCTAGGTAATCCAAGCACCAAATCCATTCTAATATCTTCCCAAGGTTGATGTGGAATAGGTAAAGGCATATGTAAACCATGGGATTGAGATTGTGACTTAGCTTTGCAACATGTAGAGCACTGGTTGGTGAAGCGGGCGACATCGCGAAACATCTTTGGCCAAAAATAGTTCTTGCAGAGTGTGGCAAAAGTCTTGTCACGTCCAAAGTGTCCCATGAGTCCACCTCCATGAGCCTCTTGCAAAAGTAACAAACTAAGAGAAGACTCGGGAATGCATAGTTTGTTAGCTCTCATAAGATAACCATCTTTGATATAGTATCTTTCCCAAGAAGTATGCGCCACACACTTAGCATACGGAATAGCAAAAGTCACATCATGCTCATACAAATCTTTTATGTGAACAAACCCAACAACATTCAATTCAAGTTGAGTAAGTAACATGCATTTGCGGGAAAGGGCATCCGCCACGACATTCTCTTTGCCCTTAATGTACTTGATCACATAGGGGAAAGATTCAATAAATTCACTCCATTTAGCATGCCATTTATTGAACTTGTTTTGACCTTTAAGGTACTTAAGTGTCTCATGATCGGTATGTATGAAAAACTCATGCGGTAGAAGATAATGCTCCCAAACATGCAACACACGGACTAAAGCATACAATTCTTTGTCATAGTTGGGATAATTGAGTTGAGCACCGGAGAGTTTTTCACTAAAATATGCAATGGCTCGTTTTTCTTGCATCAAAACTCCACCAATTCCATTACCACTAGCATCACAATGGACCTCAAAAGTTTTGTGAAAGTTAAGCAAAGCAAGAATCGGAGCATGAGTAAGCAAGGATTTGAGCTCATCAAAAGCGGTTGATTGCAAAGGTCCCCAAACAAAGGGTGCATTATTCTTACTCAAGGCATGCAAAGGTGCGGCAATAGAGCTAAAATCTTTCACAAAGCGAGGATAGAAACCCGCAAGGCCAAGAAAAGTACGCACTTGTTGCAAATTAGTGGGTTGTGACCAAGTTTTAATTGCTTCAATTTTAGACTCATCAACATGAACACCCTTTGAGGAAACAACGAAACCCAAGAAAATAAGCTTGTCAACTCCAAAAGTGCACCTTTTCGTGTTTGCATGAAGACGTTCCTTGCGAAGAGTTTGCAAAACAGTGCTAAGGTGTTTGACATGCTCTTTGAGAGATTTGCTAAAAACAAGTATATCGTCGAAGTAAACCACAACAAACTCACCAATGTAAGGCCGAAACACATAATGCATAAGACGCATGAAAGTACCGGGTGCTTCGGATAAACCCATAGGCATACCTGACCACTCATACAAACCAAACTTTGTTTTGAAAGCGGTTTTCCATTCATCACCCTCTTGTATGCATATTTGATAGTAACCACTTTTGAGATCATTTTTGGAGAAAATAGTGGCACCGCTAAGTTCATCTAGCATATTTCAAGTCGAGGAATGGGATGCCTATAACAAACTGTGATAGCATTGATGATTCTATAATCAGAGCACATGCTAAAACTACCATCTTTATTGGGCATAAGTATAACCGGAATGGCACAAGGGCTTAAGCTTTCACGTACATGGCCATTGTCGATGAGTTGTTGGACTTGCCGTTGGATCTCCTTAGTTTCTTCGGGGTTGACGCGGTAGGGAGCCTTGTTCGGAAGAGGTGCTCCGGGGATGAGGTCGATCCTATGTTCAATGCCATGTAGAGGAGGAAGACCGGGAGGTAGCTCATCAGGAAAGACATCCTCTAATTCCTGCAACAAATTAGAAAACACTAAAGGAAGATGATTAGGAGTGTTAGTTTTTGCCACCTCATCCTTTCATAGGAGGACAAAGTGGATGACACTTGATGGGTTCTCACACACTTCTCTCATCTCTCTTTTTGTGGCTAGGAGGACTAAGTTTTTCTCTCTTGGCGAAGAGGCGCTCAATTTTGGCTTGTGGCTCTCACTTTCTTTTTGGTGGTTCACTCTCTCACTAGGATCTCCACGATGGGTGGATGGTTGCTTATTGGCGATCACTTGGCTTGGTGACATTGGTCAAGCACATAGTCCTTGCCTTTCATCTTGAAGCTATAGTGGTTGGTTCTTCCGTTGTGGATGACTCCGCGATCGAATTGCCAAGGTCATCCCAAGAGAAGGTGGCACACCGACATAGGAACTACATCACACTCCAAGGTGTCCTCGTAGGCGCCTATCTTGAAAGAAACTTGCACCGTATGCTCCACTTGAATAGTGCCAGAGTCGCTTAGCCATTGCACCTTGTAGGGACGAGGGTGCTTCTTCTTGACCAATTGAAGCTTGGAACATAGCTCGTCGCTTGCCAAGTTGTGACAACTTCCTCCGTCGATGATGACCTTCACGGAACGCCCATTGATGCCGGCCTTGGTGTGGAAGGTGTGGCACCGTTGGTCTTCATCTTGATGGTGTTGGACCGTCAAGACCTTGGAGACCATGAGAGAGGGACTTGAATCATTGTCACAAAACACTTGATCATCTTCATCTTCGTTGACGCGCCGGTGCATGGCCACGTGCTCAAGGGCTTCCATTTCTACTTCACTCATCGAGTCATATGTGCCATCATCGTTGAAGATCATGGTTCGCTTGTTGGTGCACTCGAAGGACTTGTGTCCTCGGCCACCACATGTGAAGCACTTCAAAGAACTTGTCTTCACGGGGTCGTTCGGTGGCGCCGAAGATGAGGGAGTCTTGGATTTTGTAGGTGCTTGCCGAAGAACGAGTCACGGAAGGCGTAGCTTGGTTGGAACTTGACTTGTCGCCGGGACTTGGGGATGCTCAAGTTGAGGTAGGAGTTGTCGAACTCGCGGGAGCTTGAGAGTAGGAGCCATAAGTCTTGGACGAGTACTTGGCGTATTTGAAGTCATCTTGGACTTGTCGCTCGGCCTTGGTCTCTTGATGAACTAGCTCGGGAAGGTTTGAGTATGGTTGGAAATCGGCAATCCGCTTGATTGGGTGGTTGAGGCCGTTCAAGAAGCGTATCATTGTTTGCTCGTCGTCTTCCTTGACATTGGCTCGTATCATGGCAATCTCCATTTCTTGGTAGTATTCTTCCACCGTCTTCGTGCCTTGTTTGAGGAGTTGCAACTTCTTGAAGAGATCGCGGGTGTAGAGTGTAGGCACGAAGGGAGCTCTCATGACATCCTTCATTTCCATCCAAGTTGAGATTGGTGGTTCGCCTCTTGTATGTCGTCGCTCGATCACTTGTTCCCACCAAATGAGGATGTAGTCTTGAAACTCGAGGGAGGCCATGCCGATCTTCTTTTCCTCATCGTAGTTGTGATGACGGAATATCTTGTCCGCCTTCAAGGCCCATGAGAGATACTCTTCGGGATCATTGCTTCCGGAGAACTTGGGCATGGTGAACTTGAGCTTGCCGTAGCGGAGTTCTTCATCGAAGTAGCGGTTTTGATGTCTCTCTTGCCATGGAGGAAGGTCTTCAAATGCTCGTTCCTCAAGATGTCGATCTTGGCGTGGAGGAGGGTCTTGAAGCACTTGGTCCTCTTGATATCGTTCTTGCCGTGGAGGAGGACGAGGGGCATGCAGTTGGTTGCGCCTTTCTTGTTGTTCTTCGCAATGCACGGCTTCTTGTTGTATCTCCCGGCAAATAGCTTCTTCTTGTTCTCGCACTTGGTGGTTGCATTCTTCAAAGGCTCTAGTGGCCTCACGGAGTGTTCGTTGTGCTTCAAGTGCTTGTGCTTGACGGATGGCGTCTTCATCTTGAGGTTGTTGCCGTGGCACTTGTGGAGGCATTTGCTCTTGCTCCCTTGGTTCTTGCGCTTGTTGTCTCGCCCTTTCACGTGCTCGAACTCGGTCTTGTAAGCCATTGCCATGGAATGGATTTTCTTGAGCTTGGCGATCTTGGGGAGCATCCCGTCGAGGTACTTGAGCTGTGGGAGGACTTGTATCATAAGATGAGTAGGCTGAAGATGGCCGACTTGAGCGGTGGCTTGAGTGGCGCCGTCTTGTTGAAGTAGACGAGGAAGGCAGGCGTCGCACGATCATGTTGCGGAGCTCTTCCATTTGTGTAGTGAACTTGTTGTCAATGTAGTCGCGGTTCCTTGCTTCCGATTGATGAAGGTTGGCGGCGAGTTGGTCAAGGCGTTCACCCAAGGCTTCACTTTCTTGATGGAGAGCTTGTTACGCGATGAAGAAATGGCCCTTGGTGACGTAGTCGGGATCAACACCTTGCTCCTCGAAAAGTGGGTTCGCCGACGAACTTGGCCTATCCATTATAACCAAGTGGGATGAGTAAGAAAATGAGAGAACAATACCGAGGTTACCTTTTCCGAGGATTGAGGATGTAACAAGTATCACTCAATGTAATGCCACAATAGTAGAATCGGAACCAGGTTTGTTTCTCACACCTACAAGTAAAAGGCTTATGGAGTAGCTCGGTTAGGATGGTGCCAAAAATTTCAAGCAAATGTTAGTCAAGATATCGATAAGGTTGAGAAGGTGCACAAAAATGCAAGTAAAGAAAATAGATCAAACACAAGGATATCACTAGGAACACACACACGGAAGATAGATGGGATCCGCACAACCAAGGGGTGAGCTCAAAATGTGCAACCACAGAAAATGCTCTTGTTGTGCGAATGCTAGAGAGACGCTAGCTCGATTGCTCCAATGAGAAAGATACACATGTGCACCAACCTATAAGATAAACGTGGCGTCTTCAATCCCAACTATGCTATGTATGCGGTGACCAAGATGATATGAGTATGCAAATGGCTCAATGCTATTGCTTACAAGCTCTTTGTTTCTCCTATTTTGCTTAAAAGCTTTTCTTTATTTCTCTTTTTTTATGCTTGATGCTTGAGCCAAGTATGATATGAGACAAGTATGTAAGATATGCACGAGAGAGACTTATGGCACTAAGATGATAACACGATCACTACGGTGCACAATAGCGTGGCCCGGCAATTCTCAACTCGCTAGTCTCGATGGGTAAGCAACGCAAAATGGCTCGGGCTATCAATGAAAAAGCAAAGTTAAGTGTCATCGAGGTTACCGTCCTTTCTTACGGTTAGCGGTGAAGGTGGCTCCGAGGCGATGATGAATGGCGGTGATGTCGATGTCACACGCTCCTAAGTAGCCGAAACACCTTAGGAAACGCAAATTGCAACTCAAAATCGGTCAAATGCGGAAGGTGGGTATTTTTGTGATGATTTTTTGGATGGAGGCTAATGGTGGTGGTAATGATATGAGTGGATGGGGGATGTTAAGAGCTTCCAAACGAGCTAAAGAACACAAAAAACGGACTTGGGAGTTGGAAGTTATGGTCAAATTGGTGGTGTTGTTGGGCTGATTCGGGGGGGTGCGGGCACCTGGGGGTGGGAGGTGCGGGTGCCCGGGGTGGTCCGGGGAAAACGGCCCGGGGATGCGGGTGCCCGGTGGTTCGAGGTGCGGGCTCCCGGTGTCGGTGTCAAAACCGGCGGATCTCGGGTAGGGGGTCCCGAACTGTGCGTCTAAGGCGGATGGTATCAGGAGGCGGGGGACACAATGTTTACCCAGGTTCGGGCCCTCTCGATGGAGGTAATACCCTACTTCCTGCTTGATTGATCTTGATGATATGAGTATTACAAGAGTTGATCTACCATGAGATCGTAGAGGCTAAACCCTAGAAGCTAGCCTATGATTATGATTGTTCTTGTCCTACAGACTAAACCCTCCGGTTTATATAGACACCGGAGGGGGCTAGGGTTACACAGAGTCGGTTACAAGGGAGGAGATCTACAGATCCGAATTGCCAAGCTTGCCTTCCACGCCAAGGAGAGTCCCACCCGGACATGGGACTAAGTCTTCAATCTTGTATCTTCATAATCCAATAGTCCGGCCAAAGGATATAGTCTGTCTTTCCGAGGACCCCCTAATCCAGGACTCCCTTAGTAGCCCCTGAACCAGGCTTCAATGACGATGAGTCCAGCGCGCAGATTGTCTTCGGCATTGCAAGGCGTGTTCTTCCTCCGAATACTCCATAGAAGATTTTGAACACAAGGATTGTGTCCGGCTCTGCAAAACAAATTCCACATACCACCTTAGAGAGTATAATATTTCCACAAATCTAATCTGCTGACAACTTTTCGTAGCGTGACATCCTGTCGTGGTCCGGTCATTATGAACCGTTTTTCCCAGCCTGCCCCTGCACATGTTGCGAGGCGGTTTTATTGGCACGTCTTGTCGAAGCAGAGATCGTGTTCCCCTTATCACGGGAATCTCATCAATACGGGTGTGGGTAACCCAATCGTGCCTGATGTCTACTACACAACCTTCTTCTTGTAGACGTTGTTGGGCCTCCAAGTGTAGAGGTTTGTAGGACAGTAGCAAATTTCCCTCAAGTGGATGACCTAAGGTTTATCAATCCGTGGGAGGCGTAGGATGAAGATGGTACCTCTCAAGCAACCCTGCAACCAAATAACAAAGAGCCTCCTGTGTCCCCAACACACCCAATACAATGGTAAATTGTATAGGTGCACTAGTTCGGCGAAGAGATGGTGATACAAGTGCAATGCTAGGAAACAAGGCCCAGGGTTCATACTTTCACTAGTGCAAGTTCTCTCAACAATAATAACATAATTGGATCATATAACTATCCCTCAACATGCAACAAAGAGTCACTCCAAAGTCACTAATATCGAAGAACAAATGAAGAGATTATGGTAGGGTACGAAACCACCTCAAAGTTATTCTTTCCAATCAATCCATTGGAATATTCCTATAAGTGTCACAAACAGCCCTAGAGTTCGTACTAGAATAACACCTTAAGATAAAAATCAACCAAAACCCTAATGTCACCTAGATACTCCAATGTCACCTCAAGTATCCGTGGGTATGATTATACGATATGCATCACACAATCTCAATTCATCTATTCAAACCAACACATAGAACCTCAAAGAGTGCCCCAAAGTTTCTACCGGAGAGTCAAGACGAAAACGTGTGCCAACCCCTATGCATAAGTTCATGGGCGGAACCCGCAAGTTGATCACCAAAACATACATCAAGTGAATCACGTGATATCCCATTGTCACCACAGATACGCACGACAATGCATACATCAAGTGTTCTCAAATCATTAAAGACTCAATCCGATAAGATTACTCCGAGGGGAAAACTCAATCCATTACAAGAGAGTAGAGGGGGAGAAGAAACATAAGATCCAACTATAATAGCAAAGCTCACTATACATCAAGATCGTGCCAAATCAAGAACACGAGAGAGAGGGAGAGAGAGATCAAACACATAGCTACTGGTACATACCCTCAGCCCCGAGGGTGAACTACTCCCTCCTCGTCATGTAGAGCGCCGGGATGATGAAGATGGCCACCGATGAGGGTTCCCCCCTCCGGCAGGGTGCCGGAACAGGGTCCCGATTGGTTTTTGGTGGCTACAGAGGCTTGCGGCGGCGGAACTCCCGATCTAATCTCTGTTCTGGAAGTTTTAGGGTACGTAGGTATATATGGGTGCAGGGAGTACGTCGGTGGAGCTTCGGGGGCCCCACGAGGCAGGGGGCGCGCCCTAGGGAGGTGGGCGCGCCCCCCACCCTCGTGAACACCTCCCTTAGCTCCTGACGTGGGGTCCAAGTCCATCCGGTAGCTTTCCTTCCAAAAAATAACTTCTCCAGATGATTTCATTCCGTTTCGACTCCGTTTGATATTCCTTTTCTTCGAAACACTGAAATAGGCAAAAAACATCAAATCTGGGCTGGGCCTCCGGTTAATAGGTTAGTCCCAAACATAATATAAAAGTGGATAAGAAAGCTCGATATTGCCCAAAACAGTTGATAATATAGCATGGAGCAATCAAAAATTATAGATACATTGGAGACGTATCAGTGCCTGCTGGTATGACTCCTCGATTTTAGGCAAGTTCCATACGGTCACGCAGAGGATGCTTGATATCCACCCTCTTTATAAAGGGGCCAAGGCCTGTCCTTTTCTTCTCGCACTCGATCCTTCCCTTCCCCCACCTCGAATTCCAACACTCAAGGCGCAGGCTAAGCGCTTCGGACCTTCAATCATGTCCGGATCCAACCTTCAAGGCCGGTGCATGGCCTCCTCCGTCACAGAGGAGGACATCAAGAAGCTAAGAGAAGCTAGGTATCTAACCGCCGAAATCTCGCACAGGCTGCCTGCTCAAGGGCAGGTCATCCCCACTCCCGAACCCAACGAGAGTGTCGTATTTGTTTCCCACTTCCTCCGAGGACTAGGATTTAGTCTTGATCCCTTTGTTAGAGGGCTTATGTTCTACTACGGGCTCGATTTCCATGATCTGGCTCCGGATTCCATCCTTCACATCTCGTCGTTCATCGTCGTGTGTGAAGCCTTCCTCCGCATCACCCCACACTTCGGCTTATGGCTCAAGACATTCAATGTGAAGCCGAGGATGATCGATGGGTGACACGCAGAGTGTGGAGGTGACATAATAAGCAAAGGCGCCGATGCTCCATGGCCAAAGGGTTCCTTCCCGGAGATGTCCAACTTCTGGCATCGGGAGTGGTTTTACACCACGGCTCCCCGAAGTACTAAGTGGGCAGCTGCCCCCGCCTTTCGTTCGGGCCCCCGCCACAACCGGCGTCATGGGTCAACAAGGGGCTGGACTCGGGGCCGGTTAATGACGTGCCGACACTGCAGAGTCGCATCCGAGATCTCCTCGAGAGAGATGTCAGCCTTGTCAAGGTAATGCAAGTCATGCTAGTTTGTCGGGTCCTGCCATGCCAACGTCGACCTCTCCGTATGTGGGAGTTCAACCCGGAAGGACCGCAAACTATTCAGCAATTCTTCGGCATGACGCTCGAAGGGATGTATGGATTATTCTTCGGACCACGAATAAAGTGTCTGGACACCACCGAGGATGCGGGTCTAAACTGCAATCGTCCAGATACCCAGGTAAGTAATTCTGCGGACGAACATGCTGTCTTTTTATTTATCACAACATCATTCTGAAAAGTCACTCTTTGACCAGGACTGGATAAAAAGGCGAAGATGATCAGGTGTTCGGCCCCCCTTCCCGAAGGCTCGCTGGATCCGGTACTAGCCAGGATGCTTGAGTATGCACCTAATCAGGTGCCATCATAGGAAGATAAAGGGAGGAATAAAGAAGCCGAAAGTGGGCCTGACGCATTACTCATCCGAACCGGGGGAATTACCGTCTCCGTGAAGGAGGATAACCGGGGAGAAGAATCTAAAATTTCCTCTCCCCAAGGACAGAAGAGGACCACCTCTGAAGATATGGAAACGAGGGTTTCCAAACGAGGGAAGAAACCTTCGCCGGGGGGTCCTGCCCCGGAGGGCATCCTTACCGCGCAGTGCCCGCAAGGGGATCAGCCCTCCACTGAGCTGTAAGTGAGCAAGAGTACTTTTGGTAAATATATCCTGCTACATCTCTGAGAACAATAACCGAGACGTATGTCTTGCAGTTCTGATCGTAGCCCTTCTCAACAGAGTTCGTCTTCGGGGGATCTTCTTCCGGAGATGATGGAGAGCGAACGCCTCCCCCTGCCTCCCCACCTCATGAGGCGGACGACCCTGAGGTGTCGTCACGGAGGATTTCTCCTGATCCACCAAGACCAGAAGGTAACCCTTCGGCCACCCGAAGTCCGGAGTATTTGGCTCCTAAGGAGAACAACAGAAAGAGTCCGGGACTGTCCGGTGCGCGACCGAACGCACTGATGAGTCTTCTGGAGAAAGCGGCTATCTAAGAGGCGCATCGTACTTTAATGGATACGGTGGTTGAGAGGATCTCATCCACCGAAAGTGGGTTGCATGAAGCTTCTATGAGCCTACTAAGAGGCTTTGAGGTAGCAAAGTAATATATATATATATATATATATATATATATATATATATATATATATATATATTTATGGTACCGCACACGCTAGGTGTGCCCTATGCAGACAGTAGCCCCTGAGACTCTGGTTGCTGTCCAAAGGCGGCAAACAGAGGATCATAGTCCCAGGTAATGATCATGCTACTTTCATGTGCAGGCGGCTGAGGGTCCGGTGGCTGGCCGGACTGGCGAATTTGCCGAACTGAGGAGGCAACTTGATGCGGCAGATGCCGACATCATGCTTGTAAACAAGCGGCTTGACGAAGCACAGGGTATGTATTCTCCAGTGGTCAACATATATTAAGAGGAGCATGATGCTAGTATCTATAATATGTTGTGACTGCAGATGGAGCTGCCGCCGTGGAGACCCTTCAGGCGGAACTTGCCCGAGCCAAGGAACAAGCCAGGAGAAGTGATGCGGCTGCCCTAAACGCGGTCGAAGAGTTAAGAGCCGAACAGGGTGCGCATCACCAGAGCAAAGATAAAATAGCCAAGATGGCTATTGAGTTGAAGGATGCCGCCGACCGTTATGAGCTTCTTGAAAAGGAAAGCCAAGCGAAAGCGGTGGACCTGAAGAAAGCCATGGTAGCAGATAAGGAAACCCGCTCTAGAATTAGAGCGGCGAAGGAGGAGCTTCGTCAAGCCGGAGATGTCACGGCTGGGAAGCCCCTTTTGTTGCGGACGTAGTTCGAAGATCCGAAGTATGCCCCTCTGGATCAATTATGGAGTGCTGCAGACGCGTAGTTCGACTTGGCGACGAGTGCTGCTAATGCGGCAAAGTTTTTCAAAGATCAAAAAGATCATGAAGTGGAAAAATTGTTCTGGTCGCAGTTGAGTGCTCCAACGCGTCTGCTGCTGTTAAATGAGCAAATGGTCGAGTGGGCTGAGCTCCACAGGTTGTTCGGGCTTGCCATGAGGTCTGTCATGGATCATCTTTGGCCAGAAGGACCAAGGCCGAATAGTTATTTTGGTTTAGTGCAACGATTCCTTGGTGCCATGCCGCATATCGACGCTGTAAAGAGGTCAGCGTGCATAGAGGGTGCGCGGATTTTCTCTTGCACGTGTTAAGACATACTGGGCAAAGATGGAGGCCGCCGCTATTGCAACCCGGGGTCCGGCCATAGGCTAGGTCTCGGTCGAGCACTATTTTGAAGAAGTCCTAGAAGGTGCTCGTTTAATAGAGGCTCAGTGCTCGAAGAGTATCATGTTTGAGTGACATGTATCCCAATTGTAAAAACAATGCTATTTGGGTTATAAGGGCCATGTTTATACTTTTGCCTGAAAGTATTATGATGCCTCCTGTGCGGCCGTTTATGTATGTACATAACCTGAAAGTTTGCAGTCGTCGGCTTCAGCCCCCACGCATATAATGTGGGGGTGTTCGAAAAAACGTGTATTCACACTTGATCCAACGTCTTGGTCCGCTAAGGAGGTGATGGCGCGGCGAACAAGGCAATCGCACTATATAGCCTTAACACTTTCACTTAGCCATAGGAGTTTGACGGTGGGGCTACTATATAGCCCCTGGTACTTCCGCGCTTATCCGAATACGGGGCGCGTACATACATGACCGGGAAACCGGCGCTTCGTTAATGCAGAGGAATCGCGAAGATTCCGCTGAGTCATCGAGTGGTTGACCAGTCTCGCGCTTTATCATGACAGTCAGTTTTCGGCTTTCTCTGCTGAGGTGCTCGTCCAGATGAACCAGGGGACAATCGCAGTAGTTCTCCCGGTGCCACCTTAGCCGATAGAGCAGAACGTAAGGTAGCAAAACACGGGAGCCGGGCAAACCCAGCTATTGACCAAAGACATGATTCGGAGCTGATGCATATAAGGCCAAACTCGCGACGCCGAACACTCCCTAAGGTATTCGGTCTTTACAACGCATACTGGGCTGCGTGACGCCCTCGATAATAAGCCCTGAATTTCCAGATACGTGCATTAGTCTAACGTGGTGAAATGCCAATAACGCCAGTATCCCTCTTGGTTATTTTGAGTATCCGGAGGGTGTGAAGCAACAAGAGACAGTGAAAAAGGTTTACACATGGTCTTAATCTAAAAAGAAACCTTTGAGCGGGGCCCTGCTGCACGTGTGCGCCTGTGTCTCTGTTGTGCCGTATCCTGGAAGGGTGTAGCACGATTATCATCTGTAAAAGAGGAAAACTTAGGTGAAAGTCTTCGTGCGAAAAATTGGTTATTCTTAATAAACCATTAAAATTCAATATAAATAAGGTCAAGCCGAACTGTAGCCCTTTTACATGCGGGAAGACCCTAGCACCACCTATGGGGGTATATCCGTCGACCCAATCTCAGGTTTATCTGAGCTGTTACAGCTAGTGGTGCGCTAGACTCGTCTAGCCGTGGCCGCGGTCTTGACGACCGATCATTTATTCTGGTTGGAGAGGCCGTTCAGTGTTCGGCTGCTAAAGCTGCCACACATTCTTCCGCGCGTAAGGAACGCTCTGTGTTTCCACTAACTATGATGATGCCACATGGACCGGGCATCTTATGCTTAAGATAAGCGTAATGCGGTACTGCATTAAAACGAGCGAAGGCCGTTCTTCCGAGTAGTGCTTGATAGCTGCTTCGGAATGGAGCGATGTCGAAGGTTAACTTTTCACTTCGGAAGTTGTCGGGAGAGCCGAATACAAACTCTAGTACTAGAGAGCCCGTGCAGCGGGCCTCTGGGCCTGGTATTACTCCTTTAAAGGTAGTGTTGCTTTGGCTGATTCTCGTCGGGTCTATCCCCATTTTGCGGACTGTGTCCTGATATATCAGATTAAGACTACTACCGCCGTCCATAAGGACTCGGGTGAGATGGTATCCGTTGATTATTGGGTCTAGTACCAAGGCAGCGATCCTCCATGCCGGATACTGGTCGGGTTATCCCTGCGATCAAAAGTGATCGGGCAGGCCGACCAAGGGTTGAACTTGGGGGTGACGGGCTCTACGGCACATACGTCTCGGGAATGCGTGTTTGCTCCTCCTCTTCGTTACGTGAATCATGTTCACTGTTTTGACCTCTGGTGGGAATTTTTTCTCTCCCCTAGTGTTTTGCTGGCGAGGCTCATCCTCGTCTTCACTTGGTGTCTCCCTCCCCTTGTGTTCGGCGTTTAGCTTACCGGCCTGCTTGAAAACCCACCATTCTCTGTTGGTGTGATTTGCAGGTTTGTCGGAGGTGCCATGAATCTGACATAATCTATCTAGAATCTTGTTTAGGCTGGACGGTCCATCTCTGCTGCCTTTAAATGCCTTTTCCCGTTGACCGGGTCGAGAGCCCCTGAATCCAGTGTTTACCGCCGTGTTGTCTGGGTTGTCTTCGTTGTTTCGATGCTTAATTTTATTGCGTCGTGGTTTTCCATTACCATCCCTGACTTTGGATGTGCCTGGGTCGCTGGTGCCGCTACGGGCTAGCCAACTATCTTTGCCCACGCAAAAGCGGGTCATAAGGCTTGTTAGGGCTGCCATTGTCCTCAATTGTTCCTAACCGAGGTGTCTGGCGAGCCATTCGTCCCAGACACTGTGTTTGAAAGCCGCTAAGGCTTCGGCGTCTGGGTAGTCGACAATCTGATTCTTGTTAGTGAGGAATCTGTTCCAAAGCTTTCGGGTTGACTCTCCGGGCTATTTAATTATATGACTTAAATTGTCTGCATCCGGAGGTCGGACATAGGTCCCTTGAAAATTAGCCCTAAAAGCATCCTCAAGCTCTTCCCAACTTCCGATTGAGTTTTCGGGGAGGCTCTTCAGCCAGTGCCTGGCTGGTCCTTTCAACTTGAGGGGACAGTATTTGATGGCGTGGAGATCATCTCCGCGAGCCATATGGATATGGAGGATAAAGTCCTCGACCCAGACCCCAGGGTCTGTCGTTCCGTCGTATGTCTCTATGTTCACGGGTTTGAATCCCTCTGGAAATTCGTGATCCATCACCTCATCGGTGAAGCATAGGGGGTGCGCGGCACCCCTGTATTTGGATGTGTCGTGGCATTCTGACGGTTGTAGTGTTTGGTTTTTCTTCTGTGCCGGAGCTTGCTTACTAGATCCGTAGATGGACCTGGTTATACCAGATTTTTGGTG
Organism: Aegilops umbellulata; assembly: GCA_032464435.1. Taxonomy (NCBI): domain Eukaryota; kingdom Viridiplantae; phylum Streptophyta; class Magnoliopsida; order Poales; family Poaceae; genus Aegilops; species Aegilops umbellulata. Next base: position 38,515,902 of record CP136055.1, on the reverse strand, counting down.
CAAGTCCTCACGTAGATCGTGTGCTGACTTATGTGCAACATCGTTAGCCACCCTATCGCGACCGCGGGGTGGTCGATCCGGCTGTTCGGCCATTTTATTTTTTGGCCATATAGGCTCTAAGGCCTCGTCAGTGAATTCATGCAGCAGCTTGCGCTTTGGATAGCTTTTTGTGTGGCGACTGCCACCGTACTTTTCTTCAGTATCGAGCACTTTGTTCCATCTACTGTTGAGTGTATTTTGTGCGGCCTTAAGCCTTTGCTTCTGCTTCTTTAGACTCCTCGCGGTGGCAATAAGCCTTCTATGGAGGTTCTCTTGTTGCAAGTGCCTTTCCGGGATGATGTGTGCATCGTCGTCCAGACTGTTCTCCTCTCCCGAGATAGGTTGATTAGCTTTATCCTCGGCGTCGCCGTGATCGGACAGCGGTTCCGTACTATGGTTGCCATCCGCTGGCTCGTCCTGCTCTGTCGCTGGGTCCATGTGGTCACCGTTTCCTTTGGAGTCGACCGGGGTATTATTTTTTCTTGCGCTGTTATCGCTGTTTTTACCGAGGCAGGATTTGGAGCGGCGCCTACACCATTGCTTTGGTTGCTTCTCGAGGGAACTATCCTTCGCTACATCCTTCCGTTCCTCGTCATTGTTTTCTTTGGGTGTATCCACCATATATATATATCGTGTGATGAAGTGGCTGTCCAGCGCCCTGTGGGCGGTGGTTCCTGTTCCTCTCCTGAATCGTCGTCCATAAGGTCGATGTCTTCGGAGTCGAAATCGAGCATGTCGGTTAAGTCGTCGACAGTGGCTATTAAGTGGATGGTGGGTGGGGAATGAATTTCTTTGTCGTCCGCTTCCCGCTCGAGCCGGACATAGTTCGGCCAAGGGCCTCGTGACAAGGAGAGAGACCTTAATGAATTTAGCACATTGCACAAGGGCGAGTGCTGAAAGATATCCGCGGAGGAAAACTCCATGATCGGCGCCCAGTCAGATTCGATAGGCATGGACGCACATGGTTCGGAGCCCGTGGCCGGGGACGAATCCAAGGATCCGGCAACACAGGTCTCGTAGGAGGTAAAGTCAGCATTCGGCTCTATCGCCGCTGAGTGTGCGGCCTCCGTGACGGGGTCCATCCACCCGTCCTCGGACAGTGCGGTCTGCTCCAGATCGAGGGACGGAGTTAACACAGGGGTGATCTCCCGAACACTGTCCGGCGGCAGAGCTAAGTCATGCTCATCGTGACTGTGCGGCGCACCTGACACGGGCTCGAATCCGTTGAAGATCAAGTCTCCACGAATGTCGGCAGTATAGTTTAAGTTTCCAAACCTGACCTGACGGCCAGGGCCGTAGCTCTTGATCTGCTCCAGATGGCCAAGCGAGTTGGCCCGCAGTGCGAAGCCGCCGAATACAAAGATCTGTCGGGGGGAAAATGTTGGGGAACGTAGCAGAAATTCAAAATTTTCCCACGTGTCACCAAGATCTATCTATGGAGTAATCTAGCAACGAGGTAGGGAGAGTGCATCTACATACCCTTGTAGATCGCTAAGCGGAAGCGTTCAAGAGAACGGGGTTGAAGGAGTCATACTCGTCGTGATCCAAATCACCGGAGATCCTAGTGCCGAACGGACGGCACCTCCGCGTTCAACACACGTACAGCCCGGTGACGTCTCCCATGCCTTGATCCAGCAAGGAGAGAGGGAGAGGTTGAGGAAGACTCCATCCAGCAGCAGCACAACGGCATGGTGGTGGTGGAGGAGCGTGGTGATCCATCAAGGCTTCGCCAAGCACCGCGAGATATGAGGAGAAAGAGAGGTAGGGTTGCGCCAACAAGAGAAGAAACTTCGTCCAGGGGCTGCTCCTTTGCCTCCACTATATATAGGGGGAGAGGGGGGATGCGCCCCCACCTAGGGTTCCACCCTAGGGGCGGCGGCCAGCCCATATCCCATCTGGTGGGGCGGCCAAGGGGGGGGAGGGGAAACTTGCCCCCCAAGCTAAGTGGGGCGCCCCCTCCCCAAACCCTAGGCACCTTGGGCCCTTGTGGGGGGGCGCACCAACCCACCTGGGGCTGGTCCCCACCCACACTTGGCCCATGCAGCCCTCCGGGGCCAGTGGCCCCACTTGGTGGACCCCCGGACACCTCCGGTGATCCCGGTACACTACCGCTGATACCCAGAACACTTCCGGTGGCCAAAACCATACTTCCTATATATAAATATTTACCTCCGGACCATTCCGGAACTCCTGGTGGCGTCCGGAATCTCATCCGGGACTCCGAACAACATTCGGTAACCACGTACATCTATTCCCTATAACCCTCGCGTCATCGAACCTTTAGTGTGTAGACCCTACGGGTTTGGGAGACACGTAGACATGACCGAGACGTTCTCCGGTCAATAACCAACAGCGGGATCTGGATACCCATGTTGGTTCCCACATGTTCCACGATGATCTCATCGGATGAACCACGATGTCGAGGATTCAATCAATCCCGTATTCAATTCCCTTCGTCTACCGGTATAGTACTTGCCCGAGATTCGATCGTCGGTATCTCGATACCTTGTTCAATCTCGTTACCAGCAAGTATATTTACTCGTTCCATAACACATCATCCCGTGATCAACTCCTTGATCACATTGTGCACATTATGATGATGTCCTACCGAGTGGGCCCAGAGATACCTCTCCGTCACACGGAGTGACAAATCCCAGTCTCGATACGTGCCAACCCAACAGACACTTTCGGAGATACCTGTAGTGTACCTTTATAGCCACCCAGTTACGTTGTGACGTTTGGCACACCCAAAGCATTGCTACGGTATCCGGGAGTTGCACAATCTCATGGTCTAAGGAAATGATACTTGACATTAGAAAAGCTTTAGCATAGGAACTACACGATCTTTGTGTAGGATTGGGTCTTGTCCATCACATCATTCTCCTAATGATGTGATCCCGTTATCAATGACATCCAATGTCCGTGGTCAGGAAACCGTAACCATCTATTGATCAACGAGCTAGTCAACTAGAGGCTTACTAGGGACACAGTGTTGTCTATGTATCCACACATGTATCTGAGTTTCCTATCAATACAATTATAGCATGGATAATAAATGATTATTACGAACAAGGAAATATAATAATAACCAATTTATTATTGCCTCTAGGGCATATTTCCAACAGTCTCCCACTTGCACTAGAGTCAATAATCTAGTTCACATCACTATGTGATTAACACTCAAGGTCACATCCCCATGTGACTAACACCCAAAGAGTTCTGGGTTTGATCATGTTTATGCTTGTGAGAGATGTTATAGTCAACGGGTCTTGAACCTTTTAGATACGTGTGTGCTTTACTAATCTCTATGTCATCTTGTAGATGCTGCTACCACGCTCTATTTGGAGCTATTCCAAATAACTGTTCTACTATACGAATCTGGTTTACTACTCAGAATCATCCAGATTAGTGTCAAAGATTGCATCGGCGTAACCCTTTACGACGAATTCTTTTACCACCTCCATAATCGAGAAAATTTCTTAGTCCACTAGTTACTAAGGATAACCTTGACCATTGTCCTGTGATCCATTCCTAGATCACACTTGTACTCCTTGACTGACTCATGGCTTGGCACACTTCAGGTGCGGTACACAACATAGCATACTTTAGAGCCTATGTCTGAAACATAGGGGACGACCTTCGTCCTTTCTCTCTATTCTGCCGTGGTCAGGTCTTGAGTCTTACTCAACACTCATACCTTATAACACAGCCTAAGAACTCCTTCTTTGCCGATCTATTTTTGAACTCCTTCAAAATCTTGTCATGGTATGTGTTCGTTTGAAAGTACTATTAAGCAATGTTGATCTATCCTTATAGATCTTGATGCTCAATGTTCAAGTAGCTTAATCCAGGTTTTCCATTGAAAAACACTTTTCAAACAACCCTATATGCTTTCCAGAAATTCTACATCATTTCCGATCAACAATATGTCAACAACATATACTCATCAGAAATTCTATAGTGCCCCCACTCACTTCTTTGGAAATACAAGTTTCTCATAAACTTTGTATAAACCTAAAATCTTTGATCATCTCATCAAAGCGTACATTCCAATTCCGAGATGCTTACTCCAGTCCTTAAAAGGATTGCTGGAGCTTTGCATATTTGTTAGCATCTTTCAGGATTGACAAAACTTTTTGTTTGTATCAGATACAACCTTTCCTCAAGAAAATCGTCGAGGAAACAATGTTTTGACATCCTATCTGCAAGATTTCATAAATAATGCAGTAACTGCTAACATAATTCCAACAGACTCTTAGCATCGCTATGAGTGAGAAAATCTCATCGTAGTCAACTCCATGAACTTGTCGGGAAACATCTTAACGACAAGTCGAGCTTTCTCAATGATGACACTTACCATCATTGTCCGTCTTCCTTTTAAAATCCATATGTACCTAACAGTCTTACGACCATCAAGTAGTTCTTCCAAAGTCTACACTTTGTTTTCATACATGGATTCTCTCTCGGATTTTTTATGGCCTCGAGCCATTCTTGGAATCCGGGCCCACCATCGCTTCTCCATAGCTCATAGGTTCATTGTTGACTAGCAACATGACATCCAAGACAGGATTACCTACCACTCTGAAGTAGTACGCATCCTTGTCATCCTACGAGGTTTGGTAGTGACTTGATCCGAAGTTTCATGATCACTATCATAAGCTTCCACTTCAATTTGTGTAGGTGCCACAGGAACAACTTCCTGTGCCCTGCTACACACTAGTTGAAGTGACGGTTCAATAACCTCATCAAGTCTCCGCCATCCTCCCACTCAATTCTTTTGAGAGAAACTTTTCCTCGAGAAAGGACCCGATTTCAGAAACAATCCCTATTGCTTTCGGATCTGAGTCAGGAGGTATACCCAACTGTTTTGGGTATCGTATGAAGATGCATTTATCCGCTTTGGGTTCGAGCTTATCAGCCTAATTTTTTTTTCACATAAGCGCCGTAGCCCCAAACCTTTAAGAAACAACAGCTTAGGTTTCTCTAAACCATAGTTCATACGGTGTCGTCTCAACGGATTTGTGTGGTTCCCTATTTAAAGTGAATGCGATTGTCTCTAATGCCTAACCCATAAACGATGGTGGTAATTCGACAAGAGACATCATGGTATGCACCATATCCAATAGGGTGCAGTTATGATGTTCGGACACACCATCACACTATAGTGTTCCCCGCGGTATTAGTCGTGAAACGATTTCTACAATGTCTTAATTGTGTGCCAAACTCGTAACTCAGGTATAAATCTCTACGATCATATCATAGACATTTTATCCTCTTGTCACGACGATCTTCAACTTCACTCTGAAATTACTTGAAACTTTCAATAATTCAGACTTGTGTTTCATCAAGTAAATATACTTAGCATCTACTCAAATCATCTGTGAAGCAAGAACATAACGATATCCACTGCGTGCCTTAGCACTCATTGGACTGCACACATCAAAATGTATTACTTCCAACAAGTTGCTTTCTTGTTCCATCTTACTGAAAATGAGGTCTTTCAGTCATCTTGCCCATGTGGTATGATTTGCATGTCTCAGGTGATTCAAAAACAAGTGAGTCCAAACAATCCATCTGTATGGAGTTTCTTCATGCATATCTACCAATAGACATGGTTCACATGTCTCAATCTTTTCAAAACGAGTGAGTCCAAAGATCCATCAACATGGAGCTTCTTCATGCGTTTTATACCAATATGACTCAGATTGCAGTGCCACAAGTATGTGGTACTATCATTACTATCATATGAACATGTGTATCACTATGATCGGGATGGTATTATTCAAATAAACAGAGTAACCATTATTCTCCTTAAATGAATAACGGTATTGCGCAAACATAATCCAATCATGTATATGCCCAACGCAAACACCAAATAACAATTATTTAGGTTTTAATACCAATCTTGATGGTAGAGGGAGCGTACGATATTTGATTACATCAACCTTGGAAACACTTCCAAAACATATCGTCATCTCACCTTTAGCTAGTCTCCGTTTATTCCGTAGCCTTTTATTTCGAGTTACTAACACTTAGCAACCGAACCGGTATCTTATACCCTGGTGCTACTAGGAGTACTAGTAAAGTACACATTAATATAATGTATATCCAACACACTTCTGTCGACCTTACCAGCCTTCTCATCTACCAAGTATCTAGGGTAATTCCGCTCTAGTGACCGTTCCCCTTATTACAGAAGCACTTAGTCTCGGGTTTGAGTTCAACCTTGGGTTTCTTCACTAGAGCAGCAGCTGACTTGCCGTTTCATGAAGTATCCCTTCTTGCCCTTGCCCTTCTTGAAACTAGTGGTTTTACTAACCATCAACAATTGATGCTCCCTTTTGATTTCTACTTTCGCGGTGTCGCGAATAGCTCAAGGATCATATCTATCCCTGATATGTTATAGTTCATCACGAAGCTCTAGTAGCTTGGTGGTAGTGACTTTGGAGAACCATCACTATCTCATCTGGAAGATCAACTCCCACTCGATTCAAGCGATTGTTGTACTCATACGATCTGAGCACATGCTCAACAATTGAGCTTTTCTCCTTAGTTTGCAGGCTTAAGAAACTCGTCGGAGGTGTTATACCTCTTGACATGGGCACGAGCCTGAAATCCCAATTTCAGCCCTCGAAACATCTCATATGTTTCGCGACGTTTCAAAATCGTCTTCGGTGCCTCAACTCTAAACTGTTTAACTGAACTATCACGTAGTTATCAAAACGTGTATGTCAGATGTTCGCAGCATCCACAGACGACGTTCGAGGTTCAGCACACTGAGCGGTGCATTAAGGACATAAGCTTTCTATGAAGCAATGAGGACAATCCTCAGTTCACGGACCATGTCCGCATAATTGCTACTATCAACTTTCAACTAAATTTTCTCTAAGAACATATCTAAACAGTAGAACTGAAGCGCGAGCTACGACATAATTTGCGAAGACCTTTTGACTATGTTCAGGATAATTAAGTTCATCTTATGAATTCCCACTCAGATAGACATCCCTCTAGTCATCTAAGTGATTACATGATCCGAGTCAACTAGGCCGTGTCCGATCATCACGTGAGACGGACTAGTCATCATCGGTGAACATCTTCATGTTGATCGTATCTACCATACGACTCATGCTCGACCTTTCGGTCTCTTGTGTTCTGAGGCCATGTCTGTACATGCTAGGCTCGTCAAGTCAACCTAAGTGTTTCGCATGTGTAAATCTGTCTTACACCCGTTGTATGTGAACGTTAGAATCTATCACACCCGATCATCACGTGGTGCTTCGAAACAACGAACTTTCGCAACGGTGCATAGTTAGGGGGAACACTTTCTTGAAATTTTAATGAGGGACCATCTTATTTACTACCGTCGTTCTAAGCAAATAAGATGCAAAAACATGATAAACATCACATGCAATCAAAAAGTGACATGATATGGCCAATATCATTTTGCTCCTTTTGATCTTCATCTTCAGGGCTCCATGATCATCATCGTCACCGGCATGACACCATGATCTCCATCATCATGATCTCCATCATCGTGTCTTCATGAAGTTGTCTCGCCAACTATTACTTCTACTACTATGGCTAACGGTTTAGCACTAAAGTAAAGTAATTACATGGCGTTGTTCAATGACACGCAGGTCATACAATAAATAAAGACAACTCCTATGGCTCCTGCCGGTTGTCATACTCATCGACATGCAAGTCGTGATTCCTATTACAAGAACATGATCAATCTCATACATCACATATCATTCATCACATTCTTCTTGGCCATATCACATCACATAGCATACCCTGCAAAAACAAGTTAGACGTCATTTACTTGTTGTTTGCATGTTTTACGTGGCTGCTATGGGTTTCTAGCAAGAACGTTTCTTACCTACGCAAAAACCACAACGTGATATGCCAATTGCTATTTACCCTTCATAAGGACCCTTTTCATCGAATCTGATCCAACTGAAGTGGGAGAGACTGGCACCCGCTAGCCACCTTATGCAACATGTGCATGTCAATCGGTGGAACCTGTCTCACGTAAGTGTACGTGTAAGGTCGGTCCGGGCCGCTTCATCCCACAATGCCGCCGAATCAAGATTGGACTAGTAATGGTAAGCATATTGAGAAAAATCAACGCCCACAACTACTTTGTGTTCTACTCGTGCATGGAATCTACGCAATACACCTAGCTCATGATGCCACTGTTGGGGAACGTAGCAGAAATTCAAAAATTTCCTACGTGTCACCAAGATCTATCTATGGAGTAATCTAGCAACGAGGGAGGGAGAGTGCATCTACATACCCTTTTAGATCGCTAAGCGGAAGCGTTCAAGAGAACGGGGTTGAAGGAGTCGTACTCGTCGTGATCCAAATCACCGGAGATCCTAGTGCCGAACGGACGGCACCTCCGCGTTCAACACACGTACAGCCCGGTGACGTCTCCCATGCCTTGATCCAGCAAGGAGAGAGGGAGAGGTTGAGGAAGACTCCATCCAGCAGCGGCACAACGGCGTGGTAGTGGTGGAGGAGCGTGGTGATCCAGCAGGGCTTCGCCAAGCACCGCGAGATATGAGGAGAAAGAGAGGTAGGGATGCGCCAACAAGAGAAGAAACTTCGTCCAGGGGCTGCTCCTTTGCCTCCACTATATATAGGGGGAGAGGGGGGGCTGCGACCCCACCTAGGGTTCCACCCTAGGGGCGGCGGCCAGCCCATATCCCATCTGGTGGGGCGGCCAAGGGGGGGAGAGGGGAAACTTGCCCCCCAAGCTAGGTGGGGCGCCCCCTCCCCAAACCCTAGGCACCTTGGGCCCTTGTGTGGGGGGCGCGCCAACCCACCTGGGGCTGGTCCCCTCCCACACTTGGCCCATGCAGCCCTCTGGGGCCGGTGGCCCCACTTGGTGGACCCCCGGACACCTCCGGTGATCCCGGTACACTACCGGTGATGCCCAGAACACTTCCGATGGCCAAAACCATACTTCCTATATAAAAATCTTTACCTCCGGACCATTCCAGAACTCCTCGTGACGTCCGGGATCTCATCCGGGACTCCGAACAACATTCGGTAACCACGTACATGTATTCCCTATAACCCTGGCGTCATCGAACCTTAAGTGTGTAGACCCTACGGGTTCGGGACACACGTAGACATGACCGAGACATTCTCCGGTCAATAACCAACATCGGGATCTGGATACCCATGTTGGTTCCCACATGTTCCACGATGATCTCATCGGATGAACCACGATGTCGAGGATTCAATCAATCCCGTATTCAATTCCCTTCGTCTACCGGTATAGTACTTGCCCGAGATTCGATCGTCGGTATCTCGATACCTTGTTCAATCTCGTTACCGGCAAGTCTCTTTACTCATTCCATAACACATCATCCCGTGATCAACTCCTTGATCACATTGTGCACAATATGATGATGTCCTACCGAGTGGGCCCAGAGATACCTCTCCATCACACGGAGTGACAAATCCCAGTCTCGATTCGTGCCAACCCACCAGACACTTTCTGAGATACCTGTAGTGTACCTTTATAGCCACCCAGTTACGTTGTGACGTTTGGCACACCCAAAGCATTCCTACGGTATCATGGAGTTGCACAATATCATGGTCTAAGGAAATGATACTTGACACTAGAAAAGCTTTAGCATACGAACTACACGATCTTTGTGCTAGGCTTAGGATTGGGTCTTGTCCATCACATCATTCTCCTAATGATGTGATCCCGTTATCAATTACATCCAATGTCCATGGTCAAGAAACCGTAATCATCTATTGATCAACGAGCTAGTCAACTAGAGGCTTACTAGGGACATGGTGTTGTCTATGTATCCACACATGTATCTGAGTTTCCTATCAATACAATTATAGAATGGATAATAAACGATTATTATGAACAAGGAAATATAATAATAACCAATTTATTATTGCCTCTAGGGCATATTTCCAACAGAAAAAACCTCACCCTGGATCGCATCGTTGCCAATGAACGAAGGTGCCATCAAACCTTATGGTGATGGCACAGTGGAACTCTCAATGAAAGCACCAATGTCGGTGTCAAAACCGGTGGATCTCGAGTAGGGGGTCCCGAACTGTGTGTCTAAGGCGGATGGTAACAGGAGGCGGGTGTCGGTGTCAAAACCGGCGGATCACGGGTAGGGGGTCCCGGACTGTGCGTCTAGGCGGAGGGTAACAGGAGACAAGGGACACAATGTTTTACCCAGGTTCGGGCCCTCTTGATGGAGGTAAAACCCTACGTCCTGCTTAATTAATATTGATGATATGGGTAGTACAAGAGTAGATCTACCACGAGATCAAGGAGGCTAGACCCTAGAAGCTAGCCTATGGTATGATTGTTGTATGTTGAAGTTGTTGTCCTACGGACTAAAACCCTCCGGTTTATATAGACACCGGATAGGGTTAGGGTTACACAAAGTTGGTTACAATGGTAGGAGATCTGAATATCCGCGTCGCCAAACTTGCCTTCCACGCCAAGGAAAGTCCCATCCGGACACGGGACGAAGTCTTCAATCTTGTATCTTCATAGTCCAGGAGTCCGGCTGAAGGTATAGTCCGGCTATCCGGACACCCCCTAATCCAGGACTCCCTCAGTAGCCCCTGAACCAGGCTTCAATGACGACGAGTCGGGCGCGCAGATTGTCTTCGGCATTGCAAGGCGGGTTCCTCCTCCAAGTTCTTCATAAAAGATTGTAAACACCAAAAGTAGTGTCCGGCTCTGCAAAAATAAGTTTCCACATATTGCCATAGAGAGAATAATATTAGCACAAATCTAATCTGCTGACGTATTCCGTAGCGTGACATCACACTACGGCCAAGCCTTTATTCGAATCGTTTTCACTTCTCAACCTCAGCGCGTTTTGCGAGGCGGTTTCCTTGGCACGTCTTGTCAAAGCAGAGATCGTGTCCCCTTTATTTACGGGATTCTCATCAATACAGACGTGGGTAACCCAATAGTGCCAATTTAGCATGTTTTCTCGATTAAAGGCGAGTCCCAAACGGTCACGGGGAGGGCTCTTGGTATTCAACCTCTTATAAAGAGACCAAGGCCTTACTCCTTTTTTCCAATCTCAAACGAGTTCGCCCGTTGCCTCGAGTTCCAACACCCTAGGCCCCAGATTCCAGGCGCTTCGGACCTTCGACAATGTCTGGTTCCGACCTTCAAGGCCGATGGATGCCCTCCTCTGTCACGGAGGAGGACGTGCTAAAGTTGAGAGAAGCTAAGTTCTTGACCGGCGAAATTTCACATAGGTTGCCCGCTCAAGGGCAGGCGGTTCCCAGTCCCCAGTCTGGTGAGAGCGTGGTGTTCATATCTCACTTCCTTCAGGCGTTAGGCTTCCCAATGGATCCCTTTGTGAGGGGGTTGCTGTTCTATTATGGGTTGGAATTTCACGACTTAGCTCCGGAGTCCATCCTCCATATTTCCACATTCATCATTGTGTGTGAAGCATTCCTTCGTGTTACTCCTCACTTCGGACTATGGCTCAAGACCTTCAAGGTCGAACCGAAGATGTTCGACGGACGATACGCGGAGTGCAGAGGCGCTGTTATAAGCAACAATGCTGATGCTCCATGGCCCGAGGGCTCTTTTCAAGAGGAGCTCGGTTTATGGCAAAGGGAGTGGTTTTATATCACCGCTCCCAGGGGCACCAAGTGGGTGGCGCCACCTGCCTTTCGCTCGGGTCCCCCGCCATAGTTAGCGTCATGGGTCAATAAAGGACTAGACTGGGGGCCGTCCAAAGACGTGCCTTTGTTGCAGGGCCGCATCAGGGATCTCTTAGAGAGAGACCTCAACCTGGTCAAAGTGACACAAGTCATGCTGATTCGCCGAACCCTGCCCGGAAAACGTCGCCCCCTTCGCCTATGGGAGTTTAATCCGGAGGGACCGCGATCTCTCCAGCATTTCATGGGCGTGACGCCCGCGGAGATGTATAAACTGTTCTTCCGATCACAATCAATGTGTCCGGGTTTGACCGAGGACGCAGGTCTAAGCTGCAATCGCCCAGATACTCAAGTAAGTAGCCTTGTGCCCGGACTCGTTATCCATATATTTGTCATAAACTTGCCCCTAAAAGAGTTGTCCCTTTAAATAGGAGTGGATAGCGAAAGCAAAGCTGATAAGATGTCTGGCTCCCCTTCCTGAGACCAGGCCGGATTCCGTCCTGGTCAGGATGTTGAAGATTGTGCCTTTGAAGGAAAGTGAGGGAGAGGACAAGGCAGCTACGGCCTCCTCGAAGGAGTCTGTTCGGAGGGAAGGAACCGAAAATTCCTCTCCTCCGGGGAAGAAAAGTACTGCCTCTGAAAATCCGGAGGTCACAACCTCCAAGCGGGGGGGAAAATCCTCGTCAGAGGGTCCTACGCTGGGGGATACTTCGGCCGAACTACGCCCTCAAGGGGGCCAGCCCTCCAGCGAGCCGTAAGTAGAGAAAGATTATAAAATATCGTTGCTTTAAACCTGAGAATAATTAACCAAAATTTTACCTTGTAGTTCGGACCTCAGCCCTTCTCAGCAGAGCTTGTCTTTGGGGGACCTTCTTCCGGAGATGATGGAGAGCGGGACGCCTCCCCTTGCCGTACCACCTAGCGAGGCGGGCGACCCTAAGGTGTCGTCACGGAGGGTTTCACCTAATCCGGCAGGGGCGGAAGACAGCTATGAGGCCCCCCAAGGTTCTCCGTCTCCGGCCTTCGAAAGAGGCCATAGGACAAGTCCGGCACCGTTTGGTGCTCGACCGGAGGAGCTAAAGAATCTGCTGGGGCGAGCTTCTATCTCGGAGGAGCACCGTGCACTGATGAGCATGGTGATTGAAAGGATTTCATCCGCGGAAAGCGGATTGCATGAGGCCGTCAGAAGCTTACTGACGGGTTTTGAGGTACGTTAGATAATGTACACTTTTGCCAGTTGCGCATAAATAAAATGCGCCCTGTGTAGATAGTAGCCCCTGAGACTCTGTGCATTGTCAGAAGTGACAGCGTGCAGAGGATCATAATCCCAGGTCTAAAATGTCGCCTTTAAATGTAGGTGGCGAGGTGTCCGGAATTGAGCCGAACTGATGATTTTGCCGAACTAAAGCGGCAACTAGACGTGGCAGATGCCGACATCGCGCTCGTCAACAAGCGGCTTGATGAGGCTCAAGGTATGTAATTCCTTGGGCGGCACCTGGTAAGAGGGGCTTTATGCCAATATCTTACAATGTGTGTGCTTAACGCAGATGGTGCGGCCGCCGTGGCGAGTCTTCGGGCGGAACTTGCCCGGGCTAAGGAACAAGCCAGAGAAAAGGATGCGGCTGCCGAGAAGGCCCTTGAAGAGCTAAGAGCCGAACAGGCTGCTCACTGCCGAAGCAAGAAGGAGATGGCCGAGATGGCCGTGAAGTTAAAGAGCGCTGCTGACCGTTGCAAGCTTCTTGAGGAAGAAGACCGGGCGAGGCAGACGGACTTAGAGAAGGCCGTTGCTGATGCCAAGGATGCTCGCTCTGCGATGAGAGCTACAAAGGAGGAGCTGCGTCAGGCCGGACAGATTGCGGCTGGAAAGCCCTTTACGCTGCGGAGGAAGTTTTGCGGTCTGAAGTTTGCTCCGTTGGACAGGATGTGGAGTGTGGAGGACACCTATCTGGATTTGGCAGCGAGTGCTGCTGATGCGACCAAACACTTTCGGGATCAAGAGGGTCGCGAAGTGGAAAAACTTTTCTGGTCGCAGTTTCACAATCCAGAGCGTCCACTATAGGTGGACGATCGTCTGGCTCAATGAGCCGAACTGAATAGGTTGTCCGGACTCGCCATGAAGTGCGTCATGAGTCATCTGTGGCCGGGGAGATCGGAGCCGAAGAGTTACTTCAGTTTGGTGCAGCAACTCCTTGATGCGGTGCCACGTATTAGTGCAATGAAGAGGTCAGCATGCATATATAGAGGGCGCACGGATGGCTCTCGCCTGTGTCAAGACATACTGGGCGGAGATGGAGACCACCGTTGTTGCGTCCCGAGATTCGGACAAAAGCCGAGTACCCTCCGAGCACTATTTTCAGGAAGTCCTTGAAGGCGCTCGAGTAATAGAGACGCAGTGCTCGAAGGATGCTATGTTTTGATAGCATATTTAATTATAAAGTAGTATTTTGATGAATTGTAGTAGCCTTTTATACTTGTGCCTTCAAGTATTTGGAACACCTCCAATGACAGTCAGTTTTTGGCTTTCTCTACTGATGTGCTCGCCTGGCCGAACCGGGGCACAATTGCAGTAGTTTTCCTGATGCGCCTTAGCTGATAGAGCGGAACGTAAGGCGGTCGAACACAGGAGCCGGGCAACCCAACATTTGACCAAAATCATGATTCAGAGCTGATGCATATAAGGCCAAACTCGTGACGCCGAACACTCCCTAAGGTATTCGGTCTTTATGAGAGCGGGCGAAGTAACGCTCTTAGGTATAAGCCCCTAGTGTCCAGGTACGCGCAGGAATTCTGACGTGGCCACATGCCAAGACGCCAGCCTCCTCCTTGGTTATAGAACCAGGGGATGCGTATCAACAAGAGACAGTAAAAAAGGTTTACGCAGGGTCTTAATCTGAAAAGAATCCTTGGAACGGGTCCCTACTGCACGTCTGCGCCTGTGTCTCCGTTGTGCCGTATCCAGGACGGGCGCAGCACGATGTTCATCTGTAAAAGAGAGGAACGAAGTTGAAAAAAGGGCGTGCCGAACAAAAGTTATATTAAATAAACAAAGTATAAAGTAAAGTGTGTAAAATTGAGCTTTATTGTCTCTTATATGTGCGGAGCCCCTAGGGCAGGGGTATGTGGCCATTAAGCCATTAGCAAAGATACTTTTGTGCCGGACTCGTTTATCCGTGTCCGTGGTCTTGATGGCTTATTCGTATGTTCTCGCTGGTAAAGCCATTGTATTGTGGGGCTTTTAAAGCGGCCGCACAATCCTCCGCTTGGGGGAGGCGCGCTCAATGCTTCCCCTTCAAGGAGATGATGCCTCGTGGACCGGGCATCTTAAGCGTGAGAGATGCATAATGCGGTATTGCGTTAAAGAGGACGAAAGCTTCGTGTCCCGGCAGTGCTTGATAGCGACTTGACAATGAGACGATGTGGAAAGTTAGCTTTTCGCGGCGGAAGTTATCGGTAGAGCCGAATATAACTTCGAGTCGGAGAAAACCCATGCAATGGGTGTCCGGACCTGGCGTTACCCCTTGAAAGGAGGTTTTGCTGTGGCAAATTCTCATAGGGTCTATCCCCATGTGACGGATTGTGTCCTGATATATCAGGTTTAGTCTGTTGCCACCGTCCATGAGGACGTTTGAAAACTGAAGTCCGCCAATTATTGGATCGAGTACCAAGGCAGTCCAGCCTGAGTTCCTGATACTTCTAGAATAATCCAAGTGATCAAAGATGATTGGTTTTGACAACCAGTGGCGGGACCCCTTTGGGATAGGTCGTGTGGCGCGTACCTTTATGGGCGCCGTACGTTTTGTTATGTGAAGTAAGTTTACAGTTTTTACTTCTTGTGGGAAATTCTTTTGTTTCCTGGTGCTCTGCTTTTGGGGTTCGTCCTCATCCTCGCTTGGTGTGTCGAGCCCCTTGTGTTTGGCGTTGAGTCTGCCGGATTGTTTGAAAACCCAACAATCTCTGTGGGTATGGTTAGCAGGCTTTTCGGGAGTACTGTGTATTTGACATATCCTGTCCAGGATTTTGTTTAGGTTGGATAGGTCGTCCCTGTTATCCTGGATGGGCGGCTTTTTCTGATTCTCCGTGAGCTTTTGAATCCGGCATTGACTGTCGTGCTCTTCGAACTGTTTTCCTTAGAGCGGCGATGATCCTTGTTGCGTCGCGGTTTTCCGTTTCGATCCCTAGTTTCGGATGTACTTGGGTCGCTGGTGCTACATCTTGCCAACCAGCTATCCTCTCCTGCGCAAAAGCGGGTCATGAGGCTTGTTAATGCGGCCATTGTTCTTGGCTTTTCTTGGGCGAGGTGTCTGGCGAGCCATTCGTCTCGGACATTGTGCCTGAAAGCTGCTAGGGCTTTGGCGTCCGGACAGTCGACTGTCTGATTCTTCTTAGTAAGAAATCTATTCCAGAACTGCCGAGTTGACTCTCCGGGCTGTTGTGTTATGTGACTGAGATCGTCTGCATCCGGAGGGCGGACATAGGTCCCTTGAAAATTTGCTCGGAAAGCGTCCTCGAGCTCTTCCCAACTTCCAATTGTGTTTTCAGGAAGGCTTTTAAGCCAATGCCGGGATGGTCCTTTAAGCTTGAGGGGTAAATATTTGATGGCGTGGAGGTCATCTCCTCTAGCCATATGTATGTGGAGGATGTAATCCTCGATCCAGACTCCAGGGTCTGTTGTTCCATCATATGCCTCTATGTTTACGGGTTTGAATCCCACTGGAAATTCATAATCCAGGACCTCATCGGTGAAACATAGGGGGTGTGCGGCGCCCCTGTATTTGGGTGTGCCGGATTCTGATAATGGCTTTATTGTATTGCTTACGAGAGATTGCTTTCTTGGCCCGTAAATGAACCTTGCTGGGCCATCTTTTTGATGCGAATCCGTAAGTGGGTCGCGTACAGGCTTAAGTGCGGCGCCGCTTGCCGCTTTATGCTGGCCATGGGGTCGTCTATCCGACCGGATGGCTTTCTTACTTTTTGACTGCGGGGGCTCTAGGGCCTCCTCGTCGAATTCAGGCAGCAGCTTTCGCTTCGGATAGCTTTTGGTATAGCGGTTGCCGCCGTATTTGTTTACGATATTGATTACTTTGCTCCATCTGATTCTAAGTGCATCTTCCGCAGTTTTTAGCTTCCTCTTCTGCTTTTTTAGGCTGCGTGCGGTTGCGACGAGCCTTTTGTGGAGGTTCTTCTAATCCGTGGGTTTATCCGGCGTAAGGTCATCCGGAATGCCGTTTTCGCCGGGGATGGGTTGTTCGGTTTCTTTATCCGAGCTGCCCTGTTCGGACAGTTGCTCTAAG
This sequence comes from Aegilops umbellulata, assembly GCA_032464435.1. NCBI lineage: Eukaryota > Viridiplantae > Streptophyta > Magnoliopsida > Poales > Poaceae > Aegilops > Aegilops umbellulata. The sequence goes on along the minus strand of CP136055.1, from coordinate 38,498,893 downwards.
GCACGCTTGTCGTCTGCCGGCTCATCCTGCTCTATGGTTGGGTTTGTATCAAGGCGGGGCTTGGAGCGGCGTTTACGCCGCCGCTTTGTTTGCTTTTCGAGAGACCGATCCCTCGTTGCGTCCCTGTGTTCCTCGTTGTCGCTTCCTTTAGGGGTGTCCACCATGGACACATCATGAGATGAGGTGGCTGTCCAATGCTCTAAAGGCGTTGGTTCAGATGCGTCTCCTGCATCGCCGTCCATGTCGTCGATGTCTTCGGAGTCGAAGTTGAGCACGTCGTATAAACTATCGACGGTGGCTACCAAATGGGTGGTGGGTGGGTATTGAATTTCTTCATCGTCCGTATCCCAACCTTGCTGACCGTAATCCGGCCAGGGCTCTCCCGATAAAGAGAGAGACTTTAGTGACTTCAGGATGTCGCCGAAGGGCGAGTGCTGAAAGATGTCCGCGACGGTGAACTCCATAATAGGCTCCCAATCGGATCTGATTGGCAGGCGCGCGGAGGGCTCGGAGTCCGGAGGGGAGTCCGGCGACTCGGAGTCATAGGCCATGTAGAGTGCGGGGCTGGTGTTCGGCTCGATCGCCTTTGGGATCACAGCCCCCGAGGCGGCGTCCAACCGCTCATCCTCGATCGGCGCAGCTGGCTCCGAATTAAGGGTCGGAACCGATGCGCGCACGGCCTCTAGGACACTGTTCGGCGGCAGAGCTAGATCATGCCCATCGAGACAGAGCGGCGCGCTTGGCTGTGGCTCGAATCCGTCGAAGATCAAGTCCCCGCGGATGTCAGCCGTGTAGTTCAAACTTCCGAATCTGACCTGATGGCCAGGGGCATAGCTTTCGATCTGCTCTAGATGGCCAAGCGAATTGGCCCGCAGTACGAAGCCGCCGAAGACGAAGTTCTATCCGAGGAGAAAAGTCTCACCCTTGACCGCATCGTCGTTGATGATCAAAGGAGCCATCGGGCCTAAAAGTGACGACACAGAGGAACTCTCAATGAAAGCACCAATGTCGGTGTCAAAACCGGCGGATCTCGGGTAGGGTTTTACCTCCATCAAGAGGGCCCGAACCTGGGTAAAACATTGTGTCCCTTGTATCCTGTTACCATCCGCCTAGACGCACAGTTCGGGACCCCCTACCCGAGATCCGCCAGTTTTGACACCGACAGCGGGGGACACAATGTTTACCTAGGTTTGGGCCCTCTCGATGGAGGTAATACCCTTCTTCCTGCTTGATTGATCTTGATGATATGAGTATTACAAGAGTTGATCTACCACGAGATCATAGAGGCTAAACCCTAGAAGCTAGCCTATGATTATGATTGTTCTTGTCCTACGGACTAAACCCACCGGTTTATATACACACCGGAGGGGGCTAGGGTTACACAGAGTAGGTAACAAGGGAAGAGATCTACAGATCTGAATTGCCAAGCTTGCCTTGCACGCCAAGGAGAGTCCCACCCGGACACGGGATGAAGTCTTCAATCTTGTATCTTCATAATCCAACAGTCCGGCCAAAGGATATAGTCTGGCTATCCGAGGACCCCCTAATCCAGGACTCCCTCACCCGGTGGTCGTCGATTTGGACGGAAAATTTAGGGGAAATGCAAAATTCCGTGGATTTCATGGTGGGAAGGATGGGATTGTTGGGGAGGGGCTAGATCCACTTGCCAAACATCAAATCCATGGACCAAAACAACCAAATCTCACAAGATCAAACAAATTGCAAGAAAATTTTTTGGGGCTATTTTTTTGTGGGGATTTTCTAATTTGGACGAAAAACAACAAAATCAAGCTAGCAAATGGGGGGATGGGACTCCAAGATGTGAATCAACCTTGCTCATGATACCAAGATGTTGTAGGGTGAAACCCTAGAGGGGATCTTTTCACACTTGGAGGAGGAAAAGAGGAAGAACACTCAAGAACACAAGGCACAAATCACTCAAACATACCCAAATATCACATCCACTAGAGTAGCATACATGAGATCCACAAGATTACAAGATCAATCCAAGGAAACAAGCACAAAGGTAAAGTTCTCCCCACTCCTAGAGGAGGTGAGGTCTCGATGATGATCTACTCCCTTGGGAGGTCTTGTAATCCACAAGGATTCTTCCCAAGAGGGGTCTTGATCTCCAAGAGGAGGGGATACAAGGAGCAAAGCTCACAATGTTTTATCTAATACTTTGCTAACCCTACAAATGAGCTAGGAGATGCCCTTATATATTTAGGGACGAAATAAGAGAGGAGGGGGATACAAGGGCAAAGCCCCAAGGAGGCACGCGGGCTCTCGATGTGGTGCGGGCACCCAGGGTAAAGAGACCAGGCACTTGCACCGTCCAGGGACCCGGAGATGGAGGGGCCGGGCACCCGGGGCCCAAAGCCCGGGCACTCGGGGGTGCGCAGGAGGCCGGCTGGTGTGTGGCCGGGCACTCGGGGCCTCAAGCCCGGGCACCAGAGGCTGCACCCAGCGGCTGGAGGGGCGGAGGCTGGGCACCTGGTTGGCCAAGGCCCGGGCACCCGGGACTGCGGCTGGAGGCGGGTGATACGTCTTCAACGTATCTACTTTTCCAAACACTTTTGCCCTTGTTCTGGACTCTAACTTACATGATTTGAATGGAACTAACCCGGACTGACGTTGTTTTCAGCAGAATTGCCATGATGTTGTTTTATGTGCAGAAAACAAAAGTTCTCGGAATGACCTGAAACTCCACTGAACATCTTATAAAAAATAAAAATAAAAATCCTCACCAAAGATGAAGACCAGGGGGCCCACACCTTGTCCACGAGGGTGGGGGCGCGCCCCCCTACCTCGTGGGCCCCCTAGAGACCTTCCGAAGCCAACTCCAACTCTATATATTTGCTTTTGGGGAGAAAAAATAAAGAAGAAGAAATCATCACGTTTTATGATACGGAGCCGCCACCAAGCCCTAAAACCTCTCGGGAGGGCTGATCTGGAGTCCGTTCGGGGCTCCAGAGAGGGGGGTTCGTTGCCGTCATCATCATCAACCATCCTCCATCACCAATTTCATGATGCTCGCTGCCGTGCGTGAGTAATTCCATCATAGGCTTGCTAGACGGTGACGGGTTGGATGAGATCTATCATGTAATCGAGTTAGTTTCGTTAGGGTTTGATCCCTACTATCCACTATGTTCTGAGATTGATGTTGCTATGACTTTGCTATGCTTAATGCTTGTCACTAGGGCCCGAGTGCCATGATTTCAGATCTGAACCTATTATGTTTTCATGAATATATGTGAGTTCTTGATCCTATCTTGCAAGTCTATAGTCACCTACTATGTGTTATGATCCGACACCCCCGAAGTGATAATAATCGGGACCACTCCCGGTGATGACCATAGTTTGAGGAGTTAATCTATTCACTATGTGTTAATGCTTTGGTCCGGTACTCTATTAAAAGGAGGCCTTAATATCCCTTAGTTTCCATTAGGACCCTGCTACCATGGGAGGGTAGGACAAAAGATGTCATGCAAGTTCTTTTCCATAAGCACGTATGACTATATTCGGAATACATGCCTACATTACATTGACGAATTGGAGCTAGTTCTGTGTCACCCTATGTTATGAATGTTACATGATGAACCGCATCCGACATAATTATCCATCACCGATCCAATGCCTACGAGCTTTCCATATATTGGTTTACGCTTATTTACTTTCCTGTTGCTACTGTTACAATCACTACAAAATACCAAAAATATTACTTTTGCTTTCTTTACTTTTGTTACCGTTACCACCACTATCATATTGCTTTGCTACTAAACACTTTGCCGTAGATACTAAGTTTCCAGGTGTGGTTGAATTCGCAACTCAGCTGTTAATACTTGAGAATATTCTTTGGCTCCCCTTGTGTCGAATCAATAAATTTGGGTTGAATACTCTACCCTCGAAAACTGTTGTGATCCCCTATACTTGTGGGTTATCAAGACCTTTTTCTGGCGCTGTTGCCGGGGAGCATAGCTCTATTCTTTGAGTCACTTGGGATTTATATCTGCTGGACACTATGAAGAACTTGAAAGACGAGAAAACAAAATTTTATCCCTCAACTACGAGGGGAGGTAAGGAACTGCCATATAGCTCTGCACTTGATTGACGTTCTGTTATGAGTAAGCTTGCGACACATAAACCTGCTTCTGCTATTCATTCCGATATGTCGCATGTTATTGATGATGCCACTTCTGCTATGCATGATACTTATGATGAAACTACTTCTATGCTTGATACTACTGTGCCCCTTAGTGAATTTCTTGATGAACAAATTGCTAGGGCTAGAGAGAAAGAAATTATTGAAACTGATAATATTAATGAAAATGATGATGAGGATAGGCCTGTTATTCCTGAAGGTTATATTTTTGATAAAGAGGCTTCTGCTGCTATTTTAGCCTGCAACGATAACGATGAGCTTAGAAGGTTAATAGCTAAATGGAACAAAGAATCACTTAGAGATAAAATGAGGCCTGGTCCTGCTTTTGCTACTTCACCTATTTGTGTTCCCGATAAGGATTATGAATTCTCTGTTGATCCTGATATAATTACTTTGGTTGAATCTGATCCTTTCCATGGCTATGAATCTGAAACTGTTGTGGCACATCTTACTAAGTTAAATGATATAGCCACCCTATTCACTAATGATGAGAGATCTCCCTACTTTTATATCCTCAAAATATTTCCGTTCTCATTAAAGGGTGATGCTAAGATATGGTTTAATTCTCTTGATCCTGGTTGTGTGTGTAGTCCCAGGATATGACTTATTACTTCTCTGCTAATTATTTCCCTGCTCATAAGAAACAAGCTGCTTTAAAGGAAATATACAACTTTGTGCAAATTAAAGAAGAGAGTATCCCACAAGCTTGGGGGGGGCTTCTCAAGTTACTTAATGCTTTGCCTGATCATCCTCTTAAGAAAAATGAAATACTTGATATTTTTTATAATGGACTAACCGATGCTTCCAGAGATTACCTGGATAGTTGTCCGGGGAAAGAACACTGGATGAAGCTGAAATTCTATTGAATAATATGTTGACAAATGAAAATAATTGGGCACCTCCTGAGCCAGCTCCCGCTCCAGTTACCGAGCCTATTCCTAAACCAACTCCGAAGAAGAGAGGTGTTCTATTTCTCAGTCCCGAAGATATGCAAGAGGCAAAGAAATCTATGAAAGAAAAAGGTATTAAAGCTGAAGATGTTAAGAATTTACCTCCTATTGAAGAAAAACATGGTCTTAATTTACCGCCTGTTGAAGAAACATATGATCCTAATCCTTTATTTATTGAAGAACCTCCTGATCCCGATAACCCGACACAGCTAGTAAAGATAAATTCTCTCTATAGATATGATAAAGCTGAAATCCCTCCTACTAAAATTGCTAGTCAGCGCTTGGATGAGTTTGATAACTTTATGTTTAAGCAAGAAGACTTCAATGCTTATTTCGGTAGACAATTAAAACAAAATGCTTATATGATTAAACACTTGGGTGATTATATGGCTAATATTAAAGGTGAACTTAAACTTGTTGGCAAACATGCTTCTATGGTTACCACTCAAGTAGAACAAGTACTTAAGGCTCAAAAAGAATTACTCGATGAAATGAAGAGTAAGAAAAATGATTATGCTGTTAGAGTACTAGAACTGGTAGAATGACTCAGGAACCTTTGTATCCTGAAGGCCACCCTAAGAGAATTGAGCAAGATTCTCAGAGAAATAATATTGATGTTCCTAGTTCTTCTAAAAGGAAGAAAAAGAAAAATGATAGGACTTTGCAAACTTCTAGTGAACCTATTGCTGAAACACCTGATAATCCAAATGATATATCTATTTCTGATGCTGAAACACAATCTGGTAATGAACATGAACCTAGTGAAAATGTTAATGATGATGTTCATGATGATGCTCAACCTAGTAATGATAATGATGTAGAAATTGAACCTGCTATTGATCTTGATAACCCACAATCAAAGAATCAACGTTATGATAAGAGAGACTTTGTTGCTAGGAAACATGGTAAAGAAAGAGAACCATGGGTTCAGAAACCCATGCCTTTTCCTTCCAAACCATCCAAAAAAAAGATGATGAGGATTTTGAGCGCTTTGCTGAGATGATTAGACCTATCTTTTTGCGTATGCGATTGACTGATATGCTCAAAACTAATCCTTATGCTAAGTATATGAAGGGTATCATTACTAATAAAAGAAAGATATCGGAAGCTGAAATTTCCACCATGCTTGCTAATTATACTTTTAAAGGTGGAATACCCAAGAAACTTGGAGATCCAGGAGTACCCACTATACCATGCTCCATTAAAAGAAACTATGTTAAAACTGCTTTATGTGATCTTGGAGCTAGTGTTAGTGTTATGCCTCTCTCTTTATATCGTAGACTTGATTTGAATAAGTTGACACCTACTGAAATATCTTTGCAAATGGCTGATAAATCAACTGCTATACCTATCGGTGTTTGTGAGGATGTGCCTGTTGTGGTTGCAAACATTACTATTTTAACGGACTTTGTTATTCTTGATATTCTTGAGGATGATAGTATGTCTATTATTCTTGGAAGACCTTTTCTTAATACTGCAGGGGCTGTTATTGATTGCAACAAAGGCAATGTCACTTTTTATGTTAATGGTAATGAGCATACGGTACACTTTCTGAGGAAACAACCTCAAGTTCATAGTATCAACTCTATTGGAAAAATTCCATCGATTATATTTGGAGGTTTTGAATTTCCTCTTCCTACTGTCAAGAAGAAATATGATATTCTTATTATTGGGGATGTGCATATCCCCGTTGAGGTAACATAGTGTTATTCGAAATTTCTTTGGTTCCATGTTAATCGGAATGAGTTTGTTAACAAGACCTGATCAACCTTGTTAGTGGATTCCTTTTGATGAGCATGAGATGGATGAAACTAGAAGCACAACCTTCTGTACCCTCTTTATACTTTCTGTTATTTAGTTGAAATAAAGTAAAAATAGTATTTTTCTGTCTGCTTCCTGACTTATCCGTGCAATATAAAAATACCCCGAAAATAGAAGTCCTCAGAATGCCATGCCAATTTAATATGATTTTTTCGGGAATATTTGAGGATTTTTGGTGCAAAAATCACCGCGGGGGAGCTGCCACCTGGCCACGAGGGTGGAGGTCGCGCCCTACCCCCCTGGGCGCGCCCCCTGCCTCGTGGGCCCACGGTGGCCCTCCTCCACTTATTCATGCACCCATCCTCTTCTTCTTCCTCCTACAAACCCGAATAACCAGCTCAAGCACAAGTTCTAGCTCACTTTGCTGCAACTTTCGATCTCCTTGCTCCAAGCACCTCTCGCAAAACTGCTTGGGGAGATTGTTCCTTGGTATGTGACTCCTTCATTGGTCCAATTAGTTTTTGTTCTAGTGCTTTATTCATTGCAAACTTATGCTGCATAGGTGAGCATGTTCTTGAGCTTGCATGTCAAACTTATATGGTTCCAAGTAGTTCTAATGCCTGATATAGGCTCTAGGCACTTGTAGGAGTAGTTGCTATCAGTTTTATTGAAGTTGGTTCACTTTTGTTTGAAGTTACTAAAAATTTTAGAAATTTTTCAGAGAAAAGCAATATGCTTAGGAAGATGTTCCAAGGTGGTTCTTCTAAGAAGCAAGGACCTAGGCTTGCTATGCGTGATGCTGACGAGGAACCACCAAGAGACGCTCTAGTGCGCCCTTGCGAATGGTCGTTGGAAAATTTTATGGATCGTGCATGAATTAAAGAAGAATTTAACGCATATTTGCGTAATGCCGGTCTTGAGAACTTTGAGGCACACAAATGCCCCCAGTATCATGATCTCACAAGCTCATTTGTGAGGAGGTTTGAGTTTTCATCTTTGCGTAATTCTTCTTCAGTCATGTTTGGTCTTTATGACAAATCTTATACCATGGACTTAGAGGATTTCACTTTTGCTTGCAAACTTCCACAATGGGGTAGTGTTAGGGATCCCCCTAAATCTGAATTTAGAAACTTTCTTGCTAGTATAACTGTAGGGGAATCTAGAGATATAACGCAAGCTACCATAGGGAGCATTCACTTTCCTGCTATACATTATTTTGCTCTCTTCATAGGTAGATGCATAAATGCTAAGGATGAAGCATGTCATATGTGTGTCCCTGACCTTAGCATTCTCAGGAGTGGTGTGTTAGCAGACCAATCTTATCATATGGGAGCCATTGTAGCTCGTAGGTTGCATCATAATAGATATAATGGAGATTTCTTTGGGGGAATTTATGCAACCCGCTTAGCTAATTTTCTTGAGATAGACGTTCATGAAGGAAACATGGAATTTCCTCCTACTTATTTAAATTTTGATTCTATGGTTTCTCACCAGTTTGTTGAGAGGACTGAGTCACCTCTCCAGTATCGATTAATCTTTAACAAATGGCATGTTGTCCATATTACTCTCCCTGCTCGTGCCTTCTTTGATTACCAGGCAAGCGGAAGATATACTATTACCAGGGAGGAGGCAGATGAGTACGAGAGGAGAGCGGAGGCAGCCCGACTCCACGCTGCAGCTTAGGAGGCGATAGCCGCTGCATCACAGTACAACCCCAACTATTCTTCGTCGCAGTACGACCCCAGCTACTCCTACGGGTATCCGCCAGGCTATCCCTGGCAATAAACCAACTTAGGCCAAAATCCTAAGCTTGGGGGAGTACGTATTTCTCACTGACATTACATTTATGTTCACACACACTCATTGCTAGATGTCGGTACTCATACTCTTTCACTGTAATATCCATGGTAGTTTATTTTCTTTTTCCTGCTTTCTTCTTGTGTGTTTGATAAACCTTAAGAAAAACCAAAAAAATTAGTAGTAGTTTATTTTTCTGCTGTAGTAGTAATAATTAAAAAGAAAACCCACAAATATTTCCCGTTCTTCTTTTGCTTGTTGGAAGCTTTCCCGTGTAAATAGTTTTTATTTCTTTTCTTTTCTTTGGGGGTCGATAGGAGAAGACCATGATTAAATTGTTGAAGTGGCTCTTATATGCATTATTGTTGATTTAACCAAGAGCCCATATTTCCTTGTCTTCTCTTGTTTATTGAATGCTCGCAGATTCCAGCTTAGTCCAATGCACGTGCACTCTTATTATTATTCACATCGTTCGGTCGTGCAAGTGAAAAGCAATTATGATGATATATGATGGACTGACTGAGATGAGAAAAGCTGGTATGAACTCGACCTCTCTTGTTTTTGTAAATATGATGAGTTCATCGTTCTTGATTCAGCTTGTTATGAATAAACAAGTTTGCAATGACAATTAGAGATCATAGTTGCTTGTGCCATGCTTGATTAGCTATGAGTTATAATGGTTTACCTTGCGTGCCAACATGCTATTAAGATGGTTATGATGTGGTATGATGGGGTGGTATCCTCCTTTGAATGATTTAAGTGACTTGACTTGGCACATGTTCACGCATGTAGTTGAAACAAATCAACATAGCCTTCACGATATTTATGTTCATGGTGGATCATATCCTACTCATGCTTGCATCCAATGTTTATTAATTTTAATGCATGTACATGGTTGTTGTCGCTCTCTAGTTGGTCGCTTCCTAGTCTTTTGCTAGCCTTCACTTGTACTAAGCAGGAATACTGCTTGTGCATCCAATCCCTTAAACCAAAGTTATTCTAGATGGGTCCACTATACCTTCCTATATGCGGTATCTACCTGTCGTTCCAAGTAAATTTGTATGTGCCAAACTCTAAGCCTTCAAATAAACATTCTGTTTTGTATGCTTGAATAGCTCATGTATCAACCAAGGCTGCCCTTATCTTCCATGTTAGGCGGGTTATTCTCAAGAGGGGTGGACTCTGCTCCTCACTCACGAGAAAATGGCTGGTCACCGGCATGCCTAGTCCCATGCTTTATGCAAACTAAATCAAAATTAATTGCAAACAAAACTCCCCCTAGGACCTGATGTTTGTTGGAGGCACTCGTTGTTTCGAGCAAGCCATGGATTGATGCTTGTTGGTGGAGGGGGAGTATAAACTTTACCATTCTGTTTGGGAACCGCCTATAATGTGTGTAGCATGGAAGATATCGCCATCTCTTAGTTGTTATGTTGACAATGAAAGTATACCGCTCAAAATATTATTTATCTCTATTTCAAAAACGAGCTCTGGCACCTCTACAAATCCCTGCTTCCCTCTGCGAAGGGCCTATCTATTTACTTTTATGTTGAGTCATCACCCTCTTATTAAAGAGCACTAGCTGGAGGGCACAACTATCATTTGCATTCATTACTGTTAATCTATATTGGGTATGACTATGATTGGATCTCTTTTACCATGAATTACAATGTCTAGTCAGTCCTTGATCTTTAAAGGTGCTCTGCATTTATGTTTTGCGGTCTCAGAAAGGGCTAGCGAGATACCATCCTGTTATATCATATTATGATTGTTTTGAGAAAGTGTTGTCATCCGAGATTTATTATTATGGCTCGCTAGTTAATTATGCTATTGATATGAGTAAATATGAGACCTGAGAATTATTGCAAATGTGGTTAGTTATAATCTTTGCTGAAAACTTGAATGCTGGCTTGATATATTTACAACAACAAGAGCAAACAGAGTTTGTAAAAGTTTTTCTTTCTCTTTCAGTTTGTCAACTGAATTGCTTGAGGACAAGCAATGGTTTAAGCTTGGGGGAGTTGATACGTCTCCGACGTATCTACTTTTCCAAACACTTTTGCCCTTGTTTTGGACTCTAACTTACATGATTTGAATGGAACTAACCCAGACTGACGCTGTTTTCAGCAGAATTGCCATGATGTTGTTTTATGTGCAGAAAACAAAAGTTCTCGGAATGACCTGAAACTCCACGGAACATCTTATAAAAAATAATAGAAAAATCCTCGCCAAAGATGAAGACCAGGGGGCCCACACCCTGTCCACGAGGGTGGGGGGCGCCCCCCTACCTCGTGGGCCCCCTGGAGACCTTCCGACGCCAACTCCAACTCTATATATTTGCTTTCGGGGAGAAAAAATAAAGAAGAAGAAATCATCGCATTTTACGATAGGAGCCGCCGCCAAGCCCTAAAACCTCTCGGGAGGGCTGATCTGGAGTCCGTTCGGGGCTCCGGAGAGGGGGATTCATCGCCGTCGTCATCATCAACCATCCTCCATCACCAATTTCATGATGCTCACCGCTGTGCGTGAGTAATTCCATCGTAGGCTTGCTGGACGGTGATGGGTTGGATGACATCTATCATGTAATCGAGTTAGTTTTGTTAGGGTTTGGTCCCTAGTATCCACTATGTTCTGAGATTGATGTTGCTATGACTTTGCTATGCTTAATGCTTGTCACTAGGGCCCGAGTGCCATGATTTCACATCTAAACCTATTATTTTTTTCATGAATATATGTGAGTTCTTGATCCTATCTTGCAAGTCTATAGTCACCTACTATGTGTTATGATCCGGCAACCCGAAGTGACAATAATCGGGTCCACTCCCGGTGATGACCATAGTTTGAGGAGTTCACGTATTCACTATGTGTTAATGCTTTGGTCCGGTAATCTATTAAAAGGAGGCCTTAATATCCCTTAGTTTCCATTAGGACCCCGCTGCCACGGGAGGGTAGGACAAAAGATGTCATGCAAGTTCTTTTCCATAAGCACGTATGACTATATTCGGAATACATGCCTACATTATATTGATGAATTGGAGCTAGTTCTGTGTCACCCTATGTTATGGCTGTTACATGATGAACCGCATCCGGCATAATTATCCATCATCGATCCAATGCCTACGAGCTTTCCATATACTGGTTTACACTTATTTACTTTCCTGTTGCTATTGTTACAATCACTACAAAATACCAAAAATATTACTTTTGCTTTCTTTACTTTTGTTATCGTTACCACCACTATCATATTACTTTGCTACTAAACACTTTGCTGCAGATACTAAGTTTCCAGGTGTGGTTGAATTGACAACTCAGCTGCTAATACTTGAGAATATTCTTTGGCTCCCCTTGTGTCGAATCTATAAATTTGGGTTGAATACTCTACCCTCGAAAACTGTTGCGATCCCCTATACTTGTGGGTTATCAGCGGGCAGGGGCCCGGGCACCCGGACCAAGCTGTCGCAGCGCCCCGGAGGAGGTGGACGGGCACCCGGGGTGTCCAGGAGGATTGGCCATCTTGCTCCCTTCCTTCTTCTTGACCTCTTCTTCCTTCTCTTGATCTGTGGGTGCTTGGGACTTCCTCCTTGCTTCCTCACGATGATCTCCGATGTACCTAAGAACGCATAGTGTATCTCTTTGAGGTAGAATCCATTCTCATGTGAAACCAAACGAAACTCGGAGAGGAAAGAAGTGACCTCGTTCTTGATGTTGCGTGCATGTTCTCTTGTCAATGGCCCTCTTGGTGCTTGCGGTGGTGATGGAGTGTCGGTGCGGGTAGTCGAGGGATGCTCCGCATCAACTTGTATGTGTGCGAAGGGGCTCCTGAACCATTTGTGATAGAACATTATCGCAGACGGTAATTGTTGGGAAACATGTGTGATGGAGTCTTGCATGGCAGACGGGTTACGCAGAAAAATCGTGTGTGATGGGGCACAAATCGCACACAGTTCATATGTTGGACCATGTGCCTTACATACTGTTTCCCAAACGGTTTATTACAACAAATCGTATGGTTTCACTGCGTCATTAGAAACGTTTAATCACCGATACCACATGTGCGAAAGAATTTAGTGTGTGCTGCATCGCACACGATTACATTTTGGAAGGCCTCTCGATCATTGCTCCATATCCCCGACGGTTTCTGGGTCGTGTGGGAAGGACACCCTATCGCCCACACTCACTTGGCGACGGTCCCAAATGCTGTCGCGAAAAGGGGTTGAAAACCGTTTGTATAGCACCGACGCATACCAGTGTTGCTTCCTTTAGTGGTGTCGTGTGAACGTCGACTACATGACACTTCACCATACTTGGGCCTAAGGGAAGGCATTGTGGAGTAATAAGTATATGATGGGTTGCTAGAGTGACAGAAGCTTAAACCCTAGTTTATGTACCATTTCAAAAGGGGCTGATTTGGATCCATATGTTTCATGTTATGGTTAGATTTATCTTAATTCTTCTTTTGTAGTTGCAGATGCTTGCAAGAGTTGGTAATCATAAGTGAGAGGCTTATTCAAGTTAGAACAGCAAACAAGCACCGGTCCACCCACATATCAAATTATAAAGTAGCGAACGTGAATCAAATAAACATGATGAAAGTGACTAGATGATAATTCTCGTGTATCCTCAAGAACGCTTTGCTTGCTATAAGATAACGTTTTGGCCCGTCCTTTGCTATAAAAAGGGTTGGGCTACCTTGTTGTACCTTTTTTACTGTTGCTACTTATTACAAATTACTTTGCTGTCAAACTATCTGTTACCGATAATTTTAGTGCTTGTAGAGAATACCTTGCTGAAAACCGCTTGTCATTTCCTTCTGCTCCTCGTTGGGTTCAACACTCTTAGTTATTGAAAGGACTATGATTGATCCCCTACACTTGTGGGTCATCATCCATTCACTTATATTCACTAAAACCCTAAAATTACTTGCTACAATTTATTTACTTTTATTTCCCTTTTTATTTTATCTATCTATCACTACCTTATTTTATCCTTGCAATTGGCGAGAAGAAGGGGATTGACAATCCTCTTGGTGCCATTGGGTGCACGCTTTTGTTTGTGTGTGCGCAGGTGTCGTTTCTGTTGTATGTGTGGTGTCTCATATTGGTTTGATAACCTTGGTTCTTAACTGAGGGAAATACTATCTACTACTATACTATTTCATCCCTTCCTCTTCGATGAAAGCCCAACACTATCATAAGTAGTAGAAGAAATTTCTCGCGCCGTTGTCGGGTAGGCTTCACCAAACAAGTTTAGGTTCCTTCACTCACATTTATCATTTGCTTGTTTTACTCTCTTTGCCATTTTGCCTTTTATTTTCCTTCTCTTTTTCATCTCCATCCACTTCTCTACAAAATTAGTAATACCAACAATATTTTTTGTGCTATCTCTTGCTTGAGTTGCTATAATGTCTGAGTTTGAAAAAATTATTGTTGAAAGTGCTAGTGAAGATAATCCTAATGAAACTCATGAGGGAGAACCGACGTTATTTGATCTTAATATTGAATCCCATGATAATGAACCTAAGACTAAAATTTTCGTGTTGGAGGAGTGGGAATATTATTGGAAAAGGTATTATTCAAGAATTTTTTACTTGTACGGGACTCATACTATCAATTGATGGATCTATCCTTAAAAGAACAAATACTTATGTTGATGCTATTGCTATGCCTATGGTTAAAGTTGAAAGGATTTTTTTTGCAAATTCATACGGTCTAACAAAGGATGTTCTTTGAGCTTCCTAATATTCATGATCCTAGAGCTAAAAAGCTAGCCACTATTATTCAAATGAATGAAATTTTTTTGACAGTTAAACAGTAGGAAAGGCTCCTACTACATGTGTATATTAAGTATCAAACCAAAAAGTTTTACATGTACAATGTGAATGGGTGGGGGTACAGGGGGTATATAGGATGAGAAATGTACAAGTGTTGGAATGAGCTAGGGACATATTTGCTTTTTACAAATTAAATTTTGAAAATCCTTCCATAGAGGAAATTCTCCATGATCAAGATGTTATGCGTATAATGGAGTCTAAAGATTGTCATGCATTTGGTGAGAATGCTAGAAAGGAAGTCATGCAATTAGATTTAATCCAAAGACTATTTAACAACACTTATGATAAATCTGGATGGGTTGTTAAAGGGATTATAGAATAATTTAATGAGGAATGGTTTGAGAATACTGCTAGAGACCCTATTGATGATGAAATTTCTGTTTTATATAAAGACCTTAATGGAGATGATCCAATTCCCAAAGGATTCGAAGTTATGCATGTTCAAATTACTAAATATAGTCCCTTTAATCATTTGAGTTCACCCACCAGAAAATTGCAAATTGATAAAAGGAACTCTTGAGGAGAATTTGTGATGAATTAGCACAAAGGGAATTGGATACGGATGACAATATGTGAAACTATTCATTATGCTTAGCTAGGGGCATTATACAATAACGCTTGTTGGGAGGCAACCCAATAGTTATGTTTATTTTTTTATTTTGGTGAGTCAATATGATTATTGCTACTGTAATGATTATGTTCGTATCTTTGCTTTTGAACTTGTGCGAAGTAAAGCATTTAGGATGATTTGGATGATAGTTGATTTAATCCTGTGTAGAAACAGAAATGTTTGTGCCCGGTATTTTAATTTACATTCTATGCAGGAACATGATAAAATCCAAAAACAATTAGACAGTATTGGGCTGCATACTTTTTACGTTGTCCTAATTAGTCTGAACTTTTGGAGTTATGGAAGTATGATTAAAATTCCATTATTACGTATTGTTCTCTTTTAGACATATTCTGTTTTGATTGCATATGTGCTTGTTTTGATGTTTCTATGGATTGTATCGGGGGGTATAAGTGACGTGGCTAGATTGCGTCGATATTTCCCCAAAGAGGAAGGGATTATGCAACACAACTACGGTAAGTATTTCCCACAATTGGGAAACAAAGGTATCAATTCAGTAGGAGAACCAAGCAACACTATGTAAACAGTACATGCACACAAAGAACAAATACTTGCAACCCGACGCGTAAGAGGGGTTGTCAACCCCTCCTCTGTAAAAAGATAGATTAATTTGTATGACTTTGGATAAATAGATCTGAATAAAATACAAAATAAAATAAGTACAGAAAAAGTGTAGCAAGGTATTTTTGGGGTTTTTGGAATAATAGATCTGAAAACAACTACGAGGAAAAATAGATCGGAAATCAATGATGAAAGATAGACCCGGGTCGTAGATTTCACTAGTGACTTCTCTCGAGAAAATAGCATACGGTGGGTAAACAAATTACTATTGGGCAATTGATAGAAGAACAAATAATTATGACAATATCCAAGGCAATGATCATGAATATAGGCATCACGTCCAAGATTAGTAGACCGACTCCTGCATGCATCTACTACTATTACTCCACACATCAACCGCTATCCAGCATGCATCTAGTGTATTAAGTTCATGGAGAAACGGGGTACTGCAATAAGAACAATGACAATATGTAGACGAGATCTATTCATGTAGGAATAGACCCCATCTTTTTATCCTTAATAGCAACGATACGTGCATGCCTCGCTACCCTTCTGTCACTGGGTGAGGACACCGCAAGATCGAACCCATCACAAAGCACCTATTCTCATTGCAAGAAAAATCAATCTAGTTGGCCTAACTAAACGAAAAATTCAGAGAAGAAATACGAGGCTATAAATAATCATGCATAAAAGAGATCAAAGAAGACTCAAATAATATTCATGGATATAGATCTGATCATAAACTCAAACTTCGTCGGATCCCAACGAACACATCGCAAAAGTCATTACATCAAATAGATCTCCAAGAGACCATTGTATTGAGAATCAAAAAGAGAGAAACCCCCATCTAGCTACTGCCTACGGACCGTAGGTCCATGGTGAACTACTCACGCATCATCGGAGGAGCACCAATGAGGATGATGAACCCCTCCGTGATCGTGTTCCCCTCCGGCAAGGAATAGGGCTCTAGACTGGATCTCGTGGTTCCAGAACTTGCGGCGGCTATAATTGTGTTTCATCGACTCCCATAGGGTTTCTGGAATATTTGGGTATTTATAGAGCTGAGAGGTGGTGGAGGAGACCCCCGTGGGCCCCACAACCCATAAGGGCGCGCCAGGGGCCTCTGGCGCGCCCTGGTGTCTTGTGGACCCCACGCCCCCAGGTGCTTCCTTGGCCCCCAGGTTGTCTTCTGGTCCAAAAATAATCTCCAAAAAGTTTCGCTGCATTTGGACTTCGTTTGATAAGGATATTCTGCGAAGTAAAAAACAAGCAAAAACATCAACTGGCACTAGGCACTATGTCAATAGATTAGTCCCAAAAACGATATAAAGTTGCTATAAAATGATGGTAAAACATCCAAGAATGATAATATAACAGCATGGAACAATCAAAAATACATTGGAGACATATCAATATGTCATAGAGATGATGGAATATAGTTGGTATTATGCAAGAACAATTATGCATCTATTTATGGCAGTTCCTAAGTTAATGATTATTTTACCATATTTATGGATCCCATGAGGTTTTCTTGAGTTTTGTGTGATTGAAGTTTTCAAGTTTTGGGTTAGATGACGATGGATGAAAGAATAAGAAGAGGCAAGGCCCTAAGCTTGGGGATTTCCAAGGCAACCCAAGGTAATATTCAAGGAACATCCAAGCACCTAAACTTGGGGATGCCTTGGGATGTTCGAGAAGACATCCCTTTTTTCGTCTCTAATCTATCAGTAGTATCACTCAGATGAATATTTTTATTCATCAGGCTATGAAAATATTATTAGTGCACCCTAACATTTATTTTGTGAAGTTAGAAACTAAACGGTTTGAGAAATTTTTTATAATTTATTTTTTGTAATAAAACTATCTTAAGTGAGACTGTCAAATTAATATTTGATATTCCTTTTTTATTTTAATGTATATCCAAAAAGTCTTGTAGCATTGTAGAGTTTTTCAAGGAAAAATGTTTTAGTATTTATGAATAGACGACACGCCAGCTAATACTTGTATGCACGTGTTGTCATCTTCAGTTCATATTTTCACTCTTTAACACTCTCGCCATCCTGAATTTGTTGTTTTAGATTTGTCCAGATACAGATGTATCTAGACACGTTTTAGTGTCACACACATCTGTATCTGGAAAAATATAAGACCACTAATTTGGGACAGAGGTAATACATCCTAACAATCAAAGTCTACAACCAATTCTAGTATTTCCATACCACATGGATAAGATGACATGTTGATGACATGAGTTTATGTAAGATGTACGTTGTAAATAATTACGTGACTAATCATGACGTGGCAGACATGTATGACATGCATGACTTGGTGAGCTCGGAGAGTGCGCTCTAACAGGAAGGATTTGACTTACTTTCAATTCCTCATACAACAAGATGTTGTAATAATTAAAGATAGTGGATGTGGCGCATGGCTCAAAATAGTTCCAGTGGATACTGAAATGGCACGGTGAGGTAGAAGGTTGCATGTTGAGAGAATTACTTGTAATTGGGATAAACTATTTAAAAATCGCATATTTGGATGGAGGTGTGTTAGATAGCACAGTAGAAACTAAGGAATTCTACCAAAAATGTTTGAGTAGACATAAATAGTCATCCAAAATATAGTACAACTAAATCCTATAAAAGATCCCTATGGATTCCAATCCCGGGAATTGAATGCCTACACACCTCCCATTTGTGACCACAAGCCAACAACACACAGAAAACCTCCTTCCCCTCCCCGCGTCACCATCCCCTGGCAACATGGGGGGACCCTAGCTGTCTCCATCAGTTAGGTCCTCTCCCCTCCCTCTCTCGCATTTCCGCGACTAGAGGACTCGTCGGTGAAGCCGTGCCAGATCTGGGGAAGGTGGCGGTGTGGCGGTTCTGCATCGGTGGGTCGGTCGGGCACTGTGAAGCCCTGGTGGCATGGTTGGTCACAGCGGGGTGCAGTGCTCCTGCACTTCTAATGGTTGGCTTCATGCATATGGCTTGGTATGGCTCCCCCTCGCCGCTCTCTCCCTCGGGTCTATCCTACCCAGCATCATCGGATCCCCTCCTCACAGAGCCTCTACAACCACCGTCGGCCGTGTTCTACCTTCACTCCTGTGCATGCTCATCTAGGTGTGGGACTTGGACCTTTGGGGCCGTGTCGACGTTGTTTCGGTCGGGGTTCCCCTCAAGGCTGACTAGGGAGGGTTGCCTAAGGGCCATGGGGCATAGAAGGAACTGCCCTCCCTCCCCCGCACACGTGTTGCGCCTCCCTTACAATTGTGGGGTGGCTAGCTCCCTAGATCCGACGGGGCAAGGAAGGAATTCCCTTCAAGTACCATGTCCTGCCGTTCAGCGAGCACCTTGTTCTGATGAGGCTGGCTTGGCACTGGTGATGTGATTGTGCTTAGTGTGATGGCGGAAGAAGGTGTCTTTCACAGTCTATGGTTGATACATCTCAAAGTATCTATAATTTTTTATTGTTAAATGCTATTATGTTATCACTTTTATATACTTTTTATAGTATTTTATATTATTATTTTGGAACCTATTAATTTAGTGCCCGGCGTCAGTTCTTGTTTTCTGCTTATTTTTGGTTTTGCGGGAAATAAATATCTACCATGGTCAAAATACGTTGCCGACTTAACATGATTTTTAGCGCCGCCGGAAGAGGCAAGCCTTCCAGCGCCATCCTCCGGCGGCTCTCCTCCATCGACGACCTCGGTCGTCGGTGGTGAGGAGGGTCACCGGATCCACGCGTGTGGACGGTTTTTAGGCCAGAGTATTTTAGTTTTGTAGGTTGTTCATCGTCTTGGCTTCGGTGGCGGCGATGGCGGCGCTAATTCATTTTTTCAGATCCTACTCCGACAAGGCGATCGGTCCTATGGTTTGGGATGGATTTGGAATCTAATCTGTTCAAGCAAGGATGGTGTGGTGGCGGCGACATCCTCGTGGTGGACCTGTGTCCTCAGGCTCTGCCATTGCGACGACGTTTGCTCCAGCGTTGGCGCAGAGCTTGGGAGGTAGTCCAGGAGCGGATGTGATGACCCACAAGTATAGGGGATCTATCGTAGTCCTTTCGATAAGTAAGAGTGTCGAACCCAACGAGGAGCAGAAGGAAATGACAAGCGGTTTTCAGCAAGATATTCTCTGCAAGCACTAAAATTATCGGTAACAGATAGTTGTGTGGTAAGATAATTCGTAACGGGTAACAAGTAACAAAAGTAAACATGGTGCAGCAAGGTGGCCCGATCCTTTTCATAGCAAAGGAAAAGGCTGGACGAACTCTTATATAAAGCGAAGCGCTCACGAGGACACATGGGAATTATTGTCAAGTTAGTTTTCATCATGCTCATATGATTCGCGTTCGTTACTTCGATAATTTGATATGTGGGTGGACCGGTGCTTGGGTGCTGCCCTTCCTTGGCCAAGCCTCCCACTTATGATTAACCCCTCTCGCAAGCATCCGCAACTACGAAAGAAGAATTAAGATAAATCTAACCATAGCATGAAACATATGGATCCAAATCAGCCCCTTACGAAGCAACGCATAAACTAGGGTTTAAGCTTCTGTCACTCTAGCAACCCATCATCTACTTATTACTTCCCAATGCCTTTCCCTAGGGCCAAATAATGGTGAAGTTTCATGTAATCAACGTTCACATAACACCACTAGAGGAAAGACAACATACATCTCATCAAAATATCGAACGAATACCAAATTCACATGATTACTTATAACAAGACTTCTCCCATGTCCTCAGGAACAAACGTAACTACTCACAAAGCATATTCATGTTCATAATCAGAGGAGTATTAATTATCATTAAGGATTTGAACATATGATCTTCCACCGAATAAACCAACTAGCATCACCTACAAGGAGTAATCAACACTACTAGCAACCCACAGGTACCAATCTGAGGTTTTGAGACAAAGATCGGATACAAGAAATGAACTAGGGTTTGAGAGGAGATGGTGTTGGTGAAGATGTTGATGGAGGTTCACCCCCTCTTGATGAGAGGATCGTTGGTGATGACGATTGCTTCGATTTCCCCCTCCCGGAGGGATGTTTCCCCGGCAGAACAGCTTCGCCAGAGCCCTAGATTGGTTCTGCCCAAGTTCCGCCTCGAGACGGTGATGCTTCGTCCTGAAAGCTTCCTTCTGATTTTTTCCAGGTCAAAACACACCATATAGCAGAAGATTAGCATCGAGGGCCTGCTAGGGGGCCCACAAGACCGGAGGGCGAGCCCAGGGGGTAGGGCATGCCCTCCACCCTTGTGGATGGCAGGTGGACCCCCTCTGGTGCTTTCTTCGCCCAATATTTTTATATATTCCAAAAATATTCTTCGTGAAGTTTCAAGACTTTTGGAGTTGTGCAGAATAGGTCTCTAATATTTGCTCCTTTTCTAGTCCAGAATTCCAGCTGCCGGCATTCTTCCTCTTCATGTAAACCTTATAAAATAAGAGAGATGAGGCATACGTATTGTGATATAATGTGTAATAACAGCCCATAGTGCAATAAATATCGATAAAAAGCATGATGCAAAATAGACGTATCAGGATGCAGATTGTGGTCTACATCGATGACATCTGCAAGATGGTGGATCGTGTGCTTGGTTCATGGTACGTGGATGGCAGGTATGGTTTCCTCCTCTGACGTCTTAGTCATGTGGGGGTGCCAGACCTGGAGTTCAATGGCGTGTCTGGGGTGTTATCCCAGACTGATTTGTTCAACGGTAATGGTTTCGCCTTTGGCGAGCCACCTTGGAGGTCCACAAAGTTGTCTATCAGCGATGGAGTCGCGTCAAGCTCGGGTGTGGTGGTAATCCATCATTTTTTATTTGGTGGCTGTTGTGGTGGTGCTAGAGGCAGGTGACGGGTGTTGGTGTCAGGCTCAGAGGTTTCTTTGGTCTTTTTGGTATTTTTACTTCTTGGTTGGTGTTCCTTTGTGCAAAGGTTAGCGTTCTACTATGTATTCAGTTTTGCCAGGTCATTGTGTATGTGACTTATACTATGATCCTTTTGATATAAATGAGACACGTATTACCATGCAAAAAAGAAACACTAGAAGCTTTGGGAAGCAACGAGAGGGGCCACGAAGCTCCCACATGGACACATGGTGCGACCACCCCCCACGTGGGCCCCTAGATACCACATTAGTCCAATTCCACCGCTATAATTCCCTATAAATATAGAAACCATCTGTCGTACCTCAAAAAGAATTTTGTAGCCGCCGCAAGCTCTGTTCCGAAGAGATACCATCCGGAGCCCTGTTCCAGAGTTCCACCAAAGGGGAAGCCATTGTTGGGAGGCTCTCGATCTACCTTGTTTCCTCCATGACCATGTGTGAGTAGTTCCTTTAGGACCCACAGATCCATAGTAGTAGCTAGAGGGTTCTCCCTCTCTCTTTTTGGATCTTCAATACCCTGTACCTTTCTTCCTTGTGTGATTGGAATCAATCCGATGTAATTTTGTGGTGTGTTTGTAGGGACATGATGAATTGTGAGTTTATGATCATATTTTCATTGAATTTATTTGAATCTTTTGAGATTTATTTGCTATATAATTAAGTATCTATGTATGCTTTCTGATCTATTTGTCTTCTTTGGCCAAGATTGATTGGTAGTTATTTAGAGGGAGTGGTGCATAATAGTGGGTTCAATCTTGCGGTGATCTCTATATTTCAGGGACAGAATAAGGACAAGACACATATTTGTATTGTTGCTACTAAGGAGAAAATGACGGGGTTTTATCTTATTGCTAGGTTTCTTCCTGTCTATATTATGTCATCTTGCTTAAAGTGTTACTCTGTTTCTTATGAACTTAATACTTTGAGATGCATGCTCGATAACAGGTTTGGGGTGGAGTAATAGTAGCAGATGCAGTTGGATTAACGGTCTACTTGTTACGGACGTAATGCCTATATGAGATTATGTCGTGAATGATCATAGTCATACTCGTTGCTATTCTTGTCAATTGCCAACTGTATTTTGTTAGCATGTCGTTTGCCTTCTTTCCGAGAGAGAGATACCTCTAGTGAACCTACGGCCCTTGGGTCTATTCTTTCATCAATACAAACTTTACAAAATTGTTCTTTATTATTTTCGTTTACTTTTGCCATACCACTATTTATCTATTTGTTTTTAATCTTCTAACTAACAAAGCAAGGGGCTTGACAACACACTTGCCAAGTTGGTTGCAAGTATTGTTTTTGTTTGTGTGCATGGACTATTTACCTTGCTAGCTTGGTGATTCCTACTGGTTTTATTAAACCTTGGTTCTCAACTGAGATAAATACTTTGCTTTTGTGCTATATCACCCTTCCTCTTTAGGGAAAACCCCAACAACTCCTACTCCTACGGGAGAAGCAATGGTCTGGACCGCAGTGGTTCTACTCCGGTGACCAGTGGGGGGGGCGACAAGTTGGGCTTGAGCTAAGTGCACGGGTGGGGTGTCTTTGGATGCTGGGTCGGCGGCCCTGGAAAGGTGGATTGTGCCGTCAGCTCTCCGGCGAATGACGCTGCAGCGGTGGTGGCGTCCCTCCTTGGCTATGTGGGTTGATGAGGACATGACTACCTTGGATACGACCAAAAATATTGCATACATGCATATTTGTCAGGTGATTTCTAGTGTCAACTATTCAATAATCTATTTATATTATCCAGAACAAAAATACTTCACACACTTTTGTGTTTTGTCTAATTGCATGTGTATGGGACATTTGTACAATCCACATATGAAGATAGGGGAAAAGGAGAAGTTTAAGTTCTGTTCAAAAAGTCCTCTCACGTCACTTTTGGGCCAAGAGAAGATAGAGTTCAAGTCTCTCACGTTCTGGATTCAAATTCGGACTGCACAGACATACCTGACTCAAAACGCCAAGAACTTTTTCATACGGACTCCGAATTGGGTGATTCTTTTTTTGTTGGAAAGTAGATTTCATCCTCTTTCCAAACCAATTGGAATCACCTTTAAATTCGTCCGGAGCGTTGAGATATGGATGAAACAATCTGACGCTGCAGCAGAATCCGAGTCAAACAACAAGTCCAAAGGTGTTGCATCACCTCCACTTGGGCCCATGAGCCTTGTACGACCTAGGGTTGGTTTTAGGCTGCCTTGGGACGTCCTCCCACCTCCTTGGCTGCCACCCCTTACTCCTATATAAGTAGATCCATCTAGTAGCTTTTTGCTGGGGATTTGTTTAGTTAAAAGTTAGCCATTGCAACTTCGTGTACTTCGTTTGTGTCCAATGACCAGACCAAGACCGCTTACGGATTCCCACCATTAACAATACTTCATATATACTCGCAATATTCAGATTGCTTTTATCATATTCTTACTTGTTCTTCGATTGCTTGCAGGAATAGACCTTCGTGGTCAGGTTGATTGTGCTCCGGCATGGTCAATAACCTCTCGAAGTTGGTTTAGCGATTGCTAAGGCGCAACGTCGTGCACGTTTGTAGTCGGATCGTCAAAGTCATCTTCACCAAATCGATAGTTATCATCTCATCGAAAGATCGAGACATCCCGCCTCTATCAAGTGGTATCAGTTTTCAGGTTGCTCGGTGAGAATTTCCAGTTATCCCTAGATTAGATTTATTTTCTTACCTATTGTCCAAGAAAAAACCACACAAAAAAGTTAGATCTGTTCATCCTTTGTCCAAGCCAGTCTGAGCCTTTGCATAATCGTTTTAGTGTTTTGCTTTGTTGAATTTGCGGTTACATCGTCGTGTCAAGTTGCTGGTCTTAG
This sequence comes from Aegilops umbellulata, assembly GCA_032464435.1. Taxonomy (NCBI): domain Eukaryota; kingdom Viridiplantae; phylum Streptophyta; class Magnoliopsida; order Poales; family Poaceae; genus Aegilops; species Aegilops umbellulata. Next base: position 38,474,459 of record CP136055.1, on the reverse strand, counting down.
TGTCTAGTACTTTAGAGTTTCGAGTTCTGTTCACAGTTTGTCACGCCACCGCCGCACCATCTTCATTGTCGTTGCCATATACCACCACCGCGTCATTATTGCATCCGCTGTCCACCACCGCCATCCATCAATTTCCACCACGTACTCCCCATCATTCATTGTCATAATCATACTTGAGGTCGTTCGCGTCATCACTAGATCCAATATGCATCTTATCTAGCTTGTTTGTGAAAAAAAAAGAAAAAAAGAAAAAAAGTGAGAGAACAAAAGAAAAAAAGAGGAAAAAAAGAGGAAAAAAGTGAAAAAAATTCCGTGAAAAAAAGGAGAAAAAAGATATTCAGAGTGTGCTCCGCCTTTGTTACGCGTCGCACCGTGATTTTTTTAGTGTTCTAGGCTCGCGTCTCTAGCACGGTCTAGCCTAGGACCAGCACAGTACCATCGTTGAGCGTTTATTCAACATTGCATCTCTGAATTGATTATTGCTGATCTTTTGCTACCATATATTTGGCCTTCCAAGCTCCACATATTTCTACACCGTGTATACATACGCTCACCTGGCAATCGCTTTACTCAATCTTCGGAGTTATTTGACGCCGCTGGTTGCCGGTCACCACCTGCTGCATGGTAAGAACTTGTAAGACTTTGATATTTGTTATACTGTGAGCGTTTTACCACCACATCTTAGTAGTTCATAGGAACATTATTCTCGAATTTTGTTTCTTGTTTCTACTAATCATGACAGGTTCCGGAGACAGAAGTTCTTGGACGACGGACACATCATCACCATCACGAGAGTTGGGACAACACACACGAGCACATGGTCAGGTTATCTCTTTACCGTCATTTGAGGGTGGATTTAATCCTGCTATTTATCTAGCTTGGGAGCTTGAAGTAGAACAAGTTTTTAGTCACCATGACTTTTCTGAACTTGAGCGAGTACGAGCTGTTACTAGAGCATTTACTGGTTTTGCTTATGTTTGGTGGAGTGTGCATTGTAAGAAAAACATTGATAACCAAACCAAAACTTGGAAAGATTTGAAAGATGTAATGAGACAACAATTTTTCCCTCCTTACTATCGTCATGAATTGCTTCGCAAATTTGAACAATTTAAACAAGGCAACAACACTGTTCATGCTTACTACCAAGAGTTCAAATCTTATATGCATCATTGTGACATAGAAGAATCTGAGGATGATACAATGAATAGATTTTTTGGTGGTTTGAACCATGATATTCAGGCACGATTTCAGTATATTCCTCGTTGCATTACTGGTATGTATGTTCGTGCTTGTACCTTCAAGAGACAGTTACAGGAGGATGCATTGGGTGACTACAACAACTATTATTCTAGTTCATGCTCACCACCACCGCTTGGTTCCTCCACTGTTGCACCTACTAGAGCAGCCACACCTCAGATTGTGAGCGCGACATCATCTCAAGAGTATGGTACATTGCCATCATCTGTACCTACATCAGCTACATCTTTGCGACAAGGTAACTGTAAAGGTATTGATGATATAACTTCACATGAGAATGATGCATGTCTAGCTAACTTGAATACATTATGTGTTGAGTTACCTGTTGATTTGAGTGCATCACCTATTTTAGAGAATCATGTTACTGTCATGAATGCGTCATGTGATCAAACAACTGAAATACCAACAATTTTGAGTGCACCCAATGAATTAACTGTTGATGCAAAAGAACCAATGTTTAATCATTTTGATATGACCTCTAATCTTGGTGAGGATTCTGTGCCAAATGACTTATTGCATGTTGGCTTATTTAAGCATGTTGTAGCATGTATATTTGATGCAAGTAAGGTTTATTCACCAATATTGGGATGGTTTAATGATGAATATTGTCAATCTTTTCATATGAATAAGAGCTTCACTTATATGTGCAAACTGAGTTGCAATATTTCATGCCATCTACTTCTTGTGATAATATTTTGGCATTATATTTTATGAACTTTGAAAGTTACTCATGTATACATGTATCATATGTGCAAAAACTAAGGGAAATAAAAATGGATGACATATACATATACAACATGTACACCTTGTCTCTTTTGTTAGCCACATTTCAGATTAAGCAACGCCGAGGACGGCTTTATTTTCAAGAAGGGGAGGATGATGAGGACATGACTACCTTGGATACGACCAAAAATATTGCATACATGCATATTTGTCAAGTGATTTCTGGTGTCAACTATTCAATAATCTATTTATATTATCCAGAACAAAAATACTTCACACACTTTTGTGTTTTGTCTAATTGCAGGTGTATGGGACATTTGTACAATCCACATATGAAGATAGGGGAAAAGGAGAAGTAGTTCTGTTCAAAAAGTCCTCTCACGTCACTTTTGGGCCAAGAGAAGATAGAGTCCAAGTCTCTCACGTTCTGGATTCAGATTCGGACTACACAGACATACCTGACTCAAAACGCCAAGAACTTTTTCATACGGACTCCGAATTGGGTGATTCTTTTTTTGTTGGAAAGTAGATTTCATCCTCTTTCCAAACCAATTGGAATCACCTTTAAATTCGTCCGGAGCGTTGAGATATGGACGAAACAATCTGACGTTGCAGCAGAATCCGAGTCAAACAACAAGTCCAAAGGTGTTGCATCACCTCCACTTGGGCCCATGAGCCTTGTACGACCTAGGGTTGGTTTTAGGCTGCCTTGGGACGTCCTCCCACCTCCTTGGTTGCCACCCCTTACTCCTATATAAGTAGATCCATCTAGTAGCTTTTTGCTGGGGATTTGTTTAGTTAAAAGTTAGCCATTGCAATTTCGTGTACTTCGTTTGTGTCCAACGATCAGACCAAGACCGCTTACGGATTCCCACCATTATCAATACTTCATATATACTCGCAATATTCAGATTGCTTTTATCATATTCTTGCTTGTTCTTCGATTGCTTGCAGGAATAGACCTTCGTGGTCAGGTTGATTGTGCTCCGGCGTGGTCAATAACCTCTCGAAGTTGGTTTAGCGATTGCTAAGGCGCAACGCCGTGCACGTTTGTAGTCGGATCGTCAAAGTCATCTTCACCAAATCGATAGTTATCATCTCATCAAAAGATCGGGACACCCCGCCTCTATCATGGGTAGCAAGGGGAGGGGTGCTGTGTGATCCTACTGGCGTCCTGGCTTCGGTGGTTGTGTCTCCCTCGTCTGGATCTCGAGGCTTGGTTTGGCGGCAACGACCCCCCATTCTCGCTTGGGTCGGCAACCTTGGTTTTGGAGGTGGCACTGGTGAGGGTCTGAGCAAATGCTCTGCATCGTGGCGCTGGCGACAGCGATGCCCGCGGGTGTTGCTTCCCTCTTAGGGCATTGCATTGGGTCCCCTTGTGGTGCCTTGGCTCCTAGGTGAAAACCCTAGTCCGCTCTCTCAGGCTCGACAATGGTGGCACTTGGTGCCATCACCCTCTTCAGGGCATCGGCGCGGAGCCCCGGTTCCTTTTGGTTGCAGCTTGTCTTTGGCGTTGGGCTTGCCTTATTCCTAACATGTAGTGTCTTAGACTCTGGCGAGGAGTGGTCTTGGTGTTCTCCAATCTTATAGACGTGTCCACATGGTCTCTGTTCTCGGTCCTTGCTATCTCTTGGCAAGAGCGGCGCTCCACGGCTCGGAGCGAGGGGGTTATCTCAACGGCGAGTTGGCCCTTTCCGAAGATGGCTCGATGTGTTCGGTACTATGGTGGCCGGTGGTTTCTCTTGGTGGCATGGCTCCGATCCTGTCAGTAGTCTAGAGTATCTTGTGTTAGGTGTGGCGTCTCCTTTTTTCATGTTCGGTGTTGGGCTAGTCGCACTTGTGCCACTCGCTTGTATATCGTTTTTGTTTTGATCTACTTGTGCTCTCTCCATTCCCTTATACAAAGTCATTATAAAATACTACATTTTTCATCTATATAAGGCCACCAACAGTAATCAAGGCAAAAATTAATGATGTTTCCTTGTACTAACAACTTGTTTAATACTTGCATGCATATTGTCATAATGACATTTAGTTGCTTTCTTACCGGTCCTTCCTTGCATGCATGCGGCATGTTAATGATCTCGGTTAACAAAAAGAAAACTTGACTTGTAAAACAATCATTAAATTTTACAGTGGTAACTGTAATCTGAGTTTGTGACCTTCTATAGGGGGAACGGAGAAGTAGAAGGATTTTTTCACCATTTTGTATCGGTTTGGTTGGTTGTGCCTTTATTTATAAAAGGGAGGCGAAAGCCTATTTCGAGAGATCGAACAACCACCGTAGGGAAAATTTGTAAGGACAAGATCATGTGGATTTACTTTCATTTACCTTATTATCCTTGTCCTCCTCGCTCCTCCTTTCAATTTTTTTCAAAACTATCACGTTTTTTATAGAAAATCCAAAAACTACATCACCCAATACAAAAAATCAAAACTATGACCCCGTCGGCCTCGTGTGGGCCGAAGAGGGTGTTTTCGGTCGGCGGTTGGCCAAAAAGGACTCTTCGGTCACGCACTGGCCGAAGATATCCATAGCCGGGCAGAAAAGGCCTTTTTGGTTAGCAGTAGGCCAAAAAGTACTCTTTGGTCAGCAGTAGGCCGAAAAGTCCCTGGGGCCCACCTTTTCGCGTGAACGGGAGGCCGAAGCTGCATGGCTGCGCTCTTCGGCTTATGTTAGGCCGAAATTGTTTTTTTTATTTTGACTTATGAATGTTGTGCAACCATTGCCCATCCTAGACATTAAAAAGATATATTCTCGCGCAACCCTTTCCCTCAATATTTTCCCGCCAACTATTTCCCTCCATATGTTCCGGCCAACCCCTTCCCGCCATATGTTCCCGCCAACCCTTTCCCTCCACACCGCAGTCGTTCTTTTCTGTCATTTTCTCTTCTCATAAGTCAAAATTCAAAAAAAATATATTTCGGCCTAACATAAGCGAAGAGCGCTGCCATGCAGCTTCGGCCTCGCGTTCACGCGAAAATGTGGGCCCCAGGGACTTTTCGCCTACTGCTGACCAAAAAGTACTTTTCGGACTACTGCTGACCAAAAAGGCCTTTTCGGCCTAGCTACGGATCTCTTCGGCCAATGCGTGACCGAAGAGTCCTTTTCGGCCAACCGCCGACCGAAAACACTCTCTTCAGCCCACATGAGGCGGTCGGGGTCATAGTTTTTTTTTTTGCATTAGGTGCTATAATTTCTGAATTTGCTATAAAAACGTGTTAGTTTTGAAAAAAATTCCCTCATTTCACCCTTTTCTTTGGTCTTCTTTTACCAAACCGACCACTGTGTGGTTAACTCCGGTGAGCATCTTTCTTCCCCACTAGTCTTGCCCGCGAGGCGCCTGCGGTACACTCCCGCGCCTGAGCCTGCGCTAAACGCACTTGCGGCGCTCCGGCGTCCCAGTGGGCGCGTCTTGCCCACTGGATCGCCTTGTCAGACACCCGGACCACGGTGCGTGCCTTGTTCATGCATCGACAGCCAATCCGGAGCTATAGCTAGCTGCGTAGCTCCAGCCCGCCAAGCCGCCAACACCTATCTACTAGGTAGGATCTCCGTGGACTCGGCGCGACGCCGTGATTATTAATTCGCTTATCCCTGCTGCCGCTCGGCTGCATGCACTTTCTAACCGGACGGTTCGCGCGCTGGCACACGTCCTGCGCTCCGTGCGGCGCATCAGCAGCTACGGGCGTCCGCTAGACGGCGTCACAAAAAAAATGTGTCCATCAATTCGACCCGAGGAGATATTTGCGGGGCAACTTGGGTTTTTCAGTTCACCACCGCTCACTATTTCGTGGTGTGGCAAATTTTAAGGCACGGCTAAATCGCGCGATCGCGGCTGTTAACTCGCGGAGCACGAATTCTGCATGCAGCTCACACGCTGAGCTGTTTTCCTGCCGGTGATGGTGCTGTGGTGACTGTTTGATACTCACTGCGTAAATAAAATTTATTATGTTTTGTCCAATTTATTTATCACAAAAATGTTTTGCGCAATTTTAGTACAAAATTATGTGCAGACAATGCTTTTTCGTTTTGGTCTGCTTTTTGTTCACGATTTATATGAAATGTCGAAACAAGGTGATCTATGACATTTTAATCAAAAAAATTTGAATCGATCTCCCGCTCTTGCATGCATATTATCGTTTTCGAAACGGTATTTCTTTTCTTGCATTTTCTATTGGCAAGTCTGTCTAAAAATGGAAAATGTGCCAACCGATTTTCTTTGCTGAGGACAAGGCGGTGTGAAGCTCCAAGGTTGAGTCAAGAGTGATAATGAAAACGCAGCAACACAGCTAAGGACATCTCCAGCCGTTGGAGCCCTGAAAACACCACCGAACCAAAAAAGTTGAGGGAGGGGGGGGGGTCAAATGTTCATCCGGTCGAAAAAAGGAGTGCATGGGGAGGGCATCTTCCCAGCCACATCCCACCCCAACCAAAAGTTTATGAGGGAAATAATAAAGTAAGCCAAGAAAAAAGGACATGTGGGGAGACACGGTTCGTTGAAACTTCCGCCGACGCCCCCAAGAGCCCCCGACGACGTTGGGTTTCGCCTGGGTTTGCCGGCGTTTTTTTGACGTTCTGGGAGGGGGGGCTGAGGGCATGGCTGGGCTGTTTTTCGGCAAAAAACGTCGTCGAGCCTAAAACCGATCCTAAAAGGGTGTCCCTGGGGCATCCTGGGGATGGGTGGAGATGCTCTAAGGGGGTGTTGAGAACGTGTGTGAGAGTCCGGCCCGCCGCGGTGGTCACAATAGGCGGTTCAACCAACGCTAGATCAGACGGGTCGAAGGGACAAGGAACAAGGTAGGGGAAGTCGTTGGCTGAAAATGAAACGCTCACACTTCCAATCTACACCAAGTTATAATTCTCGCAAATCCAGTCATTCTCTTCTTTACCATGCATTTTATTTTTCTACACATCTATCTAAGCACTTTGCATTTGTACATGGTTTTAGGCTAGTCATTGTGGAGAGCAACTACTACGTCAAAGTGGGGAGTACATTCATAGTGGGTATGCAAACCTTCATTTATTAAAATGTGGACTTATTTTGTCTTGAGGTGTGTTACTTGGGGTGCGTTACTTGAGGTGCGTTACTGTTGCCACAAACATCTCTTCATCATTAACAATTGCCACATAAGCAAATTTACCTTCAAGTGTGTTGCTCCCTCCATTCAAATAAATAAAATTTGCACGCATCTTGAAATTTAATTTTGATGATAAATTAGACCAACCAATTGTTGGTTTTACATGATAGAAATTATATCGTCGAACTTGTATTGAAAAAGTTTTCGTTGGGTTTTAACTCACAAAAATACATATTATTGATCAAATTAAAGGTCTTGATTTTTAGAAAGCGTGCGTGCTTTTTTCATGTTATGGAGTATGTCACCGTGTAAGTTACTCTCACTATGGCTAGCCTTAGTGATCATTGGTACGATTTTGAAGGTCACACCGTTTGCCAAAATTATGTTCATTATTTTGTACAGCTAATTGCTACTCATCATGGACTGTTACACGGCTGTACTGAAACGCTTGGTAATTAAGAAAAATCATTAGACACATAATACTACCCTCTATTTACTGGGCAGTGAAAAATACATTGGCAAATGTTTGCAGGGCCAGGCTCTCCTATTTAAACGCCCACTCGCCTTCTCATATCAGCCTCACCTTCGAACCTTTTCCTTCCAAGAAACTTCTCAAGAATCCCATGGATCTTTCCATGGCTACCGGCCCGGAAGACTCCCTCCTCCTGCTCCTCCTCCCGGCTACCACCCTGCTCCCACCCCTGCTCGCCGTGCTCCTCCTCGCCGCCTCACTCCTGTGGCTCTCACCGGGCGGTCCGGCGTGGGCCTTGTCCCTCTGCCGTGTCCCGCCGCCAGGCCCACCGGGCGTGGTCACCGCGCTCTCCAGCCCCGTGGCGCACCGCGTCATGGCGGCGCTGTCCCGCTCTGTCCATGGCGGTGAGGCATTGATGTCCTTCTCCGTCGGTCTCACCCGCGTCGTTGTGTCGAGCCGGCAAGATACGGCGCGTGAGATACTCGTCAACCCGGCGTTCGGCGACCGCCCCGTGAAGGACGCGGCGCGCCACCTTCTCTTCCACCGCGCCATGGGCTTCGCCCCGTCGGGCGACGCTCACTGGCGTGCCCTCCGCCGTCTCGCCGCGGCGCACCTCTTCGGCCCGCGCCGCGTGGCGGCCTCCGCACCCCACCGCTCCTCAATTGGAACGCGCATGCTCGGCGACGTCGCCTCCCTCATGGCCCGCCACGGCGAAGTCGCCCCTCGGCGGTTCCTGCACGCGGCGTCCCTAAACCACGTCATGGCCGTCGTCTTCGGCAAGCGCTACGACGACTTCACAGGCCAAGAAGGTGCCCTCGTGGAGGAGATGGTAAACGAAGGGTACGAACTCCTTGGCACGTTCAACTGGGCAGATCACCTACCATTCCTCAAGTGGCTCGACCTCCAGGGCGTGCGCCGCCGGTGCAACAGGTTAGTCCGGCAGGTGGAGGCGTATGTCGGTAAAATCATTCAGGAGCACAAGGCGAGGCGCGCCAGCGGATCAGGCATTGCGGATGAGCTCTCCGGCGACTTCGTCGATGTGCTCCTCGGCCTCGACGGAGAAGACAAGATGTCAGAGTCCGACATGATCGCCGTTCTTTGGGTAAGGCTCGGCGAAACTCTGTACTCTACAGGTGTACCGACAAAAAGATCCAGAGTACGACTGATTGCATTCAAGCCGTGGTCGTGTGTTTTGTTAATAATGGGTTGTACGTTTCAGGAGATGATCTTTAGAGGGACGGACACGGTGGCGATCTTGATGGAGTGGATCATGGCGAGGATGGTGCTGCACCCGGAGATCCAGTCGAAGGCCCGGGCGGAGCTGGAGGCCGTGGTGGGCCGGGGCAGGGCCGTGACGGACGAGGACGTGGCGAGGCTCCCCTACATCCAGTGCATCGTCAAGGAGACGCTGCGCATGCACCCGCCGGGCCCGCTCCTCTCGTGGGCGCGGCTGGCCGTGCACGACGCGCACGTCGGCGGCCACCTCGTCCCGGCCGGCACGACGGCGATGGTGAACATGTGGGCCATCGCGCACGACGCGGCGGTGTGGCCCGAGCCGGAGCAGTTCCGGCCGGAGCGGTTCATGGAGGAGGAGGTGAGCGTGCTGGGCAGCGACCTCCGCCTGGCCCCCTTCGGCGCCGGGCGGCGCGTGTGCCCCGGCAAGATGCTGGCCCTCGCCACCGTCCACCTCTGGCTCGCCCAGCTGCTGCACCGGTTCGAATGGGCGCCGGCGACCTCGACCTCGGGGAGCGTCGACCTGTCAGAGCGTCTCAAGATGTCACTGGAGATGGCCACGCCGCTGGTCTGCAGGGCCGTGGCCCGCTAGGGCCAGAGAGAGCTGCACCTGCATGCTACCGCCGCCGTCTACGTTACCTAGCCTGTCGGCGGCGGCAGCGTTACTTGCTTTATTGCCTAGTATTTATTGGCTAGCCGTTGGAGGCTAGCTTGCCAGGGTCTAGTCGCACTACTGCTTTTTGGTCATCTCCATGCATGCACGGCTAGCTAGCTCCGTCTTTGCACGGCCGATCCGTTAGCCATCGAAGGAAGAAGCTATAGCTAGCCATGGGTTACTCCTGCTCGAGAGAGGGTAATTTTGGTCTTCTAGATGGAGAGTTATTTAGTGTGTTTTTGCTTTTGTTCGGGAGAAACATCTGGTGTCTGAGTGTGAGTTGTCATGTCGAGTCGTAGTAGTGTCGTGCTTCAAGAAAATTTGTAGTGAGATTTTGAATATTTTTGAATTCGTGAAACAATTGTCCTGCAGATCTGCATCCCACACAACGTATGCTGATTACTACTACTACGTTACTAGTACTGTCACTCTGATGTGTTGTTGCTGGCCAGTGCAAGAGTGAAATGGTATGCGTAACGAACTACCAAAGGCAACACACTTACTACTGGCATGAGCACCAGAATTCGTGACCCGTGCATGCATCGCGCCGCGCCAGTTTCATCTCGGTTACAAACGCCTTATCAGTGATGTGTCATGAGGTTCATGTGTTAAGCCGGTTGCCACTAGTGTGCCAACGTCGGTGGAGCTACTAGTGCATGTTTCAATCTGCTGACCTCTGGTTACATTCTGACCCTCTGATTGAATATGGAAATCTCGGATTACGGTTTCATAAAAAAAAATTCGGATTACATGTATAGTTGGAGAGAACGTTGTGCCAGGTTTCAGGCTCTACGTATACCCTGTCACTAAATGAAAATTACAGTTGATGGTTGGTCTGGCTGGCGTGTCTTCAGCAAGGTCAGTTGTTCAGGCAGGTTGTGCAGGGAGCCAGCAGAGTGAGAACGGCCATTGACCCGTTCTGGACTTCTGGTCCAGGCCGTTATTAGTTGGTCACTACTGCCGCCTTCGTCCTCATTTATTAACTCCCTTAGTATTTTGTGTCAAATTTTGATCATAAATTTAATTAAAAAATGTTAATGCATGTCATAAAACATAGAATCATTGAGAACTGTTTTTAAATACAAGTTCAACGATATAATTTGTTGTGACGTGCATTAATATTTTGTCAGTTAAATCTACAATCAAATTTTGGTACAAAATACAAAGAGGACAAAAAAAAACGAAGACGGAGGTAGTAGTACTAGTAAATTGTACGTGTTTTGCACGTCATTTAAACATATATAAAAAACATTGAAAAATACATTTGAATATGTATTTCCTTTCCAAGAATCGTATTGAACAAGATTCAACTTGCTTCTTACCTCTCTAGAATTTAGATTGTACTAGTGTTTTTTATCAGAGTAACAGATAGGCATGTGGATGGATGCTTCTAAAACACATGAGATGACAGAGTTGAGGGTTCAATTAGAAGACCATATGGCAGAACTGTACTGTCGGTGTACTAAAGTAGGGGTACCTTAGTACCCCAGACTTGTGCACGGGCAGTTGTAGCACCCTGCGGCAAGGCCCGCCCCGGAAGCGCCAAGAGAAGACCAAGCATTCAAGACAAGGCCCCCGGCAAGAGGAGCTTGCCGGGTCAAGAAGACAAGGCCCCCGGCAAGAGGAGCTTGCCGGGCCGAGAAGACAAGACCCCGGCAGGAGGAGCTTGCCGGGACGACTGCGCCCATGTAAGGCCATCCAAGAACAAAGTATAACGAGACAGAAGATCGAGCCCCCGACAAGAGGAGCTTGCCGGGAAGGCCGAACCCAGGCATCACAAGAGAAGCCCGCCGTGGCGCGCCAAGCGCCCCGGCAAGGCCTGATAGCTGGCACGCTATCAGGCACAGGAAGACGACCCCCGCGGCAAGCCACTTGCCGCGGCAAGATCGCCACCTCAAGGCTGCGCTCCAGCTCGCCCGCCACGCGTCGCTCCGGGGCTTCCCCCGAGGGCACGTGGCGAGGCACCGCGCAGCCTGGGGCATGCGGTGGCATGCAGCCGCCATCGTGGCGAACGGTGGCGCACCTAACGGTCCGCCTCGGTGCTGTCCGGGCGACCGTGACGGGCATTTAATGCCCTTGTCCCCTACCGTCAGAAGTAGGTATGATAACACTGTGCCGCACTGTAGCGCCACCGTTCCCGCACTATTACAGCTACCACCCTTTTTACGCTTTTACCCCCTTCTCCTACGTTGACACCTGTCGGTGACCCCTTTGCGCTATAAAAGGAGGCCCGTGTGCAACGTAGAAAGGGTTCCGGGGTTCGGAGAATCGGCACCCAGACAGCCATACGCTCGGTGCAGCTAGCTCCCCAAGCTCCCGAGCTCCCCAGTTCAATACAACTAAGCAGGAGTAGGGTTTTACGCGTCCATCGCGGCCCGAACCTGGGTAAATCGCCCGCGTGCTCGCCTCGATCTGCTCTCTGTGCTCCCTCCGCCCCCCCTCCGGACAACGAAAGGGGCTCCGGCCCCATAGGTGCCCGCGGGGGACAGCCATCCCCCGCGACATCTTTGGCGCGCCAGGTAGGGGCGAGACAGGACGCCAAGGGACAGCCCGCTCCTGCGGATCCCAGGATCCGTCCAGTCGAAGCAGGTGTCCCCGGTAAGCCTTGCTCCGGCGAGCAGACCAGCGGTCTGAACGCCGGGGAACAGTCCGCTCCTGCGGATCCGAGGATCTGTCCAGTTGAAGCGGGGGTTCCCGACGAGCTTTGGCATTCCTTCCCACGGGCTCGTGTGCGGCCCTCCTCGAGTATCCGCTCGCGCAGAGTTCGGGCAAGAAGCAGCTGCTCCTTGAGGAGGACCGCCTTCCGGCTGCTGGGCGAACCGATCGCTTCCAGCGAACCCTGCGCCGCTCCAGTAGCCGCAGCGGATAGCGCCGGAAGCCGCGAAAAAGGCGACCTCGTTCTTCGGCGCGCTTCGTCCGCCAAGATCCAAACGAGTCGACGCCGACCGTGGGAGGAGTTTCGCCAGCGCGGTTGCCGGAACCTGTTTCCGCCAACCATCCTCTCTGCCCAAGTCTTGCCGCGGTCGCATGTGATCCTTGGCGCAGAGAGGGGCGCGGATCCCCAAGCATAGCTACGCCTAGCTCCGGAGGGACGTGAGGCCCTGCGCCCTCACCTACCCCCAGGATGGGCTGGATGCTGCCCAAGGAGGTTTCACCCCACCGGGCGGCAAGCGATAAGAGAAGATAAGTTGCCGAAGCTCGAGCAATTGCTCCATTGATTTTTAAGAGTTATCTCCCTCGAACGACCGAGCCTTGGTTGAGAGGCCTGAGCGCGGAAGGACCGGCACGAGACTGGTTGCGCCCTCATTCCGTTTCGAGTCCGCTCAACGACTTGAGTGTGCTACACCCCGAGTAGCGTCCTCACTTTGTTTCGAGCTTGCCCGGCACCCCAAGCGTGCTGCGACCGCAGTCGCACCGTTTGCTTTGCTTTGAGCCTGCTCAACAATCTGAGTGAGCGGCAACCAGCCGCGGCCAGGTTTCTTGCCGGTGGTAGCCCCGCCAGCGGGTCGCTGACGTCCCGCGCTCGGCGCCCGTGGCAAGGCGGAGGCCTACGCCGGCAAGTCCCCGAAAGCGTAGGGCGGAAACAAACAAGGCGCCGGTCAAGTAGAGGGGATAACAGCGCGATGCATAGCCTAAGATGAAAAGTTTTATTACAAAATGCCTTACTGCTGCCCTAACCAGCCGTTTCCGTGGCATATTTAACAGCGGCAGGGAAAGGGAGATAAAAGAAAGGGGCAGGCGGCCTAATCTACACGGTCACCCTCGATCCTCTTGACCCCGGCCGCCTTCTTGACGATAGGGGCGATGAGGGCCTGGATCCCCGTCAGGTCTGCGTTCTCCGGCAAGGGCCTGAGGACGTTGGTAAGCCTGATGTCGGGATTGCGGAAAACGATCTTCGCCAGCACCCTCTCGAGGGCCCCGGAGATGGCCCCCCGCATCTCGTCGGCCCGCTCCTTCGGGAGCGACGTTCGGAGGTGCTGGAGCGCCTGCGCCACCCCTTGGAAGAAGGAAGTGAGCTTGGCGCTGGGCGCGGCGTCCTTGTCGGCGAGAGACTGGTGGCCCTCGATCCCCAGCAGCGTCAGCTCCTTGTCGATGGTGGCGGCGATGTCGACGAGGCCCTCGGTCCACCGCTCCACTGTATCCCTGAAGGTGTTCTGAGAAGCGGCGGCGCGCCTCAGCAGCTCCTCGTTGCCGTCGACCTCTTTCCGTAAGGCCGCCTCCTTCTCCTTAGCGCTGTCCAGCGCTTTGCCGAGCGCCTCCAATTTCAGTTCCAGAGTGGAGTTGGAGTTCTTGGCGGCGTCAAGCTCCCGGATCTTATCGGCGAAGCGACCCTGAAGCTCACCAAGGGTGAGCGCACCCTTCTCGCGCTCCAGCTGGAGCGCGGCGAGCTCCTCGCCCTTCGCCTTGAGGTCAGAATCGAGCTGCGCCACCCTCGCCTCCAGCCCCTTCTTGGTGATCTCAGCGGCTGCGGCAGCGTCCCGCGCCTTCTTCAGGTCTCCGCTGAGCGCCCGCTCGCGCGCGGCAGCCTCCTCCTCGTGGTCAGCGAGGCTGGCCGTTTTCAGCACCAGCTCGCCTTCCCGCGCGGGTAACTCCGCGGCGGCAAGCCTCTGCTGCTCCTCGGCCTCCCCGTCGCCCACGAGGACATCAGCGCCGTCCGCCTCCTGGGCACCGGCGACGTCGTCGGCATCGCCACGCGCGCCCTCCTCGACAACGGCCTCAGCCTTCGTCGGATCCGAGGCGGGCGCTGCGCTCGCCGCGGCCGGGGGACTGTCGGCCGCGTCCCCCGTCGGAAGGTCCTCCCTTGCCGAGGATCTCTCCCTTGGCGGGATAGCGGACTCGGTCGGCGCGGCGGAGGCGCCCTCTGGACGCGCCCGCCGGAGCTGCTCCGCTCCTGCCCAAAAGCAACAACGTCGCATCAACAACAAGAAGAGGGGGGGGGGGCTCGCGTACGCGCCAAGCAGCAAGGACGAGTTGTGTGCTCACGCTGGGGGCTGCGTTGCGAGCCGCCCTGAGGACCCCTTGCCGGGTCCGGTAAGGGCGCCTCCGACACGACCTCGCTTGCCGGGGGAGATTCGTCGTCAAGGATGACCCACGGGATCCTCGATCTCTTCGCTCTCCTCTGAGCCAGGGTCCTGAGAAGGGGACCGGGTCAAAGGAAGGGCGAACGAGCTGTCGAACAGGACGAACCATCAGGGAAAAAGATATGAGCTCCATGGGGAACTTACTCTCCGTCCTCCTCGTCGTCGGAGCTGAGCGCTGAATAGTCGAAAACCGGCTCGGCCCTGACGCGGGGAGGCGGGGGAGTGGGCTCCCGAGGCCGCTTGGCGGGGGCTGTAGATGACTCTGCCCCCGTCGGCGCCGCGGCACGGGGCGCGGCGGCAACCGAAGCCCCAGCCCGCGGGGACCCCGCTCCCGCCGCCGACCCGGCCCTGCGGAGGCGCCTCCTCGGCCGGGCCGGGGGCTCCGCCTGCGACGAGCCGCCCGGAGGCTGCAGGAAGGCAACGCCGACCTCCGGCAAGCTGCTCGCGTCTTGGGCGGGCTCGTCCTCGCCGCCGTGCCCGGCCGGTTCCCCCTGGTCGACAAGTTTCATCGGGTCGGCGAGGCTCTCCGCCTCCGCCGCCTCCGCCTCGGCCACGGTGAACCCAGCTTCGCCCGCAGCCGCGGCGGCCGCCGCCTCCTCCATCCTGGAGGCAATGTAAGCTAGCTCCGCCGCGGTGGTGGCTCGGATGAGGCCATCCTTCTCGGCAGGATCGACTGGCTCCTCCTCCAGGCC
Source organism: Aegilops umbellulata (assembly GCA_032464435.1). Classification (NCBI taxonomy): domain Eukaryota; kingdom Viridiplantae; phylum Streptophyta; class Magnoliopsida; order Poales; family Poaceae; genus Aegilops; species Aegilops umbellulata. Next base: position 38,459,264 of record CP136055.1, on the reverse strand, counting down.
GTCGAAGAAGGCCCGCACGACATCATCCGGCGGCTCCTGCCAGGTCGCGTTGACCCCGTGCGAGTCGCACAATGGCATCATCGCAAGGATATGGCTGAGCGACGAGTTGTTGCACAAGGGAACGACGCCCGGCGGCAGCCGGAACCACTCCGGGTGGTCAGGGTCGTGCTTGAACAACTCCTTCAACATCGCGTCGTGCTCCAGCACGGTGAAGTTAAAATTGAGGCCCGGACGCAGCCTCATGATGTCCGCCGCGTTCCGGAACTCCCAAGCCGGCTTCCTCCTCTCCTGCAGGGGAGCGATGCGGCGGCGAAGGAAATCTGCGCCGACGGCGCCGACGGTGAGTCCGGCGAGCCTGAGGCGCAGGATCCGGGTGACGGCGATCTTCAATTTGGCGTCGTCCGAGGACACCTCGCTCCAGTCGTCGCCGCGCACCACCGGAGTTCGGCGCACGGCGGTGAACGGCTGCGGATGATCCTCGACAATCAAGCACCATTCCGCCCTCCACTCCTCCCACCTGCCGCGGAGATCCCCGCCCAAGTAGGCCCCCTTCCGGCCGGACCGGGAAACCCAGGCGATCCCACCGGACAGCGGCTCTCCTTTTTCCACCCGAGGGACAAAGAAGTGCCGGAAGAGGGCCACGTTGGGACGAATTCGGACGAAGTTCTCGCAAAGGTGCGTGAAGACCGCCATTGTGAGGACGGCGTTGGGGGTAAAGTCGAGGAGGTGGAGGCCATAGGTGCTCATGATTTCAGAGAAGAACTCCGAGTACGGCGGGCAGAGCCCGCAGTAGAAGAAGACGACGAAGAAAGGATACCCGGTCGGGTACTGCTTCTGGGCTTCGGCGGGGAGCACCCGCGTGCGCGGATGCGCTCGCGTCTTCGTCGACCAGAAAAGGGAGTACTTGTCCCTCAGCTCCACCGCACCGAGCTGGGGAGGGAACGTCGCCGTCTCCTTCCGAAGCACTTCAAGCTGTAGCGCCTCGGCCGATTTCGCAGCCTTCCCCTTCGCCTTATCGCTCTTCGGGGCCATGGCGAAGGCAGGGGAGGGAGATCGCCGGAGCTGACGACGACGGGCGCCCCAAGAACAGACCGCTGCTGCCTCTGAGAGGAGGAGGTGGCAGAGGTTTTAGAGGGGTAGTGACCGAGGGAAAGGTGAACCGCCCCTACTTTCCTCCGCTATAAGAGGGAGCGGTGGGGGGGGGGGACGCTTCGCCTCTCCGAATCAAGAGATCGTGCGCGACGTGACGCTCGCCTGCGCGGTTCAGCCCCGCGCGCGCCACCCACGTCACGCTCACCTCGCACGCCCCGCCCCCACGACGCCGCGGTAAGCGCGCGCCGCCTGGGGAAGGCGCGGCGGATGCGGAGTTAAGGAGCAGCGCGACCAAGGCCACGCGTGCCCGTGCACTGTTAGGGCCTGGCCCAACTACGCTCGGCACCGTGTGTGGCCCAGGCCCGGGGGCTCCTGTCGGTGTACTAAAGTAGGGGTACCTTAGTACCCCAGACTTGTGCACGGGCAGTTGTAGCACCCTGCGGCAAGGCCCGCCCCGGAAGCGCCAAGAGAAGACCAAGCATTCAAGACAAGGCCCCCGGCAAGAGGAGCTTGCCGGGTCAAGAAGACAAGGCCCCCGGCAAGAGGAGCTTGCCGGGCCGAGAAGACAAGACCCCGGCAAGAGGAGCTTGCCGGGACGACTGCGCCCATGTAAGGCCATCCAAGAACAAAGTATAACGAGACAGAAGATCGAGCCCCCGACAAGAGGAGCTTGCCGGGAAGGCCGAACCCAGGCATCACAAGAGAAGCCCGCCGTGGCGCGCCAAGCGCCCCGGCAAGGCCTGATAGCTGGCACGCTATCAGGCACAGGAAGACGACCCCCGCGGCAAGCCACTTGCCGCGGCAAGATCGCCACCTCAAGGCTGCGCTCCAGCTCGCCCGCCACGCGTCGCTCCGGGGCTTCCCCCGAGGGCACGTGGCGAGGCACCGCGCAGCCTGGGGCATGCGGTGGCATGCAGCCGCCATCGTGGCGAACGGTGGCGCACCTAACGGTCCGCCTCGGTGCTGTCCGGGCGACCGTGACGGGCATTTAATGCCCTTGTCCCCTACCGTCAGAAGTAGGTATGATAACACTGTGCCGCACTGTAGCGCCACCGTTCCCGCACTATTACAGCTACCACCCTTTTTACGCTTTTACCCCCTTCTCCTACGTTGACACCTGTCGGTGACCCCTTTGCGCTATAAAAGGAGGCCCGTGTGCAACGTAGAAAGGGTTCCGGGGTTCGGAGAATCGGCACCCAGACAGCCATACGCTCGGTGCAGCTAGCTCCCCAAGCTCCCGAGCTCCCCAGTTCAATACAACTAAGCAGGAGTAGGGTTTTACGCGTCCATCGCGGCCCGAACCTGGGTAAATCGCCCGCGTGCTCGCCTCGATCTGCTCTCTGTGCTCCCTCCGCCCCCCCTCCGGACAACGAAAGGGGCTCCGGCCCCATAGGTGCCCGCGGGGGACAGCCATCCCCCGCGACAGTACGAGTTAAAAACTTTGTCCAACGGATGATAATGCTCGGATTTGTCATCTCTTGACCGTTGGATGGGCATATCCAACAACTAATATTTGAAGCTATTGGCATACTCACTCTGTTCCGTAGTGTAGTGCCTATAGATTTTCTGACAAGTCAAACTTTGCAAACTTTGACCAAGTTTGTAGAGAAAAATATTTATATCTACAATATCAAAAATATATAATGTGAAACTACATCTTATGATGAGTCTAGTGATATATGTTTCGCACTCTAGATGTAAATACTCTTCTCCACAAATTTGGTCAAAGTTTGTGAGGTTTGACTTTTCAAAAAATTTATAGGCACTACATTATGAAACGGAGGGAGTACTATATAGTGATATAGTGGGGTAGTCATATAGATGAGCAAGGCATCTTGACAGGAAAATCTTCAACCTGTGCAAAATCTGCATGCAGCGGCGCTCAAGAAGTTTCTGGAAGATGGACTCTGGAGTTTGTCAAGCTGAAGATGGACTCTGGGTTTTGTCAACCTGACTGAAGATGCTCTTCCCTGGTTTTCTGTTTTCTTTTCTTCTGTTTCTAGCTGGGCTACATACGTACCATCTGCTATCTCATCTCTTCAAAGTGTGATCACCCATACAATGCTTGGAGAAATTCGGTAGCCATGACAAAAAGAGAGGGGTGATGGGTGGGGGCATGATTCCAGGACCCATTCCCTGCCTGCCATGTTCGTTCTGATATGGTATCTCACTTTTCCGACGAAGGAAAAATAACATATCTGTGACGTGACAGGGGTCTAGGCGTGTGCGTGCACTTTCCCTGAATGGAAAGAAACTGTGCTCAGTGCTGTAGGTGGTATAGTTTATGCCACTAATAGAGATGGAACTTGGTTGGAAGCAGGGGCAGGTGGGGGTCATCATCTCATGATTGGCGCAATCTTCAGGTGTGGGTGAGACTGACAGAGCGAGACGGCAAAGATCTCGCAGAATCTCATGCTCCTGCCGATAATGCTCCCGATTAGTCTTGTCCCGGAGAAAGTAAGTCGTGACTTCGTCCATGGACATCGCCTCGTCATCCATCCACTCCCTCCCACAAACAAAAGTGGATGGCTTTGGCCAGGGGTGGCCAATATTGGTTCGACCTTCTCCCGGAAAATATCAATGGCTCGTTTTGGCACAATTCCAGGAGTATTTGTGTTCAATTAAAGAGATTAATGTCCCGTTTGGAGGTTGGGATTGTGCTTGAAATGCGAGAATTGCTCTACGACAAGGATCTAGTGGTTGATCCGCGACAGCCCTTAACTCGTTTAGCTTCCGTTGAACCATCAGCTACCCACATACTCCTCTTCTTCCACACCTCCGAACGGGGCCATCGAATCTCCATGTGCCACTTCGATCTTTCATGAATGATCCCGCCGTTGGATATGGCACGCCTACCACGTGCTCGTCGTCGGCGGAAGCGCACGGCCGGAGATCGTGCGTGCGAGATCTTCCAAAGCAAAGATCCCGTGTTGTTGGCGCGCTAGCTTCACCTCCACTCCGGCCATAAAATTATTTAGCGCCACGGAGGGCTACATCCGCATCCGCGAGCTGAAAGCGACGGAATCCAGCCGACCGGTGCCGGTGCGGTGCAATCCTGTGGCCTTTGGTCGCCATCGCCTGAAGGCAACGTGCCATCGGCCGTGAGCATGCAGCTGCAACGAAGATGGGTGGTCGTGCCTTAAGATTTCTCAAAAAAAAAGAAAAGTATAATTATAAACGAATGCCTTAAGACCTGCCGCGCGCGCTTGCAGGTGTACATGGTGCCAGGGCTATCCTAAACGTATGTGCGTCTCAGAAAAGAGAAGGAAAAATGCTAATTTGCGTGCGGCAACGCCGGTGGTGGTGCGCGACGACGCAAGCCACGTACGGTCACTCACTTGGTGGAGGAGCTAGCATTAACATCTGGCGTGGCATGGTGAAGGGTGCGTTTCATCAATCTATAAACCAGAATAGATATCCGGTGATTCCTTCCTAAAAGATGTAGCCTAGGAGTTGTGTATTTTACGTTTATGTTGTGTCTTGTATCGCAAGGTTAGTGGCTATCTGGAGGGTTGCTGTCGCGAGGTATACGGCCTCAGAGTTTGTTTTCCACTTTATTTCCGGGTCGATGATGTTTTTTGATGGGGAACGTTGCAAAAAATAAAAATTTTCTACGCTTCACCAAGATCAATTTATCGAGTCATCTAGCAACGAGAGAGAGGAGTGCATCTACATACCCTTGTAGATCGCGAGCGGAAGCGTTCAGGAGAACGGGGATGATGGAGTCGTACTCGCCGTGATCCAAATCACCGACGACCAGGTGCCGAACGGACGGCACCTCCGCGTTCAACACACGTACGGTTGGGGAAGACGTCTCCTCCTTCTTGATCCAGCAAGGGGAAGGAGAGGTTGATGGAGATCCAGCAGCACGACGGCGTGGTGGTGGATGCAGCGAGGATCTCGGTAGGGCTTCGCCAAGCACAGCGAGAGAGAGAGGTGTTACGGGAGGGAGAGGGAGGCGCCAAGGCTTAGGTGTGGCTGCCCTCCCTCCCCCCCTCTTTATATAGGCCCCTAGGAGGGGCGCCGGCCCTAGGAGATGCATCTCCAAAGGGGGGCGGCGGCCAAGGGGGGTGGCTTGCCCCCCAAGCCAAGTGGGGCGCCCCCACCCCTAGGGTTTCCCAACCCTAGGCGCAGGGGAGGCCCAAGGGGGGGCGCACCAGCCCACCAGGAGCTGGTTCCCCTCCCACATCAGCCCATGGGGCCCTCCGGGATAGGTGGCCCCACCCGGTGGACCCCTAGGACCCTTCCGGTGGTCCCGGTACAATACCGATTACCCCGAAACCTTCCTGATGGCCGAAACTTGACTTCATATATATAAATCTTTACCTCCGGACTACTCCGGAACTCCTCGTGAAGTCCGGGATCTCATCCGGGACTCCGAACAACTTTCGGGTTACTGCATACTAATATCTCTACAACCCTAGCGTCACCGAACCTTAAGTGTGTAGACCCTGCGGGTTCGGGAGACATGCAGACGTGACCGAGACGACTCTCCGGTCAATAACCAACAGCGGGATGTGGATACCCATGTTGGCTCCCACATGCTCCTCGATGATTTCATCGGATGAACCACGATGTCGAGGATTCAAGTAATCCCATATACAATTCCCTTTGTCAGTCGGTACGTTACTTGCCCGAGATTTGATCGTCGGTATCCCAATACCTCGTTCAATCTCGTTACCGGCAAGTCACTTTACTCGTACCGTAATGCATGATCCCGTGACCAAACACTTGGTCACATTGAGCTCATTATGATGATGCATTACCGAGTGGGCCCAGAGATACCTCTCCGTCATATGGAGTGACAAATCCTAGTCTCGATCCGTGTCAACCCAACAGATACTTTCGGGGATACCTGTAGTATAACTTTATGGTCACCCAGTTACGTTGTGACGTTTGGCACACCCAAAGCACTCCTACGATATCCGGGAGTTACACGATCTCATGGTCTAAGGAAATGATACTTAACATTGGAAAAGCTTTAGCAAATGAACCACACGATCTCGTGCTAGGCTTAGGATTGGGTCTTGTCCATCACATCATTCTCCTAATGATGTGATCCCGTTATCAATGACATCTAATGTCCATAGTCAGGAAACCATGACTATCTGTTGATCAACGAGCTAGTCAACTAGAGGCTCACTAGGGACATGTTGTGGTCTATGTATTCACACATGTATTACGATTTCCAGATAACACAATTATAGCATGAACAATAGACAATTATCATGAACAAGGGAATATAATAATAATGATTTTATTATTGCCTCTAGGGCATATTTCCAACAGTCTCCCACTTGCACTAGAGTCAATAATCTAGTTACATTGTGATGAATCGAACACCCATAGAGTTCTGGTGTTGATCATGTTTTGCTCGTGGAAGAGGTTTAGTCAACGGATCTGCGACATTCAGATCGTATGTACTTTGCAAATATCTATGTCTCCATCTTGAACATTTTCACGAATGGAGTTAAAGCGACGCTTGATGTGCCTGGTCTTCTTGTGAAACCTGGGCTCCTTGGCAAGTGCAATAGCTCCAGTGTTGTCACAAAAGAGAGCGATTGGCCCCGACGCATTGGGTATGACTCCTAGGTCGGTGATGAACTCCTTCATCCAGATTGCTTCATGCGCTGCCTCCGAGGCTGCCATGTACCCCGCTTCACATGTAGATCCCGCCACGACGCTTTGCTTGCAACTGCACCAGCTTACTGCCCCACCATTCAAAATAAACACGTATCCGGTTTGTGACTTGAAGTCATCCAGATCCGTGTCGAAGCTAGCGTCGACGTAACCCTTTACGACGAGCTCTTCGTCACCTCCATATACGAGAAACATGTCTTTAGTCCTTTTCAGGTACTTCAGGATATTCTTGACCGCTGTCTAGTGTTCCATGCCGGGATTACTTTGGTACCTTCCTACCAAACTTACGGCAAGGTTTACATCAGGTCTGGTACACAGCATGGCGTACATGGTAGACCCTATGGCTGAGGCATAGGGGACAACACTCATCTTTTCTCTATCTTCTGCCGAGGTCGGACATTGAGCTGAGCTCAATTTCACACCTTGCAACACAGGCAAGAACCCTTTCTTGGACTGATCCATATTGAACTTCTTAAATATCTTATCAAGGTATGTGCTTTGTGAAAGACCTATGAGGCGTCTCGATCTATCTCTATAGATCTTGATGCCTAATATATAAGCAGCTTCTCCAAGGTCCTTCATTGAAAAACACTTATTCAAATAGGCCTTAATGTTGTCCAAAAGTTCTATATCATTTCCCATCAAAAGTATGTCATCCACATATAATATGAGAAATGCTACAGAGCTCCCACTCACTTTCTTGTAAACGCAGGCTTCTCCATAAGTCTGCATAAACCCAAACGCTTTGATCATTTCATCAAAGCGAATGTTCCAACTCCGAGATGCTTGCACCAGCCCATAGATGGAGCGCTGGAGCTTGCATACCTTGTTAGCATTCTTAGGATCGACAAAACCTTCCGGCTGCATCATATACAATTCTTCCTTAAGAAAGCCGTTGAGGAATGCCGTTTTGACGTCCATTTGCCATATCTCATAATCATAGTATGCGGCAATTGCTAACAAGATACGGACGGACTTCAGCTTCGCTACAGGTGAGAAGGTCTCATCGTAGTCAACCCCTTGAACTTGTCGATAACCCTTAGTGACAAGTCGAGCCTTATAGATGGTGACATTACCATCCGTGTCCGTCTTCTTCTTAAAGATCCATTTATTCTCTATCGCTCGTCGATCATCGGGCAAGTCTGTCAAAGTCCATACTTTGTTTTCATACATGGATCCTATCTCGGATTGCATGGCTTCAAGCCATTTGTTGGAATCTGGGCCCGCCATTGCTTCTTCATAGTTCGAAGGTTCACCGTTGTCTAACAACATGATTTCCAGGACAGGGTTGCCGTACCACTCTGGCGCGGAACGTGTCCTTGTGGACCTACGAAGTTCAGTAGCAACTTGATCTGAAGTTTCATGATCATCATCATTAACCTCCTCTCTAGTCGGTGGAGGCACCACAGAAACATTTTCTTGAGCTATGCTCCTCTCCGATTCAAGAGGCAATACTTCATCAAGTTCCACTTTCCTCCCACTTACTTCTTTCGAGAGAAACTCTTTCTCTAGAAAGGACCCGTTCTTGGCAACAAAGATCTTGCCTTCGGATCTGAGGTAGAAGGTATACCCAATGGTTTCCTTAGGGTATCCTATGAAGACGCATTTTTCCGACTTGGGTTCGAGCTTTTCAGGTTAAAGTTCTTGACATAAGCATCGCATCCCCAAACTTTTAGAAACGACAGCTTAGGTTTCTTCCCAAACCATAATTCATACGGTGTAGTCTCAACGGATTTAGACGGTGCCCTATTTAAAGTGAATGTAGCTGTCTCTAGAGTGTATCCCCAAAATGATAGCGGTAAATCAGTGAGTGACATCATAGATCGCACCATATCCAATAGAGTGCGATTACGACGTTCGGACACACCGTTTCGCTGAGGTGTTCCAGGCGGCGTGAGTTGTGAAACGGTTCCACATTTCCTTAAGTGTGTACCAAATTCGTGACTTAAATATTCTCCCCCACGATCTGATTGTAAGAATTTTATCTTTCGGTCACGTTGATTCTCTACCTCATTCTGAAATTCCTTGAACTTTTCAAAGGTCTCAGACTTGTGTTTCATCAAATAGACATACCCATATCTACTTAAGTCATCAGTGAGAGTGAGAACATAACGATAGCCACCGCAAGCCTCAACGCTCATTGGACCGCACACATCAGTATGTATAATTTCCAATAAGTTGGTTGCTCGCTCCATTGTTCCAGAGAACGGAGTCTTGGTCATCTTCCCCATGAGGCATGGTTCGCACGTGTCAAATGATTCGAAATCAAGATACTCCAAAAGTCCATCTGTATGGAGCTTCTCTTCATGCGTTTGACACCTATGTGACCAAGGCGGCAGTGCCACAAGTATGTGGGACTATCATTATCAACCTTACATCTTTTGGTATTCACACTATGAATATGTGTAACATCACGTTTGAGATTCATTAAGAATAAACCATTCACCAGCGGGGCATGACCATAAAACATATCTCTCATATAAATAGAACAACCATTATTCTCGGATTTAAATGAGTAGCCATCTCGCATTAAACGAGATCCAGATACAATGTTCATGCTCAAAGCTGGCACTAAATAACAATTATTGAGGTTTAAAACTAATCCCGTAGGTAAATGTAGAGGTAGCGTGCCGACGGCGATCACATCGACCTTGGAACCATTCCCGACGCACATCGTCACCTCGTCCTTCGCCAGTCTCCGTTTATTCCGCAGCTCCTGTTTTGAGTTACAAATATGAGCAACCGCACCGGTATCAAATACCCAGGAGCTACTACGAGTACTGGTAGTGTACACATCAATTACATGTATATCACATATACCTTTAGTGTTGCCGGCCTTCTTGTCCGCTAAGTATTTGGGGCAGTTCCGTTTCCAGTGTCCCTTTCCCTTGCAATAAAAGCACTCAGTCTCAGGTTTGGGTCCATTCTTTGGCTTCTTCCCGGCAACTGGCTTACCGGGCGCGGCAACTCCCTTGCCGTCCTTCTTGAAGTTCTTCTTACCCTTTCCTTTGTTGAAACTAGTGGTTTTATTGACCATCAACACTTGATGTTCCTTTTTTATTTCCACCTCCACTGATTTCAGCATTGAATATACCTCAAGAATGGTCTTTTCCATCCCCTGCATATTGTAGTTCATCACAAAGCTCTTGTAGGTAGGTGGGAGCGACTGCAGGATTCTGTCAATGACCGCCTCGTCCGGGAGGTTGATGTCCAGCTGGGACAAGCGGTTCTGCAACCCAGACATTTTGAGTATGTGTTCACTGACAAAACTATTTTCCTCCATTTTACAACTGTAGAACTTGTCGGAGACTTCATATCTCTCGACCTGGGCATGAGCTTGGAAAACCATTTTTAGCTCTTCGAACATCTCATATGCTCCGTGTTGCTCAAAACGCTTTTGGAGCCCCGGTTCTAAGCTGTAAAGCATGCCGCACTGAACGAGGGAGTAATCATCAGCACGCTGCTGCCAAGCGTTCATAACGTCTTGGTTCTCTGGGATGGGTGCTTCACCTAGCGGTGCTTATAGGACATATTGTTTCCTGGCAGCTATGAGGATGATCCTTAGGTTCCGGACCCAGTCCGTATAGTTGCTGCCATCATCTTTCAGCTTGGTTTTCTCTAGGAACGCGTTGAAGTTGAGGTTGACATTAGCGTGGGCCATTTGATCTACAAGACATATTGCAAAGTTTATTTAGACTAAGTTCATGATAATTAAGTTCATCTAATCAAACTATTTAATGAACTCCCACTCAGATTAGACATCCCTCTCATCATCTAAGTGATACATGATCCGACTCAACTAGACCGTGTCCGATCATCACGTGAGACGGACTAGTCATCATCGGTGAACATCTCCATGTTGATCATATCTTTCATACGACTCATGTTCGACCTTTCGGTCTCTTGTGTTCCGAGGCCATGTCTGTACATGCTAGGCTCGTCAAGTCAACCAAAGTGTTTTGCATGTGTAAATCTGGCTTACACCCGTTGTATGTGGTTAGAATCTATCACACCCGATCATCACATGGTGCTTCGAGACAACGAACTTTAGCAACGGTGCACAGTTAGGGGGAACACTTTCTTGAAATTATTATGAGGGATCATCTTATTTACTACCGTCGTACTAAGCAAATAAGAAACAAAACATGATAAACATCACTTGCAATCAAATAGTGACATGATATGGCCAATATCATATTGCTCCTTTGATCTCCATCTTCGGGGCGCCATGATCATCTTCGTCACCGGCATGACACCATGATCTCCATCATCATGATCTCCATCATCGTGTCTCCATGAAGTTGTTTGCCAACTATTACTTCTACTACTATGACTAACGGTTTAGCGAAGAAGTAAAGTAATTACATGGCGTTATTCAATGACACGCAGGTCATACAATAAATGAAGACAACTCCTATGGCTCCTGCCGGTTGTCATACTCATCGCCATGCAAGTCGTGATTCCTATTACAAGAACATGATCAGCCTCATATATCACATATATCATTCATCACATCTTTTTGGCCATATCACATCACACGGCACATGCTGCAAAAATAAGTTAGACGTCCTCTAATTGTTGTTGCATGTTTTTACGTGTCTGCATTAGGGTTCTAGCAAGAACATTTCTTACCTACGTCAAAACCACAACGTGATATGCCAATTTCTATTTACCCTTCATAAGGACCCTTTTCATCGAATCCGATCCGACTAAAGTGGGAGAGACAGACACCCGCTAGCCACCTTATGCAACTAGTGCATGTCAGTCGGTGGAACCTGTCTCACGTAAGCATACGTGTAAGGTCGGTCCAGGCCGCTTCATCCCACGATGCCGCCAAATCAAGATAAGACTAGTAATGGCAAGTAAATTGACAAAATTGACGCCCACAACATCTTGTGTTCTACTCGTGCATAGAAACTACGCATATACCTAGCTCATGATGCCACTGATGGGGAACGTTGCAGAAAATAAAAATTTTCTACGCTTCACCAAGATCAATCTATCGAGTCATCTAGCAACGAGAGAGAGGAGTGCATCTACATACCCTTGTAGATCGCGAGCGGAAGCGTTCAAGAGAACGGGGATGATGGAGTCGTACTCGCCGTGATCCAAATCACCGATGACCAAGTGCCGAACGGACGGCACCTCCGCTTTCAACACACGTACGGTTGGGGAAGACGTCTCCTCCTTCTTGATCCAGCAAGGCGAAGGAGAGGTTGATGGAGATCCAGCAGCACGACGGCGTGGTGGTGGATGCAGCGAGGATCTCGGCAGGGCTTCGCCAAGCACAGCGAGAGAGAGAGGTGCTACGGGAGGGAGAGGGAGGCGCCAAGGCTTAGGTGTGGCTGCCCTCCCTCCCCCCTCTTTATATAGGCCCCTAGGGGGGGGGGGGCGCCGGCCCTAGGAGATGCATCTCCAAAGGGGGGGCGGCGGCCAAGGGGGTGGCTTGCCCCCCAAGCCAAGTGGGGCGCCCCCACCCCTAGGGTTTCCCAACCCTAGGCGCAGGGGAGGCCCAAGGGGGGCGCACCAGCCCACCAGGGGCTGTTTCCCCGCCCACATCAGCCCATGGGGCCCTCCAGGATAGGTGGCCCCACCCGGTGGACCCCCAGGACCCTTCCGGTGGTCCCGGTACAATACCGATTACCCCGAAACCTTCCTGATGGCCGAAACTTGACCTCCTATATATAAATCTTTACTTCCTGACTACTCCAGAACTCCTCGTGACGTCCAGGATCTCATCCGGGACTCCGAACAACTTTCGGGTTACTGCATACTAATATCTCTACAACCCTAGCGTCACCGAACCTTAAGTGTGTAGACCCTGAGGGTTCGGGAGACATGCAAACATGACCGAGACGACTCTCCGGTCAATAACCAATAGCGGGATCTAGATACCCATGTTGGCTCCCACATGCTCCTCGATGATCTCATCGGATGAACCACGATGTCGAGGATTCAAGTAATCCCGTATACAATTCCCTTTGTCAGTCGGTACGTTACTTGCCCGAGATTCGATCGTCGGTATCCCAATACCTCGTTCAATCTCGTTACCGGCAAGTCACTTTACTCGTACGGTAATGCATGATCCCGTGACCAAACACTTGGTGACATTGAGCTCATTATGATGATGCATTACCGAGTGGGCCCAGAGATACCTCTCCGTCATACGGAGTGACAAATCCCAGTCTCGATCCGTGTCAACCCAACAGATACTTTCGGGGATACCTGTAGTATACCTTTATGGTCACCCAATTACGTTGTGACGTTTGGCACACCCAAAGCACTCCTACGGCATCCGGGAGTTACACGATCTCATGGTCTAAGGAAATGATACTTAACATTGGAAAAGCTTTAGCAAACGAACCACACGATCTTGTGCTAGGCTTAGGATTGGGTCTTGTCCATCACATCATTCTCCTAATGATGTGATCCCGTTATTAATGACATCTAATGTCCATAGTCAGGAAACCATGACTATCTGTTGATCAACGAGCTAGTCAACTAGAGGCTCACTAGGGACATGTTGTGGTCTATGTATTCACACATGTATTACGATTTCCAGATAACACAATTATAACATGAACAATAGACAATTATCATGAACAAGGGAATATAATAATCATTATTTTATTATTGCCTCTAGGGCATATTTCCAACAGTTCGTCTGCTGGATTTTCCACTTTTAATAATATATGACTGCATGCATCGTTCTGATCCAGAGGCCGGGGATTATCCTCATTTTTGAAAAAAAGCAGTTGATCCCCTTAAATCCTCCCTTTTTTCGAAAAGGGGACTCTCCGGCCTCTGCATCAGAACGATGCATACGGCCATCTTATTAAAGAAATAAATAGGTTCCAACAGGGCCATCTTAAAGTCTCATAATAAAAATAAAGAAGAGCTCACACAGAGCCAAAAGGGCTAGAAGACAAACTAGCCAACTAAAGGACGCGACAACTGGCTGGCAAAAAAGAGATAGGTAAACTAATTGCCTATTCTATTACATGACCGCCATCCAAACCGGTTGAAGATATCCCGTGCTACCATCTCCCAGCGAATAGATCCAGTAACCAAACGCTCCCTGGCCTCCGTCGGAGTGAGTAGCGACCACAAACGGATCAACACCGTGGCTCGGAAAATAACCTGCAAAAAATGAATGTGTGTTGTCTTGTTGAAAACCAAATCATTTCAGAAATTCCAGACTGCCCACAATAAAGCACAGACTCCTACGTGAATATGTCTTGCTGTTTCGGGCTCTATCCCGTTAAGCCACGTTCCAAATAACGTGTTGACAGGACTCAATGGAATAATATTAAAAGAAATATGGACTGTCCGCCATAAAAGTTTGGCTAGCGGGCAATCAAGAAAAAGGTGTTTGATCGTTTCATCCCGATCACATAAAGTACACCTAGTAGGTCCTGTCCAATTACGCTTTGTCAAATTGTCCTTGGTTAAAATAACTTGTTTATGGAAAAACCACATAAACACTTTGATTTTCAAAGGGACTTTGACAGACCAAACATGTTTGGAACTAAGAATCGAGCTTGAATTGATAACATCAACATACATTGATTTAACTGTAAATACTCCAGTCCTAGTAAGCTTCCAGCGTAATTCATCGGGTTGTTGAGAAAGTTGAACCTCCATCAGTCTACTTACTAGATGGAGCCATTCTTCCCAACGATTGCCCACTAGATTCCTTCTGAACTGAATATTAAGGGGGATAGATTGAAGTACCGTTGCAATGAACACCTCACGTCGTTGAACAATACGATATAGAGACGGGTATTGAATGGCTAGGGGTGTCTCTCCGGGCCAAGTATCCTCCCAGAATCGCGTAATAGCACCGTTACCAATGATAAACTTTGTGCTATTAAACAAGGTTAGTTTGACTTTCATAAGCCCTTTCCAAAAAGGTGAGTCAGTCGGCCTTACTGTCACCTGAGACAAAGTTTTGGTGTGAAGATACTTGCTACGGAGGATTTGCGCCCAAGTGGCATCAGTCTCACTCGATAACTTCCACAGCCACTTGCTGAGAAGACATCTGTTCTTGACCTCAAGATTCTCAATACCAAGACCCCCTTGGTCTTTGGTCTACAGATGATATCCCATTTGGAGAGACGGTATTTTATTTTTAGTTCATCACCCTGCCAGAAGAATCGCGATCGATAGAAGTCCAGTCTTTTCCTAACTCCAACTGGGACTTCGAAGAACGACAAAAGAAACATAGGCATACTCGTGAGAACCGAGTTTATCAGAATTAATCGGCCTCCGTATGACACGAGCTTGCCCTTCTAGCAGCTCAGTTTCTTTTCAAATCGGTCCTCGATGCACTTCCATTCTCTGTTTGTCAGCTTATGATGGTGTTGGTATTCCTAAGTGTCGGTGTCAAAACCGGCAGATCTCGGGTAGGGGGTCCCGAACTATGCGTCTAGGCGGATGGTAACAGGAGACATGGGACACGATGTTTTTACCCAGGTTCGGGCCCTCTCGATGGAGTTAAAACCCTACTCTTGCTTGATAAGTATTGATGATATGGGTAGTACAAGAGTAGATCTACCACGAGATGAGAGAGGCTAAACCCTAGAAGCTAGCCTATGGTATGATTGTTGATGATGTTGTTGTGTCCTACGAACTAAACTCTCCGGTTTATATAGACACCAGAGGGGGCTAGGGTTACACAGAGTCGGTTACAAAGAAGGAGATCTAAATATCCGCATTGCCAAGCATGCCTTCCACGCCAAGGAAAGTCCCATCCGAACACGGGACGAAGTCTTCATTCTTGTATCTTCATAGTCCAACAGTCTGGCCAAAGGTTATAGTCCGGCCGTTCGGATACCCCCTAATCCAGGACTCCCTCAGTAGCCCCTGAACCAGGCTTCAATGACGACGAGTCCGACGCGCAGATTGTCTTCGGCATTGCAAGGCGGGTTCCTCCTCCGAATAGTTCATAGAAGATTTTGAACACGAGGATCGTGTCCGGCTCTGCAAAACAAGTTTAATATTTCCACAAATCTAATCTGCTGACGTATTCCGTAGCGTGAAATCACACCACAGCCAAGCCCTTATGCGAATCGTTTTTTACAGCCAACCTCAGCATGTTTTGCGAGGCGGTTTCCTTGGCACGTCTTATCGAAGCAGAGATCGTGTCCCCTTATTTACGGGATTCTCATCAACACGGACGTGGGTAACCCAATCGTGCCCGTTGGTATGTCCCTTCGATCAAAGGTAAGTTCCAAACGGTCACAGGGAGGGCTCTTGGTATTCAACCCCTTTATAAAGAGACCAAGGCCTTACTCTTTTCTTTCGATCTCAATCGAATCCGCCTCCCGCCTCGAGTTCCAGCACCCGAAGCTTCAGATTTAGGCGCTTCGGACCTTTGATGATGTCCGGATCCAACCTTCAAGGCCGATGGATGCCTTCCTCCATCACGGAGGAAGACGTACTAAAGCTAAGGGAGGCCAGGTACTTGACCGGCGAAATCCCACACAGGCTGCCTGCTCAAGGGCAGGTCATTCCCACTCCTCAGCCCGGTGAGAGCGTCGTGTTCGTATCTCACTTCCTCCGAGGGCTAGGCTTCGCGCCGGATCCCTTCGTGAGGGGGATCATGTTCTATTATGGGTTGGACTTCCACGATTTAGCTCTGGAGTCTATCCTCCACATCTCATCGTTCATCGTCGTGTGTGAAGCCTTCCTCCGTATCACCCCTCACTTCGGACTGTGGCTCAAGACCTTCAAAGTGGAGCCGAAGATGGTCGAGGGACGACACGCGGAGTGCAGAGGCGATGTAATAAGCAAAAATGCTAATGCCCTATGGCCCGAGGGCTCTTTCCAAGAGGAGTCCGGCTTATGGCAACAAGAGTGGTTTAATATCACAGCTCCCAGGGGTACCAAGTTGGTGGCTCCGCCTGCTTTTCGCTCGGGTCCCCCGCCACGACTAACGTCATGGGTCAACAAGGGGATAGACTGGGGCCAGTAAAGGATGTGCCCCTATTGCAGAGCCGCATCCGAGATCTCCTAGAGAGAGATGTCAGTCTGGTCATGGTGACGCAGGTCATGTTAATTCGCCCAGTTCTGCCCTGCAAACGTCGTCCGCTCCGCCTGTGGGAGTTCAATCCGGAGGGACCACGAGCTATTCAACATTTCCTTGGCATGACGCCCGCTGAGATGTACAAATTGTTCTTCGGACCACAAATGATGTGTCTGGACCCTACCGAGGACGCAGGCCTGAGCTGCAATCGTCCGGATACCCAAGTAAGTAGCCCTGTGTCCGAACACGCCATTCGTTTATTTATCGCAACATCGCCCTTAAAAGAGCTGTTCTTGAACCAGGAGTGGACAACAAAGGCAAAGTTCATCAGGTGTCCGGCCCCTCTTCCTGAGACCTCGCCAGATCCTGTGTTAACCCGGATGCTGGAGATCGCGCCTTCAGAAGAAGACGAAGGGGGGAACAAGGAATCTACTGCCTCTATAGAGGAGGTTGTCCGGAAGGGAGGAATCGAGAATTCCTTTCCTCAGGGGAAGAAGAGGACCGCCTGTGAAGACCCGGAGACAATGGTCTCGAAACGGGGGAAGAAATCTTCACCAGAGGGTCCTGCACCGGGGGATACCCCGGCCGTACTGTACCCTCAAGGGGATCAGCCCTCCACCGAGCTGTAAGTAAAAGGGTGTTTAATAACGAGAGAAATCCTTGCTTTACTTCTGAGGAAAGTAACCGAAGCATTTATCTTGCAGTTCGGATCTTAGCCCCTCGCAGCAGAGCTCGTCTTCGGGGGATCTTCTTCCAAAGATGATGGAGAGCGGAACGCCTCCCCTTGCCATACCGCCTCAAGAGGCGGGCGGCCCCGAGGTGTCGTCGCGGAGGGTTTCTCCTAATCTGGCAAGGCCAGAAGGTAGTTCTATGGCCACCCGAAGCCCTCAGTGTCCGGCTTTTGAAAAGAGCCAACGAAGTAGTCTGGCACCGCCTGGTGCGCGGTCGAAGGGACTGAAGGATCTGCTAGGGCGGGCGTCTGTCTCAGAAGAGCACCGTGCGTTGATGGGTGCGGTAATCGAAAGGATTTCGTCCGCAGAAAGTGGGTTGCATGAAGCTGTCAGGAGTTTATTGACAGGTTTTGAGGTACGTGGAATGATGTACCTTTTGGCAGTACCGCATACTTTAAGATGCGCCATGTGTATATAGTAGCCCCTGAGACTTTGGGTGCTGTCGAAGATGATGGCATGCAGAGAATCATAGTACCAGGTATAATTTTGCCGCCTTCATATGTAGGTGGCGAAGTGTCCGGTGGCCAGCCGGACTGATGAATTTGCCGAGTTAAAGCGGCAACTTGACGTGGCAGATGTCGACATCGTGCTTGTCAACAAGCGGCTTGACGAGGCGCAAGGTATGTAATTTCTCCGGAGACACCTGGTAAGAGGAGCATGATGCCAGTATCTTATAACGTGTGTGCTTAATGCAGATGGAGCTGCAGCGATGGAGAACCTTCGGGCAGAGCTTGCCCGAGTCAAAGAACAAGCCAGAAAAGCGATGCGGCTGCCCTAAAGGCGGTTGAGGAGCTAAAAGACGAACATGCTGCTCACTGCCAAAGCAAGGAGGAGATGGCCAAAATGGCTGTGAAGTTGAAGAACGTTGCTGACCGTTGCAAGCTTCTTGAAAAGGAAGACCAGGCAAAGCGGACAGACCTGGAGAAGGCCACGACGACAGCCAAGGATACTCGTTCTGCAATGAGAGCGATGAGGAGGAGCTGCGTCAAGCCGGAGATATCACGGCTGGGAAGCCCTTTATGCTGCGGATGAAGTTCAGAGATCCTAAATATGCTCCTTTGGATCGGATGTGGAGTTCTGCGGACGCATGTCTGGATTTAGCGGCAAGTGCTGCTGATGCGGCCGAACACTTCAAAGATCAAAAGGATCGCGAAGTAGAAAAACTGTTCTGGTCACATTTCAACAATCCAGAGCGTCCGCTTCCATTGACTGATCGGTTGGCCGAATGGGCCGAGCTGAATAGATTGTCCGGACTTGCCATGAGGTATGTCGTGGATCATCTGTGGCCGGAGAGGCCAAAACCGAACCGTTATTTTAGTCTGGTTCAGCAGTTCCTTGGTGCGGTGCCACATATCAACGCGATGAAGAGGTCAGCATGCGTGGAGGGTGCGCGGATGGCCCTTGCCCATGTCAAGACATATTGGGCAGAGATGGAGGCCACCGCCGTTGTAGCCCAAGATTCGGACGAAAGCCGAGTACCTGCCGAGCACTACTTTCAAGAAGTTCTGGAGGGCGCTCGTTTGATAGAGACGCAGTGCTCGAAGGATATTATGTTCGAATAGCATGTATTCTCATTTGAAAACAATATTTTTCTGAAATGTAAAAGCATTTTATACTTGTGCCTGCAAGAATTATAACACCTCCTGTGCGGCCGTTAATGTATATATGTATATAACCTGAAAGATGGCAGTCGTCGGCTTCAGCCCCCATGCATATAAGGCGGGGGTGTTCGCAAAAGGCGCATTTTCACACTTGATCCAATGTCTTGGTCCATTAAGGAGGTGGTAGCACGGAGAACTAGGCAATCGGACTATAATGCTTTATTACTTTCACTTAGCCATAGGAGTTTGACAGTGGGGCTACTATATAGCCCCTGGTGGCGCCGCGCTCACCCGCATTCGGGGCGCATGTGTGCCTGGCCGGGAAACGGCCCTTTGTCAAGGCAGAGGAATCCCGAAGATTCCGCTAGGTCATCGAGTGGTTGACCAGTCTCGCGCTATATCATGACAGCCAGTTTTTGGCTTTCTCTACCGAGGTGCTCGTCTGGCTGAACCGGGGCACAATCGCAGTAGTTCTCCTGGTGCCACCTTAGCCAATAGAGCGGAACGTAAGGCAGCAAAACACAGGAGCCGGGCAAACCCAACATTTGACCAAAGACATGATTCGGAGCTAATGCATATAAGGCCAAACTCGCGACGCCGAACACTCCCTAAGGTATTCGGTCTTTATGATTTGAAACGGGCTGAACAACGCCCTTTGTAATAAGCCCCTGGTGTCCAGGTATGTGCAATATTCTAACGTGGCCACATGCCAAGACGTCAGCCTCCTTCTCGGTTATGATGAGAATCTGGGGGATGTGTACCAACAAGAGACAGTAAGAAAGGTTTACGCAGGGTCTTAATCTAAAAAGAATCCTTGGAACGGGTCCCTGCTGCACGTCTGTGCCTGTGTCTCCGTTGTGCCGTATCCTGGACGGGCGTAGCACGATGTTTATCTGTAAAAGAGAGGAACTTAGCCGAAAAAGGTAGTCGTACAAAATGTGTGTTATACTAAATAAACAAAGTATAACTCAAGATGGGTAGAATTGAGCCTTATTGTCGCCTGTTTACATGCGTGGAGCCCCTTGTATAGGGGTACATAGACATCAAACCTTGATTAATTATATGGTTGCGCCGGACTCGTCTAGCCGTGTCCGTGGTCTTAACGACCCGTTAGGTGCTCTGGTTGGTGAGGCCGTTTTAGTGTGTGGCTGCCAAGGCAGCAGCACAGTCTTCCGCGCGCGAGGAGCGCTCAATATTTCCCTTCAATGAGATGATGCCTCGTGGGCCGGGCATCTTAAACGTGAGAGACACATAATGCGGTATTGCGTTAAAGTGAGCGAAAGCTTCGCATCCTAGTAGTGCTTGATAACCACTTTTAAACGGGGCGATATGGAAGGTTAGCTTTTCGCCACGGAAGTTATCGGGGGAGCCGAACATAACTTTTAGTAGGAGGGAGCCCGTGCAATGGGCTTCTGGGCCTGGCGTTACTCCTTCAAAGGAAG
This sequence comes from Aegilops umbellulata, assembly GCA_032464435.1. Taxonomy (NCBI): domain Eukaryota; kingdom Viridiplantae; phylum Streptophyta; class Magnoliopsida; order Poales; family Poaceae; genus Aegilops; species Aegilops umbellulata. Next base: position 38,438,731 of record CP136055.1, on the reverse strand, counting down.
TATTGCTATGGCTAATCTTTGTTGGGTCTATCCCCATTTTGCGGACTGTGTCCTGATATATCAGGTTTAAACTACTACCGCCGTCCATCAGTACTCGTGTAAAGCGGCATCCGTCAATTACCGGGTCTAACACCAAGGCAGCCCATCCTGCGTGTCGGATACTTGCAGAGTAATCCCGACGGTCGAAGGTGATCGGTTTGGACGACCAGTGGCGGAACTCCGTTGTGATAGGCCATAGGGCACGTATCTCTACGGGCGCCACTTTGTTTCTTCCCTTTGTCACGTGTAACACGTTTACTGTTTTGACTTCTGGTGGGAATTTCTTCTGTACCCCAGCGTTTTGCTTTTGGGGCTCGTCATCGTCTTCACTTGGTGTATCCAGCCCCTTGTGTTCGGCGTTGAGTTTGCCGGACTGCTTGAAGACCCAACATTCTCTGTGAGTATGATTTGTGGGCTTACCAGGGGTGTTGTGGATTTGACATATTTTGTCCAGAATTTTGTTTAGGCTAGACAATTCGTCCCTGTTATCTTTGAGAGGCAGCTTTTGCTGACTTTGCCGAGAGCTTTTGAATCCGGCATTAACCGCCGTGCTCTTCGGGCTGTTTTCCTTATTCTGGCGCTGGTTTTTGCTGCGTGGTGGCTTCCCGTTTCCGTCCCTGACTTTGGATGTACTTGGGTCACTGGTGCTGCATCTTGCCAACCAGCTGTCCTCGCCTGCACAGAAGCGGGTCATGAGGCTTGTTAATGCGGCCATTGTTCTTGGCTTTTCTTGGCCGAGGTGTCTGGCGAGCCATTCGTCTCGAACGCTATGTTTAAAAGCTGCTAAGGCTTCAACGTCTAGATAGTCGACTATTTGATTCTTTTTAGTAAGAAATCTATTCCAAAGCTTTCGGGCTGACTCTCCGGGCTGTTGAGTTATATGACTTAAATCGTCTGCATCTGGAGGTCGGACATAGGTCCCTTGAAAATTTGCCCGGAAAGCGTCCTCGAGCTCTTCCCAACTTCCAATGGTGTTTTTGGGAAGGCCTTTAAGCTAGTGCCGGGCTGGCCCTTTGAGCTTGAGGGGTAGGTATTTGATGGCGTGGAGATCATCTCCTCTAGCCATGTGGATATGGAGGATATAATCCTCAATCCAGACCCCCGGGTCTGTCGTTCCGTCATATGCCTCTATGTTTACAGGTTTGAATCCCGCTGGAAATTCATGGTCCAGCACCTCATCGGTGAAACATAGGGGGTGTGCGCGCCAGCCGGTGTCAAAACCGGCGGATCTCGGGTAGGGGGTCCCGAACTGTGCGTCTAGGCGGATGGTAACAGGAGACAAGGGACACGATGTTTTACCCAGGTTCGGGCCCTCTTGGTGGAGGTAAAACCCTACGTCCTGCTTGATTAATATTGATGATATAGGTAGCACAAGAGTAGATCTACCACGAGATCAAGGAGGCTAAACCCTAGAAGCTAGCCTATGGTATGATTGTTGTATGTTGTCCTACGGACTAAAACCCTACGGTTTATATAGACACCGGAGAGGGTTAGGGTTACACAGAGTCGGTTACAATGGTAGGAGATCTACATATCCGTATCGCCAAGCTTGCCTTCCACGCCAAGGAAAGTCCCTTCCGGACACGGGACGAAGTCTTCAATCTTGTATCTTCATAGTCATGGAGTCCGGCTGAAGGTATAGTCCGGCTATCCGGACACCCCCTAATCCAGGACTCCCTCAGTAGCCCCTGAACCAGGCTTCAATGATGACGAGTCCAACGCGCAGATTGTCTTCGACATTGCAAGGCGGGTTCCTCCTCCAAATACTTCATAGAAAATTTTGAACACTAAGGATAGTGTCCGGCTCTGCAAAATAAGTTTCCACGTATTGCCATAGAGAGAATAATATTTACACAAATCTAATTTGCTGACGTATCCCGTAGCGTGATACCACACCACGGCCAAGTCTTTTATTCGAATCGTTTTTACTCCCCCACCTCAGTGCATTTTGCGAGGTGGTTTCCTTGGCACGTCTTGTCAAAGCAGAGATCATGTCCCCTTTATTTACGGGATTCTCATCAATACGGACGTGGGTAACCCAATAGTGACTGTTGGCATGTCTTCTCGATTAAAGGCGAGTCCCAAACGGTTACGGGGAGGGCCCTTGGTATTCAACCTCTTACAAAGAGACCAAGGCCTTACTCCTTTCTTTCAATCTCAAACGATTTCACCCTTCGCCTCGAGTTCCATCACCCAAGGCTCCAAATTTCGGGTGCCTCGGATCTTCGACAATGTCCGGTTCTGACCTTCGAGGACGATGGGCGCCCTCTTCCATTACGGAGGAGGACGTGCTAAAACTGAGAGAGGCCAGGTTCTTGACCGGCGAAATCTCGCATAGGTTGCCTGCTCAAGGGCAGGTCATTCCCACTCCCAGGCCTGGGGAGAGCGTGGTGTTCATGTCTCACTTCCTTCGGGGGCTAGGCTTCCCAATGGATCCCTTCGTGAGGGGGCTCATGTTTTATTATGGGTTGTAATTTCATGACTTAGCTCCGGAGTCCATCCTCCACATTTCCTCTTTCATCGTCGTGTGTGAAGCCTTCCTCCGCGTTAATCCTCACTTCAGACTATGGCTCAAGACCTTCATTGTAGTGCGGAAGATGATCGAGGGGTGGCACGCTGAGTGTGGAGGCGCTGTTATAAGCAAGAATGCTGATGCTCCATGGCTCGAGGGCTCTTTTCAAGAGGAGTTCAGCTTATGGCAACGAGAGTGGTTCTATATCACCGCTCCCAGGGGCACCAAGTGGGTGGAGCCACCTGCCTTTCGCTCGGGTCCCCCACCACAGCTAACGTCATGGGTTAATAAAGGACTTGACTGGGGGTCATCCAAGGACGTGCCCTTGTTGCAGGGCCACATCAGGGATCTCCTAGGAAGAGAACTCAGCCTAGTCAAAGTGACGCAGGTCATGCTGATCCGCCGGACCCTGCCCGGCAAACGTCGCCCCCTTCGCTTGTGGGAGTTTAATCCGAAGGGACCGCGAGTTCTCCAGCATTTCATGGGCGCAACGCCCGCGGAGATGTATAAGTTGTTCTTTGGATCACAAGTGACGTGTCCGGACTTGACCGAGGACGTAGGCCTGAGCTTTAATCGCCTGGATACTGAAGTAAGTAGCCTTGTGCCTGGACTTGTTATCCGTATATTTGTCATAAAACTTGCTTCTAAAGAACTGTTCTTTAAACAGGAGTGGATAGCGAAAGCAAAGCTTATCAGGTGTCCGGCTCCCTTCCCCGAGACCACGCCGGATCCCGTGCTGGTCAGGATGTTAAAGATTGTGCCTTTGAAGGAAAGCAAGGGAGGGGACAAGGAAACTGTGGCCCCCTCGAAGGAGGCTGTTCGGAGGGAAGGAATCGAAAGTTCCTCTCCTCTAGGAAAGAAGAGGACCGCCTCTGAAGACCTGGAGACCGTGGCCTCAAAACGGGGGAAGAGATCTTCGTCAGAGGGTCCTGCGCCGGGGGATACCTCGGCCGAACTATGCCCTCAAGGGGGCCAGCCCTCCACCGAGCCGTAAGTATAGAGAGGTTTTTCTTTGAGAAGAATCCTTGTTTTATATCTGAGAAGAGTAACCGAAAATTGACCTTGTAGTTCAGACCTCAGCCCTTCTCAGCAGAGCTCGTCTTCGGGGGATCTTCTTCCGGAGATGATGGAGAGCGGAACGCCTCCCCCTGCCGAACCGCCTAGAGAGGCGGGCGACCCTGAGGTATCGTTGCGGAGGGTTTCTCTGAATCCGGCAGGGCCGGAAGGCAGCCATGTGCCCCCCCAAGGTTCTCTGCGTCCGTCCTTCGAAAAAGGCCACAGGACGAGTCCGGCACCGTCCGGTTCATGGTCGGAGGAGCTGAAGGATCTGCTAGGGCGAGCATCTATCTCAGAGGAGCATCGTGCATTGATGGGCACGGTGATTGAAAGGGTTTCGTCCGCGGAAAGCGGATTGCACGAGGCCGTCAGAAGTTTACTGACGGGTTTTGAGGTACGCGGAATAACGCACCCTTTTTTAACAGTGGCGCATAAATAGGATGCGCCCTATACACATAGTAGCCCCTGAGACTCTTTGCGTTGTCCAAATTGACGGCGCGCAGAGGATCATAACCCCAGGTCTAAAAGGCTGTCTTCGTATGTAGGTGATGAAGTGTCCGGTGTCCAGTCGGACTGATGAATTTGTCGAGCTGAAGCGGCAACTTGACGTGGCAGAGGCCGACATCATGCTCGTTAACAAGCGGCTTGACGAGGCACAAGGTATGTAACCCCTCCGGTGGCGCCTGGTAAGAGGAGCTTACGCCAGTATCTTACTATATGTGTGCTTGATGCAGATGGTGCGGCTACCATAGAGAGTCTTCGGGCGGAACTTGCCCGGGCCAAGGAGCAAGCCAGAAAAAGTGATGCGGCTGCCGATAAGGCCATTGAAGAGCTGAGAGCCGAACAGGCTGCTCACTGCTGAAGTAAGAAAGAGATGGCTGAGATGGCCGTGAAGCTGAAGAGCGCTGCTGACCGTTGCAGGCTTCTGGAAAAAGAAGATCGGGCGGAACAGACGGACTTGGAGAAGGACGTTGCTGATGCCAAGGATGCTCGCTCTGCGATGAGAGCTGCGAAGGAGGAGCTTCGTCAGGCCGGAGAGATCGCGGCTGGAAAGCCCTTTATGCTGCGTAGGAAGTTTTGTGATCCTAAGCATGCTCCGTTGGACCGGTTGTGGAGTGCGGCGGACACCTATCTGGATTTGGCGGCAAGTGCTACTGATGCGACCGAACACTTTCGAGATCAAGAAGATCGCGAAGTGGAAAAACTCTTCTGGTCGCAGTTCCACAATCCAGAGCGTCCACTGTCGGTGGCCGATCGTCTGGCCGAATGGGCCGAGCTGAATAGGTTGTCCGGACTCGCCATGAAGTGCGTCATGAGTCATCTGTGGCTGGAGAGATCGTAGCCGAAAAGTTATTTCAGCTTGGTGCAGCAGTTCCTTGGTGCGATTTCGCGTATTAATGCAATGAAGAGGTCAGCATGCATAGAGGGTGCAAGGATGGCTCTTGCCCGTGTCAAGACATACTGGGCGGAGATGGAGACCACCATTGTTGCATCCCGAGATTCGGACGAAAGGCGAGTACCTGCCGAGCACTATTTTCAGGAAGTCCTTCAAGGCGCTCGTGTAATAGAGACACAGTGCTCGAAGGGTGCTATGTTCGGATAGCATATGTTATTGTAAAACAATATTTTGATAAATTTTAGAAGCTTTTTATACTTGTGCCTTCAAGTATTTGTAACACCTCCTATGCGGCTGTTCTAAGATATATATATATATATATATATATATATATATATATATATATATATATATATATATATATATATATATATATATATATATATATATATATATACTCTGAAAGATGGCAGTCGTCTGCTTCAGCCCCCACGCAAATAATGCGGGGGTGCTCGCAGAACGCGCATTTTCACACTTGATCCAACGTCTTGGTCCTATAAAGGAGGTGATAGCGCAGAGAGCTAGGCAATCGGACTATAATGCTTTATCACTTTCACTTAGCCATAGGAGCTTGACAGTGAGGCTACTTAGATAGCCCCTGGTGGCGCCCGCGCTCGCCCGAATTCGGGGCGCGTACGTGCCTGGCCGGGAAACGGCCCTTTGTTAATGCGGAGGAATCCTATAGATTCCGGTAAGTCATCGAGTGGTTGACCAGTCTCACGCTATATCATGATAGTCAGTTTTCGGCTTTCTCTACTGAGGTGCTCGCCTGGCCGAACCGGGGCACAATCGCAGTAGTTCTCCTGGTGCCGCCTTAGCCGATAGAGCGGAACGTAAGGCAGCACAACACAGGAGCCGGGCAACCCAACATTTGACCAAAGACATGATTCGGAGCTGATGCATATAAGGCCAAACTCGCGACGCCGAACACTCCCTAAGGTATTCGGTCTTTATGAGAGTGGGCGGGACAACGCCCTTGGTTATAAGCCCCTAGTGTTCGGCGTTGAGTCTGCCGGATTGCTTAAAAACCCAGCAATCTCTGTGGGTATGGTTTGCAGGCTTCCCGGGAGTACTGTGTATCTGACATATCTTATCCAAGATTTTGTTTAAGTTGGATAGCTCATCCCTATTATCCTTGAGGGGCGACTTCTTCTGATTTGGCCACGAGTTTTTGAATCCGGCATTAACTGCCGTGCTCTTCGGATCGTTTTCCTTAGTCCGGCGCCGGTCCTTGTTGCGTCGCAGTTTTCCGTTTCCATCCCTAGTTTCGGATGTACTTGGGTCGCTGGTGCTACATCTTGCCAACCAGCTGTCCTCTCCTACGCAAAAGCGGGTCATGAGGCTTGTTAATGCGGCCATTGTTCTTGGCTTTTCTTGGCCGAGGTGTCTGGCGAGCCATTCGTCTCGGACGCTATGCTTAAAAGCTGCTAAGGCTTCGGCGTCCGGACAGTCGACTATCTGATTCTTTTTAGTAAGACATCTATTCCAGAATTGCCGAGCTGACTCTCCGGGCTGTTGAGTTATGTGACTGAGATCGTCTGCATCCGGAGGGCGGACATAGGTCCCTTGAAAATTTGCTTGGAAAGCGTCCTCGAGCTCTTCCCAACTTCCAATTGTGTTTTCGGGAAGGCTTTTGAGCCAATGCCGGGCTGGCCCTTTAAGCTTGAGGGGTAAGTATTTTATGGCGTGGAGGTCATCTCCTCTGGCCATGTGTATGTGGAGGATATAATCCTCGATCCAGACTCCAGGGTCTGTTGTTCCGTCGTACGCCTCTATGTTTACGGGCTTGAATCCCGCTGGAAATTCATAATCCAGGACCTCATCGGTGAAACATAGGGGGTGTGCGGCACCCCTGTATTTGGGTGTGCCGTGGTGTTCGGATACTGGTTTTGTTGCATCGCTTACAAGAGCTCGCTTTCTTGGCCCATAAATAGATCTGGCTGGGCCATCTTTTTGATGCGAATCCTTAAGTGGATCGCGTGCCGGCTTGTGTGCGGCGCCGCTTGCCGCTCCGTGCTGGCCATGGGGTCGTTTATCCGACTGGGTGGCTTTCTTACTTTTGGACTGCGGTGGCTCTAAGGCCTCCTCGTCGAATTCACGCAGTAGCTTTCGCTTCGGATAGCTTTTGGTGCGGCGACTACCGCCATATTTATCTGCGGTGTTGAGTACTTTGCTCCATCTGATTCTGAGTGCGTCTTCCACAGTTTTGAGCTTCCGCTTCTGCTTTTTCAGGCTTCGTGCAGTAGCAACGAGCCTTTTGTGGAGGTTCTTCTACCGCATGAGCTTATCTGGTGTAAGGTCGTCCGGAATGCCGTTTACGCCGGGGACGGGTTGTTCGGTTTGTTTGCCCGAGTTTCCCTGTTCGGACAGTTGCTCTAAGGCATGCTCGTCGTCCGCCGGCTCATCCTGCCCTATGGCTGGGTCTGTATGGCTGCTGTCTTTATCGAGGCGGGGCTTGGAGCGGCGTTTACGTCGCCGCTTTGATTGCTTTTTGAGAGAACGATCCCTCGTTGCATCCCTGTGTTCCTCGTCGTTGCTTCCTTTAGGTGTATCCACCATGTACACATCATGAGGTGAGGTGGCTGTCCAATGCCCTATAGGCGTTGGTTCATGTGCGTCTCCTACATCGTCGTCCATACCGTCGATGTCTTCGGAGTCGAAATTGAGCACGTCGTTTAAATTATCGACAGTGGCTACCAAGTGGGTGGTCGGTGGGCTTTGAATTTCTTCATTGTCCGTATCCCAACCTTGCTGACCGTAATCCAGCCAGGGCTCTCCTGATAAAGAGAGAGACTTTAGTGACTTCAGGATATCGCCAAAGGGCGAGTACTGAAAGATGTCCGCGGCGGTGAACTCCATGATCGGCGCCCAATCGGATTCGATCGGTAGGGGCGCGGAGGGCTCGGAGTCCGGAGAGGAGTTCGGCCCCTCGGAGTCATGGGCTTTGCGGAGTGCGGGGCTGGTGTTCGGCTCGATCGCCGTTGGGATCACAACCCCTTAGGCGGCGTCCAACCACTCATCCTCGATCGGCACAGTTGGTTCCGTATCGAGGGCCGAAACCGATGCGTGTGCGGCCTCCATGGCACTGTTCGGTGGCAGAGCTAGATCATGCCCATCGTGACAGTGCGGCACGCTCGGCCGTAGCTCGAATCCGTCGAAGATCAAGTCCCCACTGTCACAGCCCTAGAATTGCTAGTGGTTAGTTGCAGCTGTGAGCATCCATGCATCATGTTAAATTCAATTAATTTGAAATGGGGATGACCAAGCCCTAGCACTAAAACAATTCAAATAGGCTCAACTTCAAAATATTTTCAAAGAACCCAAATTGGTTTGCAAAAATGTTCATGATTAATGGAAAAAGGTGAAAACCATATCCAGAGATGATGAATATTTTTCCATGACCATTTGGGCCCTGAATTAAATCATATTCTATTTGAATTTGGGCACTTTAATACTATAAAATATTTAAATTGCCCAAATAGTCATAACTAAAATGTTTGCTGTTTGATATATTCTAAACAGTAGCCATGATTAGTTTCATGATTTTTGGTTTTGCCCTGGTATTTTTAATAAAGCCCTAAAGCTGCAGAAGTAATAGAAAATATAAATAAAAGAGGAGAGAGATACTTACCTGGGCCAACTCACCTGGCAGCCCAAGTGGCCGGCCCAGCCACCTGGCCGGCCCAGCTGGCCCCTCCCCCTGTCATCTTCCTCCTTGCCAGGAGGATGGGCGCGTGGCCGACGCGCACGGCCACCGCACGCCACCTCCTGCTTCGCGGTGGCAGCCTCCCCGGCCTCCTAACCGCGCCACGGAGACGCCGCGACCCCTGGCTCCTCTCCCGTGCCTCTCCCCCCACTCGCTGCAGCTCCTCCCCTCCTCTGGCTTCCTCCCCCTCTCTTCCCGAGCGCACCAGAGGACGCCGCCGTGCTCTGCCGCGGCCACCGACCTCCCCACGCCCAGCCATCCCAACCACGAGCTCCACCTCGCCGCCGCGAACCTCTACGCCGAACCACAGGACTCCGGACGCCCTGTGGAGCCTCCATCGCCGTCGTCATCAACCTCTGCCCCGACGACCGCAACCGTTGATTCGCCGTCGTCCATGCCTCCCCGAGCCCGCTGAGACCGTCGCCGAACTCCCTGTAAGCTCTGCCGTTGTTCCCCTCTCTTCCCCGCATCATTTTCGCCCTCTAGCCGCAGCCCCGAGATCACCCGAGGCCGCCGTCCGCCATGACCGGCGAGCCCGTGCCCCGAGCTTCTCCTGCTCGCTCCAGGGGTACCGATACGCTCCTGGAGCCCCCAGGAGGCTGCCTAGCCACTCTGTTGGCTCGCCCGAGCACTGCAGCCCCGGACTCGCTTGAGCCGAACTCCGGCCACCGCCGCGAGCTCTGTTCCGGCGAGCTCCGGCCATCCCAGCTGCTGCCGCTTGCTGGAATGGATGCGCGCGTGTGCCAGCAATCCGTAGCCGCAAACCGCGCGCCAAACCACCGCTCGTGGCACAAACCCGAGCCCTCCGCCGTGCTCGCTGTCGCCGGCGACGAGCCGCCGGCGTGTTAGGCCTGTTGACCAGGGGTTTGACCTCCCCTGGGTCATTGACATGTGGGGCCAGTCCCTGCTAATTACCTAGTTTAAGTTTAACTAAAAATAGGATTAGCCCCTGTGACACTAACACGCGGGCCCCACCGTCCAGGTTTGACCCGCGCCGCTCAGTTGACTTGCTGACGTCATGATGATGTCAGGCTGACGTAGTAATCCCTTTTCTGGAATTTAAATAAATCTTAAATGATTTATAAATTTCAGAAAATTGCCTAAACTTCTAAAAATCATAGAAATTCAACCGTAGCTCCAAATGAAATAATTTATATATGAAAAATTATCAGAAAAATTCAAGGAATCCATCTGTACCATTTTCATGCATGTTTGAACAACTTAAAGTTGCTGTTTAAGGCAATTTGCATAAATGGCATTTAAACTCTCACATATGGAGTTTGAATTTGAACCTAAGGTTCAAACCCACTTCATTTAACATGTTGCTAGTTGCATTAGCTCAACCACAACATATTGCCATGTCATGATCATGCATCATATTGTGCATTGCATTGATTGTGTTTCCTCCTCAGTTGCCGGTGGTTGTTCCCCCTCGGTAGACGTATGTTCCAACGATGAGATCGTTGACACTGATGAAGACTCAATGTTATCTTCAGAAGTGCCAGGCAAGCAAAACCACCTTGTTCATTCCGATACAATCCCACTCTCTCGCTCCTGCTCTCTTTTACTGCATTAGGACAACAACGATTCAACTGTTACATGCTGCGGTAGCTGAACCCCTTTATCCTCTGCATGACCTGTCATTCCACAGTAATTAGATGAAACCCACTAGCATGAGTAGGAGTTGTTTGAGCCCTGTTGTGCCTACTCATTCATGCTTGTTTGTCATGCCTGCTACTGCTTAGAGTTGAGTCGGGTCTGATTCATCGGGAATGAATTGGAGTGGTGATGAACATGTCCTACTGTGTGTGAGCTAAGTGTGTGAATACGATTTGGTAAAGGTATTGGTGAGAGGCCATGTAGGAGTACATGGTGGGTTGTCTCATTGAAGCCGTCCTCAAGAACTGAGTTCTGTGTTTGTGATCCATGAAACAGCTACTACCATGCATTGGGCCCTGAAATATGACCCCGCTCGACTTCTTAATCACCCTTGTCCTCTGTCCAGGAGTTGCAAGTAGTTTCTGGTGTTTGTAGTATGCTGGGGGCCGCACACAACGCTGACCGTAGGGGTGGGCTGTGTTGCGGTAGGCACGTGGCCGGGCAGCCGGGCGCCCGTTTGGTGTCTCGGACCCTGTACACATCGTTCGGGGCCGTTAGTGGAAACCTCGGCCGGACTCCCTGCGGATGGAACCCGAATAGGCGATAAACCTGGACTAGAGACTTGAGTGTTTAGGTAGGTCGTGGTCTACACCCACGTCGGCTTTCGCTTGAAGTCTGCCGAGCACATGTCGTGTGCAGACGCTAAGTGGTGGAAACATGTATGAAGAAGTACACCCCTGCAGGGTTAACATCATCTATTCGAATAGCCGTGTCCGCGGTTATGGACTTCTGGATTGCCTATAACAGTTCATAGACAAGTGGAAGTGGATACTCTAAAATGCGCAAGATAAGCGTGAGTGCTATGGATGGCCTTCTCGTAGGGAGACGGAAGTGGATCCATAGTGGTGTATTGATATGGTGAATATGTGGACTCGTGTGCGCCACCTCAAGAGAGTTACTTGCAGTCGTAGTTCAGGTTAGCCACTGAGTCAAAGCTGGCTTGCTGCAGTCAAACTCCACCACCCCCCTTTATTGATACTGATGCATATGTAGTTAGTTCTGATGTAAGTCTTGCTGAGTACAATTGTACTCACGTTTGCCTATTTTATGTTTTGCAGAGAGACGTCAGTCTCGCTAGTAGTACCGCTTGGACTTCGATGTTTAGCTTGATACCTCAGCTACGATCTTGTGCCCTCGGCAGGATCTGGTAGATAGTCAGGCTTCTCAGCCTTTTTCATTTGTAGATGTCTGTACTCAGACATGTTAAGCTTCCGCATGTGCTTTGACTTGTATGCTTTGATTGTTGGGTCATGAGACCCATGCTTGTAATATCTGGCTCTTCCGAGCCTATTGAATAAATATTTGGAGTCGTAGAGTCTTGTTGTGATGCCATGTTGTATCTACTCATATCGGGCATATTGTGTGTATGATTGAAATGCTTGGTATGGGTGGGATTCGACTATCTAGTTGTTTATCCTTAGCAGTCTATCATATGGGGAAATGTAGTCTAGTGCTTCGGAGCGATAGTAGTCCGCTACAGCCCGGTTCACCGGAGTCCTGCTAGCCCAGCACTACTGCTCGGAACACTTGACTGGCCGGCATGTGATTCACTTCGTTCCTGTGTCTGTCCCTTCGGGGAAATGTCACGCGGTGACATCCGGAGTCCTGCCTAGCCTGCTACAGCCCGGGTTACCAGAGTCCTGTTAGCCCAGTGCTACAGCCCGGATTCACACGTTGATGACCGACATGCTCGATGTGATTCATGTATGCCTGTCCTCATAGGTTAGCGCCGCTTTGGGTTCACGACTAGCCATGTCGGCCCGGGTTCTTTGTCATATGGATGCTAGCGACACTATCATATACGTGAGCCAAAAGGCGCAAACGGTCCCGGGCCAGGTAAGGTGGCACCCGTGGAATACCGTGCGTGAGGCCGCAAAGTGATATGATGTGTTACATGCTAGATCGGTGTGACTTAGGATCGGGGTCCCGACACCCACGGACGTCAGCCGTGTAGTTTAAACTTCCAAATCTGACCTGATGGCCAGGGGCGTAGCATTTGATATGCTCTAGATGGCCAAGCGAATTGGCCCGCAGTGTGAAGCCGCCGAAGACGAAGATCTGTCCGAGGAGAAAAGTCTCACCCTGGACTGCATCGCTGTTGATGATCGGAGGAGCCATCGGGCCTAAAAGCGACGACACAGAGGAACTCTCAATGAAAGCACCAATGTCGGTGTCAAAACCGGCGGATCTCGGGTAGGGGGTCCCGAACTGTGCGTCTAGGCGGATGGTAACAGGAGACAAGGGACACGATGTTTTACCCAGGTTCGGGCCCTCTTGATGGAGGTAACACCCTACGTCCTTCTTGATTAATATTGATGATATAGGTAGTACAAGAGTAGATCTACCACGAGATCAAGGAGGCTAAACCCTAGAAGCTAGCCTGTGGTATGATTATTGTATGTTGTCCTACGGACTAAATCCCTACGGTTTATATAGACACCGGAGATGGTTAGGGTTACACAGAGTCGGTTACAATGGTAGGAGATCTACATATCCGTATCGCCAAGCTTGCCTTCCACGCCAAGGAAAGTCCCTTCCGGACACGGGACGAAGTCTTCAATCTTGTATCTTCTTAGTCCTGGAGTCCGGCTGAAGGTATAGTCCGGCTATCCGGACACCCCCTAATCCAGGACTCCCTCAGCACCCCTGTACTTGGGTGTGCCGTGGTGTTCATATATTTGTTGTGTTGCATTGCTTGCTAGAGCGTGCTTTCTTGGCCCGTAGATAGATTTAGTTGGGCCATCTTTTTTATGCGAATCCTCGTGTGGATCGCGTGCTGGCTTGTGTGCAGCGTTGCTTGCCGCTCTATGTTGGCCATGGGGTCGTCTATCCGACCAGATGGCTGCTTTGTTTTTTGATTGCGGGGGCTCTAAGGCCTCCTCATCAAATTTAGGCAGTAGCTTTCGCTTTGAGTAACTCTTTGTGTGGCGACTGCCGTCGTATTTGTCTGCGGTGTTGAGTACTTTGCTCCATTTGATTCTAAGTGCGTCCTCCGCAGTCTTGAGCTTCCGCTTCTGCTTTTTCGGGCTACGCGCGGTGGCGATGAGCCTTTTGTGGAGGTTCTTCTGCTCCAGTCGCTTGTCAGGCGTGAGGTCATCCGAACTGTTATCGCCGGAGACAGGTTGTTCGGTTTGATTATCCGTGTTTCCATGGTCGGATGGTTTTTCAATGCTCCGTTCGTCGTCCGCCGGCTCACCCTGCTCTATGGCTGGGTCTGTTTGACCGCTGTTTCTATCGAGGTGGGGTTTGGAGAGGCGCTTACACCGTTGCTTTGACTGCTTTTCGAGGGAATGATCCTTCGATGCGTCCTTCCGCTCTTCGTCGTCGTTTCCTTTGGGTGTGTCCACCATGTATACATCATGAGATGAGGTGGCTTTCTAGTGACCTGTTGTCGGAGCAATGGGCCACGGGTAGGCTAACCCGAAGCCCAGAACCTTTCAAGACATCGGGGCAGGCCGCGCCCCTCAAGACCCCAGGACGGAGAGCCGCCTCTAAGAGTCGGCAGCAGCGCAGCCGACTACCCACTCACGGCCGAGTCCCAGGGGCGACCTTGAGATGAGCCGACTCCTAGCTAGCGGTTTCTAGAGAAGCCGTCTCTGGGAGTCGGCCCGCGACTCCAACCACCTCATGCTATCGTAAAGAGGGACGGGACGGGGCGTGGCCTCAGTAAGGTCCATGCCCTCCCCTTACCGAGGGCAGGCATGGCCACAGTACGCCGTACCATCGGAGATCTTCGTCCGGCGCGACGCTGTTGCCATGCCAGCCTTGACGTCAGCCCCAGCGGGCAGAACCCTGTGCCCATGACGGCCTGTCTGTACGACCCAGAGACGACGGATCCCACCAGTCAGTGGGGGTCCAGAAGACGGCAAGAGTGCCACCATTCGGATCCCGTGGGAGTCGGCCTCCAGGAGTCGGCTGGCCCCTCCCATGGGCCCCGCACGCCATTAACCAGACAAGACGGGGAATGGCAACAGTGATCGCCCGCTAGGCGGCGGCACTGTTGCCATGACCCCACGACCGAGCCAGCGTCATTAGAAGCACGGCTACAGTAATCCGCAGCCGGCAAGACCCGCCCGCGGCGGACATGGCCTGACGGCTCCGTACCGGACCTGTCGGCGAGGCCCACCAGACGGTGGGCCTCGGCAGTCGGCGAAGAAGACGGCGGCCTGAGAGACAGACGACTGGGACCCGCGCCCAGCCGGATGACCATTGTACCCCTAGGGGGTAGGCCTATATAAACCCCCCAGGGCACCCATGCAAAGGGTTCGAATCCATTAGCACTAGACCAAATCATATAGGAAGGAGAGAGCTAGCCTTGCCTTCTCCTACCTCCAGAAAACAGCTCAAGGAGCAACCGTGTATACACTTTGCCATAGTGATCATGCGGAGACCCCGCAGAGCAGCAGTAGGGGTGTTATATCCTCGGAGAGCCCTGAAGCTGGGTAAGATTCGCTAGCGTGCGTGTCTTCGCCTCATCCCGTTTCTAGGCACCGGCGACGTTCTACTCGCTCCCACCATGATAAGACATCCTTTGGCATATGTCGCACCCAACCCCCGACATTTGGCGCCCACCGTGGGGCGAGGTGCACCGTCGTCCGGAGACCTGCTCTGGACGGGAACCCTTTTCCTCCCTGGCGAGCGCAGCCAGCCCGGCACGCCGGACGGAGCCTGTGCCGACGCGCTGCACGACGCCGAGATCGCCTGCGCAGCCAGCTGCCTCCCCGAACTTGTCGGCGAGGTCCACCTTACCAACGAGCCTGCATCCGACGCAGGCACGGGCGGCCCCGACAGCCTCGTCGCGGGCCTTCTTGACCAACTCCACGTCGCCGACGAGCCTGCCGTGGATTTGGAGTCCGTAGGCTCCATCGACCCGATGCTGGTCGACTCCGACACCGCATCGCTCGACGCGTTTCCCACCAACGTGGTGGTCTACGACGAACCGCTCCCTCGCGCGGAGAGCGGCGGAAGCACCGTCACAGAGGTGGTCGTCATCGATCATGGCGAGCATTCCGGCGGAGGAGCTCATGACCCGCTCGACCGGCGCTACAAGACCTGACCGCGCCCATTCCCGAAGACGCCGACGCCGAGACAATGGAGGCTCGCCGCCTCCAGCTCGTAGAAGACGCGAAGAAGCTGGCCAGCATGAGGCGCTTGTCAGAGGCCTACCAGCGTGAGATGGATCGCGCTGTGGGCGGCTCACCGGCTCCGGCTGGGCCTAGCCGCCTTGGCGCGGTCCAGCAGCGCGGCGTTGCCATCGCCAACCTGTTCGGGGCAAATCGCCCCGTATACGCCACGCCTGCTGAGAACATCCGAGCCGCCCAG
This sequence comes from Aegilops umbellulata, assembly GCA_032464435.1. NCBI lineage: Eukaryota > Viridiplantae > Streptophyta > Magnoliopsida > Poales > Poaceae > Aegilops > Aegilops umbellulata. The sequence goes on along the minus strand of CP136055.1, from coordinate 38,423,041 downwards.
GCGGCGGCTGACGAGCTGGACAATTTTGAGGGCGAAGAGCGTCGCCTGATGACGGAGCGTGTCCAGCGGCTCCTCGACGCGGCTGCCGAGCAAAACGAGGCCGGCTGCCGCACAGATGCGCCGCGATGGACCCGCCTCCCCGCCGAGACCAAGGCGCGACGTCACGGACGCCGACTGGCGGCGTCCGCGGAAGAAAAGACAAGGATCCCGCTGCCAGCCACAGTCGGACTCACGTCACCATCGAGCGCGACCAAGATGGCCGCCCAAGAGCAGTGGAATGGCGGGACGTCTGTCCGCCTCCTCCCCCTCGCAGGGAAAGGCGAGTTTCCCCGCTGCCTGTTGAACATCCGACTCTCGGCGACCGCCTTGGCCGCTGTTGTGGGTTTGTCACGGCAGATGTCCTAGCAAAAGGACTTAGTCGTGGAGCCATCGCAACGGGTTAACTCAAAGGGGTTAAAGCGGACACAGGGACATAGAGGATTTATACTAGTTCGGCCCCTTTGATGAAGATAAAAGCCTACGTCTAGTTTGTGATGGAATTGATGGGGTTTCGATGACTAGGGAGCAAACAAGCTTCGCCTAGGTCTCGAGTTGTGATTCTCTCTCTTGAACCGCTATCGAGTCGTCCCCTTATATACACGGGTGACGCCCGTCGGTTCACAGAGTCCCAATCTCCGGTTCATACTCGTATCCGGGTTGGTCTCTCCTTATTCCTAACTTACAATACAAGTTCATATACACGCCGGTTTACGGCTACAAGTGCTGAACCGACTATGGCCTTGGGCCGTTATCTAGCTTCTGGGCTTTAACACTTTTGGACTACTGATGAAGTTAACCCGGCCCAGGTAGGCCGGTTTATGCCCAGTAGTAATATCCCCAACATTAGGCCCCAGATTGATTTGAACGGGTTCATGTCAATCCTTAGCAGAAATCTTCACCTTCAACATCTTCTTGTAATTGCTGAACCGTCTTGACGTCATCTTCTCCAATTGCTTTTAAACCGGGGTGACGTCATCTGTCATAAAGAAAATACCCAAAGATACCTCTTCACTTTAATAAGTCTTGCGAAAATTGAGGCGACAGCTTCGCTCCGTGGCCCCTGGTTTGTCGCGCCTGACACATGTCTTTTTGCTTTATAAATAGGACCGAAGGGTCATTTCTTTCTCCCTCTTCGTGCCTTCCCATCTTCGTCTTCCTCGCATCGCCAGCTCCGAAACTCCGCCGCCGCCGTCGCTGCCAGCCTCAACCTTGGCCGCTGCATCAACCTGAGTGTACCAGAGAACTGCGGTGACCGTCCGCATCCTCCTCAACCCCAGTAAGTCCTCTTGTTCTTCTTAACCTAGATCTGTTCTAGGGTTTGCTGCTCTTGTGACATCCATTGACTGCTCCTGTCCATGTATTGTCCCTCGTACAGATCTGTAAACCTTGTGCTAAATACCACTTTTAGTTTCTCATATCCACTTATAACTTTGCGTTCAAGTCCGTGGATCCCATCTGCTTTGTCTGTCCATTGATTCACTTCCGCCCTGTTTCAGAGCCTTTAAATATATTTTTTCTGTTTTGCTGAAGTTGCCTCAGATCCATTGCTACAACAGAATTTCTTTGAAACCTGTTTCTGTATACTTAGCCATTTTCGCGATCTCCCATCTTTCAATACTTAGATCAGGCGGTTTAACTTACCATAGGAAAATATAATAAATCGGTACATACCATTAGTCCCCTGATTGAACCGCCAGGATCCTTAGCCAGGTACTGCCGCTTTGCGAACTCTGGTTTAACTTCCTCCGGTTTAACATTGATCATACCAGCATATATCCTGTACCCAACAGAATTTTAAACCGAAAATGCTTTGTTTTGTAGACTCCTCCATGGCTAAACAAGTGTATGAGTGCAACTGTGCTCCTTCTCGGGTTACAGAAACGCAGCTGAACAACTTGGTCTTGACCGGCGCTTTAAGCAGTAAAAACACAATCCACTGGAGGGTCCCAGGCAAAGAGTGTCCTCCCACACCTCGAGAAGGAGAGGTTGTAGTCTTTGCGGATCACCTAGCCCGAGGTTTTAATCCGCCCGGTTCAAAATTCTACCGGGATATCTTAGCCAACTTCCAGCTTCATCCACAAGATATTGGCCCCAATTCTGTCACCAATATATGCCATTTCCAAGTGCTCTGCGAGGTGTTCTTTCAAGAGGAACCTACAGTGGAGCTATTCCGAGATTGTTTCCATCTGAACCGCCGTACAGAATTTCCTGACGGTTCCAATATGGAGCTGGGTGGCGTGGCGATTCAAAAAAGGAAAGAGGTCACTTATCCTCATGCGAAACTGCACAGTCATCCTCAGGAGTGGAATAACACCTGGTTCTATTGCAAAGACACCTCCCCTGCTAATGAGAATCCCTTGCCTGGTTTTCGTCCGGAACGGCTTAGCAACACACACCCCTTTCGTCAGAGGCTAACTGGCAAAGAGAGGATGAAGTACGCTCCCCAACTGTCCAAGCTCAGAGCCTTTATGGCCAACGGTTTAACAGGAGTTGATCTTGCCCGTTGCTGGATATCCTGGAGTATACTGCCCCTCAGCCAACGCTCCGGTTTGATGTGTGAATATACGGGCAGTGTTGACGATCCGCTGCGGCATGTAAACATCCAGCTTACTGATGAAGAAGTCACAGAAGCTGTGAAGAAAATTTTGAACGAACCGGAGCACGTCTGCGCCCGTACCGGCCTGCTTCCTTTCTGCGCCATCAACAAACCGCCAGCTGTAAGTCTGAATTTTCCCTTTCACTAGCTCTGCTACTATTGTACTTGCTTATTACTGATACCAATATCGGTTTGACACAGGGCAATGATCCGTTTTGGAGCAAGAAGCTTCCACAAGAGAAGGCAGAAAAACCAACCCGGCCTAAGACAAAGGTCGTTAAGAAGTCTGCCCACAAAAGGAAGACCACCGCATCTTCTGATCCGCCTGCTGATGACGATGTGGGTAATCCGGACCTTGAGGCAGAACTTGATTCCCTCGGTTTACTTTTTATGCACCTTATTGATGATAATATTTGTCAGGATGATGCCGAAGCTATCCATGCTGATGATGCAGAGGTAATTACTCTTTCTCCCAATTCAAGTCCTCTGCCTTCACAAAAAATCCGTCAGGCAAACCGAAAAGTTAAATTTTCTCATCCTCTTGCTTACTTGGATCCCAACTTTCTTATGAAGACCCGACAGCATGAGGTGCGCCGCACGACTCGGCATAGTGGCCAGGTAGTTACCTCCACCGGTTTACCGAACAATCCGGTTCGGAGACGTCGCTCAGAGGTCTCTGATTTGCTTGTCAGTATTTGTCCTAAAGCGGGCTGTTTTCGTCAACCGCTTAACCCATCTGACTCTGATTATCAGGTTACCTCCCACTCATCCTCTGGCGAGTCAACTGGCACCCAGCTGCCTCCACTAAAAACCGTGCTTGGGTAAACTTGCACTTATCATAAGGTTCCTGGTATTTTATCTTGCAACATAAATCGTTTTTAACTTTGCATATCCTTTCAGGGCTAAACCGAGGCCGAGCAAAAAAGCCCGCCTAGATAAAGCGGCTGGAGAAGAGACTGCTCCTGAACCGAGTGCCACCCCAAATGTTGAAGCGGTCATCCAGGAAGATGTGGCCAATGACCCGCTAGTACAGGATGAAGTTGTTACTGCTGAAGAAGGTTTTGTTAACGCCTCCGGTCCTGCTGACCAGCCTGCCAGCCCCATCCGGATTGAGAGATCCACCAGTCCCTCCAAACCTGCCGATAAATCGACTGCGCCCGTGCAAACCGGCGAGTCTAAGGATGATGAAGTCATAATCACCGGCATTGGTCGTTCCAAGCCAGGGAATCCCGTCGCTTTAGCCAAGCATACTGCCAAAGAAGAATTTTCTGCCATGAGCAAAGGCAAATGGGATGTTGATCTGGCGACATACGCTGCTCTGAACACCCAAGACCTTCACTCTGGTTATTTGAACCGGTTATATACTAGCCGTGATTATGAGGCTGGTCTGGTAAAGATGATGAAGGAAAAACTTGAGGTAATTTCCATGTGCTTGTTCCGGTATATTGCCAATATAGCCCCCAAGGGCCGGTTCAACTTATTATAGTTGAATCGGGTCTTGACATAAAACTTCAACGCTCCAAAGTTCACTGATGTAGCCCCCAAGGGTCGGTTCAACTTAATGTAGTTGAATCGAGACTTTCAATCTTCATACAATATCGTCAGAAAGAATATTGAACAAATAGCCATTAGCCCCCAAGTGCCAAGTTGAATATTTGTATTGAGCTTGGGACTTTGCAATTAGGTGACAGCTGTAGATCAAATAGGCATTAGCCCCCAAGTACAAAGTGCATAACTTGTTATGTGGTTGGTACTTCATTTTCTGCATCATTTGTTGAACCTTTTAACTGTCTGAATGCAGGCTGAACTAAAGGCCAAAGAAAACCAAGTCGCCGATCTTCAGGAGAACTTGGAAACCCAACAAGCTGAAACCTCCAAGGCAAAGGAGGAGTTAACCAGCGCTTTAAGCATGATGGAACAGCTGAAGGAGGGTTTCAAGAAGGAACGTGCTGATTGTGCCACAGGAAAGGCCACTTTAACCAAGAAGATTGAAGACGCTGAGGTTGCCCTTAAACCGGTAACAGATGAATTGACTAGCGTGAAGCGACAAGTGCATGCAATGACTGCCGCCATTTTTGGTAAACATCCCGTGCCTTCTATGGTAATCTTGATCCTCTTATAATACGTCCGGTTTTGTGAACCACTCTATCATGTTGCAGGCACCCGCATTAGCCACTTGGGGTCGGATGTGCGAATGAAGCTGAAAGCTGCCTACACCTTAACCGAGCAGCTGTACACTGGAGCACAGCGGATTATCTCAACTGCGTCACATAATAATCCAGCACCCTCCTTGATTCAAGATACGCCGAAGAGATTGTCAATGCTTCCTGCTCGGATTGAGGAGCTAAAAAAGTCTGCTGCTCGAACCGGAGCCATCAATGCCTTAATCCGGGCCAAAGCATGGGTGCCTGATTTTGATCCTGTTGAGGCAGCTCAAGGCTATCCCAGCTTGAAAGAAGATGGCTCAGAATTCAACGAAGAGGATCTAAGAGCGATAAACCGGGCAGTGCGCCCTCTGGCCTGCCAATTGGCAGAAGAAGCTGATTTGTCGCATTATCAAGCTCAGTATAATGATCAGAACAAACGAGTGGCTGCACCAATCCCTGAAGCGGAGAACCTGATTCCTCCAATCCGTAAGCATACTTACGCTCCTGATATTGAACCGTCTTCATTGATCCATGAGGAGGCTGTCTTTCAAGCATTAATGGGAATCGGCTGGACCACTGTTGACTTCCAGCCACTGGGTAGGGATGAGGAAGCTGAAGCGGCGCAGGATGACCCACAACAGTCAAACCGGGGCGGCGAGCAGGCGTGAACCGGAAGTAGGCTTATCCAACTACCTTACTATATTCCGCCAAGAAAACAATGATCTTATTTGGGCACCATGCTGCCTTGTAATAGGATAGACAATACTTTTGCTTCTTGAGATGCCTTCGTGCATTTGTGCTGATACTTTTATTTGGAAGATCGACATTGCCAATTTATATCTCCTGCCATTATTGGGCATGAAGTAGGTGTTAGCCAATCTTGAAACGGAGGTTTAATAACCCTAAACCGTCATGGGAGAAAGCAGCTCCTGCATACATAACGCTGGTTTACTGTGTAAACCGTACTTTAAAACATTTTGTTACTCCAAAAAAGGATGTTAACAGAAAAAACCAAACCGGGTAAATAATCTCCGGTGTAAAAATGGACCGTGTTCCACCAATTTGGCTGCTTGAACCGGTGTAAAACGCTGTCGGTTTAAGAACGCAACCAAAACAAAACAGCAATTTTTATCAAGAAAAGATATGTGAAGCAAAAGGCAATGACAGAACCGTTTGCAAAAAAGAGGCTTTACTGAGCCGATCAGATGGTGTTACCGTGGTCGGACATGACCAAGCTCCCCATAGGCATAGCTGTGGTTCAAGTCATCCAGGTCCCCAAATGAAACCGTGGCATTACGCCGATCACGGGGCATGGCAATGGTTCGGGCTCGACCAAGCCCCCAAGTGACTCTAAGGCCTTTAGGCCGATCAAGAGGCATGACCGGTTCAGACTTGACCGTGTCCCCAAGTGATCTGGTGGCTTTCGCCGATCAAAAGGTGTTGCATCGGTTCGGACACGACCGAGCCCCCAAGTGATCTGGTGGCTTTCGCCGATCAATAGGTGTTGCATCGTTTCGGACACGACCAAGCCCCCAAGTGATCTGGTTGCTTTCGCCTATCAAAAGGTATTGCATCGGTTCAGACATGACCGAGCCCCCAGGTGATATTTTTAATTTTTGCAAGGGGTAAACCGGAGGTCGCTTTAAAACAGAACAACTCCATGTAACCACACATGATATAAACGAACAGATACCCCGCTTTAGCTGAGGATCCGGTTTATTGTATTTATAATATATACATTGTTATAATATGTACATAAGCAGAGCCAATGGCTCAAGTATAGTAAGGCCGAAGATGAGCTATGTTCCACGGCCTGTTGGTCTCCTCCTCTGACTTACGTGAGTCCTTATGCTCTCGAATATCAATCAGATAGCATGACCCGTTGTGCAGATTTTTGCTGACCACGAAAGGTCCCTCCCAAGGCGGAGATAACTTATGCATATCGGTTTGATCTTGAATGAGTCGAAGCACCAAATCTCCTTCTTGAAAGGTTCTGGTCCTGACCCGACGACTGTGATAACGACGGAGATCTTGTTGGTAAATCACTGAGCGGGCAGCTGCTATGTCTCGCTCTTCATCCAACCGGTCCAAAGCATCTTGTCGAGCCGTCTCGTTGTCCGCTTCAACATAAGCCGCAACACGAGGTGAATCGTGACGGATATCACTAGGGAGAACCGCCTCTGCTCCATAAACCATGAAGAACGGCGTGTATCCTGTCGATCTGTTGGGTGTAGTATTAATACTCCATAACACGGATGGTAACTATTCAACCCAACAACCCGGCGTCCTATGCAAAGGAACCATAAGCCGGGGCTTGATGCCTCTCAAGATCTCCTGATTAGCTCTTTCTGCTTGACCATTGGACTATGGGTGCGCCACTGATGACACGTCAAGGCGGGTGTGCTCTCGTTCGCAGAACTCTTTCATGGCACCCTTGGACAAATTGGTACCATTGTCTGTGATGATACTGTGTGGAAAGCCAAACCGGAAAATCACCTTTTTGATGAACTGAACCGCGGTGGCTGCGTCACACTTACTAACAGGTTCTGCCTCCACCCACTTTGTAAATTTATCAACCGCCACCAGGAGGTGGGTCTTCTTGTCCTTGGACCTTTTGAAAGGCCCAACCATATCCAGCCCCCAGGTTGCAAACGCCCAAGTGATTGGAATCATCCTCAATTCTTGAGCCGGAACATGAGCGTGTCTTGAAATTTTCTGGCAACCATCACATCGTCGGACCAGATCTTCCGCATCAGCATGGGCAGTTAACCAATAGAAACCGTGGCGGAACGCTTTAGCCACCAGAGATTTTGAACCGGCGTGGTGACCACAATCCTCTTCATGGATCTCACGCAAAATTTCACAGCCTTCCTCAGGAGACACACAGCGTTGAAATGCTCCTGATACACTGCAATGATGCAACTCGCCATTTATGATTGTCATGGACTTGGACCGCCGTATTATTTGTCTGGCCAGAGTCTCATCCTCTGGTAACTCGCCTCGGTTCATGTATGCCAGGTAGGGAAGTGTCCAATCCGGAATGACGTGGAGTACTGCCACCAACTGAGCCTCCGGATCAGGAACAACCAAATCTGCTTCCCCAGGTAGTTGAACCGATGGGTTGTGCAGTATATCGAGAAAAACATTGGGCGGAACCGATTTACGCTGTGAGCCTAGCCGGCTCAAAGTGTCCGCCGCTTCGTTCTTCCGGCGGTCCACGTGGTCCACCTGATAACCCTTGAAGTGACCTGCAACAGTATCAACCTCACGACGATATGCAGCCATGAGTGGGTCTTTAGAATCCCAAGTACCAGACACCTGTTGAGCCACCAGGTCCGAGTCAGCGAAGCACTTAACTCGGCTTAAGTTCATCTCTTTAGCCATCCGGAGACCATGGAGCAAGGCTTCGTACTCAGCTGCATTGTTAGTACAAGGGAACATTAAGCGGAGAACATAACAAAACTTGTCACCTCGTGGGGAAGTTAATACGACTCTAGCCCCCGAGCCCTCCAATTGCCGTGATCCGTCAAAATGGACGGTCCAATATGTGTGATCCGGCTTCTCTTCAGGGGCCTGCAGCTCCGTCCAGTCATTGATGAAATCGACAAGTGCTTGGGACTTCACCGCCGTCCGAGGCATGTATTTCAAACCGTGCGGCCCAAGCTCTATAGCCCACTTGGCAATCCGACCCGTTGCTTCCCGGTTCTGGATGATGTCGCCCAAAGGGGCAGAGCTGACCACTGTGATGGGATGCCCTTGGAAATACTGCTTCAGCTTCCGGCTTGCCATAAAAACTCCGTATACCAGCTTCTGCCAATGTGGATATCTTTGTTTGGATTCAATAAGCACCTCGCTGATATAATAAACCGAACGCTGAACCGGGTACTCTTTGCCCGCCTCCTTCCGCTCCACCACAATAGCTACACTGACTGCGCGAGCATTGGCAGCAACATACAACAACAATGGTTCCTTGTCGATGGGAGCGGGGAGCACGGGCGGATTGGCCAATTGCCGCTTTAAGTCCTCCAACGCCTGATCAGCGGCAGAACTCCAGACGAACTGATCCGTCTTCTTCAATATCTGATACAACGGGATCGCTTTCTCACCAAGGCGGCTGATAAACCGGCTCAATGCGGCAATCCGGCCAGCCAAGCGTTGAACATCATTAATACACTTCGGTTTAACCAGAGAAGTGATAGCCGTGATCTTCTCCAGATTAGCCTCAATTCCCCTGTTGGACACCAGAAAACCCAATAACTTGCCTGCCGGTACACCAAAGACACATTTGGCCGGATTGAGCATCATCTTGTACGTCCTTAGGTTATCAAAGGTTTCCCTCAAATCATCGACCAAAGTCTCCTTTTTCCTTGACTTAACCACAATATCATCCACATAAGCATGCACATTACGGCCAATCTGTTTGTGGAGACAATTTTGCACACATCGTTGATAGGTTGCCTGGGCACTTTTGAGCCCAAAAGGCATAGATACGTAGTAGAAGTCTCCAAAGGGAGTTATGAACGCTGTCTTCTCCTGGTCCTTAACTGCCATTTTGATCTGATGATAGCTGGAATATGCATCCAGGAAACATAAACGCTCGCAACCCGCCGTAGCATCAATAATCTGATCAATACGGGGGAGGGAAAAAGGATCCGCAGGACAGGCCTTATTAAGATCCGTATAATCCACACACATGCGCCAGGTGCCGTTTTTCTTGAGGACCAGCACCAGATTAGCAAGCCACTCAGGGTGGAAAACTTCAATGATGAAGCCGGCTGCTAAGAGCCTGGCCACTTCTTCTCCAATAGCTTTTCGCCTCTCCTCGTTGAACCGGCGGAGGAACTGTTTCACCGGTTTGTATTTAGGATCCACATTAAGAGTGTGCTCAGCGAGTTGCCTCGGTACACCTGGCATGTCAGAAGGCTTCCATGCAAAGATGTCCCGATTCTCACGGATGAACTCGATGAGCGCGCTTTCCTATTTCGGATCCAGATTGGCACTGATGCTGAACTGCTTGGACGAATCGCCAGGTACAAAGTCAACAAGTTTAGTCTCAGCTGCCGATGTAAACTTCAGGGCCGGATCATGCTCCGTAGTAGGCTTCTTTAAAGGAGTCATATCTGTCAGATCAACATTGTCTTTATAATACTTGAGTTCCTCGGTGGCACAAACCGACTCTGCGTAGGCCGCCTCTCCTTCTTCACATTCCAAAGCGACCTTGCGGCTTCCGTGAACCGTGATGGTCCCCTTGTGACCTGGCATCTTGAGCTGTAGATACACATAGCAGGGTCGTGCCATGAATTTGGCATAGGCCGGTCGACCGAACAGGGCGTGATACAGGCTTTGGATTTTCACCACCTCAAACGTCAGTGTCTCTGATCGGGAATCGTGATCATCTCCAAAGGCCACTTCCAACGCTATCTTCCCAACGGGGTATGCTGACTTGCCAGGTACCACACCATGAAAAACCGTATTCGAAGGTCGGAGATCTTTATCTGTTAGCCCCATTCGACGGAAAGTCTCATAGTATAAGATGTTAATGCTGCTACCTCCATCCATGAGCACTTTGGTGAACTTATAACCTCCCACCTGAGGCGCCACCACTAAAGCCAACTGACCCAGATTGTCAACCCGGGGAGGGTGATCCTCTCTACTCCATATGATTGGCTGCTCTGACCAGCGCAGATACCGGGGCACGGCCGGTTCAACAGAATTAACTGCCCGCTTCTAGACCTTCCGGTCCCGCTTGTCCAAGCTAGTGGTGAACACATGATATTGCCCACTATTTAGTTGCTTTGGATTGCTCTGGTAACCCGACTGCTGCTGTTGCTGATTGTGACCACCCTGATTATTCTGATTATGCTGATTGTTATGTCCGCCCGGATTACCATTAAATCCTGAACCGGAATTTCCTCCACCGTGACCTGGTCCAGATCCAGAACCACCACCAGAACTGGGGTCATACCGGAAAGCATTGGAGCTCTTGAACTCCTGCATAATATAACAATCCTTCCAAAGGTGGTTTGCTGGTTCCTCCCTTGTCCCATGCTTTGGACAGGGCTGGTTCAACAGATAGTTTAGGTGTTCCGGATTAGGACTAGGCGCTCCACTGCGGTTTTTGCCCTTACGTCGCTGGCCCCTGTCCTGCACATTAGTATTAGCCACAAAATCCATGTTGCCATCCGCTTTACGCTTGCCTCCACCACCGTTTCCTGCTGAGTGATGCTGCTGACCTTTGAAGGTGCTGTTCCTCTTTCCCTTCCCTGTCTTTTCATCGTCAGACTAGGGATCCTTGGTACTATCAGAATCAGCGTACTTTACCAAAGCGGCCATGAGAGTTCCCATGTTAGTACAATGGCGCTTCATCCGTCCTAACTTCAGCTTCAAGGGTCCAAACCGGCAACTGCCTTCCAAGGTTATAACTGCGGTGTCCGCATTGATGCGGTCTGATGAATGCAGAACTCGTGAGACCCTGCGCACCCAATGAGTCGTTGATTCTCCTTCCTCTTGGACACAGGCAGCTAAATCCACTATCGACATGGGCTGCTTACACGTGTGAGGGAGTCCTGGATTAGGGGTGTTCGGATGACTGAACTATACCTTCAGCCGGACTCCAGGACTATGAAGATACAAAGTTGAAGACTTCGTCCCGTGTCCGGAAGGATCTTTTCTTGGCGTGGAAGGCAAGCTAGGTGTGCAGATATTCGAGATCTCCTACCATTGTAACCGACTCTGTGTAACCCTAACCCTATCCGGTGTCTATATAAACCGGAGGGTTGTAGTCCGTAGGACGACCATCATCATACACAATCATACCATAGGCTAGCTTCTAGGGTTTAGCCTCCTTGATCTCGTGGTAGATCCACTCTTGTACTACCCATATCATCAATATTAATCTAGCAGGAGTAGGGTTTTACCTCCATCGAGAGGGACCGAACCTGGGTAAAATAAAGTGTCCCTTGTCTCCTGTTACCATCTGACCTTGACGCACAGTTCGGGACCCCCTACCCGAGATCCGCCGGTTTTGACACCGACATTGGTGCTTTCATTGAGAGTTCCTCTATGTCGTCGCTTTTAGGCCCGATGGCTCCTTTGATCATCAACAGCGACGAGGTCCAGGGTGAGACTTTCCTCCCCGGACAGATCTTCGTCTTCGGCGGCTTCGCTCTGCGGGCCAATTCGCTTGGTCATCTGGAACAGATCGAAAGCCACGCCCCTGGCCATCAAGTCGGGTCTGGAAGCTTAAACTATATGGCTGATATCCGTGGAGACTTGATCTTCGACGGGTTCGCGCCACAGCCAAGCGCGCCGCGCTATTTCGAGGGGCATGATATAGCTGTGCCTCCGAATAGCACCCTGGAGGCCGCACACGCTCCGGCCCCGATCTTTGACTCGGAGCCCGCCGCGTTCTCTGAGGATGAACGGTTGGACGTCACCTCGGGGGCTGCGATCTCAAAGGCGATCGAGCCGAACGCCAGCCCCGTACTCCGCACGGCCCAGGACTCCAAGGAGCCGGACTCTTCTCCGAACTCCGAGCCTTCCGCGCCCCCGCCGATCGAATCTGATTGGGCACCTGTAATGGAGTTCACCGCCGCGGACATCTTTCAGTGCTCACCTTTCGGTGATATCCTGAATTCTCTCAAATCTCTCTCTTTATCAGGAGAGCCCAGGCCGGACTATGGCCTGCGAGGTTCGGATTCGGACGACGAAGAAATTCAAAGCCCACCCACCACCCACTTGATAGCCACTGTCGATGATTTAACCGACATGCTCGACTTTGGATCCGAAGACTTCGACGGTATGGACGACAAAGATGGAGACGAATAGGAACCAGCACCTATAAGGCGCCGGACCACCACCCCACCTAATGATGTATTCATGGTGGATACCCCTAAAGGAAACGACAACGAGGAAAAAGGGGACGAAAAAAGGGACAAACCCTCCGAAAAGCAATCAAAGCGGCGACAAAAACGCCGAGCCAAGCCCCGCCTCGATCAAGACCCAGCCATAGAGCAGGACGAGCCGGTAGATGACGAGCACACCTCAGAGCAACTGTCCGAATAGGGCAACTCGGATAGAGAGGACAGACAGCCCTCCCCCGGCCATAACAGAACTCCGGACAATCTCACACCGGATAAAACCACGAAGCAGAAGAATCTCCACGAAAGGCTCGTTGCTACAGCACGCAGCCTGAAAAAGCAGAAGCGGAAGCTAAAGACGGCGGAAGATGCACTTAGAATAAGATGGAGCAAGGTAATCAAGACCGCAGACAAATACGGCGGTAGCCGCCGCACTAAAAGCTATCCGAAGAGAAAACTACTGCCTGAATTCGATCAAGAGGCCCTAGAGCCCTCGCATTCGAAAAATAAAAAATCCGTACGGTCGGATAGACGACCACACGGCCACCATAAAACGGCAAGTGGCACCGCATTCAATGCGGCATGCGACCCAATTAAAGACTCACATTATGGCCCAGCCAGGTCCATTTACGGGCCAACAAAGCAAGCTCTCACAAGCAATGCAAAAAAGCTATCATCAGAATCCGGCACACCCAAATACAGGGGCGCCGCACACCCCCTATGTTTCACCGATAAGGTCCTAGAATATGAATTTCCAGAGGGATTCAAACCCATCAACATAGAGGCATACGATGGAACAATAGACCCCGGAGTCTGGATCAAGGATTATATCCTCCACATACACATGGCTAGAGGAGATGATCTCCACGCCATCAAATATTTACCCCTTAAGCTTAAAGGGCCAGCTCGGCACTGGCTTAAAAGCCTTCCCGAAAACACAATTGGAAGTTGGGAAGATCTCGAGGTCGCTTTCCGAGCAAATTTTCAAGGGACCTACGTCCGCCCTCCGGACGCCGACGATCTCAGTCACATAACTCAACAGCCCGAAGAATCAGCGCGACAGTTCTGGAACAGATTCCTTACTAAAAAGAATCAGATAGTGGATTGTGCGGACGCCGAAGCCTTAGTAGCTTTCAGGCATAATGTCCGAGACGAATGGCTCGCCAGACACCTCGGCCAGGAAAAGCCAAGAACAATGGCCGCACTCACAAGCCTAATGACCCGCTTCTGCGCAGGAGAGGACAGCTGGTTGGCATGATGTAGCCCCAGCGACCCAAGTACATCCGAAATCAGGGATGGAAATGGAAAACCGCGACGAAATAAGGACCATCGCCGAATCAAAGGAAAAAGTCCGAAGAGCGCGGCAGTCAATGCCGGATTCAAAAGCTCGCGGCAAAATCAAACAAAACCACCCCCTCAGGATAACAGGGATGATCTGTCCAGCTTAAATAGAATCCTGGGCAGAATATGTTAGATACACAGTACTCCTGGGAAGCCTGCCAATCACACCCACAGAGATTGTTGGGTTTTTAAACAATCCGGACAGCTTAACGCCGAACACAAGGGGCTCGACACACCAAGTGAAGAAGAGGACGAACCCCAAAGGCAGAATACCAGGAAACAAAAGAACTTCCCGCAAGAAGTCAAAACAGTGAACTTACTTCACGTCACAAAACGTATGGCACCCATAAAGGTACGTACAATCAAACTTTCCCATCAGGAGTCCCGGCACTGGTCACTAAAGCCAATCATTTTTGATCAGCTAGATTATTCTAGAAATATCAGAAACGCAGGCCGGACTGCCCGGATACTGGATCCAATAATCGAAGGATTCAAGTTTACCAATGTCCTTATGGATGGAGGCAGTGGACTAAACCTGATATATCAGGATACAATCCACCGGATGGGCATAAACCCAGCAAGAATCCGCCACAGCAAAACCTCCTTTCAAGGGGTAGCACCAGGCCCGGACACCCATTGTATGGGTTTTCTCCGGCTCGTGGTCATATTTGGCTCTCCCAATAACTTTCGTCGCGAAAGGCTGACCTTCCATGTAGTCCCTTTTTCAAGTCGTTATCAAGCACTAATGGGACGCGGAGCTTTCGCTCGCTTTAACGCCATACCGCATTACGCATCTCTCACACTTAAGATGCCCGGTCCACGAGGCATCATCTCTTTAAAGGGAGCGCACTAAAATACGCCTCCTCCAAACGGAGGACTGCGCGGCCGCTTAAACAGCCGCACAATAAAGTGGCCTCGCAAGCCAAAAGACTTTTTTTATATAAGTCATCAAAGGCCACGGACCCGGACTCAACAAGTTCGGCACAAGCCCGTCATCAACGCAGGCTCATAAACGCCACATACCCCCATACCAGGGGCTATACGCAGAGACAATAAAGCTCAACTTAATATATTTTTTACTTGATATTTTGTTTATTATCTTTTTATTCCGCACAACCCATTTTCAATTCAGTTCCTCTCTTTTACAGATGAACGTCGTGCGGCGCCCGTCCAGGACACGACACAACGGAGACAAAGGCGCAGACGTGCAGTAGGGACCCGTTTTAAGGTTTCTTTTTAGATTAAGACCCTGCGTAAACCTTTTTTACTGTCTCTTGCTGCTATACATCCCCTGGTTTTTTCTACTATAACCAAGGAGGAGGCTGGCGTTTTGGCATGTGGCCACGCCAGAATTATTGCTCGTACCTGGACACTAGGGGCTCTTTTTTTAAGGGTGTTGTTTCACCGGCACTTATAAAGACCGAACACCTTAGGGAGTGTCCGGCGTCGCGAGTTTTGGCACTATATGCATCAGCTCCGAATCATGATTTTGGTCATATGTTGGGTTGCCCGGCTCCTGAGTTCGGCCATCTTACGTTCCGCTCTATCGGCTAAGGTAGCACCAGGAGAACTACTGCGATTGTGCCCCAGTTCGGCCGGGTGAGCACCTCAGTAGAGAAAGCCGAAAACCGACTGTCATGATGTAGCGCGAGACTGGTCGCCACTCGATGACTCATAGGGATTTTTCGAATCCCTCCGCTTTGACGAAGGGCCGTTTCCCGATCAGGCACGTACGCGCTCCGAACTCGGGCAAAGCGCATTCGCCACTTAAGGGCTACCTAAAGAGTCCCACTGTCAAGCTCCTATGGATAAGTGAAAGTGTTAAAGCATTATAGTCCGGTTGCCTAGCCCGCTGCGCTATCACCTCCTTTGTAGGACCAAGACGTTGGGTTAAGTGTGAAAATGCGTCTTCTGCGCGCACCCCCGCACTATGTGCGTGGGGGTTGAAGCCAACGACTGCAATCTTTCAGAATTTATATATATTAAAACGGCCGCACAGGAGGTGTTCTTAATACTTGAAGGCACAAGTCTAAAAATGCCACTACAATTTATCAAAATACTGTTTTATGATTACATATGCTATCATAATATAGCATCCTTCGAGCACTGCGTCTCTATTACGTGAGCCCCTTCGAGGACTTCCTCAAAATAGTGCTCGGCAGGTGTTCGGCTTTTGTCCGAATCCCGGGACGCAACAGTGGTGGGCTCCATATCTGCCCAGTATGTCTTGACACGGGCAAGAGCCAGCCGAGCGCCCTCTACGCACGCTGACCTCTTCATAGCATCGACATGTGGCACCACGTCTAGCAATTGCTGCACCAAACTGAAATAGCTCTTCGGCTTCAATCTCCCCGGACACAAATGATCCATGACGTACTTCATGGCGAGTTCGGACAACCTATTCAGCTCGGCCCATTGGGCCAGGCGATCGTCCACTGCCAGCGGACGCTCTGGATTGATGAATTGCGACCAAAAGAGCTTCTCCACTTCATGATCCTTTTTATCTCGAAAGTGTTCGGTCGCATCAGTGGCACTAGCCGCCAAATCCAGATAGGTGTCCTCTATACTCCACATCCGGTTTAACGGGGCAAACTTCGGATCACAAAATTTTCTCCGCAGCGAGAAGGGCTTTCCATCCGCAATCTGTCCGGCTTGACGCAACTCTTCGTTCGCCGCTCTCATTATAGAGCGGGCGTCCTTGGCGTCAGCAACAGCCTTCTCTAAGCTCGTTTGCTTCGCCCGATCTTCTTCTTCAAGAAGCTTGCAACGGTCAGTAGCGCTCTTTAACTTTACGGCAATATCAGCCATTTCATCCTTGCTTCGGCAATGGGCAGCCTGTTCGGCTTTCAGCTCTTCAAGGGCTTTTACGGCAGCCGCATCGCTTTTTCTGGCTTGTTCCTTCGCTCGGGCGAGTTCGGCCCTAAGACCTTCCACGGCGGCCGCACCATCTGCGTCAAGCACACACACGGTAAGATATTGACATACAGCTCGTCTTACTAACAATCGCCTAATGATTTCAATACCTTGAGCACCATCAAGCGCTTGTTAACAAGCACGATGTCGGCTTCTGCCTCATCCAGTTGTCGCTTTAGTTCGGCATATTCACAAGTCCGGCTTGACTCCGGACAATCAGCCACCTACATATAAAGGTGCCACTTAAAGGACCTGGGATTAAGATCCTCTGCGCGCCGTACACCTTTACGACGCACAGAGTCTCAGGGGCTACTATCTACACAGGGCGCACTTTATTTATGCGCAATTAATACAAATATACGTTATTTAAAATGTACCTCAATGCTTGCCACTAAACTCTTGACGGCCTCGTGCAGTCCGCTTTCTGCGGATGAAATCTTTTCAATCACTGTGCTCATTAACGCACGGTGCTCCTCTGAGACAGAGGCTCGCCCCAGCAGAGTCTTTAGCTCCTCCGACCGAACACCAGACGGTGCCAGACTCGTCCCATGGCCTTCCTCAAAGGCCGGACACGGAGAACCTTGGGGGGCAGCACCATCCGCCCTTAGCGGATCCGGAGAAATCCCCCGCGATGACACTTCAGCGTCGCCCGCCTTGCTAGGCGATACAGAAGGAGGAGGCGTTCCACTCTCCATCATCTCCGGAAGAAGATCCCCCGAGGACGAGTTCTGCTGAGAAGGGCTGAGGTCCGAACTACAAAGTAAGGTTTCGGTTAAAACTTCTTAGATATAAATCTAGGATTTCTCTTAAAAGAAAAACTCTTCCTCTACTTACGGCTCGCTGGAGAGTTGGTCCCTTTTAGGGTTTAGTTCGGCCGAGGGACTCCCCGGTGTTTGGTCCTCTAACAAGGATTCTTTCCCCCGCTTTGAGGCTACGGTCTCCGGGTCATCAAAGGCGGCCCTTTTCTTTCCCTTAGGAGAGGAATTGTCGATTCCCCCCTTCGGAAGGGCCTCTTTTAAGGAGGCCACGGTTTCCTTGTCCTCCCCCTTATTTCCCTCCAAAGGCACTTCCTCCAGCATCCTGACTAGCACGGGATCCAGCCTGGTCTCGGGAAGGGGAGCCGGACACCTGATCAGCTTCGCCTTCGCTATCCACTCCTGCTTAAAAGGAGAAGCGCTGTTAAAAGCAAGTTAATTATGCAGATAGAAGGTCCGGTCACGAGGTCACCTACTTGAGTATCCGGGCGATTGCGGCTTAAACCAGCATCCTCGGTCAAATCCGGACTCACTTCTTGTGATCCGAAGAACAGTTTATACATCTCCACAGGCGTCACGCCCATAAAATTCCGGAGAGCTCGTGGTCCCTCCGGATTGAATTCCCACAAGCGAAGGGGGCGACTTTGGCCGGGCAGTGTCCAGCGAATCAGCATGACTTGCATCACCTTGACCAGGTCGAAGTCTCCCTTCAAGATATCCTTAATGCGGCCCTGCAGCAGAGGAACGTCTTTGGGCAAGCCCCGATCTAACCCCGTGTTAATCCATGATGCTAACCGTGGCGGGGGACCCGAGCGAAAGGCCGGAGGCGCCACCCACGCGGTGCCCCGAGGAGCGGTGATGTAGAACCACTCCTGTTGCCATAAGCCAAGCTCCTCTTGAAAACCGCCCTCGGGCCATGGAGCGTCGACATTTCTTTTTATAGCAGCGCCTCCGCACTCTGCGTGACGCCCTTCTATTATCTTCGGTTCTACTTTGAAGGTCTTGAGCCACAGTCCGAAGTGAGGGGTAACACGGAGGAACGCTTCGCACACAACTATGAACGAGGAGATATGGAGGATGGACTCCGGAGCTAAGTCGTGGAATTCCAGCCCATAATAAAACACCAGCCCCCTTACAAAGGGATCCACGGGGAAGCCTAATCCCCGAAGGAAGTGAGATATGAATACCACACTCTCGCCGAGCTAAGGGCTAGGGATCACTTGTCCTTGAACAGGCAGCCTGTGCGGAATCTCCCTAGTCAGGAATCTAGCTTCCCTCAATCTTGATACGTCCTCCTCCGTAACATAGGAGGGCATCCATCGGCCCTGGAGGTCGGAGCCGGACATTATCGAAGATCCGGTGCGCCCGGAATCTGGAAGCCTAGGGTGTTGGAACTCGAGGCGACGGGCGAGCTCGTTTTGAGAATAGAAGCGGGGAACAGGGCCTTGGTCTCTTTATAAGAGGCAGAATATCAAGCGCCCTCCCCATAACCGTCTTGGACTAGCCTTTAATTAAGGCAGGACGTGCTAACATGCACGATTGGGTTACCCACGTCCGTATTAATGAGAATCCCGTTAAGGGGGGCACACGATCTCTGCTTCGACAAGACGTGCCAAGGAGACCGCCTCGCTATACGAGCTGAGGTGGAACAATGAAAACAATTTATATAAAGGGCTTGGCCGCAGTATTATGACGCACTGCGGAATACGTCAGCAGATTTGATTTGTGTTAATATTATTCCCTATATGGCAATATGTGGAAACTTATTTTGCAGAGCCGGACACTATTTTGTGGTGTTTAATCTTCTTGAAGAACTTGGAGGAGGAACCCGCCTTGCAATGCCGAAGACAATCTGCGCGCCGGACTCGTCGTCATTGAAGCCTGGTTCAGGGGCTACTGAGGGAGTCTTGGATTAGGGGGTGTTCGGATGACCGAACTATACCTTCAGCCGGACTCCAGGACTATGAAGATACAAAGTTGAAGACTTCATCCTGTGTCCAGAAGGATCTTTTCTTGGCGTGGAAGGCAAGCTAGGTGTGCGCATATTCGAGATCTCCTACCATTGTAACCGACTCTGTGTAACCCTAACCCTATCCGATGTCTATATAAACCGGAGGGTTGTAGTCCGTAGGACGACCATCATCATACACAATCATACCATAGGCTAGCTTCTAGGGTTTAGCCTCCTTGATCTCGTGGTAGATCCACTCTTGTACTACCCATATCATCAATATTAATCTAGCAGGAGTAGGGTTTTACCTCCATCGAGAGGGCCCGAACCTGGGTAAAATAAAGTGTCCCTTGTCTCCTGTTACCATCCGACCTTGACGCACAGTTCGGGACCCCCTACCCGAGATCCGCCGGTTTTGACACCGACAACGGTTCTTTGAAATTATTGATGAACCGGGCTCGCAACTGGGCCCATGAACCGATAGAATTGGGCGGCAGGCTCTTTAACCAAGTACGGGCTGTCCGTTCCAGCATCATGGTGAAATATTTTGCACATGCCGCCTCATCTACATCAAGCATCTCCATGGCCATCTCATAACTCTCGACCCATGTCTCGGGGGGTTGATCCGCCGTATAGTTCGGAACCTTGCGTGGGCCCTTAAAATCCTTAGGCAGGCGCACATTGCGTAAAGCGGGGATAAGGCAAGGCACTCCCAAAGCGCTAGAAGTGAGTCCCGGCTCAACCGAAGTGGTGGGACGAACCGGTGTAAACTGACGAGTCTGATGCTGTGCTGCTAACTCGGATTCCCTGCGCGCTCGGGCCCGGTCTACCACCTCCTGGGCATCGGGAGCCGGACTGTTGCCACGGGGCGCTCCACGCCGTGCATTACTTGACTCAGCTGGCTCCTCCACCTGCCTGCTATAACTCCGGCTCGGACGTGGGGTTGAATGAATCCGCTCATGGCTGTATGAATATGCTTCCTGTTGGACCAATGCCGTCCTGAGGAGCTCCTTGACCCGGCGTGTCTCTATCGCCTGCAATGAATCCCCCTCGACCAGAATAGCCTCCAACCGTGCTGCCGCTGCAACAAGGTTATCCAGCGGATTGGAATAGTGATCCGGAGGTGTGGGCACAACCTGCGGTACTCCAGTGTTATGACGGGGTAGATCTATTACACGAGGCTGAACCGGCGCACCCGTCCCGGGCGCCTCCGCCCGGTTTATCACTGGTTGATTACTGGTCCCTGCTCCAGGGGTGTTGAAAAGGTCCCTTCCTTCAAAAACTGAGGGCAAACGAGATCGGTACTTCCTCCTCATGACTTCCTGTGAGGCGTTCTGGTCCAGCATGAGTTTATAGGCTTGCGCGTCCAAAGCGGCCCGTTCCGCAGTCATCCTGACCTCTTCAGCTGCTAGATCCGCTTTGGCCTGGGTAATCTGCTCTCTCACCTTTGCGATTTCTGTGTTATGAGCATCCTGATCTGCCGGATTAGCCTCCGCCATGAGTGCAGCCAATGCGTCGAACAGATCGGATAACACTTGAGCCGGCGGGCGCACAGAGCCTCCTGCTCCGGCAGCCGTTGCCGCTGCTGATCCGGAAATCATTGCCGCGGCAGTCGATGAGTGAGGTGCTGCTTGTGTACCGGCCATGAATATTCCAATCCGGTTGGGCAGATCGGAGGGGTCCGGAATACTGTCGCCATCGGAACAGCCCCCAATCCAGCCATCTTGTAGCTGATACAATGACTCAGTTTCTCCGGTCGATGACTTGTCGCCAGAGTAAACGACGGTTTCACCACCAGATCCTGATCCGTCCTCATAGCTTCCTCCATGGATGACTCCCACGAAGGCATGTTTCACGGCCGGTTTAGCCCGGGCAGGTCGCGCACGCTGAGCTGTCTCGACGAGGTCGGTGCAGGTGTCCAGCTCAGGGCCCGGTTCACCGATCTTGCCGATGAAGACGTGTATGCCACCAAAGGGGACCCGGTACCCGTACTCAATTGAGCCGGCGTCGGGGCCCCAGCCTGCGTCGTCGATGTAGATCTTGCCGCGACGACTCTTGGTCATCCGGCCCACGACGTATCCCTCGAGTCCTTCAAAGCGGCCTCCAAGAACTTGAAACCATCATGCGATAGCCCCACGGTGGGTGCCAACTGTCGTGGGTTTGTCACGACAGATGTCCTAGCGAAAGGACTTAGTCGTGGAGCCATCGCAACGGGTTAACTCGAAGGGGTTAAAGCGGACACATGGACACAGAGGATTTATACTAGTTCGGCCCCTTCGATGAAGATAAAAGCCTACGTCTAGTTTGTGATGGAATTGATGGGGTTTCGATGACTAGGGAGCAAACAAGCTTCGCCTAGGTCTCGAGTTGTGATTCTCTCTCTTGAACCGCTATCGAGTCGTCCCCTTATATACACGGGTGACGCCCGTCGGTTCACAGAGTCCCAATCTCCGGTTCATACTCGTATCCGGGTTGGTCTCTCCTTATTCCTAACTTACAATACAAGTTCATATACACGCCGGTTTACGGCTACAAGTGCTGAACCGACTATGGCCTTGGGCCGTTATCTAGCTTCTGGGCTTTAACACTTTTGGACTACTGATGAAGTTAACCCAACCCAGGTAGGCCGGTTTATGCCCAGTAGTAATATCCCCAACAGCCGCTGAGAGGGAGTCGAAGAAAACGACGCATGCCACCGGATTGACCGACTCCACCGATCCGTGGTGCTAGAAGAAGAAGACGAGTTGGGTCCGCCGTGTTTTGGTCCCCGCATCCGAGATGAGCCCTTTCCCAAAGGGTTCACGCTCCCCGGAGATACGCCCAAGTACACCGGCTCTATGAAGCCGGAAGACTGGCTGGTTGACTACTCCACGGCCGCCAGCATAGCGAACGGCAACAAGCGAGTTGCCGTGAAGTATGTTCCACTCATGCTCCAGGGCACGACCCGGACATGGTTGAACAGCCTGAAGCCCCGCAACATCAACAGCTGGGTCGACTTCACCGACGCCTTCGTCCGCAACCTCACAAGCACGTACAAGCGACCTCCCAAGCCTCGCCAGCTTTCCTTATGCGTGCAAGGCCCCAGCGAGTCAACTCGCGACTACCTCACGCGCTAGGCTGAGCTCCGGAACTCCTGTGAGGGCGTGCATGAGGTACATGCTATCGAGTACTTCACCGCCGGGTGCAGAGAAGGCACCCTGCTCAGGCACAAGCTCCTCTGCGACGAGCCAGAGACCCTTGACGAGCTGCTGATCATAGCAGACAAGTATGCCACAGCCGACTCCTCCATGAAGGTGGAGATTCAAGTTAGTGCGACTGGCAAAGTGGCCCCTCAAGCTCCCAGAACTCCGGCTGGAGATGCCAGTCAGCGGCAACAGCAGAACGACCACAAGCGCAAAGCCCCACAGCCGGCTTCCAATAGCCGGCAGGTGGCGACGGTCGAGGACCAGCAACCGGAAGGACACCCTCTGCCCAAGCGACAGAAAGGCGGCAAGTCCAACTGGTTGCCGGCTTTCTCTTACGAGCAAACTCTTGACGGCCCTTGCAAGTTCCACAGCGGCGCGAAGCCGTCTAACCACACCACCCGGAAGTGCCACTGGCTCACCGGGATCGCCAAGGGAGACGGCCTCCTGCCTCCCCCGCCTGCTGGGCAGCCGCCTCCGCCTCCGCCCCAGCAGCCGGCCGTCAGGCCAGTCGGCGCAGTACAAGACGAGTACCCAGAAGAGCATGGAGCCTATGTGGTGTTCACCGGCGTGGCTGACGATCGACGCAGTAGGCGGCTGCAGCAGCAAGAGGTGAACGCAGTAGCATCAGAGACACCAGAGTTCATGCACTGGTCCAAGAAGCCTATCAGCTGGAGCAGGGCTGATCACCCAGAGGTGATGCCGAGTCCAGGCTCCTATGCCCTGGTCTTGGAGGCCACCTTTGCCACGGATAAGAGAGCCGCTCGCTTCTCGCGAGTGTGATAGACGGAGGCAGCAACATCAACATCCTGCACAAGGACACGATGGAGAAGTTAGGGATCAAGCAAAGACAGCTTCAGAACAGTCGGACTGTGTTCCACGGCATTGTCCCGGGCCTTTCCTGCTCACCAATCGGCAAGATCCTGATAGACGTTCTCTTTGGAGACAAAGATCATTTCCGCCGAGAGTCAGTTTGGTTTGAAGTGGTGGACCTTGAGAGCCCATACCATGCCTTGCTTGGCCGACCCGCTTTGGCCAAGTTCATGGCGGTTCCCCACTACGCCTACCTCAAGATGAAGATGCGGAGTTCGAAGGGTATTCTGACCATAGCCGTAGACTACAGAAAGTCGTCCGCCTGTGCGGCTGAGAGCAGTCGGCTGGCCGAGTCCCTGGTGATCGCAGCTAAGAAGCGGCTCCTCGACCGAGTTGTGGCGATGGCCGACAAGCGGCCGGAGATATCGCCCAACCCTAAGGAGTCGGAGGCTGAGGGTTCGTTCAAGCCGGCCAAAGAGACAAAGAAGATACCCTTGGACCCGGAGCACCCAGAGAGGTACGCTGTCATAGGTGCGAACCTCGACAGCAAACAGGAAGGCGAGCTCGTCGATTTCCTCCATGAGAATCGGGACATCTTCGCATGGTCCCCTAAAGACAAGCCAGGTGTACCGACGGAATTCGCCGAGCACAAGTTACACGTCCGAGCTGATGCCAAGCCAGTCAGGCAGCCCTTGCGCCGCCTGTCAGAAGAAAAAAGAAGAGTTGTTGGAGAAGAGATTGCCCGGCTCCTTGCAGCCGGCTTCATCATGGAAGTGTTCTTTCCAGAATGGCTAGCCAACCCGGTCCTGGTGCTGAAGAAGAACAAGCAGTGGCGAATGTGTATCAACTACACCAGCCTCAACAAAGCTTGCCCCAAGGACCCGTTTGCTCTGCCGAGAATTGATTAGGTGATAGACCCCACAGCCGGATGCGAGCTGTTGAGCTTCTTAGATGCATATTCGGGATATCACCAGATCAAGCTGAACCCGGCTGACAGACTGAAGACCGCCTTCATCACGCCGTTTGGAGCCTTCTGCTACCTGACCATGACGTTCGGCTTGAGGAATGCCGGCGCCACCTTTCAGCATTGCATGCAGAAGTGCCTCCTCAAGCAACTCGGCAGAAACACCCACGTCTACGTGGATGATGTAGTGGTGAAGACGGAAAAGCATGGAACACTGCTGGAAGACCTCAAGGAGACCTTTGAGAACCTGCACTGATTCCAGATCAAGCTCAACCCTGAGAAGTGCGTCTTCGGAGTACCAGCCGGCCAGCTCCTTGGCTTCCTGGTCTCTGAACGCGGCATAGAGTGCAACCCTGTAAAGATCAAGGCCATCGAGAGAATGGAGGTACCCAGCCGACTGTTGGACGTGCAAAAGTTCACTGGCTGTCTGGCGTCCATCAGCCGATTCATCAGTCGGCTGGGCGAGAAAGCTCTCCCCTTGTACCAGCTCATGAAGAAGACCACTTTTTTCGAGTGGAACCCCAAGGCGGACGAAGCTTTTCTCCAGTTGAAGAAGATGTTGACTACTCCCCCTGTGCTGGCGGCTCCGACTCATAAAGAGCCCATGCTCCTGTACATTGCCGCCACCAGCCAGGTAGTCAGCACAGTCATTGTAGTTGAGCGCAAGGACGAAGGCAAAGCATTACCTGTCCAGAGACCGGTATACTACCTGAGCGAAGTACTGTCGACCTCCAAGCAGAACTACCCCCACTACCAGAAGATGTGCTATGGCGTGCATTTTGCCGCCCAGAAGTTGAAGCCTTACTTTCAAGAGCATCCAATCACTGTGGTCTGCACAGCCCCACTAGCCGAGATCATTGGAAGCAGAGATGCTTCTGGCTGAGTGGCCAAATGGGCCATAGAGCTGCCCCCTACACCATCTAGTATCAGCCCCGCACCGCCATCAAGTCGCAAGCATTGGCCGACTTCCTCGTCGACTGGGCCAAGACTTAGTACTTGCCGCCAACGCCCGACTCCACCCATTGGCGGATGCATTTCGACGGCTCCAAGATGCGCACAGGCTTGGGAGCCGGCGTTGTCCTCACTTCTCCCAAAGACGACCAACTCAGGTATGCGCTGCAAATCCATTTCGCCGCCTCCAACAACGTCGCCAAATACGAGGCGCTCATTCACGGGCTCCGGCTTGCCAAAGAACTTGGCATTCGTCGGATCCTGTGTTATGGCGACTCCGACTTGGTGGTCCAGCAGTCATCTGGCGACTGGGACGCCAAAGATGCAAACATGGCGAGCTACTGCTTCCTTGTACAGCAACTCAGCGAATATTTCGATGGGTGTGAGTTCCTTCACGTGCCAAGAAATGACAACAACCAAGCAGACACCCTGGCATGAATCGGCTCGACCCGCCAAGCAATACCATCCGGCGTCGCCCTTCAGCGCCTCCTCAAGCCGTCTGTCAAGCCTTCACCAGAATCAGACTCCATCTTCGTGCCGGCTCTCCGGATCCGACTCAAGAGCCCCAGCAGACGGCACGAGAGTTTTGCAGATGGCTCCAAGAACGCCGCAGTCGAAGCCGGCCCGGGGACTTCAGAACCCGGCCCGGGGACTGCGGCGACCAGCCCCAAGACTCCAGAACTCGGCTCGGGGACTGCACCAGTCGGCCCGGGGACTTCATCAATCCAACAAGCGGCCGCGGACTCTAGCCCGCCGCCTCCCAGCCCAGCCGCCCTCGTCCAAGTCACAGTTCTGACAGTCAAAGAAATAATAGCACCCTCATGGGCCCAGCCCGTCCTCAAGTTTCTGGTGAGCAAAGAGCTGCCAACCGATGAGATCCTAACTCGGCAAGTACAACGCCGAGCAGCAGCCTACACCATAATCAACAGAGAGCTGGTAAGGCGCAGCGTCACGGGCGTCTACCAACGCTACGTCGAGCCAGAGCAAGGCCAAGCAATCCTCAAAGACATCCATCAAGGCGAGTGTGGTCACCATGCGGCCTCAAGAGCACTCGTCGCCAAAGCCTTTCGGCACGGTTTCTTCTGGCCGACTGCCCCAGAAGAGGCCAAGGAATTGGTCCAAAAATGCAAAGGGTGCCAGAAGTTCCGCTCCAAGCCGCTTCAGCCGGCTTCCGCACTCAAGACTATCCCCATCGCCTGGCCCTTTGCAGTTTGGGGCCTGGACATGGTGGGACCATTCAAGACGGCGCGAGGCGGCCTAACTCACTTACTTGTCGCGGTGGACAAGTTCACCAAGTGGATAGAAGCAAAGCCCGTCAAGAAGTTGAATGGTCCGACTGTCGTGACTTTCATCACCGACATCACAATTCGGTACGGCATACCACACAACATCATCGCCGACAACGGCACAAACTTTGCCAAAGGTGCCTTGGCCCGTTTCTGCGTGACAGAGGGCATCCGACTGGACTTAGCGTCCGTTGCCCATCCGCAGTCAAACGGCCAAGTGGAGCGAGCAAACGGCCTCATCCTGCTTGGCATCAAGCCTCGACTGGTCGAACCACTGGAGCGTTCAGCCGGCTATTGGCTTGACGAGTTGCCAGCCGTCCTCTGGAGTCTGCGCACGACTCCAAACAAGTCGACCGGCTTCACGCCCTTCTTCCTTGTCTATGGTGCCGAAGCCGTCATCCCAACGGACATAGAGTTTGACTCCCCGCGAGTCACCATGTACACCAAGGAGGAAGCAGAAGAAGCATGTCAAGATGGCGTCGATCTGCTGGAAGAGGGCCGGCTGTTGGCACTCAGCCGATCCAGCATCTACCAACAGAGCCTACGCTGATACTACAACAGGAAAGTCAGGCCGAGATCTTTCCAAGAGGGCGACCTTGTGCTCCGACTGATCCAGCGAACAGCCGGCTAGAACAAGTTGTCGGCGCATTGGGAAGGCCCTTTCATCATCAGCAAAGTGCTGGGCAACGACTCCTACTACCTAATCGACACTCAGAAGCCCCGAGCACGCAAGAGGGACGACTCCGACAAAGAGACAGAGCGGCCATGGAACGCAAATCTCCTCCAAAGATTTTACAGTTGATGCAGTATGTACCATGCTACCTTTTATATTTAAGCACCAAGACTTCGGGCCCCCCGAGACGAGCTCGGGGACTGCCCTTTTTTGTTATCTATATGATAAGAATTATGCCTTCGAGTATGCTACTCTTTGTTATGCCGCTCGGCACCGGGTTCGACTAATCGGCCCGGGGACTCGCCACCTTGCGCTATGAAATGCGTCCCGCAGTCGGACAAGTAGTGTGTGGTGCCCAAGCCGTCTCCTGTCAGAAGCCGCAGCTCGCAGAGCGACTGTTTGGCGGGCAGGAGTAAGGAAGAATAAACACTCACATGAAAAATGGCTAAGGACTCAAAGCATAAACATAGCTTAAGCCGGCTTCCAGCCTTTCTTCGCAAAACCGACTCTTAAGCAGTCAGCTCGCCGCCTTCTATTCAACTTGCTAAGAAACTCTAAAATGGCTAAGTACTTGCCTTCCCAAAAGTAGCCAATCACTTGATCCAGCGGCAGTCCGCAGAGCAGCTGTCCGGCTGACAAGACGACAACTAAGGGAAGGCGGCAAAGGAAAAAGCCAAAAGAGCAACGAGCAAGAAAAGATAGAACTCAGATGAATATTTACATAACATAGGCCCTTGGCTGAATCTTCGAGCAGAGGTTCAAAATACACCCCGCGGGTGGAATTGTGCGAATTAACAAGTTCTTCAAAGACTACTAAAACAGATAAAGACAAGGCAGCAGCCAAAGAAGCGGTAGACGGGTTCGGAGGGTCGGAGGAGATGGCGGTGTTAGACGTTGGGGCGGCCGGCTGGGCAGTCTCGGCTTGATCACCTCCGGCGGCAGCCGGCTCGATTGGGCGCGACTCGTTGCTGGAGGCGCGGTCGAGCTGAGGCTGGCCGCCCGCTCCGCCTTCTGGCGCCTCCGTCTCGTCTCCATTCTCCGCCTCGCCTTCCTCCTCGACGCTGGAGCCGATCACCTCCGCCGAGTCCTCGTCGTAGTTTGGGTTCATCCCAAACCACTCCGGCTGCGCCTCCTCGCCATCTTCAGCCCGCTCCGGGACGAAGACGCTGGTGTCGGTGTACTCGGCGATCGCCACGGCACGCTTGACAAGGGCGTCTTCCACGGCTGCCAGCTCCGGCTGGGCCTCCGACCGGAGCGTGGCCAGCCGGTCCAGGTACAGCCCCGGATACCACGCCTTGACGAATTCCAAGGCCCGACGCGCTCCAGCCCGGGCCGTGGAACCCTTCCAAGCCTCAAGACGGCCAGCTGCGACCTCCAGCCAGTCGGCAGTCCGACTGGGGGTGCGCTGTGCCTGCATGTCTGGCCACAGGGCAGAGATCGCCTAGGCGCCGGCACGCTGAAGCCGGCGCAGCATCCGGTGGGCAGGCCGCAGGCGAGCCTCAACGCTCAGAATCTGCTCGTCAAGGGTCCGGGGGGCAACGGCGGCGACCTCCGCACCTTCCGCCCTCCGCCTCTCGCGATCGGCCTCGATGGCTTCATTTGCGGCTTGCGAGTAGCCGGGGAAGAAGTCTACCAAGGCGAAAAGAAGGAAGAGCAATTCAAAAAACCAGGAGTCGGCCCGACCTATAGTCGACAACTCAAAGAAGAAAAGTAAAGAAGCTTACCGTCGACGATGTCCTCGATCTCGCGGAAGCCGGAGGCCAGCAATGCCTCCTTGTCAGTCCAGGAGGACCGCTCGCTTGCGAACTCGGCCAGGAGAGCAGTCTCCTTCTCGTCCGCCTCCTCCTGCGCCTTCTTAAGCAGCTCCTTCTGCTCCGCCAGCTGTGCAGCCAGCAGGTCGCGCTCTGCGGCGAGCTTGTTGCACTCCCCCCTTTGGCACGCAAGGCGGTGTTGGCTTCGCCCAGCTTTTGCTGAAGAATGGCGTTGGCCTCTGGAAGGAAAAGGAAAAAGAGGACGTTAAGTCATCAACGAAGAAGGTCGCCAAGAAGATCCGGCCCGACTGCTCAGCAGTTGGCCCGAATCTCGGGGACTACAGCCCGCGGGTGCACCAGCGCGCCCCCGCGAAGAAAAAAGAGAACTCACTCGGGCTCTCCGACAAGTCGGCAGTCCGCTTGCCCAGCTCCTCAACATTGCGGTTGAAGGCGGTGGCCCGCAGGTAGTGATAATCCTGTGATAAGTATTTCAGACAAAATAAGTACTTGGAACTCTCCAAATGGAGTTCTGAGCCGCCTGCTCAGCAGTCGGCCCGGAACTCGGGGACTACACCCAGTGGGTGCGCTGGCGCGCCCCCACAGAGAAGAGCAAGAAGACGGAGACAAGAGAAAAAACACTTACCCGGATGGCAACCCGCGACGCCAGGTGCGCCTTGGTGCAGCTCTGGATGGCGTCGCCCTCGGCTCGCAACTTAGCCTGGACATCCAGGAGCGCCTGGTTCAGCGGGCCTGTGCCGCCTCCTCGCACCCACCCAATGGGCGCGGCGCTCGTCTCCTCGGCGTCTGGGATCGTCGAGCTAGCGGCGCCGGTCTCCAAGGGGTGTGGCGCCGAAGTCGCCTTCTCAAGACGGCGGCGCGCTGGCGAGCCGACCTGAAGGAGTAGCTTCGCCACGGCTTCGTCCTTAGTCGGCGGCACCGGCGGGTCCGCCGGCTTTTTATCACGTGCGCCCCCAGATGGCGGCCGAGATGGCGGCGGACGGCGCGACCGTGCCCGTCATGGAGGCATCGCCGCCTCCCCTCTCGATGATTGGGAACTCGCCGCCGGCTTCCTCCGACTGCGCCGTGAACTCCGAAGGCGGCCGCGCTGAGTTCAGCGGGATGACAAACACTGCCGACTGGCGGCGCGCGACTTCCTCAGCCTGCCACCTTGCCGCGACGGCGGCCTCGGCCTCATCCAGTTTCTTCTGGACAGAGGCGGCCGCCTTCTCGGCCTCCGCCTTCTCCAGGCGGGCGGCTTCTTCCTCGCCGCGCTTCTCCTGCGCGTTCTGCTCCGTCGCCTCCTGGAGGTCGGCGGCGGGGTCAATCCGCCGAGTATTGGCAGACGTCTCTGCCGACCCCATGATGGAGGCGGCGGCGACCCTCTCAAGAGTGAGGCCCTGGAGCGGGGAAGCATGAAAAAGACTCAGACAAGATCGACAAACAGAGAACAAGACAAAGGGCGGAGGCACTTACGCAGAAACTAGCCGTGGCTTCTTCACTTCCCTGCGAAAGCGGTTGGCCTTCATGACCGCCTCTTCGTGCTTGGTCGCGGCGGCCGTCACCTTGAACTTCTTCGTCCGGCCACCGAGCGTACTCGGTCCGGCCCGGCGCTTCCTCGCACCGCCTTGACCATCCAAGACGGCGGAGGAACTCGCGCCGGGCTGGCCGGCTTTTTGCTGGTGGCGCGGGGTGACTTCCCCCTCAGCATCATCATCAGGATAGTCGGCAAAGGTGGCCGAGGGCCTGAAGCCGCCTTCTCCTCCTCCTCCTCCCCCTTCGGCGTCGGCCTCCATCGTCGCCGCCCCCAAGTCGGGGTCGTCGACGTCGCTCTCCGCTCGGTCGGGGACAAACTGGCGGGCCGGTCCCGTGGTGCCGGCCGAAGGCTGGACGAGAGGGTTCTGATTCAAAGACTAAAAAAGATTAGAAGTCGGATTCGGCTGCAAAAGGAAGTAGAAGAAGAAGAGAGACGACTTACAATGGGCGGGGGGTTGGCGCGCGAGTACGGGTCCTTGCCGAACCGCCAATCCCCCGAGAGGCCGCAGTTCGCGATGTAGTTCACCGTGTCCGCCACCTCCGTGTGGGGCATGTCCTTGGTACACATCCGACTCGGGTCCCGGTGGCCGCTCATCTGGCAGATCAGATGAGGTCGGCCTTGGAGCGGGAGGACTCGGCGCACCACGAAGGCGGCCAACAGGTCGGCCCCGGTCAGGCCCTCCGACTGCGTCAGCACTCGGAGTCGCGCAACGACGGCGGCACCGGCGGGAGTCAGCGTCTTGGCCCGGTGGGACCAGCTGGGGAGCCTTCCCGCGAGCACGCCCGCGTCGTAAGCCGGCAGGTTGACCCAGTCGCCTTCTGGGGCGACGTTCTTCATGTAAAAATAAGATGGCTGCCACATCTTCACCGATTTAATCAGCGCAATGGTGGGGAACGGGTTGTCGGCCCCCGTTCTCCGTACTGCGATGAACGTACTGCACTGGGTCGGCACGCCGGCAACGTGCGTGCCGAGCTTGGACTGGAAGAATCCCCCCCACAGTTCGATGGTGGGGAGAACGCCGAGGAAGCCTTCGCACAAGGTGGCGAAGGCAGCCAGCAGCACCACCATGTTCGGTGTGAGGTGGTGCGGCTGGAGCCCGTAGAACTCCAAGAAGCAGCGGAAGAAACTGCTCGCCGGCAGGCCTAGGCCGTGCATGAGGTGCGAGCGGAATACGACCCGCTCGCCCTCCTTCAGCGCCGGCGATACGTCCCCCGCTGGCGCGGCGCAGGCTCGCACTAGGTTTGGGCCGGGGAGGCGACGCGTCTTGCGAAGGAAATCAATGTGGTCGTCGTCGACCTCGGAGCCGTCCCACACGCTGGAGCGCACGGCTGGAGGCGCGGCGGCGGAAGAAGAGCTCATCGCTACGGGCATGGCGTAGTTCGGCGCAGCGGTAATGAGAGGAAGAAGAAGCAAGAAGGAGCAAGAGGGAGTAGGGAAGATGGGAACGCGTGCTCTGCCGCCCCCCTCCTCCCGCATACTTATAGGCCCATGGGCTGAGAAGACGAGGGGATAATCGTGGGATTAACTGTGCCCAGAACCCCACGACCCCCACGATTCACCACACGAAGTTACTGCCGCAGTTACTGCGCGGGAAACCCAACCGCCCGTGGAGCCACAACGGATCCGTTCGCATACCGAGGCGCGGTAGTGGTGGGCCCCGCCTGTAGTCTTGTCCCGTCGCGTGCATGGGTGGGCAGATTGGCCCGGCCACGTGGCGCCACGCGACAGATTCGCAACGGGCGGCAACTCGAAAGCTTGCCAGGCGCGCTGCCTGGATCCCGCTCCGACTTTCAAACTCTCTGAGGGCAAGACGGCCTTCTGCAAGTCCGTCTCCAGCTAGTCGGCCCGAAGGAAGACGGCGAGCCAGGTCCAAATTTGACCATCAGAAGGAAGAAACTGTTGACGCTCCTCGACATGTCTCCCTCGGCGCCTCACCAGCTTCGGGGACTACTGTCGGAGCAATGAGCCACGGGTAGGCTAACCCGAAGCCTAGAACCTTTCAAGACATCGGGGCAGGCCGCGCCCCTCAAGACCCCAGGACGGAGAGCCGCCTCTGGGAGTCGGCAGCAGTGCGGCCGACTACCCACTCACGGCCGAGTTCCAGGGGCGACCTTGAGATGAGCCGACTCCTAGCTAGCGGTTTCCAGAGAAGCCGTCTCTAGGAGTCGCCCCGCGACTCCAACCACCTCATGCTATCGTAAAGAGGGACGGGACGGGGCGTGAACTCAGTAAGGTCCACGCCCGCCCCTTACCGAGGGTAGGCATGGCCACAGTATGCCGTACCATCGGAGATCTCCGTCCGGTGCGGCGCTGTTGCCATGCCAGCCTTGACGTCAGCCCCAGCGGGCGGAACCCTGTGCCCACGACGGCCTGTCTGTACGACCCAGAGACGGCGGGTCCCACCAGTCAGCAGGGGTCCAGAAGACGGCAAGAGTGCCACCAGTCAGATCCCATGGGAGTCGGTCTCCAGGAGTCGGCTGGCCCCTCCCACGGGCCCCGCACGCCATTAACCAGACAAGACGGGGAATGGCAACAGTGATCGCCCGCTAGGCGGCGGCACTGTTGCCATGACCCCACGACCGAGCCAGCGTCATTAGAAGCACGGCTACAGTAATCCGCATCCGGCAAGACCCGCCCGCGGCGTACACGGCCTGACGGCTCCGTACCGGACCTATCGGCGGGGCCCACCAGACGGCGGGCCCCGGTAGTCGGCGGAGAAGACGGCGGCCTGAGAGACAGACGGCTGGGACCCGCGCCCAGCCGGATGACCATTGTACCCCTGGGGGGTAGGCCTATATAAACCCCCTAGGGCACCCATGCAAAGGGTTCGAATCCATTAGCACTAGACTAGATCATATAAGAAGGAGAGAGCTAGCCTTGCCATCTCCTACCTCCAGAAAACAGCTCAAGGAGCAGCCGTGTATACACTTTGCCATAGTGATCATGCCGAGACCCCGCAGAGCAGCAGTAGGGGTGTTATCTCCTCGGAGAGCCCTGAAGCTGGGTAAGATTTGCCGGAGTGCATGTCTTCGCCTCATCCCGTTTCTAGGCACCGACGACGTTCTACTTGCTCCCACCATGATAAGCCATCCTTTGGCATATGTCTCACCCAACCCCCAACACCTGTGGGCGGTGGTTCCTGTTCGTCTCCTGCATCGCCGTCTATACCATCGATGTCTTCGGAGTCGAAATCGAGCATGCCGGTCAAATCTTCGACAGTGGCTACATAGTGGGTGGTGGGTCGGCGTCGAGTTTCTTCGTCGTCCGCATCCCAATCCTGCCGGTCATAATCCGGCCAGGACTCTCCTGACAAAGAGAGAGACCTTAGTGAATTCAGTATCTCGCCAAAGGGAGAGTGCTGAAAGATATCCGCGACGGTGATCTCCATGATCGGCGCCCAATCGGATTCGATTGGCAGGGGTGCGGATGGTTCAGAGTCCGAAGGAGAGTCCGGCAAGGTGGAGTCACGGACCTCGCGAAGGGTAAGGTTGGCGTTCGGTTCGATTGCCGTCGAGTGTCAGGACCCCGATCCTAAGTCACACCGATCCAGCATGTAACACATCATATCACCTTGCGGCCTCACGCACGGTGTTCCCACGGGTGCCACCTTACCTGGCCCGGGACCGTTTGCGCCTTTTGGCTCACGTATATGATAGTGTCGCTAGCATCCATATGACAGAGAACCCGGGCCGACATGGCTAGTCGTGAACCCAAAGCGGCGCTAACCTATGAGGACAGGCATACATGAATCACATCGAGCATGTCGGTCATCAACGTGTGAAACCGGGCTGTAGCACTGGGCTAACAGGACTCCGGTAACCCGGGCTGTAGCAGGCTAGGCAGGACTCCGGATGTCACCGCGTGACATTTCCCCGAAGGGACAGACACAGGAACGAAGTGAATCACATGCCGGCCAGTCAAGTGTCCTGAGCAGTAGTGCTGGGCTAGCAGGACTCCGGTGAACCGGGCTGTAGCGGACTACTATCGCTCAAGGAAGCACTAGACTACATTTCCCCATATGATAGGCTGCCAAGGATAAACAACTAGATTGTCGGATCCCACACATACCAAGCATTTCAATCATACACACAATATGCTCGATATGGGTAAATACATCATGGCATCACAACAAGACTCTACGACTCAAGTATTAATTCAATAGGCTCCGAGGAGCGAGATATTACAAACATAGGTCTCATGACCCAACATTCAGAGCATACAAGTCAAACACATGCGGAAGCTTAACATGTCTGAGTACAGACATCTACAAATGAAAAAGGCTGAGAAGCCTGACTATCTATCAGATCCTGCCGAGGGCACAAGATCGTAGCTGAGGTATCAAGCTAAACGTCGAAGTCCAAGCGGTACTACTAGCGAGACTGACGTCTCTCTGCAAAACATAAAATAGGCAAACGTGAGTACAAACGTACTCAGCAAGACTTACATCAGAACTAACTACATATGCATCGGTATCAACAAAGGGGGTAGTGGAGTTTAACTGCAGCAAGCCAGCTTCGACTCAGTGGCTATCCTGAACTACGATTGCAAGTAACTCTTTTGAGGTGGCGCACACGAGTCCACATATTCACCATATCAATACACCACTATGGATCCGCTCCCGTCTCCCTACGGGGACGCCATCCATAGCACTCACGCTTATCTTGCGCATTTTAGAGTATCCACTTTCACTTGTCTATGAACTATGCAAGGGGTCCAAGTTTCCATATCCGAGGAATCCGGCTATTCGAATAGATAAAGATAACCCTGCAGGGGTGTACTTCTTCACACACGCTCTCGCCACTTATCACCCTGTACACGTCATGTACCTCGGCAACCTTCAAGCGGAAGCCGGGCGAGGGAGTCGGCCACGACCTGACTAACCAACAAGTCTCTAGTCCAGGTTTATCGCCTATTCGGGTTCCATCCGCAAGGAGATCCGGCCGGGGTGTCGCTCACGGCCCCAAACGATGTGTACAGGGTTCCAAGCCCACCAAACGGGCGGCGCTTGGTTTACCCGGCCACGGTGCCTAGTCTGTCCCAAGCCCACCTGTACCGGGTGCCACTTGGTAGACTACTAACACTACCTACAAATACCAGAAACTAGTTGCAACTCCTGGACAGAGATCATGTTGATTAATAAGTCGAGAGGGGTCGAGTTACCGGAACCCAATGTGTGGTAGTAACTGTTCATGGATCACAAACACAGAACTCAGTTCCTGAGGACGGCTGCAATGAGACAACCCACCATGTACTCCTACATGGCCTCTCACCGCTACCTTTACCAAAACGTGTTCACACACTTAGCTCTCAACAGTAGGACATGTTCACCACATTCCAATTCATTCCCGATGAATCAGACCCGACTCAACTCTAAGCAGTAGCAGGCATGACAACAAGCATGAATGAGTAGGCACAACAGGGCTCAAACAACTCCTACTCATGCTAGTGGGTTTCATCTAATTACTGTGGCAATGACAGGTCATGCAGAGGATAAGGGGTTCAGCTACCGCAGCAAGTAACAGATGATTCGTTGTTGTCCTAATGCAGTAAAAGAGAGCAGGAGCGAGAGAGTGGGATTGTATCAGAATGAACAAGGGGGTTTTGCTTGCCTGGCACTTCTGAAGATAATATAGTTCTTCATCGGTGTCATCGAACTCATCGTCGGAACATCGTCTATCGAGAGGGGACAATCACCGGCAATAGAGAAAGAATACAATCAATGTAATGCGACAATATGATGCGTGATCATGACATGGCAATATGATGTGGTTTGAGCTAATGCAACTAACAGCAAGTTAAATGAAGTTGGTTTGAATCTAAGATTCAAATTCAAACTCCATATGTGCTTATTTAATGTCATTTATGCAAATTGCCCTGTACAGCAACCCTAGGTTGTTCAAACATGCATGCAAATGCCATAAACAGATTCCTTGAATTTTTCTGATAATTTTTCATATATAATTTATTTCATTTGGAGTTATAGATTAATTTCTATGATTTTTCAAAGTTTTGGATATTTTCTGGATTTTCTGAATTATTTTAAATATAGAAATTATTTACTGCGTCAGCATGACATCATCATGACGTTAGCAGTTCGGCTGAGTTGACCAGGGTCAAACCTGGCTGGCGGGACCCACTAGTCAGTGACTCAGTGTCAGTTAGGGACACAGACAGGTGGGCCCGGTCAACGGCCACGTCAGCGTAGTCAACGCTGACGCGTGGGCCCACTGGGTTAGTTAAAACTAAGCAGAAAAAGTAATCTATGTTAATTAGGGCGTGGGGCCCATAAGTCAGTGGCCTAGGGGGTTGGTTAGTGTGGGGGTTAGCCGCTAACGACGCGTCCACGTCAGCACGCCGGAGTTGAACGCCGGCGAGCACGCGAACGCGGCGGCGATGCTCGGGAACGCGCTACGGGCGGCGGCTGGACGCGCGAAGACTCCCAGAGGGAAACCCGCGCACGCCCGCATCTAGTTAGCCGCATGGGAGCCCGCGTGGTCGCCGGAATCGACGACGGTGAGCGCATCCGCGGTGGCCGGAGTTCGGGCAACGACAGATTCGTCGTTGTGGTGCAGTAGGGGAGGTGCTGGTGTGTGCTGCATGCTCCTGGGCGTGCGCCGCATCCAACGGAGCAGGCCGCTGGGCGAGAGGAGGCCGGAAACGACGGCTGTGACGATGGCCGGCGGCGGTGGAGCTCGGTTACTGCGGGGAACGACACTACGGCAAGCGACAGGCTACGGGGACAGGGGGAAACGGCGGAGGAGCTCACTGGGAGGTCGAATCGCAGCTCAGTGGGCTCGGGGTCGACCCGGAAGCGGCGAATTTGTCGATGGCGTCCGGCGGCCGTGCAGAGAAGACGAGCTCGAGGACGAGGCTTCAGGGCGTCCGGGGTCCTGCAGTTTGGCGTAGAGGTGCGCGGCAGTGAGGCAGAGCTCGTGGACTGGTCGGGAAAGCGAGGGGATGGCTCAAGGAGCGGCAGCGGCGAAGAGTGGCGACGGTGGCGCTCGGTGGTCGCGTGGGAGAGAGAGCAGAGAGGGGGAGGGAGTCCAGAGAGGGGGGAAAGCGAGAGGGGATCGAAGGGGGGTCGCGTGGCGACTCCTGGGGCGTCTCCTGCGTCGGCAGAAGCAGGAGGTGGCCTCGCGCGTGGCCAGCAGGCGGCGAGCACGCGCCCCTGTCCTTCTGTCCAAGGAGGAAGACGACAGGGGGCAGCGGTGGTGAGCTGGGCCGCCAGCTACAGTACTGGGCCTGGTGGTGGCGCCAGGTAAGTTAGGTAGGCCTCTGCTCCCTTTTTTTTAATTTTTCTTCTGTTTATTTAATTTACTTCCTTTTGCCACTGTTTCTAAATAAAACAAATTCAAAAACAGTGACAAAATTCCCCTGAACATTTTATTTAGCACAATGGAATTATACCAAAGCACATAAAATTGTTTCAGTTATTTGAACATATATTCGGTATATATTTGAATATAAGTTCAAATTCAAAAATAGTATTGATTTAAATTCAAAGTCCCAAAATAATTCCTTAAAATGTTCCTAAATTTTGGTTTGATATATAGCTCTTGCCAAAATTCTCAAACATTGCAAAAGGACATCTTGGAACAAAGAATGAGATTTCTAGGGTTCTTTGCCCTTCTTTTAATTAAGTTTTTGAGGCTTTCAAAATTCCTCAATTCAAACTTCAGAAATTTAGACATGATGCCTGAGTGCAAAGCCACTATTTACAACATTATTCTAGGGCTGTGACAACTCACCTCCACTAAACAAGAATCTCGTCCCGAGATTCAAGACGTGAGGTAAGAAGACAGAGGGGACACAAAGCTCGCACAATCTTCACGATCCAGGTTGCACTTCATAAGAACGTTGACTCAATCGCCATCTTGACCTTGACATCTTTGCTGTCGAGATCTACATCCAACACGATGACAGAAATAAACTCTACAGGATTCGATCTTCTCGAAGATCGAGCAACTAAAAATCAATTCACGGAATGAGACATAGAAACATCCCTTGAGCTGAGACACAAAACACACATCAAGAGGTATGGAGAGGAACAGACGACGAAGGTTCAATTTGGTAGGCAACAATTCCACGCTTAAGAAGATGGTGCATGGGTTTCAAAGTAGCGAGGAGTTAGTTGCCATGATTCCAAAATGGGGCACCTTAGGGAAGTTGACTCGTAGAATTATTCCCTTAAGTGGCAAAAAGAATTACTTTTGATACAGAGATCATTGAAATTCGTTATACCATCCTAAGGCAATTTACAGACATTCGTTTGACGGAGTTCGAGAGGACGACACACTCGGTTTAGAATGGATGATGTGAACTACCTTGTTGAAGACAACGCAAGGGATAATTTGCTTGCGCATGCTCTCAAGAACTTGATCATTTCCATATTCATCAAGGTTCTACCAACATCCGTGTCAAGGATCTTGGCAACACAACATACTACCATGATGAATGGTGATGGACGATGCAGATGCAAAGGAAGATAACACCTTCACAGATTTCACC
Organism: Aegilops umbellulata; assembly: GCA_032464435.1. Classification (NCBI taxonomy): domain Eukaryota; kingdom Viridiplantae; phylum Streptophyta; class Magnoliopsida; order Poales; family Poaceae; genus Aegilops; species Aegilops umbellulata. The sequence continues at coordinate 38,383,778 of CP136055.1, read as the reverse complement.
TTAGCGAGGCCAAGGAAACAAAACCTGGATGATCGACCGAGAGATATTTAGCACTCCGCTTCTAATGTTCTCCTTGATGTACTAGGTACCACGGTCAATGCTTGAAAGCATCAACATGGCCATCAAGTAAAGGTCGGACTTCGGGAGCACAAAAATCCATAAGGGACAACTATTGGAATAAATTCTAAGAGATCCTTATGGGGAGGTGGCCAACTTTCTCAATCAAGGTAGCACAATAATAGTCTTCCGGTTGGGTGTGTTGGCCACAACATCCACTTTACCGGGCTACAGGAAGACCAATATTATAGTTCTTGAGCAACGTTCCAATCATCATATCTGCCTGAGATTCAGATCCGGCTGGGGTCAGGATAATCCAGACTCATCAGGTCTAGAAAGAAAATGAGAGTTTGCAACACAAATCGACGAGATGACGTTGCGAGATTCTCGAGAAATGAACTATGGTAGCAAGCTCCAAAACATGAGCTAGCTCTGCTACATACATGTGAACATGTTGTCCAAGACAAGCATGACCACAGAGTAGTCTTACAATAAAGCACTACCGAGTTCAGGTGGGAAACCATCAACGAGGATATCGAAGTCCTTGCATAAGTCTAGCTCTTAGGAAGAAACTTCTTCTCCTTGAACAAATCAATCAGTGGCTTGGTGTGCTACGGAATTCGTATGGAACGAAGATGATCAGTCTAACAGACCACGGAATACTTTGCACATGCATGACCGATTTGAGATGATTCCAGAGGAAACAAAACAAACCTTTCTCAAACTCACGGCGGCAACTTACACCTAATGCATGTGAATTCGAGGAAGTCACTTCTTCCATCCAAGCATAAGCTTCATGAGCGGAACATGAAGACATTGCTTACAAAGTTTTCAACACTAGGTTGATGTCCAACATGAATCATGGGGGAGACAAAATGCTGCTGATGGGCTCAACAACAACTCATCGGAAATACCATATCACTGGACTTCCACCATCATGTGAACACGGTGATAGCATTGGTCAGACCAAAAGATGTAATGGTGTATGCTCGAGGGATGAACCAAGAGTAAGACAACATTACGAATATCGTTGGTTCTGATTTGACTTGGCGATAGCCCATACTCAAGTCAAAGTTTTGACAAGGTAATAGATCCAGCAACTGATCACGAGGATCAATTGGTGAAGATATCATCTTTCTTCAACACACACACCCAAGATATCCCTTAGTGAAAAACTAAGTCAGGCAAGCTTTTATCTTCCAACTCTCCAAGTTGTTGTTTAGCTTAACCAACTAGCTCAGGAGTATCCAACATAGATTCTTGGAGAAAGGGTGGTTTACAAGAAACCAACTTGATCACGAACTCAACATAGCGGTCAGGTGACGACCTGGTAACACTTCCGAGAAGATATTCGGAAAATCACGAACCACCGATATGTTGCTAAGCTCGAGAACAATCTTGCTTTTCAGGGCAAGATGACATGATCAAATAAGCAGGGGATTGAATAATCCTAACTCATTGATCGAAGAGTGCACCAGAAATAAGGACTAGGTAGCACGATCAATCTTAGGATGATGATTTAATAACCAACACGCTAAGAATGAGATTATAGTCCATTAACTACCAAGCAACAAAGTTGCTAGGAGTATTGATTTCACACATCATGGTTCACTTGTCGGCATTCCGGCTGTGGCAACACGGAAACCGAGGAATGAGCAATGATGGCAAGAGGTATTACTGCGTCAAGAATTCATAAGAGGTGGTGCAATTCTCATGACACTCTTGACATAAAGATGGTGACACTCCAAGGTAGAACAGAACAAAAGCTGGATTGGCATTTTGATCTGTGGTATACAACTGCTTTGACCCAATCCTGGATATGGATGAGGTACTGGAGTTTGTTTCTCCTGGTCATTCCGGAATAGAACGACTTGACGGGCCACAAGAATAATAGGCATCGATGAACGAATGCACGCATGCTCTTGACTATCAATTGATAGACGAAGGTCAGAAAACGACTAAGGAGGGACAACTCAAGGAACATATGATCTTCTGAGTTGTGGATGCACGGATTAGTATGTCAAACGAGTTCAACGAATTTCTTCCGGATAATCCATGCGGAGAGGTAGGACGGGCAGATTCACAATTATGAATGGAGAACTCCTCAAGAGTACTCTGGTTGTGATCTTTTGGTTCAACAGAACTTCTGCCATAGGCAGTTCAAGGTATTTGGAAGAATGATATACCACGGACCTCGATGACTATCGCAAAGGTTACTAATGTCCTAAAGGAACTAGCAAGCACTATCAACATGAAGTAAGTAGGATGAATCTCGGGTTTGAAAACCCAGGAGTAGAATACCTACTACTAAACGGCATCACGGGATGCTTTCGAGAATGGTGGCCAGAATCATCACACCGGAAACACAAGACATGGACAGATTACTAGATGGTTTCATAAAACACCTAGGGTCATAATAGCAGCTCCAACATATACGTCGAGGCAACATAGTACCTCAACTCACCGATTAGTGTGGTTAAACTGGCCCAAAAGGACATCGGGAATGGAAGGAAAAGATTTGCAAATGCATCAGACTAATTAGAAACCTGGGATGACTCGGACAGCATAACGGCTGTAAATGCTCAAAAATGTTTTGAGACAACCTGCAAAAATGGTGGCATAGCCACTCAACATCACAATATCAATGTTCTGAGGCCAGCTATGAACATATGGAGGTAGTAAGAACTGATCTAAGACTTGAACTCAACAATCCTAGGCAACTACGGTTTAGCAACACGTCATCCTGAGAGATAGATGAGAAGGCCTAGTTCTTAAACCCCGTAGAAGAGAAGAGGTTGACTTAGATCAGAAGGTCATAAGGTAAAGGAGTAAAAGAGCCTTACGTTCCCTTCCACAATCAATTCCCTTATATAACTAAAGCATTTCTAGACACAACTTCGACCAGTTTGGCTTGGTAATCCTACAGGCAGTCAGGCTCTGATACCAACGCTGTCAGGACCCCGATCCTAAGTCACACCGATCCAGCATGTAACACATCATATCACCTTGCGGCCTCACGCACGGTGTTCCCACGGGTGCCACCTTACCTGGCCCGGGACCGTTTGCGCCTTTTGGCTCACGTATATGATAGTGTCGCTAGCATCCATATGACAGAGAACCCGGGCCGACATGGCTAGTCGTGAACCCAAAGCGGCGCTAACCTATGAGGACAGGCATACATGAATCACATCGAGCATGTCGGTCATCAACGTGTGAAACCGGGCTGTAGCACTGGGCTAACAGGACTCCGGTAACCCGGGCTGTAGCAGGCTAGGCAGGACTCCGGATGTCACCGCGTGACATTTCCCCGAAGGGACAGACACAGGAACGAAGTGAATCACATGCCGGCCAGTCAAGTGTCCTGAGCAGTAGTGCTGGGCTAGCAGGACTCCGGTGAACCGGGCTGTAGCGGACTACTATCGCTCAAGGAAGCACTAGACTACATTTCCCCATATGATAGGCTGCCAAGGATAAACAACTAGATTGTCGGATCCCACACATACCAAGCATTTCAATCATACACACAATATGCTCGATATGGGTAAATACATCATGGCATCACAACAAGACTCTACGACTCAAGTATTAATTCAATAGGCTCCGAGGAGCGAGATATTACAAACATAGGTCTCATGACCCAACATTCAGAGCATACAAGTCAAACACATGCGGAAGCTTAACATGTCTGAGTACAGACATCTACAAATGAAAAAGGCTGAGAAGCCTGACTATCTATCAGATCCTGCCGAGGGCACAAGATCGTAGCTGAGGTATCAAGCTAAACGTCGAAGTCCAAGCGGTACTACTAGCGAGACTGACGTCTCTCTGCAAAACATAAAATAGGCAAACGTGAGTACAAACGTACTCAGCAAGACTTACATCAGAACTAACTACATATGCATCGGTATCAACAAAGGGGGTAGTGGAGTTTAACTGCAGCAAGCCAGCTTCGACTCAGTGGCTATCCTGAACTACGATTGCAAGTAACTCTTTTGAGGTGGCGCACACGAGTCCACATATTCACCATATCAATACACCACTATGGATCCGCTCCCGTCTCCCTACGGGGACGCCATCCATAGCACTCACGCTTATCTTGCGCATTTTAGAGTATCCACTTTCACTTGTCTATGAACTATGCAAGGGGTCCAAGTTTCCATATCCGAGGAATCCGGCTATTCGAATAGATAAAGATAACCCTGCAGGGGTGTACTTCTTCACACACGCTCTCGCCACTTATCACCCTGTACACGTCATGTACCTCGGCAACCTTCAAGCGGAAGCCGGGCGAGGGAGTCGGCCACGACCTGACTAACCAACAAGTCTCTAGTCCAGGTTTATCGCCTATTCGGGTTCCATCCGCAAGGAGATCCGGCCGGGGTGTCGCTCACGGCCCCAAACGATGTGTACAGGGTTCCAAGCCCACCAAACGGGCGGCGCTTGGTTTACCCGGCCACGGTGCCTAGTCTGTCCCAAGCCCACCTGTACCGGGTGCCACTTGGTAGACTACTAACACTACCTACAAATACCAGAAACTAGTTGCAACTCCTGGACAGAGATCATGTTGATTAATAAGTCGAGAGGGGTCGAGTTACCGGAACCCAATGTGTGGTAGTAACTGTTCATGGATCACAAACACAGAACTCAGTTCCTGAGGACGGCTGCAATGAGACAACCCACCATGTACTCCTACATGGCCTCTCACCGCTACCTTTACCAAAACGTGTTCACACACTTAGCTCTCAACAGTAGGACATGTTCACCACATTCCAATTCATTCCCGATGAATCAGACCCGACTCAACTCTAAGCAGTAGCAGGCATGACAACAAGCATGAATGAGTAGGCACAACAGGGCTCAAACAACTCCTACTCATGCTAGTGGGTTTCATCTAATTACTGTGGCAATGACAGGTCATGCAGAGGATAAGGGGTTCAGCTACCGCAGCAAGTAACAGATGATTCGTTGTTGTCCTAATGCAGTAAAAGAGAGCAGGAGCGAGAGAGTGGGATTGTATCAGAATGAACAAGGGGGTTTTGCTTGCCTGGCACTTCTGAAGATAATATAGTTCTTCATCGGTGTCATCGAACTCATCGTCGGAACATCGTCTATCAAGAGGGGACAATCACCGGCAATAGAGAAAGAATACAATCAATGTAATGCGACAATATGATGCGTGATCATGACATGGCAATATGATGTGGTTTGAGCTAATGCAACTAACAGCAAGTTAAATGAAGTTGGTTTGAATCTAAGATTCAAATTCAAACTCCATATGTGCTTATTTAATGTCATTTATGCAAATTGCCCTGTACAGCAACCCTAGGTTGTTCAAACATGCATGCAAATGCCATAAACAGATTCCTTGAATTTTTCTGATAATTTTTCATATATAATTTATTTCATTTGGAGTTATAGATTAATTTCTATGATTTTTCAAAGTTTTGGATATTTTCTGGATTTTCTGAATTATTTTAAATATAGAAATTATTTACTGCGTCAGCATGACATCATCATGACGTTAGCAGTTCGGCTGAGTTGACCAGGGTCAAACCTGGCTGGCGGGACCCACTAGTCAGTGACTCAGTGTCAGTTAGGGACACAGACAGGTGGGCCCGGTCAACGGCCACGTCAGCGTAGTCAACGCTGACGCGTGGACCCACTGGGTTAGTTAAAACTAAGCAGAAAAAGTAATCTATGTTAATTAGGGCGTGGGGCCCATAAGTCAGTGGCCTAGGGGGTTGGTTAGTGTGGGGGTTAGCCGCTAACGACGCGTCCACGTCAGCACGCCGGAGTTGAACGCCGGCGAGCACGCGAACGCGGCGGCGATGCTCGGGAACGCGCTACGGGCGGCGGCTGGACGCGCGAAGACTCCCAGAGGGAAACCCGCGCACGCCCGCATCTAGTTAGCCGCATGGGAGCCCGCGTGGTCGCCGGAATCGACGACGGTGAGCGCATCCGCGGTGGCCGGAGTTCGGGCAACGACAGATTCGTCGTTGTGGTGCAGTAGGGGAGGTGCTGGTGTGTGCTGCATGCTCCTGGGCGTGCGCCGCATCCAACGGAGCAGGCCGCTGGGCGAGAGGAGGCCGGAAACGACGGCTGCGACGATGGCCGGCGGCGGTGGAGCTCGGTTACTGCGGGGAACGACACTACGGCAAGCGACAGGCTACGGGGACAGGGGGAAACGGCGGAGGAGCTCACTGGGAGGTCGAATCGCAGCTCAGTGGGCTCGGGGTCGACCCGGAAGCGGCGAATTTGTCGATGGCGTCCGGCGGCCTTGCGGAGAAGACGAGCTTGAGGACGAGGCTTCAGGGCGTCCGGGGTCCTGCAGTTTGGCGTAGAGGTGCGCGGCAGTGAGGCAGAGCTCGTGGACTGGTCGGGAAAGCGAGGGGATGGCTCAAGGAGCGGCAGCGGCGAAGAGTGGCGACGGTGGCGCTCGGTGGTCGCGTGGGAGAGAGAGCAGAGAGGGGGAGGGAGTCCAGAGAGGGGGGAAAGCGAGAGGGGATCGAAGGGGGGTCGCGTGGCGACTCCTGGGGCGTCTCCTGCGTCGGCAGAAGCAGGAGGTGGCCTCGCGCGTGGCCAGCAGGCGGCGAGCACGCGCCCCTGTCCTTCTGTCCAAGGAGGAAGACGACAGGGGGCAGCGGTGGTGAGCTGGGCCGCCAGCTACAGTACTGGGCCTGGTGGTGGCGCCAGGTAAGTTAGGTAGGCCTCTGCTCCCTTTTTTTTAATTTTTCTTCTGTTTATTTAATTTACTTCCTTTTGCCACTGTTTCTAAATAAAACAAATTCAAAAACAGTGACAAAATTCCCCTGAACATTTTATTTAGCACAATGGAATTATACCAAAGCACATAAAATTGTTTCAGTTATTTGAACATATATTCGGTATATATTTGAATATAAGTTCAAATTCAAAAATAGTATTGATTTAAATTCAAAGTCCCAAAATAATTCCTTAAAATGTTCCTAAATTTTGGTTTGATATATAGCTCTTGCCAAAATTCTCAAACATTGCAAAAGGACATCTTGGAACAAAGAATGAGATTTCTAGGGTTCTTTGCCCTTCTTTTAATTAAGTTTTTGAGGCTTTCAAAATTCCTCAATTCAAACTTCAGAAATTTAGACATGATGCCTGAGTGCAAAGCCACTATTTACAACATTATTCTAGGGCTGTGACATCGAGGCTGCTACTTCCGTGGCAGGGCCTAACCACCCATCCTCGGATGGCGCAGTTGGCTCCGAATTAAAGGTCGGAGCGGATGCCGGTGCGGTCTCCAGGACACTGTTCGGTGGCAGAGCTAAATCATGCTCATCGTGACAGCATGACGCACTCGGTCGGGGCTCGAATCCATCGAAGATCAAGTCTCCGCGGATATCGGCCGTGTAGTTCAAGCTTCCAAACCTGACCTGATGGCCAGGGGCATAACTTTCAATCTGCTCCAGATGGCCAAGCGAATTGGCCCGCAGTGCAAAGCCGCCGAATACAAAGATCTGTCCGGGGAGAAAAGTCTCGCCCTGGACGGCATCACTAGCGATGATTGAAGGAGCCATCAAGCCTAATGACGACGACACAGGGGTTCCTCTCAATGAAAGCACCAACTTCGGTGTCAAAACCGGCGGATCTCGGGTAGGGGGTCCCGAACTGTGCGTCTAGGCGGATGGTAACAGGAGACAAGGGACACGATGTTTTTACCCAGGTTCGGGCCCTCTCGATGGAGGTAAAACCCTACCCCTGCTTGATTAATATTGATGATATGGGTAGTACAAGAGTAGATCTACCACGAGATCAGAGAGGCTAAACCCTAGAAGCTAGCCTATGGTATTATTGTTGATGATGTTGTTGTGTCCTACAGACTAAACCCTCCGGTTTATATAGACACCGAAGGGGGCTAGGGTTACACAGAGTCGGTTACAAAGAAGGAGATCTAAATATCCGCACTGCCAAGCTTGCCTTCCACGCCAAGGAAAGTCCCATCCGGACACGGGACGAAATCTTCAATCTTGTATCTTCATAGTCCAACAGTCCGGCCAAAGGTTATAGTCCGGCCGTCCTAATACCCCCTAATCCAGGACTCCCTCACTAAGTATGTGAAAGGTAAAGCCCCCAAATCGCATCCAAACAATTTCCTATATGCCTCTTGTTCGTTATTTTCTCTACCAAAGCAGAACAACTCGCTCTTGTGAAAGTTAATCTTTGACCCGGTCAATTGTTCAAAAAGGCATAACACCAGCTTCATATTTCTCGCTTTGGCCAAGTCATGCTCCATAAAGATGATTGCATCATCGGCGTACTGAAGGATGGACACACCTCCGTCAACGAGATGAGGTACCAGGCCACCCACTTGACCAGCCTCCTTTGCCCTTCCTATCGTAATTGCCAACATATCAACTACAATGTTGAACAGGATAGGGGACATCGGATCCCCTTGTCTCAGGCCCTTATGTGTCTGGAAATAATGACCTATTTCGTCATTCACTTTAATTCCAACACTCCCTTTTTGCGTATACGATTCAACCTGGCGGCACCAGGCTTCATCAAAACCTTTCATATGCAATGCCTGTTGAAGGAATGCCCATTTGACTTTATCGTACGCTTTCTCAAAATCCACCTTAAAAACAACTCCATCCAATTTTTTCGAGTGAATTTCATGAAGCTTTTCATGAAGGACCACCACCCCTTCTAGGATGTTTCTGTCCGGCATGAAAGCAGTTTGGGAATGCTGCACAATAGAATGCGCAATCTGTGTGAGCCCATTAGTCCCAACCTTGGTGAAAATTTTGAAACTAACATTGAGAAGGCAGATCGGCCTGAACTGCTCGATTCTCACAGCATCCTTTTCTTAGGAAGCAGTGTTATTGTTCCAAAATTTAAGTGAAATAACTGAAGCTGTCCAGAGAATAGATCATGGAACATTGGTAACAAATCCCTCTTAATAATATGCCAACACTTCTTATAGAACTCCGCCGAGAATCCATCTGGCCCGGGAGCCTTATTGTTTTTCATCTGCGATATAGCATCAAACACCTCCTTCTCCGAGAACGGGGCAACCAAAATGTCATTACCATTAGCAGTTAGTTGAGGCACATCCTCAATCCTGGACTCATCGAGTGACACACAACTACCCTCCGGAGGCCCAAATTGTTGGCGAACATAGTAATTTCAAAAAAAATCCTACGCACACACAGGATCATGGTGATGCATAGCAACGAGAGGGGAGAGTGTGTCCACGTAGCCTCGTAGACCGAAAGCGGAAGCGTTAGAACAACGCAGTTGATGTAGTCATACGTCTTCACGATCTGACCGATCCAAGTACCGAACGCACGACACCTCTGAGTTAGGTATGGTGGCTGTTTTGAGGAAGGTTTATGGTGGGTGTATGATACAGGCGAAAAGTGCGCGGTATTAGAGAGGCTGGCAATGGCTCGCAATGGTGGGAGCGATGATCTTGACACTCCTTGTTCCATAATCCATCAAATCTTTCACCCAAAACTTGAAAACTTCACAACACAAAACTCAGCAGAAAATCTCGTGAGCTCCGTTAGCGAAACAAAACAAAAGACCACTTCAAGGTACTGTAATCAACTCATTATTTAGTTATATTTGTGTTAAACCTACTGTATTACAACTTCTCTATGGTCTATAAACTCTTTTACTACTCATAGATTCATCAAAATAAGCAAACAACACACGAAAAAACAGAATATGTCAAAAACAGAACAGTCTGTAGTAATCTGTAACTAACGCAAACTTATGGAACTCCAAAAAATCTACCAAAATAGGAAGACCTAGGAATTTTTTTTATTGATCAGAAGAAATTGGAATCAATATTTTATCAGGTTCTGGTGATTTTTAACAATTATTTTCGTGAACAGAAAGTTTCTGGAATTTTCAGCAAGATCAAATAACTATCATCCAAGAAGATCCTATAGGTTAAACTTGGCACAAACACTAATTAAAACATAAAACACATCTAACCAGAGGCTATATCAAAGACCTATTCCTAAACAGAAGCAAAAAGCAAAAAACTAAAAATAAAATTGGGTTGCCTCCCAACAAGCGCTATCGTTTAACGCCTCTAGCTAGGCATAATAGCAAGGATAGATCTAGGTATTGCCATCTTTGGTAGGCAATACTTCAATGGGGCATCTATCATCCTTAGGAGTTTATTTCTTTTTATTAATTATCAAACTTTTAGGCATAAGATCGAAAAATTCATTTGTAACAAATGGTTCCTTAATGATAGCAAAAAGATTGGGATGAATACTTATAGATTTGAGATCCACAGTTTCCTTTTAGAGGATTCACCCTTATTTTTAGGAACATACATAAGCTTGGAAATTTTAGTTGGAGGACTTGGAGTATTCTTTACGGAAGAAAAAGCGGTTCCCAAGTTGGTAATGATATTCTCAAGTTTATCGATTCTAGTGGAATCCTGATTTATTTTCTCATTAACTATGGGTTCCTTCTCCTTAATATTTTTCAAAGTGACTCCTACTTTAGATCCATATTGAGTGATTCGGCTGTGGATCTTTATATCCAAATTTTGAATTAGCTATACAGTAGCAACTTTATTTTCAATTATTTCAAGTCTTTGCATTACATGCTCCAAAGTTAACATAGTTCCATTAATCATAAGAGGGGGTGAGCCAAACAAATCTATCATAGCATTATAAGAATAAAAAGTATGGCTACCTAAGAAATTCCCTCCGGTAATGGTATCAAGGATAATCTGTACCAAGGAGTAGTGCCCACATAAAAATTGCGGAGAAGAACGGAAGTGGATTGCTTCCCGGTAGATCTATTTTGAGCATTGCAAATCCTATACCAAGCGTCTTTTAAATTTTCTCCTTCCCTTTGTTTAAAATTAAAAACTTCATTCTCTAGAGACAACGGAGAGGATAGGGGACTAGCCATAACGACAAGCAAACGGAAAAGAGGCGAACATAAAAGAGAGGGCGAATAAAATGGAAGGGTGAAGTGGGGGAGAGGAAAACGAGAGGCAAATGGCAAATAATGTAATGCGGGAGATAATGATTTGTGATGGGTACTTGGTGTCGTGGATTTGTCACGGCAGATGTCCTTAGTGTCAGGACTTAGTCGCGAGGCCAACGCATCCATGTGGTAGCTTGAGAGGGGTTGAGTGGGATGAGAGACGCAGGGCGGATCAACACGCAAGACAAGGGTTTAGACAACTTCGGGCCCCGGGAAACATCATCCGGTAATAACCCTACATGCTGTTTGAGGCTAGGTCTCATTATCATCCCGAGGGAGACGCCGTAAACCGGCTCTTGTGTCTAGCCCTAGAGATTATTGATTGCTTGTAGCTTGTAGCTTCTAACTTCTAACCTGTCCCCCTTTGAGGAGCCCCGCCCCTCCTTATATATGTTGAAGGGGCGGTTTACATGTGGAGTCCTATTAGGATTAGGACTAGTCTATCTCTAATACAAACCGGGTACAAGTCTCGGTCTTAACTCTTTGTAAGGTAAATATTCCTTTCCTGTTAAATCGGCCCACCATAGTTGAACCGGCCTTCATGAACCACCAGACGGGCCACCGGGTCTTGTCGCTCCTCTGACCCGTCCGTCGGGTTACCAGTGAGTTACAACGTCCCGACGGGTTGCTGGTAAACCGCCAGGTCTGGGCGGGTCACCAGACGAATATCGCCAAGTCCGGCCGGGTTAACTTCCGGCCGGTTTACACCGCGGGGTATATCCCCGACATTAGCCCCCAAGTTTAGCTTGGATTTATCCATGGTAAAGTTATGCTGCAAATAAACACCAGAACAAATTTGACAGGTTGTGCTCCGGATTAAGAATTCTTGTAAACCGGCACCTGATCATCCTTAAGTCCTTGTCATTTCCTCCTTCTAGGAAATCCAGGTCAATAAGCCAGTGTCATACTCAATTTGCTGACATTGGTTTCTCACAGAAGAAATAATCCACTTGAATCGGCTTCAAAAACGCCGGTTTAAGAAATATTGGTCTTGAAATATTCATCTGATATTCAGCCGGTTTGAAGATGATCCCGGTCTTGAAAACTTGCCGGTTTAAAGATGATCCCGGTCTTGAAAACTTGCCGGTTTAACATTACCAATTGGCCGGGTTACAAAAACTGATGACCTCGGATTATGATTGTTGCATACACCGGTTCATGATTGTTGCCAACATCGGTTTATGATTGGTGACGCCGGGTCAATCTTATTTGCTCAACAGAGAATTTAAAAATCTTTCTTCGATAATAATATAATACCTGTAGCCCCCAAGTGCCGGGTTGTCATGCTTGCAGCAACCTGGGATTTGTAATTGACTGATGCCCATAAAACTTTAACCAATGTAGACCCCAAGGGCCGGCTCAGTAAGATAATATTGAGCTGGGACTTTGATATATACTTCTATGAAAATAACATCATATGATGTAACCCCCCATCATGGGGCTTGAATCCACGTCCATAAGGTTAAGAGCCCTGTGCTTTACCAACTGAGCAGTAGACCCTTCAATATAATAGATACAAAGTTTTGTACCTTGAATAGTTGACAGGAGCAATTGGTAGCCCCCAAGGGCCAGCTCATTACGATGTGATGAGTTGGGTCTTCAATAAGATGAGCAAAAATGACCTTGCATATTTGATGTAATCTCAATTTTGAATAATGTAGCCCCCAAGTGCCGGGTAGTAAGTCTGCAGCGACTCGGGACTATTCCTTCAATTGTAGAATAAATCGTATCCATTGATAATATGATAGCCATTGCGCTAAAGCGACTTTGAAAACCTTAATTATAATACTGTTTACTGATAACCATAATAAAAATCCAGCCATGATGGCTATTCAAGATAATATAATTTGGTATAAATAACCTTATTCATCCAATATCATAATGAAAAATTCAGCCAAGTTTGGCTATTTGAATAATATAATCCAATAATTTATGAGCGCAAGATTCCAATGGCGCAATCCAAATATATACTGGCGACTTATAGTCCAAAACCAGACCGGTTTAATAAACACCGGACAATCTCTCATCATAGACTGGCGATTTATCGTCTTAAAGCCGGGTCGGTTTAATAAACACCGGATAATTTATCATCATACTGGCGACTTATCGTCTTAAAGCCAGGCCGGTTTAACAAACACCGGATAAGTTATCATCATACTGGCGACTTATCATCTTAAAGCCAGGCCGGTTTAACAAACACCGGATAAGTTATCATGCGTTATTCAACCTGTTTCTGCATACAACAAGTTTAAAGTGTCCTGGCGGTTTACCGCCGGACGGGTCATAATGCCCAATATATAACCTAGGTTTATAACCAAGGCTGCACTTAAAAATATGAAATATATCATACCTGTGATATAGTCGGTTTACCAACTTTTTGTAGTAAGAGTGATAACCCCAATCTTGAGTAATGATAACTCCTTCCATGTTGCGCCGGTTTACGATAAAACCGTACCGGGCTGTGACAAACACCGGTTTAGCAATATATAATACTGGTGACTTGTAGTCAAACCAGACCGGGCTGATAATCTCCGGATTATAACTTGATCATGTACTCACAACTTGTAGTTTGAAAACCGAGCCGGGTTGATTAAACACCGGTTCATTCCATAATAAGATGGTAACAGAAAATTAAACCGGGCAGTTGGCCTCCGGATTAAGATTTGATCGTGTTCCGTCAATTTATAATTTGACAATCGAACCGGTTCAAGAATTGTCGGTTTAAAATCGCAACAAAAGAAATACTTATAAAAAACAAAAATTCAAGCAAAGGCAATGATAAAACCATTTGCAAAAAGAAAGGCTCTACTGAGCTGGTCAGATGGTGTTACCATGGTCAGACGCAACCAAGCTCCCCGAAGGCGTAGCGATGGTGCCAGTCGGCCAGGTCCCCAAAAGACTCATGGCATTACGCCGGCCAAGTGGCATTGCATTGGTTCGGATTCGACCAAGCCCCCAAGTGACTCAGTGGCCAAGGGCCGATCAAGTGGCATTGCGTTGGTTCGGACACGACCAAGCCCCCAAATGATTCATTGGCTAAAAAGCCGACCAGAAGGCATTACCATCATCAAGACATGACCGAGCTCCCATAAGGCGTAATCTACGGTTCAAGTCGATTAGGTCCCCAACTGATTCAGTGGCAAATGTGCCAGCCAGAAGGCATTACCGTCGTCAAGACATGACCAAGCCCCCCGGAGGTGTAGCTACGGTTCAGGCCGACTAGGTCCCCAACTGACTTTATAGGGATAGCTATGTTCTCTTTGGTTCGAATACGACCTATGTTTGAACAGGAAGCCCCATGTTTGAATAGCTATGTTCTCTTTGGTTCGAATACGACCTATGTTTGAACAGGAAGCCCCATGTTTGAATAGCTATGTTCTCTTTGGTTCGAATACGACCTATGTTTGAACAGGAAGCCCCATGTTTGAATAGCTATGTTCTCTTTGGTTCGAATACGACCTATGTTTGAACAGGAAGCCCCATGCTTGAACCGGGCATCATGGCAGCAGGTCTTCAGTAATTTTTAACCTTTTTGCAAGAGATAAATTCTTCTGGAACCGGGATCATTGAACCGGATCTTAAGAGCTTCAAAGCTTTGCGGGAGACATCTTTCCCTTGAACCGGATTTTAAACCGGAATTTTCATTTTCAGCCGGAAATTTTCTTGACGGCCTTTAAACTCGAACTTGCGAGAAGTTAATTCCTTTTTGTACCGGACATTGTTAAACCGGATTTGAGCGCTTCAGTGATACTGACTTTCCTTCAGCCAGGTTTCAAACCGGAATCCTTTCTGATGATCCGAAACTTCTTCATTGAGTCGGGATTTTGCCATATACTTTCTAAGCCGGAAATTTTCTAACGGCTTTTAAACTTTCATCAACATAACAGTAGCCTCCGGGATCGGGTTATCTTTCCCTCCATCGTCCCCGGGTTCTTAAACCGGCTGAAATTGGCAAGACTTGCTTCGTCATATCATCGTAGCCCCCAAGTCTCAAGGTGACTCGAGGAGTTGGCTTGAGATTCTCCATATTTGACCGTGATATAAACCGGTATAACTTGTATATCATTGGTGTTGATAACACGATGTGAATACACAGAAGGTTGAGGTGACTGCGGCGGGTTGTAAATGATCCCGTATGAACCGTGTCAGCAACTCGGCCAATGGTTCCTTCCAACTGGTGATTTGAAGTTAACCAAACTGTAGCGGCGGTGACTTGTGCGCCTGCCCATTGATCCATCCAGTGCAGACGGCGGTTGATGATAATTTGCCTCCAACTTGAAAGAAAACCGGGCTACCCAAGCTGTGACTTGTTCATACTCAATAAATGGCTTCGCGCAGACAGGTGCGGCCCGGTATGTTGATGTAGACCGGACTGCGGGGGATGGTAGCCTGTGCATGCGCTATTGGGTAATTCGCATGGTCCTGACGAGTTGACGCGATCTGGATCGCGATATAAACCGGCACGGGTTATCCAATAGCTCAGTGATATACTAATCCTCTTTTTGCAACAGACAATTTGTCCTGATATGTTAGCCGGAAAATATCCACCGTGGAATTGATGATCTCCACAGTGAAACTGAAATCAATCATGGCAAGTCAGCCATGCGAACAGACAGATGAACCGGCCGCGGCATTTGTAAACCGGTGCGGAGCAAGTAGTCCTCCGTGCCGCAAACCAGCGCGGTCGCGGGATACGACCACGCTGTTGTAAACCGATGCGATCACGAGTCGGTTACGACGTTGGAAGCCGGCACAGACGGGCGATTCAATCGTAAGCGTGGTAAACCGCACGGACGGGCGCGGTCCCAATAAGCTGATGTAAACCGGTGCGATCATCAGGTGGTATGACACGGAAGAAACGCCGATGTAGAATATTGCTAATGCGTGCTCCGTGCCCGTAACATAGCGCCTCATTTGTAATGAACAATTGTCCTGCATAAACAGTATTGCAGACCAAGGCAAAGGTAAACTGCTCTTATGTGTCAATAAAATATGTTTTAGAAAGATATCACCTGATATGTTTGGACGACGGATGATCCGTCTATCGCGACAAAGGTGGCTCAAGCAGACCAGCGACTCAATATAGTTCCAACGACTCAGGCAAACCGGCTACTTAATATAACCCCGACGGCTCAAAGAGGCAAGGGCGGCTCAACGCTGCTCCGGCGGGTTGATGTAGATTAAGCTGCACGGCGGCGACTTGCGCACCCCTGTTCCATCAGTAAGCGGGCGCAGACGCCGGTGCGTGATGGTGCTGACGTACACTTTATAACATGGCACCACCTTGATTTATTTCAGCGACCATTCCGTACACAGACCCTGCGCCTCATAGCAATTGACCAGATTTTTTTTGAGCTACGTTGTCTTTGTCTCTGATTTGCAACTGCTGGAGCATGGTCCGTGTATCCGCCTTCTAGCGTGACGCTGACGGACGTTGTTGAAATTTCGCCCAGACTAGAATCGCTGGCATTTTTGTACACGAGTGCTATCTTAATCCCACGTGGGTACTATCACTTAGAGCCGGTCAATCCAAAGGAATTTCTGCATGGCAATTTTTGCGTGAATACCAATGGCACCTTTGATCTTCATGCAATCTTGTCATCTAGCGGAGTCATAGTTTGAACCGTCTAATGCATGCAGCACCCTGCCATGTACTACTACTATGTAGGAAGTACTCAGCGTACTTCTGCCTTGAAGTTTAACCCTCAACGGGCGTGTAATAGTGAATCAACCGAGCAGTTGGGCCCAGCCATCCCGCACAACAGCTGATGGGTGATCGCTGCTTTCTATCTGTAAACCCCGAGTTTTGAACAGGCTGATAGTGCGTGGTGAAGAGGAAAAAATCCCCTGATATGGCCATGTTGGTCTTGGCCGAGTTCTAACAGAAACGGGCTGAGGCGGCTCGAGGTGAGACCAGCAGAGAAGACCGCAGTAGAAGCTGCCGGCAGCTCAAGGCGGGATCCATCAGAAGCAGCTGGTGGACACGAGCCATGGCAGCGGCCAGCGGGCGGCTCAAGGTGCGGCCGGCTCGAACACATCCGGCAGCGGCGACTTGGAAACAGGCCAAAGCGGCGGCTCAACGGCGGCTGCGGGCGGCTCAACAAGGCGATGTAACGGAGGAATCCGGCGACTCGAGGATGAGGCCAGGGCGGTTTGAGGCAGCAGTTCTGCGATTCGAAGGTCGCGGTGGCGACCGCAACGGCTCGGAGGCAGGCCATCAGGGCCGGCCACAGCGGACGGCGGCTCAAAACTCTGACAAAATAAATGATGGCAGCCTGAACCGACTTAGCGCGAAGTCCTCCTGGTGACACAGAGCGAGGCCGAAGCGGCGACAGAGGAAACCGGCCGGCTCGAAGGCGGGCCCAGCTCGCAGAAACGACGGCGGCTCAGACCGGGTGTCTCAACGGCGGCAACCCGGGCCGACGAGGCACGCACGGCCCGTGATGGAGACAACGGGGTGGACCAAGGCGGACGGCGAAGCTCGGCGACTCGCAGGTGAGGCCGGGCACTTGGCGACTCACAACGGCAATTGGTCAGAGGCCGTCAACTTTTGGTGATCTTCTCAATCCTGCAGTGCAGTCAGATACGTGCCATCCCATGAAACTGACCTATTCAATTTAAGCTTCAACCTTTCCTCTGTGGAGGCGACGGCTCATGGCAGTAGCGGAGGTGAGGACGCAACGGGTTGGCGTTGCTCCGGTGTCTCGGATCGCTGCCAGGCCGGTAGTCACACGGAGGCAGCAGCGACTCGAGGCCGCGGTGGCCCGGAGACGGGGCCATGGCCGTGAGAAACGGCGGCTCGAGGCGGCAGAAGCGGGTCACGATAGCGCCCGAGCTGGGCAGATCGGGGCGGAGACGGTCGGCCGGCGGTGACTTGCTGCGGAGGCGACTCGGGGCCAGCCTGACGGAGATCAGTCAAACGAGACCGGCTCGAAGGCGGAGACCAAGTTTCACGCCC
Organism: Aegilops umbellulata; assembly: GCA_032464435.1. Classification (NCBI taxonomy): domain Eukaryota; kingdom Viridiplantae; phylum Streptophyta; class Magnoliopsida; order Poales; family Poaceae; genus Aegilops; species Aegilops umbellulata. The sequence continues at coordinate 38,365,771 of CP136055.1, read as the reverse complement.
AAATCCACTCCGGGTCGTAATGGGTTTGACCTCGTGTCCATGGTATTGACTTGTCCGACCCCAGTGCGTAGCTTTGGTAATTTTCGGATCGGAGAAAAAACGGTTTCAATGACTCTGTAGATCTTGAGGGATATACATGGACCAGTACTAGTTTTTGATCTCCACTTGATTTATCTTTGTATCCATGTGGATTAGCAGCATCAAGCAGCCTTGGGAGTTGGGACTTGAACCTGTAATCCAGCCGCAACAACTTCATGGAACTCGACGGATCGGACAGTGGAAATCTTTTGTCCGTTTCGATAAAAATTTTGACATGACAGACTGCAGGACTTGGCAAAACAAATCCTCCGTCGGGTTGGGCAGATCATCTCGCGTCGGGGGCGTGTAAAACGCAAAACCCTAATTCTTTTAATCTCAATCTCGTATGTTACTCCGACAGCTTACCACGGAGACGATGTATATTCTTCTACGCCGGTTCTTTGCTGATCCGGCAGGTCGTAGCTTCTCGAACCCTAAAAAGATCCCTTCAAGAGCTCAACACCACCGTGCGCGGGCCCCACGGTGGGCGCCAACTGTCGTGGATTTGTCACGGCAGATGTCCTTAGTGTCAGGACTTAGTCGCGAGGCCAACGCATCCATGTGGTAGCTTGAGAGGGGTTGAGTGGGATGAGAGACGCAGGGCGGATCAACACGCAAGACAAGGGTTTAGACAGCTTCGGGCCCCGGGAAACATCATCCGGTAATAACCCTACATGCTGTTTGAGGCTAGGTCTCATTATCATCCCGAGGGAGGCGCCGTAAACCGGCTCTTGTGTCTAGCCCTAGAGATTATTGATTGCTTGTAGCTTGTAGCTTCTAACTTCTAACCTGTCCCCCTTTGAGGAGCCCCGCCCCTCCTTATATATGTTGAAGGGGCGGTTTACATGTGGAGTCCTATTAGGATTAGGACTAGTCTATCTCTAATACAAACCGGGTACAAGTCTCGGTCTTAACTCTTTGTAAGGTAAATATTCCTTTCCTGTTAAATCGGCCCACCATAGTTGAACCGGCCTTCATGAACCACCAGACGGGCCACCGGGTCTTGTCGCTCCTCTGACCCGTCCGTCGGGTTACCAGTGAGTTACAACGTCCCGACGGGTTGCTGGTAAACCGCCAGGTCTGGGCGGGTCACCAGACGAATATCGCCAAGTCCGGCCGGGTTAACTTCCGGCCGGTTTACACCGCGGGGTATATCCCCGACACTTGGTATGTTGACTTTTGCGTAGACTCCCCGGCAACGGCGCCAGAAATCCTTCTTGCTACCTCTTGAGCACTGCGTTGTGGTTTTCCCTTGAAGAGGAAAGGGTGATGCAGTAAAGCAGCGTAAATATTTCCCCCAGTTTTTGAGAACCAAGGTATCAATCTAGTAGGAGGCCATGCACGAGTCCCTCGCACCTACACAAACAAATAAATCCTCGCAACCAACACGATAAGGGGTTGTCAATCCCTACATCGTCACTTACGAGAGTGAGATCTGATAGATATGATAAGATAATATTTTTGGTATTTTTATGATAAATATGCAAAGTAAAATAAAAGGCAATAGAAATAGCTAAGTGTTGGAAGATTAATATGATGGAAAATAGACCCCGGGGCCATAGGTTTCACTAGTGGCTTCTCTCGAGAGCATAAGTATTACAGTGGGTGAACAAATTACTGTTGAGCAATTGATAGAATTGAGCATAGTTATGAGAATATCTAGGTATGATCATGTATATAGGCATCACGTCCGAGACAAGTAGACCTACTCCTGCCTGCATCTACTATTGTTACTCCACACATCGACTACTATCCAGCATGCATCTAGAGTATTAAGTTCATAAGAACAGAGTAACGCCTTAAGTAAGATGACATGATGTAGATGGATAAACTCATGCAATATGATATAAACCCCATCTTGTTATCCTCGATGGCAACAATACAATACGTGCCTTGCTGCCCCTACTGCCACTGGGAACGGACACCGCAAGATTGAACCCAAAGCTAAGCACTTGTCCCATTGCAAGAAAGATCAATCTAGTAGGCCAAACCAAACAAATAATTCGAAGAGACTTGCAAAGATAACCAATCATACATAAAATAATTCAGAGGAGATTCAAATATTGTTCATAGATAAACTTGATCATAAACCCACAATTCATCGGTCTCAACAAACACACCGCAAAAAGAAGATTACATCGAATAGATCTCCACGAGAGAGGGGGAGAACATTCTATTGAGATCCAAAAAGAGAGAAGAAGCCATCTAGCTAAAAACTATGGACCGGAAGGTCTGAGGTAAACTACTCACACATCATCGGAGAGGCTATGGTGTTGATGTAGAAGACCTCCATGATCGATGCCCCCTTCGGCGGAGCTCCGGAACAGGCCCCAAGATGGGATCTCATGGGTACAGAAGGCTGTGGCAGTGGAATTAGGTTTTTGGCTCCGTATCTGGTAGTTTGGGGGTACATAGGTATATATAGGAGGAAGGAATTCGTCGGTGGAGCTACGTGGGGCCCACGAGGGTGGAGGGCGCGCCTGGGGGGGGGGGTAGGCGCGCCCCCTACCTCGTGCCCTCCTGGTTGATGTCTTGACGTAGGGTCCAAGTCGTTTGGATCACGTTTGTTTCGAAAATCACGTTCCCGAAGGTTTCATTCCATTTGGACTCCGTTTGATATTCTTTTTCTGCGAAACTCTGAAATAGGCAAAAAAACAGCAATTCTGGGCTATGCCTCCGGTTAATAGGTTAGTCCCAAAAATAATATAAAAATGTATAATAAAGCCCAATAATTTCCAAAACAAAATATAATGTAGCATGGAATAATAAAAAATTATAGATACATTGGAGACGTATCAAGCATCACCAAGCTTAATTCCTGCTCGTCCTCGAGTAGGTAAATGATAAAAAACAGATTTTTTTGATGTGGAGTGCTACTTAGCATAATTCTCAATGTAATTATCTTAACTGTGGTACGAATATTCAGATCCGAAAGATTCAAAGCAAAAGTTTAATATTGACATAAAAATAATATACTTCAAGCATACTAACTAAGCAATCATGTCTTCTCAAAATAACATGGCCAAAGAAAGTTATCCCTACAAAGTCATATAGGCTGGCTATGCTCTATCTTCACCACACAAAGTATTTAAATCATGCACAACCCCGATGACAAGCCAAGCAATTGTTTCATACTTTTGGTGTTATCAAACTTTTTCAATCTTCACGCGATACATGAGCATGACCCATGGACATAGCACTATATGTGGAATAGAATGGTGGTTGTGGAGAAGACAAAAAGGGAGAAGATAGTCTCACATCAACCAGGCGTATCAACGGGCTATGGAGATGCCCATTAATAGATATCAATGTGAGTGAGTAGGGATTGCCATGCAACAGATGCACTAGAGCTATAAGTATATGAAAGCTCAACAAAAGAAACTAAGTGGGTGTGCATCCAACTCGCTTTCTCACGAAGACCTAGGGCATTTTGATGAAGCCCATCATTGGAATATACAAGCCAAGTTCTATAATGAAAAATCCCAATTAGTATATGAAAGTGATATCATAGGAGACTCTCTATCATGGAGATCATGGTGCTACTTTGAAGCACAAGTGTGGTAAAAGAATAGTAACATTGTTCCTTCTCTCTTTTTCTCTCATTTTTTTATTTGGGCCTTTTCTTTTTTTATGGCCTCTTTTTTTTTAGTCTGGAGTCTCATCCCGACTTATTGGGAAATCATAGTCTCCATCATCCTTTCCTCACTTGGGACAATGCTCTAAAAATGATGATCATCACACTTTTATTTACTTACAACTCAATACTTAGAACAAAATATGACTCTATGTGAATGCCTCCGGCGGTGTACCGGGATATGCAATGAATCAAGAGTGACATGTATGAAATAATTATGAACGGTGGCCTTGCCACAAATACGATGTCAACTACATGATCATGCAAAGCAATATGACAATGATGAAGCGTGTCATAATAATCGGAACAGTGGTAAGTTGCATGTCAATATATCACAGAATGGCTATGGAAATGCCATAATAATTAGGTACAGTGGCCGTTTTGAGGAAGGTTTATGGTGGGTGTATGATACCGGCGAAAAGTGCGCGGTATTAGAGAGGCTGGCAATGGTGGAAGGAAGAAAGTGCGTATAATCCATGGAGTCAACATTCTTAATTGAAAAAATCTTCAAGTTATCAAAGCAAAGTATTACGCGCATGCTCCCAGGGGGATAGATTGGTAGGAAAAGACCATCGCTCGTCCCCGACCGCCACTCATAATGAAGACAATCAATAAATAAATCATGCTCCGACTTCATCACACATCGGTTCACCATACGTGCATGCTACGGGAATCACAAACTTTAACACAAGTATCTCTCAAATCCACAACTACTCAACTAGCATGACTCTAATATCACCATCTTTATATCTCAAAACAATTATCAAGCATCAAACTTCTCATAGTATTCAGAACACTCATACGATTTTTTTTACTAATATTAGATGCATATTACCTTAGGACAAATTTCTCAATTTAAGCAAATTACCATGCTGTCTGTAGGACTCTCGAAATAATCTAAGTGAAGCATGAGAGAACAATAGTTTCTATAAAACAAATCCACCACCGTGCTCTAAAAGATATAAGTGAAGCACTAGAGCAAAAACTATATAACTCAAAAGATATAAGTGAAGCACATAGAGTATTCTAATAATTTCCGAATCATGTGTGTCTCTCTCAAAAGGTGTGTACAGCAAATATGATTGTGGTAAACTAAAAAACAAAGACTCAAATCATACAAGATGCTCCAAGCAAAACACATATCATGTGGTGAATAAAAATATAGCTCCAAGTAAAGTTACCGATGGAAGTAGACGAAAGAGGGGATGCCTTCCGGGGCATCCCCAAGCTTTGGCTTTTAGGTGTCCTTAGATTATCTTGGGGTGCCATGGGCATCCCCAAGCTTAGGATCTTGACACTCCTTGTTCCATAATCCATCAAATCTTTCACCCAAAACTTGAAAACTTCACAACACAAAACTCAGCAGAAAATCTCGTGAGCTCCGTTAGCGAAACAAAACAAAAGACCACTTCAAGGTACTGTAATCAACTCATTATTTAGTTATATTTGTGTTAAACCTACTGTATTACAACTTCTCTATGGTCTATAAACTCTTTTACTACTCATAGATTCATCAAAATAAGCAAACAACACACGAAAAAACAGAATATGTCAAAAACAGAACAGTCTGTAGTAATCTGTAACTAACGCAAACTTATGGAACTCCAAAAAATCTACCAAAATAGGAAGACCTAGGAATTTTTTTTATTGATCAGAAGAAATTGGAATCAATATTTTATCAGGTTCTGGTGATTTTTAACAATTATTTTCGTGAACAGAAAGTTTCTGGAATTTTCAGCAAGATCAAATAACTATCATCCAAGAAGATCCTATAGGTTAAACTTGGCACAAACACTAATTAAAACATAAAACACATCTAACCAGAGGCTATATCAAAGACCTATTCCTAAACAGAAGCAAAAAGCAAAAAACTAAAAATAAAATTGGGTTGCCTCCCAACAAGCGCTATCGTTTAACGCCTCTAGCTAGGCATAATAGCAAGGATAGATCTAGGTATTGCCATCTTTGGTAGGCAATACTTCAATGGGGCATCTATCATCCTTAGGAGTTTATTTCTTTTTATTAATTATCAAACTTTTAGGCATAAGATCGAAAAATTCATTTGTAACAAATGGTTCCTTAATGATAGCAAAAAGATTGGGATGAATACTTATAGATTTGAGATCCACAGTTTCCTTTTAGAGGATTCACCCTTATTTTTAGGAACATACATAAGCTTGGAAATTTTAGTTGGAGGACTTGGAGTATTCTTTACGGAAGAAAAAGCGGTTCCCAAGTTGGTAATGATATTCTCAAGTTTATCGATTCTAGTGGAATCCTGATTTATTTTCTCATTAACTATGGGTTCCTTCTCCTTAATATTTTTCAAAGTGACTCCTACTTTAGATCCATATTGAGTGATTCGGCTGTGGATCTTTATATCCAAATTTTGAATTAGCTATACAGTAGCAACTTTATTTTCAATTATTTCAAGTCTTTGCATTACATGCTCCAAAGTTAACATAGTTCCATTAATCATAAGAGGGGGTGAGCCAAACAAATCTATCATAGCATTATAAGAATAAAAAGTATGGCTACCTAAGAAATTCCCTCCGGTAATGGTATCAAGGATAATCTGTACCAAGGAGTAGTGCCCACATAAAAATTGCGGAGAAGAACGGAAGTGGATTGCTTCCCGGTAGATCTATTTTGAGCATTGCAAATCCTATACCAAGCGTCTTTTAAATTTTCTCCTTCCCTTTGTTTAAAATTAAAAACTTCATTCTCTAGAGACAACGGAGAGGATAGGGGACTAGCCATAACAACAAGCAAACGGAAAAGAGGCGAACATAAAAGAGAGGGCGAATAAAATGGAAGGGTGAAGTGGGGGAGAGGAAAACGAGAGGCAAATGGCAAATAATGTAATGCGGGAGATAATGATTTGTGATGGGTACTTGGTATGTTGACTTTTGCGTAGACTCCCCGGCAACGGCGCCAGAAATCCTTCTTGCTACCTCTTGAGCACTGCGTTGTGGTTTTGCCTTGAAGAGGAAAGGGTGATGCAGTAAAGCAGCGTAAGTATTTCCCTCAGTTTTTGAGAACCAAGTTATCAATCTAGTAGGAGGCCATGCACGAGTCCCTCGCACCTACACAAACAAATAAATCCTCGCAACCAACACGATAAGGGGTTGTCAATCCCTACATCGTCACTTACGAGAGTGAGATCTGATAGATATGATAAGATAATATTTTTGGTATTTTTATGACAAATATGCAAAGTAAAATAAAAGGCAATAGAAATAGCTAAGTGTTGGAAGATTAATATGATGGAAAATAGACCCCGGGGCCATAGGTTTCACTAGTGGCTTCTCTCGAGAGCATAAGTATTACAGTGGGTGAACAAATTACTGTTGAGCAATTGATAGAATTGAGCATAGTTATGAGAATATCTAGGTATGATCATGTATATAGGCATCACGTCCGAGACAAGTAGACCTACTCCTGCCTGCATCTACTATTGTTACTCCACACATCGACTACTATCCAGCATGCATCTAGAGTATTAAGTTCATAAGAACAGAGTAACGCCTTAAGTAAGATGACATGATGTAGATGGATAAACTCATGCAATATGGTATAAACCCCATCTTGTTATCCTCGATGGCAACAATACAATACGTGCCTTGCTGCCCCTACTGCCACTGGGAACGGACACCGCAAGATTGAACCCAAAGCTAAGCACTTGTCCCATTGCAAGAAAGATCAATCTAGTAGGCCAAACCAAACAAATAATTCGAAGAGACTTGCAAAGATAACCAATCATACATAAAATAATTCAGAGGAGATTCAAATATTGTTCATAGATAAACTTGATCATAAACCCACAATTCATCGGCCTCAACAAACACACCGCAAAAAGAAGATTACATCGAATAGATCTCCACGAGAGAGGGGGAGAACATTCTATTGAGATCCAAAAAGAGAGAAGAAGCCATCTAGCTAAAAACTATGGACCGGAAGGTCTGAGGTAAACTACTCACACATCATCGGAGAGGCTATGGTGTTGATGTAGAAGCCCTCCATGATCGATGCCCCCTTCGGCGGAGCTCCGGAACAGGCCCCAAGATGGGATCTCACGGGTACAGGAGGCTGTGGCAGTGGAATTAGGTTTTTGGCTCCGTATCTGGTAGTTTGGGGGTACATAGGTATATATAGGAGGAAGGAGTACGTCGGTGGAGCTACGTGGGGCCCACGAGGGTGGAGGGCGCGCCTGGGGGGGGGTAGGCGCGCCCCCTACCTCGTGCCCTCCTGGTTGATGTCTTGACGTAGGGTCCAAGTCGTTTGGATCACGTTTGTTTCGAAAATCACGTTCCCGAAGGTTTCATTCCATTTGGACTCCGTTTGATATTCTTTTTCTGCGAAACTCTGAAATAGGCAAAAAAAACAGCAATTCTGGGCTATGCCTCCGGTTAATAGGTTAGTCCCAAAAATAATATAAAAATGTATAATAAAGCCCAATAATTTCCAAAACAAAATATAATGTAGCATGGAACAATAAAAAATTATAGATACATTGGAGACGTATCAAGCATCACCAAGCTTAATTCCTGCTCGTCCTCGAGTAGGTAAATGATAAAAAACAGATTTTTTTTGATGTGGAGTGCTACTTAGCATAATTCTCAATGTAATTATCTTAACTGTGGTACGAATATTCAGATCCGAAAGATTCAAAGCAAAAGTTTAATATTGACATAAAAATAATATACTTCAAGCATACTAACTAAGCAATCATGTCTTCTCAAAATAACATGGCCAAAGAAAGTTATCCCTACAAAGTCATATAGGCTGGCTATGCTCTATCTTCACCACACAAAGTATTTAAATCATGCACAACCCCGATGACAAGCCAAGCAATTGTTTCATACTTTTGGTGTTATCAAACTTTTTCAATCTTCACGCGATACATGAGCGTGACCCATGGACATAGCACTATATGTGGAATAGAATGGTGGTTGTGGAGAAGACAAAAAGGGAGAAGATAGTCTCGCATCAACCAGGCGTATCAACGGGCTATGGAGATTCCCATTAATAGATATCAATGTGAGTGAGTAGGGATTGCCATGCAACAGATGCACTAGAGCTATAAGTATATGAAAGCTCAACAAAAGAAACTAAGTGGGTGTGCATCCAACTCGCTTTCTCACGAAGACCTAGGGCATTTTGATGAAGCCCATCATTGGAATATACAAGCCAAGTTCTATAATGAAAAATCCCAATTAGTATATAAAAGTGATATCATAGGAGACTCTCTATCATGGAGATCATGGTGCTACTTTGAAGCACAAGTGTGGTAAAAGAATAGTAACATTGTTCCTTCTCTCTTTTTCTCTCATTTTTTTATTTGGGCCTTTTCTTTTTTTATGGCCTCTTTTTTTTAGTCTGGAGTCTCATCCCGACTTATTGGGAAATCATAGTCTCCATCATCCTTTCCTCACTTGGGACAATGCTCTAAAAATGATGATCATCACACTTTTATTTACTTACAACTCAATACTTAGAACAAAATATGACTCTATGTGAATGCCTCCGGCGGTGTACCGGGATATGCAATGAATCAAGAGTGACATGTATGAAAGAATTATGAACGGTGGCCTTGCCACAAATACGATGTCAACTACATGATCATGCAAAGCAATATGACAATGATGAAGCGTGTCATAATAATCGGAACAATGGTAAGTTGCATGGCAATATATCACAGAATGGCTATGGAAATGCCATAATAAGTAGGTACAGTGGCCGTTTTGAGGAAGGTTTATGGTGGGTGTATGATACCGGCGAAAAGTGTGCGGTATTAGAGAGACTGGCAATGGTGGAAGGAAGAAAGTGCGTATAATCCATGGACTCAACATTCTTAATTGAAAAAATCTTCAAGTTATCAAAGCAAAGTATTACGCGCATGCTCCCAGGGGGATTGATTGGTAGGAAAAGACCATCGCTCGTCCCCGACCGCCACTCATAAGGAAGACAATCAATAAATAAATCATGCTCCGACTTCATCACATAACGGTTCGCCATACGTGCATGCTACGGGAATCAAAACTTTAACACAAGTATCTCTCAAATCCACAACTACTCAACTAGCATGACTCTAATATCACCATCTTTATATCTCAAAACAATTATTAAGCATCAAACTTCTCATAGTATTCAGAACACTCATAAGAATTTTTTTACTAATCTTAGATGCATATTACCTTAGGACAAATTTATCAATTTAAGAAAATTACCATGCTGTTTGTATGACTCTCAAAATAATCTAAGTGAAGCATGAGAGAACAATAGTTTCTATAAAACAAATCCACCACCGTGCTCTAAAAGATATAAGTAAAGCACTAGAGCAAAAACTATATAAGTGAAGCACATAGAGTATTCTAATAATTTCCGAATCATGTGTGTCTCTCTAAAAAGGTGTGTACAGCAAATATGATTGTGGTAAACTAAAAATCAAAGACTCAAATCATACAAGACGCTCCAAACAAAACACATATCATGTGGTGAATAAAAATATAGCTCCAAGTAAAGTTACCAATGGAAGTAGACGAAAGAGGGGATGCCTTCCGGGGCATCCCCAAGCTTTGCTTTTAGGTGTCCTTACATTATCTTGGGGTGCCATGGGCATCCCCAAGCTTAGGCTCTTGACACTCCCTGTTCCATAATCCATCAAATCTTTCACCCAAAACTTGAAAACTTCACAACACAAAACTCAGCAGAAAATCTCGTGAGCTCCGTTAGCGAAAGAAAACAAAAGACCACTTCAAGGTACTATAATGACCTCATTATTTATTTATGTTGGTGTTAAACCTACTGTATTCCAACTTCTCTATGGTTTATAAACTCTTTTACTAGCCATAGATTCATCAAAATAAGCAAACAACACACGAAAAACAGAATCTCTCAAAAAAATAGAACAGTATGTAGTAATCTGTAACTAACGCAAACTTATGTAACACCAAAAAATCTACCAAAATAGGCCAACCTAGAAAATTTGTTTATTGATCAGCAGCAATGGAATCAATATTTTATCACGTTCTGGTGATTTTTAACAATTATTTTCGTGAACAGAAAGTTTCTGGAATTTTCAGCAAGATCAAATAACTATAATCCAAGAAGATCCTTTAGGTTAAACTTGGCTTAAACACAAACTAAAACATAAAAACACATCTAACCAGAGGACTAGATCAAAGATTTATTCCTAAACAGAAGCAAAAAGCAAAAAACTAAAAATAAAATTGGGTTGCCTCCCAACAAGCGCTATCGTTTAACGCCCCTAGCTAGGCATAATAGCAAGGATAGATCTAGGTATTGGCATCTTTGGTAGGCAATTCTTCAATGAGGCATCTATCATCCTTAGGATTTTCTTTCTTTTTATTAATTACAAAACTTTTAGGCACAAGATCGAAAAATTCATTTGTAACAAATGGTTCCTTAATGATAGCAAAAAGATTGGGATGAATACTTATAGATTTGAGATCCGGAGTTTCCTTACTAGAGGATTCGCCCTTATTTTTAGGATCATACATAAGCTTGGCAATTTTAGTTGGAGGACTTGGAGTATTCTTTACGGAAGAAAATGCGGTTCCCAAGTTGGTAATGATATTCTCAAGTTTATCGATTCTAGTGGAATCCTAATTTATTTTCTCATTAACTATGGGTTCCTTCTCCTTAATATTTTTCAAAGTGACTCCTACTTTAGATCCATATTGAGTGATTCGGTTGTGGATCTTTATATCCAAATTTTGAATTAGATCTACGATAGCAACTTTATTTTCAATTATTTCAAGTCTTTGCATTACATGCTCCAAAGTTAACATAGTTCCATTAATCATAAGAGGGAGTGAGCCAAATAAATCTATCATAGCATTACAAGAATCGAAAGTATGACTACCTAAGAAATTCCCTCCGGTAATGGTATCAAGGATATATCTGTACCAAGGAGTAGTGCCCACATAAAAATTGCGGAGAAGAACGGAAGTGGATTGCTTCCTGGTAGATCTATTTTGAGCATTGCAAATCCTATACCAAGCGCCTTTTAAATTTTCTCCTTCCCTTTGTTTAAAATTAAGAACTTCATTCTCGGGAAACAATGGAGAAGATAGGGGACTAGCCATAACGACAAGCAAACGGAAAAGAGGCGAACGGAAAAGAGAGGGTGAATAAAACGACAAGGGTGAAGTGGGGGAGAGGAAAACGAGAGGCAAATGGCAAATAATGTAATGCGGGAGATAATGGTTTGTGATGGGTACTTGGTATGTTGACTTTTGCGTAGACTCCCTGGCAACGGCGCCAGAAATCCTTCTTGCTACCTCTTGAGCACTGCGTTCTGGTTTTCCCTTGAAGAGGAAAGGGTGATGCAGTAAAGCAGCATAAGTATTTCCCTCGGTTTTTGTGAACCAAGGTATCAATCCAGTAGGAGGCCACGCACGAGTCCCTCGCACCTACACAAACAAATAAATCCTCGCAACCAACGCGATAAGGGGTTGTCAATCCCTACACGGTCACTTACGAGAGTGAGATCTGATAGATATGATAAGATAATATTTTTGGTATTTTTATGATAAAGATGCAAAGTAATATAAAAGGCAATAGAAATAGCTAAGTGTTGGAAGATTAATATGATGGAAAATAGACCCCGGGGCCATAGGTTTCACTAGTGGCTTCTCTCGAGAGCATAAGTATTACGGTGGGTGAAGAAATTACTGTTGAGCAATTGATAGAATTGAGCATAGTTATGAGAATATCTAGGTATGATCATGTATATAGGCATCACGTCCGAGACAAGTAGACCTACTCCTGCCTGCATCTACTACTGTTACTCCACACATCGACTGCTATCCAGCATGCATCTAGAGTATTAAGTTCATAAGAACAGAGTAACGCCTTAAGTAAGATGACATGATGTAGATGGATAAACTCATGCAATATGATATAAACCCCATCTTGTTATCCTTGATGGCAACAATACAATACGTGCCTTGCTGCCCCTACTGTCATTGGGAAAGGACACTACAAGATTGAACCCAAAGCTAAGCACTTCTCCCATTGCAAGAAAGATCAATCTAGTAGGCCAACCCAAACTGAAAATTCGAAGAGACTTGCAAAGATAACCAATCATACATAAAAGAATTCAGAGGAGATTCAAATATTGTTCATAGATAAACTTGATCATAAACCCACAATTCATCGGTCTCAACAAACACACCGCAAAAAGAAGATTACATCGAATAGATCTCCACGAGAGAGGGGGAGAACATTGTATTGAGATCCAAAAAGAGAGAAGAAGCCATCTAGCTGATAACTATGGACCCAAAGGTCCGAGGTAAACTACTCACACATCATCGGAGAGGCTACGGTGTTGATGTAGAAGCCCTCCGTGATCGATGCCCCCTCCGGTGGAGCTCAGGAACAGGCCCCAAGATGGGATCTCATGGGTACAGAAGGTTGCGGCGGTGGAATTAGGTTTTTGGCTCCGTATCTGGTAGTTTGGGGGTACATAGGTATATATAGGAGGAAGGAGTACGTCGGTGGAGCAACATGGGGCCCACGAGGGTGGAGGGTGCGCTTGGGGGGGGGGGGGGGTAGACGCGCCCCCTACCTCGTGCCCTCCTGGTTGATGTCTTGACATAGGGTCCAAGTCTTCTGAATCACGTTCGTTCCGAAAATCACGTTCCCGAAGGTTTCATTCCGTTTGGACTCCGTTTGATATTCTTTTTCTGCGAAACTCTGAAATAGGCAAAAAAATAATTCTAGGATGGGCCTCTGGTTAATAGGTTAGTCCCAAAAATAATATAAAATTGTATAATAAAGCTCAATAATGTCCAAAACAGAATATAATGTAGCATGGAACAATAAAAAATTATAGATATGTTGGAGACGTATCAGGGCACCACACACGGCTAAGAGATCAAGAGATCAATTGTTGTGTCTACAGGGTGCTCCTAGCCACGCATATAAAGGAGTGGAGGAGGGGAGGGGCAGGCCCTCTCTATGGCGCGCCCTGGGGAGTCCTACTCCCATCGGGAGTAGGATTCCCCCCTTCCATGTAGTAGGAGCAGGAGAGAAGGAAGGGGAAGAGAGAAGAGAAGGAAGGAGGGGGTGCAGCCCTTCCCCCTAGTCCAATTCAGACTAGGTCCTGGGGGGCACGCAGCCTGCCTCTCTCTCCCCCCTAAAGCCCAATAAGGCCCATATACTTCTTCCCGTATTCCCATAACTCCCCGGTACCCCCGAAAATACCCGAATCACTCGGAACCTTTCCGATGTCCAAATATAGTCGTCCAATATATCGATATTTACGTCTCGACCATTTCGAGACTCCTTGTCATGTCCTCGATCTCATCCGGAACTCCGAACTACCTTCGGTACATCAAATCACATAAACTCATAATACAATCGTCACCGAAACTTTAAGCGTGCGGACCCTACGGGTTCGAGAACTATGTAGACATGACCGAGACACGTCTCCGGCCAATAACCAATAGAGGAACCTGGACGCTCATATTGGCTCCCACATATTCTATGAAGATCTTTATCGGTCAAACCGCATAACAACATACGTTTGTTCCCTTTGTCATCGGTATGTTACTTGCCCGAGATTCGATTGTCGGTAACTCAATACCTAGTTCAATCTCGTTACCGGCAAGTCTCTTTACTCGTTCCGTAATACATCACCTCGCAACTAACTCATTAGTCACAATGCTTGCAAGGCTTATAGTGATGTGCATTACCGAGAGGGCCCAGAGATACCTCTCCGACAATCGGAGTGACAAATCCTAATCTCGAAATACGCCAACCCAACAAGTACCTTCGGAGACACCTGTAGAGCACCTTTATAATCACCTAGTTACGTTGTGACGTTTGGTAGCACACAAAGTGTTCCTCCGGTAAACGGGAGTTGCATAATCTCATAGTCATAGGAACATGTATATGTCATGAAGAAAGCAACATGACACTAAATGATCGAGTGCTAAGCTAACGGAATGGGTCAAGTCAATCACATCATTCTCCTAATGATGTGATCCCGTTAATCAAATGACAACTCATGTTTATGGCTAGGAAACATAACCATCTTTGATTAACGAGCTAGTCAAGTAGAGGCATACTAGTGACAGTATGTTTGTCTATGTATTCACACATGTATCATGTTTCCGGTTAATACAATTCTAGCATGAATAATAGACATTTATCATGAAATAAGGACATAAATAATAACTTTATTATTGCCTCTAGGGCATATTTCCTTCAGTCTCCCACTTGCACTAGAGTCAATAATATAGTTCACATCGCCATGTGATTTAACATCAATAGTTCACATCTTTATGTGGTTAACACCCATAGTTCACATCGATATGTGACCAACACCCAAAGGGTTTATTAGAGCCAGTAATCTAGTTCACATCTTATGTGATTAACACCCAAAGAGTTTACTAAGGTGTGATCATGTTTTGCTTGTGAGAGAAGTTTAGTCAACGGGTCTGCCATATTCAGATCCGTATGTATTTTGCAAATTTCTATGTCAGCAATGTTCTGCACGGAGCTACTCTAGCTAATTGCTTCCACTTTCAACATGTATCTAGATCGAGACTTAGAGTCATCTAGATCGGTGTCAAAACTTGCATCGACGTAACCCTTTACGATGAACCTTCTGTCACCTCCATAATCGAGAAACATATCCTTATTCCACTAAGGATAATTTTGACCGCTGTCCAGTGATCTACTCCTAGATCACTATTGTACCCTCTTGCCAAACTTATGCTGAGGTACACAATAGGTTTGGTACACAACATATCATACTTTACAGAACCTATGAGTGAGGCATAGGGAATGACATTTCATTCTCTTTCTATTTTCTGCCGTGGTCGGGCTTTGAGTCTTACTCAATTTCACACCTTGTAACACAGGCAAGAACTCTTTCTTTGACTGTTCCATTTTGAACTATTTCAAAATCTTGTCAAGGTATGTACTCATTGAAAAAACTTATCAAGCGTCTTGATCTATCTCTATAGATCTTGATGCTCAATATGTAAGTAGCCTCACCAAGGTCTTTCTTTGAAAAACTCCTTTCAAATACTCCTTTATGCTTTCCAGAAAATTCTACATTATTTCCGATCAACAATATGTCATCCACATATACTTATCAGAAATGTTGCAGTGCTCCCACTCACTTTCTTGTAAATACAGGCTTCATCGCAAGTCTGTATAAAACTATATACTTTGATCATCTCATCAAAGCGCGTATTCCAACTCTGAGATGCTTGCACCAGTCCACAGATGGATCGCTGGAGCTTGCACTTTTTGTTAGCACCTTTAGGATTGACAAAACCTTCTGGTTGTATCATATACAACTCTTCTTTAATAAGTCCATTAAGGATTGCAGTTTTGTTATCCATTTTCCAGATTTCATAAATGCGGAAATGGCTAACATGATTCGGATAGACTTTAAGCATCGATACGAGTGAGAAAATCTCATCATAGTCAACACCTTGAACTTTGTCAAAAAACCTTTTTCGACAAGTCTAGCTTTGTAGATAGTAACACTGCTATCAGCGTACATCTTCCTCTTGAAGATCCATTTATTTTCTATGGCTTGCCGATCATCGGGCAAGTCAACCAAAGTCCATACTTTGTTCTCATACATGGATCCTATCTCAAATTTCATGGCCTCAAACCATTTCACGGAATCTGGGCTCATCATCGCTTCCTCATAGTTCATAGGTTCGTCATGGTCTAGTAACATGACCTCCAGAACAGGATTGCTATACCACTCTGGTGCGGATCTTACTCTGGTTGACCTACGAGGTTCGGTAGTAACTTGATCTGAAGTTTCATGATCATCATCATTAACTTCCTCACTAATTCGTGTAGGCATCACTGGAACTGATTTCAGTGATGAGCTACTTTTCAATTCTAGAGAAGGTACAATTACCTCATAAAGTTCTACTTTCTTCCCACTCACTTCTTTCGAGAGAAACTCCTTCTCTAGAAAGGATCCATTCTCAGCAACGAATTTGCCTTCGGATCTGTGATAGAAGGTGTACCCAACAATTTCGTTTGGGTATCCTATGAAGATGCACTTCTCCGATTTGGGTTCGAGCTTATCAGTTTGAAACTTTTTCACATAAGCATCGCCGCCCCAAACTTTAAGAAACGACAGCTTAGGTTTCTTGCTAAACCACAGTTCATACGGTGTCGTCTCAGCGGATTTATATGGTGCCCTTTTTAATGTGAATTCAGTTGTCTCTAATGCATAACGCCAAAACGATAGCGGTAAATCAGTAAGAGACATCATAGATCGCGCCATATCTAGTAAAGTGCGATTACGACGTTCAGACACACCATTACGCTGTGGTGTTCCAGGTGGCGTGAGTTGCGAAACTATTCCGCATTGTTTTAAATGAAGACCAAACTCATAACTCAAATATTCTCTTCCACGATCAGATCGTAGAAACTTTATTTTCTTGTTACGATGATTTTCCACTTCACTCTGAAATTATTTGAACTTTTCAAATGTTTCAGATTTATGTTTCATCAAGTAGATATACCCATATCTGCTCAAATCATCTATGAAGGTGAGAAAATAATGATACCCGCTGCGAGCCTCAACACTCATCGGTTAGCATACATCAGTATGTATTATTTCCGTTAAGTCAGTTGCTCGCTCCATTGTTCCGGAGAACGGAGTCTTAGTCATCTTGCCCATAAGGCATGGTTCGCAATCACTAAGTGATTCATAATCAAGTGATTCCAAAATCCCATCAGCATGGAGTTTCTTCATGCGCTTTACACCAATATGACCTAAACGACAGTGCCACAAATAAGTTGCATTATCATTATTAACTTTGCATCTTTTGGCTTCAATATTATGAATGTGTGTATCACTACGATCGAGATCCAACAAACCATTTTCATTGGGTGTATAACCATAAAAGGTTTTATTCATGTAAACAGAATAACAATTATTCTCTAATTTAAATGAATAACCGTATTGCAATAAACATGATCAAATCATATTCTTGCTCAACGCAAACACCAAATAACATTTATTTAGGTTCAACACTAATCCCGAAAGTATAGGGAGTGTGCGATGATTATCATATCATTCTTGGAACTACTTCCAACACATATCGTCACTTCACCCTTAACTAGTCTCTGTTCATTCTGCAACTCCCGTTTCAATTTACTACTCTTAGCAACTGAACTAGTATCAAATACCACGGGGTTGCTATAAACACTAGTAAAGTACACATCAATAACATGTATATCAAATATAGCTTGTTCACTTTGCCATCCTTCTTATCCGCCAAATACTTGGGCTAGTCCCTTTGCAGTAGAAGCACTTAGGGCCTATTTGGTAGTCCTCCAGCTTCACTAGATCTGCAAACCCCGCTTCTATTTCTGGATGCTGGCTTCTTTCATGGATTGGGATCGATGAAAAAATGTTCGGCACACTCGCTCCAGCTTCTCGTGTGCGCAAGCCGGCCAACCTGCCTGGACGGGTTGGAGCCCAGCCGGCTTAATAGCTAAGGTGGCCTTAGGCCCAGTCGGACACAGAAGGAGAGTGGCTGGGCTTGGCCCAGTTCGGAGGGAATGGTAGCGATCTCTCCACGTAGCAAATACAAGGTGTCGGGAGAGGGGAGAGGGAAGTAGCGAACCGGTACGCAGCCATCGAGTCACTTGGCGGTGGCATTAGTCCGTAATTTAGGCCAACTCCCGGTTTCTCTTTTCTTGGATCGCCAGAAATGTGGCTCCAGTTTTTTGTACGTAGACTCTCCTTCGATCCAGGAAGCTAGCTTCCCTGAGCGGAACCGTTCGGCACAACTCCAGCGCAGATTACGCGGATCTGGAAGCTGGGCAAGTACCGAACAGGCCCTTAGTCTCAGGCTTAGGTCCAAACTTGGGCTTCTTCACTTGAGCAGCAACTTGCTTGCCATTCTTCTTGAATTTCCCCTTCTTCCCTTTGCCCCTTTTCTTGAAACTAGTGTTCTTTTCAACCATCAACACTTGATGCTTTTCTTGATTTCTACCTTCATCGATTTCAGTATCACGAAGAGCTTGGGAATCGTTTCCATTATCCCTTGCATATTATAGTTCATCACGAAGTTCTAGTAACTTGGTGATAGTGACTAGAGAACTCTGTCAATCACTACCTTATCTGGAAGATTAACTCCCACTTGATTAAAGTGATTGTAGTACTCAGACATTCTGAGCACATGCTCACTAGCTGAGAAATTCTCCTCCATCTTGTAGGCAAAGTACTTGTCAGAGGTCTCATACCTTTCGACATGGGCATGAGTTTGAAATACTAATTTCAACTCTCAGAACATCTCATATGTTCCGTGGCATTTAAAAAAACGTCTTTTGAAGCCCCGGTTCTAAGCCGTAAAGCATGGTGCACTAAACTATCAAGTAGTCATCATACCGAGCTTTTGTCAAAACGTTCATAACATCTGCATCTGCTCCTGCAATAGTTCTGTCACCTAGCGGTGCATTAAGGACATAATTCTATTGTGCAGCAATGAGGAAAATCCTCAGATCACGGATCCAATCTGTATCATTGCTACTAACATCTTTCAACTTAGTTTTCTCTGGGAACATAAAAAAAATAAAACATAGGAGCTAAACGTGAGCTATTGATCTACAACATAGACATGCTAATACTACCAGGACTAAGTTCATGATAAATTAAAGTTTAATTAATCATATTACTTAAGAACTCCCACTTAGATAGACATCCCTCTAGTCATCTAAATGATCACGTGATCCATATCAACTAAACCATGTCCGATCATCACGTTAGATGGATTAGTTTTCAATGGTGAACATCACTATGTTGATCATATCTACTATATGATTCACGCTCGACCTTTCGGTCTCCAGTGTTCCGAGGCCATATATGCATATGCTAGGATCGTCAAGTTTAACACGAGTATTCTGCGTGTGCAAAACTGTCTTACAGCCGTTGTATTTGAACGTAGAGCTTATCACACCCGATCATCACGTGGTGTCTCGGCACGAAGAACTGTCGCAACGGTGCATACTCAGGGAGAACACTTATACCTTGAAATTTAGGAAGGGATCATCGTATAAAGCTACCGCCGAACTAAACAAAATAAGATGTATAAAAGATAAACATCACATGCAATCAAAATATGTGACATAATATGGCCATCGCCATCTTGTGCCTTTGATCTCCATCTCCAACGCACCGTCATGATCTCTATTGTTACCGGCATGACACCATGATCTCCATCATCTTGATCTATATCAATGTGTCGTCACATGATCGTCTCACCAAGTATTGCTCTTGCAACTATTGTTATCGCATAGCGATAAAGTAAAGCAATTATTTGGCGCTTGCATCTTATGCAATAAAGAGACAACCATAAGGCTCCCGCCAGTTGCCGATAACTTTAACAAAACATGATTATCTCATACAATAATTTATATCTCATCATGTCTTGACCATATCACATCACAACATGCCCTGCAAAAACAAGTTAGACGTCCTCTACTTTGTTGTTGCAAGTTTTACGTGGCTACTACGGGCTGAGCAAGAACTGTTCTTACCTACGCATCAAAACCACAACGATAGTTTGTCAAGTTAGTGATGTTTTAACCATCTCAAGGACCAGGCGTAGCCACACTCGGTTGAACTAAAG
Source organism: Aegilops umbellulata (assembly GCA_032464435.1). Taxonomy (NCBI): domain Eukaryota; kingdom Viridiplantae; phylum Streptophyta; class Magnoliopsida; order Poales; family Poaceae; genus Aegilops; species Aegilops umbellulata. The sequence continues at coordinate 38,345,404 of CP136055.1, read as the reverse complement.
TTGGAGAAACTGACACCCGTCAGCCACCTGTGTGAAAAGCACGTCGGTAGAACCAGTCTCGTGTAAGCGTATGCGTAATGTCGGTCCGGGCCGCTTCATCCAACAATGCCGCCGAACCAAAGTATGACATGCTGGTAAGCAGTATGACTTGTATCGCCCACAACTCACTTGTGTTCTACTCATGCATATAACATCTACGCATAAAACCTGGCTCTGATACCACTATTGGGGAATGTAGTAATTTCAAAAAAAATTCCTACGCACACACAGGATCATGGTGATGCATAGAAACGAGAGGGGAGAGCGTGTCCACATACCCTCGTAGACCGAAAGCGGAAGCGTTAGAACAACGCGGTTGATGTAGTCGTACGTCTTCATGATCCGACCGATCCAAGTACCAAACACACGGCACCTCCGTGTTCAGCACACGATCAGCTCGATGACGTCCCATGAACTCCGATCCAGCAGAGCTTCGAGGGAGAGTTTCGTTAGCACGACGGCATGATGACGATGAAGATGATGCTACCGACGCAGGGCTTCGTCTAAGCACCACTACGATATGATCGAGGTGTAATATGGAGGAGGGGGGCTCCGCAAATGGCTAAGAGATCAAGAGATCAATTGTTGTGTCTATGGGGTGCCCCCTGGCCACGTATATAAAGGAGTGGAGGAGGGGAGGGGCCGGCTGACGGTGTCCTGGACTAGGGGGTACTCATCACGTCGTCTCCCGATCAGTTGGATTGGGCCGAGGACCCCCATGGTCGTATACTCATGGGCCAGTTCGGACAGTTGCCGCATACAAGGAAGATTCCACAAGACTTGGTGATCAAGACAAGGACTCCTCCCCACCGGTGTATTCGGCTAGGACTCTTGTTATCCTAGGCCTCTGGTGCACTATATAAACCGAGGCTAGGCTAGTCGATAGATATACAAAAATCATAACCATAGGCTAGGTTCTAGGGTTTAGCCTCTACGATCTCGTGGTAGACCAACTCTTGTAATACTCATATCATCAAGATCAATCAAGCAGGAAGTAGGGTATTACCTCCATAGAGAGGGCCCGAACCTGGGTAAACATTGTGTCCCCCGCCTCCTGTTACCATCAATCCTAGACGCACAGTTCGGGACCCCCTACCCGAGATCTGCCGGTTTTGACACCGACATTGGTGCTTTCATTGAGAGTTCCGCTGTGTGATCGGCAAAAGGATCAATGGCTCGACTGCAGATCAACTGCGACGTCGGCTTCTTCTTCACTGGCTCGGCTGGTCACCTTGGCTGGGCCGAGGACTGCGCCCTACCTCCGATCATCATGTTCGGATGAGGGCCTTCATCAACATCAACTCGATCTCTATCAAGATCATGGAGGAATCATCCAGGGAGCCCGGGGGCTCAACGTCAACATTGCCCTCGAGCGACCGTGCTGTTTTTCTGGACAACGAACTTGTATCCACTGTTACCGCCTCCTCGAGCATCGGTTTGACGATTGCTTCGGTGGAATAGTGCGGAATTACGTCTACAACAGCCATGCAAAATTTCGTCGAGTTCCGATGGAGGAATCTACGACAATCTACGATATACCAGAGCCCTGTCAAATCTGGACGGGAATCTGGACGATTTTAGGGCGTGGTCTCCAGAGCCCAGCTCGGAGGTCCTTTGGAAGATCCAACCGTTCATCTACTGCGGAATTCCCATATCTACCACTCCTCCAAATTTCAGCTCGATCCGACGGTTCAAACTCCGGGAGCCTTCCGATGAGTGGACCAATTTTCGGATCTGTTTTCTGCGCGAATACGGATCTGACCCGAATTCATGTTTCTTTATGAACGTGATATTGGACAATCTTTTTAAAGGAATTATCTTCTAGGGTATTGTGCGTCTTTTTTTAAACACGTGCCCATAAAATTTTAAGCCTCCTCTGAGGTCGTCTTCATCATCATGCTGGTGTCAAACCAGTACGGCAATATTGCTCCAAGGTTGCCGACCTGCGCTAGACACGTCGTCCCTTTGCTGAGCCGAGCTCAACTTCTTTGGATCATCATCTCGGCAAGCCAAACAAGAGTTCGGCATCGCGAAGGATAAATCATCACCAACATCGCCACCCCACGGATTACATGGAGCGGGCACACCGGCATCGTTGCACGGGCACTTCATCAAGCCGGCATTGACCACGTCATGACCTGCATCGGTAGGGCCGCACTATTGCTCCTTCAAGCCAGTGCCCATCATGCCAACCTACTTCGACTCATCGGCTGACATCGAGGCTTCGACATCTCGGCTGGACCGGGGGCTTCGCCATCTCTTCATCGACCTACTCCGGAGACTTCGGCGTCACTAGCCGACCAGCTCCGTCACGTTAGCTGGACCGAGGGCTTGGCCTCAGCGAGCCAACCTTTCCCAGCATCGCCATGCCGTCGCTTTATCGCCCATCAGGCAATGGGTGTGTGGATCGAGTCCCAATTTTGGGAATCACCTTTCTTCGGATTGCTACAACAAATAAACCAGGTGCTATTAGTCCTAGTATTTTTTGCTTGTTTGGGTTCATTTTTTCCAAGGAATTATTACTCTGGTTTGTCCCTCATATGTACACAAGTCTATCAAATGGTGGCCGCATTAACGACAGTCACATGGTGGTTCGGTCAATTTCCGTACATAGTCCGGCGAACGCCGCATCCGGAACTCGGACCGACCTGTGAATTCAGGCTTTGCCACGCCTTTACCGTATCATGCCGACGCCCTGCATCGAAATTGACTTCGGCGCCAGGCCATATTTCTTTTATTACTCACTTTGCATAAATTATTTATTATGCAACGATTATTATTATTATTATTATTATTATTATTATTATTATTACTGTTATATCCGGTTTTGTGCACAGAAAAATGATCCGGGTTGGGCAGTATCGTCAACTCGGCGTACTGACATACCACATCACCTCGGCTGGATGGGAGGCTTCGTCAACACTTCATTACCCCATGTCGGGGACTTCGGCATCACTCTGCCGTCCTGCATTGACCGTGCTATGTCACCACTTCAGAGTGCCGAGCTCTTTGCTCCGCCACCTTGGGACCGGCTTGGGGGATGGAACCTTGTCCCGCATCAAGCCCGGACCATGTCATCAATACCGAACACATTAACCAGCTAAGTTGCCTTCATGCTCAAAGTTTTAAATTTTTAACTTGTGTTCGGTTCGACCAAGCATTATACTTTTTTGGAAAAAAGTTGCTTGTAAAAAATTTCCTTGTCAAAACTTTGTTTGTGACACGCAAAGTCAAATACCCCGTTTACTTGGGGGCTTCCTTTGTGAAGCTTTTCCTCTTGCATATGATTATACTTGTACGGCTCCGTTCCTTGTTCGTGTATTACGCCATAATATGCACCATATTGACTTAAGCGATTTGCAAGCTGGGTTGCCTCGCTCCTGTGTTTACCCCTACGTTCCCGATTGTTCGCTAGGGAGTAAAGGGAGCACCTCTGCGATTGTCACAATCGGGTCATCCGAGCCGGACCTCAGACTGGGTGAAGCCGAAAGTTAGCGCTCTTATTGTTTTCAATTATGGTCGGCACACATGAGTACAAAAAATCTATTGCACAAGTCTCATAGTAACAATGAGCACCGAAGAAAGGTATCGGTGGGGGTACTATTTTCTTCGAAGATGCTTCTTACACTTCATCAGTAATATAGCATAAGTTCCGTGAGTGCGCTTTGTCTGTTACAGCCTTATGGCTTGATTGCCTGTTTATCGGAAACACCCGTCGATATTCTCGGCAGGTGGAGTACATAACACTTTTCGGCCCTTGACCGAAGAGGGAGAAGCCGACGGTAGGTTAAGACACGTATAAAGTTCGGGTGAACACAAATATGATATAAGAACTTTGGTACATACAATCATTATACATAAAATTCTTTTACCCAAGTCACTTGGGGGCTCTTAAATTTATATGAGCCATTTTATAATAAGTGTTCTTCTTCTTAGTCGTTGCAAAGTTTTTATTATTATTTATCACTCCTTTTTTCGACACGAGTGTGTGGTCACTAGCCGGGGAGCCTAATTTCTCTCTCAAAGCCGCTAGAGTTTAGTTTGCTAAACTGGCCTAATGAGAAGTACACCGCCTTCGTGATAGGAGGTTGAAGCCGTAGGCTGAACTGCTTGAAGTCTTGAGATAGGATGTGTCATGCTAAAGCACGACAGAAGCACTTTTTTTTTCTAAAGTCCAATTTTCAGATTGGCACCGAACACTTGATCTTGTTCGGACGTCAGGTTTTCACTGACGTTTTTTGGTTTTCCAAGCCTATGGCACTTTTAAACATTTTGTGTGTTTCCAGCATTAGTCTCGTAGTGCAACGCCGGACACCTTTAGAGATTCGGCAAAAACACTCTCGGATATTGCCATATATGTATCGCTTTCGAATTGTGTCTTCAGTCAATAGTTGGTTTGCCTGGCTCCTCTGCTTGCCTCCTACGTTCCACTTTGTTCGGCTAGGTGTGCAAAGGGAGAACCACTGCGATTGTGCTTCCATCTCGCATGGTTAAGCACCTCAGTGGAGAAAGCCAAAAACTGACTGTCGCAATAAGTGTAAACTGGTCAGCGATCCGATGACTATGTTAAATGACGGGCCGTTCATAACATTGGCTGAAGTGTTTACGGCTAGACCTCAGCTGTCGCCAAACACTAACCGGGGGGCTCATAGCTAGCTTCCCCAGTATAAAGCTCATATGACTAAGCGAAAGGTATAAAGCCCGCATATCTGATTGCCTCGTGGCCGCTAACACAACCGCCTTCGGGCACCGAGACGTTGGCTAAGGGTTCTCTTGTTATTGCGGAAACACCCTGCGTAGTATCTACAAAGGGGTAGAAGCCGATGATGGGCCACTTTCAACTGATAAACAGTCACAATGGAGTCAAAATAATGATGTAAAGTACTTGGATACATAGAATCATTACACATGATCTGTGAATTTACTCTGGATTCCGATCCTTAATTCGGCCACCCGTGCCCACATTAAGGCTCGGGGGCTACTGGGCTTTGCGCTCATTATTTACAAATATTAAAGGGGCACATCGATCACATGATCTGGTGTTGCCACCCGACCAATGTCTCGGGGGCTACTGCATTGCCTATTTTAATGCAGAAAATTCCAACTGCCTAGTGTTCGGCTTGACCGAACTATGGGCAAACGTGTCTTCGAATAACAATAGGTACCATTTGGACCTATCCGGCGTCAAGCTAAATATATTACGACAACTTTTCAAGACCCTCTCTCAAGGGCCCGTTTGCCGATCACTATTATCTCTAATATATTACACTGCGTTTCTATTCCTACGTGTGCTACCGAGCTAGGAGTTGATCCTCAGGCCGATTTCGCGCATCGACCTGAGTCTCAGGGGCTACTAGGATCAGTGGTTTCATGTTTTCCTTCAGGTGCATCACGGGTTTTACACCGACACACACCTTGAGGGCTACTAGTTATACATGTTGACAACTAATAAATTTACGCGCATCGGAAATAAAATCCGTAAAAAATCAGCCCGCTGTCGGGTGGTGCACCACCTCGGAAGCAGTCCAGCATAAAGCTCGGGCGCCAGTGGCTGGCTCCATAGAGGGCATTTCCGGCATTGAGCTCGGCTAAACTCCTTCAATTTTTTTGAACCAAGGTGATCTATGACACCTCGGATATAGTCCGGCGTTGGAGCTTGGACACAGTCCGGCGTTGGTGCTTGGCTGCAAAGGATACCTCGAATACAGTCCGGCATTGGGGCTTGGACGCAAGAGCAGACTGCCGCCCGGGAACAACTTCAAACCCGAGGTGTGGCATAAAAATAACAAGGCATTGATAAATGCCGGAAACTTAAAGGGGCTCCTCGGATACCCGACGTGTAAACTCGTCGAATGCATTTCGGCGATCCTCAAGATCGAAGATGGGAAGATTTGTTGAACCAGTTTTCAAGACCGACAACCGAAGATGAAGAACAGTTCCGAAGAATCGAGGAGCGCCCCCAACTTGAAGACCGGTTCAGGGGGATACTGATGGTGTCCTGGACTAGGGGGTACTCATCACGTCGTCTACCGATCAGTTGGATTGGGCCGAGGACCCCCATGGCCGTATACTCATGGGCAAGTTCGGACAGCTGCCGCATAAAAGGAAGATTCCACAAGACTTGGTGATCAAGACAAGGACTCCTCCCCACCGGTGTATTCGGCTAGGACTCTTGTTATCATAGGCCTCTGGTGCACTATATAAACCGAGGCCAGGCTAGTCGATAGATATACAAAAATCATAACCATAGGCTAGCTTCTAGGGTTTAGCCTCTACGATCTCGTGGTAGATCAACTCTTGTAATACTCATTCATCAAGATCAATCAAGCAGGAAGTAGGGTATTACCTCCATAGAGAGGGCCCGAACCTAGGTAAACATTGTGTCCCCCGCCTCCTGTTACCATCGATCCTAGACGCACCGTTCGGGACCCCCTACCCAAGATCCGCCGGTTTTGACACCGACAACGGCCCTCTCTATGGCGCGCCCTGGGGAGTCCTACTCCCACCGGGAGTAGGATTCCCCCCTTCCATGTAGTAGGAGTAGGAGAGAAGGAAGGGGAAGAGAGAAGAGAAGGAAGGAGGGGGCGCAGCCCTTCCCCCTAGTCCAATTTGGACTAGGTCTTGGGGGGCGCGTAGCCTACCTCTCTCTCTCTCCCCTAAAGCCCAATAAGGCCCATATACTTTTTCCCGTATTCCCGTAACTCCCCGGTACCTCCGAAAATACCCGAATCACTCGGAACCTTTCCGATGTCTGAATATAGTCGTCCAATATATCGATCTTTACGTCTCAACCATTTCGAGACTCCTCGTCATGTCCCCGATCTCATCCGGGACTCCAAACTACCTTCGGTACATCAAATCACATAAACTCATAATACAATCGTCACCGAAACTTTAACCGTGCGGACCCTATGGGTTCGAGAACTATGTAGACATGACCGAGATACATCTTCGGCCAATAATCAATAGCAGAACCTGGATGTTCATATTGGATCCCACATATTCTACGAAGATCTTTATCGGTCAAACCGCAGAACAACATACGTTTGTTCCCTTTGTCATCGGTATGTTACTTGCCCGAGATTAGATCGTCGGTATCTCAATACCTAGTTCAATCTCGTTACCGGCAAGTCTCTTTACATGTTCCGTAATACATCATCTCGCAACCAACTCATTAGTCACAATGCTTGCAAGGCTTATATTGATGTGCATTACTGAGAGGGCCCAGAGATACCTTTCCGACAATCGGAGTGACAAATCATAATCTCAAAATATGCCAACCCAACAAGTACTTTCGAAGACACCTGTAGAGCAACTTTATAATCACCCAGTTATGTTGTGACGTTTGGTACACACAAAGTGTTCCTCCGATAAACGGGAGTTGCATAATCTCATAGTCATAGGAACATGTATAAGTCATGAAGAAAGCAATAGCAGAATACTAAACGATCGAGTGCTAAGCTAACGGAATGGGTCAAGTCAATCACATCATTCTCCTAATGATGTGATCCCGGTAATCAAATGACAACTCATGTATATGGCTAGGAAACATAACCATGTTTGATTAACGAGCTAGTCAAGTAGAGGCATACTAGTGACACTCTGTTTGTCTATGTATTCACACATGTATCATGTTTCCGGTTAACACAATTCTAGCATGAATAATAAACATTTATCATGAAATAAGGAAATAAATAATAACTTTATTATTGCCTCTAGGGCATATTTCCTTCACAAATAACTGCTTATAATACTCGGTTATGTAAAGTTTTAGGTTGTCCTATCCTAAAATAGTTCATTCATCTTGTTCAAGCTGAAAGATTCTCTTCTTTCAGTGCTTGCCATTAGCAATCAAGTGAAAGAATTGAGTGTCCGCGTCCCCCTGGACAACTTTGTGGACCTTAGCCCGCAACACCCTATTCAATTCCTCTTCACAAAGAAGTTCTTTTAACCTCATCTCCGCATCTAGTTTATCCTGAAGCTCTGTGGCTTGTAAAATAATGGATACGGCTTTTAGATCTAGGGACTGAATAAGTGAAAGGGGCCTTTCCTTTTCAACCTTATAAATCCCACTAAGGTGCTTAGCCCACCCCCGTAGGAAACTTCTCAAATGCCTAATCTTATTCTGCCAACGCTGAACAGAAGTCCTACCTCGTGCATCCTTAGCCCATTCCTTGGCAATCAGATCCAAAAATCCTTCACGTTCAATCCATGCCAGCTCGAAAGAAAAGGTGTTTTTGTTTCCCACGTGGTTTGGCTCACCTGAGTCCACGAATAAAGGTGTGTGATCCGAGATTCCGCGCGAGAGAGCCTGAACCGTTACCAAAGGGAACTTCTGTTCCCACTCGACACTCGCGAGGACTCGATCAAGCTTCTCAAACATCAGGTTTGGCAAAGCATTAGCCCAAGTAAATTTTCTACCGGAAAGCTCTATCTCTCTCAGATCCAAGCTTTCAATAATTGTATTAAACATGAACGACCATCTACCGTCAAAATTATCATTATTCTTTTCCTCTCTCCTCCTAATGATGTTGAAATCACGCCCAACAAAAATTGGGAGCTGCTCGGATCCACAGATTCGAACAAGGTCCGCCAAAAACTCCGCTTTAAGCTCGGGCTGCGTGGCACCATAAACCGCCACCAGAGCCCAGTTAAACCCATCAGCTTTGGACCTGACTCGAAACTTAAACGCAAAGTCACCCATCACTACACTTCGGACTTCCAGCGAATCGCATCTCACTCCAAGCAAGATCCCACCCGATCTTCCTCGTGGAGGAAGGCAATGCCAATCGCAATCGACACCGCCCGATAAAGTGTTGAGAAACTGGGGCGCAAAATTATCTCTACCAGTTTCCGAGAGAGCAATAAAATCTAATCTATGCTCGAGAGACGCCTCTGCAAGAAACCTTCTTTTAGCCAAGTGTTTCAGGCCTATGCTATTCCAAAAGATTCCTTTCATATTTCATCATCAAATTTTTTGGTAGTCCGAATCCTAGCACTCCTAGGAACCGCTGAAGTGGGATAAATCTTCCGCTTCCATTTGCGTTTGGGTTTACTTTGGTCCTCCATCCGGTCATCATAATCGGGCTCACTGGGTCTAGCTACTGCATCCTCTAGAGTTACATCCTCTTCCTCAGACTCAGGAGTGGATGGTGCAAGATCCGCACCAAAATTGTCGAGCACTCTGACCCACAATGCATCAATCTCAGCATCGTTCATGGGTTTTACCGCTGCTAGGTTTCGAATTGTTTCTAGAGCGCGCTCCACTTCCAAATCTAGGAGATCATTAACCGAGTTGGATATTTCACTATCATTACTCCCTAGCGAAACTCCTAATTGGTTTGCATTATTAATAATCTCCTCATTAGAAAAATGCAAGATTGAATTAGAAACGTTGACAGACATACGAGTAGTGACCTCAATGTGCCGAAGCTTGGTTGCCCTCATAGCGCACCTCTGCTACATATCATCAACCTCCGGGTGCTCCTAGATACGACAACTCATCCGTTGCCCCGCAGAGACCGGGTCTGGGATCCCACCAGAGGCAATGACTTCCTCCCGAGTAATACCTCTCGCTGAATCCCACGAAGGGTCAGCCAAAGTTACCGCAGGAAGCGGCAATGGGCTCCCAGGACCCACAAACGAGTGCCTCAAACCGAGGTCCTGGGCCGCCGGTATGCCGGGAGAGGGGAGCGCGGGGGCCGCCTGCTCGAGCACTCCTCCCACCCCAACCCTCTGGCCAGAGGGTGACACCGGTGCCGCAGGAGACGCGGCCTTCCTGACCGCCAAAGGGGAAGCGGGTCGAGGCCACCTGCCCCAGACCACCACCTTGCGCCACTGGAGAAGTGGCCACTCTAGCCGGCGCCGAAGAAGAGGGGACTGAGGCCACCTGCCTCGGACTGTCTCCCCCACACCCGGCCGTCATTGGCGTCGCCGACGCCAGGATAGGAGGAGAAGAAATTGAGGCTACCTGCCCCGGACTCCCTCCCCTAGAAGCATCCTCCATAGTAAACGTCATCTCTGGGAACGAGCCCGCTGGGAGAGCGAGAGAAAGAGAAGCCACCTCAGACTCCACCTCCCCTCCCCCAACCAAGGTCGTCGCCGAGGAAGTCCTCACCAAGCCTCCGATCATGGGACTATCAGCAGCAACAATCTCCAACACAGCAAGCGTGCGTTCAAACGCATCATCAGATTCCACCCGGTCGCTCCAGAGTCTGGGAGGGGTAGAAGCTGGCCCAAACGACCCAAACCGCAGAGAACTCATAGGCACCAAGGATGATGGTGTCGTCCCGACCCCGGGCCCGTCCCCGGGCAGCTGAGCAATAGGGACCGATCCGTTGGACACCTCTCATCCAGCCTCATCAGTCGGTGTCCCCTTGGCACCCGTGTTGTCATCACCCTCATGCATATCCACATCAGTCCCATTGATCGCCTCAGCAAACGGATTTGCATCCTCAAACTCAATCTAGAGAGGAAAAACCTCTCCCCTGTAAGTCCAGTTGACCACATCAGGGACGAACTTAATGTCCAGGACGCTCACTAGAAGTCGGGCCACCCCATGAGCGCGGGTAAAGGACATATCCACTTTCTCAGTTTTTCCAACCATAATACCCAAACTAGCCACAACTCGAGCATCCTGCATTGGATCATAGGGAGTGTCAGTGTCAAACCGGCGGATCTCGGGTAGGGGGTCCCGAACTATGTGTCTAAGGCGGATGGTAACAGGAGGCGGGGGACACGGTGTTTACCCAGGTTCGGGCCCTCTCGATGGAGGTAATACCCTACTTCCTGCTTGATTGATCTTGATGATATGAGTATTACAAGAGTTGATCTACCATGAGATCGTAGAGCCTAACCCTAGAAGCTAGCCTATGGTATGATTGTTGTTGTCCTGCGGACTAAACCCTCCGGTTCATATAGACACCCGAGGGGGCTAGGGTTACACAGAGTCGGTTACAAGGAAGGAGATCTACATATCCGCATTGCCAAGCTTGCCTTCCACGCCAAGGAGAGTCCCATCCGGTCACGAGACGAAGTCTTCAATCTTGTATCTTCATAGTCCAACAGTCCGGTCAAAGGATATAGTCCGGCTGTCCGGATACCCCCTAATCCAGGACTCCCTTAGTAGCCCCTGAACCAGGCTTCAATGACGATGAGTCCGGCACACAGTTTTGTCTTCGGCATTGCAAGGTGGGTTCCTCCTCCGAATACTCCATAGAAGATTTTGAACACGAGGATAGTGTCCGGCTCTGCAAAACAAACTCCACATACCACCGTAGAGAGAATAATACTTCCATAAATCTAATATGCTGACGCATTTCGTAGCACAACATCACACTACGGCCCGGTCATTATTCGAACCGTTTTTCTCAACCAGCCACGACACATATTGTGAGGCGGTTTCCTTGGCACGTCTTGTCGAAGCAGAGATCATGTCCCCTTATCACGGGATTCTGATAAATACGGATGCGGGTAACCCAACCGTGCCATCAATTACGGCGTTTGGGGAATAAGAGGTTTTACCAGGTAAGTGGGGAGGCGCATCGCCTCTTCCGTCCTTATAAGGGGACATGGATTTATTCTTCTCACCCACACCTTCCTCCCTGCTTATTCCCTTTCGCTCAAGCTCCAATGCTCAAGTGTTCCTCCTCTCTGTCCACAAGAGGTTCTACGAAGATGTACGGATCCAGAGCGGGAGGCAAATGGATGGCCTCTACCATCCAAGAGAAGGATATTAAAAAGCTTCGGAAGGCCGGGTACCTGACCAAGAAAATCAGCCACCGTCTTCCAATGGCGGGACAAATCGTCCCTACTCCGGAACCCCACGAGAGGGTTGAATTCCTCCCTCATTTTGTCCGTGGGCTAGGATTTCCCCTCCACCCGTTCGTTTGTAGTATCATGCACTATTATGGGATCGATCTTCACGATTTGTCCCCTAATTCCTTCCTCAACATCTCGACGTTCATTGTCGTGTGCGAGGCTTTCCTCCGCATTTCACCGCACTTCGGTTTATGGCTGAAGGTTTTTAATGTGAAGCCCAAGGTGGTGGGTGGCGAGCACGCCGAGTGTGGGGGCTCCATGGTGAGCAAGATGCCCAACGTCATATGGCCAACGGGAACCTTTAATGATTCTGTCAAGGAGTGGCAACAGCAGTGGTTTTATATCACTAAGCCACGCGGCACAGAGTGGGCCGTCTTTCCCGAGTTCCGATCTGGCGCCCCCCTGCGGCTTACATCCAGGGTCAAGAAAGGCCTGGACTGGGCCTCGTCCGACGAACTATCGGCGCTCCAGACGCGCGTTGAAGATATGGGAGACAAGAACATTGGTCTTGTAAATGTGGTCCAGGTGATGCTAATTCGCCGGATCTTGCCTTGTCAGCACCGGACTTGTAGTTTGTGGGAACTCGATCCGACCCAGCACCAGACCTTGCGGGAGCTCTTCGGTTCCTCGCACAAGGACATCTGGAAGGTGCTTTTAAAGTCCAGCAAATAGTGGCCGGACTCCGCCGAAGACCGTGGGTACCAACTGTCCCCCCGGCAAGTTCGGTGAGTTAGCAAACTTTTCTATCCGCGTAACCCAAAAGAAATGCTTAACATGTTCTATACAACTCTCCCAGGGCTGGACGAAGAAGGCGGAGCGGATCCATTGACCGGCCCCATTGCCCGAGGAACAGGCCATCCCACTTCTGACGAAGATGTTGGTCCCGGCGCCTTACCAGGTGCCGAAGAAGATGGCCGAGAAGAAAGCAAAAAGGACCCCGGGCGGCCTTCGTCGCCGCGGCACTTCGGACACAATATCCGAAGGCTCCAATGCCCATCTCGCCTCCGAAGAGAACGAGGAGGTGGAAGAATCCCCTGTGGGGGAAGAAAGAAGAGAACGGACTCCGAACACTTGGAGGCCGAGCTGCCCAAAAGAGGAAAGGCTCTTCTTCCAAAGGAGTCCACTTCCGCCGCCGACAGCGGCCCGTCCTGGGATCCCAGGGCCCAGCCCCTGGTGAACTTGTAAGTGTATAAAATCCGAGTATGTTTTAGACGTACGGACTCATCGTGGCTTAGTATTCTGGGCTACGCCATATTTTTTCGCAGTCCGGCGAGGTCCCGTGCCAAACAATCCTCATCGAAGGACTTGCTGAGCTCAAATGCTATGGAGAGCAGGACACTCCCAAAGGCCCCTTCCTCCAAACAGGTGCATAGCACCAAGGCTTCGTCCCAGAAGGACCCTGGCCAAGGAGGAAAGGAAAAAACCGTGAAGGCGGCGCCTGGGGGTCAAACCTCAGGGGACGGACACGTAAGGGAAAAGATTCCCATGGGGGCGGACGGCGAGGGCGATTCAGGGTTCGACGCCCATCCGGATACAATTCCAAGGACCTATATGGCTCCAGAATCAAGCAGGCAGCCTCCGTCGGCTGGAGGGGGCGTGCATGTTCCATCGGCGACCTCCGTCTATCCAGAAGTGTTGAATGCTTTGTTGGTGGCGTTGGAAGATGCCTCCCTCGATGATGAACATCGTGCCCTTATGGGTGTGGTGATTGAGAAAATTCAATCTACTGAGAGCGGACTGAATGGAGCGTGTATGAGCATTGTAAAAGGATTTGAGGTATGTTTTTCGAAGAGTGTCATAGTTTGGACAACAGCCCCTGATACACTGTTTGGTGAAGAAACCGAACAGAGGATCAAATATATTCGCAAGAAGACTCATTGAATGACAGTTATTTCTCTTCTGTTAAAAGAAGGCGTCTGCAGCGGCTGCTGCCTCCCATACTGCGGAAATCTCCGGACTAAATCAAAGTCTGGAGCGGGCCAAGGAAGAACTTGGCCAGTTGAAAATGCAATTGAGGGATAAACAGGGTATGCACGAGTCTTGTTTGCGTTATCGTGAATTAATTTTTAGTATGAACTGAGCTTTATGACATTCCGCTAGGAATTGTGACCGAAGTCGAAGCCCTCAAGAAGGCTCTGGCCGAGGCCGAGAAAAAGGCAGCCACTGAGCAGGCGCAGCCCTTGGTTTTCGGAATATCGTACTAGGGGCTCAATAAGCACCTGATCGGAGAAAGAACCGATCCATCGCACGCTGCATTGGTTATGGCATTATGCGGGAGAAATCCTTAAAGATTTTATGACCTCTAGAACAGCTGACCAGCTCTCGCCGTATCATGACAGTCAGTTTTGGGCTTTCTCTACTGAGGCGCTCATCCGGAAGAACCGGGACACAATCGCAGTAGTTCTCCCAGTGCTACCTTAGCCGATATAGCAGAACGTAAGGTACCATAACATGGGAGCCGGGCAAAGCCAACTATTGACCCAAGACATGATTCAGACCTGATGCATATAATGCTATAAGTTCGGGGTGCCGAACTTCCATGAAGGTGTTCGGACTTTACTGCCGTGTTATGGGTAAAACGAAGCCCCTGGCATATTTTACAGCATATCGTTGTGTACGGGTGCCACTTGACATAATGATTTCGATAAGAAATAACAGCAGGTAAGCGTCATATAAATACACACGTTCTATTTGAATGGTACGTCTATGCGTATGGGTACAAGTAATGTGATAAAAAAGGGAATATGATTGCGGAACCTGCTGGAACCGAGGGGAAGATGCTGAGTGCGGATCTGCAATATAGCTGGACGGTCACTGCGGGGGATGTCTAAGGATTCCCTTACGCGTTCAAGTTGCGTCCGTGTAGCCCGTCCTGGTCGGCGCAAAGGTGAACCTGCGAAAGAAATGTAAGAAATATTTATGTGCCGGAGGGCGGTTGCCGCTGAGTACGGCCTATCCTGGCCTTCGCCGGAGTATTTTAGTTGAGCCCTGGACGGGCTGGGCTATCCTTCCGTGAAGTAGTTCAGAGTCCCTTGACGGTATCCGGAGGCCTGGACGTCCGCTCGAGGTTCGGCTGCAAGGTGCTGCTCGTTGTTTCTGCTGCTAAGGCAGTGGTGTATTTGCTGGTGCATAGGGAAGGTTCAACCTTGCCATTAACCGTAATGACGCCGCATGGACCGGGCATCTTGAGCTTATGGTAGGCATAATGTGGCATCGCGTTGAATCGAGCGAATGCGGTTCGTCCGAGCAGTGCTTGATAATCACTGCGGAAAGGGACGATTTTGAAGTTTAACTCTTCGATACGGTAATTTTCTGGTGATCCGAAGACTACCTCAAGGTTAATGGAGCCTGTACAACGAGCCTCCTCACCTGGTATAATGCCTCTAAAAGTGGCTTTAGTGGGTGTGATTGCCGAATGACCGATGCCCATCGTGCGCACTGTGTCCTGGTAAAGCAAATTGAGACTGCTGTCGTCGTCCATAAGGACTCGAGTGAGGTGGAACCCGTCTATTATTGGGTCAAGGACTAATGCGGCTGGATTACCCTGATTAGCGTTAACCGGATGATCCGTGCGGTTGAAGGTGACCGGCCCCAGTTTATACTGTAGGACGACTAGTTCCATTGAGTCGTTATCCCTAAGGATGCATATCCGGTCAGAGTTGGTAATTTGGGTGGTATTTACCGCATTCACCGATTGAATATGCGTGGGCAATTTATTATGCCCTCCTGTGTTCGGTGGTCTGGGCTCTTCGTCGCTATCATTGCTTTGGGACCCCCTTTCGTCCTTAGCGCCTACCCTGCCGGCTTGTTTGAAGACCCAGCATTCTCTGTTTGTATGGGTGGCTGGCGTTTCTGGGGTGCCATGAATTTGGCATTGGTGATCGAGTATGCGATCCAGACTGGATGGACCTGGATTTTTTATTTTTGGGTGACCCTTTCCGCTGACCGAACTTTGAGCCCCTGAACCCGGCATTAACTACCGTATTTCCGGTGTTTTCACCATATTTGTGGCGCTTGTGTTTGTTGCGTCGCGGCTTGCCGTTGCTATCCCTAGCTTCTGATATGTCAGGTTTCCTTGCTGTATTAGTACTACGAGCCAACCAGCTGTCTTCGCTCGCACAAAAGCGGGTCATTAGTGTCGTGAGGGCTGCCATGGATTTTGGCTTCTCTTGACCGAGGTGTCGAGCGAGCAATTCGCCACGATATTGTGCTTAAATGCCGCTAAGGCCTCTACATCCGGACAGTCGACTATTTGGTTTTTATTTGTTAGGAACCGGGTCCTAGAATTTCCTGGACGGTTCTCCTAGCTGCTGAGTTATATGACTTAAATCGTCAGCGTTCGGCGGCCGCACATAAGTGCCCTAGAAAGTGTCCAGGAATGCCTCTGCCAGGCTCTCCCAGCTTCCGATGGAGTTTGCCGGTAAGCTATTGAGCCAATGCCGAGCCGGCCCTTTGAGTTTTAGCGGGAGATACTTGATGGCATGTAGGTCATCCCCGCAGGCCATATGAATGTTGAGGAAGAAGTCTTCTATCCATACACCGGGTTTACTTTTACTGTATCTGGCGTGACGGTCATCGTTCCGCGTGGGTGTGCGCCCCCGTGATCCGTAGAACGATCTTGCGTGTTTTTCCCTGTTTTCCAATACGTCTCGCAGGTATCGCGTGTTGCCCCGGGCCTTGGTATTTTTGTTTGAGTGGCGGCGGGGTGCAGGCTAAGCTTCGGGCTGAAATGCCTCTCTGTCTCGGCCACGAGGTGGCCGGTCAGCCGCATCATATTCTGGTGATGTAGGTTTCAATGCTTCCTCCTCGAGTCGGGGTAGCAACCTGAGCTTTGGGTAACCCTTGGAGGGGCGTTCAAGTTCATATTCCTCGGCCGGAAGGACTTCAGTCCATCTGTCAGCTAGCAAATCTTGATCAGCTCGAAGCTGTTGTTGCTTTTTCTTCAGGCTATTTGTTGTGGCTATAAGCCGGCGCTTAAAGCGCTCCTGTTCGACGGGATCCTCAGGCACAATAAATTCTTCATCGCCGAGGCTCACCTCGTCTTCGGAGAGAGGCATGTAATTGTCATCCTCTGCTTCTCCGTCTGCTGCCCGCTCAGGAGGGCTAGCTTGTTCATCCTCCCGCCCTAAATCTTGCTGGAGGGGATTGTCATCGTCTTCGGCACTGTCTGGAGTGTTATTGTCTCTTGTGCCGGTATCACTACTTTTGCTATGGCGAGACTTAGAGCGGCGCCGCTGACGTCGGCGCTTGGGTTGCTTCTTGGAGGGGTCGTCCTCCGTTGTCTTATCGCCATTGCCTTCTTTGGGTGTATCCACCATGTATATATCATATGGTGAGGTGGCGGTCCAGTGCCTTGTGGGCAGTGGTTCCTGTTCGTCTCCTGCATCGTCGTCCATACCATCGATGTCTTCGGAGTCGAAGTCGAGCATGTCGATTAAATCGTCGACAGTGGCTACTAAATGGGTGGTGGGTGGGGAGCGAATTTCTTGGGTCGTACGCATCCCATCCTAGCCGGACATAGTTCAACCAAGGTTCTCCTGACAGGAAGAGAGATCTTAACGAGTTTAACACATCACCGAAGGGCGAGTGCTGAAAGATATCCGCGGAGGTGAACTCCATGATCGGCGCCCACTCGGATTCGATAGGCATAGGCGCAGGCGGATCATAGTCCGTGGCCGGAGATGAATCCAGTGGTTTGGCATCATGGCTCTTGATACGTCTCCAATGTATCTATAATTTTTGATTGCTCCATGCTATATTATCTACTGTTTTGGACTATATTGGGCTTTATTTTCCACTTTTATATTATTTTTTGGGACTAACCTATTAACCGGAGGCCCGGCCCAGAATTGCTGTTTTTGCCTATTTCAGTGTTTTGGAGAAACAGAATATCAAACGGAGTCCAAACGGAATAAAATCTTCGGGAACGTGATTTTCTCACCGAACGTGATACAGGGGACTTGGACCCTACGCCAAGGCATCAGAGAGGCGGTCACGAGGGTGGGGGGCGCGCCCCCCCTTAGGGCGCTCCCCCATGCCTCGTGGGCCCCTCGAAGCTCCACCGACGTACTCCTTCCTCCTATATATACCTATGTACCCCCAAACGATCAGATACGGAGCCAAAAACCTAATTCCACTGCCGCAACTTTCTGTATCCACGAGATCCCATCTTGGGGCCTGTTCCGGAGCTCCGCCGGAGAGGGCCGTCATCACGGAGGGCTTCTACATCATCCTAGCCCTTCCGATGAAGTGTGAGTAGTTCACCTCAGACCTTCGGGTCCATAGTTATTAGCTAGATGGCTTCTTCTCTCTTTTTGGATCTCAATACAATGTTCTCCCCCTCTCTTGTGGAGATCTATTCGATGTAATCTTCTTTTTGCGGTGTGTTTGTTGAGACCGATGAATTGTGGGTTTATGATCAAGTCTATCTATGAATAATATATGAATCTTCTCTGAATTCTTTTATGTATGATTGGTTATCTTTGCAAGTCTCTTGATACGTCTCCAACGTATCTATAATTTTTTATTGCTCCATGCTATATTATCTACTGTTTTAGGCAATATTGGGCTTTATTATCCACTTTTATATTATTTTTGGGACTAACCTATTAACCGGAGGCCCAACACAGATTTGTTGTTTTATGCCTATTTCAGTGTTTCGAAGAAAAGGAATATCAAATGGAGTCGAAACGGAACGAAATCAACTGGAGAAGTTATTTTTGGAAGGAAAGCCACCGGATAGACTTGGACTCTACGTCAGAAGATACGGGAGCTGGCCACAAGGGTGGGGGCGCGCCCCCCTGCCTCGGGGGGCCCCCGAAGCTCCACCGACGTACCCCTTGCACCCATATATACGTTCGTATCGTAAAACTTCCAGAACGGAGATTAGATCGGGAGTTCCGCCGCCGCAAGCCTCTGTAGCCACCCAAAGTCAACCGGGACCCTGTTCCGGCACCCTGCCGGAGGGGGGAACCCTCACCGGTGGCCATCTTCATCATCCCAACGCTCTCCATGATGAGGAGGGAGTAGTTCACCCTCGGGGCTAAGGGTATGTACCAGTAACTATGTGTTTGATCTCTCTCTCTCGTGTTCTTGATTTGGCACGATCTTGATGTATCATGAGCTTTGCTATTACAGTTGGATCTTATGTTTCCTCTCCCCCTCTTCTCTCTTGTAATGGATTGAGTTTTCCCTTTGAAGTTATTTTATCGGATTGAGTCTTTAAAGACTTGAGAACACTTGATGTATGTCTTGCCGTGCTTATCTGTGGTGACAATGGGATATCACGTGCCACTTGATGTATGTTTTGGTGATCAACTTGCGGGTTCCGCCCATGAACCTATGCATAGGGGTTGGCACACGTTTTCGTCGTGATTCTCCGGTAGAAACTTTTGGGCACTCTTTGAAGTACTTTGTGTTGGTTTGAATAGATGAATCTGAGATTGTGTGATGCATATCGTATAATCATACCCACGGATACTTGAGGTGACATTGGAGTATCTAGGTTACATTAGGGTTTTGGTTGGTTTGTATCTTAAGGTGTTATTCTAGTACGAACTCTAGGGCTGTTTGTGACACTTATAGGAATAGCCCAATGGATTGATTGGAAAGAATAACTTTGAGGTGGTTTCATACCCTACCACAATCTCTTTGTTTGTTCTCCTCTATTAGTGTCTTTGGAGTGACTCTTTGTTGCATGTTGAGGGATAGTTATATGATCCAATTATGTTATTATTGTTGAGAGAACTTGCACTAGTGAAAGTATGAACCCTAGGCCTTGTTTCCTATCATTGCAATACCGTTTACGCTCACTTTTACCGCTTGCTACCTTGCTGTTTTTATATTTTCAGTTTACAAAAACCTATATCCACCATCCATATTGCACTTGTATCACCATCTCTTCGCCGAACTAGTGCACCTATACAATTTACCATTGTATTGGATGTGTTGGGGACACAAGAGACTCTCTGTTATTTGGTTGCAGGGTTGCTTGAGAGAGACCATCTTCATCCTACGCCTCCTACGGATTGATAAACCTTAGGTCATCCACTTGAGGGAAATTTGCTACTATCCTACCAACATGTGCACTTGCAGGCCCAACAACGTCTACAAGGAGAAGGTTGTGTAGTAGACATCAAGCTCTTTTCTGGCGCCGTTGCCGGGGAGGCTAGGTAAGTGAAGGTATATCTTTAGATCTTGCAATTGAATCTTTTTGTTTCTGTTTTAGCACTAGTTAGTTTATAAAAAGAAAATTACAAAAAAATGGAATTGAGTTTGTCTCACACGCTTCACCTCTTTAATATCTTTCGTAAGTATGATGGGAAGGAAAATTGTGGCAAAGTGTTAGAAGAAAAATGCATTAAAATGTTTGGCACTAAATATTTGAATGATGAGCATGATTGCAATGCTGTTAGTATGAATTCCTTGAATATCCATGATGCTAATGATATGCAAAGCCACAAGCTTGGGGAAGCTATGTTTGTTGAAGATGATATTTTTTGTCCCCCAAGCTTTGATGAGCAAATTTACTATGATGAAAGCATGCCTCCTATCTATGATGATTACTGTGATGACACATATGCTATAAAGAATAATGATAACCATGAAACTTGTCATCTTGATCTTAATTCTCAATCATATGATAGTTGTTTTGTTGAGTTTGCTCCCACTATTATTCATGAGAAGAAATTTGCTTATGTGGAGAGTAATCAAAATTCTATGCTAGTAGATCATGAAAAGAATGTTTTAGGTGCCGGTTATATTGTTGAATTCATTCATGATGCTACTGAAAATTATTATGAGGGAGGAACATATGCTTGTAGGAATTGCAATAATATCAAGTTCCCTCTCTATATGTGCTTAAAATCTTGAAGTTATGCTTGTTTTACCTTCCTATGCAAGTTGATTATTGTTCCCATAAATTGTTCGATCACAAAATCCCTATGCATAGGAAGTGGGTTAGACTTAAATGTGATAGTCATATTCTTCATGATGCTCTCTTTATGTTTCAATTCTTATCTTTTATGTGAGCATCATTGAAATCATCATGCCTAGCTAGGGGCGTTAAACGATAGCGCTTGTTGGGAGGCAACCCAATGTTATTTTAGTTTCTTGATTTTTGGTTCTGTTTAGGAATAAATAATCCATCTAGCTTATGTTTAGATATGTTTTTGTGCTTTAATTAGTGTTTGTGCCAAGTAGAACCTTTGGGAAGACTTGGGTGAAGTCTTTATGATCATGCTGTAAAAAACAGAAACTTTAGCACTCACGAGATTAGCTAAAACTTTTTACTGGAGAGTGCTATTTAGTTGATTCTTTATGCAGATGATTACTAGACAAATTACTCAGGTACACCAATTTATTTTAGAATTTTTGGAGTTACAGAAGTTTGCGTTAGTTACAGATTACTACAGACTTTTCTGTTTTTGACAGATTCTGTTTTTCGTGTGTTGTTTGCTTATTTTGATGAATCTATGGCTAATAAACTAGTTTATAAACCATAGGGAAGTTGGAATACATTAGGTTTAAAACCAATATAAATAAATAATGAGTTCAGTACAGTACCTTGAAGTGGTGTTTTGTTTTCTTTCGCTAACGGAGCTCACGAGTTTTCTGTTAAGTTTTGTGTTGTGAAATTTTCAAGTTTTGGGTAAGGATTCGATGGACTATGGAATAAGGAGTGGCAAGAGCCTAAGATTGGGGATGCCCAAGGCACCCAAAGGTAATATTCAAGGATAACCAAGCGTCTAAGCTTGGGGATGCCCCGGAAGGCATCCCCTCTTTCGTCTTCATTCATCGGTAACTTTACTTGGAGCTTTATTTTTATTCACCACATGATATGTGTTTTGCTTGGAGCGTCATTTTATTTTCTTTAGCTTTGCTTGTTGTTTGAATAAAGTATCAAGATCTGAAATTCTTAAAATGGGAGAGTCTTCACATAGTTGCATAATTATCCGACGACTCATTGATCTTCACTTATATCTTTCAGAGTAGTTTGTTGTTTGCTCTAGTGCTTCACTTATATCTTATAGAGCATGGTGGTAGTTTTATTTTGAAGAAATAGATGAACTCTCATGCTTCACTTATATTATTTTGTGAGTCTTAAATAGCATGTTAATTTGCTTAAAAATCCTAATATGCTAAGCATACAAGATTTGTAAGAATTCTTTTGAGTGTGTTGAATACTAAGAAAAGTTTGATGCTTGATAATTGTTTTGAGATATGAATATGGTGATATTAGAGTCATGCTAGTTGAGTAGTTGTGAATTTGAAGAATACTTGCGTTAAAGTTTGTGATTCCCGTAGCATGCACGTATGGTGAACCGTTATGTGATGAAGTCGAAGCATGATTTATTTATTGATTGCCCTCCTTATGAGTGGTGGTCGGGGGCGAGCGATGGTCTTTTCCTACCAATCTATCCCCCTAGGAGCATGCGCGTAATACTTTGCTTTGATGACTTCTAGATTTTTGCAATAAGTATATGAGTTCTTTATGACTAATGTTGAGTCCATGGATTATACGCACTTTTTCCCATCCTTCCACCATTGCTAGCCTCTCTAATACCGCACACTTTTCGCCGGTATCATACACCCACCATATACCTTCCTCAAAACAGCCACCATACCTACCTATCATGGCATTTCCATAGCCATTCCGAGATATATTGCCATGCAACTTTCCATCGTTCCATTTTATTATGACACGCTCCATCATTGTCATATTGCTAGCATGATCATGTAGTGGACATCGTATTTGTGGCAAAGCCACTATTCATAATTCTTTCGTACATGTCACTCTTGATTCATTGCATATCCCGGTACATCGCCAGAGGCATTCATATAGAGTCATATCTTGTTCTAAGTATCAAATTGTAATTGTTGAGTTGTAAGAAAAATAAAAGTGTGTCATCATTTTTAGAGCATTGTCCCAAGTGAGGAAAGGATGATGGAGACTATGATTCCCCCACAAGTCGGGATGAGACTCCGGACGAAAAATAAAAAAAAGGAAAAAAGAGGCCATAAAAAAGTGAAAAGGCCCAAATAAAATAAAAAAATAAAAAATAAAAAAAATGAGAGAAAAATAGAGAAGGGGCAATGCTACTATCCTTTTACCACACTTGTGCTTCAAAGTAGCACCATGATCTTTATGATAGAGAGTCTCCTATGTTGTCACTTTCATATACTAGTGGGGATCTTTCATTATAGAACTTGGCTTGTATATTCCAATGATGGGCTTCCTCAAAATGCCCTAGGTCTTCGTGAGCAAGCGAGTTGGATGCACACCCACTTAGTTTTTTTTGTTGAGCTTTCATATACTTATAGCTCTAGTGCATCCGTTGCATGGCAATCCCTACTCACTCACATTGATATATATTAATGGGCATCTCCATAGCCCGTTGATACGCCTAGTTGATGTGAGATTATCTTCCCCTCCTTTTGTCTTCTCCACAACCACCGTTCTATTCCATATATAGTGTTATATCCATGGCTCACGCTCATGTATTGCATGAAGATTGAAAAAGTTTTGACAATGTTAAAGTATGAAACAATTGCTTGGCTTGTCATCGGGGTTGTGCATGATTTAAATACTTTGTGTGGTGAAGATGGAGCATAGCCAGACTATATGATTTTGTAGGGATAACTTTCTTTGGCCATGTTATTTTGAGAAGACATAATTGCTTTATTAGTATGCTTGAAGTATTATTATTTTTATGTCAATATGAACTTTTGTCTTGAGTCTTTTGGATCTGAATATTCATAAAACAATTAAGAAGAATTACATTGAAATTATGCCAAGTAGCACTCCGCATCAAAAATTCTTTTTTATCATTTACCTACTCGAGGACGAGCAGGAATTAAGCTTGGGGATGCTTGATACGTCTCCAACGTATCTATAATTTTTGATTGCTCCGTGCTATATTATCTACTATTTTAGGAAATATTGGGCTTTATTATCCACTTTTATATTATTTTTGGGACTAACCTATTAACCGGAGGCCTAGCCCAGATTTGTTGTTTTATGCCTATTTCAGTGTTTCGAAGAAATGGAATATCAAACGGAGTCGAAACGGAACGAAATCAACTGGAGAAGTTATTTTTGGAAGGAAAGCCACCGGATAGACTTGGACTCTACGTCAGAAGATACGGGAGCTGGCCACGAGGGTGAGGTTACGCCCACCCCCCTAGGGCACGCTCCCTGCCTCGTGGGGCCCCCGAAGCTCCACCGACATACCCCTTGCACCCATATATACCTACGTATCATAAAACTTCTAGAACGGACATTAGATCGGGAGTTCCGCCGCCGCAAGCCTCTGTAGCTACCAAAAGTCAATCGGGACCCTGTTCCGGCACCCTGCCGGAGGGGGGAACCCTCACCGGTGGCCATCTTCATCATCACGATGCTCTCCATGACGAGGAGGGAGTAGTTCACCCTCGGGGCTGAGGGTATGTACCAGTAGCTATGTGTTTGATCTCTCTCCCTCTCTCGTGTTCTTGAGTTGGCACGATCTTAATGTATCGCGAGCTTTGCTATTATAGTTGGATCTTATGTTTCTTCTCCCCCTCTTCTCTCTTGTAATGGATTGAG
The DNA here is from genome assembly GCA_032464435.1 of Aegilops umbellulata. NCBI lineage: Eukaryota > Viridiplantae > Streptophyta > Magnoliopsida > Poales > Poaceae > Aegilops > Aegilops umbellulata. The sequence continues at coordinate 38,320,959 of CP136055.1, read as the reverse complement.
TTTTCCCTTTGAAGTTATTTTATCGGATTGAGTCTTTAAAGACTTGAGAACACTTGATGTATGTCTTCTCGTGCTTATCTGTGGTGACAATGGGATATCACGTGCCACTTGATGTATGTTTTGGTGATCAACTTGCGGGTTCCGCCCATGAACCTATGCATAGGGGTTGGCACACGTTTTCGTCGTGATTCTCTGGTAGAAACTTTTCGGCACTCTTTGAAGTAATTTGTGTTGGTTTGAATAGATGAATCTGAGATTGTGTGATGCATATCGTATAATCATACCCATGGATACTTGAGGTGACATTGGAGTATCTAGGTGACATTAGGGTTTTCGTTGATTTGTATCTTAAGGTGTTATTCTAGTACGAACTCTAGGGCTGTTTGTGACACTTATAGGAATAGCCCAATGGATTGATTGGAAAGAATAACTTTGAGGTGGTTTCGTACCCTACCATAATCTCTTTGTTTGTTCTCCGCTATTAGTGTCTTTGGAGTGACTCTTTGTTGCATGTTGAGGGATAATTATATGATCCAATTATGTTATTATTGTTGAGAGAACTTGCACTAGTGAAAGTATGAACCCTAGGCCTTGTTTCCTATCATTGCAATACCGTTTACGCTCACTTTTACCGCTTGCTACCTTGCTGTTTTTATATTTTCAGTTTACAAAAACCTATATCCACCATCCATATTCCACTTGTATCACCATCTCTTCGCCGAACTAGTGCACCTATACAATTTGCCATTGTATTGGGTGTGTTGGGGACACAAGAGACTCTTTGTTATTTGGTTGTAGGGTTGCTTGAGAGAGACCATCTTCATCCTACGCCTCCTACGGATTGATAAACCTTAGGTCATCCACTTGAGGGAAAGTTGCTACTGTCCTACAAACCTGTGCACTTGCAGACCCAACAACGTCTACAAGGAGAAGGTTGTTTAGTAGACATCATCTCTTCGAATTATCAGTTTGGTTTGGCATACTAGATTGGTTTTTCTTGCCATGGGAGAATTGCTTAGCTTTGGGTTCGATCTTGCAGTGTCCTTTCCTAGTGACAGAAGGGGAAGCAAGGCCGTATTGCATTGTTGCCATCGAGGATAACAAGATGGGGTTTATTTCATATTGCATGAATTTATCTCTCTACATCATGTCATCTTGCTTAAAGCGTTACTCTATTTTTAACTTAATACTCTAGATGCATTCTGGATAGCGATCGATGAGTGGAGTAATAGTAGTAGATGCAGGCAGGAGTCGGTCTACTTGTCACGGACGTGATGCCTATATACATGATTATACCTTAGATATTCTCATAACTATGCTCAATTCTGTCAATTGCTCAACAGTAATTTGTTCACCCACCGTAGAATACTTATGCTCTTGAGAGAAGCCACTAGTGAAACCTATGGCCCCCGGGTCTATTCTCATCATATCAATATCCATGACTTTAATCTTGCTTTGCTTTTTTACTTTGCCTTTTACTTTTCACTTTGCATCTCTATACCAAAAATACCGAAAACATTATCTATCAGTTCTCACTCTCGTAAGTGACCGTGAAGGGATTGACAACCCCTAATCGCGTTGGTTGCGAGTAGCTATCGTTTTGTGCAGGTACGAGGGACTTGAGCGTGGCTTCCTACTGGATTGATACCTTGGTTCTCAAAAACTGAGGGAAATACTTACGCTACTCTGCTGCATCATCCTCTCCTCTTCGAGGAAAACCAACGCAAGCTCAAGAGGTAGCAAGAAGAATTTCTGGCGCCGTTGCCGGGGAGTCTACGCAAAAAGTCAACATACCAAGTACCCATCACAATCCCTATCTCTCGCATTACATTAGTTACCATTTGCCTCTCGTTTTCCTCTCCCCCACTTCACCCTTGCCGTTTTATTCGCCCTCTCTTTCTCCTTCTCCTCCTTCTCCTCTCTCTTTCCGTTTGCCTTTTCTCGCTTTCCTTTTGTTTGCTCGTGTGTTGGATTGCTTGCTTGTCGCGATGGCTCTACCGAAATTTGGTGATCTTCACCTTAAAAGGTTAGAGGAGATCGAAAACAATGTCAGGAAGTTTATGATTTTGCAATTTGAGCATAATAATTTCTTTAGAAACGAGCTTAAGGAACAAAAAAGTATTACGAGTTATATGAATAAAGAGCTTGATGATATGTCTAAAGAATTTGATGGTATAAGATCCCAAATTGCTCGTCTTGAAAAGACGATGACTGAAATTTCGGATATGCAAGCTACCTTAGTCAAAGATGGCCGCTAAACTGAATTCCTATGAAAATCAAGATGAGGATCTAAAAGTTATTGATATGTCCCCTATCAAACCCTTGTTTTGCAATATAAATCTTGATGAAACTGAATATGATCTTCCTTTACCTAGAAGGACTTCCAAAAATTCGGAGTATTTAGATCTTTATGATGAAATTGATGAAAGTGGGATTGAAAGAAATAAAACCCTAGATATTGCTAAACCCACTATATTGGATCTCAAGGAATTTAATTATGAAAGTTGCTCTTTAATTGATTGTATTTCCTTGTTGCAATCCGTGCTAAATTGTCCTCATGCTTATAGTCAAAAGAAAGCCTTTACTGAACATATTGTTGATGCTTTGATGCAATCCTATGAAGAAAAACTTGAGTTGAAAGTTTCTATCCCTAGAAAACTGTATGATGAGTGGGAACCAACCATTAAAATTAAAATTAAAGATCATGAGTTTTATGCTTTGTGTGATTTGGGTGCTAGTGTCTCCACTATCCCCAAGACTTTGTGTGATTTGCTAGATTTGCATGACTTTGATGATTGCTCTAAACTTGCATCTTGGGGATTCCACTATTAAGAAACCTATGGGAAGAATTAATGATGTTCTTATTATTTCAAATAGGAATTATGTGCCCGTAGACTTCATTGTTCTTGATATAGATTGCAATCCTTCTTGCCCTATTATTTTTGGTAGACCTTTCCTTAGAACAGTTGGTGCGATTATTGATATGAAGGAAGGGAATATTAGATTTCAATTTCCATTAAAAAAGGGCATGGAACACTTTCCTAGAAATAAAATAACATTTCCATATGAAACTATCATGAGAGCCACCTATGGATTGCCTTCTAAAGATGGCAATACCTAAATCTATCCTCGCTTTTATGCCTAGCTAGGGGCGTTAAACGACAGCGCTTGTTGGGAGGCAACCCAATTTTATTTTGAGTTTTTTGTTTTTGATTCTGTTTAGGAATAAATAACCCATCTACCTTCTGTTTAGATGTGGTTTTGTGTTTTAATTAGTGTTTGTGCCAAGCTAGACCTATTGGATCTTCTTGGATGATAGTTATTTGATCTTGCTGTAATTTTCAGAAACTTTGTGTTCAGTGCCCGAATTATTAAAAATCATCAGAACGTGATAAAATACTGATTCAAATTGTTGCTGATCAATAAACAAATTTTCTAGGTCGTATAATTTTGGTAGATTTTTTGGAGTTCTAGAAGTTTGCGTTAGTTACAGATTACTACAGACTGTTCTGTTTTTGACAGATTCTGTTTTTCGTGTGTTGTTTGCTTATTTTGATGAATCTATGGCTAGTAAAATAGTTTATAATCCATAGAGAAGTTGTAATACAGTAGGTTTAACACCAATATAAATAAATAATGAGTTCATTACAGTACCTTGAAGTGGTTTTATGTTTTCTTTCTCCAACGGAGCTCACAAGATTTCTATTGAGTTTTGTGTTGTGAAGTTTTCATGTTTTGGGTGAAATCTTTTGATGGATTATGGAACAAGGAGTGGCAAGAGCCTAAGCTTGGGGATTCCCATGGCACCCCCAAGATAATCCAAGGACACCAAAAAGTCAAAGCTTGGGGATGCCCCGGAAGGCACCCCCTCTTTCGTCTACTTTCATCGGTATTTTACTTGGAGCTATATTTTTATTCACCAACATGATATGTGTTTTGCTTGGAAAGTCTTCTATTATTTGTGTCTTTGTTTGTTAGTGTGCCACAATCATCTTTTTGTACACACCTTTGAGAGAGAGCCATTTATGAATTAAAATTTGTTAGAATACTCTATGTGCTTCACTTATATCTTTTGAGCTATGTAATTTTGCTCTATGTGCTTCACTTATATCTTTTGAGCGTGATAATTTTGCTCTATGTGCTTCACTTAGATATTTTAGAGCATGGTGGTGGATTTGTTTTAAAGAAACTATTGATCTTTCATGATTCACTTAAATCATTTTGAGAGCCTTAATAGCATGGTAAATTGCTTAATGATAATATGCTTGGTATTCAAGATTTGTGAAATTTTCTTTTGAGTGAATTGAATACTAAGAAAAGATTGAAGCATGATAATTGTTTTGAGATATGGAGGTGATAATATTAGAGTCATGCTAGTTGAGTAGTTGTGAATTTAAAAAATACTTACAATGAAGTTTGTGATTCCCGTAGCATGCACGTATGGTGAACCGTTATGTAACGAAGTCGGAGCATGAGGTGTTTATTGATTGTCCACCTTATGAGTGGCGGTCGGGGACGAGCGATGGTCTTTTCCTACCAATCTATCCCGAGCATGCGCGTAATACTTTGCTTTGATAACTTCTAGATTTTTGCAATAAGTATATGAGTTCTTTATGACTAATGTTGAGTCCATGGATTATACACACTTTTTCCCATCCTTCCACCATTGCTAGCCACTCTAATACCACGCACTTTTCGTCGGTATCATACACCCACCATATACCTTCCTCAAAACAGCCACCATACCTACCTATCATGGCATTTCCATAGCCATTCCGAGATATATTGCCATGCAACTTTCCACCGTTCCGTTTTATTATGACACGCTCCATCATTGTCATATTGCTAGCATGATCATGTAGTTGACATCGTATTTGTGGCAAAGCCACTATTCATAATTCTTTCATACATGTCACTCTTGATTCATTGCATATCCCGGTACATCGCCGGAGGCATTCATATAGAGTCATATCTTGTTCTAAGTACCGAGTTGTAATTGTTGAGTTGTAAGAAAAATAAAAGTGTGGTGATCATCATTTTTAGAGCATTGTCCCAAGTGAGGAAAGGAGGATGGAGACTATGATTCCCCCACAAGTCGGGATGAGACTCCGGATGAAAATAAATTAAAAAAATGATAGAAAAAGAGAGAAGGGACAATGTTACTATCCTATTACCACACTTGTGCTTCAAAGTAGCACCAAGATCTTCATGATAGAGAGTCTCCTATGTTGTCACTTTCATATACTAGTGGGAATTTTTCATTATAGAACTTGGCTTGTATATTCCAATGATGGGCTTCCTCAAAATGCCCTAGGTCTTCGTGAGCAAGAAAGTTGGATGCACACCCACTTAGTTTCTTTTGTTGAGCTTTCATATACTTATAGCTCTAGTGCATCCGTTGCATGGCAATCCCTACTCACTCACATTGATATCTATTAATGGGCATCTCCATAGCCCGTTGATACGCCTAGTTGATGTGAGACTATCTTCCCCTCTTTTTGTCTTCTCCACAACCACCATTCTATTCCACATATAGTGCTATATCCATGGCTCACGCTCATGTATTGCGTGAAGATTGAAAAAGTTTTGAAAATGTTAAAGTATGAAACAATTGCTTGGCTTGTCATCGGGGTTGTGCATGATTTAAATACTTTGTGTGGTGAAGATGGAGCATAGCCAGACTATATGATTTTGTAGGGATAACTTTCTTTGGCCATGTTATTTTGAGAAGACATAATTTCTTTATTAGTATGCTTGAAGTATTATTATTTTTATGTCAATATGAGCTTTTGTCTTAAATCTTTCGAATTTGAATATTCATATCACAACTAAGAAGTTTTACATTGAAATTATGCCAAGTAGCACTCCACATCAAAAATTCTCTTTTTATCATTTACCTACTCGAGGACAAGCAGGAATTAAGCTTGGGGATGCCTGATACGTCTCCAACGTATCTATAATTTTTGATTGCTCCATGCTATATTATCTACTGTTTTGGACTATATTGGGCTTTATTTTCCACTTTTATATTATTTTTCGGACTAACCTATTAACCGGAGACCCAGCCTAGAATTGTTGTTTTTTTGCCTATTTCAGTGTTTTGGAGAAACAGAATATCAAACGGAGTCCAAACGGAATAAAATCTTTGGGAACGTGATTTTCTCACCGAATGTGATCCAGGGGACTTGGACCCTACTCCAAGGCATCAAAGAAGCGGTCACGAGGGTGGGGGCGCGCCCCCCCTTAGGGCGCGCCCCCATGCCTCGTGGGCCCCTCGAAGCTCCACCGACGTACTCCTTCCTCCTATATATATACCTACGTACCCCCAAACGATCAGATACGGAGCCAAAAACCTAATTCCACCGCCGCAACTTTCTGTATCCACGAGATCCCATCTTGGGGCCTATTCCGGTGGATCTCGGGTAGGGGGTCCCGAACTGTGCGTCTAAGGCGGATGGTAACAGGAGGCGGGGGACACGATGTTTATCCAGGTTCGGGCCCTCTCGATGGAGGTAATACCCTACTTCCTGCTTGATTGATCTCTATGATATGAGTTTACAAGAGTTGATCTACCACGAGATCGTAGAGGCTAAACCCTAGAAGCTAGCCTATGGTATGATTGTTGTTGTCCTACGGACTAAACCCTCCGGTTTATATAGACACCAGAGGGGGCTAGGGTTACACAGAGTTGGTTACAAGGAAGGAGATCTACATACCCGCATTGCCAAGCTTGCCTTCCACGCCAAGGAGAGTCCCATCCAGACACGAGACGAAGTCTTCAATCTTGTATCTTCATAGTCCAACAGTCCGGTCAAAGGATATAGTCCAGCTGTCCGGATACCCCCTAATCCAGGACTCCCTGAGGGAGCCCCGGAAAACCACAACCAAACCTGAGTAAGGGGATTGCCCTATGGCTCCACCTTCTTCCACTCGTGAAATTCTAGAATGCATTTAGTGCCAGGAACTCTGCACAACCCAAGGCTCAGCAATCTCTGCAAATGATCCACAGTTGGGAAGTCAACCTTTAACACATTGGCCTCAATACTGACAAGCTCCCACTGGAAGTCACCTGGAGCTAGTTCCTGAAGCCTCTGCACAATCTGAGCCTCAGAAACCTCTCCCTGGATAACTTTCACAATCCTAGTGGTCAAACTCTGCGTCTCCACCAGAATCTCTCTCGCAGCCAGGGACTAAAAGAACATCAACTCAGCACAATATACTCCATACATTGTAAGAGCCAGAACCTGATCACGCAAAAATGGGCAATCCCCCGTGGCGTGTGCTGACTTACCACATGAATCGCAAAGCTCCGCCACGCACTCAGCAATGAAGTGACCCTTCTCACCACATCGATAACATAACATCTTCTCCTTCTTACGCGCCCACTTGGACGCTCTCTCTGAATCAGTCCTGTCGCCTGCCTCAGCTATAGCCACAGTCCCAGGTACCTCCGCGTTGGCCAGCGCTGTCACGACATCCATCGCCTGGCTAGGCAGGTCAGTCGTCTGAACGGGATCGGCTGCCATGTTAGAGGCCGTATGGTCAGCAACGACCGGTGGAGGAGGCTGTCTATTACGGTACTGACCACGACCACCACCACAACCACCACGCGGACCATGGTAACCACCTCTCTGCCGGTAGTCCAGGCCAGAAGCTCCCTCGACAAAACCACCCGGAGGGCCGAGAAAAGGTCTCTTAGTAGAACCATCACTCTGCCAGGCATAACCACGACCACCTCCCGTGGATGACGAGCCATGGTGTTGGCCATCCCCATATGCATCGTAGCCATCGTCCCCCCACTGTCCTCGAGGCAGATCATAAGTCTCTCCAGCAACCGAGTTCTGCCTCGTCTGCGTTGGGCCCGAACGTTTTTGCGCCGGCCTCGCGACATAGTGAGGCGGCGGCGCGACACGTGGCTAAACTCTGGCAGAAGCGGCCTGGTTGACCATAGCCTGCCTCGGGCCGTTGGCTCCGCCGCGCCCTGCAGCAGTAGTCGCCATTGTAGTCGGCCCTGCCGGCCGGGGTCCAACATGCCCACCTCTACCCGCCGGTGCCATGGCGGCCTAGCCGTCATTGGCTGGGGGCCAGGAGGCGTCCCACCCCGACCCGCAGCGGGCGCTGGAGGCCGAGACCCAACGAGGCCGCCTCCCGCCCCACAGCGGCAACTGGAGCGGCGGCGCCACGCCCAGCGCCCGCGGGCGGCGGCGGCTTAACCCCAGCTCGGCCACTCGTGATCACCGCCGGGGGCTTCTACGCAGGAGGCAGTCCCGCCCCTCGGCCCGCCATGGCAACAAGGGGGAGAATCGTCGCGCACGTCGAGAACCGCAAGATGGGAACCCTGACGTCCTGTTCCGATGAACCCTAGCAGTCGGCGCAACTTCGTACGTAGGGCAAAGAACGCTCTCGTCTCTACATGTATCGATGGATGCAATCCTGGTGGGTTTCGGAATAGCCTGCGCCTCATACCCAGCTATCTCCGGGCCAACCAGTTGCGGCCTAGAAACTGGCAGATTCGGCCCATCTCGGCCCAGAATCAAATTCAAACGGATGTCCCGAGCCGCCCTGATCACGATGCTGACCCAGTCGGCAGACGAGGCGGCGGCGGCAGCGCGCGAGGAGAGAGAGTGGTTGCCGGCCTTAGCGGCGATGCAGGCGCAGTAGGTGCAAGATGGCGGCAACTGGTGGGACGTTGACTTCAGCGACGACGATGGCGGCGGCGGCGAAGGAGGCGCTGGAGGTATGGCGCCGGTCGTGGACCTCACCGGCGCCAGCGACGAGGAGTAGTTCAGTTTTAGGTTTAGATTTAAATTTCGTTCTAAGTTATGTAAAATATCTTTAAGTATGAATGAAGTTGGAATGGTTTATCCGAAAAAATATATCTTTATGTTTAATTTGATATTAGTCGTGCGATAAAGCTTCGAAAAATAAACGGAAATACGCGCATTTGAACATTACGAGACGACAAGTGGTAAAAATAAACTAAGACAAAACGGCCGGCTCGCTCATAACAGAACGGTCTCCGGTAAACGATGTGAAATTTTTCGAATGACCTCAACAGTCTCCGGAAAAATCATGGATATTCATAGAGTAGCAAAAAGCAACGAAACTTGTCGTAGATGCTAGTCATCGATTAAAATCGGATGGGCCCTTCGCTACCCGCTGAATGTATTTGGAGACAAAAAACAAGTTGCGTCACGTCCGGGGAAAGCTTTAATCTGTTTTCCCCGCAAAAGTTGTAGAAAATACATAGAGTGGCAAAACGCCATGAAACTGGTCATGCATACTACTCATGATGGTACAACAGTATGAAAAAAATTGGGTTCATTTGAAGATGTGGCCTTTGCTCCTATCCAAACGGCCTGCGGAGAACGAGGTCAATTTTTTTGACATCTTCAGAATGACCTAAAATTTTGCAAGTGAGTTGGTATGACCACTCCAACACTACATCAAAAAATTGATCGTATTTCAATACCAAAAGCACGTTGTGTCACGTCCGACCAGTGTTTTAGATGCTTTCACCAAAAAATCATAGAAAAATCATAAAGTGGCAAAAAGCCACGAAACACGTCATGCATCCTAGTCATGATGGTAGAACACTATGGAAAAAATTTGGTTTCATTTGAAGGATGTCAAAAAAAACTCATTTTCGGACGGGGTCTTTGCTCCTACCCGAACGTTCTACGGAGAACGAGGTCAATTTTTTGACATCTTTATAATGGCCTGAAATTTTGCAAGTGAGTTGGTATGCCCACTCCGACACTGAATCCAAAAATTGATCGTATTTCAATACCAAAAGCACGTTGCGTCACGTCCGGCTAGTGTTTTAGGTGTTTTCGTCAAAAAAATTATAGAAAATTCATAAAGTGACAAAAAGCCACGAAACTTGTCATGCATCCTAGTCATGATGGTAGAACACTATGGAAAAAATTTGGGTTCATTTGAAAAAATTGCCATAATAATAATGAGTTTTTTGTTATAATTTATAAGTAAGAAAATTGAGTTTTTTGTTATAATTTATAAGTAAAAATATTAAGTTTTTTGTTATAATTGTTTATGAGTTTTTCTTTAATGGCTAACATTTTTGAGTTTACTAAAATATAATTTGGAAAACACCCTTAATAATTGTACATATATGCAAAGTTTAGTACTATAATGTGCAAAGTTTAGTAGTGTCATATGCATTTTGTTATTGTTTAGAAAATATTTCATAATTATAAAGAAACAATATTGAACTTTGCACGGAGGGACAAAATGATATCGTTAAGATAGCTAGGTATATAATTATAAAAAATATTCACTCATTCCAATATTATTTGTTAAAAAGTGCATGGAGGGACAAAATGATTAAAAAAATGAGATAGCTAGTTAATAAAGTGATTTGACTTTATATAACTGCTCGGGCGGCCGCCCGGGCAGATATGTAAGGTCAAATCTCTTTAGTATTAGCTATTTTATCTTACAAAGAGCACAAACGCGGCTATATGAGCCGGTCCTGGCATCTCTCGGCGCGCGAGGTGGGACTAAACAAGCACCCCTCCCGCCTTCCCCACACAATGACTCATAGGAGATCAAAAAATAAAGAAAAAAATTAGCCCAACCATTCTTGCAGGCCGCTACTGCGCGTAATCGGTCCGGCCCGATCAAGCCTGGCGGCGAAAGGGCCGGCCTTTCGGCCCAGCTACGGCCTGCAGGATAGTCACAACGGGGCAGTGGCGGGATTCAAAGGAGTTCGAAAGGGTGGTGGGAGGCAGGTATATAAGGCGGTCGCGGCGTCGTTCGGCGGGCGAGGTGGGACTAAACTTTAGTCCTGACCCCCGCCGACCCTGCCCCCGCACCACCGCACAGTCAATGAGCCGGCCCATGCGCGCCGTCGCGCACAGTCATTGGACTGGCCAACGGGCGCTGTCGATAACTTATTTTTGTTTAAAAGATAGTATTAATTTTTTAGTTATTTACGCCTTTCATTATCGTTTAATAATTTTTCTATAATTAATGAAAAACAATACATAATATAGGATTGTTAGCTAGATTTATTATAATAATAATGAGTTGTTTAATATAATTTACAGGTAAAAATAATGAGTTTTTTGTTATAATTTTTTATGAGTTTTTCGTTAATGCCTAACATTTTCCAGTTTATTAAAAAATGAGTTTTTTCCTATAACTAATAATTTGGAAAAGACCCTTCATTAAAAACACTTCTTAATATAGAATTTATTAAGTAGTTATATTAAAAACACCACTTAATATAGAATTTATTTAGTATTTAAATTATACATATGAAAACTTTACTTTTCTTATTTGTGTCAAAAATGATAATGAGTTTTTTTACAATTTATAAGTAAGAACTAACATATTTCAGTTTATGAAAAAACAATAATGAGTTTTTCGCTATAACTAATAATTTATGCAATGTCTAATAATTTCACGTAGAAAACCCTACGAAATTCGTATGGTCTCGAAAAATTATGAAATCTTACAGGTATGATGGCCCTGGTGATGCGGGCGTGTGGAAAAAGTTTGGGGTCCACCGGCTGAGTCAAAAAAGAAAACGCAGTACGAAGCTGACCTCCTTCATATCCGATCAGTGCCGGTTGCATAGGTGGTACGAGGTGGCATGCATGAAACGTCACCCAATTTTGGGAGGCAGTGGGCATGCCCATCTTAGGGCCCCACGCAAGATTTGAACGAATTCGGACACCAAACGCACGTTGTGTCACGCCCGGTCAGTGTTTTCGGTGCGTTTCACGAAGAAAAGCATAAGAAATTCATATGGTCTCGAAAAATTATGAAAACTTGCAGGCATGATAGCCCTGGTGATGCGGGCGTGTGAAAAATGTTTGGGGTCCATCGGCTAAGTCAAAAAGAAAACGCGGTACAGAGCTGACCTACTTCATATCCGATCAGTGCCGGTTGCATAGGTGGTACGAGGTGGCATGCATGAAACATCATCCAATTTGGGGAGACAGTGGACATGCCCATCATAAGGCCCCACACAAGATTTGAACGAATTCGGACACCAAACACATGTTGCGTCATGCCCGGTCAGTGTTTTAGGTGCATTTCACGGATTAAACCATAAGAAATTCATACGGTGTCGGAAAATTATGAAAACTTACACGCATGATGGCCTTGGTGATGAGTGTGTGTGCAAAAAATTTGAATGGTTGAATTAGATAAAAAACGCATTGATATTTTCTGTCGCTAAAAAAATATCAGAGATAATGGCTCTCTTTTTGAAGAAATATGCATGATCCATGTGAACCTTCACAAGCTCTGAGCAGGTGAAGACTCACATTGATCCTGCATATCCTCCAAATAGAGTCCCACAAACTCAGATGTTTGTTTATGAAAAAAAGAAAGTTATATAAAGGAGTCAACGGCGCGCTGACTTAGCAATGTGATATTAAACTAAAAACTGTTAAAGTACAATGCATTTATTTGTTTTCAATAAATGCATCATGGGCCAGCCGGCGGTAGTTTTACGGGACGGGCCAAGGGGCCCACTATGGCGTGACCACGTCTATGACGTCGTACGTGCGTGCATGGGCATGGAAACCACGCCGCCATTACCCTGATCCCATGGTTGCACCGCCTAACCCCGCCGCCTCCACGCACGACCTCACCCTGATCCCATGGTTGCACCATTGTGGCCGTCCCAACTCCCTTCCCTGCCGCCCTCACGACGGCCATACACTCCAGCATCTACGCCCGCGACTTGGATCCCGGGCCGGCCGGCCGTCTCGGCAAAGTCGCCCGCACCCAGAACCCTAGGGTGGGCCGTCGGCCACCGCGGTGGTGTGGGCAGAGGGCGCGCGGCTGCCACGACTAACCCACACCGGGTGGGGTCAGCCAACGGGGGTTGCCGGTGCACCTCGCGGCACCAGAAGGTATGGTATTAAACCATATGTAATGTTTTTTGAATCTCGTAACTAGTTAGATAACATTCAACTTATTTAGAATGCAAGAATTTAGAGATGTGTACTGCTCGGTTGAGAAGTGGTGCGAATTGGTGGGAAAATTCACACCCAGACAGCGCATGATGCTACGTGGCACAAATTTAGACAGTATGTTGAGAATTCCTTCAATGAAAATGAGGAAAACTTTATTGGAATTTATGATTACAACGTATGATAGTAGTAGAAAGCGATTTATTATTTGGCCAAATACTGACGGCATCAGTGTGTTTAATGAAGATGTTTATGACATATTCGGCCTACATAACGAGGGTAATGATGTCAATAGCATGATAGCAACAGTACAACTAGACGCCAAAAAAATTGTTCCGAATCAGTTTCTAGACAAAAGAACAGGCCTAATCCTCATCGATGACTTGATAAAAAATATTGTTGATAGTCAGTCATATGATGATGATTTTGTGAGAAGGGCGGTACTGGTTCTTATGGGTACAGTCTTAGCACCACAATCCACCAAGTTTGTTCCTTATCGTTATTACAAAATGGCGGAGGACGTGAATGCTATAAAGTCATACAATTCAAATGATTTCACGTTGGGGGTGTGCGTGGATGCTATTAAAAACGGTCGAAGATCTTGAAAAATTCAAGTGGCCTATCGGGAACTTGGCTCTTCTTCAGGTACAAGTCATTTCATAATAGTTGTATGTACATATATTTTTTATGTGATCTATGTATCTGACTATTTGTGTTTACTATCATGCAGTATATATACTGGGAAAAACTTGAGCCAATTGGTGTGGATACATTTGATCCTTTGTCTCATGAATACCCACTAATGCTTAACTGGCCAGAAACGGAAGGGAAAAAGCAAGACGACTATGACAACATGCACGAGCGGGGTACCGGCAATGTAAGTCAATAAGTATAGTCCTTATTGGTTTCACATAGTAATTAAGTATATTCGTTATTTAATTCATTTTATTGTTTGTTGTACAGATTGAAAACTGCATTAGTGAAGAATACAGACGTGCTAAGGTAGCACGTGAAGGGACTGTCCCAGAGGAAGAAACGAACAAAACTAAACGGAAAGGTGGTGGCAGGAGTAGAAAGCCAAGCACGTCCACGGTTTCATCGAACATGAATTATAGTATGGACCATGTGATGACATACATAAAGCTGCTTCACCAGGAGGTTCTCAATATACCCAAAAGATGTGCACAGGTAATTTAGAAGTTGTATTGAACGTGCTTTAATTTTTCAAGTACTTATCATGTTTCATTTGTGTTTGTAGATGGTAATGGAAAGGCTGAACACGGAAGGTGTGCTGTACAAACCCAATAAGAGGGACAACGTTGACGAATTTGATGATGTAGGTGAAGGAGTTGGAATGGAGAATGGCAAGTACAAGTCATCAAAATATTGGCCAGATATTGAATCACCTACGGACGTAAAGATAGGAACATTTTTCACGGGTATGAATGATACCTCTGTGCCCGTTGATGACACAGGTGCTCCGGCGACAACATCGGGTAAAGGTGAAGCTACTGATCCTTTCATTATAGACGATAATGGAAACTCTCCATCTTCGGCATCAACTGTACGGACAAAAGACTTTCCATCTATGTCCCGAACCCCGCAAAATGTTGATATTTCTGGTGAGTCTATGGGTGGTTTGTCACCAACAAAGTCCGAAGACACGTTTGAGAGTTTCCCGGCAAAGAGCAACATAGGTAATGGTGAATGCAGTCAGGACAATAAGGTAAACGCAAACGAAATCCGTCAAAATATTGTCAATCCCCCTACGACCTTCTCATTACCCGCAAGAAATGTGTTAAAAAAAGTAAGTCAAATACTACTTTATAATTCATTCACGCATTATGTATTTTTTATTTAACTGACCGTAACTGCATTGCTTTAGATCTCTTTGCATCGTCACCACATTCAGTTCTAGCAAGTTCTCTTAATATGAATCCGGATCACATAGAGGCAGCCAAAGTTTTTGTTGAGACTCTTGCATCGTCAAAGAAGCATGCACACCGAACCGTGGTTGATGTGCCGCCACCAGATGGGGACATATGCACGACAACTATGCTTCACGATGTCCTGACGTTTAAATGGTTGAATGGCGGTAAGTATGAGTTTGTTTTTAACAAAACCCTCATTTGTACTTCAGAAGTTGATTGAATTTTTTTGTTTATGTATGCAGATCATCAATGCATATTGTAAACACCTACAACACCATGATTTTTCTGATCGTTACATATCAACAACGTGGTTCCCCAAATTTATGTTGAATAGAGCAAGGGGAAAGACCAAGTCAGTAAATAATATAAACTCAGAGAAGCTTACAAAGAAAACGAAAGTCCTCATGAGAGTAATGGATGAGTATTTCAGACGGGACAAGGTATTGCTTTCATATGTATTTGTTTTTATTAGTCAATACTGTTTAATTGCACTAACATCATTTGGTTGCTATGTAGGCCTATTTTTCTATGCACGTTAATGATAATCATTGGATAACCATAGTGATGCACACCGTCAAGGAGGAGTTTCAAGTTCTTGACTCAAATTCTAATGGCACAATTAGCCAAAGAATTCGCAATATGATTGCCACCTTGGTACGCTATAATTTTCACACTCGCATTAAGTAAAATATTGGGTTATACATTATATTTTGGTTTTGTTAATTTGTTTCAGAGAGCTGAAATTTCTAAGGATATTATGGAGGCCAACTCAACTCTTGAAGCAAAAAAATTTCCAGATGTCTCATCGTGGCCAATAAATGAGTACAAAATGCCGAGACAAAAAGATGGGTAAGTTAATACTGCATTCAACTAGTACAAGTAAGTGCATGCTACATCCTAAGCTGATCACGCGTGTTTATTGCAGAGTGTCTTGTGGACTTTTTGTAATGTGGTGCATAAAACACTGGGACGGAGATTGCTGGACATATGAATTTGACCAGAAAGAGATTAATGCGTCAAGGCCACGCATTGTCGCGGAAATTATTTTTTCAGAGGTGAACAAATTAGAGAAGGTCAAGATGAAAATTTTCAAAATCATGGAGAAGGAATAGGTATTAGCATCGGTAGCGTTTTAGTCCCGTAGAAGGTTTTCTTGCCGTTGTTGGGTACTTTGTTCGATTGTAATGCGACATGGCACTTTCAGTTTATTTGTTTTCCTACTTTGTTAAAGGATATGAGACATGGCACTTTCATTTATTCCTTATGCCACCTTGTTCAACTTTATGAGACATGCGATTTTTATTGTTATGTGTGAAATATGATATATTTGTATGAATGTGTTACTGTTGTCATGAATTTCTCGACTGTTTAACATTTAAAAAATTAATCTATGTGGAAAAAACATATTAAAAAAAAGGTCCAGTCGTGGCCGGGCGCGCGCATGGACAGTATACTAGAACGCCTTCGGGAAGGCCTTTCGGCCGCCGAGCGGGGAGGCCATGGCGTACAACAGGGCATTCATTGAAGTGTTCTATAGTGAGCACTGAAGGAAATATGCCCTAGAGGCAATAATAAAGTTATTATTTATTTCCTTATATCATGATAAATGTTTATTATTCATGCTAGAATTGTATTAACCGGAAACATAATACATGTGTGAATACATAGACAAATAGAGTGTCACTAGTATGCCTCTACTTGACTAGCTCGTTAATCAAAGATGGTTATGTTTCCTAACCATGAACAAAGAGTTGTTATTTGATTAACGAGGTCACATCATTAGTTGAATGATCTGATTGACATGACCCATTTCATTAGCTTAGCACCCGATCGTTTAGTATGTTGCTATTGCTTTCTTCATGACTTATACATGTTCCTTTGACTATGAGATTATGCAACTCCCGTTTGCCGGAGGAACACTTTGGGTGCTACCAAACGTCACAACGTAACTGGGTGATTATAAAGGAGTACTACAGGTGTCTCCAAAGGTAGATGTTGGGTTGGCGTATTTCGAGATTAGGATTTGTCACTCCGATCGTCGGAGAGGTATCTCTGGGCCCTCTCGGTAATGCACATCACTTAAGCCTTGCAAGCATTGCAACTAATGAGTTAGTTGCGGGATGATGTATTACGGAACGAGTAAAGAGACTTGCCGGTAACGAGATTGAACTAGGTATTGGATACCGACAATCGAATCTCAGGCAAGTAACATACCGATGACAAAGGGAACAACGTATGTTGTTATGCGGTCTGACCGATAAAGATCTTCGCAGAATATGTAGGAGCCAATATGGGCATCCAGGTCCCGCTATTGGTTATTGACCGGAGACGTGTCTCGGTCATGTCTACATTGTTCTCGAACCGTAGGGTCCGCACGCTTAAGGTTTCGATGACAGTTATATAATGAGTTTATGAGTTTTGATGTACCGAAGGAGTTCGGAGTCTCGGATGGGATCGGGAACATGACGAGGAGTCTCGAAATGGTCGAGACGTAAAGATCGATATATTGGATGACTATATTCGGACATCGGAAAGGTTCTGAATGGTTCGGGTATTTTTCGGAGTACCGGAGAGTTACGGGAATTCGTATTGGGCCTCATTGGGCCATACGGGAAAGGAGAGAAAGGGACCAAAAGGTGGCCGCGCCCCTCCCCTTGCTCTAGTCCGAATTGGACTAGGGAAGGGGGGCGCCCCCCTCCTTCCTTCTCCTTCTCTCTTCCCTTTCCTTCTCTCCTACTCCCCCTACAAGGAAGGACTCCTAGTTGGACTAGGAAAGGTGGAATCCTACTCCCGGTGGGAGTAGGACTCCCCTTGGCGCGCCCAAACCAGGCCGGCCGCCCCTCCCCCTTGGCTCCTTTATATACGGGGGCAGGGGGGCACCCGAGGACACACAAGTTGATCTTCGTGATCGTTCCTTAGCCGTGTGCGGTGCCCCCCTCCACCATATTCCACCTCGGTCATATCGTTGCAGTGCTTAGGCGAAGCCCTGCGCCGGTAGTACATCAAGATCGTCACCACGCCGTCGTGCTGACGGAACTCCTCCCCGAAGCTTTGCTGGATCGGAGCCCGGGGATCATCATCGAGCTGAACGTGTGCTAAAAACTCGAAGGTGTCGGAGTAACGGTGCTTGGATCGGTCGGACCGGGAAGAAGACGTACGACTACTTCCTCTACGTTGTGTAAAATGCTTCCGTTGCGATCTACAAGGGTACGTAGATCATACTCTCCCCTCGTTGCTATGCATCACCATGATCTTGCGTGTGCGTAGGAATTTTTTTGAAATTACTACGTTCCCCAACAGTGGCATCAGAGCCTAGGTTTTTATGGTTTGATGTTATTTGCACGAGTAGAACACAAGTAAGTTGTGGACGATACAAGTCATACTGCCTACCAGCATGTCATACTTTGGTTCAGCGGTATTGTTGGACGAGACGATCCGGACCAACCTTACGCGTACTCTTACGCGAGACCGGTTCCCTCGACGTGCTTTGCACATAGATGGCTTGCGGAAGACTGTCTCTCCAACTTTAGTTGAACCGAGTGTGGCTACGCCCGCTCCTTGAGAAGGTTAAAACGGAGTCTATTTGACAAACTATCATTGTGGTTTTGATGCGTAGGTAAGATGAGTTCTTGCTTAAGCCCGTAGCAGCCACGTAAAACTTGCAACAACAAAGTAGAGGACGTCTAACTTGTTTTTGCAGGGCATGTTGTGATGTGATATGGTCAAGGCATGATGCTAAATTTTATTGTATGAGATGATCATGTTTTGTAACCGAGTTATCGGCAACTGGAAGGAGCCATATGGTTGTCGCTTTATTGTATGCAATGCAATCGCGATGTAATGCTTTACTTTATTACTAAGCGGTAGTGATAGTCGTAGAAGCATAAGATTGGCGAGACGACAACGATGCTACGATGGAGATCAAGGTGTCGCGCCGGTGACGATGGTGATCATGACGGTGCTTCGAAGATGGAGATCACAAGCACAAGATGATGATGGCCATATCATATCACTTATATTGATTGCATGTGATGTTTATCTTTTATGCATCTTATCTTGCTTTGATTGACGGTAGCATTATAAGATGATCTCTCACTAATTATCAAGAAGTGTTCTCCCTGAGTATGCACCGTTGCGAAAGTTCTTCGTGCTGAGACACCACGTGATGATCGGGTGTGATAGGCTCTACGTTCAAATACAACGGGTGCAAAACAGTTGCACACGCGGAATACTCAGGTTATACTTGACGAGCTATGCAAATAAGATATGACCTCGGAACACGGAGACCGAAAGGTCGAGCGTGAATCATATAGTAGATATGATCAACATAAGATGTTCACCATTGAAAACTACTCCATTGCACGTGATGATCGGTTATGGTTTAGTTGATTTGGATCACGTGATCACTTAGAAGATTAGAGGGATGTCTATCTAAGTGGGAGTTCTTAAGTAATATGATTAATTGAACTTTAATTTATCATGAACTTAGTCCTGGTAGTATTAGCATATCTATGTTGTAGATCAATAGCTCGCATTGTTGCTTCCGTGTGTTTATTTTGATATGTTCCTAGAGAAAATTGTGTTGAAAGATGTTAGTAGCAAATATACGGATTGGATCCGTGATCTGAGGTTTATCCTCATTGCTGCACAGAAGAATTATGTCCTTGATGCACCGCTAGGTGACGGACCTATTGCAGGAACAGATGCAGACGTTATGAACGTTTGGCTAGCTCAATATGATGACTACTTGATGGTTTAGTGCACCATGCTTAACGGCTTAGAATCGGGACTTCAAAGACGTTTTGAACGTCATGGACCATAAGAGATGTTCCAGGAGTTGAAGTTAATATTTCAAGCAAATACCCGAGTTGAGAGATATGAAGTCTCCAACGAGTTCTATAGCTACAAGATGGAGGAGAATCGCTCAACTAGTGAGCATGTGCTCAGATTGTCTGAGTACTACAATCACTTGAATCAAGTGGGAGTTAATCTTCCAGATAAGATAGTGATTGACAGAATTCTCTAGTCACCATCACCAAGTTAGTAGAACTTCGTGATGAACTATAATATGCAAGGGATAACGGAAACAATTCCCAAGCTCTTCGTGATGCTGAAATCGACGAAGGTAGAAATCAAGAAAAACATCAAGTGTTGATGGTTAACAAGACCACTAGTTTCAAGAAAAGGGAAAAGGAAAAGAAGGGGAACTTCAAGAAGAACGGCAAGCAAGTTGCTGCTCAAGTGAAAAAGCCCAAGTCTGGTCCTAAGCCTGAGACTAAGTGCTTCTACTGCAAAGAGACTGGTCACTGGAAGCGGAACTACCCCAAGTGATTGGCGGATAAGAAGGATGGCAAAGTGAACATAAGTATATTTGATATACATGTTATTGATGTGTACTTTACTAGTGTTTATAGCAACCCCTCAGTATTTGATACTAGTTCAGTTGCTAAGATTAGTAAATCGAAACGGGAGTTGCAGAATAAACAGAGACTAGTTAAGGGTGAAGTGACGATGTATGTTGGAAGTAGTTCCAAGATTGATATGATCATCATCGCACACTCACTATACTTTCGGGATTAGTGTTGAACTTAAATAAGTGTTATTTGATGTTTGCGTTGAGCATAAATATGATTTGATCATGTTTATTGCAATACGGTTATTCATTTAAGTTAGAGAACAATTGTTGTTCTGCTTACATGAATAGAACCTTCGATGGTCATACACCCAATGAAAATAGTTCGTTGGATCTCGATCGTAGTGATACACATATTTATAATATTGAAGACCAAAAGATGCAAAGTTAATAATGATAGTGCAAATTATTTGTGGCACTGCCGTTTAGGTCATATTGGTGTAAAGCGCATGAAGAAACTCCATGCTGATGGGATTTTGGAATCACTTGATTATGAATCAGTTGATGCTTGCGAACCATGCCTCTTGGGCAAGATGACTAAAACGCCGTTCTCCGGAACAATGGAACGAGCAACAGATTTGTTGGAAATCATACATACGGATGTATGTGGTCCGATGAATATTAAGGCTCGCGACAAGTATCATTATTTTCTAACCTTCATAGATGATTTGAGCAGATATGGGTATATCTACTTGATGAAACATAAGTCTGAAACGTTTTAAAAGTTCAAAGAATTTCAAAGTGAAGTGGAGAATCATCGTAACAAGAAAAAGTTTCTACGATATGATCGCAGAGGTAAAATATTTGAGTTACGAGTTAGGTCTTCAGTTAAAACAATGTGAAATAGTTTCACTACTCACGCCACCTGGAACACCATAGCATAATGGTGTGTCCAAACGTCATAACCGTACTTTATTGGATATAGTGCAATCTATGATGTTTCTTACCGATTTACCAATATCGTTTTGGGATCATGCATTAGAGACAGCTGCATTCACGTTAAAAAAGGGCACCATCTAAGTCCGTTGAGACGACACAATATGAACTATGGTTTGGCAAGAAACCAAAGATGTCGTTTTTAAAAGTTTGGGGTTGCGATGCTTATGTGAAAAAGTTTCATCCTGATAAGCTCAAACCCAAATCGGAGAAATGTGTCTTCATAGGATACCCAAAGGAGACTGTTGGGTACACCTTCTATCACAGATCCAAAGGCAAGACATTCGTTGCTAAGAATGGATCCTTTCTAGAGAAGGAGTTTCTCTCGAAAGAAGTGAGTGGGAGGAAAGTAGAACTTGATGAGGTAATTGTACCTGCTCCCTTATTGGAAAATAGTTCATCACAGAAATCTGTTCCTGTGACTACTACACCAATTAGTGAGGAAATTAATGATGATGATCATGTAACGTCAGATCAAGTAACTACCGAATCTCATAGGTAAACCGGAGTAAGATCCGCACCAGAGTGGTACGGTAATCCTGTTCTGGAAGTCATGTTACTAGACCATGACGAACTTACGAACTATGAGGAAGCGATGATGAGCCCAGATTCCGCGAAATGGTTTGAGGCCATGAAATCTGAGATATGATCCATGTATGAGAACAAAGTATGGACTTTGATGGATTTGCCCGATGATCGGCAAGCCAAAGAAAATAAATGGATCTTCAAGAGGAAGACGGACACTGATAGTAGTGTTACTATCTACAAAGCTAGAATTGTCGCAAAAGGTTTTCGACAAATTCAAGGTGTTGACTACGATGAGAGTTTCTCACTCGTATCTATGCTTAAGTCTGTCCGAATCATGTTAGCAATTGCCGCATTTTATGAAATCTGGCAAATGGATAAACAAAACTGCATTCCTTAATGGATTTATTAAAGAAGAGTTGTATATGATGCAACCAGAAGGTTTTGTAAATCCTAAAGGTGTTAACAAAATATGCAAGCTCCAGCGATCCATCTGTGGACTGGTGCAAGCATCTCGGAGTTGGAATACACGCTTTGATAAGTTGATCAAAGCATATAGTTTTGTACAGACTTGCGGTGAAGCCTGTATTTACAAAAAGGTGAGTGGGAGCACTACAGCATTTCTGATAAGTATATGTATGACATATTGTGGATCAGAAATAATGTAGATTTATTCTGTAAAGCACAAAGGAGTGTTTGAAAGGAGTTTTTCAAAGGAAAACCTCGGTGAAGCTGCTTACATATTGAGCATCAATATCTATAGAGATAGATCAAGACGCTTGATAAGTTTTTTCAATGAGTACATACCTTGACAAGATTTTGAAGTAGTTCAAAATGGAACAGTCAAAGAAAGAGTTCTTTCCTGTTTTACAAGGTGTGAAGTTGAGTAAAGACTCAAAGACCGACCACGGCAGAAAATAGAAAGAGAATGAAAGTTATTCCCTATGCCTCGGCCATAGGTTCTATAAAGTATGCCATGCTGTTTACCAGATCTATTGTATACCCTACACTGAGTTAAGCAAGGGAGTACAATAGTGATCTAGGAGTAGATCACTGGACAACGGTCAAAGTTATCCTTAGTGGAATAAGGATATGTTTCTCGATTATGGAGGTGACAAAAGGTTCGTCGTAAAGAGTTACGTCGATGCAAGTTTTGACACTAATCTGGATGACTCTAAGTCTCAATCTAGATACATATTGAAAGTGGGAGCAATTAACTAAAGTAGCTCCGTGCAGAGCATTGTAGACATAGAAAGTTGCAAAATACATACGGATTTTGGCAGACCCGTTGACTAAGATTCTCTCACAAGCAAAACATGATCACACCTTAGTACTCTTTGGGTGTTAATCACATAGCGATGTGAACTAGATTACTAAATCTAGTAAACCCTTTGGATGTTGGTCACATGGCGATGTGAACTATGAGTGTTAATCACATGGTGATGTGAACTATTGCTATTAAATCACATGGCGATGTGAACTAGATTATTGACTCTAGTGCAAGTGGGAGACTGAAGGAAATATGCCCTAGAGGCAATAATAAAGTTATTATTTATTTCCTTATATCATGATAAATGTTTATTATTCATGCTAGAATTGTATTAACCGGAAACATAATACATGTGTGAATACATAGACAAATAGAGTGTCACTAGTATGCCTCTACTTGACTAGCTCGTTAATCAAAGATGGTTATGTTTCCTAACCATGAACAAAGAGTTGTTATTTGATTAACGAGGTCACATCATTAGTTGAATGATCTGATTGACATGACCCATTTCATTAGCTTAGCACCCGATCGTTTAGTATGTTGCTATTGCTTTCTTCATGACTTATACATGTTCCTTTGACTATGAGATTATGCAACTCCCGTTTGCCGGAGGAACACTTTGGGTGCTACCAAACGTCACAACGTAACTGGATGATTATAAAGGAGTACTACAGGTGTCTCCAAAGGTAGATGTTGGGTTGGCGTATTTCGAGATTAGGATTTGTCACTCCGATCGTCGGAGAGGTATCTCTGGGCCCTCTCGGTAATGCACATCACTTAAGCCTTGCAAGCATTGCAACTAATGAGTTAGTTGCGGGATGATGTATTACGGAACGAGTAAAGAGACTTGCCGGTAACGAGATTGAACTAGGTATTGGATACCGACAATCGAATCTCAGGCAAGTAACATACCGATGACAAAGGGAACAACGTATGTTGTTATGCGGTCTGACCGATAAAGATCTTCGCAGAATATGTAGGAGCCAATATGGGCATCCAGGTCCCGCTATTGGTTATTGACCGGAGACGTGTCTCGGTCATGTCTACATTGTTCTCGAACCGTAGGGTCCGCACGCTTAAGGTTTCGATGACAGTTATATAATGAGTTTATGAGTTTTGATGTACCGAAGGAGTTCGGAGTCTCGGATGGGATCGGGAACATGACGAGGAGTCTCGAAATGGTCGAGACGTAAAGATCGATATATTGGACGACTATATTCGGACATCGGAAAGGTTCTGAATGGTTCGGGTATTTTTCGGAGTACCGGAGAGTTACGGGAATTCGTATTGGGCCTCATTGGGCCATACGGGAAAGGAGAGAAAGGGACCAAAAGGTGGCCGCGCCCCTCCCCTTGCTCTAGTCCGAATTGGACTAGGGAAGGGGGGCGCCCCCTCCTTCCTTCTCCTTCTCTCTTCCCTTTCCTTCTCTCCTACTCCCCCTACAAGGAAGAACTCCTAGTTGGACTAGGAAAGGTGGAATCCTACTCCCGGTGGGAGTAGGACTCCCCTTGGCGCGCCCAAACCAGGCCGGCCGCCCCTCCCCCTTGGCTCCTTTATATACGGGGGCAGGGGGGCACCCGAGGACACACAAGTTGATCTTCGTGATCGTTCCTTAGCCGTGTGCGGTGCCCCCCTCCACCATATTCCACCTCGGTCATATCGTTGCAGTGCTTAGGTGAAGCCCTGCGCCGGTAGTACATCAAGATCGTCACCACGCCGTCGTGCTGACGGAACTCCTCCCCGAAGCTTTGCTGGATCGGAGCCCGGGGATCGTCATCGAGCTGAACGTGTGCTAAGAACTCGGAGGTGCCGGAGTAACGGTGCTTGGATCGGTCGGACCGGGAAGAAGACGTACGACTACTTCCTCTACGTTGTGTCAAACGCTTCCGTTGCGATCTACAAGGGTACGTAGATCATACTCTCTCCTCGTTGCTATGCATCACCATGATCTTGCGTGTGCGTAGGAAATTTTTTGAAATTACTACGTCCCCCAACTACTAGGAAAACGGCTATAGATGAAATGGACACTAATGGCGCACCACATGTGTGGTGCGCCATTAGTATATAGCAATGGCGCACCTGGTGTGCGGTGCGCCACTAGAAGTTTTGAAAAAAAAAATTATTACTAATGGCGCACCGTGGGTGTGGTGCGCCATTACTAGTTGACATAGTAATAGCGCACCACTCCCACGGTGCGGCATTAGAAGTTTTGAAAAAAAAAGTAAAAAAAATAAAAAAAATTGTTAGTAATGGCGCACCGTGGGTGTGGTGCGCCATTACTAGTTGACATAATAATGGCGCACCACACCCACGGTGCGCCACTAGAAGTTTTGAAAAAAAAAGTAAAAAAATAAAAAAAAAAACTTGTTAGTAATGGCGCACCAGTGGACACTATCCACTGATGCGCCATTACTAATTTTTTTTCAAAAAAAATTCAAAAAAATAAATTCAAATTTTTTATATTTTTTTTTCAAAACTAGTAATGGCGCACCGTGGGTGTGGTGCGCCATTACTAGTTTAACTACTAATGGCGCACCACCCCACGGTGCACCATTACTAGTTTGTCCGGCTTCCACCGAATGCACCCCCCTGGACCGCCTTTTCAGTTTTAAAAAAAATAAAAAAAATGATAAAAATGTCAAAAAATAAAAGAAAATAAGTTTCCCATGTCATATGTGGTCTAGTTGTTGAGAAAATTTACAAATATAAATTTCGACTTTATTTGCAAAATCTCTCTAGAAATTTGTAAAATGGGCATAACTTTTGCATACAAACTCGGATTAAAAAGTTATATGTATAAAAAATCATCTACTCGAAAAGTTACATCCGAATTTTCAAAATCTCCAAAAACCTAACACAAAAAAAGTTACGGGGCTTTCAAGATCTAGAGGCAAAAAATTCAAAAAAAAGGTTTTGCAAAAAAATTGAAATTTTTTTCAAAAAATGATACGTAATATGACCGGGAAGTTTGAAATATTTTTCAAAATTTTATCATAGTCATGAACATGAACAAAGTCCTAGACATCAACAAGGTATAATAGGATTGATATGCTAGATATATCAACAAGTGCCTGTGAAGTGAGCTGTTGCTGGGGTTGGATAGAACTCTGAAGTTAAGTGTGATTGGGCTGGAGTAGTATGAGGATGGGTGACCTTTCGGGAAGTTTGACCATGGAGTGCGATTTGACCTGAGATTAAGCCATAGTGACCTGAGATTAAGAAAAAAATGAAAAAAGATTGAAAAAAATTGAAAAAAAAATTTGAAAAAAATTGTTACTAATGGCGCACTTCTATGTGGTGCGCCATTAGTATACCAGATACTAATGGCACACTGGTGGTGCGCCATTAAAAAATTCTAGTGGCGTGATGCTAATGACGCATCGGTAGTGCGTCATTAGTTGGCAAAACTGGTGCGCCATTAGTAGGCCTTTTCCTAGTAGTGGAGCTTGTGAGACGGCGACGACGCGGGTATATAAACCGGTCGTGGCGTCTCTCCGCGAGCGAGGTGGGACTAAACCTAGTCGCCACAACACGCCAGCGTCCCAGCCGCACACGAAGAGGCCATAAAGAGCCAGCCCACACGCCCGACGCACGTCTTTAATGGGCCGACAGATCGCCAGAAATCCCCCTCGGGATCGTTGCATGTGCCCGCTCGATCGGGTGGGACGAGACGTCTGCGACCGGGCCCGCAGCTGTCGCTCGGTCGGTTGCTGGGCCACCAGACGCGCGCGTGGCGCACGACGAATCGCCAGCCCGCACTAGCTGGACTGCGCGGGCCCGCCACGTCCTCGGCTGTCGGCCACCGCACGGGCTGGGCTGGAATATTCGTCCTCGGCGCCAATCATGCTGCCAGGCCGATCTTCACCGGATCCAGCGGCGCTGCTGCCACCAGAATCGCCCTGGGATCATGTGCACGTTTTGTCCACATCGCGCCAACTCAGGACAGCGGGGATATTTTTTATAAAAAAATGACCGCCGCGAATACAAACAATAACAGTACATATAGCATCACAACTGCAAACTGATACATTTTACCACAGCAAAAATATTACTTGCCCACACTTATAACATTTCGTCTCACAAAATAGTACCATTGATAGTTGGACACACATTTAAATGTTTAGTCTCACACGAAAGCGACAAATAAAACGTAAAAAATTGTCTGCAAATATAGTATGACATGCTAATTGAACTCTGTCTCAGTGCCTTCCATTGATTATTAATACTTCATCTTTATGCCCGGTTCCTACATAACAAATTGTAAACAACTCATCAGACAATTGTAAAGAGAGAAACAAAAAAATAAAAAAAATAAAAAACTTACTTTTCATTCTTAGGGCACGTTTGCGGTCTCTGGCCCTCTTTCTTACAAATGCCATAAAGAGGACCGGATTTTCTCTCAGAAAATGATTTTTGTCTTCCATTTTTTGTAACATTTGGATCTTTCTTTGCCCGCCCTGTCGTGCTCCGTTTAGGGGCGCCCTTTGTGGAAACTTTCACGGGATCACCTATGACATCAACATGTTGGACCGGCTCATGTGGCTCCTCATGCACATTTCTTCTACTACCAACAACATCATCATCATGGACCTTTTTCTTAGCTATTATATTCTGCAGACACTGCATCAACTCATCAAAGACGAATGGATCATTTGAAGCAACATGGAAAGCTTCTGCTCCTGTTATACTGAGTTAACTATAGCGAGCACGCTGCTATGCCCCTGTCCAACCCCAGCCGAACATGTCACTCTTTCGCTGTGCAGGCAGCCCACCTCTCGCAACTTTCGACATCCTCTTAAGGATGCAACACTTAGGTATTTTAGATATTTTCATATGAACCAACACATACAGAATGTGTTTGCAAGGCAACCCTTTCCGAAGCATTCGTCCACAACTGTAGTCTATAGTATTCTCAGAGTTTTCAGCTCGATAATTCACACTGAACTGAAATTTGCGGTTATTTCTCCATGTCATGATGAAGGTGTGGCAGTCAACTCCCACTAGCGTCTCAAAAATCTCAAGCTCTCCCATCTTCTTCAGATCTTGTTGAAGAATATAAAAATTGGCATGAGTAAATACTTTGGCAGCATGCTTCTCAATGTCCTTATATTCTGTAACTGACGGTGGCAATGACTGATTAGAAACAAAGTCTCGTTCTCACGTAGTCAAACTATGCAATTCTCATAATGCACAAGTAGATCAACAATAGTCATACCGCCGTCTAGGTGAAGGTGAAGACAAGAGTTAAGGCTTTCACTCCTCTGATTATCGCGCATACCCAGAAAAAAACCATCTGATAGATATGATGTTGCCCACAGACTCCTCATCCTATACATCCTACGCAGCCACTCCTCTATTTTATCAGTCTTCCATTTACGGACAAAAGCGTGTCATCTCGCCTCAAAGTTGGCCGGAGAGGTGGAGTAGTACAAGAGTGCCCTGAACTCATTTAGTGATTTGTAATTAAGGTGCTTCTGCATATTTTTTTCCACGTGCCATGAGGAGAGACGGTGCAACACATCAACCAAAACCAACCGAATAGCTCGTATCATTGCAGCGTCTCCATTTGTGATGATTGACCTTGGCTTCTTCTGACAATTGGCCTTCAGGAATGTCTGGAGAAGCCACACGTACGTCGCTTCGGTCTCGTCGGACACAATGGCACAACCAAACTCTGTGGTGCAACAGTGATTATTTCCACCAACAAAGGGGATGAACGGCATACCATATCTGTTCATCTTATACGTGCTGTCAAACACAGTCACATCTCCATACAACTGATAGTCCAGCTACAACTGTGCATCGCACCAGAACATGCTCTTCAAACGGCCCTCATTATCGAGCACGTACTCAAAGAAAAAGTATGGATCCTTCTCCTTTCTGCCCCTCATAATCCCGATTGCCATGTTAGCATCACCCTTCGCAATCAACTTCATTTTTTCTCGGCAACATAGGTTGTAGACGTCTCGTCTCAGAAGCCCACACTTATCATACGAACCATACCTGCTAATGAGTTCTCGACGATGATATGCTTTCTGATCCCAGCTCCTTCCATCGCCAAGATCTCAGCTATCTGATGATCTCCCATCACTCTATGTGACCGCAGAAATACCACCTCATCTACTCTAGCCAACAAATGGTTGTGATCATCAATAAAATCTGCCACGAACCAAACTCATCAAACATGTCTTAGCCTGTGGGTACGGCCCTCCGGGTTTAAAAATTTACTGAGTCGTTTTCCTGCCCTTGAGCAAATGTATTGCCTATACCGAATAGTGGTTGAAAGACCTTTTCCTCGTTTCACCTTAT
The DNA here is from genome assembly GCA_032464435.1 of Aegilops umbellulata. Classification (NCBI taxonomy): domain Eukaryota; kingdom Viridiplantae; phylum Streptophyta; class Magnoliopsida; order Poales; family Poaceae; genus Aegilops; species Aegilops umbellulata. Next base: position 38,291,625 of record CP136055.1, on the reverse strand, counting down.
CTTTTTTTATACTGAATCCACAGTCTTTGGCGTAGTTATTATAGAACGTGTAAGCCTCCCATTGTGATGCAAATGTCATACCATAACCTTCAACTGTGTCTCCAGCGCACGTTGTTGGATTTCAGCCTCCTCAATGTCCATATTAGCTGCATCCTCATGCTCATAGCCATCATCACCACTCCAACCATCAAAGTTAGCCTACAATATTCCACATAAGCAAGTGTAAGTTGTCATTAACAAGCTTTTATTATTGTATGACATCTAAAAGTTTGGACCGAACCTGACTTATGTTATCCGCCAAAGATTTAACACCATGATTTTCCTCGTTCTGGACGTCAATATCCTACTGCACATAAAAAAATCATATGTACATGTAAGTACCCATATGGTTCTTCGTCCGACGAAATGAATGTACACGTCACTTACGTTTTCACTACAAGCACCCTCCTCCTTCTTTTGAAAATCCTCCTCAGGTAAATTATCGTACGACGACCAGGATTCATTGTCGCTGCTATCATCATCATTTTTTACTTTCATTACCATTCGTACGATCAACACTATCGCTATCATCCCACTCACTCGTCTCCAAGAACAGATCCGTAAATCCAGTTTCTTTATCCATTGAATGACCTCACTACCAACACTGTAAAAATTTATCTATCAATTTAAAATCAAATTAAATGTACTAGGTCATACCAATGAATAGTTCATATCAAACAAGTGATTGCAGATAATTATTTACAGCTACAATTTTTTTCGACAAACTAGACGGCTTACATGGCAAACCTAGACGCTGGCGTTCAGGTACGTGCACTTCGGCCTGCCTGGCCTGGCTGCGGACGGCGAGGACGTTCCCGGAGAGGTTGATCACGAAGTTGCGGGCGGCGACGGCGTCCACGTAGGCCACGTCACCGCGACAACCTGCGCGGAGGCCAGATCACGTACGGCGGCGGCTCCAACAACGTCCACGGCGGCCAGATCCTGGGTGAAGATGGGGAGAATGGTCGGCGATCGGCGGGGAAAGGCGGCGATCGGCCGGACGGGGAGACGTTGGAATTGGCAGCGTGATCACGGCTAGATCGGCGGGGAAAGGCGGCGATCGGCGGGGCGGGGTGACGTTGGAATGGGCCGCGTGATCAACGCAGGTCGTGGGTCTTTTTTTTCGCGACGAGAGCGGGTAGATGAGAGCCGGCCGTATCGGCTCTACCTATATGGGCACGCCGCATACGACGCGGGATACGTTAAGCACCACATGCCCAAAATGCCCTTATACGTTAAGCGCGCCGGGGGGGGGGGGTACCGAAGCAGACCTCCTGCTCTCCTAAAATGCAGGCTTGATAAGTATTTATTTATTTCCTTGCTACGGTCAAAATTTCACGAAATGTTTCTATTATCCATATTTTTCTAATATTTTTATACTTGTTTTTTAATGAATGGGCGCGGCAACACGCGCGTTCGTGGTCTAGTGTAGTCCTAGATGACCTTGACAAATCGCAACAGAAGCACCTGTATCTCCATATCTACTCACAACACCATCAACATTAATCTTCATAATACCTGGTGGTGGTCTAATCCAAGGCTGCCGAACGTGAACTCGAGCTGGATGGGGCTCGACTGGCTGTTGACGAGAGATGGAATTAATCTCAGAGATAAAAATGCTTGATAAAGAGATGCGCGGACATTGCTGACTGAAACTCCTGCTCATATATAGCTTTCCTTCGCGCGTACCACACAACCCAAAGAGTCACTACCATCTCAGTGAAATCATCCTGCTGCAGCGAATCATGCATAGAAGCGAGCCATAGTTTTGCACTTGTAATTCTGGTCACTATCATATGTTCAACCATTTCTTCCTTCGCTAGTGCCCATAATGCCCTTGCCATTGAACACTCAACCACTGCGTACTTCCATGAATCACAAATACCACACAAAGGACAGTAAGGGGTGTCAGCTATGTTCATGAGATTGAAAATGTCCAAAGTAGGGATTGAGTGTTGCGTAAGACGTCACAAGAAAAACCTTCAGCTTTGCACGTACCGAAGCACCCCACAAATTTGTCCATTGTTTCGATGTTGACACTAAATATGGAGCACCAACATTGCCATCAAGCCAGCCCTCTCTTGAGAGTTTTGTATTTATCAACATAAGGTAGGCAGAGCGAACCGAAAAACATCCATTATTTCCATGAGCCCATGACCAAAAATCTGGCATGTTCCTAGTGCAAATAGGAATGGCCAAATCGTAGTGGCATCCATTGGTAAAAGTGAAGCCCTCACCAGCTCCTCCCTCTATCTAGCAACGGTACCATCAGTAAGATTCAAGACCATGAATACAGTATTATGAACAGCAATTATAGGTCTCGTAGAATTTTCTGTCGGCAACTAGTTATGGTTCCAAATTTCTGTAGTGGTTCCATCTCCAATACGTCTAATAAGACCTTGAAACAGGACATATCTTTCTTCAATTACCGATCTCCAAATCTATGATGGATGAGAGCCCACATTCGCATGAAAAATAGGCGTGTCAGGAAAATACACTGACTCGAGGATCCGTGGACTCAAACAATTTGTGTCTTGAAGAATTCTCCAAGCTTGCCTAGCAAGAAGAGCCAAATTAAAAATCTCCAGGTTGCGAAAACCCATGCCACCCAAATGTTTAGGTCTCGTCATGACATCCCATGACACCCAAACTAGCTTCCTTTTTTTCATTCTTGACCCCCCACCAAAATTTGATCAAAGACATAAAGCACGAGGGAGTTTGAAACGTCCCATAGAATATACTGGGATAGCTTGCACCATTGATTTAATCAAAACTTCCTTCCCTTCCATGGATAATAGTTTCTCGATCCATCCTTGACTTTATTCCACACTCTATCTTTCAAATATTTGGAAGTCCTAGTTTTTTATCTCCCAACATGTGAAGGCATACACAGGTACTTTTCATTTACAGATTCACTTTGCACATTAAGACAGAGCTTTACCTCATCTCTGATGTTCTTAGGACAACCCTTACTAAAGAAAATGGAGGACTTGTCTCTGTTTATCCTTTGACCCGAAGCACTGCAATAAGTATTCAACAAGTTTGAAACTTCTTTCGCCTCTTCTATACTCGCTTTGAAAAACAACAGGCTATCATCTGCGGAGAGGAGGTGGTTTACCGCCGGAGCTGACGGGGCCACTTTAATACCACTACGCTAAGATGACTGATTGTTGGAGCATCTCCAGCCGAGCACCTCTAAGCCGCCTTATACACCCCGGCGGACGGCCCGATTACTCACCGGTAAAAATCCCGACCCAAACGGACGCCTCATACCACCCCCAAACGCCTAGGCTAACTAGCACCCCTCATATCCAGCCCAAATCTGGGGCGGATATGGGAAGGCCCGTCCGATACGGCCCACGCTGTCCCATCCGACCCCACATATATTCGTCCCCATCCGTTCCCCGGACAAAACCCTAGCCACTCCGCTCCACTCCTTCGCCAAGCTCCCATTCGGCGATCTGCGGCCTTCTCCGACATGACGAGCAACGGAGTTGAGTCCTTCGTCACACGGTGTGTGGATTGGGACCTCATCTTAGTTGGGCCCGAGGAGGAGATGGTCGTCCGCATTACGCTCTGACGCGCCAATGAGGAGAACGTCCAATAGCGATCGGACTCGGTCCGGCGGGAATCTGTGGCGTCCATCCAAATAGCCCTTGGATCTGGCGCGAGGCGCGTCGTCGCTACCTCGCCGGAGGTGGTGGAGGTCCATCTGGTGTCCAAACGCCGTGGCGGAGGCGCATCCCCTTCGTTGGCGCGCCGACTTGGAGGGCTTAAGTGGCCCGTTAGCGTCGGGGGGGGGGGGATAATATGCGCGGCGTGCCCGCCGTGCGAGGCAGAGGGCGCGGGAGGCCGCGGAGACGCCGGTGTCGCACTCTCCGACGCCGATACGAGTGCCCGGCCACCCCGGGCGCTGCAACCGCGTCGTGGTGGATGTGTTGGGCTCCACCCACGACGGTTCCATCGCCGACCTCACATCACCTCGTGATGTGCAGGTCAAGGGCTCCGACGAGGAAGAGTAGGGCACGAGAGACGGCAGCACCTCAAGTCCAGTGAGCTGCTGTGTGTCCCATGTCCTACTCTACCTCATCGGCGACCGCACCAACACTCCGAGGGGCATAGTCGGCCAACATGAACAAGGTAGAGCCGGACGAGCTTCGGTCAAGATTAGGTTTCACGTTGCATGTAATTGTATGGATTTCAGGATTCGTAGTTGAGGTATCTGGTTGTGGAAACGATAATTTGTGGTGTGGCCGACCGCTACCTACGGACACGCCTGAGCATTTGAGGGGTCAAATTTGATGTATCCGGTTGTAGATGCTCTTAGATTTTAGCAGGCACGAGAGGCCCTGTTCTGCCAACGAAAATAAATAGGGTGAAAGAGGATCTCCGTGTTGGATACCTCTTGATGGTCTAAAATTATGCAGTCTTTTACCATTGAACATAACTGAAAATGAAACCGAGCTTACCATGCTCATGACCGTGGAAATCCACTGATGTGCAATGCCCTTTTTTTAACACAGTACAGACGCAAGCGCTCATACATACGTGCATACACTCATGCTCTATGAACGCACACCCTATCCCTATGAGCACCTCCGAGAGACTGAGGCGGCATATCATCTTGAGATTTCGAAGTCACCGTAGGTGCCTCGTCGTCGACGGGAACGTCTCCTCCCAAATAATGCGAGCACCAGGACTTGAACCCTGGTGAGCTGGATACCACTGTCCCTCTAGCCATCCAACCATAGATTGGTTCACGTGCAATGCCCATTTTTTCTACGGTCATGAGCATGGTAACGAGTCCTCTTTTTTCTAGAAATCTCGCCTTCTTTTTTTTTACGGGAGAAATCTCGCCTTCTTTAGTGCTCAATAATCAAAAGTACAATGTTTTGGTCATGAGGAGACCCCAACCAAAGTAACGACTCCTCTCCCAAGAGCACCTGTTCGACGCTCGTTAGCGTAGGATGGAGTCGAACCCTCGACCTAACTCTGGATAACAGAGTTGCCAACCACTGCATCTAGAGACTGTGCATGCACTTAAATACAGCTCCACCCTTAAAATGCTATGTGCACCGGCAGTTCCGTTTTTTAATCTTCCTTAAAAAAATGAATAATGTTTTCTTGGACAAATTTCAAAACTAAAACAAAAATTTAAAACGTATTTTTATAAAAACGTGAACAATTATTAAAACATGTCTACAATTATGAATTCCAAACATTTATCAATTCTTTTATGTAGGATAAACAAATTTTAGTTATATATGAACTTTTTGTAATATACACCGAACAACTTTTAACTACACATTGAACATTTTTGTGATAAACACTGAACAATATTAGACTTTTTTGTTATATACGATGAACAATTTTAAAATATACATTGAACATTTTGTGTAATATACGCTGAACAAATTATTAACTACACATTGAACATTTTTGTGATATACGCTAAACAAAATGTAAATACATGTTGAATAATTTTGTGATACGATGAACAATTTTTCGAATTGTGAACAAATTTTTAAAAAGTGAACCAAATTTGAAACTGTGAAGTTTTTTCGAAATCATGAACAAAATAAAAAACGTGTTTGAAAACAAAGGATAAAATAAAAACGAAAAAGGAAAGGAAAAAACAGAAAAAATAGAAGCAGAACTAGACAAAAAGAAACACAAACAAAAAAGAAAAAGAAAAGAAAAAAGAAAAAAGAAAACAGAGAAAACCAGAAAAATCGGGGAAAAAAGAAAAAATCGGTTGAGGAACCCTTCTAGATGGTTCCCAAAACCAGTTTGCCTTCTTTGATGCTGGAATTGGGCCGGCCCGTTTCGCGGTGCTCTCTCGAGAGCTTCAGCGGAAACGCACCTCGACGCGGAATTTCCTATTTGCCGCTCGTTGCGGCAAAATACTGGAGAAACGCACAGGCGAGCGGCCGATAGACGCGACTGGCCCATTTGAGTAGATCGATTAGCACTACCCCTCCGGTTTTGGGAACCTTCCAGAAGGTTCCCTGAACCGGTTTTTTTCTCTTTTTCTCCGGTTTTTTGTTTCTTTTTCTTTGTGGTCATTTTTTTATTTATTTTTCCGGAAATGGTCAATATTCTAAAAAAAGTTCATTTTTTGCAAAATGTTTCTTTTTTCAAATTTCGTTCCTAAATATAAAAATGTTCCTTATTTTGAAAATGTTCCTGTTTTGTGGTTTCAATTTCTTTTTTGAATTTCAAAAAGTGTTTGTGGTTCCAACTTTTTGTTCACAATATCGGAAAATGTTGCTGTTTTGTGGTTTCAATTTCTTTTTTGAATTTCAAAAAGTGTTTGTGGTTCCAACTTTTTGTTCACAATATCGGAAAATGTTCTCGTTTTCAAAATTTGTTCACAAATTCAAAAACTGGTCGGGGAGTTTGAAATAATGTTCGGTCCTACAATTTTTTTTGGAATTTCAAACATGTTCCTCCTTTTTTAAAATTGCAAATTAAAAATACATTTTTGTTTTCTAATTTTTGTTCGTCTTTCTGAAAAATGTGTGAAATTCCAAACTTTGTTTGTCTTTTTGGGAAATGTTTGGAGGTTCAAATATTGTTCGTTAAAAAATGTTTCAAGATAGAAAACTAATAGACTTTTAAATTTGAAAAATGTTTGCATGTTATGTTTTTTTCACAAATTCAGAAAATGTTTAGGATTTTCAAAAAATGTCCCTATATTGGAAATTTGTTCACAAATTTCATAAATGTTCATGTTCTTGAAATTTTGTTTGCAAACTCAAAATCGGTTTGGGAATTTTTATTTTTTCACAAATTCAACAAAATTGTTCGGGAATTTCAGAAAACGTGCAAGCTTTTCCAAATTGTTCACATTTCCAAAACAAATCAGGATTTTCTATTCGTTCTCATTTTATAAATTTTGTTATAAATCTAAAATGTTGTCCCCATTTTCAAATTATGTTCGCCAATTCAAAAAATGTTCATGTTTTCAAAGTATGTTCTGAATTTTGAAAAATGTTCTCGTTTTCGAAAATGTTTTGAAAATTTTAATAACGTTCCTGTGTTAAACAAATTGTTTATAATTTCAAACTAAGTTACACTTTTTGAGTTTTGTTTACATATTCCAAAAATATTCACATTTACGAAAAACGTTCTAGAAGTTGAAAATTTCTTCATAGCTTCAAAAGATGATGAGCAAATTTTAAATTTGATCGCGTGTGTTAAAAAATAATCCTAACTTAATTAAAGTGTTCTAAATTTCAAACATTGTTTGCATGGTTTTAAGTAATGTTCCTTTTACGCCACTAAATATAGTATTTTATGATTCACTCTGCTAGTTTCTTGAACAATGTTCAATAGGTGGAATGGTTAGCCGGACTCATTCGCTAGCAGCAGGTCTTTATTTTGAATCCGAGCTCGCGCGACACATTGTTTTTGCGATTTTGTTTTTGCCGGACAGCTTGGTTTGTTCAACTCAAAATGGGCCGGCCCTGTCGGGCGCGCCCTGTGCGAATGGAGGTCTGTTTGCCGCATAATGCGGTGAATAGGAGCTCTCCCTCGATGCTCGCGTGCGTCAAATAGGAAACGCCTCCTCTCCTTATTCGGGGGCGCGTTCCAGGAATAGCTAGTTAGAGCGCACCTGGGCCTTATGAGGTCTGGTCCATTTAGAGTAGAGCATTGCAATGTCTCAGGTTATTTTTTCATAGAATATAAATATAAGTAAACCTGCAAAAAACTTGTTTATCTCCACGTTTTATGGAAGAATATGACGAAATAAATTTATACGTAATTCCAAAAAATATCACAATATTTAGAAAACCATTCTGGAGTTTAGAGATAGCCACATATTTTAAAATTATTCATATATTTCTGGAAAATAATCATTAAGTTTTTAAAAATATTTGGTAATTCAATAAATGTTCATATTTATTTAAAAAAGTTTCGCTGTATTTCTAAAAATGTTCATGGACTTTTAAAAAATGCATGAAATATAAAAATTGTTCAATTTTTTTAATGAAATTCAAGAACTTTGAAAAGAAAGATAGAATATATAAAATGACTTCATAAAAATAAAGAAAAGGAGAAAATAATAAAAATCCATGTGCTAATGACTAGCACAACCATCACGGGTACAACATGTTTGGTAATTAAAAAAATGTTCATACTTGTTTAATAAAGTCTGCACGTTCTTTTAAAAAAATGTTCATGGCCTTTCTGAAAAAGGCGTGAAATTTCCAAATTATTCACAATTTATTATAAAAATTCACGAATTTTTAGATGGATGATAAAATAACTGAAATACACAATAAAATAAAGGGAAAAAGGTAAAACCACAAAATATTTAGAAAATATTAACCTATTTTACAAATTATCATATATTTTAGAAAATGTGCATTGACTACTAAAAAGTGTTTAGTTTTTTAGGATATATAAAAATTATTAAGTAATCTAATAAATTTTCATATTTGTTTAACAAAACCTTCACTGTCTTTTTTTCGAAAATGTTGATGGATATATTTTCTGAAATTTAAAAATTGTTTACTATTTTTCAAAAATCACGAATTTAAAGAAAGAAGATAAAAATGACAAAATTAAATTAAATTAAAAGGAGAAACAATAAAATGTCATGTGCTAATCTTCACTATCTTTTTAAATATGTTCATGGACTTCTTTTAAATGCGTGAAAATTCCAAAAGAATAAAAATTTGAAAATTATATACTTTTGAGAAGTAAAATAAAATAAATAAAAGAACACAATATAATTAAATAAAATTATTTTTTAAAGGAAATCGCACATTAAGTTTTAAAACATTCACTTATTTTTTCAGAAAAATTATTAAAATACGCATTAACTTCCAAAATATGTTTGGTAATTTAATAAATGTTCATATTTGTTTACCAAAACCGTCAATATATTTTTAGAAATGTTCATTATTTTTATAATGCATAACATTTCAATATTGTTCGCATTTGTTTTTGGAAAATAACGAATTTTGAGTGTATAGTAAAAAAATAAAGGAGAGAATAAAATTAATTAAAAAGGAGAAAAAAATAAAAATACATGTGCCTCCTTTTTATCCTTTTGAATCTACAAGCCTCTTTTGTGGCCTTGGGCTTCTATTTTTGAAGGGTGGTATTGGACATGGAGCATGTGATCCCGAGCACTAGTGATCCGGATGAACAGTAAAATCCGAAAAAATTATAAAAAAAATCTGAAATTGTTTGTCAAGAAACTTTGATGGTTTTTCTACATGCATGCCAAATTTCGTGAGGAAATGACATTTGTGGAGGTCTCATAAAAAAACAAAATCATGCTCCAAAAAAACTGTATTTGAAAGCATTTTGGAGCATCGATTTTTTTTGCCGAGACCTTCATGAATGTCATTTTGTCATGAAATTTTGTACGCATGCGAAAAAGAAATCAATGTTTGTTGGCAAAAAAATTCATAATTTTTTTAACTTTTTAAATATTTTTTCCTTTGTACTCTAGCAAAGGGTGCATGTGAGCTCGACCTCACAATAGCACTTTCGTTTTTCCCCACACTTTTTCTCTCTTTCTTTTCTTTTAGCTCTATTAATTTTCTTTACCTCAATCTTTTTCTTGAACGCAGTATAGACATAGATACTCATACATACGCACATACACTAATCTGTATGAATAGGCACGCACACCTTATATCTATAAGCACCTCCGAGAGAATGAGTTACCACAAAGGCCTTCGTAGTCGACCAAAACGTCTCATGAACGCAATGGTATGATACACAACCCACTAGATACGCAAGGTGTGCCATTCCACGACTGCCGATGTGGGACTATTCGAAGGTAGCACTCTGCTATGCTTTGCCCTACTTTTTTGGGACATTTACATTTCCCCCCTAACTTTGGCCCGACCTCATCTTTACCCCTAAATAAAAACAGTGCTCAACTATACTCATCTTCCGTTAGATGGCATTATGGAAATATCCCTCTGCTTCGTTTCCGTCCGGTCAAAGGGGTTTGACCATCATTTAGCCGCCCCGTGGACATTTTTACCCCTGTGTGCATATGCCACTGACATGTGGGGCCTACCTTTTGGGAAAAAACTCTCTCTCACTTGCACATGGACCCCAACTAAAAAGTACTCTCTCACACACAATCTCTCTCCCTGACAAGTGGGTCCATTGGGATTAAACTTAACCCTATGCTGACTCTAGAGCTGGCTAATTAAACAAGGGGGTCCCACATGTCATAGAGTAAGGATTAAGTTAACTAGGTGGTTAACCTAAACTAACACATGCCACGCCATCTCACCGGCGGGACCCAAAACCAATGGCGGAGGAGCACCGTTTGCTCACTGTAGAGCACCAAATTCTGTGTGGATGGGTTCTACAACTAGCTGGCATTGATCCGCGTCAACTGGGACTGATGGGAAGTGCGGGGGTGCCTTGAGTTTATCGAAAGCGAGCTCGCGGCGGCTGGAGCTACGGGTGCGACGGTATCGATGCTACAGCGCGTCCCAGGACGAGCTGGTGGGCTCAAACGCTTCCTCGGGAAGCACTAAGCAATGTGGGGTGCTCAGGCACGGGCTTCAGTGGTTGTAGTCGTGGTGGCGACAAGGCCGGCGGTGAGGAGCTCTCGGCTCCTATGAAAACGACGGCTGGGTGACGCAATCGAGCACGGGAGCAAGGGGGAAAGGTAGTGGAGCGCACATCGGTTCGGGAGAGCTGTCCGGGAGACTCGGGGACGACTTGGTTGCAGCGAATCGACGACGAGATGCTCTAGGCACCGAGATTGAAGAGGACGATGGTGGCGGCGTTGCAGCGCTCCAGGCTCGTGTGCTTCGGTGTGGACAAGAACAGAGTCAAGGCACTTCGTTTGGACATGGTGGTGAGATAAATGGTGGTCGGTGGCCGCGAAAACGATGGACAGCGGCGACAAAGTCGCTCAGTTTCGAGAGAGGGATAGGGCCGAGAAGGGGATATGCATGGGAGGGGGGAGAGTGAGGTCAGGAGGGAGAGATGTGCCCTTAGGCGCGTCGAGGAGGAGGCATTATGCACATGGCCACGCGCGTCAGGCACTCACCTCTCGTCCTCCTGGCGAGAGGAGGAAGACGGCCCATATGCCTTGCTGGGCTGGGCTAGATACCTGGGCCGGCTACATGTAAGTTTCTTTATGCCTTTTTATCTCTTTTGTTTCAGTTTCCTTTTATTTTCTTAACCGAGGGGTAAAAATGTCCACGAGATGGCTAGATGACTGATGACCCACAAGTATAGGGGATCAATTGTAGCTCTTTTCGATAAGTAAGAGTGTTGAACCCAACGAGGAGCAGAAGGAAATGACAAGTAGTTTTCAGTAAGGTAATGTTTGCAAGTGCTGAAATTGTAAGTAGCGGAGTAGTTTGATAGCAAGATAATTTGTAACGAGCAAGTAACGTTAGTAGTAACAAAAGTGCAGCAAGGTAGCCCAATCCTTTTGAGGCAAAGGACAGGCCAAAACGGTCTTTTATGATAAGCAAAGCGTTCTTGAGGGTACACGGGAATTTCATCTAGTCACTTTCATCATGTTGGTTTAATTCGTGTTCGCTACTTTGATAATTTGAAATGTGTGTGGACCGGTGCTTAGGTGTTGTTCTTACTTGAACAAACCCCCTACTTATGATTAACCCTCTCGCAAGCATCCGCAACTACGATAAAAGTATTAAGAATAAATTCTAACCATAGCATTAAGCTTTTGAATCCAATCGGCCCCTTACGGAATAGCGCACAAACTGGGGTTTAAGCTTCTGTCACTCTCGCAACCCATCATCTAATTGCTACTCCACAACGCATTCCCTTAGGCCCAAATATGGTGAAGTGTCATGTAGTCGACGTTCACATGACACCACTAAGGGAATCACAACATACATACTATCAAAATATCGAACACATATCAAATTCACATGATTACTTGCGACATGATTTCTCCTGTGACCTCAAGAACAAAAGTGACTACTCACAAATAATAATCATGCTCATGATCAGAGGAGTATTAAATAGCATAATGGATCTGAACATATAATCTTCCACCAAATAAACCATATAGTAATCAACTACAAGATGTAATCAACACTACTAGTCACCCACAAGCACCAATCTATAGTTCCGGTAACACGATGGAACACAAGAGATGAACTAGGGTTTGAGATGAGATGGTGTTGTTGAAGATGTTGATGGAGATTCCCCTCCCCAAGATGGGAGAGTTGTTGTTGATGATGATGACGATGATTTCCCCCTTCGGGAGGGAAGTTCCCCCAGCGGAATCGCTCCACCGGAGGGCAAAAGTGCTCATGCCCAAGTTCCGGCTCGAGACGGCGGCGCTCCGTCTCGAAAGTCCTCCTCTTTTTTTTTCTAGGTCAAAATGATCTATATACCAGAAGATGGGCACCGGAGGTGGGCCTGCGTGAGCACAACCAACCAGGGCGCGCCTGGGCTCCCTGGCGTGCCCAGGTGGGTTTTGCCCACCTGGTGGGCCCACTCTGGTAGTTATTTGCTCCAATATTCCATAAAAAATCTCCGTGAAGTTTCAGCTTGTTTGGAGTTGTGCAGAATAGGTAGCCTGACGTAGCTTTTCAGGTCCAGATCTCCAGCTGCCGGAATTCTCCCTCTTGGTGTGTGCCTTGCATATTCTGAGAGAAGAGGCATTAGAATTACTCCAAAAAGCATTATTATGGATAAAAACATTATAAATAACAGTAAGAAAACATGATGCAAAATGGATGTATCAACTCCCCCAAGCTTAGACCTAGCTTGTCCTCGAGCGAAAACCAAAATCGAAAAACATGTCCACATGCTTTGAGAGAGAGGTGTCAATAAAAACAAAATACGGACATAGAAGCATCATGTAGATTATTATAACAGCAACAAATTTAAACATAAGACTTTTGTCATAGAACTTTTATCATATACATCTCATGAATAAGTAACAGTTCATCACACAATTGAAGTATAAAGCAAAAACTCTATTCAAAACCAACAAACTATGTTCTCAGTCAACTTTGCAACTACAATTCACCATCTTTTCAGGAAGGGTCACGTATCGGAGCCTTTAGGCAAGTCCACATACTCAACCATCATATAGTCTTCTATGATTGCTAACACTCACCGCGTACACATGAGCAAAATATTTCAACCCGACACATAGAAAGATAGGGGCTTATAGTTTCGCCTCCCAACGTATTCACCTCAAGGGTGATGTCAACAGTAATGATGCATGCTATCTATATTCGACTGGACATATGTGCCTAGATCTTTCGTCACCACATGATGCTTGCCAAAGGAGAAAAATAAAAAGGGATAGAAGGAAAATTTTGACTCTTCGCGTAAAAGTAAATACATAAAAGTAAAAGATAGGCCCTTCGCAGAGGGAAGCATAGGTTTCCATGCACTTATTTTTTTGTATTCTCAACCCCTTAGTGCAAAAGAACGTCACGTTGCATTGCCCCTTGTGATAGCGACCTTTATTATGCAGTTTATCGCTTTTATTCTTCACCATCACAAGTTCGTGCAATGCTCAATTTTCTCTTACACTAAATGATCTCACACTTTTAGAAGCAATTTTTATTGCCTTTTTGCACTGATGAAAACTTACTTGAGGGATCTTCCTCAATCCCTAGGTAGGTATGGTGGACACTTGAAAGCAAGATTTGGGTTTAAGGGTTTTTGGATGCACACATAGTATCTCTACTTGGTGCATAATTTTTGGCTAGCAAAGATAGGGGGCAAGCACCACATGTTGAAGGATCTATGACAATATGACTTCTATGTGAATATAAACAAACATAAACCATTAAGTTGTCTTCCTTGTCCAACGTCAACAATTTTGGCATATAATATTTTGATGAGGGCTCACAATCACAAAAGATTTCTAGGATAGTATATTTATATGTGAATCTTCTCTTCCCTTATTAATTTTTTCATGAGTTGCATTATTGACTAATGCTATGTTTGTGTCAATCTCTAATAAAATTTTCTACTTATACTTTTCCTTATGTGGTGCTATCACCTACCATAGGATTAGTATATGATCATATTGATTTATTTCCTTTCTCTTTTTTCTTTCTTATTTGTTTTCTTTATTTGCAACACGAAAGTAAAGAAAGCAAAAACTCAAACTAAACTTTATTATATAACTTGCACGATTATAAGGATAGATCACTAAGCAAACTCTCAAAGAAGAAAGGATCAAACTAAACTTTTATTCATCTAAAGAAAAAGATCGAACTAAAATAAGTAAAAGCAAAAAGATAGTGGGATGATACGGTACCGGGGCACCTCCCCCAAGCTTGGCGGAAGCCAAGGGGAGTGCCCATACCCGATACTCAATTCTCTTTTGGTGGTGAAGAAGATGGTGGTGGTGATGAAGTAGTATTCTCCAATATAACCATGAGTAGATCCTTCAAACCTTGAATCTCCCGAAGGGCTTGATGAATTAATTCACTGTTTTTCTTCACCTCAGCCATTATGTGTTTATTCTCCGGGCCCCACGGTTTTGTTCCTACACTGTTTTCTCAGTTGGACGGTATGTGCCTACGAGGAGTGTTCTCTAACCCATAATTGTGAATCAAATTGCAAAAATTGTTACGATGTAACCTATGTAAGGGCCTCCTTGGTGGGAGTTCTTCTTGTACTTTCAGGCTCGCTTGATTGTTCGATGATCCCATGGCTTGATGAGGATTAGGGTGAGTAGAGATGTCAGCTAATGTGCCCCTCTCGGAGGCCGGAGAGTGAACCCCAAAAGGATTTTCCTATTCTTCCTCCATAGCAACCTCTTCAGCTTCACCCCTCCTTAGATCCTCCTGAACCAACCTTGTGTCTCCTTCTCCATTGTTGAAGAGTGAGGAAGACATGATGTTGGTCTAGCTGAATCTGTCAGAAAACAACAAGAAAAGAAAATAGAGGATTTTTCCATGATACGGTGATCAACAGGTTCGGGAAGTATATATATATATATATATATATATATATATATATATATATATATATATATATATATATATATATATATAATCTTGGGGGACAAGCATATGGAAGAAAAACGGAGTCCGGAAGGTGTCCCGGGTGGGCACAACCCACCTAGGCACGCCAGGCAAGCCAGGCGCGCTCTGGTGTCTTGTGCCCACCAGGGTACGCTTCCTGTAAGTTTCTTTATTTCCTAAATTTTTAAATATTCCAAAACTGATAAAAAATATTTTTGCGGATTTTTCGGAGTCCGTTTACTTACAGTATCACGTACCTCCTTATTTTCACGATTCTGGGGTGTTCCGAAGGACTCTTTTATGTGTTCTTCCCGTGTCAAAGTTTGGATAATATTACTTTCAACATTAATGGGTGTACCTGAGATATAATGTTTTATTCGTTGTCCATTGACAACCTTCGGGTTAGTACCTTCAGAATTATAAATTTTGATGGCTCCGGACCGATAAACCTCCTCGATAGCATAGGGGCCTTCCCATTTTGAGAGGAGTTTTCCTGCAAAGAATCTAAAACGAGAGTTGTACAAAAGAACATATTCTCCGACTTTAAACTCACGCTTTTGGATTCTTTTTTCATGCCATCTTTTAACTTTCTCTTTGAATAATTTTGCATTTTCATAAGCTTGGGTTCTCCATTCATCTAATGAGCTAATATCAAATAACCTATTTTCACCGGCAAGTTTGAAATCATAATTGAGTTCTTTGATTACCCAAAATGCTTTATGTTCTAACTCAAGAGGCAAATGACAAGCTTTTCATAAACCATTTTATAAGGAGGCATACCCATTGGATTTTTATGATGTTGTTCTATAAGCCCAAAGTGCATCATCTAATTTCTTAGACCAATTCTTCCTGGACCTATTGACAGTCTTTTGTAAAATTAATTTTATTTCTCTATTGCTAAGTTCAACTTGACCACTAGACTGAGGATGATAGGGTGATACAATTCTATGGTTAACATCATACTTGGCAAGCATTTTACGGAAAGCACCATGAATAAAATGTGAACCACCATCAGTCACTAAATATCTAGGGACTCCAAACCTTGGGAAAATAACTTCCTTAAGCCTTTTAATAGAGGTGTTGTGATCAACACTACTGGTTGGAATAGCTTCTACCCATTTAGTAACATAATCAACAGCAACCAAAATATGTGTATACCCATTAGAGGAAGGAAAATGTCCCATGTAATCAAATCCCCAAACATCAAATGGTTCAACAGCAAGTGAATAATTCATAGGCATTTCTTGGCACTTACCGATATTACCTATTCTTTGACATTCATCACAAGATGAGACGTACTTACGGGCATCCTTGAAAAGAGTAGGCCAATAAAATCCAGACTGCAATACCTTGTGAGCAGTTCTATCTCCAGGATGATACCCTCCATAAGCTTCGGAGTGAAATTTCTGTAGGATTTGTCCCTGTTCATGCTCAGGTACACAACATCTAATAATACCATCTACTCCTTCTTTATAAAGATGTGGGTCATCCCAAAAGTAATGTCTTAAATCATAGAGGAATTTTTTCTTTTGTTGGTAAGTAAAGCTAGGCGGTAAATATTTAGCAACAATGTAATTAGCATAGTCAACATCTCAAGGAGTACTATGAGAAACATTTATTGTAGCTAACTGCTCATCAGGAAAACTATCATCAATAGGTAGTGGGTCATTACTACCTCTTGAGCATGCGTTGGTTTTCCCTTGAAGAGGAAAGGGTGATGCAGCAAAGTAGCGTAAGTATTTCCCTCAGTTTTTGAGAACCAAGGTATCAACCCAGTAGGAGACTACACGCAAATCGCCTAGTACCTGCACAAACAATCAAGAACCTTGCAACCAACGCGATAAAGGGGTTGTCAATCCCTTCACGGTCACTTGCAAAGGTGAGATCTGATAAAGATAATAAGATAAATATTTTTGGTATTTTTGTTGTATAGATTGAAAACTAAAGATTGCAAAATAAATAGTAAACTAGAATTATAGATCAGAAACTGATATGATGTAAAGTAGACCCGGGGGCCATAGGTTTCACTAGTGGCTTCTCTCAAGATAGCATATATTACGGTGGGTGAACAAATTACTGCGAGAAATTGATGGAAAAACGCATAGTTATGAGAATATCTAGGCATGATCATGAACATAGGCATCACGTCCGTGTCAAGTAGACCGAAACGATTCTGCATATACTACTATTACTCCACACATCGACCGCTATCCAGCATACATCTACAGTATTAAGTTCATAAGAACAGAGTAATGCATTAAGCAAGATGACATGATGCAGAGAGATAAACTCAAGAAATATGATATAAACCCCATCTTTTTATCCTCGATGGCAACAATACAATACATGTCAGTTCCCTTTCTGTCACTTGGATCGAGCACCGCAAGATTGAACCCAAAGCTAAGCACTTCTACCATTGCAAGAAAGATCAATCTAGTAGGCCAAACCAAACTGATAATTCGAAGAGAATTGAAAAGATATCAAATCATGCATATAAGAATTCAGAGAAGAATCAAATATTGTTCATAGATAATCTTGATCATAAACCCACAACTCATCGGATGTTGGCAAACACACCGCAAAAAGTATTACATCGAATAGATCTCCAAGAACATCGAGGAGAACTTTGTATTGAGAACCAAAGAGAGAGAAGAAGCCATCTAGCTAATAACTATGGACCCAAAGGTCTGTGGTAAACTACTCAAACATCATCGGAGAGGCTATGGTGTTGATGTAGAAGCCCTCCGTGATCGAATCCCCCTCCGGCAGATCGCCGGAAAAGGCCCCAAGATGGGATCTCACAGGTACAGAAGGTTGCAGCGATGGAAAAGTGGTTTCGTGGCTCTCTTGGATGTTTTCATGGTATAAGAGTATATATAGGCGAAAGAAGTAGGTCGATGGAGCTACGAGGGGCCCACGAGGGTGGGGGCATGCCTACCCCCTGGGCGCGCCCTCCTGCCTCGCGGACGCCTCGTTGCGTCTCTGACTTCCACTCCAAGTCTCCTGGATTGCGTTTGTTCCAAGAAAGATCCTCGCGAAGGTTTCGTTCCGTTTGGATTCCATTTGATATTCCTTTTTTGCGAAACACTGAAATAGGCAAAAATTAGCAACTGGCACTGGGCCTCCAGTTAATAGGTTAGTCCCAAAAATAATATAAAAGAGCATATTAAAGCCAATTAAACATCCAAAACGGATAATATAATAGCATGGAACAATAAAAAATTATAGCTACGTTGGAGACGTATCAAGCATCCCCAAGCTTAATTCCTGCTCGTCCTCGAGTAGGTAAATGATAAAAACAGAATTTTTGATGTGGAATGCTACCTAACATAATTTTCAATGTAATTTCTTTATTATGGCATGAATGTTCAGATCCGAAAGATTCAATACAAAAGTTTAATATTGACATAAAAATAAAAATACTTCAAGCATACTAATGAAGCAATCATGTCTTCTCAAAATAACATGGCCAAAGAAAGTTATCCCTACAAAATCATATAGTCTGGCTATGCTCTATCTTCATCACACAAAATATTTAAATCATGCACAACCACAATGACAAGCCAAGCAATTGTTTCATACTTTGATGTTCTCAAACATTTTCAACTCTCACGCAATACATGAGCGTGAGCCATGGACATAGCACTATAGGTGGAATAGAATGGTGGTTGTGGAGAAGACAAAAAGGAGAAGATAGTCTCACATCAACTAGGCGTATCAACAGGCTATGGAGATGCCCATCAATAGATATCAATGTGAGTGAGTAGGGATTTCCACACAACGGATGCACTGGAGCTATAAGTGTATGAAAGCTCAACAAAAGAAACTAAGTCGGTGTGCATCCAACTCCCTTTCTCACGAAGACATAGGGCATTTTGAGGAAGCCCATCAATGGAATATACAAGCCAAGTTCTATAATGAAAAATTCCCACTAGTATATGAAAGTGACAAAATAAGAGACTCTCTATCATGAAGATCACGGTGCTACTTTGAAGCAAGTGTGGAAAAAGGATAGTAACATTGTCCCTTTTCTCTTTTTCTCTCATCATTTTTTGGTGGGCTTCTTTGGCCTCTTTTTTATTTGGGCTTCTTTGGCCTCTTTTATTTTTTCGTCCGGAGTCTCATCCCGACTTGTGGGGGAATCATAGTCTCCATCATCCTTTCCTCACATGGGACAATGCTCTAATAATGAAGATCATCACACTTTTATTTACTTACAACTCAAGAATTACAACTCGATACTTAGAACAAATATGACTCTATGTGAATGCCTCTGGCGATGTACCGGGATATGCAATGAATCAAGAGTGACATGTATGAATGATGAATGGTGGCCTTGCCAAAAATACGATGTCAACTACATGATCATGCAAAGCAATATGATAGTGATGGAGCGTGTCATAATAAATGGAACGGTGGAAAGTTGCATGGCAATATATCTCGGAATGGCTATGGAAATGCCATAATAGTTAGGTATGGTGGCTGTTTTGAGGAAGGTATATGGTGGGTGTATGATACCGGTGAAAGGTGCGCGGTATTAGAGAGGCTAGCAATGGTGGAAGGGTGAGAGTGTGTATAATCCATGGACTCAACATTAGTCATATAGAACTCACATACTTATTGCAAAAATCTATTAGTTATCGAAAGGAAGTACTGCACGCATGCTCCTAGGGGGATAGATTGGTAGGAAAAGATCATCGCTCGTCCCCGACCGCCACTCATAAGGAAGGCAATCAATAAATAAATCATGCTCCGACTTCATCACATAACGCTTCACCATACGTGCAAGCTACGTGAATCACAAACTTTAACACAAGTATGTCTCAAATTCACAACTACTCAACTAGCATGACTAATATCATCATCTTCATATCTCAAAACAATCATAAGGAATCAAACTTC
Source organism: Aegilops umbellulata (assembly GCA_032464435.1). Lineage (NCBI taxonomy): Eukaryota > Viridiplantae > Streptophyta > Magnoliopsida > Poales > Poaceae > Aegilops > Aegilops umbellulata. The sequence continues at coordinate 38,271,712 of CP136055.1, read as the reverse complement.
TCATAGTACTCAATGCACTTTATATGATAGTTTTTATTATACCCATCTTGGATGCTCATCATATTAGGACTAATTTTATAGCCAAAGCAAATTACCATGCTGTTCAAAAAGACTCTCAAAACAATATAAGTGAAGCATGATAGATCAATAATTTCTATAAAATAAAACCACCACCGTGCTCTAAAAAGATATAAGTGAAGCACTAGAGCAAAATTATCTAGCTCAAAAGATATAAGTAAAGCACATAGAGTATTCTAATAAATTCCGATTCATGTGTGTCTCTCCAAATTAATGGTGTGTAAAGCAAGGATGATTGTGGTAAACTAAAAATCAAAGACTCAAATCATACAAGACGCTCCAAGAAAAACACATATCATGTGGTGAATAAAAATATAGCCTCAAGTAAAGTTACCGATAAACAAAGACGAAAGAGAGGATGCCTTCCGGGGCATCCCCAAGCTTAGGCGTTAGTGTAAGAAAACAAACCACCACTTTTAGGTACTGTAATGAACTCATTATTTATTTATATTGGTGTTACACCTACTGTATTCCAACTTCTCTATGGTTCATACCCCCCGATACTAGCCATAGATTCATCAAAATAAGCAAACAACACACGAAAAACAGAATCTGTCAAAAACAGAACAATCTGTAGTAATCTGTATCAAACATATACTTCTGAAACTCCAAAAATTCTGAAATAAGTTGATGGACATGAGGAATTTGTCTATTAATCATCTGCAAAAATAATCAACCTAAAAGAACTGTCCAATAAAAAATGGCAGCTAATCTCGTGAGCGTTAAAGTTTCTATTTTTTACAGCAAGATCACAAAGACTTCACCCAAGTCTTCCCAAAGGTTCTACTTGGCAAAAAACACTAATTAAAACATAAAACCACATATAAACAGAGGCTAGATGAAATATTTGTTACTAAACCGGAAAAAAAGCAAAAAACAAAAATAAAATTGGGTTGCCTCCCAACAAGAGCTATCGCTTAACGCCCCTAGATAGGCATTGATAATTTTAATGATGCTGACATCAAAGACAAGAATTAAAGCACAAAGAGAGCATCATAGAACACATGATAAACACATCTAAGTCTAACATACTTCCTATGCATAGGTATTTTATAAGCAAACAAATTATCACATCAAGCAAAAATTAGCATACACTACTGCAGGATGCTGCTAACGCGACACTACAATCAAAGACCCTTCGAGAAACTGTGTGTGATGCCATAATCGCAGACGGTGTTGTATGAAAACCGTCAGAAATGTATAAAATGTTTGCGATGACAGATGCATCAAACATGGTTTAGGTTTTAGTTACATGTGCGATGAAGGGCATACGGTTCAGTTCAATTAACTGTTTGCGATGAGGAGGAACAAAAGAAACGGGCAGCCAGATGAAGGCGTGTGCGATACACAGTATACGGTTCACTGGGATGAACTGTGTGTGATTAGGCAACACAAAAGAAAAGGGCAGCTAGATGAAGGTGTGTGCGATATACAGCATACGGTTCACTCGGATGAACTGTTTGTGATTAGGCAACACAAAAGAAACGGTCACCCAGATCAAGGTGTGTGGGATATACGACATGCGGTTCACTCAGATGAACTGTTTGCGTTGACACAAGAGTACAGAAACGGTTCAACTTAACAAGTCGTGTGTGTTGTGCGATGGGATTGCATGCGGTTCACTCGGCCCTTGTCGTCAGTGTGTGACCTCTGTGGCAACCGTTCGCTCCCCAGGTGCCTCTTCGTGTACTGTGGCAACCGTCCACCGACTCTTCGCCTTTCCCTCTCGATTTGGAACTGTTGTCGTGCGCTAGCTCTTCCAACCTCCTCCATATGCCTTCACCCTTCCTTCTGCCATTGTTTGATCGTCTTCTCCATGGAGGGAACAAGCTGGAAACGACCCCGTTATTCTTGCCCTGATCTGAATGATGACGCGGTGGAGGAACTCATTGATCGCCGCAACGTCATCACCTCGGCTAGCAAGGCAGGTTCGTTCAAGACCATTCTCCACTCAACTAATAACATCATTACAAGGAACCCAAGGGTTCAGGAGCGGTTTGATCTCCCCTATCTTCTTTGTCGTGACCCTGCTGACTGGCGCGGGGACGAGGAAAGCATCGCCTTGTGTAAGTTGATGCCGCTTGATAATGATATGTATGATGTTAAGATGCCATCGCTTGAGGGCAAGGCTTGGGCAGGCGCAAATGGAGATTGGGTTGTTTATATTGGGTACAACTGTGAGTGGGAACTTGTGAATGTCTACACTCGTCACCGGGTTCCACTTTGAAAAATCTCAGACGACTGCCCAGAGGTTGAGTACACTGGTATTCTACGTGAGTTCAAATACGATCATGTTGACTGTCGTCTACGGAAGATAGCAATTTGTAGAGTTGCCAACCGCTCTTGGGGTTATAGCAATTCTTATGTTGTCTCTATCTTCAACAAGCTTGTTGCCGTCCTTCATGGTTCGACTCGATGGATATTGCTCAAAAATCAGTTTCTATACACGAATGAGTACTGTGATGCAATTCAACACGAGGGTCTTGTGTTTGCTGCCACCACTCGTGGCACCGTTTTTGCACGGAATCCTCATGATTTCGGTACATTTGTCTTCCACCGTAATTATAATTGTTTCATCCACATGCATGCGGGTTAGCTAGTTTCCCTTTACTAATCAACCTTCTTGTGTTTCCAAGGTCCTGTGAGCATTCCACCACCTATACTTGAAAATTTTATTCATGAGCATGAGGACGAGCAAGACCCATATACTCAGTGGCGCCTGGCGACTTATTCCGATGGATCACCTCTTCTTGTCTGTATACGAGGCATTGCTGATGTTACTAAGGAAGCATGTGTTGTCTCGTATGGTCACACTCTCTGGACCTATTCCAACATCCATTGCAGGGTATGCGGGATGGATACTGGTGTACTAGCGCCAACACCTTCTCCCTGGTTCAGTATTGAAAGTCTTGGAGGAAACTCGCTCTTCCTTGAACAAAACTATCCAATGATGGTGGAAGGCGATCCAGCTGCCATTGACACAACGTTACTACCATTTATGAGAAGCAACTGTATCTATACCTCTGACATTACTATGCTTCCCTACCGTCCCAATATGGGTATTGAAATAGGCCGCTTCAGCCTGGATGATCAGTCCTGCGTTGGTCTCGAGATTGACAGAAGCTGGCCCTCCCCAGAGAATCACTTCCGGTTCAAAGCAAGCGTTTCCAACGCCGACGAGTGGTTGAGCTGAAGTTCATTTCATCGCTTTGTTTGTGTGAGAAAAACTTTACTAGAATGTTTTGTTGGAAATGATCTATAATCCAACGTGTATCCTCATTGTCGTTGTGGGTTGATGACTTGTTGTATGTAATCAATGGTACATTTGCATATGCGTCCATGAACTCACGCCTGCTAGTGGTGTCCATATGAACAGTGCTAGTGATTAGTTGCAAAAATTAGATAGTGCTAGTGATTTGTAGCTGCATATTTTGACAAATCGCAGTGTTACAAGGTTGACAAATGGCAATGTTACTAGATAAAAAAATGTCAATCTTTCCAGTTTGAGAAATGGCAACCTACCCAAAATGACAGATATGCAAATCTTACCCAATTGTTTGTATGTGGTTGCACACGGGTCATGCAAAATGACCGTTTGCGTTGAAGGGATGCAGAAATCCTACTCGGCACATTTTCCCTTGGCTTCATGGGGAAGCTGTCGGTTTGCATACGGGTGTTCTAACTAAAAAAATTTGCGATGAGTGTTTTATATTTAAAAACCGTTGACCTTTTTTTCAAAAGAAAGTCGTTTGATGAGTGTGTACACTACGAATTTATATTCATATGATCAAGAATTCAAGATACATTATTAAACCCCCAAAAAGCTATTTCCGACAGCGGCGGAGGCGGCGTGCCGCGTCGTCGTTGTCGTTGTTGTCCTCCGGGATGCCGTTGTTGAAGTCTTCAAGGCAGCACAAAATGTTCTGCACTTGTAAATCAAACATCATGTCGTTGCGCGATCGACGGGCGGGGCGCCGGAGGACGGCAACTGGCGCCGCTGAGAGGTAGCGGTCGATGGCAGCATCCCATGCCACTGAGGGGGGGTGCGCAGGGGCACAGGCGCGGCGGGTGCAGCGATACGCACGGGGACCGGTGCCGCGATGGGTGGAGGGGCGCACACGGGCGCGACGGATGCAGCCAAATGCACGGGGGCCGGCGGCCCGGTGGGTGAAGGGGCGCGCACGGGCACGGGCGCTAGCGCTGGCATGTACACGAGATCGTGTGGGTCTGCGGAGACCTCGCTGACGCCCGCGGCTTCCAGCTCTGCGATAGTGCTCGGCGACCAGCCCGTCAATGCTATGGGGATGCTCGCTGTCGCAGGCACGTGGATGGGAGTTGGGACGGGAGCGGGGGCAGCAACAACCGCGGCCAGCTCATTCTGGGCCATGTCCATGAGGCCCCATTCCTCCTTATTTTCTATCTCCTCCGGCTCGGAGTCGTCTTCACCAAACTTGAAGACTAGTGGCAGATGATCATTCTGCGCCATGGCGGTGGAGGTCTGCGGGGGGGAGGGGAATGGGAGGCGAACAGTAAGGCCACCCGTATTAAACAGCGGCTCGGGCGCCATTAATGGAGAGGAAGGAGGGCGGCCACGGAAGTCAAAGGGCTCGCTTCCCAGTGAGCCTGCGCAGCGTAAAGCTCGCACGCTTCCCGGTGAGCCTGCGCATTGGAGGACAGCTTGCACGCCTTTCGGTCAGCCTGCACAGCGAACTGCGCTCGCACGCCTCCCGTTCAGTCAAGGTCAAGCAGCTGTCCGCACATCACCTCCTGCAGCCATTAAAACCAAGACAAGCGGCGTCACGTGAATGGTTAACAGAACGCACATGTTTTGAAGTATACAAACGTTTGAGATATTAAGTGGCAGCTGTTTTTTCAAAATGCCTTTGTTGGCTGTCATTATTCGAGTGCGCCTTCTCTCAAAGTGGACACGAAAAATACCACATCATGTCGGGCGCCATTCCATGATATATTACCAAGTTTCATGAATTTCAGACGAGTTTTGGATTTACTAGAATTTAAAAACCAGGCATCTCAATGTTTTGTCGGCAATCAACGGTGCCCTGGTGTTTGAAATTCATTCCCATTTATTGCGTGGGACCTAAGCATGCACCCAAGGACACAGATTTGATTTTTCAAACAATTTATATGCACTTGAGCATGTGCGTGTAGTTCAACTTTGAATTATGCACATAAATGCATTGAAAACTCAGTTAATGCATAAAAATGTCCAAAAGAACCCCGAAAAATCACAAAAATTGACACAACACTCCTGTTGTTCTATGTTGACACGAGAAAATTTTTGGAAGCAATAAGAGGCAGCGGATATCGTTTCATCTCCAAATGTGGTACGTTCCCTACCGAAACCATGATGCTTGTTGTGAGAAGCTCTGGTTTGTGAGAAGCATATACCCAAACCTGCCCCAAACGGGACAAAAATTTTACCATGGCATGTTGATGCTGCTCCATGAAAGCATGCCAAGTTTCATGAATTTCAGACAAGTTTTAGATTTACTAGAATTTAAAAACGAGGCATCTCAATGTTTTGCCGGCTATCAACAGTGCCCTGGTGTTTGAAATTCATTCCCATTTCTTGCATGGGACCTAAGCATGCACCCAAGGACGCATATTTGATTTTTCAATGAATTTATATGCACTGGAGCATGTGCATGTAGTTCAAATTTGAATTATGCACATAAATGCATTGAAAACTCAGTTAATGCATAAAAATGTCCAAACGAACCCCGAAAAATCCCAAAAATTGATACAACAATCCTGTTGTTCTATGTTGACACGAGAAATTTTTTGAAAGCAATAAGAGGCAGTGGATATCATTTCGTCCCCAAAGGTGGGACGTTCCCTACCAAAACCATCATGCTTGTTGTGAGAAGCTCTGGTTTGTGAGAAGCATATACCCGAACTTGCCCAAAATGGGACAATTTTTTTAACACGGCATGTTGATGCCGCTCGATGATAGCATGCCAAGTTTCATGAATTTTAGACGAGTTTTGGATTGACTAGAATTTAAAAACCAGGCATCTCAATGTTTTGCCGGCAATCAACAGTGCCATGGTGTTTGAGTTTCATTCCCATCTCTTGCGTGGGACCTAGAAATTCACCCAAGGACACATATTATATTTTTCAACCAACCTTAGTGCATTGGAGCATGTGCTTGTAGTTCAAATTTGAATTATGCACATAAAATGCCTAGAAAACCCCGTTAATGCATAAAAATGTCCAAATGAACCCTGAAAAATCACAAAAAATGACACAACACTCCTGTTGTTCTATGTTGACACTAGGAAATATTTGAAAGCAATAAGAGGCAATGGATACCGTTTCGTCCCCAATGGTGGGACGTTCCCTATCGAAACCATCATGCTTGTTGTGAGAAGCTCTGGTTTGTGAGAAGCATATACCCAAATCTGCCCCAAATGGGACAATTTTTTTACCATGGCATGTTGATGCCGCTCCATGATAGCATGCCAAGTTTCATGAATTTCAGACGAGTTTTGGATTTACTAGAATTTAAAAACCAGGCATCTCAACATTTTGCCGGCAATCAACAGTGCCATGGTGTTTGAAATTCATTCCCATCTCTTGCATGGGACCTAGAAATTCACCCAAGGACACACATGTGACTTTTCAACCAACTTTGGTGCATTGGAGCATGTGCTTGTAGTTAAAATTTGAATTATGCACATAAAATGCCTAGAAAACCCAGTTAATGTATAAAAAAGGCCAAATGAACCCCGAAAAATTCCAAGATTGAACAGAAAACTCATGTTGTTCTATGTTGACACTAGAAATTTTTTGAAAGAAGTAAGAGGCAACGGATATCGTCTCATCCCCAAAGGTGATACGTTCCCTATCGAAACCATCATGCTTGTTGTGAGAAGCTCTGGTATGTGAGAAGCTCATACCCAAACCTGGCCCAAATGGGACAAAATTTTCACCACGGCATGTTGATGCCGCTCCATGATAGCATGCCAAGTTTCATGAATTTCAGACGAGTTTTGGATTTACTAGAATTTAAAAATTAGGTATCTCAATGTTTTGCCGACAATCAGCAGCGCCCTGGTGTTTGAAATTCATTCCCATCTCTTGCATGGGATCTAGAAATTCACCCAAGGACACACATGTGATTTTTCAACCAACTTTAGTGCATTGGAGCATGTGCTTGTTGTTCAAATTTGAATTATGCACATAAAATGCCTAGAAAACCCAGTTAATATATAAAAAGGCCAAACGAACCCTGAAAAATTCATTCCCATTTCTTTCGTGGGACCTAGCATGCACTGAAGGACACATATTTGATTTTTCAACCAATTTGTATGTACCTTCTTGTAATTCAAATCAAGTAGATCCCACACAGTTTATTCTCACCAACCGTGTGAGATGTAGTACAAAATATCTTGGAGCACCATCAGTGTATAGTACGCCTATGGCTTACGCGAGAAGGTGCGTCGGTTACAGTCCACAATCGGCGTGTCAAGCACACTAGCTCGCTCCCCCAAAACTCCCGCCTCTGCATCCCTCTCTGCTTCAGTCCCTTGATTCAAAATTTTAGTAGCCCCGGCATTTTACTCCCGCCTCTGCATCCCTCGCAATCTCAAAAATATATGCTCGCCCTTGATCCAAATTTTCAGTAGCCCCGCCTTGTTACTCTCACCTAGTAAAGTTTTCAGTTGCCGCAGTATTTCCTCAAACACAACCTACGCACACAGACACACACAACCCTCGAAACCATTGGTAGGTCACCACCATCACCGGCGCCTCCATCCTCAACCTTTGCCTGTGTGTCGGGGAGCTCGAGTAGCCAATGGCCAAAAAGAGGTTTATCGCGGTCTTTTCGCCCGACGCCGGCAAGGTGTCCCCGTCGTCCTCCGTGGGCCCGATCCGCCATCGCCAGTCCCCCGATCCGCCCGCTGCCGCGCCCCTACGCCGGTTCGAGGACTTCCCCATCCTCCCCCGGACCCGGCAGCCGACTAAGTCCTAACTCGGGGTCCGGCAGCGGCGGTGGGGGACGTGGGTCGCCGAGATTACAGATCGAGAGACCCACACCCGCTGCTGGCTTGGTAGCTTCCACACGGCCGAGCTCGCAGCCATGGAGTACGACCGCTAGCAGGTCCGCTACCACGGCGCGGCGGCTAGGCTCAATTTCCCCTTTGGCACACGTCCGGTCCACCTTATTCCGCCGGAGCCAGGGGTGGTGAGCTCGGCTATGGCACAGGAGGACCGCGAGGCGTGGGAGCGTCTCGAGGCCGAGGCCGCCGACAAGGCCTACATGCAAGAGCTCCGCCGGCAGCACCCGGAGCTCATGGAGGCGGAGCAGACGATATTTGCCGGCGCGGAGGGCAGCAAGGTTATCACGCTCTCCTTCGATGATGAGGTCGAAGGCGGCGAGGACGGCGACATGGAGGGCGGCAAAGTTATTGTGCTCTCCTTTGATGATGAGGTCGAAGGCGGCGGTGCGGAGGGCGTGGAGGTGGGCCCCCAGGACGAGGAGATCGATGTCGACGAGTGGAGGAGTACATTCCCCAACGACCCCGACGATGGTACTGGCCCGGACCTGGCTCGCGGCACACCGTACATGACGATGAAGGATTGGCTCGACCTCTACTTCGACCGAAAGTAGTTTAGCTTAGTTTAAATTTATGTTTTATGTTCGGTTATGCAAAACTATCTATGTTTATGTTTGAATGCATGCTACTTTCGGTTGAACCTGCTTTGAACTTGATCAAATTGAACTTTACAACCTTAAGTTTAGGGGATCGACTAGAAAAGGCCAAATATTGCTAGAGTATATATATATATCCACTGAGGGTCTTAGTCCTTTAACTTTTTAAGGATCACCTAGAGATGTCCTTATGACTTGTTTATTTCAGTTCTTCACAGTGTGATGCTCTATATGTGCAACTATTTGTTGTGCAGTTCAATTTCATCAATAACAGTTTCAACAATACCACTATGGATTACGATATTTGGTTGTTGTTAAGGATATTGCAATTAACTTGCCTTTTCGTTTTTCAATTGTTGTTTAGCAACATGCATTGTACTGAATGACTAAATAGGCAATCCCAGGCTACATAGCAACAAGGAAGAGTGTTACCTTAATGTTCTGATGATGTCTAGATATACATGTAATAAAATCTTATCTAATGGGATGGATGGAATGTTGTACTACATCATTTTTCAATTGTTGTTTAGCTTCTAATATTAACTTGGTGCTTTTAGGTACATATATCATTGCCAAAGATCCACACTTCGACCCTTTGCGCATGGGGCAATGAGATATTCATGAACCAGCATCAAGTGAGGAAATTGATAAAGATTGTTACTAAAATGGGTCAAAAGATGTCAATCAAACTATTTGTTTACACTTTATGCAAGATAACAGTGAACTGCAGGATGGTAAATAAGAACCCTGTAGCCTTCTTTTTACTGCCTGTAATGAGTTGTGTTAGATGACAATATCTGAATCTTTTTTCTTTTGCAGTGGATCCTGAAGCAGTTTACTCAAGATTACCTCTCAAACTACATGATTGGCGACCAACCATCACAAGGGGTTGGACTAGAGTCCTGCATGCCTTTTGCATCCAGGAGAGCACAATAGGGCCATTCTGCTTCACCTTGTTCAGCAATTGGAATATCTGTTGCCTGTTTCTTTACCACCTATAATAGTACAAGTATAGAACCCTGGTACATCATTCTTTATTTGGTGCTTCTGTAATTTTTGAACATATGTACCTGTGAATCAAATAATGCATTGGTTGTTTGAACCTGATGGATATGAATAAAGCTATAGCCTACTTTCAAGTTTAAATTAGGTACAATTTTTGTCTGAGTAATGGGCCACGGGTAGCGTAACCCGAGTCCCTGAACCTTTCAAGACATCAGGGCCGGCTGCGCCCCTCAAAACATCGAGAAGAAGCGCCGTCTTCTGGTGGCCGACTGACCCAAGCGGCCGGCTGCCAGAAGGTGGCTAAGCTCCAGAAGGCGGCATCAAGACGGGACGACTCCTTGCACGCGGCCTCCAGAGAGGCCGACTCCTAGCAGTCGGCCCACGGCGCCCTCAGAGTCTGCGCCCTCATTAAAGAAGACAAGACAGGGTGAGGCTACAACGTAGCCCATCCCCCCCCCCCATATTCAGGGCCAGGCGTGGCCACAGTGCTCCGTACAGACGGAGATTTCCGCCCGGCGCGGCACTGTTGCCACTCTACCCCTGACATCACTGCTGGCAGGCAGAGCCTGTTCCCGCGACAGCCTGTCGGTACGGCCTGCAGGCGGCGGGCCCTACTAGGCAGCGAGAGCCCGAAAGACGGCGGAAGCCTGACCACTCAGACCTAAGGGAGGCCGGCTCCCGCCAGGCGGCCCGTTCCTTCCTCGGGGCTCGTGCACCATTTACCAGATGAGACCCGGAGTGGCTATAGTGATCTCCCACCAGGCGGCAGGACTGTAGCCACGCTCCCCTGATCAAGCATGCGTCATTAGCATCATGGCTACAGTAATCAGCAGCCGACCAGACCCGCAAGCGGCGGAGGCGGCCTGTCGGCTTCGTACCAGACCAGCCGGTGGGGCCCACCAGGTGGTGGAGAAGCCGGTGACCAGAGACATTGACAGCCGGGTCCTACACCCGGCCAGATTACCATTGTACCCCTGGGGGTAGGCCTATATAAACCCCCCGGGCACCCATGCAAAGGGTTCCCAAACTGTTAGAACTAGACTCATACCTAGAGGACGGAGAGAGCGTGCCTGCCTTCTTCTACCTCTAGCATACAGCTCAAGGAGCACCATTGTATCCACTAGTGCCTTAGTGATCATGCGGAGACCCCGCGGAGCAGGACTAGGGGTGTTATCTCCTAGGAGAGCCCCGAACCTGGGTAAAATGCACCGGTGTTCGTGTCTACGCCTCATCCCGCTTCCAGGCACCGGCGACATTCTACTCGCTCCCACCATGATAAGCCATCCATTGGCATATGTTGCACCCAACCCCCGACATTTGGCACCCACCATGGGGCGAGGTGCACCGTCTCCCGGAGACCTGTTCTGGACGGGAACCTTGTTCCTTCCTGGCGAGCGCAGCCAGCCCGGCATGCCAGACGGCATCTGTGTCGACGCGCTGCACGGCGCGGAGGTTGCCTGTGCGGCGAGCTGCCTCGCCTATCTTGTTGGCGAGATTCACCTCTCCGACGAGCCCGCGTCTGATGCGGGCACAGAAGGCCCCGAGAGCCGCCTCGTCAGTCTCCTCGATCAGCTCCACGTCGCCAGCGAGCCTGCTGCGGACATGGAGTCGGTTGGCTCCACCGACCCGATGCTTGTTGATTCCGACACAGCGTCGCTTGACACGTTCCCCACCAACGTGGTGGTCTATGACGAACCGCTTCCTCGTGCGGACAGCGGTGGCAGCACCATCACGGAGGTGCTCGTCATCAGCCACGGCAAGCACTCTGGCGAAGGTGGCCAGGATCTGTTGTAGGCGGCGCTGCAAGACCTGACTGCGCCCATCCCGAAAGACGCCGACACTGAGACACTAGAGACGCGCCGTGTCCAGCTCATCGAGAGCACTAACTGGCTGGCCAGCATGAGACGCCTTTCGGAGGCCTACCAGTGTGAGATGGACCATGTCCTCGGGGGCACGCCGGCTCCTGGTGGGCCTAGCCGCATTGGCCTGATTCGGCAGCGTGGCGCGACCATCGCCAGCCTGTTCAGGATAGATCGTCCCATCTATGCCACGCCCATAGAGAACATACGAGCTTCCCAGGCGGCAGCAGACGAGCTAGATAAGCTCGAGGGCGACGAGGGTCGCCACATGACGGAGCGCGTCCATCGGCTCCTCGACGCGGCTGCTGAGCAGCAAGAGGCCGGTTGCCGCACTGAAGCGCCCAACTGGCGAAATGATGATCCGCCTCCTCGACGGGACCAAGGCACGACATCCCAGACGCCGACTAGTGGCGCCCGCAATAGAAGAGACAAGGAGCCGGCTGCCAGCCGCAGCCGGACTAGCATCACCATCGAGCGCGACCAAGACGGCCGCCCAAGAGCAGTGCAGCAACGAGACGACTGTCCGCCTCCCCCACCCCGCAGGGAGAGGCGCATTTCCTGCCACCTATTGACCACCCGACACTCGGCGACCGTCTCGGTCATCGAGAAGGAGTCGGAGAGAACGACGTCCGCCACCAAATTGACCGCTTCAACCGATCCCTGGCACTAGAAGAAGAAGACGAGCTGGGTCTGCCTTGTTTTGGCCCCCGCATCCGAGATGAGCCCTTCCTCAAAGGGTTCACGCTCCCGAGAGATACGCCCAAATACACCGGCTCCGTGAAGCCGGAGGACTGGTTGGTCGACTACTCCACATCCGTCAACATCGCCAACGGTAACAAGCGCATTGCCATGAAGTACGTTCAGCTCATGCTCCAGGGCATAGCCTGGACGTGGCTGAACAGCCTGAAGCCCCGCAGCATCAACAGCTGGTTTGATTTCACTGAAGCCTTCATCCGGAACTTCACCAGCACGTACAAGCGGCCGCCCAAGCCTCGCCAGCTCTCCTTATGCGTCCAAGGCCCCAACGAGTCGACTCGCGACTACCTCACGCGCTGGGCCGAGCTGCGCAACTCCTACAAGGGCATGCACGAGGTGCAGGCCATCGAGTACTTCAAGCCGGGTGCCGAGAAGGCACCCTCCTCAAGCACAAGCTTCTCTGCGACGAGCCGGCGACCCTCGATGAACTACTGATCATAGCAGACAAGTACGCCACGACCGACTCCTCCATGAAGGCGGAAATCCAAGTTAACGCATCTGGGAAAGTGGCTCCTCAAGCTCCTCGGACTCCGGCTGGCGACACTAGTCGACGTCAGCAACCGAATGACAACAAGCGCAAGGCCACGCAGCCGGCTTCCACAAGCCGGCAGGTGGCGACAATCGAAGACCAGCAGCCAGAGGGGCAGCCTCTGCCCAAGCGCCAGAAGGGCGGCAAGCCCAACTGGTTTTCCACCTTCTCGTACGAGCAGACTCTTGATGCACCCTGCAAGTTCCACAGCGGCGCGAAGCCGTCCAACCACACCACTCGGAAATGCCACTGGCTCACCAGGATCGCCAAGGGTGATGGACGCCTGCCTCCTCCGCCTGTCGGCCCGCTGCCTCCTCCTCCCCAGCAGCCGGCGGCTCGGCCTGTCGGCGCAATACAAGATGAATACCCTGAAGAGCATGGAGCTTATGTCGTGTTCACCAGCGTGGCCGACGATAGGCACAGCAGACGGCAACGGCAACAAGAAGTAAATGCAGTAGCATCAGAGACCCCTGAGTTCATGCATTGGTCCGAGAAGCCTATCAGTTGGAGTAGAGCTGACCACCCGGAGGTGATGCCCTCTCCTGGTTCTTATGCTTTGGTCTTAGATGCCACCTTCGCAATAGAGAGGCGGGCTGCTCGCTTCCCCCGAGTCCTGATAGATGGCGGCAGCAACATCAATATCATGTACCAAGACACTATGGAGAAGTTAGGAATCAAGTAGAGGTAGCTTCAGCCCAGTCGGACTGTATTCCATGCCATAGTTCCTGGCCTTTCACTACAAAAAAGTACACTTCCGTGATGATACGTGTTTGTCACAGTAGGTCGCTTTTTTTGTCATGCATGTACATCCATGACAAATTTATGACAGAATCAAGATAGTCATACCTGTGCTGTCGTAGAAGTGTTCCATGACATTACCAAAATTATCATCACGGAAGTGTCCACTTCCATGACGATAAATCGCGTGTCACAGAAGTGCTTTCGTCAAGGGTGACCGACACGTGGCATCCACCGTAACGGAACGCCGTTAAGCTATCGGGTCGGGTTTTGGATCCGATAACCCGTTAACAGCCCCGACCAATGGGAAATTTCCACGTGTAAAATTCTTATTGGCCGGACGAAACACGTGTCAGCTTGTCAGTGGGTCAGATAGGCGCCTATGATACGTCGACACGTGGCATGGCCCAACAGAGGCCCATTCCTGTGAAAAGGCCGGCCCGTTTAACTTGGTCAAAAGGTGGCGGGCCGGCCCATGGAAAGCCAGTTAACGGCCTGTTCACATATAGCCCATTTACAACCCGCTAACCCAAGGCCCATTACGCCCTATCCAAATTAAGCCCATTAGCGTCATCTGGGCCATTCAATATGATTCCAGCCCGTTTTCACTTCTGGCCCATGTATGGCCCATGACGTCTTTCGGCACATATGAGGCCCCATGTAACTTTTGGCCTATTAACGGCCCATGGTGAAACTGGCCCGTAATGAACAGTGTATCACTTTACACCCATTAACGGCCCGTGGTGAAACTGGCCCGTAATGAACAGTGTATCACTTTATACCCATTAACGGCCCGTTATTCCGTTGGGCCGTTTCCAGCCCATGTTATCTTTCGGCCTTCTCAGAGCCCATTTATTCTTGGGCTCATTTCCAGCATTCGTTTACTTATGGCCCCTTACTGTCATTTTCTGCTTGTGGGCCAAATTCAGCCCGTGGTTATAGTTTTGTGGTCCATTAATTCGTTGGGCCATTTTCATAGCGTCATCAAATACGGCCTATTAATGATGGGCCGTTATGGTCGGCCCATGAACGGACGATTTCAACTCTAGCCCGTTTACGACCATAATGAGGCCTGTTATTGGCCCATGTTTGGCCAATCGATCATACGGCCCGTATAAGGCCCATTGATGATACGGCCCGTAGAAGGCCCATTGTTTCTACGACCCGTAGAAGGCCTACTGTTTCTACAGCCCGTAGAAGTCCCACTGTTTCTACGGCCCGTAGGAGGCCCAGTGTCACTACAGTAAATATTAGCCCATGGTTATTGTGGCCTAGTTTTAAAAAATAGGTTATTGCAGCCACTAGCAAACCGCGGAAAAAGAACTGCACCGACTACAAGAAAACAAATAAACAAGACAACAAGGAAATAAATAAGCAAGCAACTTATGCTAGGCTATCACTGATATTTACATCCACTTGGCATCAAAGTTCACCACAAGTGCAAATATAGGGAACACCGCAGCTTATAAACGCCGCAGCAAAACAAGTCCAGAACTGAAATCACTTCAGAAGAGCTCAAGAAACAATATCCTGGGTACCCATAATGCTGGCAAGATGCTTAGCAAGCTTATTAACTTTCTCTTGTTTGGCGCTTAAATCCTCCAGCGCTTGCTGTTGCACAAGAAAGTATGCATCTGAATTCTGCAGGGACTTCCTCAGTCCTTCGGCTTCTTGCCGCAGCACAACTGAGTGATGCCTTTCAGCTTGTAGCTGAGACTGAAGAAGCCGAAGTGATTCAGGCAGCAAGTTCGGAGGGCTTGTGCCAGCGGTACTGGCCCGTAACTCGAACACTACATCAACGCAGGACTGTGGGGTTTTCTCACTGTCTACAAGATCGTTTTTATCACCTTTCTTGGAGACTAACAGGGTTGTCTCACTATCTTGAACCTTATCTGCATTACTTTCTCTACCATTGCATAGTGGGGTCCTCTTCTTCAATATTCTGTTTGCATACTACAAAAGAAACAAGCAGACACATCATAGTTTTAGCTTGTAGTATACGAAACTCCTTTTGGTAAACCAGTTCAGTAGTAAGGTGGACAGGATAACATCATGAAACAGACATATATCTATGTACTATGGTCACTGTATTGTCCATATCATTCTAGTTTATGTTCCCTAATCAAGATAGAGACACAGTTCAACTCATATATTTTTAAGACACAACAGCATAGACAGAATATAAGTGTGAGAAACTACACATCATTGGCAGCACTTGTAATGTGCATCACATGAGAACATATCTGTTTATGCAACTTAGACTGAAATCAACATAGAGCAAGAAGTTAGAACATCAATCCAGTTAAAAAAATAGGTTTAAAACATACCTGTTGCGCCATTGGAGTTTCAATTGGATCCTTCAAATTCGAAAGTAGTTGGTATGAGTAAATACAGTGATGCAACAGCAAAGGAGTATGGACCATAGCTACGGAATCTGACCTGAGAACAGTTGCTCTTCTGCTTTAAATGTGGAGTTTGGGTTAGCTGTGGTGGTCTTCGTGCTTTGGGCACTGCAGTAGCTTTACAAACTGCTCGTGTGGGGGTACTCTGTGGTGGACATGGTGCTTTGTCAACTATAAGTGGGTTACTATCCGCTGGGGTTGCGGTTAGATGGGTTGTAGCTAGTTCTCTTCCCAACGGTGTAAGTGTGCAATCTGGAAGAGTCTCAATTATGTGTGGTGGGGCTAGTTTGTGGGCCAGTACAACCATGGTTCTATCTGCATCAACGGGTAGCACTATCTTTTGTGAAGAACGGGTTTTTGCTCCCTTAGATACTGCCATCACCCCTTCCAATTCAAATGGCTGATAAACAAGAAAAGAAATTGAACGTACAGACATTGTATGATAGACAGATGTGGTAATTCACATGTATGTTGTCTAACCAAACAGGACAGCATGACACAATTTCACATATATGATGCCTAACTAAACAGGATAGCATGACACAGTTTCAGATATATGATGGATAACTTAACAGGATATGATGGCATAATTCAACATATGATGAGTACCTAAACAGGATGACATGACAAAACTATATGATGTCTTTCTAAAATAGGTTGGGATGAAATAATTCACATACATGTTGTCTAAGTATACAGGATGGCATGATATAATTGACATAATTGATTCATATACTAAGCAACTGGCACTCGCATGTATGATCTCTAAACTAAGCAGATAGAATTCAATAGTGTGCATATGATGTCTAAACTAAGCAATGCAAGACACCATATGCATCATATGAGAAATATAAACATTGCAACTTAGAGCATACACCTCAGGAGGGATATAGGACTGGTCATCTGTCTCTGAATCCTCCTCTGAGGAGCTCCCTGTAACCATCGAGATATATGCTTCAACAGGTACCATTGCCTGCTCTGAAGACCTTGTTTTCACTCCAGATTTTTCCATAACCGGCTCAAATGGCTGATACACATGAAGAGTAGTTCAATATACACAGATTGTCGACAAATGGATTACATGATGAAAAAAAAGATGGCATGAGATAATTCACATATATGATGCCTGGCTCCATGGCGGTGCATAATTCACATATATGATAACCGGCTGAAAAACATGGCATTGCATAATTCACATATCTGATATAGAAAGCAAACAGGAGGCATTCACACAAAGCATGTCTAATCTAAGCAGATGGCATGGCAATGCAAGATATGAGCAATATAACCCAGCCAAGTTAGAGCATGCACCTCAGGGGGGGTCATCTCTGTCTGAATCCTCCTCTGAGGAGCTATCTGTAACCAACAAGAAATCTGCATCGACAGGTAGCACTCACTCCAGATTTTCCCATGACCGACTCAAATGGCTGATGCACAGGAAGAGTAGATGAATGTATAAACATTGTTGACAAATGGAATACATTATGGAAAAAAATATGGCACGATACAATTCACATATACGATGACTGGCTAAACTGGAGGGCATTGCATGATTCACGTATATGATGCCTGGCTAAAGAAGATGGCATTGCATAATTCCCATATACTCCCTCCGTTCCTAAATATTTTTCTTTTTAGAGATTTCAAATGGACTACCACATACGGATGTATAAAGACATATTTTAGAGTGTAGATTCACTCATTTTGTTCCGTATGTAGTCACTTATTGAAATCTCTAAAAGGACAAATATTTAGGAATGGTGTGAGTATGATATAGAAACCAAACAGGTGGCATTCACACAAGGCAAATCTAAACTAAGCTGATGACATATAAGATGTATAATGTAAGCAATGCAAGGCGCCATATGCATGATATGACCAACATCAGCATGCCAGGTTAGAGCAAACACCTCAGGTGGTAAACAGGCGTGGTCGGCTCCTTCTGAATCTCCATCTGAACAGTTATCTTCCTCTGGAATAAAATCTGGAAATGCAGGAGGGGGCACTTCACCCACCATGGAGCGGCATCTGCATGACATTATATTTGCACGCAACGGTCTTCTCTTTTTCTCTACATGTTCAGTACGATTGTGTACAATATCTGACATGCATAATAAAAAATAGTTAGATTTTGTAAGGCCTAAGGGGTGCATGCAAAAATCAAGACTGATGGTAGCAAACGAGTGGATGGATCCAAAACTAATGATACCAGGTAGATTATAGCTTCAGTTTAAAAAGATAGACAATGGGATCATCTATTGTTTGTTGCCCACCCAACATGAACCACATAGAAGACCCCAGATGAACCAGATAGTAGACAGACACTATTCGTTGCTGGCTCGATATGAGACCCATGGGCAATTCAAAACTCAAGATTGAATGATAAAGTAGCAGGTAATAATAATCGATGTATAACATAAGCAAACACGAAAGACTGCGACCTCTCTTCCGGAACTGTGTAGTCCTCAGGTTCATCTGCTCAGTCAGTGATGGTAATGCGGTTGGCGTGCCTGCCGGCAACGGGGAAGATGATCTGAGGCGGCGAAAGGAAGTCTGCAGGGGGGATCTCTGCTGCAGTGAACGCTTCTGTCGATGGTGCACCTCAGGTGGGGTGGACGACGGCACGGTAGGAGCAGGACATAACACACAGAGTTTTCTTTGACGCCTATCTAAAAATGAAGTAAATCTGTAAGGGCTCCTTAGAATTGGAGGATTCTATAAACGCAGGGACAGGAAAAACACAGGAATAGGATAGGAATGCACGTGCAAAACAGAGCATTGGGAAACATAGGATTTCAGTCAACCTGTGTGTTTGGCTCACATGAATTGGAAGAACAGAGGAATGGAGAACCAAAGTGATGCGACGAGTGTACAACCTCTTTGGCATAGCCTTGTGGACCTCAGCATCATTGGGTTGGACGTGGAGGATGGTGATGATGCTGGTGTGACTGTCGGAGGCGTGGAAGAAGATCCGATGCCTCTGGAAACGGTGCCGAGGGTACTATTCCGCTGTGATGGATGGTTCCGTCATTGGAGCAGCTCCACTAAGGTGTACGGCGATGAGGCTAAAACATGACAAGACAGATAACGTTAATCTGAAGTGGGACCCTAATATCATCTGCAATAGATGATGTACAATACATCACCAAAAAGTGCTAGATGTAAAACGCATCAGCCGCGCCACGGCCGCTCCGACAGATGCTGTAAGTACTGTTCACTCTGAACTTAACTGAAGAAAATGAACTTCACAGTCGAAACTGAATTTTACTGTCGAAACTGATTGAACTAGTAACAGAGCATTGCAATAGATGTTTAGGGTGTTCGAGCACTAGTAGCAGAGAAGCAGTGATCTAAATCAGCAGACGCTCGAGCAGGGAACACACTAGCAGAGAGCAAGTCATGCAGTAGCACCGCGAGCGAGTGCTAAAGCAGCAACTCCTATAGCTGCCGGAGGTCGTGCAACAGCAGCAGCAGCGCAAGCGAGAGAAAGAGCAGAGCAGCAGCACGAACAAAAGCAGGAGCAGTGCAGTAGCGCGACGGACAGCAAGAACAGAGCCGCAGCGCGAGCGAGAGCCGGAGCAGCTGCAGCTAGTGCCGTTGTGGAAGTCGTCGCCGAGGAAGCAACGACATGGGGGAGAGACGCCGTGGATGATGTGGCCGGTGACGGCGCCGTCGATGGAGACACGCCATGTCTGCTCGGTATCGAGCACCGGAAGCCCCGTGAGATCGAATAAAAGATAAAATGCAGCGATGAGTGCAAAACCTCCTTGGTTGCGCCGAGTTGGCCTTAACTTCATCGGAGGAATTGGTGAGGGTGCTACGGTTCCGGTGGGGCAGGTCAAGACGACGCTGTGGGGATTGAGGTGGCATGATATACGAGGCGAACATCGGGGCAGCTCCTTGGAGGTGGAGGACGGGGCGGCTGATCCGGCGGGACGACGAGATCGATAACGGATCCTCATCCGGTGCGGTGGATGAGGGACAGCGAGCAGTTGCAGTGGACGACGTAGTCGGGGAAGAGTCTCCGGCTGGGCGGCGGTCGGGAGGTCAACGGAGGAGCGTGGGGTTTCGCGGGTTTTGGCGGCCTCGGTGTACGAATGGGGGGGGCGAAGGGGGAGGGGGAGCCAAGCTTAGGGACGCGCTTGTCCGAAATATAGGGTAAGTTACCAGCGTACCCCCACCGGTTTTGACACCGTGACATGGAGCTTCATTTTCGGCTGAGGGGTAGAAGGGGGATTTCGCGTGTCTGGGCTGCGGGAGCGATTTCGGATGAGGAGGGAGTTCTCGCGCGCGTCCAAATTTCGGGATAACAAGGCGCGGCGCGGGTTGAAGAAGCGGGAGTTTCAAAGCAGGTGAGACAAAAGATACTCGAGCTTGAAAATTTTGGGATAACAAGGTGCGGATTCCTTGTTCGGTAGAACAAACTTAACGTGTAAAAAAACAATTCATACAAGACACAAGAGAGTTATGTCCCCTTTTAATATATTGCTATAGATGCCATTGAAAAAACTACAAGAAAATGTAAAAAAAAATCGGGAGAACAAGATTACCCTGCACAATACCAAATCGATTCGCACTTCCCTCAACAACAACAAAAAACAAATCAATTCCCACCAAAGAAAGAGTAATGTCCCTTTTTATATGATTACAGATGCCATGATCTCGAATTTCAATTTTTGAATCCACATTATGTTGAATTCGAATATATCGTTAGGTGACCTTGCGGTTTATAATTGATGTAGCCGTACATTTTGATCTTCCATCATATATGAACATTTTACTCCACCATGTGAACATATATATTGTCGTCTACCATATGGACTAAATTTGAATCAATTTCCCTTATTTGAATATGATTGTTGTCAAGTTGTACAATAATTTAAATATTATCTTGATAACAAAAAACATACATATAGCAGTAATCATATTTCACTATGAACTACATGTACCATACGCTCTCCAATTAAAATATTTGTATCCATTTTATGTTGAATTCAAATCATAGTACATTATTGGTCTAGGTAGCGAGATGTTTGGGATAATCTAAACCCTGTTTTCATACGTATAATTTTTGGCTGAATTGGGACAAGTTTTGGTATAAGCCTCTTGCAAAACCGGAGATTCTCTCAACAAGCCTAGTGGTTCTGAGAGGGAACGTGTCACCTTTGTGTGCGAAATGATATACGCTGCCTCCCCCTGATTTTATTTACAGAGCCAACATAGAACTATATGAGTGCCCTGTTAAATTTTGGAATTATTTCGGGTTCATTTGGCGTTTTTATACATTAATTGAGTTTCTGGACTTTTAATGTGCATAATCTAAATATGAATTGCATGCACATGCTCCGGTGCACCAAAGTGGGTTGAAAAATCACATGTGTGTCCTTGGTTGAATTTCTAGGTCCCATGGAAGAAATGAGAATGAAATTCAAACATCTGGGCGTCATGACTCGGCGGAGAACATCGAGAAACTTTGATTTTAAATTCATGTAAATCCAAAACTCACCTGGAAATCATGAAACTTGGCATGGTGTCATGTCATGGCACTAACATGTTGTGGTAAAAAATTGGGCCGATTTGGAAGCTCGTGGTTCTAAGAGGGAACGTGCCACCTTTGAGTGTGAAACGATATGCGCTGCCCCCCTTGAGTTTCTTAACAAAGGCTACATAGAACTACATTAGTGCCTTGTTAAATTTTGGATTTATTCCGGGTTCGTTTGTCGTTTTTTATACATTAATTGAGTTTCTGGTCATTTAATGTGCATAAGTCAAATTTGAACTACAAGCACATGCTCTGGTGCTCCAAAGTTGGTTGAAAAATCACATTTGTGTCCTCGGGTGAATTTCTAGGTCCCATGCAAGAAATGAGAATAAAATTAAAACAGCTGGGCATCGTGGTTCGGCCGAGAACATTGAGAAACTTTGTTTTAAAATTCTTGTAAATCCAAAACACGTCTGAAAATCATGAAACTTGGCATGGATGTTATGTCATGGTACTACCATGTTGTGGTAAAAAAATTGGCCGAATAGGAACAGATTTTGGTATAAGCTTCTTGCAAACCCAAGCTTCTCTCAAGAAGGCTCGTGGTTCTGAGACGGAACGTGCCACCTTTGAGTGCGAAACGATATACGTTGTCCCCCTTGAGTTTATTTACAAAGGCAACATAGAACTACATGAGTGCCCTGTTAAATTTTGGAATTATTCCGGCTTCGTATGGCCTCATTTACACATTAATTGAGTTTTTGGTCATTTAATGTGCATAATTCAATTTTGAACTACAAGCACATGCTCCCGTGCACCAAAGTTGGTTGAAAAATCACATTTGTGTCCTCGGGCGAATTTCTAGGTCCCATGCAAAAAATGAGAATCAAATTCAAACATCTGGGCATCGTGGCTCGGTCTAGAACATTGAGAAACTTGGTTTTAAAATCATGAAACTTGGCATGGTGTCATGTCATGGTAGTACCATGCCGTGGTAAAAAATTTGGCCGAATAGGAACAAATTTTGGTATAAGATTCTTGCAAATCGGAGCTTCTCTCAAGAAGGCTCGTGGTTCTGGGAGGGAATGTGTCACCTTTGTGTGCATAATTCAAATTTGAAATACAAGCACATGTTCCAGTGCACCAAAGTTGGTTGAAAAATCACATGTGTGCCCTCGGGTAAATTTCTAGGTTCCATGCAAGAAATAGGAATGAAATTCAAAATTCTGGGCGTCGTGGCTGGGTTAGAAACATTGAGAAACTTAGATTTTTAATTCCTGTAAATCCAAAACACACATGAAAATAATGAAACTTGGCTTGGTGCCATGACATGGCACCAACATGCTGTGGTAAATTTGCAGTCCGATTTGCGAAGGCGCACACATTAACAATCAACAAAGTCATTTTGGAACAAGTGCTGTCACGTTACAATCGGAAACACAAGTATTGTTGAAACCGTGGGCGTTCTACTTACTAGTACCATTTACGTGCCGCCATGCGTCCCCATTTTTTATTAGCTAGGAGGCGCCGTGCAGGGTAGCTATTTGAGTATGAGAGGCGTGCGATCAGACCCCTACGCATGCTTATCGGGAGGAGAGCCCTTTGACCTCCATCTGCCGTCCACCTCTCTCCCAAGGTCTCCATTAATGGCGCCCGAGCCTCTGTTTAATGGCATGGTTATGTCTCACTGGACTGAGATTTAAGAGAGAAAAAAGAAAATCTGAAAGCACGGATCTTGATGTAAGATCCGACGGACCTATATAGCATCTACTGCGACTTATAGCAAGACTGATGAATATATAAGGACGATTAATTTTTTTTGATCAAAGAAGGGCTTGTCCCTTCCAATTTTCATTACTGAAAACCACCACAATTCACAAGAAGTTCAGCACAACTCCAGCCTAACACGAAGGACTAAAAGCTACAAGATTGAAATCGCAACATACCAAGAGGCCAACAAAGGCCAAACATCCGCGCTAGAACCCAACATTTCACAACCGACGACACAATCCACATCCTAAACCGATTATTACATCAAAAGAAACCAGGAAGCTGAAGGAAGCCCAGCAGCAACTTGAAGAACAGCAACGCCAGGGTCGCCACAACAAGAGTTTTCTTCATTCCAGCCTCGCAACATTGATCTTCCACAGAAAGATAAGGACGATTAATTGTCTTACATAATTAGAAAGATAATTAAAAAAGCCACATGCGGCAACGCCCGAAATACACAAGGGCAAAAGAAGAAGGAAGACAAGGATCTGGCTCGCTGATCTCTACTTTCTTGATGCGTTGTTGCAGGCCGCATAAACTAGTCTCCCCAGCGAGCGGCGATGAGCTCTTTCGTGTCCTCAAGACGCTGCTTGAGAACATCCACGGATTCCTCCACTAGCCTTTGGCGCTCATTGCGGAGCATGTCATTCTCGTCCATAAGTTTCTTGACAATGACGCCGGTCCTCTTCAGCAAGGCACTGGTCTCCTCCTGCTGGTCTGCACTTCGGACGATCTTCTCCCTCAGCAGGTCGCGCTCGGCCCGGAGCCTCTCATTGCCCTCCCTTAGTATGTTGATAGCCTGTTCAAACGAGGCTTTCATGTCGTCCTGCAACCTCGCCTAGCCGGAGATCTGCTCCATCTGGCTATGGACGATCGCAGGCATGCGCCTGTAACAGTCGTCACCTGCCCGCGAGAAATTTTCCCAGGCCACCGCGGCGCGTCGGGACATCTCTGCTGCATTCATGGCGCGGCGGGACATCTCTGCTGCTTCCGCGGCGCGGCCGGACCAGTCTGCTGCATCGACAGCGCGGCGGGACCTCCGTGCTGCTTCAGCGGCGCGGTGGGACCTCTGTGCTGCTACTTCCGCACGGCGGGACATGTCGGCTGCTCTCGCAGCGAGGCGGGACATCTCTTGTGCTTCCGCTTCCATGCTCGCCTCTCCCTGGTGGCAATCTCTCGACCTAGAACTCACGCTGGCCATGGCAGATGCAAGGGAAGGATGCTGAATGGCTTGTTTGTTTTTGTGGATGAGGAGTTGAGGAGGAATGCGCGGTCATCTTGGCATACTAGTCCGTATTTATAACCGAGTACTAATACGCTCCTAAGTGGGAAACCGTTTAGGTTGTGATCGGTGTGAACAGGTTTGCAATTCAATATAGCGTGGAGTAATTTGGAATGTGACAAGACGCAAGCTCAAAATTTATTGACGGTTCAAGTTTCGAAGTGCGGCACTATTCCCGAATGGATTACTTCTTTTTCTACTCTCTCCTTTCCGGTTTTATAGGGCTTATCTTAAAATTTTAGTTTTTCCATTTTATAAGGCTCAATTTGGTTGTTCCCCAACACATGTTCAGATTCCAAGGTGCATTAAATCATTGCATGCAAGTATTAAGAGAAAATTGACCAATGCATGTACTTTATGCATGCATGCATTGCAATTAATGCATTGATAAACATAATTTTTTATCGCCACCAAAACCCACCATTTCTTAAGCTAAAGTAGACCAAGGTAATCCCTATATTAGCATATTACTAAGATAAACAGAAGGCACTATAGAAACATTTAGGACGTGAGCTTGTCAATCTGAATGTGGAGGGACACAAGCTTAGCCCCGGCCAGCAGCTTGGGCGGAACTGTCAAGAAGGTCAGCTCCTGCACGTTGATGTCGCCGGGATCCTTGCTGCTACCTCCATTTCCACCTTGACGACGTCGGTCGTGCCTTTGGGCTCCCCCGGCGGGCCGTTCGCCCACAGCTTGGCCACGTAGTGCGGCAGTGGGGCCGTCCCCGCTCTAATGCAGACGACCGACACGATGATAGGCGCGCCGATGTCGAGCACGCTGCCAACCAAGAAAAACGTGCGGTGGTCCTCCTCCGCGAACAGCAAGAGCCGTGGCTCCGACAGTGGCACTTGCAGCTGGAGCACCTTCCCGTACTGGATCCTGTGCACGGGCATGGGATGCGTAGTGCTGATGTGGTGGTAGAGCGCCGGCAGCGGGCCTTCGTAGCCGCAGACGGGCACGAGGCATTTGCAGGGCGCGAGCGGACACACGCTCTGGTGATCGGCGAGCTTGTGGTAAGTGACGTAGAGCCCACAGCCTTCGTGCGGGCACTCCACCCTCACCGACGAAAGGACGGAGTCCACCGCCGTGTTGCGCACGTCGAAGCCACCGCCACGCTCGCACTTCTGGTACTGCCGCTGGTTCACGGGGCGCTCGACACGGCAGTCCGCGCAGGCCAGGTGCCCTACCTTGCACTGCAGAAATCAATCGAACAGCACATCAATCAAGAAACCTGCACCTTGCTCAATCAGCCGAACGGACGAGGTGTATTCGAACCTCATACACTGGAGGCGTCAAGGGGCGGAGGCACAAGGGGCAGTGGAGCATGGTGAGGTCCATCGAGACCTTAGAGAGCTCCATCGTCGGGTCATGTTCGGTCTGCATGATCTCGCCCTCCTCGTGCACAACCATGTCTCGACTTGGGCCGGGGTATTACGAAGCTTTACTGTCACATATTTTATACTACTTCAAGGTGCATTAAATCAACGCATGCAAGTATCAAAAGGAGAGTCACGGCATGCATGTATGTGTTGTAATTAATGCATCGGTAAACGCAAATTATTGAAATATATCGAGTGCAGTGCTTTGATGTGTCGCGTCCACTCGTACATCAACGAGAAGTTTGATTATCCTCTCCCTCGCCGACTTAATTGCACCTGCCTTTGGCTGTATGACAGGTTGGCCACACACCTGCCGGGCCCACCTGTCATACACACAAAGGCAGGTGCATCCCTCCCTCGCCCATGAGCGTGGTGGCTGGCAAGACTAGGAGAAGCTTTCTCTACACGCTCTCCCTCCCGCACACGATGGACATGCAGCAGTTCAATCGGTGTCAGATGGCCAGAAGCGTACTGTAGTACTCCTCCAGTGCAGTAGTACTCCATCATTGTTCGACTTCCCGAAGAGGCGAAGAGCCAAGCGCAGCCCGGACGCTCGTGTGGCAGTTTCATGTGTAGAGTAGTCTAGATAGCATGTACCGTGCATGTAAGCTTAAAATCGTTGGGGTTGGCTCCATGCTATGTGGCCGTCTCAAAGTTTTTTTTAAAAAAAAATAGTCTTCTGGCCCTACCTGACACCCTGGTGATTGTAGTTTGCACGCTCATGTGGTCAAGACAGGAATATATATTTTAATTTGTTTTTTTCGAAAAGGGGGGACTCCCCGGCCTCTGCATCAGAACGATGCATACGGCCACATATATTTTAATTTGTGGTGGGTAAATGTTAGAGGTTGCAGCAAATATATTGTACACTGCGGGTCTTTCAGCCAAGTTTAGAGGCAAGCATGTGGGGCCAGTGCTATGATGTGTCGCGTCAACTCGTACAACGAGGAGAAGCTTGATTTTACTACACGCTTTCTCCCTCACCCATGCGCGCGGTTGCTCGCAAACGAGGACAGGCTTTTGCTTAGTAGTACTTCTACAACAAGCTATCCGTCCCGCTCGCGGTGCACGGACATGCAGCAATGGATTCGACACTGTAGAAGTAGTAGTAGTAACATCATTGTTCGTCTTCTCGAAGAGGCGAAGAGCCAAGCGCAAACCGAACGTTGCAGTTGCGAACATTGGAGCATGCATATAGCCAGGTTCTTGCATGAGACAAAATTGCTATGTGAGCCCACTATTGTACTAGTACGTACAACTACTTGCTAGTATAGCCCTATAAACCAGAAATGAGTATTTGCCCTTCTAGAGATTTCAACAAGTGACTAGACTACACCGAGACGGAGTACATATGGAGCAAAATGAGTGAATCTGCACAGTAAATAAATGCGTACTAGTTCTATTGTTTTCCTCTCCGAGGTGCCCAATATTGAGTATACTGACTAGTCTCTTTTTGACACGCATTTACATTTTTTTACATAGTACAGACGCAAGCGCTCATATACACACGCATACACTCACCCCTATGAACGCACACACGCACGGCACTATCATCTTGAAATTTACGAAGTCACCATAGGCACCTCGTCGTCGACGGGTCCATAGGTGCTTGAATGCCAAGGAGGGAGAGGGTAGCGGTTCCCGAGACGTTGAACGGTCAATGATGCATCCTCAATTACATGCAGAGGGAATTAATTGGAGAAGCAGAATAGAGCCAAAACGATGTGGATGCAACAGAGTTTGGAAAACTCCCATATAATAAAGGCGCCCCACCACTCCAATCCATCTATTCCCAAGTCTCTGCGCAACACTGCTCTCTCCAATCCAAGACCAAGTGACCAGAAGCCACAAGCACCTATGGAGGCGATGGACGCGAGCGGCAGTCGGCTGTGCCAAATCATCCAAGGCGCCGGCCTGCGGCCCCGCACCGTGCAGTGTTTCCAGATGGTGCTGGCGACCGCAAGCATCGTAGCCCTAGCTGACGCCGGCTTCGCCTCTCGCATGGATGGCATGATGGTCAACTCCATCCGCAAGTTCACCGCCGTCAAGAAGCGCGCGGACGACCTTGCCATACTACTCCAGCCCGCGCGCCCAGGCTCCTCATTGCCTGCCATCCTCATCGGCCTCCATGGTGACAAACTCTTTCAAGCCCTGGTGGCCCTGCAGGTGCCGGAGGTCGCGACGAAGAATGTGCACCACGAGGCCGCGCTCGCCGCGCAGCACCTCGCCATGCAAGAAACCGTCGACCTGCACATCCACGTCTATGAGGAAATTGTCTACATAGGCCACTACAAGGCAAGCGAGGATAGAAAGATGTTGGCCTTCTTCCAACGGCTGGAATCTTTGGACGCCATTGTTCAGAAGCACGTTGACCTGGCCATGAAAGCCGCTGCTACTTAGGCGCCATTCGGTGGGCCGACGCCCTGAGTCGAGGAGGTCGACATCGTCGATGGATGCATCTCTTCTTCTTGCCTCCTGTAACCAGCACTGCATCGCCTCGTGGCCTTAATGTTTTATTAGTATAGTACTCCCTTCGTTCCCAAATATAAGTCTTTCTAAAGATTCCAGCAAGTGACTACTACATACGAAGCAAAATGAGTGAATCTACACTGTAAACTATGTCTACATACATCTGTATGCTGTATTCCATTTGAAATAGTATCTAAGGCTTATATTTATGAACGGAGGGAGCATATGGCATTTTTATTCCAGTCGTAACGTTTTCACTGTGAGGTGGGGCCGCAGTTGAGCAAACCCACCCCGCCCACCGGGCGTCGACCGAGTTTAGAATTAGAAGATAGAAACGAGGGAGGAGAGCTAGCTGTAGCACGGACGCTGTTGTCAGATGGGACTCGTGTTTATAGAATAGGAGTACTGAGCACTCGTGCCTCTTTTTTTCTTTTTTGAGGAAAAAATTAGTCATATGTCTAGTACCACTAGTTGGGTGCGTGCGACCTATAGCTGTCATCACTTTAGGTCTCCTTTTCGAACCGCGGCTACGCTTCACAGTACATATTATTTCACGCAGTTATCCTCCTATATGTACTCCTAGGCTATTTCCACGTGCTCCCATTCGCTGACATGTGGGACATAGAGCATCTGGGTCGTAGTGCATGCACGACTCGGAGCATATGTCGGGGTACTTTACATTTCAGACCTCACGAATTTCATGCAAACCCCCTGCAGAAGAATAAATAAATGAATGAATTACTACATGAAACCGGATTATTTTTGTGGAAACCGGAGCACATTCATTAAATTTTGGACATAACACGTTTATAAAAAATGACTGGACCGAAACCAGTCTAAGGGCCTCTTTGATTTTTCCCGCAAAAAAGGGCCTCTTTGATTCGCAGGATACTGAAAACACAGGAATGGGGAAAGTATGATGGCGATGAACCGAGACGAGGAGAACTCTAACTCAGTTAGAGGTTAGAGTTAGATTCTAACCCTGAACTAACTCTAAACCAAAGAGGTGTATGGATGGCAGGGTTAGATTGACAATAAATGCTCTATCTCAATCATTTGACTACTTTGGACCCTATTTCCTGCCGGATTTGGAGGGTGCTTGGATACGTTTTAGTTCCATGACTAAAAGTAGTGAGACTAAAACTTGCTAGCCTCACCCATGCTTGGATCCAAATACTAAAGAGACTAAAATCAAGTTAATGAGCATTTATTGTCCTCCAAACCCTCCAATCCAGAACTCGCCTGTGTTAAAGGAGAGGAGTCAAATGAGGAGAGAGATGACTAATCCACATCTTAGTAGGGGTACCCCTGACTAAACTTTTTTACTCTCAAGACTAGTTTTAGCCCCTCTTTAGTTAGGGGTGCTTGGAAATTTTAGCCTCTTAAAGAGACTATTTTTAGTCAGACTAAAATAAGTCCCTTGGATCCAAGCACCCTCTTGGTGTGGCCGGCTCTTCTGTGGCCTCCTCCCGCTCACAATTGACATAAACGAACCATCTATACAAATCAAGCATGCAAAACATGATAATTTTTACTTTGTCCATACAAATGAGATATCCCACTTAAACATACAAGTCGTCAATCAAGCTTCACAAAATAAAAAACACTTCATGAAACAAAGAATGAGCTAACTCATCACGGAAGTCATTCACGATAGGGAGGGAGCACAGAGCCCCTCGCGCACCGAGGGAGGAGCTCTCCATTGTCGCTCTGGAGGAAGGCTCTGTAGAGCCCAAGCCCCGGGAACCCCTCCGACGCCGGCCCTTGCGAGTTGAGGTCGACACCGACATGTGTAGCAGGGCCGCTTGCCGCTGACTGGGAACTTAATCTTTGGGCCTCTAGAAATAATGCAAGCCTGTAACTAAAATACCTAGAAAGGTGAACTGAATCTTTGGGCCTCTAGAAATAATGCAAGCCTGAAACTGAAATACCTAGAAAGGTGAACTGAATCTTTGGGCCTCTAGAAATAATGCAAGCCTGAAATTGAAATACCTAGAAAGGTGAACTGAATCTTTGGGCCTCTAGAAATAATGCAAGCCTGAAATTGAAATACCTAGAAAGGTGGCCTGAATCTTTGGGCCTCTAAAAAGATTTATTACCTCCTCAAGAAGCATCAAACAATTACATGCGTGCACCACAAATCTATACCATGTTTGATCAGGATCTACTTTTCCAAATCAGAATTAGCGCTAGAGCAAGCAAGATCACTGATATGGCTGTGAGACAGAGAAGGAACGAACAAACTCACCCCTCTCGCGACCTCCCTGGTAGATGCGCCGCCGCCGCGCACGAAAGAGGGAGAAAAATGACTGGTGAAGGGGGAGCGGGGCGACCTTTGAAGGCCGGAGGGAGAGGGCGGCCAGAGTAGGGCGGCGGAGGCCGGAAGGAGAGGGCGGCCGGAGGAGAGAGAGGGCGAGCGACCCTATGGAGAACAGAGAGGAGTCGTGTGATAGGTGGGGGAGAGCGATCTGGTGCGGGCAGGGGATATTTTTTTAGTTCTCTTCTAGTGGGCCCGAGGATAACTAACCCAATTAGAACCTCTCCATCGGGCTAGTTTTTTTAGCTGGGTTAGAGCAAACTAGCTCAAACTAACCCCTCTTGTTTCGATAATTTGAGGCTATTTCAACCCAAACTAGCTCTAACTCAGGGATCCAAACAAAGAGGAGTGTTACTGTACTTGCTACAGTGTGGACCATAGCAAATTGTTTTTTATGGCCATATCACCACATTGTTTTCTACTGCTGGTTCACTGGGCTACCGTGGTTCGCACTGTTGGTTCACTGGGCTGCGTGGTTCGCACTCCTCTGACCTGAGTAGTACTCCCTCCGTTCCTAAATATAAGTCTTCGTAGATATTTCACTGTGGACCACATACGGATGTATATAGATGCATTTTATGTGTAGACTCACTCATTTTTCTCCGTATGTGGTCCATAGTGAAATCTCTCCAAAGACTTATATTTAGGAACGGAGGGAGTAGTATAGTACTAGTATATACCGCATCATTCTTTGCTCCTTCTTACTACTCCGACATGTGGGAGAGCCAGCATCCGGGTCGACGTGTCATGCACCAGATTAGAGCGCGGAACGGAAGGGGGGCATCACCCCGGTCGGAGCGCCAGTAATTCATGACTATAGTGAGTGTCATATCATAAGTCTTTCCAGCAGTAACGCGCCGTCAAATCGCACAGCCCCACTCGCTCACCCTCCTCGCCTCTCTGTCAAACCGCCTACCCGAAAACTGCCGCGCGTACTGCCCGGGAAAAGCCCCGCCCTCAACTTTTAACTACGCGAAAATAGTTCGAGTTTGTTCGTTCTATATAAATACAGTAAGTACTATATGTTTATTCACCCGTGGGGTTGTTCAATGAATGGAGGGGCGGGGAGCACAAGTGAACAATACTGTAGTACTACTAGTAGTAGTAAGTAGGAGTCGTACAGTAGTCACCTTAAATAGAGAGTTTCTTTTCTTTAATGCCACATACACAAATTGAAACGCTTGTTGTGGAGAGAAAAAAGATAATCACTCCACTATATATGGACGTAGGGGCCTGAGCGCTTGCTTTACTAGGGTTGCTCTCTTCATTCTCTCATCCTCTCCAGATATAAACAAGACAGCGGTAGCGACATTTTCTCTCATCCCTTCGGCCGGTGTGTGTAGAGGACCAAAAGGTGCATCGTTCACGCGGTCATCGTCGCCGAGGGAGGAAACCCACGGCTACCGGAGGGGCCCCATCCTCTGCCCGTGTCGTTCTCTCCGACACAGCGCCGGCTCGGGAGGTCCTCCGACCCTTCTTCCTCCCTGCCGTATTGTCCGCGGATCCGACCTGCCGTCGCCGACATCCCGACGACCCTCAGGTATAGGTTCTTCGAAAGCAGCCTTGCTCTACTGCCCCAGCTCCCCACGTGTCTGCATGTGCATCTTTTTCTACTCCCATCAGCTCTTCCAAAGCCACCTAAATTTTTAGTATTATTAGAGGTAAAGCTACTTCATGCATTTGAATCTAGGGCTTTGTTCAAACAGCGAAGAAAGGAGGGAAAGTTGTAGCATGAATCTAGGACTTGATTCAAAGAGGAAATAATATGGTGAAAGTAGTAGAGACCGGATACCCAACCGGTCTCTTGGTTGAAAAGGGAAATAATGGGAAAACGCAGTACAAACTCGATAAGGAACAGATCTATTATTGGTTGAAAAAAGGATAGAAAGTGGCAGCTGGTGGACAAGTCAACAGAGTATGTCCAGGATTAGATTTGCTTCCATCACATAGTAAAAGGTCTCCAGGATTAGATTTGCTGCCCTCACATAGTAAAAGGTCTCAGGATTAGATTTGTTGACCTCACATAGTAAAAGGTCTCAGGATTAGATTTGCTGCCCTCACATAGTAAAAGGTCTCCAGGATTAGATTTGCTGCCCTCACATAGTAAAAGGTCTCCAGGATTAGATTTGTTGCCCTCACATAGTACAAGGTCTCCAGTATTAGGTTTGCTGCCCTCACATAGCATGAACAAACTCGGCATTACCACTTTATGCCTCCTTATAGGTACATTGTGCTGATGCGTCCACTGTCGCATGTCCTTATACCAACCTTTTGCTGTTGTTAATGTAAGGGCGCATGTAAAATGAAGCGATCACACTGTTACCTTAGGGACGTGTCTAACCAGTGTTATTGTTAATCTAATGCCTCTAGTGATAAGATGCAATTAAACTATGTTACAAATGGCACTCCTGTTGTTTTCCCCAGTATGATAAGTAAGTTGCTCCTTTACGCTGCTGAGTGTCCTGGTGTCCCCACGGTCCCATGCCCTTAAACCAACTCTTTAGCTGCTATTGATTTACTGTGTGTGGTAAACAAGCAATGCCACCATTGAAGTAATCCCATATTTGAGGAATCTCATTGTTGATCGTAATGCTTCTGGTAACATGAAGAATTGCTGACATTTTAAATTTCTATTGTCCTTGCGTGATTGCCATGAACATAATTAAGATGCTTCTTTTCATTTTGTATATGTTTCGTATATTCTTATTGACCAGCAATTGTTTACTTTCTATCTTTTTGTGCAGATAGGGATATCCATTTCACCTTGTTGCTATTGTGACCTTTTGGTGAACTGCACAAAACAGCTTTTTTTGGAATGAGTGTCTTGTGCAGTTCAACTAAAATGTCACGTGGGCAACATCTCTCAATTTTGGTGGAACTGCACAAAATGGTGATTGAAGTTTCCAAAATCTCCGTCTAGTTCTGCTGGTAATCTCGTGCAACATTTTATTAGCTTTTGCAAGATGAGCCGTCACTGTCACCACAATGGCACTTTATTTTAGTGGAACTGCACAAAAGGATAACAAAATTATAGTTGCACCTTACATGATCCGGACAGCCAACCTTAATGTTCCTCAACTTTAGTGCAACTACTAAAGAAGAACCTGCCAGCTCACGAGAGCAAGTACTTCTTGCTAGCTGAATGATGCAATCTTTGCTTCATTTCAGGTGAACTACAGAAAAAGGCGCATGAGTTGAATCATGGAACTCAAGGCAGGCTTCATCCGAGTGGAGGTGCAGGTTGAGTAAAGGAGGCCACTATTAAAGTGAAATCATGCTCTCCTGGTTTGTGCTATGCAAACAGGAATACTCAACTACAGATGTTGTGACTGTCAAGAGCATTCGCCAAGTTCTTCGATTGTATGACATGGCTAGCCAAGATGGATTTAATCCCGATATTCACTTTATCAAAAGGCTCTAATGGGTTGGTTCTAAATCTTGCAAGATGGGAATCAGTGAGATGTGTAGGCATCTTTGTTGTACTTATTATTTGAATCTTATTTGCTGGTTCTGAATCTTGCAAGCTGGGAATCAATGAGATGTGTACGCATCTTTGTTGTACTTATTATTTGGATCTTATTTGTTGGTTCTGAATCTTGCAAGCTGGGAAACACGGCATGATGATCCAGAGGAAAACAACCATAACAAACAGTTCAAACTTGGTAGTATTATCTTTGTGAAAGTGCGACAAATGTGCTGATCGTGTGCGTCCTGAGAATAATAATTCTAATTGTTGTGCATGTTGATCCTGTGGCACTGATAGAATGAGCGAATGCATTGCTTGTTTTAAGTATAAATTTCTATTAGAGCTAATTAAATTTAAGTAAAGTGACCACTAACTCCTGTTATTACAATACCGATACAGACCCGCTCGTGAACCAACGTGTGGCCAAGGGTGCATCTTCTATCGAGCATGCAGCGGACGAGGGAGGGGTAGTAACTGTGTCGCCTGTACACACTCACCTTACTATTGAATCCAGCTCCCCAGGAGCTGAAAAACGAACTGCTGCCGCCGCCTACACACTCGTTCACTCGAAGAGACTCCAATGGCGATCTGATGGGTGAGCCTGCTGGATATGGACTTCAGCAAGGAGTTCCCCTTTGAGTTCGCTGTTCAGTACTATGGTTGCACCAAGTTGAATGTGATGTACACCAACGATACGGACTCGGTGAAGCTCTGCCTCGCCTTAGTCCTATGGCCGCACCAGGTTATGGAGCATTCGCCCGTTTCATCGGCAGCGCCGACTGCACCTTCGCTACGGTGGAGAGAAGGAAGAACGCGACGATTCGGCCATCTGGTGCAACAAGCTTGTCGACATCCAGAAGCAATACAAGATCATCAGCAACGGGTAGGAGAAGGACTCCGTGGTTGACCTCGCTGAGACCGTCATCGACCCCTGATACGCCAACATGAAAAAAGACGACCTGAACACGTGGGAGGTACCTCTGAATCTAGCCTACATAACCTACGCGGCCAAGGACGCATACGCATGCTACGACATGTATGGGCAGTTCTTGGACATGAGGGCATGTCTGCTTCCCGTAACCGACGAGTACACGGACAGCCGCAACGTCATGATCAAGCATACCAGGAAGGTCTAGATGTTGTACTTTATCTGTTTATAAGCACCTTTATCATCTGAGTGTTTCATGCATTAGCCTATGTGTCGTAATTATCTGTTTTGTCCGAAATATTTCTTTTAAGAACCCATTAACCTGATTGCTTTTTTTAGTGGATATTTGCTTATGTATGTAAACTAGTTCACTTGTCTGTAAAAAAACTAGTTCATTCGGCTGCCGTGCTTTGAATCTCCTTCCTCCCAACATATTCCCCTCCTCAGGTGGACCCAGAAGGTCTCTGAATTTTCTCCCACTTTCTTTTTCGATGTAAATTGAGTTTTCTCCTAGTACTTTTCCCTAGAACCAACTCAATTGTCCCACGTCTAGCCTAAAAAATAATAATACCCCATGTACTATTAACTCATCAAATTAAAATGACATTTTATTTCGTATGTTGAAAGTTCTTACAAAATAATAATAATAATTGTTTATATATAACTTGGCAAGTTAACTCCTAGTGATTGCGTACATAAGCTTGCAAAGATTTTACTGACGTGCAATCATGTGTTTATGTTTTTATAACATTTCTCCGTCTAGCCCAACATGATATTTTCACCCAGCCTAGCAAGTCCGCGGATTTCGAGAAAAATGCAAATGGGATTTAAAGGGGCTGCATAGATGCTACATCATTGTTTCACCCAGCCCACCAAATGGACTAAAAAAACGTTCCCCCCGCTGACAGGTCGGACCCACCAGCTATATCTTCGCACGCAAGGAAGTGCCTCCTTATTACGCACCAAAAAATGAATACCCCCTGCTAGCTGGGACCCACCATAGTGGGTGGCCGACTTGTGGGCCTGCTAAGTTGACGAGGATGGAGGGCTTTGTCAACTTAGTCAATATGAACGATTCTAGCTCCAGTGACCCTACGATGTCCATCCAACGGCCATAGTGCTTCTTCAACCTCTGGTCTTCTTGCTCCAGCCGCCCAAAGCTGCGCCGGTCGTGCCGCGTGCTCCTGCCTCTCGTGGCCGGCTGTGATGCCGCGAAGGCCTCACCGCCTCCTACTAATCCCATCGCTGGCCCATGCTATCCCTCTACTCACCCACACCACCTCCGCAGCCGAACCAGTGAACCCTCGTACTCCTCTCCGCGTGGGCATCCACTGCCGCGTCTTCCCCGGCTCCGCGTCGTCCCCTTCCTAGGCCTCACCGTCGTCCACCGCCTTGGTGCTCTCAGCGCGGCGTGGTCAATGTGGTCAATGACCGACTTCCATCGGAAGAGTACTGTACGTGGAGAGGCTGACAGCTGGGTCCACGGCCACAGCCAAGTTTTTTTATGATTTGCCAAGCAAGTCGCTTTGCCAGGCCTGTTGGGCTGCAAATCTTTCAAGACGAGGAGAGCTTCATTCGGCTGACCGAGAAAATGGCCCATCAGTAATGAGAAATGGGTTGTACATTTTTAAAACACATCAAACTGGCAATTAGTTTAAAATATCTTTTTTTCATTTCGAGATTTTAAATTACATTGATTTTTATGCGTGGAGAATTTGTTGGATTTTATATTGATAGACATTTATTTTTAAAATCAGTTTGAATGTGAGTCAAAATTTCGGGATTAAAAACAGTTCAGACCGCATCGAAATATGCAAAATTTTGTATAATTTTTTAACAGTGGCCACAATATGGGTTGTAATGCTAACAAAAAGAACATGAGCTCCAAAAAAACCTTAAGAATTAGCAAATGGGCTCAAAATTATTAGAAATAATGGCAGATGGGCTGTATGCTGTTTTCCATAGATTTGAGGCTTTCCTAAAAAAAGGTTGACACACAAGAATTGACTGTTGGATGGCCATCCAACGGCCGTCGTGCTTCTTCAATCTCTGCTCTTCCCGCTCCAACCGCTCAAACAGGCGCCGGCGGGACTGCCTGCTCCCTCCTTCCCGCGGCCGGCTCTGCTGCCGCGCAGGCCACACCACCCCATCGTACTCCCATCGCTGGCCTAGCCATCCCTCTACTCACCCACACCTGCTGTTATTCTCCGGCGACGGCAGACGAACCAGTAAACCCTCGTAAAGTCGTACTCCCCTCCGTGTGGGAAACAACTGCCGGGTCTTCCCTGCCTCCGTGTCGTTCCCTTCCTAGGCCTCACCGTCGTCCACCACCATGGTGCTCTCGGCGCGGCTTGGTCAACATGGTCAACGACCGACATGCATCTGAAGTGGACTGTACGTGGAGAGGCCGACAGCTGGGTCCACGGCCGCATGCAAGGAAATGCCTCCTTATTACACGCAAAATAATGATTCCTCCACCTGACATCAGGGACCCACCGAAAGGGCCTCTGTATTTCGCGAAAAATACGTTACCGCCGCTGACAGCTCGGACCCACCAGCTATATCTTCGCACGCAAGGAAGTGCCTCCTTATTACGCACAAAAAAATGAATACTCCCCATGTTAGCTGGGACCCACCTTGGTGGCAGGCTGACTTGTGGGCCTACTAAGTTGACGGGGATGGAGGGCTTTGTCAACTTGGTCAATTTGCACGATTCTAGCTCCAGTGACCGTACGATGTCCATCCAACGGCCGTAGTGCTTCTTCAATCTCTGGTCTTCTTGCTCCAGCCGCCCAAAGCAGCGCCTGATGAAGTCATGTACCTAGGGTAGGGTCATGGACCTGCCCAAGGGTACCCTCCCCAAGGTCACTTGCTAAAAGAGGCTGCTTACCAGTCGACCTGATAAGCATTCACTCGACTAACATGGAGACACTCGACCATGGAGATTCACTCGACCATCGGAAGAACAGGAGCCACTCCGCATCCAAACGGTCTGGAGTTAAATAGCCTTTATAGCCTTAATTGCACTTTATACAGGGCGTTTCCAGTAATGCCCTGCCTTAATGTACCTTAAAACCCTTCATTACGTGGGCTGGCTGGGGTCTAGGCGAACTCTATATAAGCCACCCCCCTCCACAGGACGAAGGGTTCGCATCTTTGTAACACTCACGCATATAATCCAGTCGACCGCCTCCGGGCTCCGAGACGTAGGGCTATTACTTCCTCCTAGAAGGGCCTGAACTCGTTAACTCCTTGCGTGCACAACTACTCCAGAGCTAGGATCTTGCCTCTCCATTCCTACCCCCATTCTACTGTCAGACTTAGAACCACGACAGTTGGCGCCCACCGTGGGGCAGGTGTTCTAGCAATTTTTTGGAGGAGTTGGGATTCTTTCGATATCTCCCATCATGTCTTCGAGCGAAGTCCTGGTCGAGAGCCGCGAGATCCGTCTTGGCACCCTCACTTTCGTCATCGACGACTCCGCTTGGCTCCAGGAGGCTCCACTTGACGTGGACGCGCTTCCCGCCCGCGGAGCAACGCATTTTCGCGCGTACATCCGTGGCGTCCTCCTGAGGCAACTGTCGGCCCAGTACGGGTCGACATCTGTTTCGTCCTCGCTCCCGGTTTCCCGCCGGCGCAAGCGCTCTGTTCGGTCGAGGCTCCAGCAGTGGGTGAGGCATGCATTGGCCCGCCAGTCGGCCACCCCCCACGTCGCGGCGATCGAGCCCGACGAATCTCTCTACGGCCTGTTCGATCTGTCGACTGGCTACGTAGAGACTGCGTCCGAGTGCGACAGCAGCGATCCGGCGGCGGAGATACTGATGGTCGACGGACCGTGCAGTCCCCCCGGATTCCCCCGCACCGAAGAGGTTGCCGGAGGAGGAATTCCAGCGCGGGGCCACGAAGAGTACATGCCCGAGCCCCTCACCTCGGTGCAGAGGGAGGAACTTCGTCGCCGGAACATGGACGCGCTTCACACTCCTATCATTGGAGAAACCCCTGAGGCGCGCGCCTTGGAGGAGGCGCGCTTGGCCAACCTGGCTGAGCGTACTCGACTGGAGAATCTTCAGAGAATACTCGACGAGCGCGCTCGACCGCCAGTCGCCGAATCCAGTCGACGCCGCCTCTTCCAGCCACCAACTCAGGTATACCGAACCCCGATTCAGAATTTAGCAGCTGCAGCTCGCATAGCGGAGTCAATCCAGCCTTCTCAGTCGGAGGCGGGGAGAGGTCTATTACAGATCAGAGATTTGCTCCGGGCAGCAGGGGATCAGAACTCAATTGTATCTCAGTCGCGTAACAGGATTCACAGCCGATCCGTCGCTGCGAATTCTGTACAGTCGGCTCACAGTCCAGGATCGCCTCCGAGGCATGGGGAACGTAGAGACCGGCACGATGATCAATATCAAGGCCGTGAGCGGTACGAACACCGATTTGATCGCAATGATCGACGTCGAGTGCCCACTCCTCCCCCAAGGGGTGGATCGTACGTTTCTCGGCAGCAAGATGACAGACGCCAGCTCAGTGCTGGGCGAAGGTTTCCAGTCGACCCCAGGGAACCAGGCTTTGATGCGAGATCCATTATCGTTCAAGGTCTGGTCGACAGGAATAGAGATCATCGAGAGGACCGTGACAGAGGCCCCCCGTCCGGCAGCAGGGCTCGTGTATTAGGACCAGAATGTTTCAGCAGGGCAATCAGGGCCGCAGTAATTCCTCCCAACTTCAGGTTGGCGACTGGAGTTAGTAAGTTCACCGGCGAGTCCAAGCCTGACACATGGCTCGAGGATTACCGAGTGGCTGTTCAGATTGGGGGCGGCAACGACGAGGTAGCCATGAAGCATTTGCCTCTTATGTTGGAGGGGTCGGCCAGAGCATGGTTGAACCAGTTGGCACCCAGCAGTATTTACACTTGGGAAGATCTTGCCCAAGTGTTTGTCAGGACATTTGAAGGGACTTGCAAACGACCAGCAGGGTTGACAGAATTGCAGTCGTGCGTTCAGAAGTCGAGTGAAACTCTGAGGGATTATATCCAGAGGTGGATCACTCTACACCACATAGTCGAGAATGTATCCGATCACCAGGCAGTCTGTGCCTTCAAGGAGGGCGTCAAGAACAGAGAGCTGAGTTTGAAATTCAGTCGAACCGGAGATATGACATTGAGTCGAATGATGGAAATTGCCACCAAGTATGCAAACGGTGAAGAAGAAGATAGGCTCCGGAGTGGCAAGTATAAAGCAGCCGCTAATGAGGCCGGCGGAGGAAACTCCAGTCGGAAGCAAAAGCGCAAAGCCGAGCCAGCTGCACCCGGAGAGGCCTTGGCTGTGACCCCAGGAAAGTTTAAGGGGAAACCCAAGGGTCCCTGGAACCCCAAGAAAGTGAAAGACCAGGATGGGAACGATGTGATGGACTTACCATGTCACATTCACACGAAGAAAGACAAGGAGGGTAAACTCATTTACCCAAAACATTCCACTCGACAATGTCGACTCCTGATGCAGCAGTTTCAAGGGAAACAGGCCAAAGACAAAGAGAAAGAGTCAGACAAAGTTGAGGACAAGGAAGACAGCGGTGAGGAATACCCCCAGGTCAATTCCACCTTGATGATTTTCACTGACGTCGAAAGCAAAAGTCGATTGAAGGTCATCAATCGAGAAGTGAACATGGTCGCTCCGGCGACACCCAATTATCGGAAATGGTCTCAAACTGCCATCACCTTTGACCAGTCCGACCACTCGACTCATATTGCTACCCCAGGGAGGCAAGCGTTGGTGGTCGACCCAGTCATTGAAGGCACTCGACTAACCAAAGTTCTGATGGATGGTGGCAGTGGTTTGAATTTGTTGTATGCAGAGACTCTGAAAGGGATGGGCATTCCGATGTCCAGACTCAGCACCAGTAACATGAGCTTCCACGGAGTCATTCCTGGAAAGAAGGCTGAGTCACTCGGCCAAATCGCTCTCGATGTAGTTTTTGGTGATTCGAAGAATTTCCGGAAGGAAAAGTTCACCTTTGAGGTCGTGGATTTTCAGAGTGCATACCATGCCATTCTTGGAAGGCCAGCGTACGCTCGTTTCATGGCCCGACCATGCTACGTGTACCTCAAATTGAAGATGCCCGGTCTCAGAGGTGTGATCACTATCACGGGTAATCGGAAGAAGGCAGAAGAGTGCTTCCAGAAGGGCTCCAAAATTGCTGACGCTCAGATGGCCGAAGTGGAGTTACAGGAGTACCAGAAGACTGCAGACCCGAGTGATTTGTTGCGAGCCAAGAAGCCCGCCACAGAGTCAGCATTTCAGTCGTCCGGTGAGACAAAACAGGTTCACATCCACCCGACTGACCCCAATGCGGCTCCGACCAATATCTCCACTACACTCAACTCTAAATAGGAAGAAGCGCTCATCCAGTTCCTCCGTGAGAACTGGGACATCTTTGCATGGAAGCCTGCTGACATGCCGGGTGTTCCCAGAGGACTGGCTGAGCACCTCCTTCGAGTCGACCCAAAAGTCAAACCAGTTAAGGAACATCTTCGACGGTCCGCCGTACAGAAGAGAAAGGCCATTGGCGAAGAGGTGGCTCGACTCTTAGCGGCAGAGTTCATTCGCGAGATTTTCCACTCCGAGTGACTTCGGAAGCTGATGCAGCATTTGTAGAGCTAAAAGCTCTGCTCTCCACCTAGCCGGTGCTTGTTGCCCCTGTCAGCAAAGAGCCATTGTTGCTTTACATTGCAGCCACTGGACAAGTCGTTAGTATCGTTCTTACGGTCGAGCGGGAAGAGGAAGGGAAAGCCTTCAAAGTTCAGCGCCCAGTTTATTACCTTTCTGAAGTTCTGACCCCGTCAAAGCAAAGATACCCTCATTATCAGAAGCTTGTTTATGGGATTTACATGACCACGAAGAAGGTTGCTCATTATTTCTCTGATCACTCCATTACAGTCGTCAGCGACGCCCCGTTATCATAGATTCTTCATAACAGAGATGCAACTGGTCGAGTGGCAAAATGGGCAATTGAACTTCTTCCTCTTGATATCAAGTTCGAGGCAAAGAAAGCTATCAAGTCCCAAGCAATAGCTGATTTCCTCGCCGAGTGGACTGAACAACAACTTCCGACTCAAGTTCACTCGGAACACTGGACTATGTTTTTTGATGGCTCCAAGATGCTGAATGGGTTCGGTGCGGGGGTCGTACTGGTTTCCCCCCGAGGAGATAAGCTCAAATATGTTCTCCAGATTCACTTTGATTCCTCCAACAATGAGGTAGAATATGAAGCACTCCTATATGGATTACGTATGGCCATTTCACTCGGCGTCCGTCGCCTTATGGTCTACGGCGACTCAGATCTGGTTGTTAATCAAGTGATGAAGGAGTGGGATGTCCGAAGCCCAGCCATGACGGGATATTGCAATGCGGTGAGAAAGTTGGAGAAGAGATTCGAGGGGTTAGAGCTCCATCATATACCCCGACTGAAAAACCAAGCTGCAGACGATTTGGCGAAAATTGGGTCCAAGAGAGAAGCCATCCCCAGTGACGTGTGTTTGGAGCACATTCGTACGCCATCGATACAGGAAGATCCTTTCACAGAAGAACCTCCGCAGCCAAGGAGAGCCAACGATCCGACTGAAGTGGAGATTCCAGCCATGGTCGACCTGATTATGGAAGTTGTAGTCATCACTCCCGACTGGACAGCGCCTTACATCGCGTATATTATGAGGAAAGAGCTCCCAGAAGATGAAGAAGAGGCTCGACAGATCGTCCGTCGATCCAAGGCCTTTACAGTAATCAAAGGGCAGTTGTACAGAGAAAGCGCGACTGGAGTTGGCCAGAAGTGCATCACGCCGGAAGAAGGTCAGGTAATTCTTGAGGATATCCACTCGGGGACCTGTGGTCATCATGCGTCCTCTCGGACCATTGTGGCTAAAGCATACCGAGCGGGATTTACTGGCCGAGGGCGAACGAAATGGCAAAAGACATAGTCGACAAGTGCGAAGGGTGTCAGTTTTATTCCAACATGTCGCACAAGCCCGTCTCTGCTCTGAAGACCATTCCACTCGTCTGGCCCTTCGCTGTTTGGGGGCTAGACATGATTGGACCGCTGAGAACTGGTAGAAGCGGCTTCACTCACTTATTGGTTGCAGTCG
Source organism: Aegilops umbellulata (assembly GCA_032464435.1). Taxonomy (NCBI): domain Eukaryota; kingdom Viridiplantae; phylum Streptophyta; class Magnoliopsida; order Poales; family Poaceae; genus Aegilops; species Aegilops umbellulata. The sequence goes on along the minus strand of CP136055.1, from coordinate 38,228,441 downwards.
ACAAGTTCACCAAGTGGATAGAAGCCAAACCCATCAAAAACCTCGATGCAAGCATTGCTATCAGTTTCATCAGAGAGCTGATATTCAGATATGGAGTTCCACATAGCATCATCACGGACAATGGATCAAACTTTGATAACAACAGATTCAAAGCCTTCTGCGCCTCCCAAGGCACGCGGGTCGACTATGCCTCAGTTGCCCATCCTCAGTCGAATGGGCAGGCAAAGCGGGCAAATGGTCTCATCCTCAAAGGACTGAAACCCCGACTGATGCGTGATCTCAAACACGCGGCAGGAGCTTGGGTCGACGAACTTCCGTCAGTTCTTTGGGGATTAAGGACCACTCCTAATCGGTCGACTGGAAGAACGCCCTTCTTTGTGGTCTACGGGGCTGAAGCAGTGATGCCGAGTGATCTGCTCCACAATGCACCTCTAGTCGAACTATACTCTGAAGCAGAAGCGGAACAAGCTCGGCAAGATGCAGTCGACCTCTTGGAAGAAGAGAGGGAGATGGCCCTAATCCGCTCGACTATCTACCAGCAGGACTTACGTCGGTTCCACGTGAGAAACGTGAACAGTCGAGCCTTTCAGGAAGGAGACTTGGTCCTCCGAGTTGATCAGCAAAAACCTCACAAGCTCGCTCCAACCTGGGAAGGCCCCTTCATCGTCACCAAAGTCCTCCACAACGGAGCATATCACCTCTACAACGTTGATCGCCAGATCGACGAGCCTCGAGCTTGGAATGCAGAGTTACTCCGTCCTTTTCACACTTGAAAAAAGAAACTCACTCGGTTGAGATGTAATAAAAGTACCTCTGTAGTTCTTTTATCTAAAGCAAGAACGTTATAATTTTCACAGAAGATTGCTATTTCTTTTTGTTGAAATTTCCCCCAGTGGGTGGCTTAGCCGCGAACCCGTTTCGCCTAAGTTTGAAAAAATCCTACCGAGTGGAGAGCAGACCTCCCACTCGGAGGCTTAGCTGCAGCCCAGCGCTCGCCTAAGTATTTAAAATCCTACCGAGTGGAGAGCCAGCCTCCCACTCGGGGGCTTAGCTGCAGCCCAATGCTCGCCTAAGTATTTAAAATCCTACCGAGTGGAGAGCCAGCCTCCCACTCGGGGGCTTAGCTGCAGCCCAGTGCTCGCCTAAGTGTTTAAAAATCCTACCAAGTGGAGAGCAAAACTCCCACTCGGAGGCTTAGCCAGCTTCCCGCTCGAGGGCTTAATAACAGTCCAAGGATTTAGTTAAACTCTCAATATAATGAACGCTTCGCAAGGACGACAAGGCACAGGTCGACTGCCTCCTTCTCCTTCAGAAGCTATATTCAAAAATCCTACCGAGTGGAGAGCAAACCTCCCACTCGGAGGCTTAGCTGCAGCCCAGTGCTTGCCTAAGTGATTAAAATCCTACCGAGTGGAGAGCAAACCTCCCACTCGGAGGCTTAGCTGCAGCCCAGTGCTCGCCTAAGTGATTAAAATCCTACCGAGTGGAGAGCATACCTCCCACTCGGAGGCTTAGCTGCAGCCCAGTGCTCGCCTAAGTAATTAAAATCCTACCGAGTGGAGAGCAAACCTCCCACTCGGGGGCTTAGCTACAGCCCAGTGCTCGCCTAAGTAATTAAAAATCCTACCGAGTGGAGAGCAGACCTCCCACTCGGAGGCTTAGCTGCAGCCCAGCGCTCGCCTAAGTAATTAAAAATCCTACCGAGTGGAGAGCAGACCTCCCACTCGGAGGCTTAGCTGCAGCCCAGCGCTCGCCTAAGTAATTAAAAATCCTACCAAGTGGAGAGCAGACCTCCCACTCGGAGGCTTAGCTGCAGCTCAGTGCTCGCCTAAGTAATTAAAATCCTCCCACTCGGAGGCTTAGATGCAGCCCTGTGCTCGCCAAAAGTCATTTTGAGCGAAAATCAAGTCTCACTCAATGGACAAACCACGAAGGTATTCAACGATAAATCAAGTTCGGATAAAGATCAAAAGGTCCTGGACCGCAAATAAAAGTGCCCGAGCCTCCAGCTCGACGGAGTTTATCGGTTACACAAACCACTCGGCATTCCGAGGCAAATTTAAAGTGAGACACAATAGTTTTTTACTCCTCCGGTGGAGGACTGGATGGGGCAACAAACTCGTCCAAATCAATCCCGTCTGAGATACGGGTGGCAGCAGCAATGAAGGTCTCCATGAAGTCCTGGAAATTATGCTTCCTGGTATTGGCAACTTGGGGGGCAGCCAACTTCTCTTCTCGCGCCTCCTTGCAGTGGACACGAACCAGCGACAGAGCAAAATCGGCACCACACCTGGCAGAAGACTTTTTCCATTCATGCACTCGACTTGGCACTTCCTTCAGTCGAGTGACCAAGGATTCAAGGTCATTCTGAAGTATCTGATTTGGCCAGAGTGCAGAGTCGATCCGCGACACTGCAGCCTTCAGTCGAGCGAGGTAGTCCACCACACAGGCGACGCGAGACTCCAGCCGGAGGACATTCATGGCAGCTTCGTCCTTCACAGGAGAGTTGATGGGGTCCAGATTGGTTTCCACTCGACCAGTTTCTTCCTCGAAGTTTTGACAGAATTTTGAAAGGTACAGTCCAATATTATAATTGAATGATGAGTCGACAACGACAAGTCAATCGAGTGAGGGGATTACCTTCAAGCATGAGGAATAGTTTCTTGGCGAGCCCTCCGAGGTAAGCCTCCAGATCCTTTCGCTTCCCCGCCATATCGTCGACCTTGTCAGTCAGAGCAATCTTGTCGTTTTTCAATCGACTTGCTTCCTTGTTGGCCGCGTCAAGAGCAGACTTCAGCTTGGCATTCTCGTCTTCAAGCTGACCAACTGAACCAAGATTTTTTTCAGCGAGCTTCGTTTTCTCCGAAGCCGCCTTCTGTGCTTCCGCAAGGTCAAGATCTTTCTTCCTCAGAGCCTCCTCCAGTTGGTCTGTAAAACAATAATGAGAACGGAGTTGAGAATAGGCAGAAAAACAAAGAACAGCCGTCGAATCCTCACCAGCCATACCTTTTGCTTCATCCTTCGCCTTCTGCAAGTTCTCCTGGGCAAACTTCAAGCCGAGGTTAAGCTGGACCTGTTTCTCCTTCAATTCAGCAAGATGAGCAACAAGCTCGCAAGACTTCTGCAAAGAGTCAATCGACAAAAGATATCAAAGACAAGTTACTTCCGAGTGAGTAAAGGAAAAGCTGTAGCACTTCTAAGACTACAGCCGAATCAAAACATTCGACAGTAGCCTCGGGGACTACACCCAGTGGGTGCACTCGGCGTGCCCCCACCGGTATTTTTCAAAAATTCTGCTCGATCAGTCGACCCAATATGATTCTAAAGCATGATTAATAGTCAACGGTCAGCCGTATATATATATATAAAAGGAGAAGAGAGCATAAAGTTCTTTAGACTATAGCCGACTGCCAGCAGTCGACCATAGCCACGGGGACTACATCCAGTGGGTGCACTCAGCGTGCCCCCACAGGTTTTCTTGATACCACTCGACTTGATCCGACCAAGCCGAGTGAAGAAGTTTGAAAGCATAAAGACTATAGTCGACTGCCAGCAGTCGACCATAGCCTCGGGGACTACACCCAGTGGGTGCACTCAGCGTGCCCCCCACAGAAATTCAATCGACACACACACCCCAGTTGGTGTACAAACAGCAAAAATCTTCAGAAAGAAGCAGTTTTCGGGTGGCATTTCACGACGAAACAGACAAGTCAACTTACCTGAACATTACTCTGAAGAGTTGAGCTAGCATCATAAGCCGCTTGACCGGCCTCTCGAACCATCTTCACTTGTTCCATCATAACCCCTGCTTGGCGTATGGCTTCGTTAGCAGCGCTCACTGGGTCTTCCGGGACGCGGTGGATAGCAAAAAGAGATGGTGGAACAGCAGTCGATGAAGTAGGTTGAGCACCCGTAAGCGGTTCAGCAAAAGTCACTGAAGTCCGAGCAACGTCGCCCCCATCCCGAGCCATGACCCCAGACGATGGGATAGCTTGTGGAGTCTTGCCGGCCAGGGCCTTGGGGGGCTTGGAAGGCGTCGCACGCGGATGCTTGGGAGCTTTTTCAGTCGGCGCAGGCGAAGAGGTCCTGGGACGCTTCGACGACTGCCCAACAGGAGCAGTCACCTTGCCCCGCCCCCCCGCAGGGTCGTGCGTAAGCTTGGACCGCTTTTCTGTGCGAGGAGGTTCCTCTTCCTCCTCCTCCTCCTTGCTGGAGTCGGCGTCGTCACTTCCCTCTCCTCCGCCATCGGACTCCCACTCCTCTGGCTCGACCTCGCTCTCACCTCCGCTCGCCTCTCCTTCAACGGTCCGCTCCTGCGCCCCATTGGGCGACGAATACATTTCAGTAATTTCCTGGAGAACAACAAACAAGAGAAAGATCAATCGACTGTCCCGGAAGATTGAATATTACAGATCAGTCGGAGAAAGGTATTCGCACCTTGTCTGGCTGACGAGACGGGTCGAATGGGAGAACTCTCCTGGCGCCTCGAGGATTGTCCTTGTTCCCAGTAATGGCAGTTATCCACCTCTCCAATGTGGCCTCGTCGACCTCCTCTGGATCAATCCGAGTAGTGTCGTCGGTACCAGAGTACATCCACATCGGATGGCCTCGGTATTGCAGTGGTTGAATTCGCCGTCAGAGGAAAACTTCCAGAAGGTCCATGCCAGTCACTCCGTCGCGGATAAGCTGGACTACACGTTCCATCAACAACTTCACTTGGGCCTTCTCCTCAGGTAACACTTTCAGAGAGGCTGGCTTGTCTACTCGACTCATGGACAAAGGGGGGAGCCCAGTCGACTGCCCGGGCGTCGACTGGTCTTGGCAGTAGAACTAGGTCGACTGCCACCCTCTAACCGAGTCAGGTAGAGTCATCGCTGGAAAGGCGCTCTTGCCCCTCATCTGGACTCCGAGTCCCCCACACATCTGGACCACTTGGGTTTTCTCGTCATCTGGATTCGTTCTCTTCACTGACTGAGAGCGGCAGGTGAATATGTGCTTGAAAAGCCCCCAGTGCGGCCGACAGCCCAAGAAATTTTCACACAGCGAAACAAAGGCAGCGAGGAAGACGATGGAATTGGGAGTGAAATGATGGAGTCGCGCCCCAAAGAAGTTCAGAAACCCTCGAAAGAAATGACTCGGCGGCAGAGAAAATCCACGATCTAGATGAGTGGCCAGAAGAACACACTCACCCTCCTTAGGCTGCGGTTGCGACTCCTTTCCCGGGAGCCTCGCCGACCCGTGAGGGATCAATCCCTCGTCGGCCAGATCAGCGAGGTCCTTCTCGGTGATGGTCGAGCGGATCCAATCCCCTTGGACCCAACCCTGCGGCAACTTGGACCGCGACGAGGATCCACCCCGGCTTGACGCCCTCCCCTTCGCCGTCGCCGCCGCCTTCTTCGCCTGCTCCAAAGTCGCGGTCTTCTCCTTCCCCATTGTCGCCGGCGAGACTGGTGCGAAGCGGCGGCGCGGAGAAAGCTGCAGGCGCTACAGAGAGATTTGGAAGCAGAGGGAGACGAAGATTGTGTTGGCACTGTTCAAAATGCGCCCGCCCGGTGCCTTAAATAAGGCTGCTTCCAAGTGGCCGACTGGTAGGCCCAGGCAATCTGTCAAATCCTGCAACAGGCGCGCGAGCGATACGTGGCGAAAAAGGCGGCGCGAAGATCGAGGCGTCATGGTCTCGTCCCATCCGAGTGCCGCGGTTTTCTCCGCTTCGCGCGCTTCCCAAAATTCGGATCCCGTGAAATCCGCTAACCACAGAGCAACCAACCTAACAGCGGGTCTCCACCGATCTGTCACTCGGAGATCCTCAAGGCTACGAAGTTCACTCGACAAACGCAAAGAATGGATCAAGGCGACTAATTTGAAGCCATCACTGAAAGGCCCTTGATCCAAGGCAAGACACGCTTTCAACACAAGAAGCAGGTCGGAAGGCTATCAACTCCTTCCTCACTCAAACCTCGATCCATTCGGGGGCTAATGATGAAGTCATGTACCTAGGGTAGGGTCATGGGCCTGCCCAAGGGTACCCTCCCCAAGGTCACTTGCTAAAAGAGGCTGCTTACCAGTCGACCTGATAAGCATTCACTCGACTAACATGGAGACACTCGACCATGGAGATTCACTCGACCATCGGAAGAACAGGAGCCACTCCGCATCCAAACGGTCTGGAGTTAAATAGCCTTTATAGCCTTAATTGCACTTTATACAGGGCGTTTCCAGTAACGCCCTGCCTTAATGTACCTTAAAACCCTTCATTACGTGGGCTGGCTGAGGTCTAGGCGAACTCTATATAAGCCACCCCCCTCCACAGGACGAAGGGTTCGCATCTTTGTAACACTCACGCATATAATCCAGTCGACCGCCTCCGGGCTCCGAGTCGTAGGGCTATTACTTCCTCCGAGAAGGGCCTGAACTCGTTAACTCCTTGCGTGCACAACTACTCCAGAGCTAGGATCTTGCCTCTCCATTCCTACCCCCCATTCTACTGTCAGACTTAGAACCACGACAGCGCCGGTCGTGCCGCCTGCTCCTGCCTCCCGTGGCCGGCTGTGCTGCCGCGGAGGCCTCACCGCCCCTACTATTCCCACCGCTGGCCAGGCTTTGCGGCGACGGCAGCCTCACACCATAGCCGAACGAGTGAACCCTCATACTCCTCTCCACGTGGGCATCCACTGCCGCGTCTTCACCGACTCCGCGTCGTCCCCTTCCTAGGCCTCGTTGTCGTCCACCGCCCTGGTGCTCTCAGCGCGGCGTGGTCAACGTGGTCAAGGAACGACTTCCATCGGACATGGACTGTATGTGGAGAGGCTGACAGCTGGGTCCATGGCGGCAGCAAGGAAGTGCCTCCTTATTACACGGAAAATAATGATTCCTCCACCTAACAGCAGGGACCCCCAGGACGGGCCACCGTATTTCGCGAAAAAAATGTTTTCCCCCTGACTGCTGGGACCCACCAGCTACACCTTTGCATGCAAGGAAGTGCGTCCAGGAAAAAATGATTCGCCCCCCTGACTGTTGGGACCCACCAGCTACATCTTCACAAAAAAGGAAGTGCCTGACAGTCAGGACCCACCTAGTCGAAGCGTACGTAGCGTTGTCATTCTGGTCGCGAACGTGTACGTACATATATACTGGTGGATGTAGAGGCGTGCACGTGTCGTAGTAGAGGCGCGTACGTAGCATGTACACGTACGTACATCGGCCAGGGTGCAAGAAAGAAAATACGGCCACGTACGTACATACGGGCAGGGTCTCGAACGCCTACTTGCGCATACGTACGGCCAGGACTCGTATACATGGTTGTGTCTGAACGGAGAAACAGTGTTGTCGTCGTGTTCATGGGAAGGCAACGGAATGCGTCGTGTTCATGGGGAGGCAACGGAATGCGTCGTGTTCATGGGGAGGCAACGGAATGCGTCGTGTTCATCGGGAGGCAACGGAACGCGTGGGAGCCAACCGGCTGGGTTGGAACGGAATGCGTGGTTGTGTTCATTGGGAGGGCTTGGACGGAACAGGCGATGGAAACGAGGCCTGGCGTACCGCACAACGGAGGAAACAGACCTCCTATGTTCGGAACGGGGTACTGTTGATCGGGAGGGGTCTGGCGTACCGCAAAACGGAGGAAACGGACCTCCTACAGTCGAAACGGGGGTCCTGTTGATCAGGAGGGGTGTGGCGTACCGCAAAACGGAGGAAACGGACTTGTGTTGGAGCGCTATGGTCGAAACGGGAGTCCTGTTCATCGGGAGGGGTGTGGCGTACCGCAAAACGGGACTCCACGGGATACTGTTCATCTTCACAGTCAACCCCCTCCAGCCTCCACGAGCTACTGTTCATCCACCGTCGACCTCCTCCAGCCTCCACGGATCCTGTTCATCCAGCCTCCACCGCGCGCTACTCCACTGGCTACTGTTCAACTACCCCTCCACCATCTACTATTCATCCAACCCTCCACACCACGGGGTCCTGTTCAACCACCCCTCCACGGGCACCCCTCCACCGTCTACTGTTCATCCAGCCCTCCACACCACGGGGTCCTGTTCAACCACCCCTCCACCGTCTACTGTTCATCCAGCACTCCACACCACGGGGTCCTGTTCATCCACCCCTCCACCATCTACTGTTCATCCAGCCCTCCACCACACCACGGGGTCCTGTTCATCCAGAGGCAACGCCGCCGCTCACTGTTCATCCCATCGATCAGCTTCAGTTAGCAGCAGTAGTGAAGGAATCGCTCGATCGGGTTCAGTTAACAGCCATTGATTGATCGCTCAGCTTCAGTAACGCGTAGCCTGCAGTGCAATCGCTCGGGTTCAGTTAGAGCCCAACGCCTCACTCGGGTTCAGTTAGAGCCAACGCCTCGCACACACACGCGTATGTGTACGAGAGAAACGCGCATCGCTCGGCCCCCGACCTCCCACCGTAACCGGGAACTCCCCGAAATTTTCCTCCCCCTCGCTTCTACCATGGTTTTTTCTGTCATGCACGGCCCAAAGAATGTCATGCAGCTGCGTCTCCGACCCGCCCAGGATGAAAAGCCCATTTTCTGTCATGATTTTTTGTCATAGAAGTAGGAGCCCACCACATCTATGATGATACCGGGTTTTGTCACAATTATCGTCATAGAAGTGTCATATGTATGACAGAAATTTTTTTCATTCGGCCCAAAATGTCACGGTTGTGTCTTTTTTTGTAGTGTTTCCTGCTCACCAATCGGCAAGACTCAAATTGACATCCTCTTCGGAGACAAAGAACATTTTCGCCGAGAGCCAGTCTGGTTTGAGGTAGTGGACCTCGAGAGCCCTTATCATGCATTGCTTGGCCGGCCTGCTCTGGCCAAGTTCATGGTGGTCCCCCACTATGCCTACCTCAAGATGAAGATGCCAAGCACCAAGGGAATCTTAACCATAACTAGGGACTACAAGAAGTAGTCCGCCTGGGCAGCAGACACCAGCTGGCTAGCCGAGTCCCTCGTGATCGCGGCTGAGAAGCGGCTCCTGGACCAATTTGTGGCAATGGCAGGCAAGCAACCGGAAATGTCACCCAACCCCAAGGAGTCGGAAGCCGAGGGCTCGTTCAAGCTGGCGAAAGAAACAAAGAAGATACCCTTGGACCTAGAGCACCCGGAGAGGCACGCTATCATAGGTGCGAACCTTGACAGCAAATAGGAAGGTGAGATCGTCGATTTCCTCCGTGAGAATCGGGACATCTTTGCATGGTCTCCCAAGGACATGTCGGGTGTTCCGACGGATTTCGCCGAGCACAAGCTACATGTCCGACCTGATGCCAAGCCAGTTAGGCAGCCCTTGCGCCGCCTGTGGGAAGAGAAGAGAAGAGTTGTTGTAGAAGAGATAGCCCGGCTTCTAGCAACTGGCTTCATCATGGAAGTGTTCTTTCCAGAATGGCTAGCCAACCCAGTCCTTGTACTGAAGAAGAATAAGCAGTGGCGCATGTGTATCGATTATACCAGCCTCAACAAAGCTCGCCCCAAAGATCCCTTTGCCTTGCCAAGAATTGACCAAGTGATAGACTCCACAGCCGGATGCGAGGTGTTGAGTTTTTTGGATGCATACTCAGGGTACCATCAGATCAAGCTGAATCCGGCTCACAGGCTGAAGACCGCCTTCATCACGCCATTTGGAGCCTTCTATTACCTGACCATGATGTTCGGCTTGAGAAATGTCGGCGCCACGTTTCAGCGTTGCATGCAGAAGTGTCTCCTCAAGCAACTCGGCAGAAACGCCCACGTCTATGTGGACGATGCTGTGGTGAAGACGGAGAAGCGTGGAACGCTGCTAGAAGACCTTAAGGAGACCTTTGAAAACTTGTGCCGCTTTCAGATCAAGCTCAACCTGGAGAAATGTGTCTTTGGAGTACCAGCCGGCCAGCTTCTTGGTTTCCTGGTCTCAGAGCGCGACATAGAATGCAACCCTGTCAAGATCAAGGCCATCGAGAGGATGGAGGTGCCCACCCGACTGCTTGACGTGCAAAAATTTACCGGCTGCTTGGCATACATCAGCCGTTTCATCAGTCGGCTGGGCGAGAAAGCTCTTCCCCTATACCAGCTCATGAAGAAGACCACTTTTTTCTCCAGCTCAAAAAGATGTTGACCACCCCGCCTGTCTTGGCGGCTCCGACTGCTAAGGAGCCCATGCTCCTCTACATCGCCGCCACCAGCCGGGTGGTCAACACAGTCATAGTTGTGGAACGCAAGGAAGAAGGCAAAGCACTACCAGTCCAGAGGCCGGTATATTACCTGAGTAAAGTGTTGTCCGCCTCCAAGCAGAACTACCCCCACTATCAGAAGATGTGCTACGGCGTGCATTTTGCCGCCAAGAAGTTGAAGCCATACTTTCAAGAGCACCCAATCACTGTTGTCTGCACTGCTCCGCTTGCCGAGATCATTGGAAGCCGCGATGCTTCGGGCCGAGTGGCCAAATGGGCCATAGATTTGGCCCCCTACACCATCTACTAGCAGCCTCGCACTGCCATCAAGTCCCAAGCGCTGGCCGACTTCCTCGTTGACTGGGCCGAGACCCAGTACCTGCCGCCAACACCGGACTCCACATGTAGGATCGGAAGTATGTCTAGAGGGGGGGTGATTAGACTACTTGACCAAATAAAAACTTAACCTTTTCCCAATTTTAGTTCTTGGCAGATTTTAGCAACTTTAGGACAAGTCAAGCAATCATCACACAATTCAAGCAAGCATGCAAAGAGTATATAGGCAGCGGAAAGTAAAGCAAGCAACTTGCAAGAATGTAAAGGGAAGGGTTTGGAGAATTCAAACGCTATTGGAGACACGGATGTTTTTCCCGTGGTTAGGATAGGTGGTGCTATCCTACATCCATGTTGATGGAGACTTCAACCCACGAAGGGTAACGGTTGCGCGAGTCCACGGAGGGCTCCACCCACGAAGGGTCCCCGAAGAAGCAACCTTGTCTATCCCACCATGGCCATCGCCCACGAAGGACTTGCCTCACTAGCGGTAGATCTTCACGAAGTAGGCGATCTCCTTGCCCTTACAAACTCCTTGGTTCAACTCCACAATCTTGTCGGAGGCTCCCAAGTGACACCTAGCCAATCTAGGAGACACCACTCTCCAAGAAGTAACAAATGGTGTGTTGATGATGAACTCCTTGCTCTTGTGCTTCAAATGATAGTCTCCCCAACACTCAACTCTCTCTCACAGGATTTGGATTTGGTGGAAAGAAGATTTGAGTGGAAAGCAACTTGGGGAAAGCTAGAGATCAAGATTCATATGGTAGGAATGGAATATCTTGGTCTCAACACAAGGGTAGGTGGTTCTCTCTCATTACATATGAGTTGGAAGTGTAGATGTGTTCTGATGGCTCTCACCACGAGTGAAGAGGAGGTGGAGGGGTGAATATAGCCTCCACACAAAATCCAACTGTTACACACAATTTACCAATCTCGGTGGGACCGAATCAACAAACTTGGTCGGACCGAAATAGTAAACCTAGTGACCGTTAGAGATTTTCGGTGGGACTGACATGCAACTCGGTAGGACCGATATGGTTAGGGTTAGGGCATAACGTAATCTCGGTGAGACCGATTACACAAACTCGGTGAGACCGATTTGGTAATAAGCTAACCAGAGAGTTGGTCAGGTAAACTCAGTGGGACCGATTTGCTCTTTCGGTGACACCAAAAAGTTACAAAAGGGAAACAGAGAGTTTACATTGCAATCTCGGTGGGACCGATCCGCTCTTTCGATGAGACCGAAAAGTTACGAAAAGGAAACAGAGAAATTGCAATCCCATCTCGGTGAGACCGAGATCCCTATCGGTAGAACCGATTTGCTAGGGTTTGGCAGTGGCTTATGACATTTGAAACTCGGTGGCGCCGGATAGAAAGAATCGGTAGGACCGAGTTTGGCTTAGGGTTTGGGTCATATGTGGATATGGGAAAGTAGCTGAGGATTTTGGAGCATATCATTAAGCACATGAAGCAAAAAAGCTCATTAAGCAACACCTCATCCCTCCTTGATAGTATTGGCTTTTCCTATGGACTCAATGTGATCTTGGATCACTAAAATGTAAAATGAAGACTCTTGAGCTTTTGAGCTTGAGCCAATCCTTTGTCCTTAGCATTTTGAGGGTTCCACTTTCACCATCCATGCCATGCCAATCATTGAGCTTTCCTGAAATAATTGTCTTGAAATAGCATTAGCTCAATGAGCTATATGTTGTTATGAATTACCAAAACCACCTAGGGATAGTTGTACTTTCACCACCCATTGGTGAATGCACTTTGATGGTTCCAAGATGCGCACTGGTTAGGAGCCCGTATCGTCCTCATCTCTCCCAAAGGCGACAAGATCAGATATGTGCTGCAAATCCACTTTGCCGCCTCCAACAACGTTGCTGAATACAAAGCATTCATTCACGGGCTCCAGCTTGCCAAGGAACTCGACATTCGTCGGATCCAGTGCTATGGTGATTCCGACTTGGTGGTCCAGCAGTCGTCAGGCGACTGGGACACCAAGGATGCAAATATGGCGAGCTACGGCTTTCTCGTCTAGCAACTTAGTGGATACTTCGAGGGGTGCGAGTTCCTCCATGTGCCAAGAAATGACAACGAGCAAGCAGATGCCTTGGCGCGAATCGGCTCCACTCGGCAAGCAATACCAGCCGGCGTCGCCCTGCAATGCCTCCTTAAGCCATCTGTCAAGCCATCGCCAGAGTCGGATTCCATCTTTGTGCCGGCTCCTCCTGAAGCAGTTGGATCCGACTTGAGGACCCCAGATGCCAGCGCGGGGAATTCGACAGGCGGCCCGGGGACTGCAGCTGCCGCACCCGGCTCGGGGACTTCAGAACCCGGCCCGGGGACTGCAGCAGTTGGCCCGGGGACTTCATCGACTCACCAAGCGGCAGCCGACTCCAACCCGCTGCCTCCCGGCCCATCCGCCCTCGTGCAAGTTGCTGTTCTGGCAGTCGAAGAAATAGCAACACCTTCATGGGCACAACCCATCCTCAACTTTCTAGTGAACAAAGAGCTGCCGACTGATGAGATCTCGGCCCGACAACTGCAACGTCGGGCAGCGGCATACACCATTGTCAACAGAGAACTTGTGAGGCGCAGTGTCACTGGTGTGTACCAGCGCTGCGTGGAGCCAGAGCAAGGCCAAGCAATCCTCAAAGATATCCACCAAGGCGAGTGTGGTCACCACGCGGCTTCAAGAGCACTTGTTGCCAAAGCTTTCCGCCATGGGTTTTTCTGGCCGACTGCTCTAGAATATGCCAAAGACTTGGTCCAGAAATGCAAAGGGTGCCAGAAGTTCCGCTCCAAGCCACATAAGCCGGCTTCTGCACTCAGGACCATCCCCATTGCCTGGCCCTTCGCCGTCTGGGGGCTGGATATGGTGGGACCATTCAAGATAGCATGCGACGGCATGACTCATCTACTTGTCATGGTGGAAAAGTTCACCAAGTGGATAGAAGCAAAACCAATCAAGAAGTTGAATGGTCTGACTGTTGTGACTTTCATCGCTGACATCACCATCTGGTATGGCATACCACACAACATCATCACCGACAATGGCGCAAACTTTGCCAAAGGCGCCTTGGCTCGTTTCTACGCGACGTAGGGCATCCGACTGGACTTAGCGTCCGTTGCCCATTCGCAGTCAAATGGCCAAGTGGAGCGAGCAAACGGCCTCATTTTGTACGGCATCAAGCCCTAACTGGTCGAACCTCTGGAGTGTTCGGCCGACTGCTGGCTCGACGAGCTGCCGGCCATCCTCTAGAGTCTGTGCACAACTCCGAACAAGTCAACCGGCTTCACACCTTTCTTCCTTGTCTACGGTGTTGAAGCCGTCATCCCAATGGACATAGAATTCGACTCCCCCCGAGTCACCATGTACACCAAGGAAGAGGCAAGAGAAGCACGAGAAGAAGGCGTCGATCTGCTGGAAGAGGGTCGGCTGTTGGCACTCAGTCGGTCCACCATCTACCAGCAGAGCATGCGCCGATACTACAATCGGAAGGTCAAGCTGAGATCCTTCCAAGAGGGAGACCTTGTGCTCTGGTTGATCCAGCGAACAGCTACTACCTCTTGAGCACTGCGTTGGATTTCCCCGAAGAGGAAAGGATGATGCAGCGAACCAAGGTATCAATCCAGCAGGAGGCTACGCGCGAGTCCCCGTACCTGCATAAAGCAAATAACTCCTCGCAACCAACGCGAATAGGGGTTGCCAATCCCTTCACGGTCACTTACGAGAGTGAGATCTGATAGAGATGATAGATAATATTTTTCGTATTTTTGGTATAGAGATGCAAAGTAAAATAAAAGGCCAAGGAATAATAAAGTGATGGAAGATTAATATGATAAAGATAGACCCGGGGCCATAGATTTCACTAGTGGCTTCTCTCAAGAGCATAAGTATTTCTACGGTGGGTGAACAAATTACTGTTGAGCAATTGACAGAATTGCGCATAGTTATGAGAATATCTAGGTATGATCATGTATATAGGCATCACGTCCGAGACAAGTAGACCGACTCCTACCTGCATCTACTACTATTACTCCACTCGTCGACCGCTATCCAGCATGCATCTAGAGTATTAAGTTAAAAACAGAGTAACGTCTTAAGCAAGATGACATGATGTACAGGGATAGTTTCATGCAATATGATAAAAACCCCATCTTGTTATCCTCGATGGCAACAATACAATATGTGCCTTGCTGCCCCTTCTATCACTCGGAAAGGACACCACAAGATTGAACCCAAAGCTAAGCACTTCTCCCATTGCAAGAAAAACCAATCTAGTAGGCCAAACCAAACTGATAATTCGAAGAGACTTGCAAAGATAACCAATCATACATAAAAGAATTCAGAGAAGATTCAAATATTGTTCATAGATAGACTTAATCATAAACCCACAATTCATCGGTCTCAACAAACACACCGCAAAAGAAGACTACATCAAATAGATCTCCACGAGAGAGGGGGAGAACATTGTGTTGAGATCCAAAAAGAGAGAAGAAGCCATCTAGCTACTAACTATGGACCCAAAGGTCTGAAGTAAACTACTCACACTTCATCGGAGGGGCTATGATGATGTAGAAGCCCTGCGTGGTAGATGCCCCCTCCGACGGAGCTCCGGAACAGGCCCCAAGATGGGATCTCGTGGGTACAGAAGGTTGCGGCGGTGGAATTAGGTTTTTTCCTCCGTATCTGATTGTTTGGGGGTACGTAGGTATATATAGGAGGAAGAAGTATGTCAGTGGAGCTTCGTGGGCCCCACGAGGGTGGGGGCGCGCCCCCTACCTCGTGCCCGCCTCGGAGCTTTCTTGACATAGGGTCCAAGTCTCCCAGATCATGTTCGGTGAGAAAATCACGTTCCCGAAGGTTTCATTCTGTTTGGACTCCGTTTGATATTCCGTTTCTGCAAAACTATGAAATAGGCAAAAAAACAGCAATTCTGGGCTGGGCCTCCGGTTAATAGGTTAGTCCCAAAAATAATATAGAAGTTAATAATAAAGCCCAATATGGTCCAAAACAGTAGATAATATAGCATGGAGCAATCAAAAATTATAGATACGTTGGAGACGTATCAACGGCCGGCCAGCACAAGCTCTCGGCACCGTGGGAAGGCCCCTTCATCATCAGCAAGGTGTTGGGCAATGACTCCTACTACCTGATTGATTCTCAAAAGCCTCGAGCACGCAAAAGAGACAACTCCGGCAAGGAGACGGAGCGACCATGGAATGCAAACCTCCTCCGAAGGTTTTACAGTTGATGCAGTATGTACCACGCCAACTTTTGTATTAAGTATGAAGACTCCGGGTCCCCCAAGAAGAGCTCGGGGACTGCCCTCTTTTATCTATATGATAAGTATTACACCTATGAATGTGTTATTTCATTAGTCCGCATGGCACCGGGTTCAACCAGTCGACCCGGGGGCTCGCCGCCTTGTACTATGTAATGCTTCCAGCAACCGGACAAGTAATGTGTTGGCACTTAAGCCTTCTCCTGCCAAAGTCGTAGCTTGCAGAGCGGCTGTCCGATAGGCAGGAGTCAAAGGCAGAAAAAGGTGCCCACATGAAAAATGGCTAAGGACCCAAAAGCATGAACATAGTTCAAGCCGGCTCCCCACCTCACAGACCGGCTGCTGAGTAGCCGGCCGGCCGGCTTCTACTTAAATTGCTAAATTCTCTAGTCGGCTAAGTACTTGCCTTCCTTAAAGTGGCTAAGTACTTGACACAGCCACAGTCCGCAGAGCGGCTGTTCGGCTGGCAAGACGGCAACTAGGGGAGGGTGGCAAAGGAAAAAGGCCAAGGAGCAGAAAGCAAGAAGTGATAGAACTCGGCAAAAATATTTACATATCAAAAGGCCCTTGGCCAACGTTCAATAGAAGTTTGAAATACACCCCGCGGGTGGAATTGTGCGAAGTTAACAAAGTTTATCGAGACTGATAAGCAGGTAAAAACAAAAGGTAAATTGGCAGCCTAGGGAGCAGCAGACGGGTTCGGCGGAACGGTGGAGTCGCTGGTGCGGGTTGGTGGAGCGGCCGGCTGGTCAGTCTCCGCTTGGTCGCCTTCAGCAGCAGTCGGCTCGCTCGGGCGTGGCTCGTTGCTGGCGGTGCGGTCGAGCTGAGGCTGGTCGTACGCTTCAACCCCTGGCGCTTCCTCTTCACCTTCCTCGTCCTCCTCGTCCTCTCCCTCGTCGCTGGAGTCGATCACTTTGGCCGAGTCCTCGCCATCCTCCGAGTTCAGCCTGAACCACTCTGGTGGCGCCTCGGCATCGTTCTCAGCCAGCTCCGGGACGAAGATGCTGGTGTTGGTGTACTCGGCGATCGCTGCCGCCCGCTTGATGAGATCACGCTCCACCGCCACTAGCTCCTCCTGGGCCTCCTATTGAAACGTGGTCAACTGGGCTAGATTTAGCCCAGGGTACCATGCCTTGACGAACTCCAAGGCCCGGCGTGCTCCAGCCCGGGCCGAGGAGCCCTTCCAGGCCTCAAGGCGGCCGACCGCCACCTCCAGCCAGTCGGCAGTCCGACTGTGAGTGCGCGGAGCCGGCATGTCTGGCCATAGGGCGGAGATCGCCTGAGCACCGACACGCTGAAGACGGCGTAGCATTCGATGAGCCGGCCGAAGGCGGTCCTGGATACCGAGAATCTGCTTGCTAAGGGTGCGGGGGCATCGGCAGCAATTTGCGCGCCTTCCGCCCTCCGTTCCTCGTGATAAGCCTCAATGGCTTGGTTTGCGGCGCCGGAGTGGCCAGGGAAGAAGTCTACGCGAGCAGATAGCAAGTAAGACAGCAGATAGAAGCCAGAAGCCAGAAGCCGGCCTGGTCAGCAGCCGGCAGCTCAAAGAAAGAAAAAAGAAGGAACTTACCATCAACCATATCTTAAATACTACCGAAGCCGGCAGTCAGCTGCGTCTCCTTGTCGGCCCAGGTGGAGCGTTCGGTCTCTAACTCGGTGAGGAGATTAGGCTCTTTCACCTCCGCCTCCTTCTGAGCCTTTTGGAGAAGCTCCGCCTGCTCCGCCAGTTGCGTGACCAGCCGGTCACGCTCCTCGGCCAGCTTGCTGCAGTCCGCCTCCTTCACACGCAGCGCGGTGTTGGCTTCGCCCAACTGGTGCTGTAGGGCGGCGTTGGCCTCTGCAAAAGTAGAAGAAGAAAAAGACATCAACAATCAACAAGGGGAGATACAGTTGTCGGGGAGATCCGGCCCGACTGCTCAGAAGTCGGCCCGAATCTCCAGGACTATAGCCCGCGGGTGCGCCAGCGCGCCCCCGCAGAGAAAGAAGTTATCACTATCTACCAAGAAGAAGAATAGTTGTCGGGGAAATCCGGCCCGACTACTCAGCATTCGGCCCGAATCTCAGGGACTACAGCACGCGGGTGCGCCAGCGCGCCCCCGCAGAGAAAGAAAACAAGGACTTACTCCAGCTCTCCGACAGGTCGGCGGTCTGCTTGTCCAGATCTCGGACATTAGAGTTGAAGCGACCGTGCAGAGGTTATGATAATCTTGTAATGAAGATATCAGACAATATTAGTACTCAGAGCTCGCCAATTAAAGTTCCGAGCCGCCTGCTCAGCAGCTGGCCTGAAACTCGGGGACTACAACCAGTGGGTGCGCTGACGCGCCCCCACAGAGAAGTATAAGAAATACAAGAATTAAAGATGAAGAAGCATACCTAGATGGCTGCTCAAGACTCCAGGAACGCGTGGTTGCACCGCTTCAGGGCGTCGGCTTCAGCTCGAAGTTTGCCTTGGATGTCCAGGATCGCCTGGTTCAAAGGGCCCGTCCTGCCTCCCCGCACCCAGTCAGCGGGCGCGGAGCTGGTTGCCTCGTCATCCGGGATCGAAGAGCTCGCGACACTGGCTTCCAGCGGTCGTGGCGCTGAGGCCGCCTTCGCAAGGCGACGACGCGTTGGTGTGAGGGCCCCAGGAGTCGGGGCCGTCACCATCTCGTCTTCGACTGGTGGCGCCGGTAGGTCAGCTAGCTGTTTGTCCCGCGCTCCTTCGGACGACGGTGGTGGGGGCATGACTACGTCCGGCATAGCGACGTTGTCGCCTTCCCTCTCCATGATCGGGTGCTCGTCGCCAGTCTAGGATCGGAAGTATGTTTGGAGGGGGGTGATTAGACTACTTGACCAAATAAAAATCTAGCCTTTTCCCAATTTTAGTTCTTGGCAGATTTAGCTATTTTAGCACAAGTCAAGCAATCTCCACACAATTCAAGCAAGCATGAAAAAGAGTATATGAGCAGCGGAAAGTAAAGCATGCAACTTGCAAGAATGTAAAGGGAAGGGTTTGGAGGATTCAAACGCAATTGGAGACACGGATGTTTTTGGCGTGGTTCCGATAGGTGGTGCTATCGTACATCCACATTGATGGAGACTTCAACCCACGGAGGGTAACGGTTGCACGAGTCCACGGAGGGCTCCACCCACGAAGGGTCCACGAAGAAGCAACCTTGTCTATTCCATCACGGCCGTCGCCCACGAAGGACTTGCCTCACTAGCGGTAGATCTTCACGAAGTAGGCGATGTCCTTACCCTTACAAACTCCTTGGTTCAACTCCACAATCTTGTCGGAGGCTCCCAAGTGACACCTAGCCAATCTAGGAGACACCACCCTCCGAGAAGTAACAAATGGTGTGCTGATGATGAACTCCTTGCTCTTGTGCTTCAAATGATAGTCTCCCCAACACTCAACTCTCTCTCACAGGATTTGGATTTGGTGGAAAGAAGATTTGAGTGGAAAGCAACTTGGGGAAGGCTAGAGATCAAGATTCATATGGTAGGAATGGAATATCTTGAGCTCAACACAAGTGTAGGTGGTTCTCTCTCAGAACATGTGTATTGGAAGTGTAGATGTGTTCTGATGGCTTTCTCCATGAATGAAGAGTGGGTGGAGGGGTATATATAGCCTCCACACAAAATCTAACCGTTACACACAATCTGCCAAACTCGGTGGGACCGAATCATTAAACTCGGTCGGACCGATTTAGCAAACATAGTGACCGTTAGGATTTTCGGTGGGACTGAGATGCAACTCGGTAGGACCGATATGGTTAGGGTTAGGGCATAACGTAATCTCGGTGTGACCGATTACACAAACTCGCCGGGACCGATTTTGGTAATTAGCTAACCAGAGAGTTGGTCAGGTAAACTCGGTGGGACCGATCCGCTCTTTTCGGTGAGATCGAAATGTTACGAAAAGGAAACAGTGAGTTTACATTGCAATCTCGGTGGGACCGATCGCTCACTTCGGTTAGACCGAAACGTTACGAAGGGAAACAGAGAAATTGCAATCCCATCTCGGTGAGACCGAGATCCCTATCGGTGAAACCGAATTGCTAGGGTTTGTGGCAATGGCTATGACATGTGAAACTCGGTGGCGCCGGATAGAAAGAATCGGTGGGGCCGAGTTTGACTTTTGGTTTAGGTCAAATTTGGATGTGGGAAGATAGTTGAGGATTTTGGAGCATATCACTAAGCACATGAAGCAAGAGGCTCATTAAGCAACACCTCACCCTCCTTAATAGTATTGTCTTTTCCTATAGACTCAATGTGATCTTGGATCACTAAAATATAAAATGTAGAGTCTTGATCTTGAAGTTTGAGCCAATCCTTTGTCCTTATAATTTTGAGGGATCCACTTTCCTCATCCATGCCATGCCATCCATTGAGCTTTTCCTGAAATATTCATCTTGGAATAATGTTAGCTCAATGAGCTATATGTTGTTAGGAATTACCAAAACCACCCAGGGATAGTTGCACTTTCAATCTCCCCCTTTTTGGTAATTGATGACAAGATATAGATCAAAGCTTCGACAAATGATAATAAGAGTGAAATATATCGTCGCTTTGAGAAGTATGTGATAAGCAAGAGCTCCCCCTAAATTTGTGCATATTTTAAGATTTGCTTTGGACTGCAAATGCACAATGAGTTGGGATCATGGGTTACTCTTCCATGTCACATACATCTTGGTGGAGCACTCAAAATGATAAGAATTAAATACATGCACTCATCACCAAGCAAAGTGAATGATCAAAATAAGGATAAACTGATAGTAACATCCAACAAGCATTAAGTGTAGCTTATGATCAAACACATGATCATCAATGTCTCATAGATTAAGGCATAGTATCTCAAGCACTCAAAAGCAAATAAAGTTTCAACCAAGAAGACAAGAGAGAACAAAATGCAAACTCTCTCTCTCTCTCTCTCGAAGCCTATGATCTATACATTTTTCTCCCCCTTTGGCAACAAGTTACCAAAAAGTTCATAAAAAATGCATAGTGCTAAACGACTCTCAGGCTTGGTCTTCAGTTGGTGGAGTATGGATGACGCCAAGGACGAAGACTTCAGTAGAAGTGGTTGGAGCTGCTGGGGTAGGAGCTGGAGCAGTAGACTTAGCAGCAGCTTTGGGTGCTTCTTTGGGCTTTGATGTTGCAGCCCCTGACCTTATAGCATCACCCATAAGCTTATGTGCCTTGGGTGCTGGTGCAGCAACCTCTTCTTCCTCTTCTTCTCCCTCAGAGTCTCTCCTCATGGAGGGTTTGCCAAGAACTCTGGCAGTGGTAGTTCTGACTCTCTTCTTCTTCTTATCTTGGCCACCTGCTTCCTCTTCAGATTCCATGGTAAGCTTCACGGCTTCTTCAGTTACAGCCTTCCTAGGCTTAGAAGTGGGAACTCTCCTTGCAGGTGCCTTTTTGAGCATTCCAGGTTTGATGGCTGCAGCTGACCCATATTCTTTCTTGAGCACCTTCTTCTTAGATGTGGCTTCCTCTTCTGCCACATAATCCTCATCCTCTGACTCAGAAGTTCTCTTCTTGCTAGCTCTAGTGGTAGCCTTAGGCAAGTTGCTTGGGGTGCTCCTGCTACCCTCATCAGAGCTGCTAGAGGGACTAGTGCCCTCACTCATATGAACCTGCTCCTCAGATTTGTTCTGGCTGTCACTCTGATCAGACATGTTGCAAACTCTGATTGCTGACCTTGTGAATAGATTATAGATGAGATAGAGTGGATGAGCATCACAAAATGCAGAGATTTTTGCAAAATAATGAGTCAAAAACTTCGTTTTAGTTTTCCACAGAAAGCATTTCGGATAAACCGATTTGCAAACTCGGTGATACCGAAGCAGCTTTTGGAACCTAAACTAGTGAACTCGGTCAGACCGAGTCACAGTTCGGTGGCACCGAGACCGCTAGGGTTTCACAAAGTCCTGAACTCGGTCTCACCGATTTGTAATTCTCGGTCAGACCGAGAACCACATGTGCAATGGTCGTGGCCGAATCGGTGGAACCGAGTTCCTCAACCCGGTGGGTCCGAGATGGTTTCGGCGGAAACCTAACCTAAATTTTCGAATCGCAACTATTCTACGGATTGATTTAACTGGATAGGAGTGTTTCAATTGTAGCAAGAATCATAATGAACACAATGTGCTAGGAATCAGACGGGGATAGCATTGTGATCGAGTCCATACCCTAGTTCGGCGGTGGACTCGCTACGGCGGCACCGGCAGAGGCGAAATCCGTTGACGGCGGCGGAGACCAGCGACAGGAGGCGGCTGGCGACGAGGAGGACGATCCGAAGACCCAGGAGGCAGAGCGAGCTATGCGCGGGCGAAGAGGTTTCGGAGAAATTTCCAAAATTTTGCCCGTGAGAATATATAGCCCGACCCTGTCGGTGTGACCGAGTGGGACAACTCGGTGGCACCGAGATGCATAACTGTTGACAGTTACAGCAACTCGGTGTGACCGAAAAGTTCAAATCGGTTGCACCGAGGTGAAAACCTAGATCGACTTAGTGATCTCGGTATGACCTTAATGGAGGAATCGGTCAGACCGAAAAACACAAATAAGTTTTGGAAGTTTAAGTCCATGACAAATCGGGGACTCCGAGTGCTCCTCACACAAAGTGGTTTGAATCTGACTTGATCAAATTTTGTGATGTAGCATGAATAGAGTTTGAGACGAGAAAAGCATAGATAGCTAGAGAGGGTTCTTAGGCATTCTTGTCCATCCACTTGGCAAAAGAAAAGAAAACCAATCAATCAAAACAACAAGTGGATGTCCTTGAATGGGTAAAATATGCAATCAACATGCTCACACAATAAAATGGCAATTGAAATATGTGGCAAAGCATGCACAACCAATTCTAGCATCTATCAAGCAATTGGTGATGACTAGGTCATCTATACATGAGTATATTGACTTAGGAGTCAAATGAGAACATTTGATCATAGGTCATGCTCATCGTTCAAGCACAAGTGGGGTTACCACTTTTACATAAAGCATTGTTATGTTCACACCATTAGAGTTGCTTTAGCTCAATTCTTAGAGCAAAGCTCCCCCTAGATGTGATATCCCCCCTAAGAAGGATGAACTAACCTTGGGTTTTTGTCGATGATGACTCCATGTAGATGTTGAAGATGTGGATGCTCAATGTTGATGTAGATCAATTGGAGCTATCCATTGGAGTGAGTTGCACTTTCAATACCTACATGGGTTAGTCCCACAAGGAACAAGCAATAATATCCATAGACATAGAGTGATGCACATACAAGATGATGTCCATGGAAGCTTTTAGGTTACCTTGTCCCTTGTCTTACCAACAAGAGGGTTTGTGACTCCTAGAACTAGTGCAAGATGTGGAGGTTGATTGCACTTGTTCTTGCCAAAATGATAGGAGTGAAGTATGTTGGCGGAGTCACCCTCAAGAACTCTCTAGTTCTTCTTCTTTTGGATCCACACCATCTTGATGGGAATCCTTGGAGTTGTAGTTGTACTTGATGAAGTGGAACTTGAAGTAGTCTAGGGAATCCACTTGACTGAGGTCTTAGGAGCTTCTTCAAATGCATCAATTTCCTCTTAAATCTTGTCCTTGCCTTTTTGCTTGTAGTCTTGTGGTGGAAGATCACCTTGAGCTTGTGTCCCTTTGAAAGAAGTGGGATCATACTTCTCTTGTTGAGGAACAAACTTTGTCTTGGGGTATAGATCTTCTTCCCACTCAACTCCATTGGCATTGAACTTTCGTTCAAAACCAACACCTTGATTCTTCCGGTGCCTTCCTTGCTTGCGTACAAATTTCCTCGAATTGCTTACTCCCGGCAAGGCTCTTGTAAACTCCTTTCTCTATAATTCCCTTCAATATGCTATTTTCTTGCTCAAGTGTAACTTGGCTAAGAGAATCATTAGTGGAATCAAGAGAACTACTAGAAGCAACAATATTGGATTCAACATGATCATTGTTACTACTAGAGGAAGAATCTTTCTTGTTCTTGTTACTAGACTTGACTTGAGGCATGTAAGTGGATAAGAGTAAATGCTTGGCAATGTAAGAAGAACTTGTCAAGTATTTTCCATCCAATGCTCTTAGGATCTTCTTGATGATGAATCTATCGGTCATCTCTTCACTTCCTAAGCCAGCAATCTCATTTGTGATAAGAGCAAGCCTAGAGTACATTTCAGCGACACCTTCACCATCCTTCATTTTGAACTTGTCAAGTTGACTTTGAAGCACATCCAATTTGGATTCCTTGACGAAGTCGGTACCTTCGTGCATATCAATCAAAGTATCCCAAATTTCCTTTGCATTCTCAAGACGGCTGATTTTGTTGAATTCTTCGGGGCACAATCCATTGAAGAGAATATCACAAGCTTGAGCATTGTATTGCAGCATCTTCAACTCTTCCGCGATAGCTTCACGGTTTGGTTCTTTCCCATCAAAGAAGTCACCTTGCAAGCCAACACACACAATAGCCCAAACGGCGGGGTTATGTCCAAGAATATGCATTTTCATCTTATGCTTCCAACTAGCAAAAGTAGTACCATCAAAGTAAGGACCTCTACGGTGGTAATTTCCCTCGCTAGACGCCATACTCTCCTAGGTTGTGAAACCAAGGCTATGACCACCAAAAGCTATGGAAATCAAAGCAAATGGAGACCAAAGCTCTAATACCACTTGTAGGATCGGAAGTATGTCTAAAGGGCGGGTGATTAGACTACTTGACCAAATAAAAATCTAGCCTTTTCCCAATTTTAGTTCTTGGCAGATTTTAGCTATTTTAGCACAAGTCAAGCAATCTACACACAATTCAAGCAAGCATGCAAAAGAGTATATGAGCAGCGGAAAGTAAAGCATGCAACTTGCAAGAATGTAAAGGGAAGGGTTTGGAGGATTCAAACGCAATTTGAGACACGGATGTTTTTGGCGTGGTTCCGATAGGTGGTGCTATCGTACATCCACGTTGATGGAGACTTCAACCCACGGAGGGTAACGGTTGCGCGAGTCCACGGAGGGCTCCACCCACGAAGGGTCCACGAAGAAGCAACCTTGTCTATTTCATCACGGTCGTCGCCCACGAAGGACTTGCCTCACTAGCGGTAGATCTTCACGAAGTAGGTGATGTCCTTGCCCTTACAAACTCCTTGGTTCAACTCCACAATCTTTTCGGAGGCTCCCAAGTGACACCTAGCCAATCTAGGAGACGCCAATCTCCTAGAAGTAACAAATGGTGTGTTGATGATGAACTCCTTGCTCTTGTGCTTCAAATGATAGTATCCCCAACACTCAACTCTCTCTCTCTCTCTCTCTCTCTCTCACGGGATTTGGATTTGGTGGAAAGAAGATTTGAGTGGAAAGCAACTTGGGGAAGGCTAGAGATCAAGATTCATATGGTAGGAATGGAATATCTTGAGCTCAACACAAGTGTAGGTGGTTCTCTCTCAGAACATGTGTATTGGAAGTGTAGATGTGTTCTGATGGCTTTCTCCACGAATGAAAAGTGGGTGGAGGGGTATATATAGCCTCCACACAAAATCTAACCGTTACACACAATCTGCCAAACTCGGTGGGACCGAATCGTTAAACTCGGTCGGACCGATTTAGCAAACCTAGTGACCGTTAGGATTTTCGGTGGGACTGAGATGCAACTCGGTAGGACCGATATGGTTAGGGTTAGGGCATAACGTAATCTCGGTGTGACCGATTACACAAACTCGGTGGGACCGATTTTGGTAATTAGCTAACCAGAGAGTTGGTCAGGTAAACTCGGTGGGACTGATCCGCTCTTTTCGGTGAGACCGAAATGTTACGAGAAGGAAACATGAGTTTACATTGCAATCTCGGTGGGACCGATCGCTCACTTCAGTTAGACCAAAACGTTACGAAGGGAAACAGAGAAATTGCAATCCCATCTCGGTGAGACCGAGATCCCTATCGGTGAAACCGAATTGCTAGGGTTTGTGGCAATGGCTATGACATGTGAAACTCGGTGGCGCCGGATAGAAAGAATCGGTGGGGCCGAGTTTGACTTTTGGTTTAGGTCAAATGTGGATGTGGGAAGATAGTTGAGGATTTTGGAGCATATCACTAAGCACATGAAGCAAGAGGCTCATTAAGCAACACCTCATCCCTCTTTAATAGTATTGGCTTTTCCTATAGACTCAATGTGATCTTGGATCACTAAAATATAAAATATAGAGTCTTGATCTTGAAGTTTGAGACAATCCTTTGTCCTTATAATTTTGAGGGATCCACTTTCCTCATCCATGCCATGCCATCCATTGAGCTTTTCCTGAAATATTCATCTTGGAATAATGTTAGCTCAATGAGCTATATGTTGTTAGGAATTACCAAAACCACCCAGGGATATTTGCACTTTCAGCTGGCTCCTCCAGTCAGCGCCGTGAACTCTAGTGGAGGCGGTGCGGAATTCAAAGGAACGACAAATAGCGGCTCCTGGCGGCGTGCGACTTCTTCAAGTCGTTTCTTCGCGGCGGCATCGGCCTTGGCCTCTGCCAGCTTCTTCAGCACGGCGGCCTCCGCCTTGTCTGCCTCCGCCTTCTCTAGGCGGGCGGCCTCCTGCTCCTCACGCGCCTCATGCGCGTTTCGTTCCTGCGCCTCCCATAGGTCGGCCGAAGGATCGATTCGCCGGCTGGTGGTGGAGGCCTCCGCCGACCCGATAACGGAGGCGGCGGACAACTTCTCAAGCGAGAGCGGAGCCCTAAGTCAAGAAGACAAGGAGAGAAAGCTCAGATAGGATCAACAAGAAAGGAAGGCACAAGGAAAAGATACTCACGTCGACACCATGGGAGGTGCCTTCGGGAGCTTCTGAAATTTTGCCGCCTTCGCGGCGGCCTCCTTCCACCTGGTCGCGGCCATCGGGTTCTTGGCCTTCTTCGGCGCGCTGCCAAGAAAGGCGGCGCCCTGTTTACGCTTTCGCGTGCCGCCTCGAGCAGTCGGCTCACCGAAGGGGCCCGCGTCCACCTTGTCGGCGCCCCGAGAAGGGCGCGACTCGTCTTCCTCCTCCTCGAAGTTGTCCGACCACGTCTCGACGCCGCCCCCTTCTTCGGAGCCGTCGGCTCCATAGATGCCGCCTATGGCGTCGTCCTCCAAGGTGGCTGCCCCCAGGTCGGGGTTGTCCACGTCGCTCACAACCCGGTCCGGTGCGTAGGGGCCGCCCGCCCCCACGACGGCGTCCGTCGCCTCGGACATGTAGATCTGTTTCAAAAAAGTAAGAGGCCGACTGGTCGATACAACAAGGCGGAATCAAGATGAAGCACGGAAGAGGGAAAAGGTTGAAGAGCTTACGACAGGCGGCGGGTCCGCGCGGGAGTACGACTGCTTGCCGAACCGCCAGGACCCCTCCAGCTTGAGGTCGAAGATCTCGTTCACCAAGTTTGCCACCTCGGCAGCCGGCATCTCCCTGGTAATCAGCTGGCACGGGTCGCGGTGCCCGCTCATCCGACTGATCAAGTGAGGCCGGCCTTGGAGCGGGAGAACCCGGCGCGCAACAAAGGCGACCAGCAAGTCGGACGCCTTGAGGCCTTCGGCTTCGGTCAGCACCCGGAGTTGGTTGATGGCGGCGGCACCGTCTGCTGACACGGGCTTCGGCTTGTAGCCCCAGTTGGCCCGAGGCTCGGCCAGAGGGCCGGCTTTGTAGGCTGGCAGGACGACGAAGTCGATGGCCGGGTCGACGTTCTCCACGTATAAGTAAGATTGCTGCCACATCTTGACCGACTGTGGCAGCTTGATGGCGGGGAAGACATTCTTCGGCGATGGCCGGCGCACCGCAACGAAGGCACCACACTAGGCTGCCTTCTCCCTGGCGGAGGTGCTCGACTTGGTGTAAAAGAACGCTCCCCACAACTCGATGATGGGGAGGATGCCAAGGTAGCCTTCGCACATCGTGACGAATGCGGACAAAAGCATCATGGTGTTGGGTGTGATGTTGTCGGCGTTCTCGGAACAGGGGTCCCCAGGCTTGCCTGCCAGCGGCCTGTGGCGTGGCTCAAAGGGGGCCCAGCACGGCCCATCTTCTTCAACACAGACTCAAGACCCTCGCGAGGGGCCAAGCCTCGCGGGCGGACGACACGGAGCTTCCTCAGACGCGGCCTCATCAGGCCGGCTCGCGAGGAGGCGGAGAGATCAAGGCGGGGTACCTCACGAGGTGCCCATGACGCAAGCCATGACGACCGAGGGCGCCAGGCGGGCGCCAGCCCGCGCAGTGTCCTCCCTTTCCTCTTTGGTGCAAAGGGAGCAAGCGCAGGCAAGAGGATCAAGCAAAGGCACCCATTTCGGTGCAACGAGACCAAGACCAGCTCCGCGACAAGGAGGAAGTCATTGTGGAGCCCAAGCCAGCGTCATCACCAGAGCCTTTGGCAGGCGAGGACCAACTTTAGTCAGGATAAGTGTACCAGATGTTCCCCTTCAAAATGGCCAATTGTTGGCGCCCTTCCCGCTCAATATTTGGGAGGAGGCCCAGGGCCTTTGCCCATAAATAGGACTAGCCAACCCCGGGGTAGGGGGAGGGACCTATCTGGCTAGAGATCGAGAATCAGAGAGAGAGAAGGGCGACTGAACCCCTCTAGCAGTTCATCGCCCCAGCCAAGAACAGACCCTCGCGAGGCTGTTCTTCCTTGTATTGTTCATCATCAGCCCAAGAGGCAATCCACCACACCACCACACTGGAGTAGGGTATTATACCACATCGGTGGCCCGAACCAGTATAAACTCTGTGTCTCTTGTGCTGTGTTTTCCATAGCTTAGATCCTTGCGAGGCGGAGGGGTACAGGTAGGTAGGAAGCGTAATCTCCGGGCGCACCCCAGAGTTCGAACCTCAAGGGTCTGCCAGAACCCGAAATCCGACATTTGGCCAGCCAGGTAGGGGTGCGCCGGAATTCGCCTTCCACCTCTCCGTTCTCCTCCGACCATCGCGTCCATGTCTGACGCTCGACGGGCTCGCGCCGGGCACCGGGCCGCCCTCATCGCCCAGACGGCTCCCGTCGGCGGGCCTCCTCGCCGTTCCCCGGCACCCGCCGTCAACACCGCCACCGGCCTGGCGGGGAACGGGCAGCAAGTGTCGTCTCAGCATCCGTCCGTGCGGCAAGACGGCCGCACCGCTACACCAACACCCTCGATCGTCGCGGCCCTCCTGGGCGGCTCGCGGGCGCCGCCTACAAGTCACCACGTTAAGCCGTTCGTCCGCCGGGTCAGCGCCGCTTCCGCGCGGCAGGGGGCTCTCCCAGACCGGGCGGCGCCCAAGGCCGGCCTGACCTTCAGCTCGGAGGACCACCCCCCCCCCCAACTCGGCCTGCTCGGGCACGCTCCCCATGCTGTGCACCCCCACCATCTGCCAGGTGGCCGTCACCAGAACTCTCATCGATGGCGGTGCGGGCCTCAGCGTGCTCTCTGTCGAGGCCTTCAACCTCCTCCACATACCCCT
Source organism: Aegilops umbellulata (assembly GCA_032464435.1). Classification (NCBI taxonomy): domain Eukaryota; kingdom Viridiplantae; phylum Streptophyta; class Magnoliopsida; order Poales; family Poaceae; genus Aegilops; species Aegilops umbellulata. Next base: position 38,199,226 of record CP136055.1, on the reverse strand, counting down.
GGAACGACTGCAACCCAGCTGGCCCTTCTCGGGCGTTGGGGGCGGATCATCCAGCTCCTTGGGACAGATCCGGCTCCCGGTAACCTTTGGCACCTACGACAACTTCCGCACGGAGATGGTCGACTTCGACATCGCCCCCATCGGCCTCCCTACAACTCCATCCTCGGCTACCCAGCGCTGGCCCAGTTCATGGCCGCGACACACCCGGCGTACAACCTCATGAAGATGCCCGGGAGCAGCGGTATCCTCACTGTGCACGGGGACACCGGAGACGCGTTGCGAGTGCTCAAGCTCGCCTTCAAGACGGCGGCGTCAGCACAGCCCGCCGACTCAGAGGCTCCCGAGCCCAAGGGGGCTGCACCCGCCAAGAAGAAGTAGTTGTTCACCCAAGACAAGGCAGAAACCAAGCAGATACCCGTCGACGAGGACGGGTCCACCAGTGCCACTTTTACCATAGGCGCCAACCTCGAGCCCGAGCAGGAGGAAGCCCTGGTCAGGTTCCTGCGCGCAAACAAGAAGGTATTCGCTTGGGAGCCAATCCAGTTGGCGGGGATCCCTAGGAGTGTAATCGAGCATCACCTCAACGTGTGCCCCAATGTGCACCCCGTGAAGCAGAAGGCGAGGTGGCAGTCCACAGATAAGCAGGCCTTCATCGTCCAAGAGACCCGGAAACTAGAAACCGCAGGGGTCATTCGCGAGGTCCGATACCCGGATTGGTTGGCCAACCCTGTTGTTGTGCCAAAGAAGGGAGGCAAGGAACGCATGTGTGTCGACTTCACCAACCTCAACAAGGCATGTCCACAAGATCCATTCCCGCTCCCCCGCATCGATCAGATCGTCGATTCCACCGTGGAATGCGACCTGCTATGCTTCCTGGATGACTTCTCTGGGTATCACCAGATCAAGATGGCGGTAGAAGACGTCGAGAAGACAGCCTTCCTAACCCCGTGTGGGGTGTACTGCTACACGTGCATGCCATTCGGGCTGCGAAACACGGGGGCGACCTTTCAGCGGCTGATGCACATCACGTTGGGCCGGCAGCTCGGGAAGAATGTCGAGGCTTACGTCGATGACATTGTGGTGAAGTCTCGGGAGGCTAAGACCCTGATACAAGACTTGGAGGAAACCTTCGCGAGCCTCGACGCGGTGAACCTGCGGCTCAACCCAGAGAAGTGTGTGTTCGGGGTCCCCTCAGGCAAGCTCTTGGGTTTCCTCGTGTCCCATCGAGGCATTGAGGCCAACCCGGAGAAGGTCAAGGTGGTCGAGGACATGAGCCCGCCAAAGACCCTCAGACAAATGCAGAAACTCACTGGACGCGTAACCGCGCTAGGGCGCTTCATCTCCAGGCTGGGGGAGCGAGCGCTGCCTTTCTTCCAGCTAATGAAGAGAAAGGGGCCCTTTGAATGGACTGAAGAGGCCGACAAGGCGTTCCAAGATCTCAAGAGATACCTGACCAGCCCTCCGATCATGGTGGCCCCGCGCCCTCAGGAGCCCCTGGTGCTCTACCTCGCCGCAACTCCTTACTCTGCCAATGCAGCCCTAGTGGCCGTTAGGGAGGAGCGTCGAATCAAAACCGCAGCTGCAGACCAAGACAAGGCAGAACAGGAACAAAGAAGGCCCACAGAAACCGCCACAACAGTTGAGGAGAATCAGCCGCCGCAGAGAAGCGCACTGGAGGTGGAAGGGGCTCCTCACCCGGATAGTCGGCCTCCTGAGGCCTCATCGCCTCCGGAGGCGCAACCATCTCCGGAGGGCGCCACAAGCATTGACACATCCAGCCTCGTTGAGCACCCCGTGTACTTCGTCGGCACGGTGTTGCGGGATGCGAGAGCACGGTACCCCATGCCTCAGAAGCTCCTCCTCGCACTACTGGTGGCCTCACACAAGTTGCGGCACTACTTTCAGGGTCACCCCATCAAGGTCGTCTCGTCATACCCCTTGGAGAGGGTACTCAGGAGCCCTAACTCGGCCGGAAGGGTCCCCGAGTGGAACATAGAACTGCAAGCGTTCCAGCTCAAATTCAGCACGACCAGGGTCATCAAGGGAGCAGCATTAGCGGATTTTGTGGCAGAATGGACGGAGGCACCAGGCCTCAAGGCCGATGAGGATCGGTCCCTCTTCCCGGGGAGCGAGGCGCCGGAAGGCTGGGTCATGTACTTCGATGGGGCGTTCTCCAGGCATGGTGCTGGGGCTAGGGCGGTGCTTATATCGCCCTCCCAGGACAAGCTCTACTACGCAGTACAGCTCTGTTTCCAGCAAGGCGAAAAGGTCTCCAACAACATAGCAGAGTATGAAGGTCTAATAGCGGGCTTGAAGGCCGCAGTTGCCCTGGGGGTGAAACGCCTCACCATCAAGGGCGATTCGCAGCTCCTCGTCAATTTCTCCAATAAGGTATACGAGCCGAAGGATGAGCATATGGAGGCCTACCTTGCAGAGGTCCGCAAGATGGAGAAGCAGTTCTAGGGGCTGGAGTTGAAGCATGTACCCCGTGGCAACAATCAGGAGGCCGACAACATCGCCAGACGGACGTCCAGGCAGCTACCTCAAGAGCCTGGCATCTTCGAGGAGCGGCTCTTCAAGCCCTTAGCCCTGCCGTCATTATCAAACACGGCTCAGCCTCGAGAAGAGCTCCCCCAGCCACCAGCCACAGGAGCCCCGGTCTGTGGCCCGGCCTCAGGAGCGCGCCTGCTCCTGACGATGGAACCTCAGGAGGGGTGCTGGATCACGGAGCTCCGAAGTTACTTAACACAGGGGATCCTGCCGGAGAAGGAGGAGGAGGCAGAGCGTGTGGCACGACAGGCCACGGCATACTGCATCAAGGATGGAGATCTCTACCGGAAGCGACCAAATGACGTATCCCTGCGCTGCATCTCCAGGGAGCAAGGAAAGGAACTGCTGGAAGACATACACGGCGGAGACTGCGGACACCATTCGTCATCACGGACCCTCGTCGGCAAGGCATTTTGTAGTGGGTTTTATTGGCCCACCGCACTCAATGACGTCGTCGAGCTGGTGAAGGCTTGTGAGGCCTGCCAGTTCCACGCCAAGCAGATCCATCAGCCGGCGGGAGGCCTGCAGACTATACCCCTTTCGTGGCCATTCGCAGTCTGGGGGCTGGACATCCTGGGCCTGTTTCCTCGGGCGCCAGGGGGCTATCGCTACCTCTACGTCGCTGTGGACAAGTTCACCAAGTGGGCTGAAGTAGAGGCCGTCCGCACCATCCCCGCGGGTTCCGCGGTCAAGTTCATCAGGGGCATTGTGAGCCGATTCGGGGTGCCAAACCGCATCATCACATACAATGGTTCGCAGTTCACCAGTAACCTCTTTAAAACATACTGTGCTAACCATCGGACGCAAATATGCTACGCTTCGGTGGCACACCCCCGAAGCAACGGCCAGGCGGAGCGAGCCAACGCAGAGGTCCTAAGGGGCCTCAAGACCAGGACGTTCAAGAAGAAGCTGGAGGCCTGCGGAAGAGGTTGGTACGACGAGCTTCCGTCCGTGTTGTGGTCCATCCACACGACCGCGACCAAGCCGACGGGAGAGACCCCGTTCTTCCTGGTCTACGAAGCCGAGGCGGTCCTCCCTCACGAGGTCAGACGCCGCTCCGCGCGGGTCCTGGCGTTCGACGAGGCACAGCAGGACGCCATGCGGGGGGTAGACCTCGTGCTGGGGGAGGAACGCCGCAGGGAAGCCACACTGCGGGTGGCGAGGTACCAACAAGCACTGCGACGATATCACTGTCGCCACATCCGCCCCAGAACCCTCGAGGTAGGAGACCTCGTGCTCAGGCGGGTCATCTCCAGGGAGGGACTGCACAAGCTCTCTCCCATGTGGGAGGGCCCGTTCAAGGTTGTTCATGTTTCCAGGCCTGGCTCCGCGCGCTTGGAGACTCAGGAAGGGGTGCCGATCCAGAACGCGTGGAACATCCAGCACCTCCGGAGGTTCTACCCCTGAAAAGGCCCGGAGCCTGTGAAGAAGGCGAACGCCTGTGAAGATTATCCTTTTTGGAAAAGGCCCAGAGCCTGTGAAGATTATCCTTTTTGGAAAAGGCCCAGAGCCTGTGAAGAAGGCGAACGCCTGTGAAGATTATCCTTTTTGGAAAAGGCCCAGAGCCTGTGAAGAAGGCGAACGCCTGTGAAGATTATCCTTTTTGGAAAAGGCCCAGAGCCTGTGAAGAAGGCGAACGCCTGTGAAGATTATCCTTTTTTGGAAAAGGCCCAGAGCCTGTGAAGAAGGCAACTGCCTGTGAAGCTGTCGCGTTTTGGAAAAGGCCCAGAGCCTGTGAAGAGGGCAAACGCCCGTGAAGCTCGTTCCCCTTAAGAAAGGCCCAGAGCCTGTGAAGAAGGCCAACGCCTGTGAAGCTCGCCGCCCGTGACACTCTCACGTAATAATGAGTGGGGCTGTACACGCCCCGGAGTCTCAGGAGCGCCGGCCTCAGGCCCTGGGGCTCCCTCCCACGCCCAGTGGCAGCACTTAGCTCCGCGCTGGTGAGAAGACGTCGAAGACTAGATTAGGTGCCGGACGCGGCTTTTTCATTTGCTTTCCGCAGTTGGCTTGTTTTTTCTCATTCGAAGTTTTATTGGAGCTGTTGCCGCCTTTGACTTATGGTTCTTCGACTTTTTCACTCTCCTACCTCGATTTCTCTTATGCAAGGCCTCGCGAGGGAAGGGGAAGCCGAGCGCCCTCGCGAGTATTTCTGTCCTAGCCGTTCAAAGGTTTCGCGACCTGGGTCCATTGCAGGAGCACCCCTCCAGTCCGTGCCCTACGGGCACCGCGACATGAACACAGGGCCTGGGTCGGTCGCCCCCTCGCGGCTGGGGTTGGAAACTATCTACACATTGGCACGATAGCGAAAGCAAATCAATAATTAACAGCGATAACCCAAACACGCCCCCGCGGGGCCCCACGCTACTGCCTTTTCATGAAGGACAAAGGAAAAGAAAGAACAAACCGGTCGCAGCTCGCCTCACACCGGCCTACTGGGAAGACTCGAGCCACCTCCAGGTCTCAGGCTGACTCCCTCTCGCGCTTCGCCGAAGCGCGACGGCGGGCAGATGCACCACCACCTCCTAGGCAGGTACGGCGGCGTGGAGGCTGACTACGGCCACCGCTGGAAGAGTCGTCGCCTGAGGAAGAACCGGTGAAGCTTGGGGATCCCTGAGCACCGCCGACCACGCGAGCGCTGCCCTCTCCATCATCGCTGGGGCTGGGTTCCCGGCCGCGGTCGTCGTCCTCAGGGCAGCACCCTGCGCGGCGACCATCTTCCCCAAACACCCTCACGAAGAGGGTGGCATCGCCGTCAAACTTGACGTGCAGGGTGCACCGACGGCTCAGGCCCCGCGCGCGGGCAAACGTCTGCCAATCGAGGAGAACGTTGTATTGAGAACCAAAGAGAGAGAAGAAGCCATCTAGCTAATAACTATGGACCCGAAGGTCTGCGGTAAACTACTCACACATCATCGGAGAGGCTATGGTGTTGATGTAGAAGCCCTCCGTGATCGAATCCCCCTCCGGCAGATCGCCAGAAAAGGCCCCAAGATGGGATCTCACGGGTACAGAAGGTTGCAGCGGTGGAAAAGTGGTTTCATGGCTCCCTTCGATATTTTCAGGGTATAAGAGTATATATAGGCGAAAGAAGTAGGTTGGTGGAGCTACGAGGGGCCCATGAGGGTGGGGGCGCGCCTACCCCCCTGGGCGCGCCCTCCTGCCTCGTGACCGCCTCGTTGCATCTCTAACTTCCACTCCAAGTCTCCTGGATTGCGTTTGTCCCAAGAAAGATCATCGCGAAGGTTTCGTTCCGTTTGGATTCCTTCTGATATTCCTTTTCTGCAAAACACTAAAATAGGCAAAAAAAACAGCAATTGGCACTGGGCCGCCGGTTAATAGGTTAGTCCCAAAAATAATATAAAAGAGCATATTAAATCCCATTAAACATCCAAAACAGATAATATAATAGCATGGAACAATAAAAAATTATAGATACATTGGAGACGTATCAGTCATCAGGCACATTTTCAAGCCTAGACAAATTATCAGCTACGGGGTTCTCAGCTCCTTTTCTATCAATGATATGTAAATCAAATTCTTGCAACAAGAGAACCCATCGAATAAGTCTAGGTTTAGCATCTTTCTTTTCCATAAGATATTTAATATCAGCATGGTCTGTGTGAACAGTTATTTTGGAATCAACAATATAAGGTCTAAATTTATCACAAGCAAACACCACTGCTAAGAATTCTTTTTCACTAGTAGCAGAATTTCTTTGAGCACTGTCTAGAGTTTTACTAGGATAATGAATAACATTCAATTTCTTATAAACTCTTTGTCCTAGAACAGCACCAACAACATAATCACTAGCATCACACATAATTTCAAAAGGCAAGTTCCAATCAGGTGGTTGGACAATAGGTGCAGAAATTAAGGCTTTCTTGAGTGTTTCAAAGGCTTCTAAACAATCATCATCGAAAACAAAAGGAATATCCTTTTGCAAAAGACTAGTGAGAGGCCTAGAAATTTTAGAAAAGTCTTTGATAATTCTCCTATAGAAACCAGCATGACCTAGGAAACTACGAATACCTTTTATATCTTTAGGACATGGCATTTTCTCAATTGCATCAACCTTAGCTTTGTCCACTTCAATACCTCTTTCGGAAATTTTATGACCCAAGACAATGCCTTCATTAACCATAAAGTGGCACTTCTCCCAATTCAAGACAAGATTTGTTTGTTCACATCTCTGCAAAACTCGATCAAGATTGCTTAAACAATCATCAAAAGACTTCCCATAAACAGAGAAATCATCCATGAAAACCTGAACAATCTTTTCACAAAAGTCAGAGAATATAGCAGTCATACATCTTTGAAAGGTAGCAGGTACATTACATAAACCAAAAGGCATACATCTATAAGCATAGGTTCCAAAAGGACAAGTAAGAGTGGTCTTTTATTGACAGGTTGAGAAATAGGTATTTGTGAAAAGCCAGAATATCCATCAAGGAAGCAAAAGTGTGTGTGCTTAGATAATCTTTCAAGCATTTGATCAATAAAAGGCAAAGGGTAATGATCTTTTCTAGTTGCTTTGTTTAATTTTCTAAAATCAGTTACCATTCTATAGCCTGTAATGATTCTTTATGGAATAAGTTCATTCTTATCATTAGGAACAATAGTTATACCTCCTTTCTTAGGGACACAATGAACAGAACTTACCCATCTCCTATCAGCTATAGGATAGACTATACCTGCTTCTAGAAGTTTTAATATTTCCGTTCTTACCACTTCTTTCATCTTCGGATTTAACCGACGTTGGTGATCAACAACGGGTTTAGCATCAGGTTCCATATTAATTTTGTGCTGACATAGAGTGGGACTAATGCCCTTTAAATCATCAAGAGTATATCCAATAGCAGCTTGGTGCTTCCTTAGAACTTTCAATAATCTTTCTTCTTCATGTTCTGAAAGGTTAGCACTAGTAATAACAGGATATATCTTCTTTTCATCAAGATAAGCATATTTCAAAGTGTTTGGCAATTGTTTTAATTCAAACACATGATCACCTTTAGGTGGAGGAGGACCTCCTAGAGTTTCAATAGGAAAATTGTGTTTAAGCAGAGGACGTTGTTCAAAGAAAATCTTATCTATTTCATTCCTTTCATGCATATGTAAATCATTTTCATGGTCTAGCACATATTGTTCTAAAGGATCAGTAGGTGGTACAGCAATAGAAGTAAGACCAATTAATTCATCCTTACTAGGCAATTCTTTTTCATAAAGATTTCTACTGAACTTGGAAAATTTAAACTCATGAGACTCATTACCAAAACTAACACCGGCAGTTTATTTCTCACAGTCTATTCTAGCATTAACCGTGTTCAAGAAAGGTCTACCAAAAATAATAGGACAGAAGTCATCTTGTGGGGAACCAAGAACAAGAAAATCAGTAGGGTATTTTATTTTCCCACACAAGACTTAAACATCTCTAATAATCCCAATTGGTGATATAGTGTCTCTATTAGTAAGTTTAATAGTAACATCTATGTCTTCTATCTCTGCGGGTGTTATGTCATTCATAATTTCTTGATATAAGGAATAAGGAATAACACTCACACTAGCACCTATGTCACATAAACCATGATAATAGTGATCTCTATTTTAACTGAGATGACAGGCATGCCAACAACAGGTCTATGTTTATCCTTTTTATCAGGTTTGGCAATTCTAGCAGCTTCTTCACAGAAGTAAATAACATGTCCATCCATATCTTCTTCTAAGAGATATTTAACCATAGCAATGCTAGGTTCTACTTTAATTTGTTCATCAGGTTTAGGTGTTCTAATATAGATTTGTTAACCACAGTTGAAACTTTAGCATGTTCCTTTATCCTAACAGTAAAAGGTGGTTTCTCAATATAAGCAGAAGGGACAACTAGATCAATATTATAAAGTATAGTTTCTTCTTTAACTGGTACCGGTTCTTTAATATCTTCTTTAATAGGCGGGTGGTATTTAAACCACTTCTCTTTAGGGAGTTCACCATGAGCAGCAAATTATTCACTAAAGGAGCCTACTATCTCAGAGTCAAGTCCATATTTAGTGCTAAACTTTTGAAAAGCATCGGTATCCATAAAAGATTTAACACAATCATACTTAAGTTTAATAACTGACTCTTTACCTTCATCGAGTTCCCAATCTTCAGAGTTGTGTTTAATTATTTCCAAAAGATCCCACCGGAATTCAATAGTATTCTTCATAAAAGAACTAGCACAAGAAGTATCAAGCATGGTTTGATCATTACGAGAAAGCCAAGCATAAAAGTTCTGGATAATAATTTCTCTTGAGAGCTCATGATTGGGGCATGAATATAAAATTGACTTAAGCCTCCCCCAAGCTAGAGCGATACTTTCTCCTTCACGAGGCCAAAAATTATATATATAATTCCGATCACCATGAACTAGATGCATAGGATAATTGTTTTTGGTGAAATTCCAATTTCAATCGATTCCAATTCCATGATCCAATATCATCGCATAGCCTATACCATGCCAATGCTTTTCCCTTCAAAGATAAAGGGAAAGCCTTTTTCATAACTTCATCCCCGGGTAAACCTACAAGCTTAAACAATCCACAATTTTTTTCTACATATATCAAGTGCATATCAGGATGTTCGGTTACATCTCCTGCATAAGGATTAGCTAGCAGTTGTTCTATCATACCCGAAGGAATTTCATATTAAATATTTTCAGTAGGTGCAGTAGGTTGAGGGTTAGCTAATTGTGGCTCCAGATGAGGTGAAGATACCCCGAACAAACCCCTCAAATGATTGTTTTCCATAGTAACAAGTGACAATAAATTTCAGCACACTATATAAATGTTCCTTACCAAATTCCACTTACCAAAGACGCTTCACTCCCCGGCAACGGCGCCAGAAAATAGCCTTGATGACCCACAAGTATAGGGGATAAATTGTAGCTCTTTTAGATAAGTAAGAGTATCGAACCCAATGAGGAGCAGAAGGAAATGACAAGTAGTTCTCAGTAAGGTAATGTGTGCAAGTTTTGAAATTGTAAGTAGTGGAGTAGTTTGATAGCAAGATAACTTGTAACGAGCAAGTAAAGATAGTAGTAACAAAAGTGCATCAAGGTAGCCCAATCCTTTTGAGGCAAAGTACATGCCAAAACGGTCTCTTATGATAAGCAAAGCGTTCTTGAGGGTACACGGGAATTTCGTCTAGTCACTTTCATCATGTTGGTTTAATTCATGTTTGCTACTTTGATAATTTGATATGTGGATGGACCGGTGCTTAGGTGTTGTTCTTACTTGAACAAACCTCCTACTTATGATTAAAACTCCCGCAAGCATCCGCAACTACGAGAAAAGTATTAAGAATAAATTCTAACCAGAGCACTAAACTTTTGGATCCAATCGGTCCCTTACGGAATAGCGCATAAAATGGGGTTTAAGCTTCTGTCACTCTCACAACCCATCATCTAATAGCTACTCCACAACGCATTCCCTTAGGCCTGAATATGGTGAAGTGTCATGTAGTCGACGTTCACATGACACCACTAAGGGAATCACAACATACATACTATCAAAATATCGAACACATATCAAATTCACATGATAACTTGCAACATGATTTCTCCCGTGATCTCAAGAACAAAAGTGACTACTCACAAATAATAATCATGATCGTGATCAGAGGAGTATTAAATAGCATAATGGATCTGAACATATAATCTTCCACCAAAAAAACCATATAGTAATCAACTACAAGATGTAATCAACACTACTAGTCACCCACAAGCACCAATCTATAGTTCCGGTAACAAGATTGAACACAAGAGATGAACTAGGGTTTGAGATGAGATGGTGTTGTTGAAGATGTTGATGGAGATTGCCCTCCCCAAGATGGGAGAGTTGTTGGTGATGATGATGACGATGAGTTCCCACTCCGGGAGGGAAGTTCCCCCGGCGGAATCGCTCTGCCGGAGGGCAAAAGTGCTCGTGCCCAAGTTCCGCCTCAAGACGGCGGCGCTCCGTCCCAAAAGTCCTCCTCTTATTTTTTTTTCTAGGTCAAAATGACCTATATACCAGAAGATGGGCACCAGAGGTGGGCCTGGGTGAGCACAACCCACCAGGGCGCGCCTGGGCTCCCTGACGCACCCAGGTTGGTTGTGCCCACTTGATGGGCCCCCTCTGTTAGCTATTTGCTCTAATATTCCTCAAATATTCCATAAAAAATCTCCGTGAAGTTTCAGCTTGTTTGGAGTTGTGCAGAATAGGTAGCCTGACGTAGCTTTTCCAGGTCCAGATCTCCAGCTGCCGGAATTCTCCCTCTTGGTGTGTACCTTGCATATTATGAGAGAAAAGGCATTAGAATTACTCAAAATCATTATTATGGATAAAAACATTGTAAATAACAGTAATAAAACATGATGCAAAATGGACGTATCAATGATGGTCAAACCCCTTTGACCGGACAGAAACGGAGCGTTGGGGTATTTCCATAACACCATCGAACGGAAGAGGGGTATAGTAGAGCACTGTTTTTATTTAGGGGTAAAGATGAGGTCGGGCCAAATTTAGGGGGAAAATGTAAATGTTCCTACTTTTTTTAGGCATCCATATTGACCGGCTATTTTCATGTAGGGTAAGTAGTGATTTTATTCAAAGTTCAGAAATAAGCAGAATAGATGCAATATATGGTAGAACCCCTAGCCGCAGATGACGGCCTACTGAAAGAGACACAACTCATTTTGTTAAAGAATGGGCTTCAAAGTTATTTCCATTTTCCCCGGCTAGTGTGCGTGCTAGCGCTCTCACCTGCCTGGGCCTGCTAATCACGGGTTTCTCAAAAACAAAACAAAAATAGACAACAACCGATCCTTGGTCGTCGTAGAAAGAAAAGAAACAATAATAATCAGACGCGACTCCTGGGCAAACGTTGGCTCATTTGTTGTCCAAGGCGCACCCCCGAAAAAGGTAAGTCAGCTTCCCCCCTTTCCAACTGTCATCTGAAAAAGGGAAGTCTGTCGGTCCCCGCACATGCTACCGACAGATTCATCCGGCTACCAAATCATGAGCCCCCATCCCCAAGACAGCGTCGTCCCTATGCTATCTCCTCATGCATCAGCTCCTCCTCCCTTAAGCCACCGTCGCCCTTCTTCTCCTTCCCTTTCTTCTTCCTTCTCCCTCGTCTACCTCCCCAAGACGCCATTGCTGCTGGATCTAGAACTCTATGGCTCCAAGAGAAGTTTGAGCCCTGATTTGTTGGAATAGCACACTTTGCTAAAATGTCGGTTATGTTGGATATATGAATAGTTTCCTCCTTGTGTGGCACTGGTGGGTAGTTCTCCTTATTGGCATCATTGATTGGCATGTTTACGCAGTGATAGTTTGAGTCAATCAAGCTGAAATCAGAACTAAGCAACTCCAGGCTAGGGCATGGCTTCGTTCTTTGAAAAAATGTTTGGCATTGCGGCACCTTGGCAGCTTGTTCAGGGCAACATCAAATTAGTCTTGATCAATTTTGTTATTGTCCCCTGCATGTTTTGCATGAGCACTTGCAGGTAACTTCATACCAAGGCTGGCCTGTTTCTCCTCTGGACTTGCTTGTTTTTCACTAGAGGCTGACAGGGTGCCAATTTTGGGTCTATTTGCAAGAAACTTGGCACCAGGAGTTGGGCAACTTCTCTATTCCTTGATTGCCACCAGAGGGTGGCAGGGTGGCAAGTTGGGGGTTCTTTGCAACCAACTTGTTTTTAGTGCTGGGCAACTTTCTCACTGTCTCTGATTCTTTTCCACCAGAGGGTGTTAGGGTGACAAGTTTGGGAGTCTTTGCAAGCAACTTGGCTCCACTACTGGGCAACTCCACCATTGTGTATGTTTCAGTTGTAGCAGATGTTGGCGTTCCTTATAGGCAACTTAATTTCAGGGTTATGCAGCTTCTCCAATATACCTGCTTGATTTGCACCAGAGTTTGGTGGGTGGGCAAGATTGGGGTTCTCTGTAAGCAACTTGTTTTCAGTGGTGAGCAACTTCCTCAGTGAACTTGCTTGGTTGCTTTTCTATGTAAATGCTGATGAAGTTCCACTCAAATCACAGATTTGTTGTCTTACTTCATTCCCTTTTAGTACTAAAACATCAAAATTCATTGTTTTAGTTCTTCTTGGTACTGCCTCATCACCCATGTAACTTGCCCCAGCTTTCACTCGACTTGCTTCACTTGTGCTCCCAATTGCCTAGTGCCCTTTTGAGTTTGCCCTTTGTGTTTAAGCGATGAAGTCAATATCTTGGTTTTCAGCCTTTGTTCTCGGACCGCAGCTGGGTTTGGACCCAAATTGAATTGTAGTCTCTTTTGCTTCCTTGGTGGTAGTGTGGGCAAATCTTTTTTGAAAGTTTCTTTTGATTTTTCTTCTGGCACTTTAAATCCACAAATTTCTTTCATGAGTTCATCCCTTCTTTGACGTGGGCATAACTCCTCAAGATTGGAAGTGCACTCACTTTGTATGTTCTCATTTTCCAACAACCCTTGGGACAACATGCTGGTATATGATCACAAGTTTCGCCCATCAAACACAAATGGCACGTCAAGCTTCTTTTCAAAAGGGTTCCACTGCTTCTTGAACTCCATCAGTGGCGGAGCTTAGTGCATTGTTGGGGGGGGCTGTGGCCCCCCATGATTAGCACATGTAGGCATAAATAATTTACGAAGAGAGCTTGGATTGTGAAATTTTGTATGTTTTGCCCCCCAACTAGCCTATATATTCTATTTGCCCCCCCCCAAAGATATTGGTCAAGCTCCGCCACTGAACTCCATCCTTACAATATCTATGAGGGAAAAGATTTCTGCATCATCTGTTCCTTTTCCTTAGTTGTCGTTTGGCTTGATAAAAAATTCAATGCGATGTCTCATCCTTGCTACTACTTAAGCTTGCTCCTGCTTCATCACCATAAAAATTGTTGTGCCAGTTGCACCTTCTGGTATTCCCACCTCTACCCTGGTCCCCATCATCTCCATTTCCATCGTCATTTGCCTTGCCACTTACCTTCTCACCATTGTCGTGGTCATCCCCGTCCTCATCGTCGTCTTCATCTATTCCTTCCTATCCATTCTCTTTCTCTGTTTCATCCTCTTCAACTGCCCCCTTTCGCTCTGCATCGATCTCGTTTCCCTCATCCTCTTCACTTTGAGGGCAACTGTTCTTGCCTCCATGAATGTTGGCATCCTCATTCCCTTGATCCTCCCTATTTTGTGTTGCTCCCTCTGATTCCTCACTATCCTCACCAACGCCTTCTTTATCAGCGTTGTCAGCTGTGGCAGTACCTCCCTGATGGTTGTCATCATCATCATCATCATCATCATCATCATCATCATCATCCAGATCATCATCTCTGCTTCCGTCCCCTGAGTCGCTACTATCTGCATCAGAATAATTGTCTTCACTATCATCCTCCTCTTCACTCTCTCTGTCTGACTTGAATGACTCTTCCTCCTCATTTGAGTTATGGTCACTCACTCTCGGGGTTGCTTGCTTCCTTCGACTTGTGTGATGAGAACTTGGCTGCATTGTGTGATCTATATTTTTGCTTGGACCAACTTCCACCTCATCAAGTTTGCCTATTCCAAGCACCAGCTTCCCAACAGCACGTGACATTTCAGTGCACATCTCATGGACTATCCTGGCTACCTTCTTTTGCTTCTACCCACACACAAAAAAAGGGGGGCAGACGGTAAAAAATTTTTGGGACCAAAACGATTCCCGAGAACACACAAATTAAAAACATTGCTTTTTATTGCAACTTACATTGATGCCATAGCTTTCTGGTAGTCTAGCTGGAAAAAAAATTATACGTGATCCATGCTTCCAAACAAGCTATCGTTTGCGCAGTGCAAAAATTCAGTCTTCAGTTGTTTTAAAAATAACATAGAAGAGAATGAATAAAATAAACACAAAAGTTGGAGGGGTGTGTAACAGAAACAAAACAGTTTTAAAAGCACATTGTGCATTTAGTACACAAATTATCTGGGTTTGTTGCTAATAAAAACAATATCCAGCTAGGCAGATGCCTCCTGGCAAGTTATGCAACTGCTTGTAGCACAACTTGCTAGGACTGGTCCTAGGATTTGCATTTGGAGTTGACTTTGAAGTTGCATTGATTTTATGAATAAAAATGAGAACCTAGGAATAAAAACAGTATTTAGACAAGCATAAATCTCTTGTTGTTCTCTAACATGACTTGCCTTCCTAAAAATGTGAAGAATTGCCCCAAAACACTTTTGAAAAAAACTCGAAAAAAGGACAAAAGGTACATACTCTTAGCCTTCCATACACCATTGGTCCATTCTTGTCTTTCTTCATGACTTTGGCTATGAGATCATCATTCCAAATGGGCGCCCTTGGGAGTGTGGCAGGTATTGGCTCATCAACATCCAACGAATCAAGGTACAAAATCTGCATTGCTTTGGGTTAAAAAATGATGTAAAAACTCAACACTTTCAACCTCGCATTACAGTCAGCCAACGAAAAAAAGTGAATAAATAACCAATTGATGTGCACTGAAAAAATGAAAAAGTTTGTACTCTAGTAGTGTACTTACTACTAGGCGGAAGATGCAGCAGCAAACTGCTTTCTTCTTGTCACCAAAGCCCATGAATGCCAGCCTTAGTTGATCAACGACAAAGCCAAATATCTTGGTGTCTTTCATAAAACTTGGGTGCATGATAGCAGTGTAGCACCTTGGCGAGATGCTCAAGCTTGTGGTTGGAGCAAGGAAGCAAGAGAATGCAACAGCCGACCAAGCATGAAGAAAATTGTCTTCATACGTCCCATTCATCTTCACGATCCTTTTGCACCAAGATGTCAGTGTAGACGCGTTTTTGCCCTCGATCTTGAAAATACTATTGAATTCCCTTATAACATCAGGATTCATTTTGAAACACACTTTTCTGCCTTTGTTAGGCAAGCTCCATATCCTCTGAACCCTTTCTGCATCTACCGGTATCTTCCCTCTATCAGGTATTACTATTTGAGACATTTCTGGATCATAACGTTTCATGATCCACTGGCTCAGATCCCCAGGCATGCTTGTAGCTTTTATGTCGAACAAACCACCAAAGTCTATGTCTCTAATCACTTTCCGTTGCTCTAGGACTAGGTCCTTGTTCAACTTGAAAAGCCTCACAGGTGATGACCTATTCTTAGGACCCTATGAAATTAGATAAGGATAAAATGTCAATTAGGTTGCTTTCAATGTAAATAGGACAAATAAAAAAGTAACAAATTATGTGAACATGTGGGACATGGGTTGCCTTTCACATAGAAAATTTAGTTGCATTTCAGGGGGTTGATAAAAAATTGAACAAATTAAAAAGGGCAGGAGAAGGAAGGGGCAACTCATGTGTGCATGTGACACATGATTTGCCTGCCCAACTCATGTGTGGGTGTTCCATGAGTTGCTTCACACATATATGTTGAGTTGCATATGTCATGATAGAAAACAAGAGGGAGTAGCACACAAATTACTTGTATTGCATGAGTTTCTTGACAACAAAACCGTATGGTGGGAAAAAGACCATAGGGGCAACTCATGTGACCATGTGGGACATGAGTTGCCTCCCACCTCAAACAGGTGGCTAGGGGGCAACTCTTGTGAGCATGTGGCACATGAGTTGCCTCCCACCTCAACCCAGGGGGTTTAATTAGGGGGGCAACTCATGTGACCATGTGGGACATGAGTTGCCTCCTACCTCAACCAAGGGGCTAGGGGGCAACTCTTGTGAGCATGTGGCACATGAGTTGCCTCCCACTTCAAACCCAGTGGGGTTACGGGGGCAACTCATGTGACCATGTGAAACATGAGTTTCCTCCCACCTCAACCCAGGGGGGTTATATGAGCAACTTATATGAGCACATGGTACATGATTTGCCTCCCACCTCACCGAGGGGGATATAGGGGCCACATGAAACAAAGAAATGAATTACACGCGAGATTGTATACCTCATTGTCTGTCGCTTTTCATTGCTTTTTCTTTGGTGGTTCATCTTGTGTAACATCTGCTTCGTTATTTTCTTCTACTGGATCCTGATTAGTATTATCAATAACAGCATGGCGCTCCCCCGGTTGGACACCATCTTCTGGTGCTTGCACTCATAAAAAACTGTATTCATTGTCCCTTGCTCCTGTAACTTAGATGGTTGGAATGAAAAACAATGGTTGATAGTTGTCACCCATTTTGAGTAAAAAGGGTCAAAAACACTAAAATGAGAACTCAAAAACAAATCCGGTTGTATTTAGAAAAAAAGCAAAACAAAAAACACCTCCACTTCGACATATAATGTAGGAGGTGCACCTCCGTCATGCTGCGACGATGTTGGCTATGCTTCATGACGGTTTTTTCTTGGACCAGTCATGTTTACCTGAATATAGAGAGCAAAAAAATTTAAAGAATCAAACATATTGCAATATCATGGCACCAAAAACAAAATGCATCCCCAGGAAAACAAAAAATGCTCCGTGAAGTGCATGTGTCTGGCAACTCCGATCACCTAACAAAAACATGGCAACTGGTAACCCGAAAAAGGTGTCGGGAATTACTTAGTGATCAGCAATGACCACCACCTCCCACACAAGCATCAATTGTAGCAATTTCTTTTGTCCCCATCCATAACTACGAAGCCTGATTATGAGCAAAAAATGATATAAAAGTGGCCTGGAGTTTTGCTGACCATTAAGCAAGTTCTATCAAAAATCCATGACAGAAAATTCCTACTGGTCACCAAAAAATGCAACAACCCGCATCTGGCACTCCTAACCCAAACTACAGGAAACTGCCCAAACACCAAAAACCACACCTAAACTTGCCTCACTATCTGCATAAACTTGCCTGCTTGTCATCATGAAACTTACTTTCGGTTTCTGTCACTGTAAAAAGTACTTGAAAAATCCATTCCGAACTAACTACGAAAAACTACACCGTGGAACTCAACACTTCCATGCCTAACCCGGGGAACAGCCATGAACCACCACCATGCCCAGATTCATCAACACGCAAAACACAACCATACAACATGGAACACGCCCCAATTATGTACCACATGAAAAATGCGCTGGTAGAAAACCCTACCTCTATCACGCCATCACCTCAAGTGCGAAAAACGACCAAAAATGTGGGGCAACGAGCACCGCTGCGTGCTCCCTACTAAGCGCGGGACAATGAGATACGAAATCACCACACCCCCGATTGACATACAAAGGGGAAACGAGCTGGGTTTACCTTCATGTCGGTGACCCATGACCTCACAAGCCCAGAACGCTCGTCGACCTCACTTCATCACTGGATCTGACGCTCCGTGCGGTCACCGCGCTCGCGTGCCAGAGCCTCTCCGCGCAGCCAACACCCTGTGTGCGAGAGCAACTAGCCGGCCAGCCGCGACGATTGGATTTGCGGTGAGGCGGATTGGATTTGCGCGGCGGCGACGAACTCGATTTGGAGAGAGGGAAGGGGAGGTAGAAGAAACTGTCCCCATGCTGAGTGGAGAATCAGTGACGTTGCGGGATGCGAGAGACAAAGTTAGTCACGGGCCCCACCCACGCGCGATGTTTCGACCATGCCGGGTTGTTCGCTCCGACCAAGTTCCACCTAGGCGAGATCGCGCGTGATGGCATCAGATCCGGCGGTTCCGGGAGGGTGTGCTTGATTTCCTAAATTAGCGCGCGTCCACTTATTAGAATTTGGGATAATAATCTCAAAAATAAAAGCAACAATGAGTGAACCTATCAGGGATATACCCCGCGGTATGACCCGGCCTGATGTATGACCCGACCTAAACTTGGCGACTCACTAGTGACCCGGCTGACGCTTGGCGACACACTGGTGACCTACCTGAGTTTGGTGATTCACTTGTGACCCGGAGGGCGAGTTAGACGAATGACAAGGCCCAAGGCCCAGAAGGCTGCTATTGACAAGACCGACTCAAGGTATAGTGTCCGGTGGGCCGGCTTGAGAGGAAAGACATAAGGAATATTTCCCAACAAGGGAAGCAAGACTAGGATTCCACTTGTAATAGAGTAGTCCTAATCTTACTAGGACTAGTCATGTAAGCCGCCCCTTCAACTTATATAAGGAGGGGAAGGGCACCCCAAGAGGGACAAGTTAAGACAGACAAGTCAATGGCTCTCGAAATAGAGGTAGCGAAAGAACACCCATGTAATTGTGAGCATCATCATGATCATTATCAATCAAGAGGGATGTAGGCTTTTACCTCCACCGTGAGGGGCCGAACCTGGGTAAAACCCGCGTCTCTCGATTCCGACCAACCCCGTTCAAGATACCACTTAGATGTGTTGGCCTCATGACTAAGTCCTCACACTAGGACATCTGCCGTGACAAAACGACGACAGTTGGCACCCACCATGGGGCCAGACGCACGGTGGTGTTGAGTTCTTGGAGGGATCTCTCCCATGAATCGAGGAGTTCGCAATCATCTGGATGAAGGAGCCGGTCTGAAAGGCTCTGCATTAGCATCAAGTTCATCGGTCCAGATTTATGATTGCCAACATGAACTACTTATTGGTGATTTCCGACACGGATGGTATTTCCTTCTACAGATCTGCCAGGGTCTGATTATCACTATGTAGGACATCAGCGGTTGTTCACAATGGATCAAATCCCGTAGTGGTTCATCAAAAGTATTAGAAGGAGTTTTTGATATGCAATGCTCGAAAAGGGCCATGACCCAGAACGGAGATAATTATGATTGGAATTTAACGACCATGACCCGGATTGGCCGATGTCGAGCCGCAGCAGGTTTGACCCGGAGTCTCTGGCCTCACCTTGCCCCTACGACATCGGATCAGCCTCGTTTTTAGCTGAGAGCCGCCGGACCTCATCCCGAGTGCCTCCTCCATCTCGGACTCAAGTCGCCAAGTCGCCACCTGTCCGATTCTCTGGCATCGCTGTGGGATTCTGGGTTCCGGCAGACCCTTAAGGTTAGAACTCTGGGGTGCGCGCGAAGATTGAACCCTCTACCTCTCCGTCTCGTAAGGATCTAGACTACTGCAAGAACAACACAAGTGGCACAGGGTTTATACTGGTTCGGGCCACCATTGTGGTGTAATACCCTACTCCAGTGTGGTGGGTGGATTGCCTCTTGGGCTGATGAGGAAGAGCAGTACAGGGGGGAACGGCCTCGCGAGGGCCTGTTCTTGGCTAGGGGATGAACTGCTAGGGGGAGTTCGATCGCCCTTCTCTCTCTCTCTAGATGTTGGGTTCTACCTCAGGTTCTCAATCGATGCCTCCCTGGATGCTGGATTCTCGATCTCGATGCCCTATTTATAGGCAAAGGCCCTGGGCCTCTTCCCAAATATTGAGCGGGAAGGGCGCCAACAATTGGCCAATTTGAAGGGGAACATCCGGTACACTTATCCTGACTAAAGTTGGTCTTCGCCTGCCAAAGGCTCGGGTGATGACGCCGGCTTGGGCTCCACAGTGACTTCCTCCTTGTCGCGGAGCTGGTCTTGGTCTCGTTGCACCGAAATGGGTGCCTTTGCTTGATCCTCTCGCCTGCGCTTGCCCCCTTTGCACCAAAGAGGAAAGGGAGGACACTGCGCGGGCTGGCGCCCGCCTGGCACCCTTGGTCGTCATGGCTTGCGTCATGGGCACCTCGTGAGGTACCCCACCTTGATATCTCCGCCTCCTCGCGAGCCAGCCTAAGGAGGCCGTGCTGGAGGAAGCGCCGTGTCGTCCGCCTCGCGAGGCTTGGCCCCTCGCGAGGGTCTTGAGCCTTGTGTTGATGAAGATGGGCCACGTTGGGCCCCCACTCGAGCCACGCCGCAGGCCGCAGACAGGCAAGTCTGGGGACCCCCGTTCCCAGAACGCCGACAGTAGCCCCCGGGCCCAAGGCGCGCACGGACTTGGCCGTGCGGAGAGGCGAAAGGGCAAGGGCGAAGCGCCGCGGGCCCTAACAGCCTGCGGCCTCGGGCGCCGGGTGGCGGTTGATTGGACGTGGGCGTCTCCACTTCCCCATGATGCCTCGACGATCGCGCGAATTGGACAAGTCCCTGCATGCAAACCATGTCATGATTACCTGTGATCGTGGAGGCCGGCGGTTGGCCTCCGTCGGGTATAAGTACGGCACCGCGTGTGCCCTTCTAGTCCATCTCTTCTTGCTTCCTCCCCCGCCTCAGTTCTTGCTCTGTCTTGGTGTGATGGCTCCGATTCGCCGGTTCTCTGCGGCGGAGAAGGGAAAGGCTCCTCAAGAGGTACCTGACCCGCTCCCGCCGAAGAAACGGCCTGCCTTGCGCGGCCGAGACGAGGAGAACCGCCTAGTGGTGCTGAGGCCTTGGTACGAGCGACCTCCGCCGGGGTTCCCGCTTCCCTTGTATGCCCACGCCGAGGGCTCTAGAAGAGGAGATGCTGATCCCCTCGGCCAGCGCCGTCGGCGGCGCCGGAGGGTCACGAAGGTGTTGGTTGTTCCTCCTGGAGTCCACGCCGAGGGCTCCTCCCGCGAGCTCGTGCTCCACACCGCCATGCCTCCGCGGACTTGGATTCGCCTTCCTCCCTTCTTCGCCTCCGCCTTCCAGCAGGGGAGTCTCCTGGAGCTGTGGCTGCAGCACGCCGACTGCAGCACTCCTGCGACCGGGGCAGAGGTTGCGGTCACTGCCTCGGGCGAGGTCTTCATGACTCGTGGCTGGGGTGAAATCGCTCGGTGCTGCAGAACGAAGGGCGCCCTCACGATCCACCTGGAGTATGACGGTGCTTCGGTGATGTTCTTCAAGGTCTTCAACGCGAACGGTCGCCGGCTGGAGTGCTGCCCCGGGGGAGGCGGCCAGGACCTTGCCACGGCGATGGCTGGGCCCGCCAATCGCCCCCTGGACAGCTCCACAAGCGACGGGAGCGCCGGAGGATCCAGCGATCCCAGTGAGGTCTTCGCGACACCGGAGACGAGCGACGACAGCTACGAGCCCGCGAGCCGACGCCGCTCCCGGAGCAGGGCAGGCTCGCTTGGTCGCCGCCGGTCCTGATCTGGATGGGGTTGGCGCCGGTGCCTGCTGGCCCACTATTGATGATGGCATCTTTTGCAGGGGCGCGAGTAGTTAGCACCTTTTAGGATTCGTTCCCTGCGAGGAATCACATTGTGCCCCATAGGGGCTTGTAAGGTGGCTGTGATCCTTGTTGTTAATATGTAACCCTTGCTATGGATTTGTGCGAATCGCGAATTCCGTCATAGTTTGGTTCCCCCTTTCGCACCTCGCGAGGGCTTGGTGCTCTGCGTCGACAGGTCCCAGTCCCAAGGCGGCGTCAGCCGTCGCTGGTATGCCAGGTCGCGATGCCGTGGTCAAGGCCAGGAGGTGAGAGACCCGGGGTCCGGTAAGAGCCCCTGAGTCGCGATGCTCAGGAGGTCCCCTTTGGCGCGCAAGCAGCCGTTGCTAGGTGAGAAAGGGAAGCAACGTCACTAGTACGGAGTCGCTCTAGGTGCGGGGGTAATGCCACGGTAGCCAACGCTTTGGATGGTGACTTATCTTTGGGGGTCGCGGATTATCCCCAGCGCGTCGTCGGATCTGGGGGGTAGCTTGAGCGGAGTTGCTTGACGAGGTCCTCGCGTGCCCCTTCTCCCTCGCCTCTGATCCCCTTTCTGCTCTACGTCCTCGGGTCTCGGCCCTCGAGCTGGTCTCAGCCGTCGCTGGTATGCCAGGTCGCGATGCCATGGTCAAGGCCAGAGGGTGAGGGCTGGAGAGCCAGTAAGAGCCCTGAGTCGCGATGCTCAGGCACCCCCCCCCCCTTTAACGTGCAAGCGGTTTGCGCGGGCGAGGGTGAAGGAGACGCCGCGAGGGCCTTGGCTAGCACAACTTCCTCTAAGGATCCTGCAGATTCACCATAAACAAAGAAGACAGGGTTACCATAGCAGCGATTAGTTGACTGTTAGTCGCTCAGGAGCTCGCTGGTTGGAGCGGGTGAGGTGTGTCTGGGCACCCGTGAGCCAGCGCGGGACTCACGAGGCCCTACCTCTAGGCGGGTTGCGTCTGGCGCTGGGCCATATCTTGAGATGTGTTCCTGCAAAATCTGGTTAGATGCCGGCACTCTACGTCCTCGGGTCCCGGCCCTCGAGCTTGTCTCAGCCATCGCTGGTATGCCAGGTCGCGATGCCGTGGACAAGGCCAGAGGGTGAGGGCTGGAGAGCCAGTAAGAGCCCTGAGTCGCGATGCTCAGGCACCCCCCCTTTAACGTGCAAGTGGTCGACATGAAGAAGAAGAGGTGCCGCGGACGGCATCGAGTAATGATGCATAATCAGAAATAAACGCGGAAGGGATACATGCCGCTGGGCCTAGCCCGAGTGGCCTGGGGATGATGCAGCCCGAGGGACGCCCCCAGCAAAGCAAGCTAGCGACTGAGAAGATAAAAGGGGATACATGCCGCAGGGGCGGACCCACGCGGCCTGGGAATGACGCAACCCTGGGAGGGTGCTCCCAGCTGAGAATGAAACTTGAAAGATGTCACCTGAAGATGTCGTCGGTGCAGTGGCGTTGGTGCAGCAGACTCGGTGGGCTGCGGAAGCCGATCCTCACGAGCCCCCAGGCCCAGGGGCCTCGGGAGGCTCTGGAGGCACTGGTGGCTCCTCGCGAGCAGCCTCCATCTCCGCCAGGGCTGCGGAACGCCTGTCTTCTTGCACCTCCAAGATGCTCCTCATGATGCGCTGGCACGCCGCAGCTACGCTTGGCAGGCCATAAGGCATGCGAACATAGCTTTGGGGTGGTCCTCCGCAGCGCCCCACTTGTGAGGGCCAGAGGTGCTCCGTCGTGGTGATCTGATTGAGCCCTGGTACGTCGACGCAGACGCGCAGCCCACCATCCTCGCCTGGATGGGGAGCCACAGCTGGTGGGCGACGGCAACCTCTCATGATCCTTGACTCCTGTAGTTCTTGTACGGCATTGCTAACAAACTCCTGCTGGTCTGGCCTTCCTTCCCTAGCTTCCTTCCGAGGGAAGCGTGCTTCAAAACACGCCTCCACATGGTGCCCCAGCGCCTCCCTCGTGACCTTGGCGAGGTCGGTGGCCCTCCAGGTGAGAGCCCCCGAGCCCTGCCTGAGGAGGGCACCGGGCGCGCTTTCCTATGCGATCGAAGGAGGGTCCCCCTGGGCAAACGCGGGCCTTGAAGGGCCTGCCTCCTGAGGGGCTGAGCCTGACGTTGTCTTCTTCTTCTTGGGGGTGGTCTCAGGAAGCCTCCTGCTTCCGCGATTTGGGTCTTCTGGTGACGCGGCCTGAAAGGCTCGCTCCAGGGCACACACTACATCCTTCTCTTGACATGGCACCGTGATGATGCCGCCGCTTCCTGGCATCTTCAGGACGTTGTAGCCATGGTGAGTCACAGCCATGAACTTGGCCAGCGCCGGGTACCCGAGGATGGCGTTGTACGGCAGGCGGATGTGGGCGACGTCAAAGTCGATGAGCTCGGTGCAGTAGTTGTCGTAGGTGCTGAAGGTGACTGGGAGGCGGACCTGCCCGATCGGGACTGTGGAACCGTCGGTGACTCCGTAGAAGGGCTTGGTTGGCTGAAGCTGGTCATAGGGCACTTGGAGGCTGTTGAACGTTTCCACGGACAAGACATTGAGCCCTGCCCCTCCGTCGATGAGGGTCCTGGTGACCAGAACGTTGCTGATGACTGGGGAACAAAGCATTGGGAGGACTCCGGCTGTGCCTGCGCACTTGAGCTGGTCTGCTGAGCTGAACGTGATGGTGCAGGCCGACCACCTGAGGGGACGCATTGCTTCGAGCTTGGGAAGGACTACATTCACTTCGCGAGCAAACTGCTTGAAGATACATTGAGAGGCTGGGGCTTGAGCTCCGCCCAGGATGCAGGCGATGGCGCGAGGCTCCTGGAAGCCCCCAGCCCCCTCGTCTTGGTGGCGGTCTTCATTCCTTCTCGGCTGAGGCGGCAACGGCGGCAGGCCTGGGTTGCCATGAGGGCGATCCTCACGAGGCTGATCCCTCCAGTCCCCCTCACGAGGCGGGTCACGCCAGCGGTCCTCGCGAGGTTGGTCACGCCAGCCTGGACGTGGGTCACGGTCTTCCCAGCGTCCCGGGTTCCTTCCTCCTCCTCGGCCATAGCCCCGGTCAGCACGGTCAGGGCGTCGGCCGACTCTTCCTTCTCGCACGGCGCGGAGTTCTTGGCATTCATTGGTGTTGTGGGTGTGGAGGTCGTGGTACACGCAGTACCGGCTGCCCCTGGAGGATTCAGGCAGATCCTTGCCCCTCTTGGTGTCTGGCTCTGCCACGAGCACGGCAGCCCCCTTGCGCTTCACGTCCTTGGCCTTAGGCTTCTTCTCTTCTGGGTCTGCGGCAGGCAGCTCGAGGAGGGAGAGGCGTCCCTCCTCAGCTCTGGCGCACTTGGTCGCCAGGTTGAACAGCTCCAGGGAGGTGCAGAGGTCTTCGTGCATCGCCAACTCCTCCTTCATCTTGACGTCGCGCACGCCGTCAGAGAAGGCCGAAATGATGGCTTCTTCGGACACCCTGGGGATCTTGAGGCGCGCACTGTTGAAGCGCTGGATGTACTTCTGCAGGGTCTCTCCAGGTTGCTGCTTGATGCGGCGCATGTCGCTCACGGCGGGAGGCCGGTCGCGGGTACCTTGGAAGTTGGCGATGAAGCGGGTACGCATCTAGTCCCAGGAGGAGATCGTGCCTGGGGCCAGGTTCAAGAGCCAAGTGCGAGCACCTTCTTTCAGCGCCATGGGGAACCAATTCGCCATGACCTTCTCGTCCCCGCTGGCAGCTTCGATTCCCAGCTCGTAGAGCTGGAGGAACTCCATGGGATCAGTTGTGCCGTCGTAGCGAGGAGGCAGGTCCGGCTTGAACTTGCCGGGCCATGCAACGCTACGCAGCTCGGGGGTGTAGGCGCGGCAGCCTGCGGTGGCCGCAGGAGGTTTTGGCTGAGGGAGAACTCGGCCTTGTGGGTCCCCTGGCGCTGCAGTTGGGAGCAGCGCGGGGTCTTGACATGCCGGAGCTGGAGCGGGGTCTCGACGAGCCGGGGCGGGGAGCGCCCGGGCGGCCTCTTGCGGTCGCGGGACTTCTTGGCAGCTCCATTCCTGCTGGGCTGGCGCATGACGGAGCGGGTTCCGTCCAGGAGTTGCGCGCCTTGGGGCCATGGCATCTTCTTGGAAGGGAGGCGGCTGGAACGCCCCCGGGGCTTCATTGCCCGCGCGGGGCGGAGTGCGGCGCAGTGGTGCGGAAGGCGTGGGAGAGCCCCCTGCGGCGCGGACGAGCTCGGCGACGCGGTCAAGCCACTCCTCGTAGATGTCATCGACGGGGCGGTAGCGCAGGAGCTCGTTCACCGCGAGGAGCGCAGCCCGAGCCTTCAAGGGCGCGCGAAGCGCATGCGACGAAGAGCAGGCTGGGGTGAGCGACGGAGTGGCGGTGCGGCCATCCCGCCGCACGGACGGGTGCTGAGAGGATGCTTGCTGCTCGTTCCCCGCCGGGCCGGTGGCGGCGTTGACGGCGGGCGACGGGGAACGACGAGGACGCCCACCGACGGGGGCCGTCTGGATGGCGCGAGAAGCGATGGCGGCCCGGCGCTCGGCGCGGGCCCGACGAGCGTCAGACATGGACGCGACGGTCGGAGGAGAGCGGAGCGGTGGAAGACTGATTCCAGCGCACCCCTACCTGGCGCGCCAAAATGTCGGATTCTGGGTTTCGGCAGACCCTTAAGGTTCGAACTCTGGGGTGCGCGCGAAGATCGAACCCTCTACCTCTCCGTCTCGTAAGGATCTAGACTACTGCAAGAACAACACAAGTGGCACAAGGTTTATACTGGTTCGGGCCACCATTGTGGTGTAATACCCTACTCCAGTGTGGTGGGTGGATTGCCTCTTGGGCTAATGAGGAAGAGCAGTACAGGGGGGAACGGCCTCGCGAGGGCCTGTTCTTGGCTAGGGGATGAACTGCTAGGGGGAGTTCGATTGCCCTTCTCTCTCTCTCTAGATGCTGGGTTCTACCTCAGGTTCTCGATCGATGCCTCCCTGGATGCTGGATTCTCGACCTCGATGCCCTATTTATAGGCAAAGGCCCTGGGCCTCTTCCCTAATATTGAGCGGGAAGGGTGCCAACAATTGGCCAATTTGAAGGGGAACATCCGGTACACTTATCCTGACTAAAGTTGGTCTTCGCCTGCCAAAGGCTCGGGTGATGACGCCGGCTTGGGCTCCACAGTGACTTCCTCCTTGTCGCGGAGCTCGTCTTGGTCTCGTTGCACCGAAATGGGTGCCTTTGCTTGATCCTCTCGCCTGCGCTTGCCCCCTTTGCACCAAAGAGGAAAGGGAGGACACTGCGCGGACCGGCGCCCGCCTGGCACCCTTGGTCGTCATGGCTTGCGTCATGGGCACCTCGTGAGGTACCCCACCTTGATCTCTCCGCCTCCTCGCGAGCCAGCCTAAGGAGGCCGTGCTGGAGGAAGCGCCGTGTCGTCCGCCTCGCGAGGCTTGGCCCCTCGCGAGGGTCTTGAGCCTTGTGTTGATGAAGATGGGCCACGTTGGGCCCCCACTCGAGCCACGCCGCAGGCAGGCAAGTCTGGGGACCCCCATTCCTAGAACGCCGACAATCGCTCCGAGTCGCCATCGGGCCTCTGCAGGCGATTGTGCTAGGACCCTCGCTTCCGTTTGGTGTTTGCTGTGAGGACACGACCTCACGCTGGGATCGCCCGCTGTCTCATTTGCCGTGGCTCTGCTAAGTCTCCCCGATCTCGCCTCGCAAGCGCTTCTCCACCCCTGCTTCGACCTGGATGTCTCCGAGCCTCCTCCGCCGCAGAGCCGACCCAGCTACCTCCATGGTTACTGCTTCTCACCAGCCTCGCACCGGACCACCCGCCGTTGTGAGCCGATGATTTGCTGTGAGCCGCTGAGTTGCTGCTACGTCCAACTTCGCCTCTGCCCCACCTTTGCTTCAATGTCGCACATGGAATAACCGCTCGGCCTCGTGAGGAATCACCGAGCTGCCGCCTCCAAGAGCCCCCCTGCGCCACGAGTCGCCGCGTTGCTCCTCCGTGCGCTTGAAGCCGTGTGCCCGCAGCACTACAGATCCCCGCGCTGACCCGCCGCCATTTGGTGTTTGCTTCCTGTCCCCACCCGCCTCCTATCGGGTCGCCTCCGCCTCTGTGACCCGCCGTCTGCTAAAACTGCAACGGGGGCAAAGCCGTCACCCGCTTAAGCTGTCGCGCTTCCACCTGGCCTCTCCACCGGCCTCCGCCTTGATCCGGTCTTCTCAGGAGCCGCCTTCTGGGCCTTGGGCTTTATCATTCGTCTAACCCGCCCTCCGCGTCACAAGTGAATCGCAGACTCAGGCAGGTCACTAGTGAGCCCCCAAGCGTCAGCCGGGTCACTAGTGAGTCGCCAAGTTCAGGCTGGGTCATACCGCGGGGTATATCCCCAACATTAGCTCCAAGTTTATCTTGGATTTATCCATGGTAAACTTATCCTGCAAAATAAAAATAAGAACAAATTTGACAGGTTGTGCATCGGGTCAAAGGTTCTTCTAAGCCGACAGTTGTTCATCCTTAAGCCCTTGCCACTTTCTTTCTGTGAAAAACACTTGACCGGGTCAATATTTGCCGGCTTGTGCAATTCTCGAGTTATTCCATATCCTATCTCTTCATTATATTCAAGGGAACCACTCCATTAAAATTCGGGTCTCTTCGTTATATCAATAGGTCGGCTTCAAAATTAACTTGTTGAGGCTGCTTTCTTGCAGAAAAATATGGGGGAAAAATAACCCATTTGAGTCGGCTTCCAATGCTCTTACTTGACAAAAATATTGGACTGAAGATATTCATCCGATGCTAAGTCGGCTTGAAGATGTTTAGCTTGTCGAATTGTAATCATCAAAATTGCCGAGTTATAGATATTGATGGTACCTGGTCATAATTGTTACAGACACCAGGTCATGATTATTGCTGACACCAAGATTGAAAGTGTACCTCCCTTATATGCATATCACCTGTAAGGCATTTACAAGTCCCAGGTTGCTGCAGGCAAGACAACCTGGTACTTGGGGGCTACATATGTGGAACATTCAACTTACGGCTGGTGACTCAGATGAACAATTCGGATTTCTCCACAGATGCAGCATTTATATTGAAGCAAGTCTTAAGCTGTTACTACGCTCCCTTCTTGCGACTTGGAGGCTACATGTGATATGCATATAAGGGAGGAACACTTTCAAGCTTGGTGTCAGCAGTAATCATGACCTGGCGTATGTAACAATTATGAACCGGTACCATCAATATCTATAACTCGGCAATTTCGATGATTACAATTCGACAAGCTAAACATCTTCAAGCCGACTCAGCATCGGATGAATATCTTCACTCCAATATTTTTGTCAAGTTAGAGCATTGTAAGCCGACTCAAATGGGTTATTTTTCCCCAATATTTTTCTGCAAGAAAGCAGCCTCAACAAGTTAATTTTGAAGCCGACCTATTGCTATAACGAAGAGACCCCAATCTTAATGGAGGGATTCCCTTGAATATAACAAAAAGACATGATATGGAATAACTCGAGAATTGCACAAGCCGGCAAATATTGACCCGGTCAAGTGTTTTTCACATAAAGAAGTGACAAGGACTTGAGGATGAACAGCTGTCGGCTCAGAAGAACCTTTGACCCGGCGCAGAACCTGTCAAATTTGTTCTTATTTTTATTTTTCGGGACAAGTTTACCATGGATAAATCCAAGCTAAACTGGGGTCTAATGTCGGGGATATACCCCGCGGTATGACCCGGCCTGATGTATGACCCGGCCTGAACTTGGTGACTCACTAGTGACCCGGCTGACGCTTGGCGACTGATGACCCACAAGTATAGGGGATCAATCGTAGTCCATTCAATAAGTAAGATTATCGAACCCAACGAGGAGCAGAAGGAAATGACAAGCGGTTTTTAGCAAGGTATTTTCTGCAAGCACTGAAATTATAAGTAACGAGTAGTTTGATAGCAAGATAATTTGTAACGAGCAAGTAACGGTAATAGTAACAAAAGTGAAGCAAGGTAGCCCAATCCTTTTGAGGCAAAGGACAGGCCAAAACGGTCTCTTATAATAAGCAAAGTGTTCTTGAGGGTACACAGGAACTTCATCTAGTCACTTTCATCATATTGGTTTGATTTGTGTTCGCTACTTTGATAATCTGATATGTGGGTGGACCAGTGCTTAGGTGTTGTTCTTACTTGAACAAACCTCCTACTTATGATTAACCCCCTTGTAAGCATCCGCAACTACGAGAAAGGTATTAAGAATAAATTCTAACCATAGCATTAAACTTTTGGATCCAAATCAGTCCCTTACGGAATAGCGCATAAACTAGGGTTTAAGCTTCTGTCACTCTCACAACCCATCATCTAATAACTACTCCACAATGCATTCCCTTAGGCCCAAATATGGTGAAGTGTCATGCAGTCGGCGTTCACATGACACCACTAAGGGAATCACAACATACATACCATCAAAATATCGAACACATATCAAGTTCACATGATTACTTGCAACAAGATTTCTCCCGTGACCTCAAGAACAAAAGTAACTACTCACAAATGATAAACACGTTCATGATCAGAGGGGTATTAAATAGCATATTGGATCTGAACATATAATCTTCCACCAAATAAACCATATAGTAATCAACTACAAGATGTAATCAACACTACTAGTCACCCACAAGTACCAATCTAAAGTTCCGGTACAAAGATTGAACACAAGAGATGAACTAGGGTTTGAGAGGAGATGGTGTTGTTGAAGATGTTGATGGAGATTGCCCTCCCCAAGATGGGAGAGTTGTTGGTGATGATGATGACGATGATTTCCCCCTCCGGGAGGGAAGTTCCCCCGGTGGAATCGCTCCGCCAGAGGGCAAAAGTGCTCCTTCCCAAGTTATGCCTCGAGATGGCGGTGCTTCGTCCCGAAAGTCCTCTCTTTATTTTTTCTAGGTCAAAATGACTTATATACCAGAAGATGGGCACCGGAGGTGGCTGGGCTGAGCACAGCCCACTAGGGCGTGCCCTTGTGTCTTGTGCTCACCATGTGGCCCCCCTCTGGTAGTTATTTGCTCCAGTATTTTTCATATATTCCATAAAAAATTCTCGTGAAGTTTCAGCTCATTTGGAGTTGTGCAGAATAGGTGGCCTGACGTAGCTTTTTCAGGTCCAGATTTCCAACTGCCGGAATTCTCCCTTTTTGTGTGAACCTTGCATATTATGAGAGAAAAGGCATTAGAATTACTCCAAAAAGCATTATTATGCATAAAAATATTATAAATAATAGTAGGTAAACATGATGTAAAATGGACGTATCAGTGACTCACTGGTGACCCGCCTGAGTCTGGCGATTCACTTGTGACCCAGAGGGCGGTTTAGAAGAATGACAAGGCCCAAGCACTAGTGCGCGTCGGTCCTAAACAAACGGTTTAAAACCCCTTTCCGCGACGGTATTTAGAACTGTCGCCAAGTGAGTGTGGGCGATAGGGGGGTCCTTCCCACACGACCCAGAAACCGTTGGGGATAGGGAGCCTTGATGCATACGGTTGTCCTTATATAACCGTTTCCGATATCTCGAATATCCCAACGCTTCATCCTTGCTACTCGTTTGTGCTCGCATTGCCATCGCAGTCGGAGTTTTGTGGTTCTGCCTAAAACCAAGCAGATTCTAGGCACAGGAGCTTTCCAGGCAGATTCTAGGTAGATTCCAGGCATGGGAGATTTACGATGCCTGGCACATCACAAACAGTTCATGATTATAAACCGTGTACGATAGGTAGACAATCACACACATTTAGTTTTCCCGCATCGTATGTGATAGTGTCTGACATTACACATGCTTAATTTGTGAACGACAACTGTGTGCATGCTTGCACACGTTTCCTCTCTGTGAATCGTCTCGGATTATGGTGTATATCGCAAACGTTTGTGTTTTACCAAGCGTGTGTTCCGTAATGACCTGCACAACGTAATTTCGCCCTAATTTAATTGATTCTATTTAAAATTGTACCTAATTTAAACTTGAAAGTAGGCTATAGCTTTATTCATATCCATCAGGTTCAAACAACCAATGCATTATTCGATTCACAGGTACATATGTTTAAGAATTACAGAAGCACCAAATAAAGAATGATGTACCAGGGTTCTATACTTGTACTATTACAGATGGTAAAGAAAGAGGCGACAGACATTCCAGTTGCTGAACAAGGTGAAGCGGAATGGCCCTATTGTGCTCTCTGGATGCAGAAGGCATACATGACTCCAGTCCAACCCATTGTGATGGCCGGCCACCAATCATGTAGTTTGAGAGGTAATCTTGAGTAAACTGCTTCAGGATCCACTGCAAAAGAAAAAAGATTCAGATATTGTCATCTAACACAACTCATTACAGGCAGTAAAAAGAAGGCTACATGGTTCTTATTTACCATCCTGCAGTTCACTGTTGTCTTGCATAAAGTGTAAACAAATAGTTTGATTGACATCTTTTGACCCATTTTAGTAACAATCTTTATCAATTTCCTCACTTGATGTTGGTTCATGAATATCTCATTGCCCCATGCGCAGAAAGGGTCGAAGTGTGGATCTTTGGCAATGATATATGTACCTAAAAGCACCAAGTTAATATTAGAAGCTAAACAACAATTGAAAAATAATGTAGTACAACACTCCATCCATCCCATTATATATGATTTTATTACATGTATATCTAGACATCATCAGAACATTAAGGTAACGCTCTTCCTTGTTGCTATGTAGCCTGGGATTGCATATTTAGTCATTCAATACAATGCATGTTGCTAAACAACAATTGAAAAACGAAAAGGCATGTTAACTACAATATCCTTAACAGCAACCAAATATCGTAATTCATAGTGGTATTATTGAAACTCTTATTGATGAAATTGAACTGCACAGCAAATAGTTGCACATATAGAGCATCACATTGTGAAGAACTGAAATAAACAAGTCATAAGGACATCTGTAGGGGATCCTTAAAATGGGAAACTGAGCTCACCACCCCTGGCTCCCATGCCTCGCGGTCCTCCCGTGCCATAGCCGAGCTCACCACCCCTGGCTCCGGCGGAACGAGGTGGACCGGACATGTGTCGAAGGGGAAATTGAGCCTAGCCGTCGCGCCGTGGTAGCGGACCTGCCAGCGGTCGTACTCCATGGCTGCGAGCTCGGCCGTGTGGAAGCTACCGAGCTACCGACGGGTGTGGGTCTCTCGATCTGTAATCTCGGCGACCCACATCCCCCACCACCGCTGTCGGACCCCGAGGTAGGACTTCGTCGGCTGCCGAGTCTGGGGTAGGATGGGGAAGTCCTCGAACCGGTGTAGGGGCGCGGTGGCGGGCGGATCGGGGGACCGGCAACGGCAGATCGGGACCGTGGAGGATGACGGGGACACCTAGCAGCCACCTCGCCGGTGTAGGGCGAAAAGCCCGCGATAAACCTCTTCTTGGCCATTGGCTACTCGAGCTCCCAGCCACATAGGCAAAGGTTGA
This sequence comes from Aegilops umbellulata, assembly GCA_032464435.1. Classification (NCBI taxonomy): domain Eukaryota; kingdom Viridiplantae; phylum Streptophyta; class Magnoliopsida; order Poales; family Poaceae; genus Aegilops; species Aegilops umbellulata. Next base: position 38,166,211 of record CP136055.1, on the reverse strand, counting down.
GGATGGAGGCGTCGGCGATGGCGGCAACCTACCAATGGTTTCGAGGGTTGTGTGTGTCTGTGTGAGCGGAGGTTGTGTTTGAGGAATTACTGCGGCAACTGAAAATTTTACTAGGCGGGAGTAACAAGGCGGGGCTACTCAAAATTTGGATCAAGGGTGAGCAGATATTTTTGATATTGCGAGGGATGCAGAGGCGGGAGTAAAATGTCGGGGCTACTGAAAATTTGAATCAAGGGACTGAAGCAGAGAGGGATGCAGAGGCGGGAGTTTTGGGGGAGCGAGCTAGTGTGCTTGACACGCCGGCTGTGGACTGTAGCCGACGCACCTTCTCGCGTAAGCCATAGGCGTACTATACACCGACGGTGCTCCAAGATATTTTGTACTACATCTCACACGGTTGGTGAGAATAAACTGTGTGGGATCTACTTGATTTGAATTACAAAATGGGGTCACAGCGGCAATGGATGGTGTTTGAATTGCTAGACCTTTTATCTGTAGTGAACATGCAACTGTATGTGTGTCGTAAAAGAATTGGAATTATCCAGGGTTCATTTGGACATTTCATACATTAAACTGGTTTTCTAGCCATTTCAGGTGCACAATTCAAAATTAAACTACATGCACATGCTCCGGTGCATACAAATTGGTTGAAAATCAGATCTGTGTCCTTCAGTGCATGCTTAGGTCCCATGGAAGAAATGGGAATGAATTTTTCGGGGTTCGTTTGGCCTTTTTTATACATTAACTGGGTTTTTAGGCATTTTATGTGCATAATTCAAATTTGAACTACAAGCACATGCTCCAATGCACTAAAGTTGGTTGAAAAATCACATGTGTGTCCTTGGGTGAATTTCTATGTCCCATGCAAGAGATGGGAATGAATTTCAAACACCAGGGCACTGTTGATTGGCTGCAAAACGTTGACATACCTGGTTTTTAAATTCTAGTAAATCCAAAACTCGTCTGAAATTCATGAAACTTGGCATGCTATCATGAAGCGGCATCAACATGCCGTGGTGAAAATTCTATCCCATTTGGGGCAGGTTTGAGTATAAGCTTCTCACAAACCAGGGCTTCTCACAACAAGCATGATGGTTTCGATAGGGAACGTACCACTGATACGTCTCCAACGTATCTGTAATTTTTGATTGCTCCATGCTATATTATCTACTGTTTTGGGAAATATTGGGCTTTATTATCCACTTTTATATTACTTTTGGGACTAACCTATTAACTGGAGGCCCAGCCCAGATTTGTTGTTTTATGCCTATTTCAGTGTATCGAAGAAAAGGAATATCAGACGAAGTCGAAACGGAACGAAATCAACTGGAGAAGTTATTTTTGGAAGGAAAGCTACAGGATAGACTTGGACCCCACGTCAGGAAAGGAGGGACCTGGCCACGAGGGTGGGGGCGCGCCCACCCCCCTAGGGCGCGCCCCCCGCCTCGTGGGGCCCCCGAAGCTCCACCGACGTACCCCCTGCACCCATATATACCTATGTATCGTAAAACTTCCAGAACAGAGATTAGATCGGGAGTTCCGCCTCCGCAAGCCTCTATAGCCACCAAAAGTCAACCGGGACCCTATTCTGGCACCCTGCCGAAGGGGGAACCCTCACCGGTGGCCATCTTCATCATCTCGGCGCTCTCCATGACAAAGAGGGAGTAGTTCACCCTCGGGGCTGAGGGTATGTACCAGTAGCTATGTGTTTGATCTCTCTCTCTCGTGTTCTTGATTTGGCACGATCTTGATGTATCGCGAGCTTTGCTATTATAGTTGGATCTTATGTTTCTTCTCCCCCTCTTCTCTCTTGTAATGGATTGAGTTTTCCCTTTGAAGTAATCTTATCGGATTGAGTCTTTAAAGATTTGAGAACACTTGATGTATGTCTTGTCGTGCTTATCTGTGGTGACAATGGGATATCACGTGCCACTTGATGTATGTTTTGGTGATTGAGGGAGTCCTGGATTAGGGATTGTTCGGATAGCTGGACTATACCTTCAGCCGGACTCCAGGACTATGAAGATACAAGATTGAAGACTTCGTCCCGTGTCCGGAAGGATCTTTCCTTGGCGTGGAAGGCAAGCTAGGTGTGCAGATATTCAAGATCTCCTACCATTATAACCGACTATGTGTAACCCTAACCCTATCCGGTGTCTATATAAACCGGACGGTTGTAGTCCGTTGAACAACCATCATCATACACAATCATACCATATGCTAGCTTCTAGGGTTTAGCCTCCTTGATCTCGTGGTAGATCTACTCTTGTACTACCCATATCATCAATATTAATCTAGCAGGAGTAGGGTTTTACCTCCATCGAGAGGGCCCAAACCTGGGTAAAATAAAGTGTCCCTTGTCTCCTGTTACCATCCGACCTTGACGCACAGTTCGGGACCCCCTACCCGAGATCCACCGGTTTTGACACCGACATTGGTGCTTTCATTGAGAGTTCCTCTGTGTCGTCGCTTTTAGGCCCGATGGCTCCTTTGATCATCAACAACGATGAGGTCCAGGGTGAGACTTTCCTCCCCGGACAAATCTTCGTCTTCGGCGGCTTCGCTCTGCGGGCCAATTCGCTTGGTCGTCTGGAGCAGATCAAAAGCTACGCCCCTGGCCATCAAGTCAGGTTTGGAAGCTTAAACTACACGGCAGATATCCGCGGAGACTTGATCTTCGACGGGTTTAAACCACAGCCAAGCGCGCCGCACTACCTCGAGGGGCATGATATAGCTGTGCCTCCGAATAGTGCCCTGGAGGCCGCACACGCACCAGCTCCGATCCTCGACTCGGAGCCTGCTGCGTTCGTTGAGGATGAACGGTTGGAAGTCACCTCGGGGGCTGCGATCTTGAAGGCGATCGAGCCGAACGCCAGCCCCGCACTCCGCACGGCCCATGACTCCAAGGAGTCAGATTCTTCTCCAAACTACGTGCCTCCCGTGCCCCTGCCGATCGAATCCGATTGGGCGCCTATAATGGAGTTCACCGCCGCGGACATCTTTCAGCACTCACCTTTCGGTGATATCCTGAATTCTCTCAAGTCTCTTTCTTTATCAGGAGAGCCCAGGCCGGATTACGGTCTGCGAGGTTGGGATTCGGACGGCGAAGATGGAGACGAACAGGAACCAGCACCTGTAGGGCGCTGGACCGCCACCCCATCTCATGATGTATTCATGGTGGATACCCCTAAAGGAAACAACAACGAGGAAAAAGGGGACGAAAAAGGGATAAACCCCCCGAAAAGCAATCAAAGCGGCGACGAAAACGCCGAGCCAAGCCCCGCCTCGATCAAGACCCAGCCATAGAGCAGGATGAGCTGGTAGACGACGAGCATGCCTCAGAGCAACCGTCCGAACAGGGCAACGCGGATAGAGAGGACACACAGCCCTCCCCCGGCCATAACAGAACTCCGGACGATCTCACGCCGAATAAGACCACGGAGCAGAAGAATCTCCACGAAAGGCTCGTTGCCACAGCACGCAGCCTGAAAAAGCAGAAGCGGAAGCTAAAGACGGCGGAAGATGCACTCAGAATAAGATGGAGCAAGGTAATCAAGACCGTAGACAAATACGGCGGCAACCGCCGCACTAAAAGCTATCCGAAGAGAAAACTACTGCCCGAATTCGACCAAGAGGCCCTAGAGCCCTCGCATTCAAAAAATAAAAAAGGCACACGGTCGGATAGACGACCCCACGGCCACCATAAAACGGCAAGCGACGCCGCACTCAATACGGCGTGCGACCCAATTAAAGACTCGCATCATGGCCCAGCCAGGTCCATTTATGGGCCAAGAAAGCAAGCTCTCACAAGCAATGCAAAAAAGCCATCATCAGAATCCGGCACACCCAAATACAGGGGCGCCGCACACCCCCTATGTTTCACCGATGAGGTCCTGGAATATGAATTTCCAGAGGGATTCAAACCCGTCAACATAGAGGCGTACGATGGAACAACAGACCCCGGAGTCTGGATCGAGGATTATATCCTCCACATACATATGGCTAGAGGAGATGATCTCCACGCCATCAAATATTTACCCCTTAAGCTTAAAGGGCCAGCCCGGCACTAGCTTAAAAGCCTTCCCGAAAACACAATTGGAAGTTGGGAAGAGCTCGAGGATGCTTTCCGAGCAAATTTTCAAGGGATCTATGTCCGCCCCCCGGACGCAGACGATCTCAGTCACATAACTCAACAGCCCGGAGAATCAGCTCGGCAGTTCTGGAACAGATTCCTTACTAAAAAGAATCAGATAGTGGATTGTTCGGACGCCGAAGCCTTAGCAGCTTTTAGGCATAATGTCCGAGACGAATGGCTCACTCGACACCTCGGACAGGAAAAGCCAAGAACAATGGCCGCACTCACAAGCCTCATGACCCGCTTTTGCGCAGGAGAGGACAGTTGGTTGGCAAGATGCAGCCCCAGCGACCCAAGTACATCCGAAATCAGGGATGGAAACGGAAAACCGCGACGAAATAAGGACCGTTGCTGAACCAAAGAAAAAAGTCCGAAGAGCACGGCAGTCAATGCCGGATTCAAAGGCTCACGGCAAAATCAGACAAAACCACCCCTTCAGGACAATAGGGATGATCCGTCCAGCTTAAACAGAATCCTGGATAGAATATGTCAGATACACGGTACTCCTGGGAAGCCTGCTAATCACACCCACAGAGACTATTGGGTTTTTAAACAATCCGGAAGGCTTAACGCCGAACACAAGGGGCTCGATACACCAAGCGAAGACGAGGACGAACCCCAGAAGCAGAACACCGGGAAACAAAAGAACTTCCCACAAGAAGTTAAAATAGTGAACTCACTTCACGTAACAAAACGTGTGGCACCCATAAAGGCACACACAATAAAACCTATCCCTCAGGGGTCCCGCCACTGGTTATTAAAACCAATCATTTTTGATCAGCTAGACTATTCTAGAAATATCAAAAACGCAGGCCGGACTGCCCTGATACTCGATCCAATAATTGACGGATTCCAGTTTACCAATGTCCTTATGGACGGCGGCAGTGGACTAAACCTGATATATCAGGATACAATCCACCGCATGGGCATAAACCCAGCAAGAATCCGCCACAGCAAAACCTCCTTTCAAGGGGTAGCACCGGGCCCGGACACCCATTGTATGGGTTTTCTCCAGCTTGAAGTCATATTTGGCTCTGCCAATAACTTCCTTTGCGAAAAGCTGACCTTCCATGTCGTCCCGTTTTCAAGTCACTATCAAGCACTAATGGGACGCGGAGCTTTCGCTCGCTTTAACGCAATACCGCACTATGCATCTCTCACGCTTAAGATGCCTGGTCCACGAGGCATCATCTCTTTAAAGGGAGCGCACTAAAATACGCCTCCTCCAAACAGAGGATTGCGCGGCCGCTTAAACAGCCGCATAATAAAGTGGCCTCGCCAGCCAAAAGACTTCTTCGATATAAGTCATTAAAGGCCACGGACCCAGACTAAATGAGTTCGGCACAAGTCCATCATCAACGCAGGCTTAAACGCCATATACCCCCGTACTGGGGGCTATACGCAGAGACAATAAAGCTCAACTTTATATATTTTTTACTTTATATTTTGTTTATTCTTTTTGTTCCGCACGACCCATTTCCAATTCAGTTCCTCTCTTTTACAGATGAACGTCGTGCGGCGCCCGTCCAGGACACGGCACAGCGGAGACACAGGCGCAGACGTGCAGTAGGGACCCGTCCTAAGGATTCTTTTTAGATTAAGACCCTGCGTAAACCTTTTTTACTGTCTCTTGCTGCTATACATCCCCTGGTTTTTTCTACTATAACCAAGGAGGAGGCTGGCGTTTTGGCATGTGGCCATGCCAGAATTTTTGCTCGTACCTAGACACTAGGGGCTCTCTTTTTTTTAATAAAGGGTGTTGTTTCACCCGCACTCATAAAGACCGAACACCTTAGGGAGTGTTCGACGTCGCGAGTTTTGGCACTATATGCATCAGCTCCGAATCATGTCTTTGGTCAAATGTTGGGTTGCCCTGCTCCTGAGTTCGGCTACCTTACGTTCCGCTCTATCGGCTAAGGTAGCACCAGGAGAACTACTGCGATTGTGCCCCGGTTCGGCCAGGCGAGCACCTCAGTAGAGAAAGCCGAAAACTGACTGTCATGATGTAGCGCGAGACTGGTCGCCACTCGATGACTTATAGGAATTTATTGGATTCCTCCGCTTTGACGAAGGGTCGTTTCTCGGTCAGGCACGTATGCGCCCCGAATTCGGGCAAGCGCAGTCGCCACTAAGGGGCTACCTAAAGAGTCCCACTATCAAGCTCCTATGGCTAAGTGAAAGTGTTAAAGCATTATAGTCCGGTTGCCTAGCCCGCTGCGCTATCACCTCCTTTGTAGGACCAAGACGTTGGGTTAAGTGTGAAAATGCGTCTTCTGCGCGCACCCCCGCACTATGTGCGTGGGGGCTGAAGCCAACGACTGCAATCTTTCAGAATTTATATATTAAAGGATGCACAGGAGGTGTTCTTAATACTTGAAGGCACAAGTCTAAAAAATGCCACTACAATTTATCAAAATACTGTTTTATGATTACATATGCTATCATAATATAGCATCCTTCGAGCACTGCGTCTCTATTACGCGAGCGCCTTCGAGGACTTCCTTAAAATAGTGCTCGGAAGGTATTCGGCTTTTATCCGAATCCCGGGACGCAACAATGGTGGGCTCCATATCTGCCCAATATGTCTTGACACGGGCAAGAGCCAGCCGAGCGCCCTCTATGCACGCTGACCTCTTCATAGCATCGACACGTGGCACCACGTCTAGAAATTGCTGCACCAAGCTGAAATAACTCTTCGGCTTCGATCTCCCCGGACACAGATGATCCATGACGTACTTCATGGCGAGTCCGGACAACCTATTCAGTACGGCCCATTGGGCCAGGCGATCGTCCACTGCCAGTGGACGCTCTGGATTGAGGAATTGCAACCAAAAGAGCTTCTCCACTTCATGATCCTTTTTATCTCGAAAGTGTTCGGTCGCATCAGCAGCACTAGCCGCCAAATCCAGATAGGTGTCCTCTACACTCCACATCCGGTCTAACGGGGCAAACTTCGGATCACAAAATTTTCTCCGCGGCGAGAAGGGCTTTCCATCCGCAATTTGTCTGGCTTGACGCAGCTCTTCCCTTGCCGCTCTCATTATAGATCGGGCATCCTTGGCGTCAGCAACAACCTTCTCTAAGCTCGTTTGCCTCGCCCGACCCTCTTCTTCAAGAAGCTTGCAACGGTCAGTAGCACTCTTTAACTTTACGGCCATATCAGCCATCTCCTCCTTGCTTCGGCAATGGGCAGCCTGTTCGGCTTTCAGCTCTTCAAGGGCTTTCACGGCAGCCGCATCGCTTTTCCTGGCTTGTTCCTTCGCTCGGGCGAGTTCGGCCCTAAGACCCTCCACGGCGGCCGCACCATCTGCATTAAGCATACACACGGTAAGATATTGACATAAAGCTCCTCTTACTAACCATCGCCCGATGATCTCAATACCTTGAGCATCATCAAGCCGCTTGTTAACAAGCGCGATGTCGGCTTCTGCCTCATCAAGTTGTCGCTTCAGTTCGGCAAATTCACTAGTCCGGCTTGACTCCGGACAATCCGCCACCTACATATAAAGGTGCCACTTAAAGGACCTGGGATTAAGATCCTCTGCACGCCGTCAATTTTAACGACGCACAGAGTCTCAGGGGCTACTATCTACACAGGGCGCACTTTACTTATGCGCAACTAACACAAGTGTACATTATTTAAAACGTACCTCAAGGCCCGTCAGTAAACTTTTGACGGCCTCGTGCAATCCGCTTTCTGCGGATGAAATCTTTTCAATCACCGTGCTCATCAACGCAAGATCCCCCGAGGATGAGCTCTGCTGAGAAGGGCTGAGGTCCGAACTACAAAGTAAGGTTTCGGTTAAAACTTCTCAGATATAAATCAAGGATTTCTCTTAAAAGAAAAACTCTTCTTCTACTTACGGCTCGCTGGAGAGCTGGTCCCTTTGAGGGTTTAGTTCGGCCGAGGGGCTCCCCGGCGTCGGGCCCTTTGACAAGGATTCTTTCCCCCGCTTCGAGGCTACGGTCTCCGAGTCATCAGAGGCGGCCCTTTTCTTTCCCTTAGGAGGGGAATTGTCGATTCCCCCCTTCGGAATGGCCTCTTTCGAGGAGGCCATGGTTTCCTTGTCCTCCCCCTTATTTCCCTCCAAAGGCACTACCTCTAGCATCCTGACTAGCACGGGATCCAGCCTGGTTTCAGGAAGGGGAGCCGGACACCTGATCAGCTTCGCCTTCACTATCCACTCCTGCTTAAAAGGAGAGGCGCTGTTAAGAGCAAGTCAATTATGCGGATAGAAGGTCCGAGCACAAGGTCACTTACTTGAGTATCCGGGCGATTGCGGCTTAAACCCACGTCCTCGGTCAAATCCGGACTCACTTCTTGTGATCCGAAGAACAGTTTATACATCTCCGCGGGCGTCGCGCCCATAAAATCCCGGAGAGCTCGCGGTCCCTCTGGATTGAACTCCCACAAACGAAGGGGGCGACGTTGGCCGGGCAGTGTCCGGTGAATCAGCATGACTTGTGTCACCTTGACCAGGTTGAGGTCTCCTTCCAAGAGATCCTTAATGCGGCCCTATAGCAGAAGTACGTCTTTGGGCAAGCCCCGATCTAACCCTGTGTTGATCCACGACGCTAACCGCGGTGGGGGACCCGAGCGAAAGGCAGGAGGCGCCACCCATGCGGTGCCCCGAGGGGCGGTGATATAGAACCACTCCTGTTGCCACAAGCCAAGCTTCTCTTGAAAAGCGCCCTCGGGCCATGGAGCATCGGCATTTCTTTTTATAGCAGCGCCTCCGCACTCTTCCTGGCGCCCCTCGATCATCTTCGGTTCTACTTTGAAGGTCTTGAGCCATAATCCGAAGTGAGGGGTAACACGGAGGAACGCTTCGCACACAACAACGAACGAGGAGATATGGAGGATGGACTCCGGAGCTAAGTCGTGGAATTCCAGCCCATAATAAAACATCATCCCCCTTACAAAGGGATCCATTGGGAAGCCCAATCCCCGAAGGAAGTGGGATACGAATACCACACTCTCACCGGGCTGAGGGCTAGGGATCACCTGTCCTTGAACAGGCAACCTGTGCGAAGTCTCGCTGGTCAGGAATTTAGCTTCCCACAACCTTAATACGTCCTCCTCCGTCATCCATCGGCCTTGGAGGTCGGAACCGGACATTGTCGAAGGTCCGGTGCGCCTGGAATCTGGAAGCCTAGGGTGTTGGAACTCGAGGCGACGGGCGAGCTCGTTTTGAGAGTAGAAGAAGGGAACAGGGTCTTGGTCTCTTTATAAGAGGCAGAATACCAAGAGCCCTCCCCATAACCGTCTTGGACTAGCCTTTAATTAAGGTAAAATGTGCTAACGGGCACGACTGGGTTACCCACATCCGTATTGATGAGAATCCCGTTAAAAGGGGCACACGATCTCTGCTTTGACAAGACGTGCCAAGGAAATTGCCTCGCTAAACACGCTGAGGTGGAACAATGAAAACAATTTATATAAAGAGCTTGGCCGCAGTGTTATGACGCACTGCGGAATACGTCAGCAGATTTGATTTGTGTTAATATTATTCTCTATATGGCAATATGTGGAAACTTATTTTGCAGAGCCGGACACTATTTTTGGTGTTTACAATCTTCTTGAAGAACTTGGAGGAGGAACCCGCCTTGCAATGCCGAAGACAATCTGCGCGTCGGACTCGTCGTCATTGAAGCCTGGTTCAGGGGCTACTGAGGGAGTCCTGGATTAGGGGGTGTTCGGATAGCCGGACTATACCTTCAGCCGGACTCCAGGACTATGAAGATACAAGATTGAAGACTTCGTCCCGTGTCCGGAAGGATCTTTCCTTGGCGTGGAAGGCAAGCTAGGCGTGCGGATATTCAAGATTTCCTACCATTGTAACCGACTCTGTGTAACCCTAACCCTATTCGGTGTCTATATAAACCGGAGGGTTGTAGTCCGTAGGCCAACCATCATCATACACAATCATACCATAGGCTAGCTTCTAGGGTTTAGCCTCCTTGATCTCGTGGTAGATCTACTCTTGTACTACCCATATCATCAATATTAATCTAGCAGGAGTAGGGTTTTACCTCCATCGAGAGGGCCCGGACCTGGGTAAAATAAAGTGTCCCTTGTCTCCTGTTACCATCCGACCTTGACGCACAGTTCGGGACCCCCTACCCGAGATCCGCCGGTTTTGACACCGACAGTGATCAACTTGCGGGTTCCGCCCATGAACCTATGCATAGGGGTTGGCACACGTTTTCGTCATGATTCTCCGGTAGAAACTTTTGGGCGCTCTTTGAAGTACTTTGTGTTGGTTGAATAGATGAATCTGAGATTGTGTGATGCATATCGCATAATCATACCCACGGATACTTGAGGTGACATTGGAGTATCTAGGTGAGATTAGGGTTTTGGTTGATTTTTGTGTCTTAAGGTGTTATTCTAGTACGAACTCTAGGGCTGTTTGTGACACTTATAGGAATAGCCCAATGGATTGATTGGAAAGAATAACTTTGAGGTGGTTTCGTACCCTACCATAATCTCTTCGTTTGTTCTCTGCTATTAGTGTCTTTGGAGTGACTCTTTGTTGCATGTTGAGGGATAGTTATATGATCCAACTATGTTATTATTGTTGAGAGGACTTACACTAGTGAAAGTATGAACCCTAGGCCTTGTTTCCTATCATTGCAATACCGTTTACGCTCACTTTTACCGCTTGTTACCTTGCTGTTTTTATATTTTCAGTTTACAAAAACCCATATCTACCATCCATATTGCACTTGTATCACCATCTCTTCGCCGAACTAGTGCACCTATACAATTTACCATTGTATTGGGTGTGTTGGGGACACAAGAGACTCTTTGTTATTTGGTTGCAGGGTTGTTTGAGAGAGACCATCTTCATCCTACGCCTCCCACGGATTGATAAACCTTAGGTCATCCACTTGAGGGAAATTTGCTATTGTCCTACAAACCTCTGCACTTGGAGGCCCAACAACGTCTACAAGAAGAAGGTTGTGTAGTAGACATCAAGCACTTTTCTGGCGCCGTTTCCGGGGAGGTGAGTGCTTGAAGGTATATCTTTGTTTGCACATCATAATGAACTTAGTTTGCACATCATAATGAACTTAGTTTGCTCTTGGGTTATGAAGAAATGAAACGTATAACTAAGGTTATTCCAGAATTTTCCCTTGATAAAGTTCTTCATTTTGATCTAGAAGAAATTTATATGTTTTGTGCGGTGAATTGCATTGAAAATCCTTATATTGCCAATTACATAAAGAAAAGAAAACAAATAGAAGATGAAGAGAATGCTAATGAAAGGGAAGAGACTATCCAATATTCTCCTATTATTTCTTATGATGAATCAGGTAACGAGGAGGAGCCTTCTATTCAACCAATATCATTAATAAGGAGCTCCAAAAAGGGGATTGAACCCACACATGATGTGATGAAGAAGAAGAAAAGAAAAAGGAAGAGAGGTAAAAAGCTATCTCTCCCAAATAAAGTTGCTCCTATTATTGTTGTGCCTCATGAAAATGAAGATGATACACTTGATGATGATCTCGTTATGCCTATTGTTTGTTGTGATGATTATGATTGGGAAGATAATGATACTTCTTATGATCTTGAGAATCTTTTTGGCACTTGCTTGGAAGAATATAGTAATTGCTATACTATTGGTGCTATCCATACTATTAATGATGAGAGTGATTATGCTTATGATACGAAAAGGCCCAAGCTTGGGGAAGCTATGTTTGATGAGGATGACATATTTGAGAATATATTTGCCGCAATTAATGTTTGTCCCAAGCTTGGGGATGCTATGTTTAATGAAGATAATATTTTTAGCCTCTCAAGTTTTGATATGCAAAGTAGTTATGATGATAGCATGCCTTCTACTTATGATGATTATATTGATGAAAGTGGGTTTGGAAGAATGTCAACTTTAGGAAGTAGTGATCCCACAATATTGGAGGATGTTGAATCTTATAATATTTATGAAAGTGTATTTGGAGAGGTCATGACTTTATTTAGTGATGTATCCACTATTTCGGAAGAGGTTTCAATCGATTATGATGAGAACAAAGTTGCTACTTATGATGATTATTGTGATAAAACTTATGCTATAAAGAGTAGTGATGATTATATTTATAAAACTTGTCATGATTATGAGTACCCTTTCTCTGAACATTACTCTTTTAACGTGGAAACAATTTATAGTATTCAAGTCTCTTATGATACTCCCACTATTCCGAATGAGAAGAATTTTGCTTATGTGGGAAGTAATAAAAATTCTATGCTTGTAGATCATGAAAAGAATGCTTTATGTGCTGGTTATATTGTTGAATTCATTCATGATGCTACTGAAAATTATTATGAGGGAGGAATATATGCTTGTAAGAATTGCAATAGTATCAAGTTTCCTCTCTATGTGCTTAAAGTTTGGAAGTTATGCTTGTTTTGCCTTCCTATGCTAGTTGATTATTGTTCCCATGAGTTGTTTGCTCACAAAATCCCTATGCATGGGAAGTGGGTTAGACTTAAATGTGTTAGTCATATTCTTCATGATGCTCTCTTTATGTTTCAATTCCTATCTTTTATGTGAGCATCATTGAAATCATCATGCCTAGCTAGGGGCACTAAACGATAGCGCTTGTTGGGAAGCAACCCAATTTTATTTTAGTTTCTTGATTTTTGGTTCTGTTTAGGAATAAATAATCCATCTAGCTTCTGTTTAGATGTGGTTTTGTGTTTTAATTAGTGTTGGTGCCAAGTAGAACCTTTGGGAAGACTTGGGTGAAGTCTTTATGATCATGCTGTAAAAAACAGAAACTTTAACGCTCACGAGATTAGCTAGAACGTTTTACTGGAGAGTGCTATTTAGTTGATTCTTTTTGCAGATGATTACTAGACAAATTCCTCAGGTCCACCAATTTATTTTAGAATTTTTGGAGTTCCATAAGTTTGCGTTAGTTACAGATTACTACAGATTGTTCTGTTTTTGACAGATTCTGTTTTTTCGTGTGTTGTTTGCTTATTTTGATGACTCTATGGCTAGTAAAATAGTTTATAAACCATAGAGAAGTTGGAATACAGTAGGTTTAACACCAATATAAATAAAGAATGAGTTCATTACAGTACCATGAAGTGGTGTTTTGTTTTCTTTCGCTAACGGAGCTAATGAGTTTTCTGTTAAGTTTTGTGTTGTGAAGTTTTCAAGTTTTGGGTAAAGATTCGATGAATATGGAATAAGGAGTGGCAATATCCTAAGCTTGGGGATTCCCAAGGCACCCCAAGGTAATATTCAAGGATAACCAAGCATCTAAGCTTGGGGATGCCCCGGAAGGCATCCCCTCTTTCGTCTTCGTTCATCGGTAACTTTACTTGGAGCTATATTTTTATTCACCACAGCATATGTGTTTTGCTTGGAGCGTCATGTCATTTTATTTTCTTTAGCTTTGCTTGCTGTTTGAATAAAATACCAAGATCTGAAATTATTAAATGAGAGAGTCTTCACATGGTTGCATAATTATTTAACTACTCATTTATCTTCACTTATATCTTTCGAAGTAGTTTGTCGTTTGCTCTAGTGCTTCACTTATATCTTTTAGAGCACGGCGGTGGTTTTATTTTGTAGAAATAGATGAACTCTCATGCTTCACTTAGATTATTTTGAGAGTCTTAAATAGCATGGTAATGTGCTTAAATCCTAATATGCTAAGCATACAAGATTTGTAAAACTTTCTTATGAGTGTGTTGAATGCTAACAAAAGTTTGATGCTTGATAATTGTTTTGAGATATGAAGATGGTGATATTAGAGTCATGCTAGTTGAGTAGTTGTGAATTTTAGAAATACTTGTGTTAAAGTTTGTGATTCCCGTAGCATGCACGTATGGTGAACCGTTATGTGATGAAGTCAGAGCATAATTATTTATTGATTGTCTTCCTTATGAGTGGCGTTCAGGTACGAGCGATGGTCTTTTCCTACCAATCTATCCCCCTAGGAGCATGCACGTAATACTTTGCTTTGATAACTTCTAGATTTTTGCAATAAGTATATGAGTTCTTTATGACTAATGTTGAGTCCATGGATTATACGCACTTTTTCCCATCCTTCCACCATTGCTAGCTTCTCTGATACCGCGCACCTTTCGCCAGTATCATACACCCACCATATATCTTCCTCAAAACAGCCACCATACCTACCTATCATGGCATTTCCATAGCCATTCCGAGATATATTGCCATGCAACTTTCCACCGTTCCATTTATTATGACACACTCCATCATTGTCATATTGCTTTGCATGATCATGTAGTTGACATTGTATTTGTAGCAAAGCCATCGTTCATAATTCTTTCATACATGTCACTCATGAGTCATTGCACATCCCGGTACACCGCCGAAGGCATTCATATAGAGTCATATCTTGTTCTAAGTATTGAGTTGTAATTCTTGAGTTGTAAGTAAATAAAAGTGTGATGATCATCATTTTTAGAGCATTGTCCCAAGTGAGGAAAGATGGAGACTATGATTCCCCCACAAGTCGGGATGAGACTCCGGACGAAAAATAAAAAAATAAAAAAAGAGGCCATAAAAAAAGAGAAAGGGCCCAAACAAAAAATAAATAAATAAATAAATAAATAAATAAAAATGAGAGAAAAAGAGAGAAGGGACAATGCTACTATCCTTTTACCACACTTGTGCTTCAAAGTAGCACCATGATCTTCATGATAGAGAGTCTCCTATGTCGTCACTTTCATATACTAGTGGGAATTTTTCATTATAGAACCTGGCTTGTATATTCCAATGATGGGCTTCCTCAAATGCCCTAGGTCTTCGTGAGCAAGCGAGTTGGATGCACACCCACTTAGTTTCTTTTTTGAGCTTTCATATACTTATAGCTCTAGTGCATCCGTTGCATGGCAATCCCTACTCACTCACATTGATATCTATTGACAGGCATCTCCATAGCCCGTTGATACGCCTAGTTGATGTGAGACTATCTTCTCCTTTTTGTCTTCTCCACAACCAACATTCTATTCCACATATAGTGCTATATCCATGGCTCACGCTCATGTATTGCGTGAAGATTGAAAAAGTTTTGAGAATGTCAAAAGTATGAACAATTGCTTGGCTTGTCATCAGGGTTGTGCATGATTTAAATACTTTGTGTGGTGAAGATAGAGCATAGCCAGACTATATGATTTTGCAGGGATAACTTTCTTTGGCCATGTTATTTTGAGAAGACATGATTGCTTTGTTAGTATGCTTGAAGTATTATTATTTTTATGTCAATATGAACTTTTGTCTTGAATCTTTTGGATCTGAATATTCATATCACAATTGAGAAGAATTACATTGAAATTATGCCAACTAGCATTCCACATCAAAAATTGTCTTTTTTATCATTTACCTACTCGAGGACGAGCAAGAATTAAGCTTGGGGATACTTGATACGTCTCCAACGTATCTTTAATTTTTCATTGCTCCATGCTATATTATCTACTGTTTTGGGCAATATTGGGCTTTATTATCCACTTTTATATTATTTTTGTGACTAACCTATTAACTGGAGGCCCAGCCCAGATTTGCCGTTTTATGTCTATTTCAGTGTTTCGAAGAAAAGGAATATCAAACGGAGTCGAAACAGAACGAAATCAACTGAAGAAGTTATTTTTTGAAGGAAAGTTGCATGATAGACTTGGACCCCACGTCAGGAAAGGAGGGAGATGGCCACAAGGGTGGGGGGCGCACCCACCGCCCTAGGGCGCGCCCCCTGCCTCGTGGGGCCCCCGAAGCTCCACCGACGTACCCCCTGCACCCATATATACCTACGCATCATAAAACTTCCAGAACAGAGATTAGATCGAGAGTTCCGCCGCCGCAAGCCTCTGTAGCCACCAAAAGTCGATCGGGACCCTGTTCCGGCACCCTGCCGGAGGGGGGAACCCTCACCGGTGGCCATCTTCATCATCCCGGCGCTCTCCATGACGAAGAGGGAGTAGTTCACCCTCGGGGCTGAGGGTATGTACCAGTAGCTATGTGTTTGATCTCTCTCTCTCTCTCTCTCTCTCTCTCGTGTTCTTGATTTGGCACGATCTTGATGTATCGCGAGCTTTGCTATTATAGTTGGATCTTATGTTTCTTCTCCCCCTCTTCTCTCTTGTAATGGATTGAGTTTTCCCTTTGAAGTAATCTTATCGGATTGAGTCTTTAAAGATTTGAGAACACTTGATGTATGTCTTGTCGTGCTTATCTATGGTGACAATGGGATACCACGTGCCACTCGATGTATGTTTTGGTGATCAACTTGTGGGTTCCTCCCATGAACCTATGCATAGGGGTTGGCACACGTTTTCGTCGTGATTCTCCGGTAGAAACTTTTGGGCACTCTTTGAAGTACTTTGTGTTGGTTGTATAGATGAATCTGAGATTATGTGATGCATATCGTATAATCATACCCACGGATACTTGAGGTGACATTGGAGTATCTAGGTGAGATTAGGGTTTTTGTTGATTTGTGTCTTAAGGTGTTATTCTAGTATGAACTCTAGGGCTGTTTGTGACACTTATAGGAATAGCCCAATGGATTGATTGGAAAGAATAACTTTGAGGTGGTTTCGTACCCTACCATAATCTCTTCGTTTGTTCTCCGCTATTAGTGTCTTTGGAGTGACTCTTTGTTGCATGTTGAGGGATAGTTATATGATCCAACTATGTTATTATTGTTGTGAGGACTTACACTAGTGAAAGTATGAACCCTAGGCCTTGTTTCCTATCATTGCAATACCGTTTACGCTCACTTTTACCGCTTGTTACCTTGTTGTTTTTATATTTTCAGTTTACAAAAACCCATATCTACCATCCATATTGCACTTGTATCACCATCTCTTCGCCGAACTAGTGCACCTATACAATTTACCATTGTATTGGGTGTGTTGGGGACACAAGAGACTATTTGTTATTTGGTTGCAGGGTTGTTTGAGAGAGACCATCTTCATCCTACGCCTCCCACGGATTGATAAACCTTAGGTCATCCACTTGAGGGAAATTTGCTACTGTCCTACAAACCTCTGCACTTGGAGGCCCAACAACGTCTACAAGAAGAAGGTTGTGTAGTAGACATCAACCACCTGTGCGGATGAGACGATATCCGTTGCCTCTTATTGCTTTCTAAAAATTTCTAGTGTCAACATAGAACAACAGGAGTGTTGTGTTCAATCTTGGAATTTTTCGGGGTTTGTTTGGCCTTTTTTATACATTAACTGGGTTTTCTAGGCATTTTATGTGCATAATTCAAATTTGAACTACAAGCACATGCTCCAATGCACCAACGTTGGTTCAAAAATCACATGTGTGTCCTTGGGTGAATTTCTAGGTCCCATGCAAGAGATGGGAATGATATTCAAACACCATGGCACTGTTGATTGTCGGCAAAACGTTGAGATGCCTGGTTTCTAAATTCTAGTAAATCCAAAACTCGTCTGAAATTCATGAAACTTGGCATGCTATCATGGAGCGGCATCAACATGTCGTGGTGAAGATTTTGTCCCATTTGGTGCAGGTTTGGGTATAAGCTTCTCACAAACCAGAGCTTCTCACAACAAGCATGATGGTTTCGATAGGGAACGTACCACCTTTGGGGACAAGACGATATCCGTTGCCTCTTATTGCTTTCAAAAAAATTATAGTGTCAACATAGAACAACATGAGTGTTGTGTTCAATCTTGGAATTTTTCGGGGTTCGTTTGGCCTTTTTTATACATTAACTGGGTTTTCTAGGCATTTTATGTCCATAATTCAAATTTGAACTACAAGCACATGCTCCAATGCACCAAAGTTGGTTGAAAAATCACATGTGTGTCCTTGGGTGAATTTCTAGGCCCATGCAAGAGATGGGAATGAAATTCAAACACCATGGCAGTGTTGATTGCCAGCAAAACGTTGAGATGCCTGGTTTTTAAATTATAGTAAATCCAAAACTCGTCTGAAATTCATGAAACTTGGCATGCTATCATGGAGTGGCATCAACATGCCGTGGTGAAAATTTTGTCCCATTTGGGGCAGGTTCGGGTATAAGCTTCTCACAAACCAGAGCTTCTCACAACAAGCATGATGGTTTCGATAGGGAACGTACCACCTGTGGTGATGGGACGATATCCATTGCCTATTATTGCTTTCAAAAATTTCTAGTGTCAACATAGAACAACAGGAGTGTTGTGTTCAATCTTGGAATATTTTGGGGTTCGTTTGGCCTTTTTATACATTAATTGGGTTTTCTAGGCATTTTATGTGCATAATTAAAATTTGAACTACAAGCACATGCTCCAATGCACTAAAGTTGGTTGAAAATCACATGTGTGTCCTTGGGTAAATTTCTTGGTCCCATGCAAGAGATGGGAATGAAATTCAAACACCAGGGCACTATTGATTGCCGGCAAAACGTTGAGATGCCTGGTTTTTAAATTCTAGTAAATCCAAATCTCGTATGAAATTCATGAAACTTGGCATGCTATCATGGAGCGGCATCAACATGCCATGGTAAAAAAATTATCCCATTTGGGGCAGGTTCGGGTATAAGCTTCTCACAAACCAGAGCTTCTCACAACAAGCATGATGGTTTCGATAGGCAATGTCCCACCTTTGGGGACGAAACGATATCCATTGCCTCTTATTGCTTTGAAATATTTTCTAGTGTCAACATAGAACAACAGGAGTGTTGTGTTAATTTTTGTGGTTTTTCGGGGTTCGTTTGGACATTTTTATGCATTAACTGGGTTTTCTAGGCATTTTATGTGCATAATTCAAATTTGAACTACAAGCACATGCTCCAGTGCACTAAGGTTGGTTGAAAAATCTAATATGTGTCCTTGGGTGAATTTCCAGGTCCCATGCAAGAGATGGGAATGAAATTCAAACACCAGGGCACTGTTGATTGCCGGCAAAACATTGAGATGCATGATTTTTAAATTCTAGTAAATCCGAAACTCGTCCAAAATTCATGAAACTTGGCATGCTATCATGGAGCGGCATCAACATGCCGTGTTAAAAAAATTGTCCCATTTGGGGCAGATTCGGGTATATGCTTCTCACAAACCAGAGCTTCTCACAACAAGCATGAGGTTTCGGTAGGGAATGTCCCACATTTGGGGACGAAACGATATCCATTGCCTCTTATTGCTTTCAAAAAATTTCTCTTGTCAACATAGAACAACAGGATTGTTGTGTCAATTTTTGGGATTTTTCGGGGTTCATTTGGACATTTTTATGCATCAGCTGAGTTTTCAATGCATTTATGTGCATAATTCAAATTTGAACTACATGCACATGCTCTAGTGCATATAAATTGGTTGACAAATCAAATATGTGTCCTTGGGTGCATGCTTAGGTCCCATGCAAGAAATGGGAATGAATTTCAAACACCAGGGCACTGTTGATTGCCGGCAAAACATTGAGATGCATGATTTTTAAATTCTAGTAAATCCAAAACTCGTCTGAAACATGAAACTTGGCATGCTTTCATGGAGAGACATCAACATGCCGTGGTAAAAATTTTGTTCCGTTTGGGGCAGGTTTGGGTATATGCTTCTCACAAACGAGAGCTTCTCACAACAAGCATCATGGTTTTGGTAGGGAACGTCCCACCTTTGGGGACGAAACGATATCCTCTACCTCTTATTGCTTCCAAATTTTTTCTCGTGTCAACATAGAACAACAGTAGTGTTGTGTCAATTTTTGTGATTTTTTGGGGTTCTTTTGGACATTTTTATGCATTAACTGAGTTTTCAATGTATTTATGTGCATAATTCAAACTTGAACTACATGCACATGCTCCAGTGCATATAAATTGGTTGAAAAATCAAATCTATGTCCTTGGGTGCATGCTTAGGTCCCATGCAATAAATGGGAATGAATTTCAAACACCAGGGCACCATTGATTGCCAACAAAACACTGAGATGCCTGGTTTTTAAATTCTAGTAAATCCAAAACTTGTCTGAAATTCATGAAACTTGGCATGCTATCATGGAATGGCACCCAACATGATGTGGTATTTTTCGTGTCCATTTTGAGAGAAGGCGCACTCGAATAATGACAGCCAACAAAGGCATCTTGAAAAAATAGCTGCCACTTTAATATCTCAAACGTTTGTATAATTCAAAACGTGTGCATTCTGTTAACCATTCACATGACGCCACGTGTCTTGGTTTTAAGGGTTGTAGGAGGTGTCGTGCGGACAGCTGCTTGACCTTGACTTAACAGGAGGCGTGCGAGCGCAGTCCAGTGCGCAGGCTGACCGAGAGGCACGCAAGCTGTCCTCCAATGCGCAGGCTCACCAGGAAGCGTGCGAGCTTTATGCTGTGCAGGCTCACTGGGAAGCGAGCCCTTTGACTTCCATGACCGCCCGCCTTCCTCTCCATTAATGGCGCCCGAGCTGCTGTTTAATACGGGCGGCCTTACTGTCCGCCTCTCATTCCTCTCCCCCCCGCAGACCTCCACCGTCATGGCGCAGAATGATCATCTGCCACTAGTCTTCAAGTTTGGTGAAGTTGACTCCGAGCTGGAGGAGATAGAAAATAAGGAGGAATGGGGCCTCATGGACATGGCCCAGAACGAGCTGGCCACGGCGGTTGCTTCCCCCACTCCCGTCCCAGCTCCCATCCCCGCGCCCGCGCCAACGACCATCCCCGTAGCATTGACGGGTTGGTCGCCGAGCACTATCGCAGAGCTGGAAGCCGCGGGTGTCAGCAAGGTCTCCGCGGACCCGCGCGAGCTTGTGTACATGCCAGCGCCAGCGCCCGTGCCCGTGCCTGTGCCCGTGCGCGCCCCTCCACCCACCCTGGCGCCGGCCCTCGTGCGTTTGGCTGCACCCGCCGCGCCTGTGCGCGCCCCTCCACCCACCGCGGCGCCGGTCCCCGTGCGTTTGGCTGCACCCGCCGCGCCCGTGCCCGTGCACCCCCCCCCCTCAGCGGCATGGGAAGCTGCCGTCGACCACTACCCCTCAGCGGCGCCAGTTGCCATCCTCCCGTGCCCCGCCTGTCGATCGCGCGGCAACATGATGTTTGATTTATAAGTGAAGAACATTTTGTGCTGCCTTGAAGACTTCAACAGCGGCGTCTCGGAGGACGACAACGATAACGACGGCGCGGCACGCCGCCTCCGCCGCCGTCGGAAATAGTTTTTTTGGGGTTTAATATTGTATCTCTAATTCTCGATCATAAGAATATAAATTCGCAGTGTGACTGAATGAAAGATATGGTTTGAACGAACTCGCGTTTTTCTCTCTTAATGTACGGACTTATCAAACGATTTTCTTTTGAAAAAAAGTCAAGGTTTTTAAATATAAAATAGTCATCGCAAACGTTTTAGTTAGAACACCGTATGCAAACCGACAGCTTCCCCAGGAAGCCAAGGGAAAATGTGCTGAGCAGGATTTCTGCATCCCTTCAAAGCAAACGGTTGCTTTGCATGACCCGTGTGAAACCACATACAAACAATTGGGTAATATTTGCATATCTGTCATTTTGGGTATGTTGCCATTTCTCAGACTTGAAAGATTGACATTTGTTTATCTAGTAATATTGCCATTTGTCAACCTTGTAACACTGCGATTTGTCACAATATGCAGCTACAAATCGCTAGCACTATCTAATTTTTGCAACTAAAATCACTAGCACTGTTCATATGCACACCACTAGCAGGCGTGAGTTCATGGACGCATATGCAAATGTATCATCGATTACATACAACAAGTCATCAACCCACAACGACAACGGGGATACACGTTGGATTATAGACCATTTCCAACAAAACATTCTAGTAAAGTTTTTCTCACACAACAAATAACAAAGCGATGAAATGAACTTCAGCTCAACCACTCGTCGGTGTTGGAAACGCTTGCTTTGAACCAGAAGCGATTCTCTGGGAAGGGCCAGCTACTGTCAATCTCGAGACCAATGCAGGACTGATCATCCAGGCTGAAGCGGCCAATTTCAATACCCATATTGGGACGGTAGGGAAGCATAGTAATGTCCGAGGTATAGATACAGTTGCTTCTCATAAATGGTAGTAATGTTGTGTCAACAGAAGCTGGATCGCCTTCCACCATCATTGGATAGTTTTGTCCAAGGAAGAGCAAGTTTCCCCCAAGACTTTCAATACTGAACCAGGGAGAAGGTGTTGGCGCTAGTACACCAGTATCCATCCCGAATACCCTGCAACGGATGTTGGAATATGTCCGGAGAGTGCGACCATACGAGACAACACCTGCTTCCTTAGTAACATCAGCAGTGCCCCGTATACAGACAAGAAGAGGTGATCCATCGGAATAAGTTGCCAGGCGCCACTGAGTATATTGGTCCTGCTCGTCCTCATGCTCGTGAATAAAATTTTCAAGTATAGGTGGTGGAATGTTCATAGGACCTTGGAAACACAAGAAGGTTAATTAGTAAAGGGAAACTAGCTAACCCGCATGCATGCGGATGAAACAATTATAATTACGGTGGAAGACAAACGTACCGAAATCATGAGGATTCCATGCAAAAATAGTGCCACGAGTGGTGGCAGCAAACACAAGACCCTCGTATTGAATTGCATCACAGTACTCATCCGTGTATAGAAACTGGTTTTTGAGCAATATCCATCGAGTCGAACCATGAAGGATGGCAACAAGCTTGTCGAAGATAGCGACAACATAAGCATTCCTATAACCCCAAGAGCGGTTGGGAACTCGACAAATTGCTATCTTCCATAGATGATAATCAGCATGATCGTATTTGAACTCACGTAGCATACCGGTGTACTCAACCTCTGGGCAGTCGTCTGGGATTTTTCTAAGTGGAACCCGGTGACGAGTGTACACATTCACAAGTTCCCACTCGCAGTTGTAACCCAATCTCCATTTGCGCCTGCCCAAGCCTTGCCCTCAAGCGATGGCATCTTAACATCATACGTATCATTATCAAGCGGCATCAACTTACACAAGGCGAGGCTTCCCTCGTCCCCGCGCCAGTCAGCGGGGTCACGGCGAAGAAGATAGGGGAGATCAAACCGCTCGAGGTGATGATGTCGCACCGATCAATGAGTTCCTCCACCGCGTCATTATTCAGATCGAGGCAAGAATAACGGGGTCGTTTCCGGCTTGTTCCCTCCATGGAGAAGACGATCAAACAATGGCAGAAGGAACGGTGAAGGCAAATGGAGGAGGAAGGAAGAGCTAGTGTGCGACAGCAGTTCCAAATCGAGAGGGAAAGGCGAAGAGTCGATGGACGGTTGCCACGATACACGAAGAGGCGCCTGGGGAGCGAACGGTTGCCACAGAGGTCACACACTGACGACAAGGGTCGAGTGAACCGCATGCAATCCCATCGCACAACACACACGTCTTGTTAAGTTGAACCGTTTCTATTCTCTTGTGTCAACGCAAACAATTCATCCGAGTGAACCGCATGCCGTATATCCCACACACCTTGATCTGACTGACCATTTCTTTTGTGTTGCCTAATCACAAACAGTTCATCCGAGTGAACTGTATGTTGTATATCGCACACACCTTCATCTGTCTGCCCGTTTCTTTTGTGTTGCCTAATCACAAACATTTCATCCGGGTGAGTCGTATGCTGTGTCGCACACGCCTTCATCTGGCTGCCCGTTTCTTTTGTTCCTCCTCATCGTAAACAGTTAATTGAACTGAACCATATGCCCTTCATCGCACACACGCAACTAAAACCTGAACCGTGTTTGATGCATCCGTCATCGCAAATGTTTTATACATTTCTGACGGTTTTCATACAGCACCGTTTGCGATTATGGCATTGCACACAGTTTCGCGAAGGGTCTCTGATTGTAGTGTCGTGTTAGTAGCATCCTGCAGTAGTGAAGGCCCAGAAGGCGGCTCCTGAGAAGACCGGCTCAAGGTACGGTATCCGGTGGGCCGGCTTGAGAGGAAAGACATAAGGAATATTTCCCAACAAGGGAAGCAAGACTAGGATTCCACTTGTAATAGATTAGTCCTAATCTTACTAGGACTAGTCATGTAAGCCGCCCCTTCAACTTATATAAGGAGGGGAAGGGCACCCCAAGAGGGACAAGTTAAGACAGACAAGTCAATAGCTCTCGAAATAGAGGTAGCGAAAGAACACCCATGTAATTGTGAGCATCATCATGATCATTATCAATCAAGAGGGATGTAGGCTTTTACCTCCACCGCGAGGGACCGAACCTGGGTAAAACCCGCGTCTCTCGATTCCGACCAACCCCCTTCAAGCTACCACTTAGATGCGTTGGCCTCACGACTAAGTCCTCGCACAAGGGCATCTGCCGTGACAAAACCACGACAGAACCTTTCGTCTATGTCTCCGCCATACTTAGAGCATCTACAACCGGACCCCTCAAACCCGTCTCATACGCCAGGGCAGGCCGCCCGGTCGCTGCCCGGTCACGATTTTTTGACCCAAACGTGCCCCTCAAACGACCCTCAAACGTCCGGGCTGACTGGCACCCCCCATATCCAGCCCAAATATGGGGCGGATATGGGGGCGCCCGGACTCGCCGGGAAACTCGACGGTCAGAAGGGCGCCTCGACCGTCGCTGTGGTGGGAACGCCGCGTGGCGCCGCTCCGGCTCGCCGCCCGAGGCCATAACCGGCTATTTAAGCCGGCCGGCGCCCCCAGCCCTAGCCCATCCGCCTCTTTCCATCCTTCGTTGCCACTCGAGCCTAGCCATGTCCCCACACCACCGCTACTACACGATCCAGCATCGTCTCTTCCTCCTTGAGCAGGTCCGGATCCATAGGGAGGCGAGGCTACCTCTGGAACCGGAGGAGGATTTCGAGGAGGAGGAGGTACCGGGGGAGGAGGAAGAGGAGGAGGAGCAGGAGCCGACGAAGGAGGAAAAGGAGGCACCGCGGCTGGATGGCGGGGAGGAGGAGGCATCGGCGATAGAGGAGGACGTGGTCATGTGGCCGGAGCAGCACGCCATCCTAAACTCCATCCGCTCGGAGTTGGCTGCGAGGGCAAGACGTCGCTGTCGGCAACAGATGAAGGCGGCGCAGGAGGACCAGGCTCCTCCAATGTTTGAGGAACCGGATTTGTAAAGTCCTGCTGTAGATGCTCTTGCCAGGGTCAAAACCAGCCTCCAAATCATGCGAATTTTGAGTTTGCTAACCCCACATGTACCATGCGGTACCAGCCGTCAAATCATGGTTGATAGAATGGATCAGAAGCCGGAGCGCGTCTCCGTCGCGTGGTTTCTCCGCCCGCATCGCCCGCCTGCCTGGTCAGCGTGGCCTGGAGCTCCCAGCCGAGTAGCCGTCCTCTCCTCACCAACCGCCAGACTCCGGTACCACCGTACTTAATACTCCCATCGGACCGGGAGAGGATATTTTCGGTGGGAGGGACCAAAGCAGACCCGCGGAGGGGAGGCCATGGAGGACGGAGGCCTGCGCGCGAGTATTCTCGCCAAGGTACATCTAACCGGCAGATCCGACCCCGAGCCTTTCCATTTTAAGTTTTTTTTGTCGGTGGATTTGCTTGCTGGGGTTCCCTGGGGGCGAAATGCGGAGCAGAAATTGTTGGTGGATTTGATTGTATATATTACTGTATATCGTAACTTCCTAAGACTGATTGCTGTTGAGCGCTGGGGAACATTGTATTTCTGATGCTAACATCATAATCAGGGAGTGCGCATATGGAGTGTATTTCAGGATGCTATTTGTTTTGCACAACTCGGGTTAGGTTAGTTGCACCCCTTGACATGAATATCATCGATAGACGAAGGGCAGTTGATACAAATTTCAGAACCTGAGAAGATTGGTGTAATGTTAAGCGTTTATTTCCCCCAGTAATGGATTCATCAAGGAACATAGAGTTAGACTGTTGGGCTTAGGAAAATTATGTACTAGGCTGTCTTTGATTTACTCCTCACAAACAATGCTTATGTTGAGACATGGCCTTCTATCAGGATGATGCAACATGCCATGGTGAAGAATCACAGTCTCTACTGGAAGTATCTCAACAGCCAGAGCTTAAACCTAGAGGTTCTGACTGGAGACCACCTGCAATCATTCTTGGTGAGCCTTCTTGTATTAAGCATGTTTTTGCTCCTTTAAATTCACAACCTTCTTCCCTGAAGACCATGGGACAACTGACAACCAACTCGTATAGTCGTATATATGGAATATCCCTTTTTACATTCTTTAGTATGGCCCTCAGATAAAATGGTTAGTTGCTCTATTCCTGATTCTGGTAGGATAGCTATTCTTGGCATGCAAGGCATGTTCCATAATGTTCCATGATTTCACAGTTATCTTCCTGGGTGATATTCTCTTGTTTTTGCTGGTTCTGTGACCAGGAAACTCAACAAGACTATCCGATACTTTTTAGTTAGACAGTAAACTAATACCGTTTTAAATTAGATCAAATTTGCACGCATTAGAAGGATACTGATTGACTAAAACCTGCAGGACTTGAATGCTTGGAGAGCATGGCTTTTAATGGCATCGCCACAAACCTAGTTGTGTATATCCGCTCAGTTCTCCATGGTGGCATTGCCTCAAGTGCTTCAATTGTTTCTCTTTGGTATGGGACAAGCTTCTTTGTGCCTATACTTGGAGCAGGCATAGCGGATGCTTACTGGGGAAATTACAAGACTGTCTTGATCTCCCTTGTTATGTACCTACTTGTAAGATCACAGTCTTCCTGCTAAGCCCATCGACCTTATTCATATTTCAATCCTCTTTCTTATGTTTGCGAAATATTTTTAATAATCTAACCATTCTATTGATGAATACTACCGAGGGAAAGATTATGATGAAATACTGTTGCGTATTTCAGGGCATGGTACTCATTACAGTTGGATCATTTATACCTTCTGCTCCAGCCTTATGCAACTTAGGCTCATGCTCGTCATCAAAAGGAACTGAGAATCTAATTTTCTTCTCGGGTTTGTATCTATCTGCTGTTGGTTGTGGAGGAGTAAGGTCCGCATTGCTTCCACTTGGGGCAGACCAATTCAACAATGAGAACAGTCTAGATACGCCAAAGAGGAGGAATTTCTTCAGTTTGTTTTATATCTGTGTCATCTTTGGTGTGATTACTTCTGGCACCATTGTAGTCTGGGTTCAGGAAAATGTGAGCTGGGCTATAGGATATGGTATTGCTACCACATGCATAGCTCTGGCTTTGGTAGGCTTTGTGGCCGGAACACCAATTTTCCGGCGGCGTGAGCCTAGTGGTTCCCCAATGAAGAGTATTTTCCAGGTTACTTTTGCCGCTTTTAAGAACATGAGCTTAGAAGTCCCTGCCGATAGCTCTCTTCTTTATGAAGCCAGGAGCAAGAACACACACAAGAGAGGACCAAGACTAGCCCATACTGATGATTTCAGGTGAATACTGCCTGTTTTTTTTGTTACTTATTCAGTGAAATTTGCACACATGTTATGTTACCTTTATTTACATGTTGTAGCTCCAACTGAAGTAATCATGTCCATATTGAGTAAGCTGTTAATTACTCCCTCTGTCCCATAATGTAAGACGTTTTTTGATACTAGTGTAGTGTCAAAAAACGTCTTACATTATGAGACGGAGGGAGTGCCTAATAATTTCTTAAAGAAAAGTAAGCATAAAATATGATTGATTATGAATAAACATAATATGTAGCTCATTAAGCTTATGAAGGGAAGTTTGAGAGAAAGGTATTCCTGGGACACTAAAAAAATGCAGTTATTTTATCACAATGCAACATACTTTTACTGTCATCGCCTTGCTATCCTATGGTTTTGTATGAAGTCGGCAATGAATGTTCACATATTATATCACTAATCCTATCTTTTCTCTCAGGTTCTTCGATAAGGCAGCCGTTATTTCTGATCTTCCCTTGGACAACAGCAGTTGCCAAAGTTCATGGAGGATCTGTACTGTAACTCAAGTTGAGGAATTGAAAATACTGATCCGATTGCTTCCAATTTGGGCAACTGGAGTATTCTTTGCTTCTGCAATCTCACAAATGCACACTACCTTCATTCAGCAGGGAACCGTGATGAACACCAAGATTGGCTCACTTTCCATTCCACCGGCTTCCTTGTATTCCTTTGAAGTGATATGTGTGACACTTTGGGTTCTTTTTATGAACAAAGTCATTGTACCAGCAACCAGGACATTCTTCACAAGTGGAGCGGAGCTAACACAGTTGCAGAGGATCGGGATCGGTCGTTTCCTAATGATCTTTGCCATGGCAATGGCTGCTCTTTTAGAAGCAAAGAGGCTAGAGAGCGTCCAGCATGGCAACCCATTAAGCATCGTGTGGCAGCTGCCGCAGTACTTCGTCATCGCTGGGGCCGAATGCTTTGTCATCATTGCTCAGCTGGAGTTCTTCCATGGCCAGGCACCTGACTCCATGAAGAGCATGTTGACGGCGTTTGCGTTGCTCACCACTGCTCTCGGCAACTACTTGAGCTCAGCTATCATCACCCTTATTGCGGGGCTGACTAGGGAATGGCAGAGCCCTGGATGGATACCTGATGACCTGAACGAAGGGCACCTTGACTACTTCTACTGGTGCCTTACAGCCATCTCATTTGTGAATTTTATTGTCTATATCTATTTTGCTAGTAAATACAGATTAAAGAAAATTGTTATTGATGGCTAAAATCCATTGTAACCACACCAATTGAAAGTGTGTATATAGGCCACGGAACTAGAAAAACATTTTCTGTATCCAGAAATTGGCTTCGGGTATCTGAGAATGACGTGTTGTATTGATAATACCATGATGGCACCTTCAGAAAGATGATTTTGTAAAGTTCTGAATGCCGCGAAGAGTGTCGATCTTACATACCTCTTAGCATTTCTAATGGCTGTCCTGCTGTTCATGTTCAGGATACAATATACGTCCAGTTTACAAATGTTTGTATGCAACATTTGGTTTAGTTTATATTATACTGTACATGAAAAGAGAGTAAGCTCGAGTGAGTCTGATGTTTCATAGGTTTACACAACTAAAATTGGAGAACCAGCTATGTACTACTCCCTCCATTCCAAAATAGATGACCCAACTTTGTACTACAAAGTTAGTACAAAGTTAGGTCATCTATTTTGAAACGGAGGGAGTAGGTGGTTAGTGGAGATCTTTATATTGTTTTACTGACGAGGCCACTTAATCTTGTTTCAAGTCAAACTAAAATTGAGCTTAATCTTGTTTTAAGTCAAGATTAAGTCAAACTAAAATTGAGCTTAATCTTGTTTTAAGTCAAGATTAAGTCAAACTAAAATCTTGTTTTAAGTCAAACTAAAATTGAGCTCGAGTGAGTCCTTATATACATTAAGTGGCCCGGTTTTACTGATGAGGCACTTAGGTTTTACAACACAAGGGTCAGAAATAAAAAAAAAACAGGAAATAACAGAAAGTAGTAGACTAATACACGTATGGTGCCAACAACAAGCGATGCAGCGCCTGCCTCCTACAACTAACTTAAGGGTGAAGCTGTGGGGCTGTGTGCCGCATTCCATACTTCCAGACCAGAGCAAAAAGATATGCTCCTAGTCGCATTGTCGTGGCGCCGCCTGAAGCTGTCGGCATTTGGCGTGCATTTTGTCAATGAAGACCTCAACGTGCGAGCAGTCGTGCGGTTTCCCCAGAGGTTTCCATAATAATAAAAACACAACAGTTTTATATAAGACATTAGACGGGTGCTTGAAGAATCGCCCCTCCATCAACGCTTTGTTCCTAGTAGTCCAAACCGACCACGCCATGGCCACAAAACCTACCCAGGCTAGCTGCCTATCCGGTCTCCGGATTAGGTTATAGAGACCATAGAAACTTGTCGGGTTCCATGAGCAACTCGTTGCGTCAGTTACCGCATTCTAGGCATATCTTGTCATGATGTATCAGAAAAGGATGTGGTCGCAATTCTCGTCCTCAGCACACCAAACACAGTTGATGTCCCCCGGGCCATGCCTTTTGAGCACTTGGTCTCCACTCGGTATGTGGTTACATGTAACTTGTCAAAGGAAGATTTTTATTTTAGATGGAATACTCACTTTCCAAATTCCTTGGAGGTCACAAGGAGGTGCTACTTTAAAGATTGCTCAATATAGGGACCCAGTTGAAAACTCACTCAATGGTTCAAGCTTCCAACTAATCCTCGAAAATTGGTAGTGTGCGAGGTCCTGGCGTAGGTCGTTCCACTCCTCTCTCTCTCTCTCCCTGGTTGCCCTAGGGCCTAACTGAATAGGGGATTCCAGCACATGCCATTCCAACACGGGGCCACCAAGGCTTCAGACTGCAGGCTGCGAGGCGATCACAAAAAGGCCGGGGTAGCATTGTCCCGGCGGGCGATATTGGCACCAAACATCCATCCAAAAGTGGGCCAATTGCCCGTTGTGGATATAGAATCTTGTTCCTAATCGCAAAAGATGTTGGAATTTTCCCACAACCTTGGCATACCGCGATTTACTACGGCTGACAGGAACCGAAGTGCCCCCATTTGTCAAGTATTTATTTATAAAGATAGTCGGCCATAACCCTCCCTAGTCGGTAAGGATTTTCCATGTCCACTTGGCTATGAGATACCAATTCATTATCTTAGTGTTGATTATGCCTAACCCTTTGATTTATTTTGTTGAGCAAATGGTCGCCCAATTTACCATATGGTATTTTTGTTTACCCCTTTCCTTTTTTACAAAAAGAAACGATATCGCACCCTATCCATTTTATCATGCACCCCATCTTGTAGGAGGTAAAATCCCATAAAATACATGGGGATGTTAGTTAGGCAATCATTAACAAGGGTTAGTCTCCCTCCGGAGGCCAACAATTTTCCTTGCCAAGGTTCAACCCTAGCTGCCACCCTTTCCACAATGGGATCAAAATCCACGATAGTCAACATCCGGTTGGAAATAGGCATTCCTAAGTATGCAAGTGAATATGATGTTTCATAAGTTACACGATTTAAATTGGAGAACCAACCATGCATTGGGTGGTTAGTGGAGATATTTGCAAACCAACTAAAATTAGGTCCAACAATACTGTGTCTCATTAAGGCAGATTTTTTTCTCGAATACACACGAGTGTGGGTATCATACATTAAAGAAGAGAGTGGGGAAGATCCCTTCCACATAGTTTAACATTTAACGTGCAGATACACGCCAACTCCACTCCACTCTTTGAGACAGATTTTTTTCCAACAATAAGCGATGTGGCTGTTGTGATTTGTTCAGTCTTGAAATAGGTATTATGAGTGTGTAGGCAATGTAATGCAATGCATTGCATAAGTTATGTCGGCTATTGTGTGTTCTCAGTTCCAACTTTTTTTCCATCAGTAGTCAGTATTTTCCATTTACAAATGCGGTGAACATTACTTCTTCTAAAATGCAATTTATGAATGGGGAAAAAATTGAAACCCTTATTTTCTTATTCTTTCGTCAGTAAAATACCCACCCCTTATACTTTGTACTCAACGTCTCTACGATGAAAACATAGTTATACATTTTTTTGGAGTGAATTGCATCATAAGTCCCTAAACTATTCTTGGGGTATCAATTAGGTCCTTGAACCTTCAAAATCGTCATATAGGTTCTCATAATACGATTTGTGGGTCATTCATGCCCTTATCTATTATGACCGCGTATGATTGGATAGATGGTGTTGTGGACTAGTGACACATCGGACATGGTGGACTTGGTGACAAACATTCTGCCAAAACTGGTTAGGGTCTTTGCAAAAGTGCCCCTCAATATTTTATGGTGATTGAATAGTGTCATTTGATTCATTGCCCCCTTATTTCTCCTCCTTCTCTTTGTGTTCTTCCTCCTCATGGTAGCCCCATGGACAGTAGCTTTAGCATGTTTGGGAGCTTGATTTCTCCCATCTTCGACCCCATGGCTAGTTCAACTCTTCCTCTCTCCACCTGCCACTCGAGGACAATGTTGCAAACCATCTCTAAATAGGATACCAATTCAGGTCAGGTGTTCTTCACTGGCCTAAATCAAAAGGTCAGAATCGATTTTTGTCTTCTCTTCTGCTTTCAAATCACTCAATTTGTTGCTCCCTTTGATATGAAATTTGATTTTACCAAAGAGGGGTGGGGGGACTGATCCTGCCATAGCATTTTCCTAAACATATGGGTATTTTGGAGTTGGTGTTGTATTATGGTACTAATGTACCTCAAGAGATGATTGATATCTAGTCCCATCACCACGTGATTGATTTCTAGCCCCATCATCACGAAAAAAATGTCTGGTTGATGTATCTCTACGGAAAAGACCTCGTTGGTGGTGTCTACATGCACACGGAAATCATCATCATCAGAAAAGAGCGTATACAAGCATCTCGACTAGCAAAACAACTCGTAACATCAAAACCTTAAAAATTGCAATCCCTAGACAAACAAGACTGAATCCTATATCAAATCACACGGGGAAAAGATCAGTGTAGATCTAACCATAGTGTTGGGCAGATCCCTAGTGCCGTGTCATCCTACATGGTTGTCATTGTTTCTCACTGATTTGCCCCTGTCGCCGCCTCCGAATCCCCACAACGAGGAAAGAAATTTGGGGGGTGGGGAGGAGGAGAAAAGAATTGTGAGTGGCAATCCATATTACATATGATTTCATATTTTTATATCCAATATACCGGAGGGGTCGAGGCAGGTACCACTCACTAACTCACTTCAAGATACTCCTACATGATGGCTATTTTAAAAGTTCAAGGTTGCCATGATTCACTGCATTTTTTGCCACGCATGACTAAGGCTAGATGATAGAAATAAGATCACATTTTACCACGCTTGAGATAATCATAATCTTGCCATATTTTTCAAAGTCAATGAAACATGGGGTCTAACTTGCATGAAAGAAGTCTTTTTACAAGTGTGCCCACAAACCAAATAGGAGGCTAACTGAATCCAAACGTAAAAAAAACTCCATCAAACGTACTTAACTAGTGGGGTGACAAAGTGTGACAAGCTTAGTATGTCAAACACGAGAGCAGCAATTCAGTGCGTAGACTCATCTGTACCCGCGTGGAAGAAACAACTCAAAACAAATACTACTAGAAAAATTCAAAAAATTCTAATTTTTTTCCATGGTAGATATTTTGGTGCGCGAGGTGCGCTCCAAATTTTAGACCATTTGGATATCTGAGTAGCTCTCGGCAAAATAATAATAATAAATCAATTTGGGGTCAGTAAAAAAGTTTACTGTCCATGTATTGTTTTGACCCAATTTGTCTTTTTTGCTAAAAGCTATTCACAAGTCCAAATGATTTAAAATTTGGAGCGCACCACACACATTAAATTATCTACCATGCAATTTTTTTTAATTTTTTTTGTGATTTTTTTCTTGATCAGATGCAGATGAGCCTGTGCTTAGAAATGGATATTAGGTCAAAAACGCCCATATCACACCTTCGAAATAGCCTAGGATAACACTTTCACTTAAGTTTTCTTTACATGTTTACACGATTGAATGGAAGTCGTTCGCCACTGCTCCCGTGCTCCGTCCTCGCCGGCCGATCTCAGATCAACGTCAGGGATTGCACCTAGTAGCGCCTCTTAGATCTGGCACCCAGTGGAAACCTCCCCTAACCCTCCTCGCTCCCTCGATCTCCTCCCCTCCCAAAATGTGGCGCCGCCACCTCCTCCGCCGCCTCCTACCATCTCCGGCCACGGCCGGCACCCCCTCCCCGTTGGTTCGCCACCTCTCCACGACCCCCACCCCCTCCTCCACCACCGATACCACCTCCATCGCCTCCTCCCTCGCCGCGGCGGTCACCAAGCTCTCATCCACCCCGGCCCCCGCCACCTCCCCGGACGCCTACTTCTCCCTCCACTTCTCCGACGTCCGCCCTACCAACGCGCTCCTCGCCGAGACGCTCTCCCTCTCCCCTCCCGCCACCTCGCGCGCCGCCGCTGACCTCTTCCGCTTCCTCGTCCGCCGCTCGCTCCACCCCTCCGACGGTGCTCTCGCTCTCGTCGTCCGCCACCTCGCCCGCCGCCGCGACTTTCCCGCCGTCCGCACGCTCCTTCAGGAGTTCCCCTCCGCGCTAGGGCCAGACACAGTCGACGCCTACCTCTTTCATCTGGCGAGAGCTGGGCGCGCCACGGACGCGCTCAAGGTGTTCGACGAATTGCCTGGGGAGCTTCGCACCCGTGGGGCGCTCACTTCGCTAGTCTCCTCCCTCTCGTCCGAGGGCTTCCCACAGCTTGCAGAGCGTGCTGTCAAGAAGATCGCCCATGAGATCTTCCCGGATGACAATATTTGCACTTTGCTGGTATCTGGTTATGCTGATGCTGGTAAGCTTGACCATGCGCTAAGGCTGATTGGTGAGACACGAAATGGTGGGTTCCAGCCAGGTTTGGATGCCTACAATGCTGTTCTTGATTGTGTCTGCCGTCTCTGCCGCAAGAAAGACCCGTTAAGGATGCCTGTAGAGGCAGAGAAGTTCTTAGTTGACATGGAGGCCAATGGCATTCCCCGCGATGCGGGAACGTTCCGGGTGCTGATAAAAAATCTCTGTAAGATTCGCAGGACTGAGGATGCAATGAACCTGTTCCGACAAATGGGGGAGTGGGGATGCTCGCCAGATGCTGACACATATCTTGTGCTTATCAAGAGCTTGTACCAGGCTGCCAGGATCTCTGAAGGGGATGAATTGATGATTTGGATGCGGTCTGCAGGTTTTGGAGATAAACTTGATAGGAAGGCGTATTATGGGTTCATCAAGGTTTTATGTGGGATTGAGAGGGTTGAGCATGCTGTCAAGGTGTTCCGCCTGATGAAAGGATACGGGCATGCACCTGGAACGAAATCATATAGCCTGCTGATTGAGAAGCTGGCTAGGCATAATTTAGGGGATCGTTCAAATGCACTGTTCAGGGAGGCAGTAGCGCGTGGGATTACCGTGACACCAGGAGTCTATAAGATTGACAAGAGGTATGTGAAAGAGAAGAAGGAGAAGAAGGTGAAGAAAAAGCTGACTTTACCGGAGAAGAAGATATTAAAGAGCAAGCGGCTGTACAAGCTCAAAATGAGCTTTGTCAAGAAGCCTAAGCGGCGAATGAGGGCTTGAGAAGACTTGGGGGTAATTTTCATACTCATGCTATTTTTCCACTGATAACATTTATGTTCTTTGCTTCAGAATTTGCTTAGGTGGACTGTTTCGGACACGAGACCGTCATTTTATGTTAGCTGGTTTAACCAGTAGCATATCCTACATCAGTGCACTTAAATGTAGGAACGCGCAGAACTCTGCTTTTAAAGGAGCTGATATGCCGATTTGGAACTTCATGGAATCTTACACTTCGTACCATTCCACTTA
Source organism: Aegilops umbellulata (assembly GCA_032464435.1). Taxonomy (NCBI): domain Eukaryota; kingdom Viridiplantae; phylum Streptophyta; class Magnoliopsida; order Poales; family Poaceae; genus Aegilops; species Aegilops umbellulata. The sequence continues at coordinate 38,130,807 of CP136055.1, read as the reverse complement.
AAGATGGTCAAAACTCAAGATATTGGTCTATACAGAAAATGTTGGTGTAGGTATTCATAAGATGGAACACTGGGTGTTGGATAGGCTGTTAAATCGATAAATTTCACCTTCATCTATGTGAGAAACGAGAAGGAAGTTTGCGAAATGAGAAATTTTGGCTAGGGCGGTAGGACTAAATTTTCTTGAGTGGGATTGCTCAACTCGCTACAAAGTTATTAAGTCAGTTGATTGGTCATGGATTCCCAATCGCTGATAGTTAAACGAGTTAGAGTTGTACTGAGAAATTGAGATATCTAAGTTGACTTCTCATTTTATTTTTCTTTCATGCCTGCTATTTGTGGTCTGGGGTGCTTCATTTTTCCCTGTAAAAGCGGAAAGAACAACTCATAAAGCACTTCTATGGCCTGATTTTCGACAACCCACTACACTAATGACCATAGTGCCTTAGTGCTTCAAGACTCGTGGAATGTAGGCTTGGGGGCAAGCAGAGAGCACAAAAGAACAAATCATCTTTGTTTCTTTAGTGCATCCAAACAGTTGCACTCAGGTGCAGTTACAGAGTTAAGATACTTTTAATGGAAACAAGTTGTGCTTAAAACCAAGAATCATGGATGTAAATTTTGCTAGGACTGGATAATGGTAGGTACAGCGAAGAATCGTGGATGTACTTTCTGCAAGCCCACAGTGAAGTGCAGAAAGGCTAGTAAAGTTGCTTAAATATTCTTTACCCAATGTTATCATGCCTCTTCCTTCCACAGGACTGACTACACTGATGTACTCTTCGTTAGACAATATTATCAAGTCATACTCCTTTTCTTTTGCCTGCAGTCCAGTCTGTTTCAGAATAGCATAATGTCAACACTCTGTCGACAGAGTTACAGTAGTGTGCTTAGGATGCGTGTACTTTCCACTGAAAAATTATAATAGTTGATGTGCAGCACACTAGGCCGCTTCATTAATTTTATCCTTGCTAGTGTGATATCTCTTTCCTACATGGATATCTAGAGTTGGTCGTTGTTTGTGGAGACGATCTTATCTCATTAGGAAATGCTCATGTTAATTGGAAAACAATAAATATTGGCATAGTGAAATTTGAATAAACAGTTGCTGTTAATTTTTATTTTTGGAGCTTCTTGCGCATATCCCTGCAAATATGTTAGTAATGGTTTGTCCCCTGCTTACATTTCAGTTCGGTTGGAACGGATGATCGTGGGAGGGGAAGCATCGGACGAAGCCTACCTACAGTTTAGAAGAGCGGAAAATTGGTGTCCGTGAGTTGTGCCCGCCATTGCGAACGGATAACAAACAACATTACCTTTCCGATCTGAGGGCTTCATACAAGCTTGCTCTTTTTTGTTGATGGATTGCTGAATCTATGTTGATGTTCCCTGCAAATGTTGCAGCAGAAATAATGCACGTTTTGCTTGCTAGTTACCACATCGTGAGAAGTTACTTCTGGCTTCTTATGAACCAAACTATCTGTACTACTCCCTCCGTCCCATAATATAAGACGTTTTTTACACTACACTAGTGTCAAAAAGTGTCTTACGTTATTGGACGGAGGGAGTAATTGATATCCTTTAAGCAATGTTCCCTACTTTCCAGTATGCCTGAATGCTGAACTTCAACGGTTTCCAGGACCTTCTACATGTCTGCTTGATAGGTGTGCGTCACATCAGGATTTAGGTCTGGGCAATTTTTCTTTATCTGAGATTTCCACCAGACAGGTAAAATCCTGTGCATTTGTCTACCTGGCTTCTCTGTGGAGGCCGGCCACTTTGGTTAGCGTGCGCTGGCGCCTCTTTTTGCGAGTTCTCATCTTATAGGTCATTCTTGGATCAGGCTCTCACCATGATAGAAGGGAGATAACAAAAACAATGGAATCCTGGGACCCCGTCGCCCCCTTTGTCTTTACTGGCATAGTTTGATGCACACAAATAAGTGCTCCGGCGAGAGCCAACCGAAAATGTTGTGTCCAAAGGACGGGCAAGTCATGAAAGATTTTGTCAATCTTTCGTGACATCTTAGAGTAAGACATCTGTTTTAGCGGCAACTAATATGGGATGGAGGGAGTAAAATTTTGCCGGACAACGTTGAGTTCAGAGGACCGTTGCCGACTACCCAAATAGCCAAAAATTGGCGTCTGTTACTGGAATTGTCCCAAGCTTCTTCTAGATCACAAGACGAAGAATCGTGTTGCTTATGTAAGTCTAGTCTAGATAGCCAGTCATCTAGGTTAGGGGGAAGAAATGATTAGCTCTTCTTTTTAACCCAAAAATCCGTGGATGGACGGAGACGGACAGCGCACCAACCTTGGACCATGCCCGTCCATTGTTTCAAGGAACGCTTTTACTTTCGCTCTCCCGATAAATATCAGCGGTGCCTTGCGCACACAAGGTGGTGAAACAGTGATGGTGGTGATGGGGACTTTGATTTGGCCCAAGACTATTGGGGAAACACAAGCTCGGATCCCTCCAACCGATGCGATCCCTCTCGTCAGAAATGGAACCTGTGCACCCACACGACCCGCATTGGCCGATTCTCCCCTATCCTGACGGGCGATGGCGATCGTCGCTGTTTGGTTGTTGGGCTCCCCGAATTGGGCATCTTGGGTGTTTTTGCGTGGTGTGGCGCCCTTCTTCTCTACCGTTCCTTGCTAATAAGCCAGCCAGCGGACCGCCCGTGCAGCAATTATTCGGAGCTGTAATAAACTCGGAGAGGTGTGGGCATGCACGCAAGGCTTGAGAATGACACGCATGTCCATTTCACCGTCTCAGGGTTTGGAGGCTGGGACAGCGAGAGAGGCATTTGTAAGCTTGTTTGGTTTGGGCAAAGCCGCAGGATAATGCTAGGTTACGGCGTCTTCAACGCGAACTCTCAAATCGTCTGCATACGTTTGGGCCACTCGCTCCAAACGTGTTCTGCCATTCACGTGTTTTTCCCGCTAAACATAGACAAACTTGTGTGTGTGTGTGTGTGTGTGGGGGGGGGGGGGGTCCGGACCGCTCCCACACCCGCATCTGACTGCCCCGGGCCACCAAAAAACCCCACCCGCCTCTCCCGCGCTTTTCATCGAACGCCCGCGCCGTTTGTTGCGCAACATTCATGTCGGCCGTTGCGATTTGATTGGACGGGAAGGCATCACTGACGGACGTGACCTCTCGGGCGTTGCTGCTTCAACGCGGACGCCGCGTCCCGAGAAACCAACTCCGTCCGCTGCACCGCGTTGAAGCGGGTTGATCGGTCGCCTGTCCTGTCCGCGACTATATAAGTCGTGCTCCGGTAATGCACATGTACACCTCCTCCTCTTTGATCCCCTCCTCCTCTCCGAACCCCTCCTCTACCTCTTCAAGCCCCTCCTTCTATAGCGGCGATGCCAAAGTCGTGGTCGTCCACGCCGATAGGCGGTGGCGGAGAGAGTTCATCCTCCTGTGGATCTTGGCGCCGCCGCCAGCGCTCTCCGGGCCCCTCGGCGTCCACGACGGCTGGCTCCTCCGGCAAAGAGGAGATCGTCCTCTACTCTGGCGACGAGGAGGACCAGAAACAACAGCAACAACCGAAGTGGCGCCCGCGCCTCCTCACGGAGGCGGTTCTGACGGATGAACAATTCGTCCGTCAGATGGAGATCATGACGGAGTGCTCGCTCCGTCAGATGGGCCTGACACCAACTGTCGCCGGTGCGGGTCAAGGAGGAGTAACCAAACCCGTCGCGCTACGGCGTGAAGATGGAGCCGACGTCCCCACCACGGCAGGTTGATGCAACCATTTTGCATCATGTTTTTCTATTGTTATTTATAATGGTTTGCGTTATTATTTCACTTCATGAAGCAATTCTAATGCCTTTTCCCTCCTATTTTGCAAGTTCCACATGAAGAGGGAGATTGCCGGCAGCTGGAGTTCTAGACCTGAAAATGCTACCGCAGAGATAGATATTCTCCGGAGCTCCAAATGACCTGAAAATTTACCCATAATTGTTTTGGAATTAATAACAACTATTGACAGAAGAAATACCAGGAGGGGACCCACCTGAGAGTCACGAGCTTAGGTTGCCCCCCTCCCCAGGGGCGCGTCGGGTGAGCTCGTGACCCCACCAGCAGGCCTTCGGGGCCCTTCTTCTCTTATATGATGCTATTTGCCCTAGAAAAATCAGAAGAAGATTTTCGGGATGAAGCGTCGCCGTCTCGAGGCGGAACCTGGGTAGGAGCACTTTTGCTCTTCAGTGGAGCGATTCTGTCAGCGATACTTCCCTCTGGGAGGGGGAATCAAAGTCATCGACATCACCAACGATCCTCTCGTCGTGGGAGGTCCGATCTTCATCAACATATTCACCAACGCCATCTCATCTCAAACCCTAGTTCATCTCTTGTATTCAATATTTGTACCAGAACCTCAGATTGGTATGTGTGGGTTGCTGGTAGTGTTGATTATATCTTGTAGTTGATGCTAGTTTGTTTATTTGGTGGAAGATTATATGTTCAGATCCTTAAGCATATTCAATACACTTCTGATCTTGAACATGGATATGATTTGTGAGTAGTTGCTTTTGTTCTTAGGACATGGGAGAAGTCATGTTATAAGTAATCATGTGAAGTTGGCATTCGTTCATATTTTGATGATATGTATGTTGTTCTTCCTTTAGTGGTGTCATGTGAATGTCGACTACATGACACTTCACCATACTTGGGCCTAAGGGAAGGCATTGGGGAGTAATAAGTAGATGATGGGTTGCGAGAGTGACAGAAGGTTAAACCCTAGTTTATGTGTTATTCTGCAAGAGCTGATTTGGATCCATATGTTTCATGCTATGATTAGATTTATCTTACTTATTCTTTTATAGTTGCGGATGCTTGTGAGAGGTGGTAATCATAATATTGTTCAAGTAAGAACAACACCCTAGCACAGGTCCACCCACATATCAAATTATCAAAGTATTGAATGTAAATCAACTAAACATGATGAACATGACTAGACGAGAATTCTCATGTGTCCTCGAGAACGCTTTGCTTACTATTGATACGTCTCCATCGTATCTATAGTTTTTGATTATTTAATGCCAATATTCTATAACTTTCATATACTTTTGGCAACTTTTTATATTATTTTTGGGACTAAATATTGATCCAGTGCCAGTTCCTGTTTGTTGCATGTTTTTTGTTTCGCAGAAAATCCATATCAAACGAAGTCCAAACGCGATAAAACTTTACGGAGATTTTTTTGGAATATATGTGATTTTTGGGAAGTGGAATCAACGCGAGACGATGCCCGAGGGCCCCACAAGCCCTAGGGCGTGCCCCCTACCCAGGGCGCGCCTGGCAGGCTTGTGGCCGCCCCGAAGGTCAGTTGGAGGTGTCCTTCAGCCGCAAGGAAGCTTATATCTGGATCGTGTTAAAGTTTCATCCAAATCGGTGTTACGGATCTCCGTGAATTTAAGAAACAGTGAAAGGCTAGAAAACAGAAGAGAAACAGAGATAGATCCAATCTTGGAGGGGCTCTCGCCCCTCCGCCGCCATGGAGGCCATGGACCAAAGGGGAAACCCTCCTCCCATCTAGGGGGGGATCAAGGAAGAAGAAGAATGAAGGGGACTCTCTCCCCTCTCTCCCGGTGGCGCCGGAAAGCCGCCGGGGCATCATTGTGGCGGCGATCTACACCAACAACTTCGCCGCCGTTGATGCCTGCTAGAACTACGTCTGTATTTCCCCAAAGAGTAAGGGATGATGCAGCACAGCGACGGTAGGTATTTCCCTCAGTGATGAGACCAAGGTTATCGAACCAGTAGGAGAACCAAGCAACACTACGTAAACATCACCTACACACAAATAACAAATACTCGCAACCTGACGTGTTAAAGGGGTTGTCAATCTCTTTCGGGTAACAGCGCCAGAAATTGGCAAAAGTACGGGTGATGACCCACAAGTATAGGGGATCAATTGTAGCTCTTTTCGATAAGTAAGAGTGTCGAACCCAACAAGGAGCAGAAGGAAATGACAAGTGGTTTTCAGCAAGGTAGCGTCTGAAATTGTAAGTAGCAGAGTAGTTTGATAGCAAGATAATTTGTAACGAGCAAGTAACAATAGTAGTAACAAAAGCGTAGCAAGGTAGCCCAATCCTTTTGAGGCAAAGGACAAGCTAAAATGGTCTCTTATGATAAGCAAAGCGTTCTTGAGGGTACACGGGAATTTCATCTAGTCACTTTCGTCATGTTGGTTCGATTTGTGTTCGCTACTTTGATAATTTGATATGTGGGTGGACCAATGCTTAGGTGTTGTTCTTACTTGAGCAAACCTCCTACTTATCATTAACCCTCCTGCAAGCATCCGCAACTACGAGAAAAGTATTAAGAATAAATTCTAACCATAACATTAAACTTTTGGATCCAATCGGTCCCTTACGGAACATTGCATAAACTGGGGTTTAAGCTTCTGTCACTCTCGCAACCCATCATCTAATTGCTACTCCACAATGCATTCCCTTAGGCCCAAATATGGTGAAGTGTCATGTAGTCGACGTTCACATGACACCACTAAGGGAATCACAACATACATACTATCAAAATATCGAACACATATCAAGTTCACATGATTACTTGCAACATGATTTCTCCCGTGACCTCTAGAACAAAAGTAACTACTCACAAATGATAAACATGCTCATGATCAGAGGAGTATTAAATAGCATATTGGATCTGAACATATAATCTTCCACCAAATAAACCATATAGTAATCAACTACAAGATGTAATCAACACTACTAGTCACCCACAAGCACCAACCTATAGTTCCGGTAATAAGATTGAACACAAGAGATGAACTAGGGTTTGAGATGAGATGGTGCTATTGAAGATGTCGATGGAGATTGCCCTCCCCAAGATGGGAGAGTTGTTGGTGATGATGATGACGATGATTTCCCCCTCCGAGAGGGAAGTCCCCCCTACAGAGTCGCTCCGCCGGAGGATAAAAGTGCTCCTGCCCAAGTTCCGCCTCGAGGCCTCCGTCCCGAAAGTCCTCTCCTTATTTTTTCTAGGTCAAAATGACCTATATACGAGAAGATGGGCGCCGGAGGTGGGCCTGGGTGAGCACAACCCACCAGGGCGCGCCTGGGCTCCCTGGCGCGCCCAGGTGGGTTGTGCCCACCTGGTGGCCCCCCTCTGGTAGTTATTTGCTCCAATAATTCTTAAATATTCCATAAAAATTCTTCGTGAAGTTTCAGCTTATTTGGAGTTCTGCAGAATAAGTAGCCTGGCGTAGCTTTTTCAGGTCTAGATTTCCAGCTGCCGGAATTCTCCCTCTTTGTGTATACCTTGCATATTATGAGAGAAAATGCATTAGAATTACTTCAAAAAGCATTATTATGGATAAAAACATTATAAATAACAGTAAGAAAACATGATGCAAAATGGACGTAACAACTCCCCCAAGCTTAGACCTCGCTTGTCCTCAAGCGAAAACCAGAATCGAAAAACATGTCCACATGCTTTGAGAGAGAGGTGTCGATAAAAACAAAATACGGACATAGAAGCATCATGTTGATTATTATAACAACAACAAAATTAAACATAAGACTTTTACACAGAACTTTTTATCATATACTTCTCATGAATAAGTAACAATTCATCACACATTTGAAGTATAAAGCAAAAGCTCTATTAGAAACCAACAAACTATGTTCTCAGTCAACTTTGCAACTACAATTCATCATCTTTTCAGGAAGGGTTACGTATCGAAGCCTTTAGGCAAGTCCACATACTCAACCATCATATAGTCTTCTATGATTGCTAACACTCACCGCGTACACATGAGCAAAACGTTTGAACCGGACACAAAGAAAGATAGGGGCTTATAGTTTCGCCTCCCAACGTATTCACCTCAAGGGTGATGTTAACAATAATAACTCATGCTATCTATATTGAACTAGACATATGTGCCTAGATCTTTCCTCACCACATGATGCTTGCCAAAGGACAAAAATAAAAAGGGATAGAAGGAAAACGTTGTCTCTTTGCATAAAAGTAAATACATAAAAGTAAAAGATAGGCCCTTCGCAGAGGGAAGCAGAGGTTGAGATGCGCTTATTTGTTTGTATGCTCAACTCCTTAGTGCAAAAGAACGTCACGTTACGTTGCCCCTTGTGATAGCGACCTTTATTATCCAGTTTGTCGCTTTTATTCTTCACCATCACAAGTTCGTGCAACGCTCAATTTTCTCTTACACTAAATGATCTTACACATTTAGAAGCAATTTTTATTGCCTTTTCACACTGATGACAACTTACTTGAGGGATCTTGCTCAATGCCTAGGTAGGTATTGTGGACACTTGAAAATAAGATTTGGGTCTAAGGGTTTTTGGATGCACAAGTAGTATCTCTACCTAGTGCGGAATTTTTGGCTAGCAAAGATAGGGGGCAAGCACCACATGTTAAAGGATCTATGACAATATGACTTCTGTGTGAATATAAACAAACATAAACCATTAAGTTGTCTTTCTCGTCCAACGTCAAAAATTTTGGCATATAATATTTTGTTGAGGGCTCACAGTCACAAAAGATTTCTAGGATAGTATATTTATATGTGAATCTTCTCTTCCCATATTAATTCTTTCATGAGTTGCATCATTGACTAATGCTATTTTTGTCAATCTCTAATAAAATTTCCTACTTATACTTTTCCTTATGTGGTGTCATCACCTACCATAAGATTAGTATATGATCTTTCTTAATTTATTTCCTTTCTCTTTTATTTATTTCTTTTCTCTTTTATTTGCAACATGAAAGTAAAGAAAGCAAAAACTCAAACTAAACTTTATTATATAACTTGCACACGATTACAAGGATAGATCACTAAGCAAAACTCTCAAAGAAGAAAGGATCGAACTAAACTTCTATTCATCTAAAGCAAAAAGATCGAACTAAAATAAGTAAAGGCAAAAACATAGTGGGATGATACGATACCGGGGCACCTCCCGCAAGCTTGGCGGAAGCCAAGGGGAATGCCCATACCCGATACTCAATTCTCTTTTGGTGGTGAAGAAGATGATGGTGGTGATGAAGCGATCCTATCCTTAAGGATCAAGAGATTCTCCAATCGACGATGATGCTCCAGAGATGGATGATATGCTCTTGATGCGGAATATTTTCGCGAGTGAGATACTTATTTTGTATGCGAACTATTTCAATGACGTGAAAAGCTTCAATCTCAGCAGGAGTAAGGTGAGTAAGGTAGGGCTTAAGGATATCTTCTTCCTCCTCCTCGGCCAGCAGTGCTTGTGCTGTCAGCGGGGATGGATCTACGATAGCTTCCTTGCCCTTGTCTCCCTTGACGGCATCTGTAGGCTCCTCCCGCTTCGCCTCGATCTTCATCAACCAAGCATCTTCTTCCATGTGGTTGGAGGAGCAGGAAGACATGATGCTTGGCTTGATAAATCTAACCGGAAATAGTAAGAAAAGAGAACACATGATTTCTCCGCGATACGGTGATTAATAGGTTCGGAAGTATATATAGATTTTTTATCTTGGAGGACAAGCATACGGTAGAAAAACGGAGTCCGGAAGGTGTACCAGGTGGGCACAACCCTGGTGTCTTGTGCCCACCAGGGTACGCTTCCTGGAAGTTTCTTCATTTCCAATTTTTTTAAATATTCCAAAACTGATAAAAAATATCTTTGCAGCTTTTTCGGGGTCCATTTACTTACCGTATCACGTACCTCCTTATTTTCACGATTCTGGAGTGTTACGGAAGGACTCTTTTATGTGTTCTTCCGATGTCAAAGTTTGAATAATATTACTTTCAACATTAATGGGTGTACCTAAGATATAATGTTGTATTCGTTGCCCATTGACAACCTCCGGGTTAGTACCTTCGGAATTGTTTATTTTGATGGCCCCAGACCGATAAACCTCCTCAATAACATAGGGGCCTTCCCATTTTGAGAGGAATTTTCCTGCAAAGAATCTGAAATGAGAGTTGTACAAAAGAACATATTCTCCGACTTTAAACTCACGCTTTTGGATTCATTTGTCATGCCATCTTTTAACTTTTTCTTTGAGTAATTTTGCATTTTCATAAGCTTGGGCTCTCCATTCATCTAAAGAGCTAATATCAAATAACCTCTTTTCACTAGCAAGTTGGAAATCATAATTAAGCTCTTTGACGGCCCAATATGCTTTATGTTCTAACTCAAGAGGCAAATGGCAAGCTTTTCCATAAACCATTTTATAAGGAGACATACCCATAGGATTTTTATATGTTGTTCTATAAGCCCAAAGTGCATTATCTAATTTCTTAGACCAATTCTTCCTGGACCTATTGACAGTCTTTTGCAAAATTAATTTTATTTCTCCATTGCTAGGTTCAACTTGACCACTAGACTGAGGATGATAGGGTGATGCAATTCTATGGTTAACATCATACTTGGCAAGCATTTTACGGAAAGCACCATGAATAAAGTGTGAACCACCATCAGTCATTAAATATCTAGGGACTCCAAACCTTGGGAAAATAACTTCCTTAAGCATTCTAATAGAGGTGTTGTGATCAACACTACTGGTTGGAATAGCTTCTACCCATTTAGTAACATAATCAACAGCAACCAAAATATGTATATACCCATTAGAGGAAGGAAAAGGTCCCATGTAATCAAATCCCCAAACATCAAATGGTTCAACATCAAGTGAATAATTCATAGGCATTTCTTGACGCTTACCGATATTACCTATTCTTTGACATTCATCACAAGATGAGACAAACTTACGAGCATCCTTGAAGAGAGTAGGCCAATAAAATCTAGATTGCAATACCTTGTGAGCAGTTCTATCTCCAGCATGATGCCCTCCATAAGCTTCGGAGTGACATTTCCATAGGATTTGTCCCTGTTCATGCTCAGGTACACAACGTCTAATAATACCATCTACTCCTTCTTTATAAAGATGTGGGTCATCCCAAAAGCAGTGTCTTAAATCATAGAAGAGTTTTTTCTTTTGTTGGTATGTAAAGCTAGGTCGTAAATATTTAGCAACAATGTAATTAGCATAATCAGCATACCAAGGAGTACTGTGAGCAACATTTATTGCAGCTAACTGCTCATCAAGAAAACTACCATTAATAGGTAGTGGGTCATCAGGCACATTTTCAAGCCTAGATAGATTATCAGCTACGGGGTTGTCAACTCCTTTTCTATCAATGATATGTAAATTAAATTCTTGTAACAAGAGAACCCACCGAATGAGTCTAGGTTTAGCATCTTTCTTTTCCATAATATATTTAATAGCAGCATGGTTAGTGTAGACAGTTACTTTGGAATCAACAATATAAGGTCTAAATTTATCACACGCAAACACCATTGCTAAGAATTCTTTTTCAGTAGTAGCATAATTTCTTTGAGCACTGTCTAGAGTTTTACTGGCATAATGAATAACATTCAATTTCTTATCAACTCTTTGTCCTAGAACAACACCAACAGCATAATCACTAGCATCCCACATGATTTCAAAAGGCAAGTTCCAATCAGGTGGTTGAACAATAGGTGCAAAATTAAGGCTTTCTTAAGTGTTTCAAAGGCTTCAAGACAATCATCATAAAAAACAAAAGGAATATCCTTTTGCAAAAGATTAGTAAGAGGCCTAGAAATTTTAGAAAAGTCTTTGATAAATCTCCTATAGAAACCAACATGACCTAGGAAGCTACGAATACCTTTGATGTCCTTAGGACATGGCATTTTCGCAATTGCATCAACCTTAGATTTGTCCACTTCAGTAGCTCTTTCAGAAATTTTATGACCCAAGACAATGCCTTCATTAACCATAAAGTGGCACTTCTCCCAATTCAAGACAAGATTTGTTTGTTCACATCTATGCAAAACTAGCTCAAGATTGCTTAAACAATCATCAAAAGACTTACCATAAATGAAGAAGTCATCCATGAAAACCTCAACAATCTTTTCACAAAAGTCAAAGAATATAGTAGTCATACATCTTTGAAAGGTAGCAGGTGCATTACATAAACCAAAAGGCACACGTATATAAGCATAGGTTCCAAAGGGACAAGTAAAAGTGGTCTTTTCTTGATCAGGTTGAGAAACATGTATTTGTGAAAAACCAGAATATCTATCAAGGAAGCAAAAGTGTGTGTGCTTAGATAACCTTTCAAGCATTTGATCAATAAAAGACAGAGGGTAATGATCTTTTCTAGTTGCTTTGTTTAATTTTCTAAAATCAAATACCATTCTATAGCCTGTAACAATTCTTTGTGGAATAAGTTCATTCTTATCATTAGGAACAACAGTTATACCTCCTTTCTTAGGGACACAATGAGCAGGACTTACCCATCTACTATGAGCTATATGATAGATTATACCTGCTTCCAGAAGCTTTAAGATTTCCGTTCTTACCACTTCTTTCATCTTCGGGTTTAACCGACGTTGGTAATCAACAACGGGTTTAGCATCAGGTTCCATATTAATTTTGTGCTGACATAGAGTGGGACTAATGACCTTTAAATCATCAAGAGTATATCCAATACCAGCTCGGTGCTTCCTTAGAACTTGCAATAATCTTTCTTCTTCATGTTCTGAAAGGTTAGCAGTAGCACTAATAATAACATGATATATCTTATTTTCATCAAGATAAGCATATTTTAGAGTGTCTGGTAATTGTTTTAATTCAAACACATGATCACCTTTAGGCGGAGGAGGACCTCCTAGAGTTTCAATAGGCAAGTTGTGTTTAAGTAGAGGACGTTGTTCAAAGAAAATCTTATCTATTTCATTTCTTTTATGCATATGTAAATCGTTTTCATGGTCTAGCAAATATTGTTCTAAAGGATCAGTAGGTGGTACAGCAATAGAAGCAAGACCAACTAATTCATCCTTACTAGGCAATTCTTCTTCATGAAGCTTTCTAGTAAACTTGGAAAAATTAAACTCATGAGACTCATCACCAAAACTAACACCAACAGTTTGTTTCTTACAATCTATCTTAGCATTAACGGTGTTCAAGAAAGGTCTACCAAAGATAATGAGACAAAAGTCATCTTGTGGGGAACCAAGAACAAGAAACTCAGTAGGGTATTTTATTTTCCCACACAAGACTTCAACATCTCCAACAATCCCAATTGGTGATATAGTGTCTCTGTTAGCAAGTTTAATAGTAACCTCTATGTCTTCTATTTCTGGAGGTGCTATGTCTTTCATAATTTCTTGATATAAAGTGTAAGGAATAGCACTCACACTAGCACCCATGTCACATAAATCATGATAACAGTGATCTCCTATTTTAACTGAGATGACGGGCATGCCAACAACAGGTCTATGTTTATTCTTTTTATCATGTTTGGCAATTCTAGCAGCTTCTTCATAGAAGTAAATAACATGCCCATACATATCTTCTTCCAAGAGATCTTTAACCATAGCAATACTAGGTTACACTTTAATTTGTTCATTAGGTTTAGGTGTTCTAATATGGCTTTTGTTAACCACAGTTGAAACTTTAGCATGTTCCTTTATCCTAACAGGGAAATGTGGTTTCTCAATAAAAGCAGAAGGAACAACTGGATCAACATTGTAAGGTATAGTTTCTTCTTTAACTGGTACCAGTTCTTTAATTTCTTCTTTAATAGGTGGGTGATATTTAAACCACTTCTCTTTAGGGAGTTCAACATGAGTAGCAAATGATTCACAAAAGGAGGCTACTATCTCAGAGTCAAGTCCATATTTAGTGCTAAACTTTTGAAAAGCATCGGTATCCATAATTTTTTTAACACAATCATACTTAAGTTTAATACCTGATTCTTTAACTTCCTTGAGTTCCCAATCTTCAGAGTTGCATTTAATTCAATAGTCTTCTTCATAAAAGAACCAGCACAAGAAGTATCAAGCATGGTTTGATAATTACGAGAAAGCCGAGCATAAAAGTTCTGGATAATAATTTCTCTTGTGAGCTCATGATTGGGGCATGAATATAACATTGACTTAAGACTCCCCCAATCTAGAGCGATACTTTCTCCTTCACGAGGCCAAAAATTATATATGTAATTCCGATCACGATGAACTAGATGCATAGGATATTTTTTTGGTGGAACTCCAATTTCAATCGATTCCAATTCCAAGATCCAATATCATCGCATAGCCTATACCATGCCAATGCTTTTACCTTCAAAGATAAAGGGAAAACCTTTTTCATAACTTCATCCCTGGGTAAACCTGCAAGCTTGAATAATCCACAAATTTGTTCTACATATATCAAGTGCATATCAGGATGTTCGGTTCCATCTCCTGCATAAGGATTAGCTAGCAGTTGTTCTATCATACCCGAAGGAATTTCATATTCAATATTTTTAGTAGGTGCAGTAGGTTGAGGGGTAGCTAAATGTGGTTCCGGTTGAGGTGAAGATACCCCGAACAAACCCCTCAAGGGATTGTCTTCCATAGTAACAAGTGACAATAAATTTCAGAACACTATATAAATATTTCCTTACCAAAGGCGCTTCACTCCCCGGCAACGGCGCTAGAAAATAGCCTTGATGACCCACAACTATAGGGGATAAATTGTAGCTCTTTTCGATAAGTAAGAGTGTCAAACCCAACGAGGAGCAGAAGGAAATGACAAGTGGTTTTCAGCAAGGTAGTGTCTGCAAGTGTTGAAATTGTAAGTAGCAGAGTAGTTTGATAGCAAGATAATTTGTAACGAGCAAGTAACGATAGTAGTAACAAAATTGCAGCAAGGTAAACTCTAACCTCTAGCTAAGTTGAGTATCCAAACAGGGTTGTGTTGTTGTTGTTGCTGTTGCCGCTGCTGCTCTTCTACGTATATCTAGACATCATTAGAACATTAATGTAACACTCTTCCTTGTTGCTATGTAGCCTAGGATTGCATACTTAGACATTAAGTACAGTGCATGTTGCTATGTAGCCTCAGATATATTACATATGGCCCTAGTTAACCTAAGGAAAAATGGGTTGCAGATATATCCAGTTAAAAGTCCGATTCACCGATTAGTCCCTTATCAGCCGCCGGCCTGTATGGTACCAGCTACGGATATCCTCAATACTGAGCATATATAAGCCATGGGATGAAACTAACCTCGATGGAAAACAACAGTCGTTCCCAAAATTGTCCAGTGTAGGTACATCAAGAAGCATGTTAAGCACAACAGGCTAAACATCAACCAAAATTACACATGGCAGACAAAATAATCTCCAACAGATAGCTTCAGTGTGCAGGTTTAAGCACGCTAGTAAAGCAAAACAAGTGGAAAGGTGTGCTAACTACAACAATCCTAACATTTAACAACAAGCAAACATGGTCATTCAAACTGGTATTGTGTCGGTCTAAGTACACTGGTTATGGTTAAATAAAAATGGAAAAGCGTGTTAACTACAAGATGCAATAACCAAATATAGTCCTTCATAGTGGTATTGTTGAAACTGGTACTGATGAAATTGAACTGCACAGTTCATACTTGCACATATAGAACATCACATTATGAATAACTGGAATAAACAAGGCATACTACGAACAACCAAAGATAGCATTTGAAACTGAACATATGCTAACTACAAACAACCGAACAATCAAAAAACTTAAAAGAGGCATATGCTAGCTATAACTGGCTTAACAACAAGCAAATATATGCATTCCTATCGGTATGTTTAAAACTGGATTGATGAAATGTACTGCATAGTAAATAATTGCACATATAGAGCATCACATTGTGAACACTGAAATAAACAAATCATGGGTTTCCTCACTTGTCACAGATGGGCTCATTCCCGTGGGAAGAGCACGGACCCTGGATGCGCTCCATGTTGTCGCAGATGGGCTCCTTCCCCTTCGAAGAGCACGGCTGTAGGGTGCCCTCCCTGATGTCGCAGACGTGCGCTTTCCCCTTGGAAGAGCATACGGGCTCTTTCCCCTTGGAAGAGCCGGAGAGGGTGCCCTCCTCATGGTCGCTGTCGATGAGGTCTGACTTGGAAGCTATGGATCCCAAGCCAGTGTCGCATAACGTGTCCTTCAGAAATGACAAAAGGGGCTCGATGGCGATGTAGAATGGAAAATTGTTGACAGCGAGCCAGAGGAGATCAGCGGCGAGGCCATGGATGAGATCGACGGTGGTTGAACCCGAGGGGTTGGGGGTGGGCCACTTAACCTGTGACACAGCCCGCCTCAGGGCGTCGCTGTCGATGACCTCGATGCCGTAGTCGGTGGACGAGATATGCCCGCATACTCTAGCCCGCTGCTTGAGTGCCTGCCGCCAGTAATGGTCGTCAGCTTCCTCGGCAACGTCGGGCGAAGAGACCGCTATACACCTCTTTTGGGCCAATCGCTCCTCGAGCTCCACGGGAAGCGTAGCCGGTCTTAGGCTGCGACGCTCTAGAGTGGGGGACGGGGATGGGTATGGGATCTGTGGGAAAGGGGGCGTTTGGTAGGCGCCATCTAAGAAACTCAGGGCAGCCTGGTGCTACCTCTTGAGCACTGCGTTGGTTTTCCCTTGAAGAGGAAAGGGTGATGCAGCAAAGTAGCGTAAGTATTTCCCTCAGTTTTTGAGAAGCAAGGTATCAATCCAATAGGAGGCTACGCGCGAGTCCCTTGCACCTACACAAACAAATAAATCCTCGCAACCAACGCGATAAGGGGTTGTCAATCCCTACACGGTCACTTACGAGAGTGAGATCTGATAGATATGATAGGATAATATTTTTGGTATTTTTATGATAAAGATGCAAAGTAAAGAAAGTAAAATAAAAACGGTGCAAGAAATAACTAAGTGTTGGAAGATTAATATGATGGAAAATAGACCCGGGGGCCATAGGTTTCACTAGTGGCTTCTCTCAAGAGCATAAGTATTTACGGTGGGTGAACAAATTACTGTTGAGCAATTGATAGAATTGAGCATAATTATGAGAATATCTAGGTATGATCATGTATATAGGCATCACGTCCGAGGCAAGTAGACCGACTCCTGCCTGCATCTACTACTATTAATCCACACATCGACCACTATCCAGCATGCATCTAGAGTATTAAGTTCATAAGAACAGAGTAACGCTTTAATTAAGATGGCAGGATGTAGAGGGATAAATTCATGCAATATGATAAAAAAACATCTTGTTATCCTCGATGGCAATAATACAATACGTGCCTTGCTGCCCCTACTGTCACTGGGAAAGGACACCGCAAGATTGAACCCAAAGCTAAGCACTTCTCCCATTGCAAGAAAGATCAATCTAGTAGGCCAAACCAAACTGATAATTTGAAGAGACTTGCAAAGATAACCAATCATACATAAAAGAATTCAGAAGATTCAAATATTGTTCATAGATAAACTTGATCATAAACCCACAATTCATCGGTCTCAACAAACACACCGCAAAAGAAGATTACATCGAATAGATCTCCACAAGAGAGGGGGAGAACATTGTATTGAGATCCAAAAAGAGAGAAGAAGCCATCTAGCTAATAACTATGGACCCGAAGGTCTGAGGTAAACTACTCACACATCATCGGAGAGGCTATGGTGTTGATGTAGAAGCCCTCCGTGATTGACGCCCCCTCCGGCGGAGCTCCGGAACAGGCCCCAAGATGGGATCTCGTGGGTACAGAAGGTTGCGGCGGTGGAATTAGGTTTTGGCTCCGTATCTGATCATTTGGGGGTACGTAGGTATATATAGGAGGAAGGAGTACGTCGGTGGAGCAACATGGGGCCCACGAGGGTGGAGGGCGCGCCTGGGGGGGGGGGTAGGCGCGCCCCCTACCTCGTGGCTTACTCTTTGATTTCTTGACGTAGGGTCCAAGTCCTCGTAGGTTTCATTCTGTTTGGACTCCGTCTGATATTCTTTTTCTGCGGAACTCTAAAATAGGCAAAAAACAGCAATTCTGGGCTAGGCCTCCGATTAATAGGTTAGTCCCAAAAATAATATAAAAGTGAATAATAAAGCCCAATAATGTCCAAAATAGAAGATAATATAGCATGGAGCAATAAAAAATTATAGATACGTTGGAGACGTATCAAGCATCCCCAAGCTTAATTCCTGCTCGTCCTCGAGTAGGTAAATGATAAAAACAGAATTTTTGATGTGGAATGCTATTTGGCATAATTTCAATGTAATTCTTCTTAATTGTGGTATGAATATTCAGATCCGAAAGATTCAAGACAAAAGTTTAATATGGACATAAGAATAATAATATTTCAAGCATACTAACTAAGCAATTATGTCTTCTCAAAATAACATGGCCAAATAAAGTTATCCCTACAAAATCATATAGTCTGGCTATGCTCTATCTTCACCACACAAAGTATTTAAATCATGCACAATCCCGATGACAAGCCAAGCAATTGTTTCATACTTTTGGTGTTCTCAAACTTTTTCAATCTTCACTCAATACATGAGCATGAGCCATGGACATAGCACTATATGTGGAATAGAATGGTGGTTGTGGAGAAGACAAAAAAGGAAAAGATAGTCTCACATCAACTAGGCGTATCAACGGGCTATGGAGACGCCCGTTAATAGATATCAATGTGAGTGAGTAGGGATTGCCATGCAACAGATGAACTAGAGCTATAAGTATATGAAAGCTCAACAAAAGAAACTAAGTGGGTGTGCATCCAACTCGCTTGCTCACGAAGACCTAGGGCATTTTGAGGAAGCCCATCATTGGAATATACAAGCCAAGTTCTATAATGAAAAACTCCCACTAGTATATGAAAGTGACAAAATGAGAGACTTTCTATCATAAAGATCATGGTGCTACTTTGAAGCACAAGTGTGGTAAAAGGATAGTAACATTGTCCCTTCTCTCTTTTTCTCTCATTTTTTTATTTGGGCCTTTTTTTCTCTTTTTTATGGCCTCTTTTTTTTCTTTTCTTTTTCTTATTTAGTCCGGAGTCTCATCCCGACTTATGGGGGAAATCATAGTCTCCATCATCCTTTCCTCACTTGGGATAATGCTCTAAAAAATGATGATCATCACACTTTTATTTACTTACAACTCAATACTTAGAACAAAATATGACTCTATGTGAATGCCTCCGGTGGTGTACCGGGATATGCAATTAATCAAGAGTGACATGTATGAATGAATTATGAACAGTGGCTTTGCCACAAATACGATGTCAACTTCATGATCATGCAAAGCAATATGACAATGATGGAGCGTGTCATAATAAACGAAACGGTGGTAAGTTGCATGGCAATATATCTTGGAATGGCTATGGAAATGCCATGATAGGTAGGTATGGTGGCTGTTTTGAGGAACGTATATGGTGGGTGTATGATACCGGCAAAAAGTGCACGGTATTAGAGAGGCTAGCAATGGTGGAAGGAAGAAAGTGCGTATAATCCATGGACTCAACATTAGTCATAAAGAACTCATATACTTATTGCAAAAATCTACAAGTTATCAAAGCAAAGTATTACGTGCATGCTCCTAGGGGGATAGATTGGTAGGAAAAGACAATCGCTCGTCCCCCACCGCCACTCATAAGGAAGACAATCAATAAATAAATTTTGCTCCGACTTCATCACATAACGGTTCACCATACGTGCATGCTACGGGAATCACAAACTTTAACACAAATATCTCTCAAATTCACAACTACTCGACTAGCATGACTCTAATATCACCATCTTTATATCTCAAAACAATTATCAAACATCAAACTTTTCTTAGTATTCAACACACTCATAAGAAAGTTTTTACTAATCTTGTATACCTAGCATATTAGGATTATTTAAGCAAATTACCATGCTATTTAAGACTCTCAAAATAATCTAAGTGAAGCATGAGAGATCAATAGTTTCTATAAAACAAAAGTCACCACCGTGCTCTAAAAGATATAAGTGAAGTACTAGAGCAAAACTATATAACTCAAAAGATATAAGTGAAGCACATAGAGTATTCTAATAATTTCCGAATCATGTGTGTCTCTCTGAAAAGGTGTGTACAGCAAGGATGATTGTGGTAAACTAAAAATCAAAGACTCAAATCATACAAGACGCTCCAAGCAAAAAAACACTTACCATGTGGTGAATAAAAATATAGCTCCAAGTAAAGTTACCGATGGAAGTAGACGAAAGAGGGGATGCCTTCCGGGGCATCCCCAAGCTTTGGTTTTTTGGTGTCCTTAGATTATCTTGGGGGTGCCATGGGCATCCCCAAGCTAGGCTCTTGCCACTCCTTGTTCCATAATCCATCAAATCTTCCACCCAAAACTTGAAACTTCACAACACAAAACTCAGCAGAAAATCTCGTGAGCTCCGTTAGCGAAATAAAACAAAAGACCACTTCCAGGTAATGTAATGAAATCATTCTTTATTTATATTGGTGTTAAACCTACTGTATTCCAATTTCTCTATGGTTTATAAACTATTTTACTAGCCATAGATTCATCAAAATAAGCAAACAACACACGAAAAACAGAATCTGTCAAAAATAGATCAGTCTGTAGTAATCTGTAACTAACGCAAACTTCTGGAACTCCAAAAAATCAGCAAAAATAGGACGACCTAGAAAATTCGTTTATTGATCAGCAGAAATTGGAATAAATATTTTTTATCACGTTCTGGTTATTTTTAACAATTATTTTTGTGAACAGAAAGTTTCTGGAAATTTCTGCAAGATCAAATAACTATCATCCAATAAGATCCTATAGGTTTAACTTGGCACAAACACCAATTAAAACATAAAAACACATCTAACCAGAGGCTATATCAAAGTTTATTCCTAAACAGAAGCAAAAACTAAAAAAACTAAAAATAAAATTGGGTTGCCTCCCAACAAGCGCTATCGTTTAACGCCCCTAGCTAGGCATAAAAGCAAGGATAGACCTAGGTATTGCCATCTTTGGTAGGCAATCCATAAGTGACTCTCATATTAGATTCATAAGGTAATTTTATTTTCTTCCTAGGGAAGTGTTACATGCCTTTCTTTAATGGAAATTGGAATCTAATATTCCCTTCCTTCATATCAATAATTGCACCAATCGTTCTAAGGAAAGGTCTACCAAGAATAATAGGACAGGAAGGATTGCAATCTATATCAAGAATGATAAAATCTACAGGCACATAATTCCTATTTGCAACAATAAGAACATCATTAATTCTTCCCATAGGTTTTTTAATGGTGGAATCCGTAAGGTGCAAGTTTAGAGAGCAATCATCAAAATCACGAAAACCTAGCAAATCACATAAAGTCTTCGGAATCGTGGAAACACTAGCACCCAAATCACACAAAGCATATCATTCATGATCTTTAATCTTAATTTTAATAGTAGGTTCCCACTCATCATAAAGTTTTCTAGGGATAGAAACTTCCAAATCAAGTTTTTCTTCAAAAGATTGCATCAAAGCATCAACGATATGTTTAGTAAAAGCTTTATTTTGACTATAAGCATGAGGAGATTTTAGCACGGATTGCAACAAGGAAATACAATCCATCAAAGAGCAACTATCATAATTAAATTCCTTGAAATCCAAAATAGTAGGTTCATTAACATCTAGAGTTTTGATCTCTTCAATCCCACTTTTATCAATTTTAGCATCAAGATCTAAAAACTCCGAATTTTTGGAATGCCTTCTAGGTAAAGGTGAATCATATTCAGTCCCATCATTATCAAGATTAATATTGCAAAACAAAGATTTAATAGGGGACACATCAATAACTTTTAGATCTTCACCTTTATTTTCAAAGTTTTCCGGCTTAGCGGCCATCTTATTAACTAAGGTGGCCTGCTTATCCGAAATTTCAGCTGTTAACTTCTCAAGACGAGCAATTTGGGATCTCAAACCATCAAATTCTTTAGACATATCATCGAGCTCTTTATTCATATAACTCATAAAGCTTTTTTGTTCCTTAAGCTCATTTCTAAAGAAATTATTATGCTCAAATTGTAAGACCATAAAACTCCTAATGTTGCTTTCGATCTCTTCCAACCTTTTAAGGTGAAGATCACCAAATTTAGGCAGAGCCATCGTGACAAGCAAGCAATCCAACACCCGAGCAAACAAGAAGCAAGCGAAAAAGAGGCGAACGGAAAAGAGAGGGAGAATAAAACGGCAAGGGTGAAGTGGGGGAGAGGAAAACGAGAGGCAAATGGCAAATAATGTAATGCGGGAGATAAGGGTTTGTGATGGGTACTTGGTATGTTGAATTTTGCGTATACCTCCCCGGCAACGGCGCCAGAAATGGCTCGTTGACAGGAAATCAAATCTTGACTTGACTTGGTGTGAGCCTCCCCGGCAACGGCGCCAGAAATCCTTCTTGCTACCTCTTGAGCAATGCATTGGTTTTCCCTTGAAGAGGAAAGGGTGATGCAGCAAAGTAGCGTAAGTATTTCCCTCAGTTTTTGAGAACAAAGGTATCAATCCAGTAGGAAGCTATGCGTGAGTCCTCGCACCTACACAAACAAATAAATCCTCGCAACCAACGCGATAAGGGGTTGTCAATCCCTACACGGTCACTTACGAGAGTGAGATCTGATAGATATGATAGGATAATATTTTTGGTATTTTTATGATAAAGATGCAAAGTAAAGAAAGTAAAATAAAAACGGTGCAAGAAATAGCTAAGTGTTGGAAGATTAATATGATGGAAAATAGACCCGGGGCCATAGGTTTCACTAGTGGCTTCTCTCAAGAGCATAAGTATTTACGGTGGGTGAACAAATTACTGTTGAGCAATTGACAGAACTGAGCATAGTTATGAGAATATCTAGGTATGATCATGTATATAGGCATCACGTCTGAGATGTATATAAGCAAGATGACATGATGTAGAGGGATAAATTCATGCAATATGATAAAAACCCCATCTTGTTATCCTCGATGGCAATAATACAATACGTGCCTTGCTGCCCCTACTGTCACTTGGAAAGGACACCGCAAGATTGAACCCAAAGCTAAGCACTTCTCCCATTGCAAGAAAGATCAATCTAGTAGGCCAAACCAAACTGATAATTCGAAGAGACTTGCAAAGATAACCAATCATACATAAAAGAATTCATAAGATTCAAATATTGTTCATAGATAAACTTGATCATAAACCCACAATTCATCGTTCTCAACAAACACACCGCAAAAGAAGATTACATCGAATAGATCTCCACAAGAGAGGGGGAGAACATTGTATTGAGATCCAAAAAGAGAGAAGAAGCCATCTAGCTAATAACTATGGACCCGAAGGTCTAAGGTAAACTACTGACACGTCATCAGAGAGGCTATGGTGTTGATGTAGAAGCCCTCCGTGATCGATTCCCCCTCCGGCGGAGCTCCGGAATAGGCCCCAAGATGGGATCTTGTGGGTACAGAAGGTTGCGGCAGTGGAATTAGGTTTTTGGCTCCGTATCTGATCATTTGGGGGTACATAGGTATATATAGGAGGAAGGAGTACGTCGGTGGAGCAACATGGGGCCCACGAGGGTGGAGGGCGCGCCTGGGGGGTAGGCGTGCCCCCCTACCTCGTGGCTTCCTCTTTGATTTCTTGACGTAGGGTCCAAGTCCTCTGGATCATGTTCGTTCCGAAAATCACGTTCCCGAAGATTTCATTCCGTTTGGACTCCGTTTGATATTCTTTTTCTGCGAAACTCTAAAGTAGGCAAAGAAACAGCAATTTTGGGCTGGGCCTCCGGTTAATAGGTTAGTCCCAAAAATAACATAAAAGTGAATAATAAAGCCCAATAATGTCCAAAACAGAAGATAATATTGCATGGAGCAATCAAAAATTATAGATACGTTGGAGAAGTATCACCTGGGTATGGAGATCGGTGGGTAAGCTGCACGGGCAAACCGGCAGATGTTGACAATGGAGGCCTTGCAGCGGTGGCAGGGACTTTGCTAGGGATTCGAGCGAGGGAGTGTGTGTGTGTGTGTGCGCGCGCGCGCACGCATGCCCGAGGAGGTTTTGGTGTGTGTGTGTGTGTGTGGAGGGAGGGGCGTGGGGTGTTTGAGGAAATGACGTCGGTACTGAAAATTTTACTACGCGGGAGTCAAACGCGGGAGTGAAATGTCGGGCTATTGAAAATTTTGATGATGGTGCATTGCACACGGTCCGAAGATAACAACCGTGTGACCCTCAAGGCGGGCAGATATTTTCGATGCACGCGGGATTGGGAACAAGAAACATCGCACACGGTCCGGAGATAACAACCGTGCGTTATGAAACAGAAAAACCCTCGAAGCGGGTAGATATTTTTGAGAGGGGGAGCCTCGTGGAGCCAAATGTACTATGCGGATGTGTGTGTGACAGGTGCACCGGCGTGGCACACGGTTAGTTTGAGTGAATTGTGTCTGTTGCGTCATCCGACTTGTCTAATGTTCATAAATTTGGCGAAAAATGACGCGGGAGAGGGTCAGAACACGAACACACTTGCATGTGGACCAAATTTATGTATGAAAAGGGTGGTTTGATTTTCAAATACCAAATGCAACTTCGATGTGGCACCTCTCTCGCAAAGCGCACGGTATTGCTTGCTCCCACCCTCTTGTGTCGGCACGAAGGGAATCCTAAGCTGAATGCATGCCCCCTCCCCCTCAACCGATGTTCACCTAGCAAAGTGCGAAGTAGCTAGCAGCCCCCTCCTCCCTCGTGTCGGCACGAAGGGAATCCTAAGCTATATATGAATGCATGCCCCCCAACCGAGGTTCAGAGTAGCAAAGTGCGAAGTAGCTAGCAGCCCCCCTCCCTCGTGTCGGCACGAAGGGAATCCTAAGCTATGAATGCATGCCCCCCAGCCGAGGTTCACCTAGCAAAGTGTGAAGTAGAGCTAGCAGCCCCCCCTCCCTTGTGTCGGCACGAAGGGATTCCTAAGCTATGAATGCATGCCCCCCAACCGAGGTTCACCTAGCAAAGTGTGAAGTAGCTAGCAGCCCCCCTCCCTCGTGTCGGCACGAAGGGAATCCTAGCTAAGCTATGAACGCATGCCCTCCCCCCCAACCGAGGTTCACCCTAGCAAAGTGCGAAGTAGCTAGCAGCCACCCCTCCCTCGTGTCGGCACGAAGGGAATCCTAAGGTATGAATGCACATGCCCCCCCAACCGAGGTTCACCTAGCAAAGTGTGAAGTTGCTAGCAGCCCCCCTCCCCCTCGTATCGGCATGAAGGGAATCCTAAGCTATGAGCATGCCCCCCTCTCCCCCCAACAGAGGTTCACCTAGCAAAGTGCGAAGTAGCTAGCAGTCCCCCACCCCCTCGTGTCGCCATGAAGGGAATCCTAATTAAGCTATGAATGCATGCCCCCCCAACCGAGGTTCACCTAGCAAAGTGCGATGTAGCAACCCCCCCCCCCCAGACACACACTTTCAGTCGGCGGGCCAGAGAGGCATATATCTCACCAAGATGGATCGTAAAACAGACCAAGAATAATCCACCTTGGTCGTACAACCTCTCTCTTGTTGTTGGTCAAAGTGATGGCCGTCCATGCGACCCCGGAGATGGGCTAGCTCGCCAATAATCATGCAAGTAGCTAGTCCCCGAAGACAACCATTGCATGCGTGTGGCCCAAACATATGTATGGAGAGGTGTGTTTTTGAGTAACAATGAACAACTTTGATGTGGCACCGTGATTTGGAACAAGAAATCCCCATACTGAGTGAGGGTTAGGTTGACGATGCATATGTATGTTACACCACACTTCAAGCCAACGACAGGGATTCATATATGCATGCATGCGTGCATAGTATATGCGCTCAAACTTAATTAGGTCTGAATCTCACCATGACCTATACTACAATAACATGAACCAAATGAAGAATCCGCCATGGTAACCTATCTTGTTGTTGGTCAAGGTGATCATGGATGTCCACGCGGGCCCACAAATATATAGGCTTGTCGCCAATAGCCGCGCGAGGGAGTGTATCATTCGAAGGCAACCACTACATGCATATGTACGGAGGTGATGCGTGCATGCATGTTTGAATACACAACATTGATCTGGCGCGTGTGTCAAAAATCATACACTAGCTCCCCACACAGAGCGAGATCGGTTCATGATGGTGTCGTTGTACTAGCCACTTCAACTCGATAGGAGGGATTCATGCATACACATGCATGTGTGTGTGCTCAAAGTGTATCATGCATGTCATCCCAGAGCAAAAATAATAATCCCCTCCTAAGTCAAATTAACCTCTCTTGTTGTCAGGCAAAAAGAAGTGATGGACCAAGCGGGCTCACAGATGGAAAGCATCAATATCGCTGATAACCGCTTAAGTGGGTGCGAGAGGACAACCACCACCGCTTTGCATGTGGGCCAAACATATATATATTGAATACAAAAAATGCACAACTTTGATGTGCCACATTCCTCAAAAACCATAAACCATGCACCCACACAAAGCGAGGTTCATATCAAGCGTACTACATATGATGGTCCCCTTCCCCCCTCTTCGCCGCATACTATATGCTCCTGCCGTAATATATGTACAACCCAAAAGAATCCTCATCGATGGTGAAATTAATTAACCTCTCTCGATGTAGGTCAAAGTGATGCATGCATGCATGCATCGACGATGGCCTCGTGGGCCCATAGATGGAAGCGTCACACGTGAGTGTCCTAGCTGGGATATATATGCATGTGGCCCAAAAAGGTGTTGTGTGATGTTTGAATGACCAATTTCACAATTTTGATGTGGCACGTGCCTCGGTAACCAAAAAGTCCCGACACTGAGTGAGGTGTACTTGTTCACGGACGCATACGTATAGTATATATGCTAGTCCCCTCCCACCTCTTCGACGCGTACTATATACCACCATAACACAAACAAAAAAGATTCTACCTTGCTGGTCAAATTAACCTCACTGTCGGCTGTTCGTCAAAGTGATGGACGACGACCTCGCGGGCCCACAGAAAGCGTCACACGCGAGTATCGAGTGTCGTGTAGGACAACCATCGACTGCATGTGGCCAAAACATTTATGTATGAAAGAGTTGTGTAATGTTTTAAATAACAATTTAACGACTCTGAAGTGGCACCAGCCTGCCTAACAAAACGGCCAACCCACACGGTGGCTCACAACTCGTAGTGTACTGCGAGCCACCCGCCACCCCCAAACGCACACACCCACACACACACCGCAAATCCACCGCAACTACGATGCATGTTAAATTAATTATCCCGCGGTGAACATACATGTTACCAAAGGAGGGACGTTTTAGTACATTGATTGATTTTCTATGGGTATAATGTGTAAAAATCAAATTTGAGCTACATGCGCACGTGAAAGTGCACCTAAATGGATTGCAAAAACACATGTGTCTCACTGGCTGCATGTTTACTCCCGTTGCAACAAATTTCAAACATTGAGAATCTTGTTTTTTAAATTCTAGTACATCCAAAACTTATGTGAAGTTCATGAAACTTATCGTGTTGTCATATAGACACCAATACAAAGTGGCATTGTACTTTTTTTTGTCAAATTTGAGACCAGTTTTGGTGTAATCTTTATCTAATTACAGACGGGAGATTATTAATAATTGGGAACCAATATCCCAAATGAATTATTTATTCGAACCGTGAGCGTTAGACCAACAATGGATATGTGCCATGCTTCAGTTAAGAAATAAAGCGGCGGAATTAATCACCCAAATATAAAAACAATATACATGCCGCCGCGCGACCCGTGTGGCGTGCGAGCAGGTGTGAGTTGACGGGATGCATGCGAGCAGTCCGCCGCGCTGGCAGACGGGGAGGCATGCGTGCAGGTGTGTGAATTGACGGAGGCGTGCTCGCTGCGCAGTGTCATCAGGAGGCGTGCGAGTAGCTGTGTGAAACTTTGGTAGGCATGCTAGCAGTCCAGTGCGCAGGCTCACCGGGAGGCGAGCCATCGGTTTGACCACCGTCCGCCTCTCTCCCACAACTCCCACTACTCCATATTAACGGTGCGCCTGAGCGGCCGCACCCCTCATCCTCGCTACGCACACACAATCCTCTCTATCTGCTTGCATCCTCGACGCCGCTCTCAGTCCTCAAAGCCGTCAGTGTATGAGGATGCCGCCGAAGCGCCCCATCGAAGGGAGTGGCGACGCCGGGGCTGCTAAAGCATCGGAGCACGGCGTGGAGATGGAGACAGAGGTTGCCGTCACGGCCGGCGAGTTATCGCTGCACCCTGACGTCGTCAACGACGTCGAGCTTCCACAGACGGAGGTGGAGTTCCACACCGACTCCGACGACCACTCCGGCGACGACTCCGACGACCACTCCGGTGATGACTCCGACGACGACGGACAACTGGTTAGTCATCTATACCCATTTATGTGTCAAATAGATCATAGGGTTTCTCTGGTTACTCCTGCCTCCCCCTTTTTGGAATAGAAATCATGTGGTTATGTTCTCCCAATCCACAAAATTTGAGTAAGTTTCGTTAGATCCGTGTAGTGTATTGATTGTTTGAATGGTACATGTGATAAGTGATTAGGTGTTTCATCTGTGCAAATGATTTCTGCTAGTAATCCGACCAGGGTTAGTGTTCGTGCTAATAATTCCTAGCCAGGACTTGACAATTGATTTTGAATGACCTACATATGTTTGTGCCATTATTTTCTTCAAGATTGGTCTATACATAGACGATTGTGCTTAAAAATCAAACCATAATCTCTGAATATGTATAAATAAATAGCCATAAATTCCTAATCCTACTTCACGGCATGTAATCAGTGATTTGATGCCAAATTTATTTTACTATATGTATAGGTGTTGTCTGACGATGTGGACAACGAGGATGAAGATGCCTAGAGGAGGTACAAGAAGCGAATCTTGAGGGAGCTTTTTGCGGGAATGCATAACAGGCGTATTAGGACCTGGAACGATGGCTATGGATGCCCATTTTGCAACCACAAGATTCATGATGCGTATCTAAGTGTTCTGGCACATGCAAGAGGACGGGTCGTTGGCTCCTTCAAGCAGAAGTACTCTCGCAGGGTGGCGCATGGCGCGTACGCCGAGTACATGGAGAAGCTTCAGGATCGTGCCGGTCGCATGTGAGATGAGATGTGGGATGGATCGAACTATGTACGCTTGAGTATGCTTAATGATGGTTGAACTATGTACTTATGGTTGAACTATGCTTATGTACGTGTACGCTTATTATCTATGTCTGAGTATGTTAAATATTTCGCCAAATTTGGTAAAATTTACAACAGGGGACCAATAAACCAGGACGAAGGTAGTACGTCAATCACACATGGTTCCCAAAATTAGAACCGTGTGCAATGACTATCATTTTGCCTGTTGCGTCAATCACACACGGTTCGCTCTAGCAAACCGTCGCCCCCAAAATTCTTTGTGGGACAGAAAACCCTCGCCACCCAATTCAAAAAAGAAAAAAGAAAACCCTCACCATACCCATGTCACAAAAACCCTCAGCCCGCCCGCCACCCCCTCGGCCACTCCGGTATGTTCCCCATTAACACCTGCACAAGCTCCTCCGCGTCTATGCCATGGCACCGCCTATCGCGGTGGTAAACACTTAGCTCGCCGCCTGC
The DNA here is from genome assembly GCA_032464435.1 of Aegilops umbellulata. Taxonomy (NCBI): domain Eukaryota; kingdom Viridiplantae; phylum Streptophyta; class Magnoliopsida; order Poales; family Poaceae; genus Aegilops; species Aegilops umbellulata. The sequence goes on along the minus strand of CP136055.1, from coordinate 38,101,350 downwards.
CGCCGCCGCCAGGCTGCTGGCAAAGCCCACTGCATTTCGCCACTTCCGTTTGCCGCCTCCTATTGCCATCGACTTCCTTGACGCTGCTCGCGGTCGACCCAGCTCCGCTCGGTTCGGGAATCTGCCTTATGATAACCCACAAGTATAGGGGATCGCAACAGTTTTCGAGGGTAGAGTATTCAACCCAAATTTATTGATTCGACACAAGGGGAGCCAAAGAATATTCTCAAGTATTAGCAGTTGAGTTGTCAATTCAACCACACCTGGATAACTTAGTATCTGCAGCAAAGTATTTAGTAGCAAAGTAATATGGAAGTAATGGTAACGGTAGCAAAAGTAATATTTTTGGGTTTTGTAGTGATTGTAATAGTAGCAACGAAAAAGTAAATAAGCGAAGAACAATATGTGAAAAGCTCATAGGCATTGGATTAGTGATGGAGAATTATACCGGATGTGGTTCATCATGTAACAATCATAACATAGGGTGACACAGAACTAGCTCCAATTCATCAATGTAATGTAGGCATGTATTCCGAATATAGTCATACGTGCATGACATCTTTTGTCCTACCCTCCCGTGGCAGCGGGGTCCTAGTGGAAACTAAGGGATATTAAGGCATCCTTTTAATAGAGTACCGGACCAAAGCATTAACACATAGTGAATACATGAACTCCTCAAACTACGGCCATCACCGGGACTGGTCCCGATTATTGTCACTTCATGGTTTCCGGATCATAACACATAGTAGGTGACTATAGACTTGCAAGATAGGATCAAGAACTCACATATATTCATGAAAACATAATAGGTTCAGATCTGAAATCATGGCACTCGGGCCCTAGTGACAAGCATTAAGCATAGCAAAGGCATAGCAACATCAATCTCAGAATATAGTGGATACTAGGGATCAAATCCTAACAAAACTAACTCAATTACATGATAAATCTCATCCAACCCATCACCGTCCAGCAAGCCTACGATGGAATTACTCACGCACGGCGGTGAGCATCATGAAATTGGTGATGGAGGATGGTTGATGATGACGATGGCGACGGATTCCCCTCTCGGGAGCCCCGAACGGACTCCAGATCAGCCCTCCCGAGAGGTTTTAGGGCTTGGCGGCGGCTCCCTATCGTAAAACGCGATGAATCCTTCTCTCTGATTTTTTTTCTCCCCGAACACGAATATATGGAGTTGGAGTTGAGGTCGATGGAGCGTCAGGGGGCCCACGAGGCCGGGGGCGCGCCCAGGGGGGCAGGCGCGCCCTCCACCCTCGTGGACAGGTGGAGGCCCCCCTAACGTGGATTCTTCTTCCAGTATTTTTTATATTTTCCAAAAATAACTTCCATGGAGTTTTAGGTCATTCCGAGAACGTTTGTTTCTGCACATAAATAACACCATGGAAAGTCTGTTGAAAACAGCGTCAGTCCGGGTTAGTTCCATTCAAATCATGCAAGTTAGAGTCCAAAACAAGGGCAAAAGTGTTTGGAAAAGTAGATACGACGGAGACGTATCAACTCCCCCAAGCTTAAACCTTTACTTGTCCTCAAGCAATTCAGTTGATAAACTGAAAGTGATAAAGAAAAACTTTTACAAACTCTGTTTGCTCTTGTTTTTGTAAATATGTAAAGCCGGCATTCAAGTTTTCAGCAAAGATTATGACTAGTCATATTCACAATAACATTTAGGTCTCATGTTTACTCATGTCAATAGCATAATCAACTAGCGAGCAATAATAATAAATCTCGGATGACAACACTTTCTCAAAACAATCATGATATGATATAACAAGATGGTATCTTGCTAGCCCTTTCTGAGGCTGCAAAACATAAATGCAGAGCACCTTTAAAGATCAAGGACTGACTAAACATTGTAATTCATGGTAAAAGAGATCCAGTCATAGTCATACCCAATATAAATTAACAGTAATGCATACAAATGACAGCGGTGCTCTCCAGCTGGTGCTTTTTAATAAGAGCGTGATGACTCAACATAAAAGTAAATAGATAGGCCCTTTGCAGAGGGAAGCAGGGATTTGTAGAGGTGCCAGAGCTCTATTTTAAAGCAGAGATAAATAATATTTTGAGCGGCATACTTTCGTTGTCAACATAACAACCAAGAGATGGCGATATCTTCTATGCTACACACATTATAGGCGGTTCCCAAATAGAATGGTAAAGTTTATACTCCCCCTCCACCAACAAGCATCAATCCATGGCTTGCTCGAAACAATGAGTGCCTCCAACTAGCAACAGACCCTGGGGAGTTTTGTTTGCAATTAATTTGATTTTATTTGCATAAAGCATGGGATTGGGCATCCCGGTGACCAGCCATTTTCTCGTGAGTGAGGAGCGGAGTCCACTGCTCTTGAGAATAACCTACCTAGCATGGAAAATACGGACAACCCTAGTTGATACATGAGCTATTCGAGCATACAAAACAGAATTTTATTTGAAGGTTTAGAGTTTGGCACATACAAATTTATTTGGAACGGCAGGTAGATACCATATATAGGAAGGTATGGTGGACTCATATGGCATAACTTTGGGGTTTAAGGGATTGGATGCACAAGCAGTATTCCCGCTTAGTACAAGTGAAGGCTAGCAAAAGACTGGGAAGCGACCAACTAGAGAGCGACAACAGTCATGAACATGCATTAAAATTAATAAACATTGAGTGCAAGCATGAGTAGGATATAATCCACCATGAACATAAATATTGTGAAGGCCATTTTGATTTGTTTCAACTACATGTGTGAACATGTGCCAAGTCGAGTCACTTAAATCATTCAAAGGAGGATACCACCCCACTATACCACATCACAACCATTTTAATAGCATGTTGGCACGCAAGGTAAACCATTATAACTCATAGCTAATCAAGCATGGCATAAGCAACTATAATCTCTAATTGTCATTGCAAACATGTTTATTCATAATAGGCTGAATTAGGAACGATGAACTAATCATATTTACAAAAACAAGAGAGGTCGAGTTCATACCAGCTTCTCTCATCTCAATCAGTCCATCATATATCATTATTGCCTTTCACTTGCACGACCAAACGATGTGAATAATAATAATAGTGCACGTGCATTGGACTAAGCTGGAATCTGCGAGCATTCAATAAACAGGAGAAGACAAGGCAATATGGGCTCTTGGTTAAATCTACAATAGTGCATATAAGAGACACTTCAACAGTTTAATCATGGTCTTCTCCTGTCAACCTGTAACGCCCTCGATGCGGCTATATCTCCCACGTGTCAAAGCACGACTTAGAGGCATAACCGCATTGAAAGCAATGTCGCAAGTGAGGTAATCTTCACACAACCCATGTAATACATAAGGGAAAGAGATACATAGTTGGCTTACAATCGCCACTTCACGCAATACATCAGTAAAGCATTACATCAAACAGATACAATCAAGGTCCGACTACGGAACCAAAATAAAACAAGACTACCCCAAATGCTACACAGATCCTCGATCGTCCCAACTGGTCTCCACTACTGATCAACTAAAATGAAACAACACAATGAACAAGATCTTCATCGAGCTCCTCCTTGAGCTCGGGTGTGGCACCTGCACGGTTTCATCGGCACCTGCAAACTGGTTTTGGAAGTATCTGTGAGTCACAGGGACTCAACAATCTCACACCATCGCGATCAAGACTATTTAAGCTTATAGGTAGGGTAAAAGGTATGAGGTGGAGCTGCAGCAAGCGACTAGCATATCTAGTGGCTACCATACGCAAATGAGAGCGAGAAGAGAAGGCAAAAGCACGGTCGAACAACTATGATCAATAAGTGATCCTAGAACAACCTACGTCAAGCATAACTCCAACACCGTGTTCACTTCCCGGACTCTGCCGAGAAGAGACCATCACGGTTACACACGCGGTTGATGTATTTTAATTAAGGTCAACTTCAGGTTCTCTACAACCGGACATTAACAAATTCCCATCTGCCTCATAACCGCGGGCACGGCTTTCGAAAGATAATACCCTGCAGGGGTGTCCCAACTTAGCCCATTATAAGCTCTCACGGTCAACGAAGGATATTCCTTCTACCGGGAAGACCCGATCAGTCTCGGAATCCCGGCTACAAGACATTTCGACAATGGTAAAACAAGACCAGCAAGACCACCCGCTGTGCCGACAAATCCCGATAGGAGCTGCACATATATCGTTCTCAGGGCACACCGGATAAGCGAAGCGTACAGGTACCGATGTAACCCAAGTTGCCAAGGGATGGTCCCGCACGGTGCTCTAGTTTGGACCAACACTCGAAGGAGCACTGGCCCGGGGGTTAAAATAAAGATGACCCTTGAGTCTGCAGAACCCAAGGGAAAAAGGCTTAGGTGGCAAATGGTAAAACCAAGGTTGGGCCTTGCTGGAGGAGTCTTATTCAAAGCGAACTGTCAAGGGGGTCCCATAAATCACCCAACCGTGTAAGGAACGCAAAATCCGGGAACATAACACCGGTATGACGGAAACTAGGGCGGCAAGAGTGGAACAAAACACCAGGCATAAGGCCGAGCCTTCCACCCTTTACCAAGTATATAGATGCATTAATTAAATAAGAGATATTGTGATATCCCAACAAGTAAACATGTTCCAACAAGGAACAACATCTCCATGTTCCAACAAGGAACAAACTTCATCTTCACCTGCAACTAACAACGCTATAAGAGGGGCTGAGCAAAGCGGTAACATAGCCAAACAACGGTTTGCTAGGAAAGGATGGTTAGGGGCTTGACATGGCAATATGGGAGGCATGATAAGCAAGTGATAGGCATCGTAGCATAGGCATAGCAAAAGAGCGAGCAACTAGCAAGCAAAGATAGAAGTGATTTCGAGGGTATGGTCATCTTGCCTGAGATCCCGCAAGGAAGAAGAACGAGTCCATGAAGAAGAAAAACGGACGTAGTCGAACGAATCCTCACAACTCCGAAACAAAACCGAAGCTAACGAGAGAAGCAACCCGGAAAGAAGCAAGCAACATAGTAAACAACCATCACATAAACATGGCATGATGCACAAAAAAGTATGATGCATGTCCGGTTTAATGAAGCATGGCATGGCAAAGTGCACAAACAATACTACAAATTAAGTGGAGCTCAATATGCAACGAGTTGCATATTGACGAAACACCACATCAATTATTTAGTTCTCTCTCGTATATATATCCAACAATATTAAATGCTGTTAAACATGGCAAGAGGTGAAACATATGAAAAACTACCTATCTAGGCAAATTTAAATGAGGCCGGAACAACAAACAACAAGTCCGGAAAAACCTCATGAGCATATATTAGATTTGGTACTGTTCTGCCCTAAAACATATTTTAGAGTTATTAAACAGGAAAATAAAGTGTTTCATGTTAAACTATGCATTTTTCTACCCCATTTACATATAAAGTTTATTAAATTCTGAGCTACGGTTAAATAGTTATGAATTAAACCATTTTAACAAGGCATTCAAGCAAATTAATGGAAACAACAAATTAACCATACTTGAAGTTGTTATCATGATGCGGATGACATGAACAAGTTTTATGCAATTATTATTAAAAGTTGACAAGAGCATTAAGAAGCATTTGTCACCGTGGTAGAAAGAAAGGGGTGCCACGGCAACGAATCCGAAAATGATGCCACGGCAACATAACGGTTCCGGTAGCTCATGGAGTTACCAGTGCAAAAGAAAACGTGTCGGGAGCGTGTCATGCAAGGATGGTGGGGTGATCCTGGATACCGGGTTCCCACGGGACGACGGCATGGCTAACGAGGAGGAACGTGCATGAAGCAAACGTGCATGGTGCCAACATACGGCTCATCTCAGACAACAAGCATTCGTCCACGGGTCATCGTTCTCAGCGGTTATACCTTCGAAGCGTGTATTTCGGAACGGATCAAGTTCAGCGGAAGTAGTCGTTCGCGGGTCGTCGAGGGAAGTAGTGGTACTCGGCGATGGTAGAGGAAGTAGTGGTCCACGTGGCGGCGGTAGTGGTACACGTTTTCGTAGAGGAACTTGACGACTCCAACGTCTTCGGGGCGACGGTAGTGGTACACGCGGCGTCGGGGTACTAGTCGGTCCGGTCTTGGCGATGTAGATGTACACATTGTCAGGGTACTTGTCGCATCACCGGGTGTAGTCGTACACGCACGTAGATGAACTTGACGGGTCCCATGAGTAGTCGTACTCGGCGAATCCGCGTAGTTGCACATATCTTTGTGCTGTAGCCGAACTTGATGAAAACCCACGGTGACGGTAGACATACACGGTCAGCTTGATGGAACTTGGCGGTGGTCTCCTCGGATCAACAGTGATGTGCAAGGGCTAGAACGCCCGGCGGCTTGGGCTGCTCAAGGCCATGGAGATGACAGGTAGCAGGAGGCTGCTAGTGGAGGCAGAGCCACGACGAGGAGGTCCTGCTCCGGCAGCTGCAAGTGGTGGACGGACGCAGGCGAACGGATCCGGGCGGAGCCTCGCCGGAATGAAGCCAGAGCGGCGGCGTGGGACTTGAGGCGCAGGGGCGAGGCAAGCTCGAGCAGATCCGGCGGGTGGCGCCGCTCGGAGGTCACCGGACGAAGCAGGACGACGCGGCGGTGCCTTGGAGCTTGGGCGAGCTCCTGCTCGTTCCTAGGAAGGAGAGGGGGGCCACCGTGAGAGGGAGAGGGGAAAACAGGAGGAGAAGAGGTCGCGGGGTTGGCCTGGACCTTGTGACGACGGCTGCGGCTTGGGTGAAGCAGAGGAGGCAGGAGTCGGGTGACGGCAGGCCAAGGCGGGGCACGGCAGCATGGCGCAGGAGCGCCAGCGGAACGGGGTCGCGCCAGGGAAGATCGGGGGTACCGCGGGCGGCGTTCTCGTCGAGGTCCTCCGGGAAGAAGATGAAGATGGCGGCATGGTGGGAGGACGAGAGGGAGCGAGTGAGAGGATGGAATCGGTCTCCTGGCGGCTAGGGTTAGAGGGGTCGGATGGGCCTTAGAGGCCGGCGGTTGGGCCTTAGGCCACTTAGGTGGGGAGAGGGAAAAGATCAGGAGGCCTGCTGGCTGTTGGGCTCCTCTCTCTCTTACTCTTTTCAAAACAGAAAATAAAGAGAAAGAAAAGGGAAGAAAATAAAGGTTAGAGAAAGAGTTGGGCACGGGGACAATTTTTACGGACTTGTAAAAATGTGCATGGTCCACGAAAAATAGGAGAGGCATGATTGCAAGAATTTAAATCAAAGTCATTTGGATTTAATTCAAATGGTTTGAACAAGGACTAGGAATTAGAGGTGTCCAAAAATGTTGGGATTTTTGGTGGAGCTCCGGAATATGATGAAAGAATATATGGCAAGGTTGGAAACCAAGAATTAAGATAACAAAGGCATTGGGATAATTGAAAGTGTGTTATGGTGATTTCCAAATTAAAGAAATGTTTAATATAGCTCCCTAATATTGGGAGGATATGTTATAAAGAGAAAACACCATGTGAATTCCCTCGATTTAAATTGATCAAAAGATCTATGCAATTTATTAGTTGAGTTGAGATGCACAGATTAATGACATGATGGCATGATGACATGATGCAATGCAAAAATAAAAGAGCAAGCACAAAAGAAACACACGGCAAAACTCGGAATATATGGAAGTCTTCTCGAGCATCGGTCTCGGGGCGTTACAACACTCCACCACTATGAGAGGATCTCGTCCCGAGATCTAGGATGGCACCGGATAGAAAACGGAAGAAGAAAGAGGTAAAACTAAGTTGCTTCTTTGATAAATGAGTGAAACCATGAGCCTTGAGAGGTTGCACAAAGTGAAAGAAAGAAATACAATGGAGATGATGAGATAGCAAGCACTCCGTTATCAAAGAGGAATAAGGAACATTACAAGAACCTTGTAGGTTGAAAGGCATGAATGAAGAGCTTCACGGACCAGAGGAATCAGAACCACTCTGGTTGAAACGAGATAAACAAGGAATAAGGAAGAACAAATTCGGACAGCACTCCGGTTGAAAAGAGATGCAAGACTTGATAAGAAGAAAAGAACTTGAAAATAGAATACCACACTCCGGTTAAATGGATAAGCAAGAAAAAGAACATGATCTTTACAAAACGAGGTGATGGGTGAAAAGAGCAACATCACAATGCCTCCGAAAACAATGCATGATAGTTAGATAGTTGGAATGAATAGAACGAAGGATGAAACCAACATCTCCTACCATAAATGAATTTGAAAGAGCGTCCTTACGAAGTAGGATTGAACGGAGTTGTTTGAAAAACAACAATGGTAAGAATAAGCTTGTAGCGGGCTTATGGAAACATCTCAACATTATGAGGTGACAACCTGCCACTCACGGGAAAAGAATTGGATTGATAAGAACAAGGAGACGAGAAAGCTATATCACCGGGAGGATAAAGAAGAACTTGGGTCATTTATAAGCACCATAAAAAGCAACAATCCTTAGGGAAAGCTTTAGGTGAACTATAACCCAAGATAACTCCAATGAAGAGATTGATGGATTTAAATACCTCATTCTTGACAACATGTGAATCATGAAGCACGAGCAGAAAATGCCAAGGATGACATAGCACCATCTCAAAAAAATAAGGTAGAAAGAATTGCACCTTGGAATGTAGGAGGAAAAAATATTTGGGCTCTTCCAACAAGAATCTTGAGAACACTTCGAGAATGAATTAAATCTTTGATGAACCACCATGAACAAACTTCATGAAGAACTCCGGTAATAAAAGGATGATCAAATGAAATGAAGGATGAAAAGAATAAGGTTGAAGCCTTGCAGTGATTTAGATGGATCTTCGTGGTGATGAGAGCTTGGAACTCCGGGAAAAGAAAAGATGAAGCATATCGAACTGAGAATGTGATATGATGAGCAACTTCGGAAAGAAGAAATGAACAACTTAGAACTGAGAAATTAATACCATTACGAACTCCGGAAGAATGGATCAATCACTTGGATGAAACAAGAACAAGAATTATGTTATGCGTATCCTTCACCAATTTAGATTGATGACAAGCAACAGATTAGGCATACTACTTATTCTCGTTGAAAAAGGATTAAGATAGATATGGTGCAAACTTGAGAACGTCTTCAACGAACCACCGGTAGGATTGGAAAGAACGAATGAATCTATATGATAACGAAGGAAGAGAACTCTTGAACGAACCATCGTAAGAATTGAAAATGAAAGTAGCAAAGGCACAATTCATCGGGAAGAATTAGAAAACGAATAAAGATACTTTACAGAATTTAGATACATGAGAACGAAGAGATCATGAACTGATTAGAGGGTATTTGAATGATGCACCGGTAAGATTGGGAGAACAATAGCTGAAAGCTAAGGATGAATAAACCGGAAATGATTGCCTTCAGAGAATCAAACTGAAAAGACACTTGAATTGCTCCGGATGGGTGAAAAGAATTCTCACAATCGAAAACAATTATGAGAGGATGACAACAAGCTAGAACCATGAATCTTGAAGAGAATGGAGCAAGATTTAAGAGAAACTCTTTGTCGGTGTCAAAACCGGCGGATCTCGGGTAGGGGGTCCCGATCTGTGCGTCAAGGTCGGATGGTAACAGGAGACAAGGGACACTTTATTTTACCCAGGTTCGGGCCCTCTCGATGGAGGTAAAACCCTACTCCTGCTAGATTAATATTGATGATATGGGTAGTACAAGAGTAGATCTACCACGAGATCAAGGAGGCTAAACCCTAGAAGCTAGCCTATAAGTATGATGATGGTTATGATGTGTTCGTCCTACGGACTACAACCCTCCGGTTTATATAGGCACCGGATAGGGTCAGGGTTACACAGAGTCGGCTACATTGGTAGGAGATCTTGAATATCCGCACGCCTAGCTTGCCTTCTACGCCAAGGAAAGAACCTTCCGGACACGGGACGAAGTCTTCAATCTTGTATCTTCATAGTCCTGGAGTCCGGCTGAAGATATAGTTCAGCTATCCGAACACCCCCTAATCCAGGACTCCCTCAGTAGCCCCTGAACCAGGCTTCAATGACGACGAGTCCAGCGCGCAAATTGTCTTCGGCATTGCAAGGCGGGTTCCTCCTCCAAATTCTTCAAGAAGATAATAAACACCAAAAAAATAGTGTCCGGCTCTGCAAAACAAGTTTCCACGTATTGCCATATAGAGAATAATACAAACACAAATCAAATCTGCTGACATATTCTGCAGTGCGTCATAACACTGCGACCAAGCCTTCTGTATGGATTATTTTTTGTTGTTCCACCACAGCATGTTCAACGAGGCGGTTTCCTTGGCACGTCTTGTCGAAGCAGAGATCGTGTGCCCCTTTTAACGGGATTCTCATTAATACGGACGTGGGTAACCCAACCGCGCCATTTACCACGGCGTGTGAGCGGCAAGCGAGTTTTATTAGGTAGGTGGGGACGCATAACGGCATCAGCCTATATAAGGGGATAAAGATCCACCTCTTTCACCTACGCCTTCTTCCTCCTTTGCCCATCCATCTCCTGCGCACTCAAGCTCCAACGCCCAAGTTCGCTCTTTCTTCCCGAACCTGCTCCAACGATGTCCGGAGCGGGTGGCAAGTGGATGGCTTCCTCCGTTACGGAGGGTCAAATCAAAAAGCTTAGGAAGGCCGGATATCTGTCCAAGGACATCCCGCACCGGCTTCCCGATGCGGGGCAGCTTCTTCCCACCCCAAGGCCCCATGAGAGGGTAGTTTTTCTCCCCCATTTCCTCCGCGGACTGGGTTTTCCACTTCACCCTTTTGTCCGGGGGCTCATGTTCTACTACAGCCTGGACTTCCACGATCTGGCCCCGAACTTTATCCTCAATATCTCGGCGTTTATCATCGTGTGTGAGGCCTTTCTCCGCATCCGCCCCCACTTCGGCCTCTGGCTCCAGACCTTCAACGTCAAGCCCAAGGTGGTGTCCGGCACCCAGGCGGAGTGCGGAGGTGCTATGGCCGGCAAAATGGCCAACGCACTCTGGTCCGATGGCTCCTTTGTGGAGTCCTTAAAGGGGTGGCAGGCAGGGTGGTTTTACATCACCGAGCCACGCGACTCGAAATGGGTCACGGCCCCTGAGTTCTGATCCGGACCCCCCACGCGGCTCACGTCCTGGAAAGAGACGAGCCTATCGTGGGGCAACGAAGAAGAAGTGACCGGACTGCAAACTTGCATCCGGTCCCTGATGGACAAGCCCATCCGGCATGTCAACATCATCTAGGTCATGCTCGTTCGCCGGATCCTCCCGTGCCAAGAACGGGAGTTCACTTTGTGGGAATTCGACCCGGCGCAGCACCAAACCCTCAATAGGCTCTTCGACACGACGTATGAAGACGTCTGGAAGGTGCTAACCAAAGGCGCCGAGTGCCCCACATCCGCTTCCGAGGACCGCGGATACAGCTCGCAGCGCAACGCTGGCGAGGTAAGCTATTTATACCTTTCACAGGCTCGTTAAGCTTTTCTACATAGATTAACTCTATGTGGGATCTAAAAACTCCCTTTGCCTTTGACAGGCATGGCTGAAGATAGCCGGACCAATCAACTGTCCGGCTCCTCTGCCCGAAGACCCAGCCCCAGATCTCTTAGAGAAGCTGCTGGCTTCGGTGCCCTATGTGGTGCCGGAGAAGAAGGTCAAGAAGAAGAAGACCACCGGGACTCGAAAGAGTGCTCGCAATGTGGTGGTGTCGAGCTCGTCATCTGGCGAGTCCGCGACGCCCTCCTCTCGTGAAAACGAGGAGGAGGAACAAGGAAGCTCTCCCCCTCCATCGAGGGAAGCGAAAAAGAAGAAGGCCGCCCCAACAGGGGAGGCCGAGGGGTCGAGGAAAAGGAAGACCCCTCCGCCGGACTACTCCCCCAACGCCGAAGAGGGCGGAAAGGAGTGGCCGGACAGAACCAAGCGTCCGGCGACATCGTAAGTATTCACATACCAGAATGACTCATAGTATCTTCAAGTGCGCAGCTTACCCTAATGTCGAATGTTATTTGCGCAGCCCGCCCCGAGCCGCACTCGATGATTCATCGAGCGGCTCCCTGGATTCGTCGGACATGAACTCTGTTCCGTCCACAGTCTCCCCCAGCAGGGCGAACGACGCCGAAGCGGCGTCCCGCAGAACAGGGCAGGAGGAGGTGGTCCTGGAGGAGCCGCAAGGCAATCCTCAGGACCCCAGGAGTAAAGGGGATGAAACCCCCAGGGCTCCCAGTCCGGCTTTGTGCCGGACACCGCGCCGGACTCAACCGTCCTGGCTCGCGGTGGGCGAACTCCTTCCAAAAGGAGTAAGCCATCTGCGCCGGCGACCTCTGTCCAACCAGGGGCGCCGGATAGTCTGTTGGAGGCGCTTGAAGGCGCCACCATCGACGAGGAGCACCGTACTTTCATGAGTGCGGTGGTCCAAAGGGTTCAGTCCGCCAAGAGCGGACTGAATGAAGCTTGCGCTAGCCTTCTAACAGGCTTCCAGGTAAGCAAAAAATATGCTAAATTCATTACCGCATAGACAGTAGCCCCTGATGCTCTGTTCGGTGTTCGGAAAGAAAAGCCGAATAGAGGATCCAACAATTTTCGTAGGAGTCTAATAAAAAGTCTAAATATGCGTATGCAGGCTTCCCTACTGTCTACCGCCGCACTGACTGCGCAGGTGGAAGTCCTGAAAAAGGACCTCGAGCGGTCCGAGCAAGAGCTCGGCCATGCCAAAAGGCAGCTCGCGGAAAAGGAAGGTAAGAAATACCCCTTAGAAAGAAAAAAAGAAAGAGAAAAAAAAGTGGTGCCTATAGAGAGGCTTGATTGCAAAAAGAAATAACAGGATTGTACTGCTTATTGTAGGGGCCACAACCGAGGTGGCAACCCTGAAGCAGGCGCTGACTGAGGCCGAGAATAAAGCGGCCGAGGAGCGCGCCGAGCGAGAAAAGCTTGGGGTCCAAGTCGGCGAGGTGCAGCAAGAGCTGCAAGCTCTCATGAAGAAACATGAGGGTTTGGAGCTTGAGGCAAAAAGGCAAGCATCCGAGCTCGCATCGGCTGTTGAGACCACCAAGAGTGCCAAGGCCGAAGCCCAAAAGGCCCTCCAAGAATTGGAGGATGTGAAAAAGATAGCAGCGGGTAAGGCATTCTTAATGCAAAGTAGGAATATAAAGGTGAAATACCTATTACTTACCCGAATCCGGAGTTCTCCAGGGGCATTCTTCGATCTTCCCCGCAGCGCATCCGACGCCGCCGCATTCTACCGAGCTGAGGAGGACAGCTCGACGGAGAGTGTGTTCTGGTCTCAGTATTCTGAGGCCGGACACCCTTTGCCCTTAAGCGATCAGCTGAAGCAGCTGGCCGAGCTCCACAAGGTGGCCGAACAGGCCATGAAGGGCTTACTAGTTCGGCTGTGGCCTGGAGAGGCCCTGCCTGGGAGCTACTTTGGGCTGGTGCGGCGGCTGGTGGAGCCCTGTCCACGGCTTGAGGTCATCAAGCGCTCCGTCTGCATAGAAGGTGCCCGGAGGGCCCTTGCCCGTGTAAAGGTACACTGGGGCAAGCTGGACGGAGAGAAGATGGTGAAGGACGGGCCGCCGCAGGGGAAGGAGCATCGCAAGCCCGAGAACTACTACAAGGAAGTTCTCGCTGGAGCTCGCCTTGTCGCGGATGAGTGTGCCAAAGATGTAATATTTCAATGAAACTCGCTCGTTTGTATCCTATGAGCTGAAAACTTGTTCATATGCGCTTAAGCAATGCTTTCTGAATTTAAAATATTATTTTTTGTGCGGCCGTTTATCATAACTGAGAGATGGCGAGTCGTCGGCTTCTGCCCCCATGCAACTAGTGTTGGGGTGTTCGGGATAAACCTGAGGGCTCTCGTTCCCATAGTTGGGTCCTTCGAGGGAGGCGCTCAGCACAGCGAACCAGGCCATCGGACTATAATGCTTGAACACTTTCACTTAGCCATAGAACGTTATAATTTTAAATTTCGGCGAAGCCCCTAGTTCGGAAGGCCGAATTCGGGGCGCTATCCACGCCTTTAGCCGGACTTAACCAGCTCTCCGCTCAAAGCGGCATAAGCCTTTAGGGACTCGAAAAATATCTCGAACAGCGACCGGTCTCGCGCCTTATCATGACAGTCTGTTTTAGCTTTCTCCACTGAGGTGCTCACCCACATGATCTGGGGCACAATCGCAGTGGTTCTCCTAGTGCTACCTTAGCCGATAGAGCAGAACGTAAGGCACCAAAACATAGGAGCCGGGCAAACCCAACATGTGTCCAAAATCATGACTCGGAGCCGATGCATATAATGCTATAAGTTCGGGGTGCCGCACTTGTGAAAGTGGACGGACTTCTCACACCAGATAGAAGGGTAGAAAAGCCCCTGGCGTGGTTTGCCGTACCATGGTGTACGGGTGCGATCATGTTATTTGAGTAAACATATGTATATAAAAAGGAGATAATGCAAAAAATAGATGAAAAACTATGCATTATTTATGAGGAGGCTGTTTATTCAAGCCGAACGATATAAGTAGTGCGAAAAAAAAATTAGACTATTTAACATGTCCTGACCAGGCGCAGGCCGCGGAATTTAGAAACAGATATATCGCTCGAAATAGAGACCACCTGAGAGTTCCATGATGCGGCGTTATTTTGTCTGCTTTCCTAGGTCCTGTATCGTCTGTGCGGCAGCGAGGCCGAACACTGTATCCAGAGTATGGAGTCCTGAAAGAAAAGAAGATCCCGGCAGCCCCTAGTACGTTTGACGCCGTATTGTTGGCATGCCGTTTTATCTGCCCCTTCCCCTATGCCCATGAAATTGTAAGGGCGTAATTGTGTACTCGAGGTACTGGCTCCGCTATGTAGCGATGGCTGGGGTTGGGGCCGTGTTGCTACGCGTGCTCTGAACGCGCCAGTCGGTCTTGCTGCGGGTTACTCCGGGCGCGTTTTGCTTTGTCCTGCTTTGTAGCGGCCGGACTCGAGAGCTGCCTTAACAGGCTGCTTTGTACCTCTGCTGCGAGGGCCGCCGTGTGTTCCTCTGTACGGATGGAGCGTTCGGTGTTTCCGCTGACCGTGACTACACCTCGAGGGCCTGGCATCTTGAGCTTGAGATATGCGTAGTGCGGCACCGCATTGAATTTTGCGAATGCGGTTCGTCCAAGCAGAGCATGATAGCCACTGCGGAACGGAACTATGTCGAAGATTAACTCTTCGCTTCGGAAGTTGTCCGGAGATCCGAAGACCACACCAAGTGTTATGGAGCCTATGCAATTGGCCTCTACACCTGGTATGATGCCTTTAAAGGTCGTCTTTGTGGGCTTGATCCTTGATGGATCTATGCCCATTTTCCGCACTGTATCCTGGTAGAGCAGGTTCAAGCTACTGCCGCCGTCCATGAGGACTCTTGTAAGGTGAAATCCGTCAACGATTGGGTCAAGAACCAATGCGGTGAAACCGCCGTGACGGATGCTAGTGGGGTGGTCCCTTCGATCGAAGGTGATCGGGCAAGAGGACCATGGGTTGAACTTTGGGGCGAATGGCTCCATCGCGTATACGTCCCGTAGCGCACGCCTCCTCTCCCGCTTGGGAATATGAGTCGCGTATATCATGTTCACCATCCGCACTTGTGGGGGAAACCCCTTCTGTCCGTTGTTGTTCGGTG
Organism: Aegilops umbellulata; assembly: GCA_032464435.1. Taxonomy (NCBI): domain Eukaryota; kingdom Viridiplantae; phylum Streptophyta; class Magnoliopsida; order Poales; family Poaceae; genus Aegilops; species Aegilops umbellulata. Next base: position 38,085,734 of record CP136055.1, on the reverse strand, counting down.
GCCTGGGCTCCTCTTCGTCATCGTTGTCTAACCCCTTGTTTTTGTGTTCGGCTCTTAACTTGCCTGCCTGCTTGAACACCCAACAATCCCTGTTGGTGTGATTGGCTGGCCTTTCGGGGGTGCCGTGAATCTAGCACGAGCGGTCGAGTATTCGGTCCAAACTGGACGGGCCCTGGGTATTCTTTTTGAATGGCTTTTTCCGCTGACCGGATTTATGGCCTCTGAATCCGGCGTTCACTGCCGTATCTTCATTGTTGTCGCTGCTGACGCGGCGTTTCTGTTTATTTCGTCGCGACCTGCCACTTTTGTCCTTGGTATCTGAATTACCTTGCTTCTTCGATAAGTTGTTGCTGCGAGCTAGCCAGCTATCTTCACCCGCGCAAAAGCGGGTCATGAGTGTCGTGAGGGCTGCCATGGATTTCGGCTTTTCCTGTCCCAGGTGCCGGGCAAGCCATTCGTCATGGATGTTATGCTTGAAGGCTGCTAAGGCCTCTGCGTCCGGACAATCGACTATCTGATTTTTCTTTGTTAGGAACCGTGTCCAGAATTGCCTGGCCGATTCTTCTGGCTGCTGGATTATGTGGCTTAGGTCGTCGGCATCCGGTGGCCGTACGTAGGTCCCCTGGAAGTTGTCGAGGAATGCGGCCTCCAGGTCCTCCCAAGAGCCGATCGAATCTGCGGGGAGGCTGTTGAGCCAGTGCCGGGCTGGTCCCTTAATCTTAAGGGGTAAATATTTGATGGCGTGCAAATCATCGCCACATGCCATGTGGATGTGGAGGAGATAGTCCTCAATCCATACTGCCGGATCTGTCGTACCATCGTATGACTCGATGTTGACGGGTTTGAAACCCTCTGGGATTCTATGATCCATTACTTCGTCTGTGAAGCATAGTGGGTGTGCGGCGCCCCTGTACTGGGCTATGTCTCAACGCAGTTCGGAGGAGCTGTTCCTGTTGTGTTCGGCCCGGCCGGATTTATTGTGTCCGGAGTGAAAACTATCACGTGCCGTCGGGCGTCCGCGCGATCCATAGATCGATCTTGTTTGCCTTGCTTTGTCCTCCAGGACGTCTCGCAGGTCTGGTTCGTGTTCCCGTGCCTTGGTAAAGCGGCTGCGGGGCATGGCTTGTTTGGATGTTCGACAGGCTTCTCTGTCGCGGCCGCGAGGTGGCCGATCTGCCATGTCTTGGGCTTCCTCCTCTGATTGGGGTAGCGGCCTGCACTTAGGATAGTTTTTGGAGGGGCGTCCGAGCTCGTGCTCTTCGGCCGCAAGGACTTCAGTCCATCTGTCAGCTAGCAAATCTTGATCAGCTCTAAGTTGTTGCTGCTTTTTCTTTAGGCTGTTCGCCGTGGCTAAAAGCCTGCATTGAAAGCGCTTTTGTTCAGCGGGGTCTGATGGTACGATGAATTCATCGTCGCCGAGGCTTGCCTCGTCTTCGAAGAGAGGCATGTAGTTATCGTCCTCGACCTCTCGCTCTGCCGCTCTCTCATGAGGGCGGTCTTCACCATCTTCCTGTGCCGAATCCTGCTGGTTTTGGTGTTCTTCGGCGCTGTCCGGGGTAGTATTATCTCCCGTGTCGGAATCACCGTTTCTACTGTGGCGGGATTTGGAGCGACGCCGCTGACGCCGGCGTTTTGGAGGCTTTTTCGAAGTGCCATCCTCCGTTGTTCCATCGCCATCTCCATCTTTTGGAGCATCCACCATGTATATGTCGTATGACGAGGTGGCGGTCCAGCGCCCTACAGGTGCTGGTTCTTGCTCGTCTCCTCCTTCGTCGTCCATACCGTCGAAGTCTTCGGAGCCGAAGTCGAGCATGTCGGATATATCGTCGACAGTGGCTATTAAGTGGGCGGTGGGTGGGCTTTGAATTTCTTCGTCGTCCGAATCCCAACCTCGCAGGCCATAGTTCGGCCCGGGCTCTCCTGACAAAGAGAGAGACTTGAGAGAATTCAAAATATCACCAAAAGGTGAATACTGAAAGATGTCCGCGGCGGTGAACTCCATTACCGGCGCCCAATCTGATTCAATTGGCAGGGGCGCGGGGGGTTCGGAGTTCGGAGAAGAGTCCGGCTCCTTGGAGTCATGTGCCATGCGGAGTGCGGGGCTTGCGTTTGGCTCAATGGCTTTTAAGATCGCAGCCCCCGAGGTGACGTCCAACCGTTCATCCTCAAAGAACGCAGCGGGCTCCGGATCGAGGATCGGGGCCGGAGCGTATGCGGCCTCAAGGACACTGTTCGGAGGCAGAGCTATATCATGCCCCTCGAGGTAGTGCGGCATGCTTGGCTGTGGCTCGAATCCGTCGAAGATTAAGTCTCCGCGGATATCTGCCGTGTAGTTTAGGCTTCCAAACCTGACTTGATGGCCAGGGGCGTAGCTCTCGATCTGCTCCAGATGGCCAAGCGAGTTGGCCCGCAGAGCGAAGCTGCCGAAGACGAAGATCTGTCCGGGGAGAAAAGTCTCACCCTGGACCTTATCGTTGTTGATGATCAAAGGAGCCATCGGGCCTAAAGGCGACGACACAGAGGAACTCTCAATGAAAGCACCAATGTCGGTGTCAAAACCGGCGGATCTCGGGTAGGGGGTCCCGATCTGTGCATCAATGTCGGATGGTAACAGGAGACAAGGGACACTTTATTTTACCCAGGTTCGGGCCCTCTCGATGGAGGTAAAACCCTACTCCTGCTAGATTAATATTGATGATATGGGTAGTACAAGAGTAGATCTACCACGAGATCAAGGAGGCTAAACCCTAGAAGCTAGCCTATAAGTATGATGATGGTTATGATGTGTTCGTCCTACGGACTACAACCCTCCGGTTTATATAGGCACCGGATAGGGTTAGGGTTACACAGAGTCGGTTACATTGGTAGGAGATCTTGAATATCCGCACGCCTAGCTTGCCTTCTACGCCAAGGAAAGAACCTTCCGGACACGGGACGAAGTCTTCAATCTTGTATCTTCATAGTCCTGGAGTCCGGCTGAAGATATAGTTCGGCTATCCGAACACCCCCTAATCCAGGACTCCCTCACTCTTCTTCGGTCTTCAAATGTTGAGAATGACGATGAGAAACACCACAATAAATAGTTGAGGCACTCCGGAATAATGAAGAATAGAAAGATTGAACCAACGATGAAAAGAATGTGAAAGATCTTGGAGAAAGACATTTGACTGATGATAATTCATTCTTACGTCAAAATTGGAAAAGAATTTGAGAATAACTCCGGGAAAATTAGAAGAGTCAGGTAAGATCCTGCGAAAAGACCTGTGGGTTAGGGCCCACTCAAAAGAACCACCATTGAACGATTGCTTTAAAAGAGAGATTGCACCGGTTGAATTAAATGGCTTGAATAAGGTAAGATCTCGAAATAGCTAGAATTGATGCAGAGTGGAAACACGAATCTTCAGAGATATCTTCGGCACTCCGGAACAAATGAATAACGAGAGGTGAATGATTAGGGGGGGCACTGGCATGAGAAAGCACTTGAAATGAGGGAAAGATATGATCGACAAAGCTTGAATTGAATCCACCAGAGAAGAAAATTAGAATGGAACAATGATAAAGTTGAAGATTCCTTAGCGTCTTCATGAGAAATCACCGGATAAAACCATTAAAGGAAAAGAATGAAGAAACTTCACTCAATAAAATGGATACTTGGTTAGGGATATATGAGTCCTTGACGAAAAGGGTGGGAGGGTGGGAAAACAAAGATGACTTGGGTCGGATGAAACGAACACCGTTGAGAAAAAGCTTAGAATTGATCTTGCGAATGTTGGAATGATCGGATTTACTTAAAGAGAAACACACCGGTTGGAAAGGATTGAAAAGACAACCTCAGTGATCAAGAAGGATTAGTATTCACATAGAAATATGAGGACACCGTTTAAAATAAGGTATGGAATCAACACTTGGCATTGAAGCAACTCGAATACCACAAAACAGAACAAAAACAAAGGATTTGGCTTGCAGAATAAGCCGGAACAAACACATGATAGATCCCATATCGTATCATGTGTGTGTTGGAAAGATATCCTACGAGATACTTGAATTCCCACTTATAAACTCCCGAAACTTTCTAGTTATGCAATCTGGTGTTGGGGATACAGGGGACACAAAATATATCACCCAAACTAACAATACCTAGATCCAACTGTACCCATCCTTCAACTCATAACTAAGAAGCCTTCGGAAATCGTTTACCTCAACCTTCGAAAAGCATCCGTTATACGAGTTATGGCAATACTCCCGCACTCGCCTCAGTACTGGGCTATCAGGGTTATCTCACCAACAACTGCACAAAAGAGATTTTCGATGTCGGCGTACTAAACTCAGGTATTCCAGAACTGCAACGATAAAATTATGACGACAACACCTCAGAGCTCAACTCCCCGGGACACTTCCACTAAACCCCTGCTGACAGGAGGCACCAAGACAATGTTGTCATCACAAAACCATCGGAACGATTCTAAGATACCCGCGTGATCCTAAATTTTTTTTAGTGAAATTTGAGAAGAGAAGAGTCAAAACTCTACGTCAGGATGCCTTACCAGAGCGATGAGGAGACTGGGAAGTAAAAAGAATTCCTAAACTCTTCGATACATAATTCCTAAATGACTCAAAACATTTTTCTAAACACAACTCGGCCGCTAAAAACGATCAATCAGTGGGGGCTCCTAAGTCGGGGATGGCTCTGATACCAACTTGTAATGCCCTCGATGCAGCTATATCTCCCACATGTCGAAGCACGACTTAGAGGCATAACCGCATTGAAAGCAATGTCGCAAGTGAGGTAATATTCACACAACCCATGTAATACATAAGGGAAAGAGATACATAGTTGGCTTACAATCGCCACTTCACGCAATACATGAGTAAAGCATTACATCAAACAGATACAATCAAGGTCCGACTACGGAACCAAAATAAAAGAAGACTACCCCAAATGCTACACAGATCCCCGATCGTCCCAACTGGGCTCCACTACTGATCAACTAAAATGAAACAACACAATGAACAAGATCTTCATCGAGCTCCTCCTTGAGCTCGGGTGTGGCACCTGCACGGTTTCATCGGCACCTGCAAACTGGTTTTGGAAGTATCTGTGAGTCATGGGGACTCAGCAATCTCACACCATCGCGATCAAGACTATTTAAGCTTATATGTAGGGTAAAAGGTATGAGGTGGAGCTGCAGCAAGCGACTAGCATATCTAGTGGCTACCATATGCAAATGAGAGCGAGAAGAGAAGGCAAAAGCACGGTCGAACAACTATGATCAATAAGTGATCCTAGAACAACCTACGTCAAGCATAACTCCAACACCGTGTTCACTTCCCGGACTCCGCCGAGAAGAGACCATCACGGTTACACACGCGGTTGATGTATTTTAATTAAGGTCAACTTCAGGTTCTCTACAACCGGACATTAACAAATTCCCATCTGCCTCATAACCGCGGGCACGGCTTTCGAAAGATAATACCCTGCAGGGGTGTCCCAACTTAGCCCATTATAAGCTCTCACGGTCAACGAAGGATATTCCTTCTACCGGGAAGACCCGATCAGTCTCGGAATCCCGGCTACAAGACATTTCGACAATGGTAAAACAAGACCAGCAAGACCACCCGCTGTGCCGACAAATCCCGATAGGAGCTGCACATATATCGTTCTCAGGGCACACCGGATAAGCGAAGCGTACAGGTACCGATGTAACCCAAGTTGCCAAGGGATGGTCCCGCACGGTGCTCTAGTTTGGACCAACACTCGAAGGAGCACTGGCCCGGGGGTTAAAATAAAGATGACCCTTGAGTCTGCAGAACCCAAGGGAAAAAGGCTTAGGTGGCAAATGGTAAAACCAAGGTTGGGCCTTGCTGGAGGAGTCTTATTCAAAGCGAACTGTCAAGGGGGTCCCATAAATCACCCAACCGTGTAAGGAACGCAAAATCCGGGAACATAACACCGGTATGACGGAAACTAGGGCGGCAAGAGTGGAACAAAACACCAGGCATAAGGCCGAGCCTTCCACCCTTTACCAAGTATATAGATGCATTAATTAAATAAGAGATATTGTGATATCCCAACAAGTAAACATGTTCCAACAAGGAACAACATCTCCATGTTCCAACAAGGAACAAACTTCATCTTCACCTGCAACTAACAACGCTATAAGAGGGGCTGAGCAAAGCGGTAACATAGCCAAACAACGGTTTGCTAGGAAAGGATGGTTAGGGGCTTGACATGGCAATATGGGAGGCATGATAAGCAAGTGATAGGCATCGTAGCATAGGCATAGCAAAAGAGCGAGCGACTAGCAAGCAAAGATAGAAGTGATTTCGAGGGTATGGTCATCTTGCCTGAGATCCCGCAAGGAAGAAGAACGAGTCCATGAAGAAGATAAACGGACGTAGTCGAACGAATCCTCACAACTCCGGAACAAAACCGAAGCTAACGAGAGAAGCAACCCGGAAAGAAGCAAGCAACATAGTAAACAACCATCACATAAACATGGCATGATGCACAAACAAGTATGATGCATGTCCGGTTTAATGAAGCATGGCATGGCAAAGTGCACAAACAATACTACAAATTAAGTGGAGCTCAATATGCAACGAGTTGCATATTGACGAAACACCACATCAATTATTTAGTTCTCTCTCGTATATATATCCAACAATATTAAATGCTGTTAAACATGGCAAGAGGTGAAACATATGAAAAACTACCTATCTAGGCAAATTTAAATGAGGCCGGAACAACAAACAACAAGTCCGGAAAAACCTCATGAGCATATATTAGATTTGGTATTGTTCTGCCCTAAAACATATTTTAGAGTTATTAAACAGGAAAATAAAGTGCATCATGTTAAACTATGCATTTTTCTACCCCATTTACATATAAAGTTTATTAAATTCTGAGCTACGGTTAAATAGTTATGAATTAAACCATTTTAACAAGGCATTCAAGCAAATTAATGGAAACAACAAATTAACCATACTTGAAGTTGTTATCATGATGCGGATGACATGAACAAGTTTTATGCAATTATTATTAAAAGTTGACAAGAGCATTAAGAAGCATTTGTCACCGTGGTAGAAAGAAAGGGGTGCCACGGCAACGAATCCGAAAATGATGCCACGGCAACATAACGGTTCCGGTAGCTCATGGAGTTACCGGTGCAAAAGAAAACGTGTCGGGAGCGTGTCATGCAAGGATGGTGGGGTGATCCCGGATACCGGGTTCCCAAGGGACGACGGCATGGCTAATGAGGAGGAACGTGCATGAAGCAAACGTGCACGGTGCCAACATACGGCTCATCTCAGACAACAAGCATTCGTCCACGGGTCATCGTTCTCAGCGGTTATACCTTTGAAGCGTGTATTTCGGAACGGATCAAGTTCAGCGGAAGTAGTCGTTCGCGGGTCGTCGAGGGAAGTAGTGGTACTCGGCGATGGTAGAGGAAGTAGTGGTCCATGTGGCGGCGGTAGTGGTACACGTTTTCGTAGAGGAACTTGACAACTCCAACGTCTTCGGGGCGATGGTAGTGGTACACGCGACGTCGGGGTACTAGTCGGTCCGGTCTTGGCGATGTAGATGTACACATTGTCAGGGTACTTGTCGCATCACCGGGTGTAGTCGTACACGCACGTAGATGAACTTGACGGGTCCCATGAGTAGTCGTACTCGGCGAATCCGTGTAGTTGCACATATCTTTGTGCTGTAGCCGAATTGATGAAAACCCACGGTGACGGTAGACGTACACGGTCGGCTTGATGGAACTTGGCGGTGGTCTCCTCGGATCAACAGTGATGTGCAAGGGCTAGAACGCCCGGCGGCTTGGGCTGCTCAAGGCCATGGAGATGACAGGTAGCAGGAGGCTGCTAGTGGAGGCAGAGCCACGACGAGGAGGTCCTGCTCCGGCAGCTGCAAGTGGTGGACGGACGCAGGCGAACGGATCCGGGCGGAGCCTCGCCGGAATGAAGCCGGAGCGTCGGCGTGGGACTTGAGGCGCAGGGGCGAGGCGAGCTCGAGCAGATCCGGCGGGTGGTGCCGCTCGGAGGTCACCGGACGAAGCAGGACGACGCGGCGGCGCCATGGAGCTTGGGCGAGCTCCTGCTCGTTCCTAGGAAGGAGAGGGGGGCCACCGTGAGAGGGAGAGGGGAAAACAGGAGGAGGAGAGGTCGCGGGGTTGGCCTGGACCTTGTGACGACGGCTGCGGCTTGGGTGAAGCAGAGGAGGTAGGAGTCGGGTGACGGCAGGCCAAGGCGGGGCACGGCAGCATGGCGCAGGAGCGCCAGCGGAACGGGGTCGCGCCGGGGAAGATCGGGGGTACCGCGGGCGGCGTTCTCGTCGAGGTCCTCCGGGAAGAAGATGAAGATGGCGGCGTGGTGGGAGGACGAGAGGGAGCGAGTGAGAAGATGGAATCGGTCTCCTGGCGGCTAGGGTTAGAGAGGTCGGATGGGCCTTAGAGGCCGGCGGCTGGGCCTTAGGCCACTTAGGTGGGGGGAGGGAAAAGATCAGGAGGCCTGCTGGCTGTTGGGCTCCTTCTCTCTCTCTTACTCTTTTCAAAACAGAAAATAAAGAGAAAGAAAAGGGAAGAAAAGAAAGGTTAGAGAAAGAGTTGGGCACGGGGACAATTTTTACTGACTCGTAAAAATGTGCATGGTCCACGAAAAATAGGAGAGGCATGATTGCAAGAATTTAAATCAAAGTCATTTGGATTTAATTCAAATGGTTTGAACAAGGACTAGGAATTAGAGGTGTCGAAAAATGTTGGGATTTTTGGTGGAGCTCCGGAATATGATGAAAGAATATATGGCAAGGTTGGAAACCAAGAATTAAGATAACAAAGGCATTGGGATAATTGCAAGTGTGTTATGGTGATTTCCAAATTAAAGAATTGTTTAATATAGCTCCCTAATATTGGGAGGATATGTTATAAAGAGAAAACACCATGTGAATTCCCTCGATTTAAATAGATCAAAAGATCTATGCAATTTATTAGTTGAGTTGAGATGCACGGATTAATGACATGATGGCATGATGACATGATGCAATGCAAAAATAAAAGAGCAAGCACAAAAGAAACACACGACAAAACTCGGAATATATGGAAGTCTTCTCGAGCATCGGTCTCGGGGCATTACACAACCCCTAAAGGAAAGAAAAGAAATAAAACTATTTACACGGGAAAGCCCCCAACAAGCAAAAGAAGAACATGAAATATTTTTGGATTTTCTTTTTAATTATTACTACTACAGCAAGAAAAGTAAACTAGCTAAAAGCTATTACTAATTCTTTTTGTTTTTCTTCAGGTTTATTAAACACACAAGAAGAAAGCATAAAAAGGAAAATAAAGTAGCATGGATATTATAGTGAAAAAGTATGAGCACCGACATCTAGCAATGAGTGTGTGAACATAAATGTAATGTCGGTGAGAAATATGTACTCCCCCAAGCTTAGGCTTTTGGCATAAGTTGGTTTAATGCCATGGACGGCCTGGCGGATATCCAAAGTTGTAGTTGGGGTCGTACTGAGATGCAGCGGTCATTGCATCGTGTGCTACAGCTTGGAGGCGAGCTATCTCAGCTCTCCTCTTATACTCTTCCGCCTCCTCTCTGGTTATGAAATATCTCCCATTTGCCTGAAAGTCAAAGAAAGTAGAAGAAGGAAGAGCGACGTGATAGGTGCGTCGTTTGTCAAAGATTAGTCGGTACTGGAGGAACTGATCGTTCCTCTCAACAAAATGATGACTAACCATAGCCTCATAATCCAGACAAGTAGGAGGCAACTCAATATCATCCTCACGTATGGCTATACCCAGGAAATTAGCTATACGGGTTGCATAAATTTCACCAAAGAAATCTCCATGTAATCTATTATTATGCAACCTACATGCAACAATGGCTCCCAAATTATAATGTTTATCTCCCAACACAGCGCTCTTGAGAATACTGAGGTCAGGGACAAACATATGACATGCTTCATCCTTACCATTTATGCACCTACCTATGAAGACAGCAAAATAATGTATAGCGGGAAAATGAATGCTACCTATGGTAGCTTGTGCTATGTATCTAGATTCCCCGACAGTTATACTAGCAAGAAAATCTCTAAATTCATATTTGCGGGGTTCACTAGCACTACCCCATTGTGGAAGTTTGCAAGCAGTGGTAAAATCCTCTAAGTCCATTGTAAAAGATTTTTCATAAAGATCAAACAGGACAATTTGAGAATTGCGTGAAGATGAAAATTCAAACCTCCTCACAAAGGAACTAGTGAGATAATGGTACTAGGGGCACTTTTATGCCTCAAAGCTCACAAGATCAGCGTTACGCGAATATGCATTAAATTCTTCCTTAATTCCCGCTTTATCCATGAAGTCCTCTGAAGGCCATTCACAAGGCCGCACGGGGGCGTCCCTTGGTGGCTCATCATCAGCATCACACATTGCAGGCCTAGGTCCTTGTTTCCTTGAAGAACCCCCTTGGTACATTTTCCTAAGCATATTTCTTTCTCTAAAAAATTCTTAAATTTTTAGTAACTTCAAATAGAAGTGAACCAAGCTCAACAAAATTGATAACAACTACTCCTACAAGTGCCTAGAGCCTATGTCATGCATTAAAACTACTTGGAACCATATAAATTTGACATGCAAGCTCAAGAACATGGTCACCTAGGCAGCACAAATTTGCAAAGAATAAAGCACTAGAACAAAAACTAATTGGACCAATGGAGGAGTCACATACCAAGGAACAATGCCCCCAAGCAGTTTTGTGAGAGGTGCTTTGAGCAAGGAGATCGAAAATAGCACCAAAATGAGCTAGAACTCGTGCTTGAGCTGGATAGTGATCTTTTTGGGAGGAAGAAGAAGAGTGTGGGTGCAAGAATAAGTGGAGGGGAGCCACCATGGGCCCACGAGGCAGGGGGCGCGCCCTCCACCCTCGTGGCCAGGTGCTTGCTCCCCCTGCTGTGTTCTCAGTGCCAGATATTCTCAAATATTCTAGAAAAAATCATATTTCATTTTCAGGGCATTTGGAGAACTTTTATTTTCGGGGTATTTTTATATTGCACAGATAATTCAGTAAACAGACCCGTACCTGACTTCAGATCCGGACCCCCGAGGAGACTCACCTCATGGACCACCAAGGGCCTTGATTGGGGGTCCCAGCCAGAGGTGTTGATGCTGCAACAGCGCATCTCCAATGTGCTGAGCAAAAACATCGGACTCACAAACACTGATCCAGGTGATGCTCTTTCGTCATATCCTCCCCTGTCAACTCCGGGCCTCCCCTATGTGGGAGTTCAATCCGGATGAGCCCCGGACCCTGCTGCGCTTCTTTGGCACCACACACAAAGACATATGGAAGCAACTTTTCAAGGCCCAGAAAGTTGGCCCATGGAGAGCGGGGACATCGGGCTTGATATCGAGAACCTAGCCTCAGTGGTAAGCGTGACCCTTCCGAACACTTATTTGATTAACACTTCGGATGTGACAAGAATTATATTTTCCCTTATTCACACAGGGCCAGACGAAGAAGGCAGAGCAGATTAACTGCCCAGCGCCACTACCTGAAAATCTGGTCACTCCTCAACTGACGGAGATGCTAGTTCCGGCGTCGTATCAAGCGTCGGAGAAGAAGGCCAAGAAGAAAGGCAAATAAACCAAGGGAGGCTCTCGCCATACAAATCCTTCGGATGCCATGTCTGGAGAAACCAAAGCCCTCTCCTCCCATGAGGGGGACGAGGAAGAAGCGGAAAGAGACTCCCCTCGCAAGGGGAGGAAGAAGGAAAGGACATCCTCTGAAGATCCGGAGAGGGAGGCGTCCAAGAGGGGGAAAATCGTCCTCCAAGATAGTTCATACTTGGAGTCCGAACAAATCCGCAAGAAGCTACCTAGGGTGAAGCCCCTGGCCGCATCGTAAGTATCCAAACACTTTACGGTTTCACCTTTGGTTTTCCTATTTTCATTATCCAAGTTACCATGTTATGCATTCTTTCAGCCCTCCCGCGACCTCCCGAACCCCTCTCTATCGGAGGGGAGGTCTCTGCCACCTAACATGGCAGAAGCGAGATGCCGCCACGTGCCCTCTCGCCCCTCGCTGCTGATGACACCGAGGTGTTATCCCGAAGGACCTCTCCTGGCCGCGGAGGGGCGGGTAAGGCTGTCGAGAGGGCGCCCGAGGGCAACACCTCAGTCGCCGAAGACATGGGGGAGGTTACCCCTATGGCAACAAACGGTGGGGATCGTCAACAATCCAGGCCCCAGCCGGACACTCTCCTAGAGACCAATGTGGCTCCGGGATCGAGCGAGCAGCCCCCTTTGAAGGGGGAGCATCAGCTCCATCGGCGACCTCCACTAATCCAGAGGCACCGAACACCCTAGTGGAGGCACTACAACGTGCTTCCATCGTGGAGGAGCACCGCACCATAATGGGTGCGGTAGTAGAGAAAGTTCAGTCTGCCAAGAGCGGACTAAATGAGGCTTTACCAGCCTATTGACATGCTTCGAGGTATGTGACGTAATGCTCTAGACGCCCCTTTTTCATATAAAGGAATAGACTCATGCATAGATAGTAGCCCCTGAGACTCTACCTGGTTTTGAGAAAAAACGGATAGGGGATCACATAACATTCGGAAGAGCTAACATACTTGTCTATTTTGCATCAGGCTTCCCTGTTGGCGGCAACCGCCCAGGCCGCCGAAGTTTTCGAGCTCAATCGGAAGTTGAAGGTGGCCGATGACGAAATCGACCGCATTAACAAGCAGTTTGACTAGACGCAAGGTATGCGCATAATTTTAAGAGTCTAGTTGTGTATCATAAATGATAACTATGTTCAGAGAATAACTCATGTAATGTATTTGATTGTAGTGAGTGTTGTCGAGGTCGATACCCTCAAAGGCACACTTGCCCGAGCCTAGAAAGAGGTGAAGGCAAACAAGGCAGCCGCGAACAAAGCGGCTGCATAACTAAAGACCGAATAGGCCGCCCGGCGACAACACGAAGCTCGGGTGACCGAGGTTGAGCAGGAGCTAAAGGACGCCATCCTCAAGTGCGAGGGTTTGGAGGAGAAGGCTTCGGATCAATCGTCCAAACTTGCCAAAGCTCTCCAAGATGTAAAAGCAGCACGGGTAGAGTCTCGAAGTGCTCGCGAGGAGATCCACCAGGCGAGGCAAATAGCGGCTGGTAAGTCCTTTCCTTTGTAGAGTATATTCGGGGGTCAAAGATATGCCATGCTCACTTGCCTGTGGAGTTCTCCAGATGCTTTTGCGGATCTTCCGAGGAGTGCCGCCGCCGCACAGTTCTTCCGAGCCCAGGAGGGGAACTCAACCGAGAAGTTGTTCTGGTCACAGTTCCTAGCGCCAGAGCATCCGACGCCTCTGAACAACCAGATAAAGCAGCTAAAGGAGCTGCATAGGGTGTCTGGCTTGGCCATGAAGGATCTCATAATCTGGCTTTGGCCAGCCGAACCAATTCCTAGCAGCTACTTCGGATTGGTCAGGCGTCTCGTCGATGCGCTGCCCCGAGTTGAAGCTGTGAAGCGCTCGGCGTGCATAGAGGGTGCACGGATGGCCTTTGCCCGTGTCAGGATGCACTGGGCAAAGATGAAGGCCACCGACGTGGCGACCGTAGGCCCGCCCGAAGGCAAGGACCACCGTAAGCCGAAGAGATACTTTGAAGATGTCCTAGCGGGTGCCCGAATAATAGAGGGCCAATGCTTAAAGGATGTTATGTTTGAGTAAATGTATCTGGGCTGTCAAAACTTTGTTTTGTGAACCAAAGCTTGTCATATATTTATGCCTTTATCTTGAGTTATTTTCCTCCTGTGCGACCATTTTTAATTCTGAAAGTTTGCCAGTCGTCGGCTTCAGCCCCCACGTAGATGCTACGGGGGTGTTCGGTATAGCGTGTGATCACACTTTATCCAACATCTTGGTCCGTAAAGGAGGTGTCCGCATGGTGAACCAGGCAATCAGACTATGCGGCTTTATTACTTTCACTTAGCCATAGGAGTTTGACGGTGGGGATAAGTACTAGCCCCTGGTGCGTATGTGGCAATCCGAACTAGGATGCCTTTGTTGCATGACTGGGCGAAGACCAGCCCCTCGTATAACACGGAGTAAATCATGAATGATCTGTAGTAAGTCACTGAATCGCCGACCAGCTCTCGCTATATCATGGCAGTCAGTTTTTGGCTTTCGCTACTGAGGTATTTGACCGAACGAACCAGAAACACAATCGCAGTAGTTCTCCCTTTACTACCTTAGCCGAACTAGCGAAACGTAAGGTGGTAATCACAGGAGCCGGGCAACCCAACTATAGACCAAAGACATGATTCGGAGCTGATGCATATAATGCAATACTCGGGACACCAAAGAGTACCCTATAGGTGTTCGGACTTTTGAAAATATGCGTAGCCGGATAGATCCCCTGGCAGTTAGGTCGGATCAAAGCATATGTGGCAATCTGAAGCAAGGAGGGAATACAAGTGGTAAAATAAACCAATACCAAACAAAAGTTGGCGATCAACTGTTTCCTTTATGCCCTGATTAATACGTCGAGACGCGCTGTTATAGATAATGCCATGAACGTCAAGGCTATTTGACATGCCGAGAATTGGTACACAAGGGGAAGCATTATACAGGGCCTAAACGAAAAAGGTAGTCTTAAAGATCCCAGTGTTACCCAGCCGCACGTCTGCGTCGTTTCTCCTTGGTGAAGTATCCTTTGAGTGGAGAAGTCGATGGTCGTCTATATGAAAAGAGGCAGGGGGCTCAAAAGGGCCCTTGAACGACCGTAGGGTAGGTAGGTTTTTACTAAACCTGTAGTAAGAGAGAGAAAAGGAAAGAAGGAGAAAAAGGTTAAGGTCCAAATAGGGTCAAGCCGCACTATAGACCTTTTCTGCAGTGTGCCTCCGTCGCTGCCCAAGGTATTTTAAGTTTGTAATTATGCACGCGCGGTACGTATGCCACGGTTTTATGGGGTGATCCGCGGAGGCGAAACTGCTATTCAAGCTCTGGATCCACCGAGGCGTCGTTCTGTCGAGTGGATCAGACTCTCTTGGCAGTGTCGGGGGTCTTAATGACCGATGGATTGTTTGGCTTGATGAGGCCACTCTGTACTTTGGCTGCAAGAGCCACGGTGTGCTCCTCAGTATGGAGGGAGCGCTCCATATTTCCATTGACAATGATAACGCCGCGTAGTCCAGGCATTTTGAGCTTTAGGTAAGCATAATGCGGGACTGCGTTGAAGCAGGAGAAGTCAGTTCGTCCGAGCAGTGCGTGATAACCACTGTGGAAAGGGATGATATCGAAGATCAAGTTTTCGTTTCGGAAGTTGTCTGGAGAACCAAAGACTACCTCCAATGTTAGGGAGCCCGTGCAACGGGCCTCCACGCCGGGTATTACTCCTTTAAAGGTAGTATTGCTAGGCTTAATTCTTGATGGGTCAATACCCATCTTATGGACAGTGTCGTGATAAATCAAGTTCAGACTGCTGCCGCCGTCCATAAGGACTCTAGTGAGATGGTATCCATTGATGATGGGATCAAGGACCAGGGCCGTCGAACCTCCATGCCGGATACTGGTCGGGTGGTCCCTGCGACCGAAGGTGATCGGACAAGCCGATCATGGGTTGGATTTTGGGGCGACAGGCTCTACGGCTTAGACGTCCCTTAATGTGCGCTTGCGCTCCCTTTTTGGGATATGTGTGGCATATATCATGTTCACTATTTTCACCTCGGGGGTGGGGGGGGCTTTTTCTGTCCTCCTGTGTTCGGAGGGCGGGGTTCATCCTCGTGCTCGCTTTGCGGCCCTTTCCCCTTATGTTCGGTATTTAGCTTACTGGCATGTTTAAAGACCCAACAGTTTCTGTTGGTATGATTGGCAGGTTTGTCAGGGGTGCCATGAATTTGGCAAGGCCTATCCGGTATCTTGTCCAAATTAGACGGACCGTCTCTACTTCCTTTAAATGACTTCTTCCGCTGACCGGGTTTGGAGCTGCTGAATCCGGCGTCGACCTCCGTATCGTCGGTTTCTTCATTGTTGTTCTGAAGCTTATTTTTGTTTTGTCGTGGCCTCCCGTTGCCATCTCTAGCTCCAGAGGTGCCAGGGTCACTGATACTGTTGCTTCGACGAGCCAACCAGCTGTCTTCGCCCGCACAGAAGCGGGTCATAAGTGCAGTAAGAGCTGCCATAGTCTCCGGCTTTTCCTAACCGAGGTGTCGGGCGAGCCATTCATCACGGACGCTGTGTTTAAAGGCCACTAAGGCTTCGGCATCCGGATAGTCGACGATTTGGTTCTTTTTAGTCAAGAACCGAGTCCAGAGTTTGCGGGCTGACTCTCCGGGTTGCTGGACTATGTGACTAAGGTCATCAGCGTCTGGTGGCCGGACATAAGTACCTTGGAAGTTGTCTCGAAAGGCATCCTCCAAGTCTTTCCCAGCTGCCAATAGAGTTCTCTGGGAGGCTATTCAACCAGTGTCGTGCTGGTCCTTTTAGCTTTAGGGGGAGGTATTTAATGACGTGGAGATCGTCACCGCGAGCCATGTGAATATGGAGAAGAAAATCTTCAATCCATACAGTGGGATCTGTCGTTCCATCGTATGCTTCAACATTTACGGGTTTAAACCCTTCTGGAAATTTGTGCTACATTACCTCATCGGTAAAGCACAAGGGGTGTGTGGTGCCTTTGTATCGGGCAACATCACGACGGAGTTCGGATGACATCCATGTTCGGTGTTCGGCCCGAGTTTGGTTATGCTTATCACGCCAAGCTTGAAGGCCATTGTCTCGTGTTGGAGCACGTCCCCTTGATCCGTAGATTGATCTAGTCTGACTGGATCTATTGTCCAGGTCCTGTCGTAAGTCATAGGTATAGCCCGGAGCCACTGCCTCTTTGCCTCGATGGTGAGGTGGCGCGGGCTGGTGTTCGGCATAGGTAGTCGCTTTGTCCCGTCCAAGTGGTGGTCGGTCTGGTTCGTCAGCATGATTATATCTTGATGGTATTGGCTCAAGGGCCTCGTCGTTGAATTGTGGTAGTAGCCTTCATTTTGGATAGCTCTTTGTTGGACGCTCAAGGCTGTATTCTTCGGGAGCGAGGACCTTGGTCCATCTGCCATTGAGCGTATCCGGTTCGGCTTGAAGCTGTTGCTGTTTCTTTTTCAGGATCCTCGCAGTGGCGATGAGCTGCCGCTTGGAGTGTTCTTGTTCGAGGGGTTCCTCTGGTATGATGAAATCCTCGTTACCGAGGCTAACATCCTCCTCGGAGATTGGTAGATAGTTACTATCCTCCGAATCCTCGCGATTGACAGGTTCATCTGGGTTGACTTGTCCTTCTTCCCACTCATCCTGCTCGAGAGCAGGCTCGACGGGGCGGTCGGAATCTTCGGCGTTGTACAGGGTGTTATTATCTCTGGTGCCGGTATTACTATCCTTTTCCCGACGCGACCGTGAGCGGCGCCGCTGACGTCGGCGCTTTAGTGGTGCCTCGAAAGGCTTGTCCTCGATCGGGTCCTGTGTGACGTCGTCGTCCTTTTTGGGCGTATCCACCATGTACACGTTGTATGTAGAGGTGGCCGCCCAACGCCCAATGATAGGCGGGTTTTGGCCTGGGTCGACTCCGGCATCGTCGTCCATACCGTCGATGTCTTCGGAGGCGTAGTCTAGCATGTCGGTTAAGTCCTCGACAATGTCTACCAAGTGGGTGGTGGGTGGGACGCAAAATTCCCCGCTCTCAGCCCCCAGTTTGGGCTGGGCGTAGTTCGGAAGCGATGCTTCTGTGATGGCGAGAGACCGCATTAAGTCTAGAGCTTCATTTAGAAGTGAAAACTGGACGGGTGGCTGAGGATCTGTGGAGCTGGGCTTGGTGAACGCCGCTCGGCTGTGCTCAATGGATGCAGACCTCAAGAGTTCGGAGTTAACATATAGAGGTGAGTCCGGCTTCCTGACGACAGGGAGAGCCCTGTTTGATTCTAGGTCTGCCAATAATATGGTCCCCTCTGGGTCTCCAGCAGGGAGCTCCGTAGTAGGAGAGGGTCCGGTGGGGTTTATACTACCGTCTTCAGACAGGGTGGTCCGCTCTGGATCTAAGGACAGGGCAGGAACGATAGTTGATCCTTGTACGGAGCCTGGTGGTGGATCCGACGGGCTTCCTTCATATAGATGAGGAGTGGTGGTCAAGGCCGAGAACCCTTCGAAGATCAAGTCTCCTCGGATATCAGTAATATAATTCAGGCTTCCGAACCTGATCTAATGACCAGGAGTGTAGTTGTCGATCTGCTCAAGGCGACCAGTTGAATTTGCACGCAGAGCGAAGCCAGCAAACACGAAAAGTTGACCAGGGAGGAAGGTTTCCCCAGAAACAGCATCGTTGTCGATGATCAAATGAGCCATCGAACCTTCTGTCCACGACACAGTGGAACTCTCAATGAAAGCACAAATGTCGGTGTCAAAACCGGTCGATCTCGGGTAGGGGGTCCCGAACTGTGCGTCTGAGGATCGAGGGTAACAAAGGACAAGGGGGACATAGTGTTTACCCAGGTTCGGGCCCTCTTAATGGAGGTAAAACCCTACGTCCTGCTTGATTGTACTTGATGAGTATAGGGGTTACAAGAGTTGATCTACCTCGAGATCGTAATGGCTAAACCCTAGATGTCTAGCCTATGAGAATTCTGATAGCCTCTACGGACTAAACCCTCCGGTTTATATACACACCGGAGGGGTCTAGAGTTGTACATAGTCGGTTCGTGGAGGAAGGAAATTACATATCCGGACACGAATCTTGCCATCCACGCATAGGAGAGTCCTATTCGGACACGGGGGAAGGTCTTCCGCCTTGTATCTTCATGGCCCATCAGTCCGGCCGATATCAAATAGCCCGGACACCCGAGGACCCCCTAATACAGGACTCCCTCATTGACAACCCCTTTTTTCGTGTTTTGTGCAAGTGTTTGTTAGTTTGTGCAGGTGCATATATTGGGGACTTGCTTGTGACTCCTACTAGATTGATACCTTGGTTCTTAACTGAGGAAAATACTTATCTCTACTTTGCGGCATCACCCTTTCCTCTTCAAGGAAAAAATCAACGCAAGCTCAAGAAGTAGCAACGTTTGATACACACAAGGCATTCCTCCGGAATCCGTGAGTTGCATGATCTCATGGTCGAAGGAACATGTATTTGACATTAAGAAAGGAGTAGCAATAAACTGAAAGATCATATGCTATGCTAACGGATGAGTCTGGTCCATCACATCATTCTCCTAATGACATGATCCCGTTATCAAATGACAACTCATGTCCATGGTCAGGAAACCTTAACCATCTTTTGATCAACGAGCTAGTCTAGTAGAGGTTTAGTAGAGACTTGATATTTGTTTATGTATTCACATATGTATTTAAGTTTCTGTTCAATACAATTATTGCTTGAATAATAAACTTTTATCATTATTAAGGAAATACAATAATAACCACTTTATTGTTGCCCCTAGAGCATATTTCCAACACGCAGGGACGTCGGAACTGGGCGACGGCGGCGACGGGGTGGAGCGGGAGAGGGCTTGTTGTCGATAGGGATGGAAGAGAATGGCCAATGTGCCACCGACTGGCGGGCCGAGAGGATTAGGCGCGCGTCGCCCGCGTCCGCTTCGTGTCCGCGCGACGCAAATGAGGCCCAAATTTGGGCCAGAAATGGGTCGGCAGGCAGACGATAAGCAGACGCTCGTTCGTTTGTGTCGACGCGTTGGGCCGACTTTTATGCCCTCGACGACCCAAATGGATACGCGTGGATGAAATATGTGAGAGTGTTGGAGTTGCTCTTAGATGTCTAATTCATAAGCTAGGAGCCCGTTTAACCAAGCATCCTCCTTAGTCAGTTGCAGATGTAGACAGGGGTTGCATCGTTTTCCCCAAAAAGATGAGCAGGACAGCAAGTTCCCTTCAACTTGCATCAACAACATGGCAGCCGCAGAAAAAAAGAAAAAAGAAAAGAAAACTGCAGATACTTGATCCAAAAAATGAAATGGAACACATAAAAGGCGAGACAAAAAGAAACAGGATAATGTGCACACAATCACAGCGTTACTACTAAAAAAAGAAAAGAAAACTATGTCCATGGCACATCGATTTGCAAAACCAGCTCCTCGGTGACGTTCAGCGTCGGGTGTCGTGATGCCCTTTCACTTGGCCCGGCTCTAGCCCTGGTGACGCAGCAGAGCTATCTACGGCTCTTTGTAATAACGTCGCGTTTTGGAAATACTCGCTCCGTTTCTAAATAAAGTCCTTACGAACAAAATGAGTGAATCACATTTTAAACTATGTCCACATACATTTCATACGTAGCTCGTATTAAAAATCTCTAAAAAGATTAATATTTAGAAACGGATGGATGGAGTACACGTTTAGAGAAAGTAACGGGTTTTGAACGGAACTACATACGAACAAAATGAGTGAATCATACTCTAAACTACGTCTACATACATATCCGTGTGTGGTTTATCTTAAAATCTCTAAAAATACTTATATTTATGGACGGACGAGAAGAAGTATACGGTTAGAGAAAGTAATGGGCTTTGGGCGGTAATCAGCGCGCCGAGGTAGACGACAAGCGAGCGGGGGAGATAAGGATGAGGGCAGCCGCACGTGCCCTGCGGCTCGACAGATGGACCCAACTGAAATTTAATGGAAGCATCCATGCCAACAAACATGAGAGTGTGATAAAGCCACTCGAAGAGCAGAGGGGGCGCGCCACAGAGCAGAGCAGAGCGGAGGAGCAAAGGAAAGAAGGCCAAGGAGGGAGGGGAAGCACCGCGTATTCCATCCGTCGCAGAGAATTCAGATCAAAGCGAAGGTTTCCATCCCTCTCCCCTCTCTGACGCAGACGTCGTCGGCCTCTTTTTCTTATCTGATATTTCAGTGATCTAGACACTCTGGTATTTCTTTACTGAGGGAGTATAATAGTTTTATATGCGCCGAGAGCGAAAGAAAAAAGAGGCCATCTTCTTCGTCTGCTCCATGCGTATGTGCGTGCAGTAGGCTTGCCCCGCCCTTCTCCTCTTTTTATACCCCTCCTCTGTTTCGCTGCGGCTTTGGGTGGGAGGACAAGAAGAGAGCAGCAGCAGGAGGAGGAGGAAGAGGAGCGGGGCCAAGCAAATGCGCAGCGCTGGTGAGTCCTTTGGATCCGGGCGCTACTAGGGGTTCCTCTTCCTCCTCCTCCTTCTCCTCCTCCTGGGTGCTGGGCTGGTTCTTGATTTTGGGCGGAGACGTACGGCTCGGAGCAGTGGCAGGCAGCGTCCATGGACCGCAATTCTCCCTGCTCTTCTTGAACGGATCGTACCTTGAATTTTTGAGCGATCCTTAGAACCGCAGCGGGGTTTTAGAATTTAGACGGGGTGCAGTGCAGTGGTGGAGCCGGTAGCTCGATTTGGAGACGAACTGTTGAATTACGGGTGGGTGGGGGGTCAGTTCTTGATCTGGCTGCTTTCTTCCATCTGACGGGCAATGGCGTGGCGTCATCCGAGTTCCTTCTGGGTTTCTTTTTCCCAGCGGGATAAGGGCGGAACGGGCCAAAGGAAGCGGCGCCTTTTTCAGCCTGGCATCTAGAGCGGGTTTCACTGCAGCGTTCCTGCCTTTTTCTTCTCTTTTCTTTCACTGGTGTGCTTTTGTTGCCACTCCACAGCATTAAAATGCTTTGGAATCTTTGAGCTGGTCTCGGCTCAAATGGTGTCCGCTAAACCTTGCAGTTGCCGCTCCCCTTGCTAGTTTTACTTCCCCAATGCTGTTTACAGAGTTGGTTTAAGCTTAGCACCAGTACAAGCCAGCATATTTTCTTGTACTGACCTGCTTCCTCGTTTGAAAGTATAAGTTGTTCTAACTTTTTTTTTCTGAATCGGATGTATATAGACGCGTTTTAGTGTGTTTGTTCACTCATTTTAGTCCGTAGGTAGTCCAGATCGAAATATCCAAAACATCTTATAACTCGGGACGGAGGTACTCCAGTATCTATGCTCTCTAGACCAGTGTTACTAATTGTGTGATACTCTTGTGTGTAATGCTGAGATTACTCATGCTGCTATGCCTTTTTCTTATTTCAGATTAATATCGTTGGAAGTTCAATTTTGGTAGTTAGTTTGGGAACCTTGGGCCACGTGTATTAGTTCACAAGAGATCATTTGCATCTGAATTTTGGATTTGTCGTCTTGGCGAGATGTTCATGTGCAGCAGTATGTTTTACTCGACCGTGGGTTGAAAGCGAGTTCCAGCTATTAACGCGCAATGGTGGAAATCCCTTCTTGCAAAATTTACCGGGAATGCCAAAGTAGAATGATTTAAATGCAATGGTAGATCTATCATGTCATGCGTATTAGCAAATTCAACTGGATTTTCTGTCACATCATATTATACAGCAAATCTATGCTTCCTCAGGTTGACGTGAAAGGCGTTTATGTTCATTTTTTTTAGGTGTTTTGATGTTGTGTGCAAACTCTTTTCTTTAAAACTATTTCCTTCTGGTCAAGCTCTACAAACACAGTAGTAGTTCTCTAACCATTTCCCCTGCAAGTTGGCAATTTGTCCAGTTATGCTATCTGAAAGTCCAAACATAGCTTGTAGAAGGATGCCATATTAAAAAATGAACATGTTATCTACTTGCTTTTCCAGGTTCCTCGATTGTCACTCCTCTGTGTTCTAGAAGGTAGCCCCATGTTGTAATATTCTACTGCAGGGTTATTTTAGACATTTGAGGCTATGCATGATATTTCTAGTTGTATAGTCAGTTAACATAAAAGTGACAAAATAGCCTTGCTAATGCATGTTTTAATATTGGTTGATGGAGGTTATCTTTCACTGCCAATTGTCAATTGTGACATCCCAGTTAATAAGGAAAGCGCTGCTATGATGGTGATATGCACTATATAGGATAACAGGGTGTATGGGATTAGGTGATGATATTGTATAGGATTGATCACATGCCTCTGTTCACCATTTTGGCACCTTTCTGGCTGAAGCTATTAGAGATTATCTCTATTTTTCAACATGAAACTATTAGGAACTTAAGAACTGTTTCCATGATTGAACTTTGGAGTTTTCTTAAGTTCTGATGTTCTGTACATGATATTTTGCAGGATAGATTTTATTTTGCTTTTCAACATTTTGGTGCCTTGCTGAAAGCTAGACTATGTCACTATGTCGCAGTTTTCTTAAATTCTGATGTTCTGTGCACGAGTTGGATCACTTCTGCTGGACCTCTTTGTTGATAATATATTGGTGTTTTTTGTGCAGGATTATTTGGTGTAGTAATAACTCGATAGAGTTCTAGGCTGAAGCAAACAATGGAGAGGGAAATGGCTGCCTCCTATGAGCCAAAACTGAACAGTGAAATAAGGATTTTTGAGAGTTCAGATGAGATACTAACAGATCTAGCTGAGTATATCTCCCAAGTTTCAGAAATCTCTGTTAAAGAAAGGGGATACTTCGCTATTGCCCTATCTGGAGAGCCCCTTGTCAGTTTTTTGAGGTAATGAATTTTCCTATTCTTTGTTAGCTAATATGCTATATTTGTTTCTGCGCAAGAAATTTCATACAGTTCGGATTATTGCATCTGAAGGTTTTTTTTTTAATTTATGAAAAGCAAACTTTGTGAAGCGCCATACATCAAGACCCTGGATTGGTCTAAATGGTACATATTCTGGTCTGACGAACGTGCTGTAGGAAAGAACCATGCAGACAGTAACTATAAGTTAACAAAAGAAGGATTTCTATCAAAGGTATGTGGACTTTAGGAGAAATTTTGCTGTATAACCTAGAGCATATATTAGTTTCTGGATATTTGTTGCCCGAGTTTCATTTTACATTGTGCTTATGAGATGATATTTATACCTTGCATGAGGTCCATCATACATAGTACTTTTCTTCAGTATATCAAGTCAAATAGCCAATAGCAGTTGCCAGTTGGGTCATTCAGGGTTTTCCTTTTCCTTTTCTGTACTGCATATGTGTTAGGTTGCAATTTGTGTATCAGCTATGTGGGAAAAGAGCTGGAGTGGGTATATTTGAAATTGTTACACTGTAGATATCTCAAATCAAGTGCTATGTGTAATGGAGTATCATTATTGGTGTCCACTGTTAGTAGGTTATCCTGCCTGTCAATCCAATTGATTGTACTATTACTGTTCGTTGTGCTTTAATACTGGTATTGTAACATGGTGAAAGAGAGAAATATGCAATATTATTATTATGCAAGTTAAGAATATCACCTTTCGGTAGATTCTGCGTATTAGATACTGGTGGTTGTTCTGGTAACTTCTTAGTCATATAGGTTAATTTTCCATTTTGCTATACCATTTCCTGGTAGTCTGCTATGTTCAGATTGTTGGGTACCCTTTGGCAACAGTAGGAACCAGATTAAGACTTGCCAACAGCTACTACTTCAGTAGTTCCAACTCCCAACTACTGCAACCCCCACCACCAACCACACCCTTCCCTATCTTCTCTCAGGGTGTCATCTCCAGCCATTATTGTCGGACTAAGAGCTTATCCAAATGAGTACTCTTGATTGGAACATGATGATTGCCTCTGGCACACCTGTTTTAAGTTGCACCAACCACATGATTTATGTAGTTGAACGAGTTTAAGGCAAAGTCTGGATATCCTTTTCCCCCGCATGCCAGTGCCCCTTGCCATTTCATGTTACATAGATTCCATGATTTCACTTTATTTGGTTTATTATCTTGCACCAACAAGCAAAAAATCGCTTGTTTTCACCAAGTTAACCATCTGTTGTATCTAAATTTTTTCCAGGTACCTATTATGAGTGGCCATGTCTACTCCATAAACGACAGCGCCACGGTGGAGGACGCGGCGTCGGACTACGAATTTGTCATCCGGCAGCTGGTGAAGATCCGCACTATAGGGGTCTCGGAGAGCACCGACTGCCCCAAGTTCGATCTCATCCTCCTCAGCATGGGCTCTGACGGACACGTGGCGTCATTGTTCCCTGACCACCAAGCCCTGGAGCTGAAGGACGACTGGGTGACCTACATCACCGACTCCCCGCAGCCTCCACCCGAGAGAATCACCTTCACCCTCCCCGTCATAAACTCGGCGTCAAACATCGCGATCCTGGCGATGGGCGTCGACAAGGCGAACGCGGTGCATTCGGCCGTCTCTGACGGCGGCGACGGCCCAGACGCCCCTGCATCCCTGCCCGCCCGGATGGTCCAGCCAACGGACGGGAAGCTGGTGTGGTTCATGGACAAGGAGGCCGCCTCATCACTCGAGGCGCTGTCCGACGGCGCCTACCAGCAGCAGCAGCCTGAGTACTAGCTAGCTAGCTGAGAGCAAAGCGTAGATTCCTTTGCTGTGTAAAATGAAGTTGTGTAAGTACTTATTAGGTGGGTGGATCATATGATGGAACAATGTTTGCTTAGTTCGACGCCTTTAGTCCTCTTCGTGTTAGTCCGACGGACGGATCGTTCCGGGAAACCGGAAGCGCCGTCGGTTTTGGCAGGCGACGGAGATGGTTTTGTGCGGCGTTGATGTTTATGCGGGCGTTGTGGCCTCAGAGTTGAGAACATTTAAGACCTGAATTGTGGCCGGTTTTTTATGGTATTGTGAACTCCATTCTGTCTAGCTAAGATTAGATTATTTTGCCGGCATGTGTTTTCTTGTGCGTAGCTGATCCTGTCTGTTGTTTGAAGCGCTGCCCGGAACCCAGAGCTATAGATTCGTCTGGTTTTTACCTGATGTGGATTCAGTGTTTTTCTGCCGTGATATTTCTTGTGATATCTTTTGTTTGCGAGATGGAATTTGGTTCGATGGAATTTTGGTGAATTGCTGGCCAAAAGGTTCTGAAATTTCCTTCTTGAAATAGGTGGCTGTACAAGCATGTGCATTGAAATTATCCGCACCGTTTTTTTGCCACTTTGCATACTTGTCCCATGTCAGCCTGGTTGAGATAATACAGGCAAAAAACCAACATCAGCATGTTGATTGGTTGCCTGCATACTCTTAAACACTTTGATGCAGCTATTTTTGTAGCCCGCCACTTGTCCATCGCATGCTTCCATAAACTGTAAACCCTCGGAACACCACATACCACTTGTCCTAATATGGCAAAAGAGCAAACAATTCAAGCAGCGAGCAATGGAGCATACTAGACATGAAATATAAGTAAGCATGCATGATCATACAGCACAACAAATTCATCCTACCACTACCAAGGTGTCATCCTACCATCAAATCCAAAAGATGGTGTTATCCTACTATCGCTAATTGGTCATCGGCGTGAGGGTTATTATACTACCTCATAGAAAATATACAAGCCAACATCTAAAGTTTATCAATCCCTAACTACCATAAAATGTACTTCGTCATCGCCATCGCTGTCGAGGATCATGCACGTCGTCACCGCCTATTTGCTACATAGCGCACAACCCTCTTCGGCACTGCGTAGCAAATGGGATGGCCCATGCAGGTTTTATTTTTTATGAAAATATTTCAACCATGGTTTTGTGAAGCTTTTAGAAGCTTCCGTACATTTTAGGTAGCTAGGGATTGATAAACTCTTGATGTTGGCCTGTATATTTTCTATGAGGTAGTATAGTAACCCTCACGCCGATGACGAATTAGTGGTAGTAGGATGACACCATCTTTTGGATTTGATAGTAGGATCACACCATAGTAGTGGTAGGATGAACTTGTTGTGTTGTATGATCAAGCATGCTTACTTATATTTCATGTCTAGTGTGCTCCACTGCTTGTTACTTGAATTGTTTGCTCTTCTGCCATATTAGGACAAGTGGTATGTGGTGTTTCGAGGGAGAGTTCTGAGGCTTACAGTTTATGGGAAGCATGCGATGAACAAGTGGCGGGTTACAAAAATAACCGCAGCAGAGTGTTTAAGAATATGCAGGCAACCAATCAACATGTATATGTTGGTTTTTTGCCTATATTATCTCAACCAGGCTGACCTGGGACAAGTATGCAAAGTGGCAGAAAAAAACAATGCAGATAATGGCAATGCATTGTACAGCCACCTATTTCAAGAATGATCAGAACCTTTTGGGCAGCAATTCACCAAAATTACATGGAACCAAATTCCATCTGGCAAACACAAGAAATCACGACAAATATCCCGGCAGAAGAACACAGAACCCACATCAAGTAAAACCAGACGAATCTATGGCTCTGGTTCTAGGTGGTGCTCCAAACAACGCACGGGATCAGCTACATACAAAGAAAAACCTGCCCGCAGAAGAATCTAACCTTAGCCAGATAGAATGGGGTTCACAGTACCATACAAACTGGCCACAATTCAGGTCTGAATGTTCTCATCTCCGATGCCACGACGCGCGCATAAACATCAATGCCGCATGAAACCATCTACGTCGTCCGCCACAACTGACGGCGCTTCCGATTTCATGGAACGAACCATGCGTCGGACTAACACGAAGAGGACTAAAGGCGTCGAACAAAGCAAACCTTCTCCCATCATATGATCCACCCAGCTAAGTACCTACACGCCTTCATTTTTCACAGCAATAGAATCTCCGCTTTGTTCTGAGTTAGCTTAGTACTCACGATGCTGCTGCTTGTAAGCATCGTCAGACAGCGCCTCCAGTGATGAGGCTGCCGCCTTGTGCAGAAACCACACGAGCTTCCTGTGCGTTGGCTGGACCGTCCTGGTAGGCAGAGACACGGCCGGGGGCGTCTGGACCGTCGCCGCTGTCAGACACGGCCAAATGCACGGCGTTTGCCTTGTCGACGCCCGTCGCCAGGATCGCTATGTTTGATGCCGAGTTTGTTACAGGGAGGGTGAAGGCGATTCTCTCGGGTGGAGGCTGCGGGGAGTCCGTGATGTACGTGACCCAGTCGTCTTTCAGCTCCAGGGCTTAGTGGTTAGGGAACAATGAGGCCACATGTCCGTCGGAGCCCATGCCGAGGAGGATGAGATCAAACTTGGGTAGTCGTTGCTCTCTGAGACTCCTATAGTGCGGATCTTGACCAACTGCCTGATGACAAATTCGTAGTCCGTCGCTGCGTCCTCCACCGTGGCGCTGTTCCCCGGCGCCCACGGAGGCGAGGCGCCACACAATGCACACGGTGAGGCGATGGCGTGGCCACTG
Organism: Aegilops umbellulata; assembly: GCA_032464435.1. Taxonomy (NCBI): domain Eukaryota; kingdom Viridiplantae; phylum Streptophyta; class Magnoliopsida; order Poales; family Poaceae; genus Aegilops; species Aegilops umbellulata. The sequence continues at coordinate 38,057,627 of CP136055.1, read as the reverse complement.
CGTCACGCGGCAGCCCTCGGGCCGATGATGCTCCTGGTGCGACCACGACTATCGGGCTCAGAACAAATTAAGGCAAGCCGCGAGAGGCACAAGGCGGGGTTGCAGCTCCTCATCTCCCGGCCCTGGCGCGGACAACGGCGGACCAACTAGACGAAGAAGACACGCGACCGCTGCCCCCGCCGAAGTTGTCCCTGATGCTCCTAGTGCTTCGAACCGCCGCAAAACAAGCAACACCCTCAAGAGGGAAAGCGATAGCGACAACGCTGCTGCCTGGACAAGTCCTGGGGTTTCCCCCGATACGCCAAGGAGTTGGGTGGGCGTGAAAACCGACGCCCTTCAAGAAGGGATGATGGCGCCCAAAGGCGTCCCCGCGTCGGCATCGAACCTCACACGGATTTCTCCAGACCCTCACCCCGCCTTTAGACGCTTCGAAGCCCTCCCCCCACACACCATCAACCAGCATGTGCCATAATTTCCCTCTGAGGCCCGAAGCTCCCCACAGGAATTCGAATATTCCTGGCGGGCAAAATTTGACCCTCATGAAAATAACCTATTTTACTGTAGGTACTGCCATCATGCCTCTCAGGAAAAATGTGCTTTCCTGTTAGATGTACAGCCCACGGGAAAATGTTTTAGGCCCAGCCCGCCATTACACAACAGCGAAATAGCCCATTGGCGCCAGCTCGCGCGATTTTCCCCCCTCAAACGAAACTTCCGCGCCAATTTCTATTTTCCAGTGTGATATGGGCCTACAGGGAAAACAGCCCGGAGAGATACACAGAACACCCTTGAAAAATTCCCCACTTCTCCTCTCCTCGTCTCGTCTCTCTAGTCTCTACCTCCATGGCCGTCGCCTCCACCCCAGCCGCACTCCTCCATCTTCCTGGCCAGATCCGCCGCCCTCCTCCACAAATAACTCGTTCTAGCGCCGCCCGCCTCCGACCTCCACTACCGCCCATATCTCATCTCGTCCACATGCGTTCGCCACGCGCATCCGTCTCCCGTATCCCGTCCTGACATCCTCTACCGCCGTTCTGCCTTCACTAGCATCCTCCTCCTTTTCTCCAAGACCGTGGTAAGTCTCAACTAGGATCTTGAGTTGTTCACCCACGCAAAAAAAAAAAAAAGATTCTGAAGTCGTTCATACAGATTATGTATAAGAATAATGGTCTCGGGACAACAGGATCTCGATTTTCTTTTTTCTTGGTTAAGTGACCAAAAGATTTGCCATATGAGTGACAAATAAGCGCCATTTGCATTTGTTTGTAGTGTGTTGATTTATTCAGTTTTCATTTTCAATAAAGAGCTTTGTTCTTTCTCCTGTCTAGAAAATTTTAGGTGTGCTATTAGCACTTCCATTTGTTGATGTCATTGAAAAACTGAAAAGGTTCTTCTCCATATAATTTGTTCCGTTACTTGCTATGTGCTTTCAGGAACTCTCTGAGAATTAAGAAACTCTCTTGGTCGCTCGGAACTCTGCACCTCTTCTCTACCGTACAGCTTCTCCATAGTGAGAGAAACCTTAAGATCCAAGTGAAGAAAAGAAAGGTACATGCTTTCTGAACTGATTTCTCGCATACAAATGTCAGTGCTAGTGTTTATATTGGCTTGATAGTGTATTGTATTTGACCCAGGCTTACTCTACAACATGTAGCTTGGTCACTTGCTTTTTCTGTGTTCTTTCTCCTATCGCATCAATGAATAGCAGGCAATTTTTCTTGGTTCACTGGTGATGAGGTCTGGATATTTTCTGAATGTTGGGTATGTGCATTTGATCATGACTTCATGATTGAATTACAGTTTAATGTCCTGATGGTGTTCTATGTTAATCCTATTATGTTTACAGTCAGGAGTTATTTGTATATACTATTGGCACATCGGATCTAATATCCAAACATAATCATGCAGGATGACCGCCTCACTTCACTACACCAGATTCCATTGCAAGGGTTTGCACTTGTAGCCTGTAGGAATATACTTTGGACCTGAGAAGGCCACCATAATAAACACATATGCTGTGATGAAATCTGGTATGAAAGGCCTCGACGAAAGTGGCAATAACGGTGCAATCAGTAGCCAGAAAGCACAAAAGTGCCTTGTATGTTCCGTCTCTTTCCCCTTTTTTGTGTTAGCTTGTACATCCTATGCTTGCTGATTCTCTGATTGCTAGTGAAACTTTACTTCTTGTTGAATGCCTACTTCTAGTGAAACTTATTGCTAGTAAAACCGCTTGCTTGCGAATTGCCTATAAAATAGGAACCTTGCATCTGTCCACAACTCCACACAATATTCTACTGTAACCTTTTGCTTGTCCCTTTGGTACTTAGGCAAGTTAGATGTGATTATCATTTATAGCATCCTTTCTTTAAGTTCTGATTAGCTAGAGCTTGTCTTGTTGGTTCAAGCTAGAAGTATTTCTAGTTGTTTCTTTTGTATGAACATGTATCAGCGTGCTAAGTAAGTTGCAGATCTGTTTTTCCTTTTTATACCATGGTTAGGAATTTGCAATTCTTTTGCTGTAAGTTATCCTTTTAATTTAGTGGTTTTTCAGCAAGCTCAACCATGTTTCTTTTCTGCTGATAGTACACCTTGTATATCTTACTATGTTTGTTGGTGTACGTGATTATGAGATCTTACGAATTCTAGATAATGATTTTATGAAACCTGGAGCACAACAGAAGGCAGAGATGTAAACAGAACTAAGTGCGGCTTGCTACTATTGGAATTAATTGTAATATTGCAAATCTGGTTACTTTGGAAGCAAGACCTGATAGCTTCATAAACCTGTTATAAAATGGTTGGAGATTACTGAAATAGCTTCAAATCATGTGTTCTTATGTGCCTGTTCTCATTAATGTTTTGTATGACTTTGTAGGTAAACATGGATTCATCTCATGTTAGTTCAGAGGATGGCCCTACGACCATGATGTCGACCATTGCAACAATGAAAAGCGGCAATGATGAGGAGAACATTGGTGGTAACGATAACAATTGTGGCTTCAATCCTGATGGTGTCTCCTGAGGAGGATCTCACTAGTCACTTGCATGGCAATTGATGATTAATGGTCTTTATGGTATTTTGGATATGTGTGTAGTAGTACCATATGCTCCCGGCCAAACTTAGCAGCTTTATCCTTTTGTTGCATTCACTTTTCTAAAGTGATGTCCTCATTAACCTAGGAGGCTTTCTATCCATGTAGTTTGATATCACTGCAGTGTTTTGTGCACTGTGATGGATATGATAATTAGAGTGGTGGTGGCCAGTATGTATGTAGCACTGTTGTATGCAACTCTTGGTCAAGTCTATATATGGACTCAACTTATGTAACGTCTATAGATTGTTTTTTTGGATGCTTGGCTGCCATTGATATATGATATGGACAATTTTCTTGGTATCTATTTACCAGAAATTATACTGATTAAATGCATGGTTAATCGCAATAAATGAAATATTGTTTTCCTGGTGTCTTTTTCCTGACGGGAACCATCACAATAAGCTGATTTCTAAACCTGACGGATCTAAGTTTTTCCTGGGCATGGCCGACAGGAAAAACCACCAGGAAAATAATTCCTGTTGGTTTACCGTCAGCCATTTGTCCATTTCCTTGTCGTTTTATTCCTGTCGGTAATCGCCATTTTCCTATGGGTTTTTGGTTGTGGGGAAAAGTACGGTTTCTGGTAGTGTGCCGACGCCGTCTCACCAGCTTATACCTGATGCTTGAAAAAAAGGGACGCACCTTTGCTGGAAACCAGAAGCAGCAGAAGCATACCAGTCCCGCGGGCCTGCAGGTCCGACCAAGCCTCGGAGGGGCCTGTGAAGCCCCCACCACTGCGATGCAGGAGGACTGAACTGGCCCGCCTATAGGGCCCAGATCTGGGCCGGGGGTGACGCGTCGGACCAGCTCACCGGCGGCCACCACCGATCCGGCCCGCCTATAACCCAGATGGGGCCCAAGGGCCCAGATTTGGGCCGGGGGCGACGCGTCGGACCAGCTCACCGGCGGCCACCACCGAACCGGCCCGCCTATAACCCAGATGGGGCCCAAGGGCCTAGATCTGGGTCGGGGTGACGTGTCGGACCAGCTCACCGGCGGCCACTACCGAACCGGCCCGCCTATAACCCAGATGGGGCCCAAGGGCCTAGATCTGGGCTGGGGGCGACGCGTCGGACCAGCTCACCGGCGGCCACTACCGAACCGGCCCGCCTATAACCCAGATGGGGCCCAAGGGCCCAGATCTGGGCTGGGGGCGACGCATCGGACCAGCTCACCGGCGGTCACTACCGAACCGGCCCGCCTATAACCCAGATGGGGCCCAAGGGACCAGATCTGGGTCGGGGGCGACGTGTCGGACCAGCTCACCGGTGGCCACCACCGATCCGGCCCGCCTATAACCCAGATGGGGCCCAAGGGCCCATATTTGGGCCGGGGGCGACGCGTCGAACCAGCTCACCGGCGGCCACCACCGAACCGGCCCGCCTATAACCCAGATGGGGCCCAAGGGCCTAGATCTGGGCCGGGGGCGACGTGTCGGGCCAGCTCACCGGCGGCCACTACCGAACCGGCCCGCCTATAACCCAGATGGGGCCCAAGGGCCCAGATCTGGGCTAGGGGCGACGCGTCGGACCAGCTCACCGGCGGCCACTATCGAACCGGCCCGCCTATAACCCAGATGGGGCCCAAGGGACCAGATCTGGGTCGGGGGCGACGCGTCGGACCAGCTCACCGCCGGCCACTACCTCGCCGCCAAGGGGCACCACCACCGCGGACTAGCAACTCGGGGATCGCCGGACCGCCTGTCGTCCAAGTAGCACCGCCATCCAGACTCACCGTCGAGTGGGAGGCCAGGACACGCGGGGAAGGGAGATCCCGACGCCGCCGACACCGCCCGGGCGGCGGCAGGGAGCAGCGTCGCCTCGGTCGCCGCTTGCGGCGCAGGGAGGGGGAGGAAGGGGTCGGGAAGGGGGTGAGGGGGCTGGCCGCGACGGTGGACTCCGGCCGCGGCAACGACGGCTACGTGCTGGCTGGGGGAGCCGGCGGCGGCGCTAGGAACCCTAGATGCGAGTTGTTTCCTTTTATGTGCGGTTGTGTTGTTGGTGCCCCAGTTGCTATATTAATATAGCGGGGCGCGGGGGGGGGGGGGGGGTGTTCTGTTTCGGCCTCCACACGCGGAGGGGTTCTCCATTAACGTAAGAACATTGTTTCATTCGTAACTTTGCTTTATCACTTTGACATATTTCCAGTTTAGCCCTCAAATATTACTTCAACATGAATCATGCCACAAAAAAAGAATAGCTCACACCCGAAGTGTTCCCCCTCCTCCTTATCAGCTACTCCCTCCTTTCCTAAATATAAGTCTTTTTCTTTTTAGAGATTTCAATATGCACTACATACGGCTCTAAAAAGACTTATTATATTTAGAAACGACATTTTAGATCACTACCTAATTATCTAAAACCATTATATATGTTTATAGGAGTATTATTTTGCATGTTCATCCAATACCACTAATACAATGGGCCAATGATCTGCATGTTAAGAATATAATAATAATTCAATGAAAATATCCACATAACACCAACACTTACGCTTACAATTCCCCAATACTGGCAAAACATAACTGCCACCGCCACCCACTACACTCGCGATTGCAGTTTTCCAATAGTGGAAAAACATAAAATCATATAATCAACGACATGGCCCAGGAATAACAAATCCATATAATAAATAGATTCCACGTTGAAGAGTAACTGATGGTTCTGGAAAACATCTCATGTGATAAAAATCATTTTTACTAGTAGTACAATTTTTTTTCCTTTTGAACACTGAATGTCACTTGGAACTCGTAACCAGCAGCAGGAGAAATTCAGAAATAATTACTGCTACAGAATTGAATACTAACGAACTAATTACATCAGGATGCAAAGTGATTCGGAGGCACAACTTCACTGTCATCGTACAGGTTTGAACTTGATGTTCATCGTACAGGTTTGAACTCAGTACACGGAAGCAATACCGAGAGTTGTTCATGAGGAGCGAGATTACAGTTACAGAGAACAATAGATTTCAATATTTCAGTCACTTGCCTCAACTTACCCAGCATAACCTTCAGCCTTCACAAACTTACGGAGCCCATCAGATAAACCTCTTGCAAAGGCAAGTTGTGTTTGAACACGGACCTTCACAACCTCCATGACTCCATAGAGCAGAGGGCAACATCGGCGATAGCCTCAGCTGAAGCAGAACCAGCCAGATAGATCAAATTCTTGTGCAATACTGAAGAAACCCTTTGCCCCTTTAATCTTTCAGGAAAACACCAAATCCAGAAGTGATGCTCTTACAGTTGGCTGGGTCAATCTAACAAAATAGGCAAGCGATATTTCCATTACTAGCTGGTTTCACAACAATGATAACACATAGCAGACCGACCAAGTGCGGTTACAAATCATGCCAAAAAAAAATGGATGCCATATTTTGTTGGCACTTGGTTGACAGAAACGACTACTTATGTAATAAATTTAAAGAATTACACGGACTAACTCTGGATGTTTGCAGAAGCCAGTCTGCAGTATCCTGTCCAACCAAATAGGAATATTCAATAGCAATTAACTAACATAACATCTGTGGAGGCTTGGTTGAGCCAGACCCTCATCCGGTCGATCGATCAGGGTGAAGAATAACTGGGTCACTAATAGAGTTTCTATATATATAATTGATCTTCTATTATTCTCAGGCAACAAGGGATGAGGATAGTACATCTTCCTCTCCTAACCACTTCTACTGCGCCTCATAGAAATAGCTTTTCTTTGCTGATGTGATTTGGATCTTTGCTCTATGCAGCCATTTCCTGTGATTAAGTTCAGAAGATGGCGACAGCGGTTGGTTAAATTAGTTAGTTAATTTATTTCATATATGCTTTGAAAAAAAACTATGTTCATAAATCATGCTGTATGAGCTTAGGATGCACCCAGTCATTATTCATTAGAATCAAGTAGTTTGTTTGTTCAGCAATCTAGCTGGTGGCATCAGATTTTACTTTTTGGAGTGTAGGTTACGTTGCTGGTGACACCACTCAGTTGGCCCATTGGTGTTGCTGTATTGTGAATCTAGGTGTTTGGGTAAATGAATTTCTTTATGCTGCGGAGCTGAAAAAGGCACTTTGATAGTTTGGTACTGGCAGTAGCCATGCAATGGGTCAAGGAGAAATTGTATTTAAAACTTTGATAGTTTTGACGAATTGTGAAATACTGAATCTGCCAGGTGTTTTACTGTGGTTGCAGCATTTAATCGTTATCTTGCAGGTGATGTAGCAACTACAAACAAGGAAATAACATGTACCTGTGTGGTTGTTGTTCTCTCTGTCCATCAGCCTCTGCTGCGGTTGAGGTACATTCTTTTTTATTTTGACTGTACACAGTAGGGAAAATTCCCACTGCAATTTTTATAAAATAAATAAAAGGCCCCAAAGGGCAGGTCTTACATGCTTCAGGTAAGCCAACAGAACAAAAAAAGAACCTAAAATAAAATAAAATAAAAGCTATCTAAAAAGGCCAAACAGAGAGAAGAAGTAAAAGAAAAGAACAGAAAAAACCAAGAAAATTACAATACGGAGTCCAGCCATGATTGATACAAAGTGGAGTACTTCTTCATTCTGAATTTTAACAAATTGAGCTCCATGAAGTAGGTGCCCTTCCATCTTTGAAATGAAGGGGGGATTTGTTGGAACACCCAGTTGTTTCTAGTTATCCAGATGGCCCAAGAAGCCAAAATAATAATGTCCATAGCAAAAGGCAAGGCCAGACTCTGCTTCATATCTTCAATGGTCTGTAAGACTGAGAGAGCTACATTTTTGTTGGGGCAAACAAAGTTCCAACAAAAAGCAGCAAAATGGCATCCCCAGAATAGGTGAAATAAGGTTTCTTCTTGTTGACAAACCATCACAACACAGTTATATGTGTCCAAATGAAATGTTTTTCTTCTGAGTAGGTTTCTTGTGTTTACTCTATCATGAAGCACCATCCAGAAAAAAACTTTGTGCTTGGGTTGACATGATGTGTTCCAAACCCACTGGAAGTGAGGTGGTACAATTTTAACTCCAATCATGCAGGTATATGCTTTTGAAGAAGACAAATTAGCAGACCCCCATAAATAGCTCCAGGTGTCATTACAATCCCTGTATCCAGATGATCTAACCTCCTCACAGATGATCTCAAGTTGCTGGAATTCCTCATAAGCTTGTGTAGACAGGGGGAGGTGAAACAGGTCTTCCAAATATTCCAAGTTGGTAGCTTCCTGAACTGATAATAGAGTGAGTATTCTTTGTAAAAGAGAATAAGTGAGGCAGGCATTGAAATAGACATGTAGAGTGCCATTGATCAGTCCAGAATAGAGCAGACTTCCCATCACCAATATTGCATATGGCCATCAAATTTACCCATGGAATGTTGTGTCTGTTAAAGAATTTGTGCAAGTTTTTCAGCAGAAGAGCATTGTTTTGCACACTTAAGTTGCAAATTCCCAGGCCTCCTTGATTTTTAGGTCTACACACCACACTCCAAGCAACCATTGCTGGCCTGTGATCTTCCATGTCTGATCCTCTCCAGAGAGTGTCTAAGATATTTTGCAATTTGTTTTTTGATGGTCTGTGGTATATCCAAGCAACACATGAAAAAGATTGGTAAAGATGCAAGAATAGATTTGACCAGTAACAGTATCCCAGCTTGTGTCATGAATGTTGCCAGTCCCATTAGTTTTTTTTTTTGCAGTTCTCTGCACCAGAGGAAGGCATTGCTCTACAGTGGGTTTAACTAGTCCAAGTGGCAATCCAAGATATGTGAATGGAAAATAACCTCTTTTGCATCCCAAGATGTTAATCATGATGTCAGATCTGTCTTCAGATAAGTTGATAGGAATCAAATTTGATTTGTGATAATTTACCTTGAGACCTAGCAGTAGCAAAAGTATTGAGTAAAGGGGGTGTAACCAAGTTTCTGCTCATTGCTTTGTTTAGGATGGATTGAAGTAGGTCTGCAGCAAGGACAAACAGTAGAGGGGAGAGGGGATCACCTTGCCTGACCCCTCTCTTACAATAAAATTCCTTTCCTGGCACTCCATTGAGTATCACAGAAGACGAGGCAGAATTAAATAGCACTTTCATCCAATGAATCCATTTACTACCAAAACCTTTAGCCTTGAGAATTTCCAAAATTGCTTGGTGTTCAATTTTGTCAAAAGCCTTTTCAAAATCCAATTTTAACACAACCACTTGCTCTTTAGAGGCATGTCACTAGTGCAGGTATTCATATGCCCAACCCAAGCAATCTTGGATTGCTCTGTCCTTGAGAAACCCATATTGATTAATGTGCACAATCTTCAAGATGATTTTTTGTAACCCGTTTGCCAATAGCTTGGTGATGATTTTGAGGCAACTATTTAGCAAGAATATAGGTCTGAAGTCATTTGGTGATATGGGGCAATCCACCTTTGGAATGAGAGTGATGTATGAGGAATTAATGCTTTCCAAATTGATGTTCCCTGCATGGAAATCATGAACTGGTTGCCTGATGTCTGGACCAATGATACCCCAACAAGCTTTGTAGAACTCATTATTGAAACCATCAGGACTAGGATATTTGTCATTGGGTAGTTCCTTAACTACATCATTTATCTCCTGGTCAGTAAAAGGAGTTTCCAAACTTTCAAAGAGGGCATGTTCATGTTGCTGATGTAAAATATCCTGTAGATCAAAATGCATAGTAGTTTCATACTTTCATTCCACAAAATAGCTGCTTTTCCATCATGATCAGTAGTCTTCACCTGGTCATCATTCTGAAGAATAGCAATGTGATTGTGTCTATGGTTTATGGTTGCTTTTGTGTGAAAAAAATTTTGTGTTCTCATCTCCAAATTTAACCCCTTTGATTTTCCCTCTTTGCTTCCAATAAATCCTTTGTCCTTTGGTTCTTAAGGACCACAAGTAATTCTTCTTTAAGAATAGATCTGCAATTCCATTCACAAAGACTTAACTCTCTGAACTCCTCAAAAGTATCAAATAACCCAATCCAGTCATTCAAGGTGGCAATTTGCTTTTTAAGATCTAACAATTGTTTTGCCCATAACTTAATAGCCCCTCCCAAATTCTTAAATTTAGTAGTAATTTTCTTAGCAGAGTCAGTGTAACCCACAGGTATGTGCAAGCATTGGCCACCATCTCTTTGAAAGTGTTGTGGTGAAGCCAGAAATTTTCAAACCTGAAAATGTTTGATTTAGGAATGGAAGTCCCTATTTTGATCATACAAGGCAGGTGATCAGAAATTGGTCTAGCAAGGGGCAGCACCACAGAGTCAGGATAAGAGGTAAGCCAAGCTGCAGAGGTGAAGAACCAGTCCAACTTTTCCGAAAGAGGGCCGAGTTGCATATTAAACCAGCTAAATTATCTGCCTTTTACGGGCAACTCAACCAAACCTAATTTGCTAATGGCCTCATTAAAAAGAAGCATCTCATTGGCATCTCCCCCAGCTCTGTTTCTATCAAATGGGCTTCTAATGAAGTTGAAATCTCCCATGATCATCCAGTCTACTTCATTTGGCATATGGATATTAGCAAACCAATCAATGAACTCCAACTTGTCTTCATGCACAAGACTGGGCCATTGTCACAATCAACCCGCTACCAGATGACGTATTTTTTCAGAATGTCAGAGAAGTAGTTGAAGATTTCCTCCTTTCTGTTCATGCTGAGGTGAGAGATGTGCAAGAGTGCCCTTTTGGTGAAGCGTATGTGCGGTTTGCGCGGGTTCGGGACAGAGATAGGTTAATAAGAGACAGTCCGGATGCATTTGGAGATATATTCCTTAATTGTCAAACACAATAGGAGAGAAATTGGAGACGCACCTATTTTAACAGAGATGTTTGGTTGCTGCTGACTGGAGTCCCTTTTGATTTTTGGACCACTGAAGATCTGACGCATGCGATCAGCAAGTTTGGTAGGTTGATGATGTGGGAGAAGGATGAAACTAGGAGAGGAGGGGTTTTAGTTAATGCTAAAGTGACTGATCTTGGCAGCATCCCCAAGAGCTTAAGATGGTGTGAGGGAGAGGATTTTGAAGAGGATGCCTGGTCATGCTCTGTGGAAGTGCTTCTTGAGAACATGCTTGGGGGAGGGCCAGCTGATGAGGACCCGTTCCCTCCACCTGGTGTAGACCCCCATCCTCTGCCTGAAAATGCTGATAACCTTCAGGATTTGAACCAGATGACAACCAGTTAAACAATAACATTCCAGATGATGATGGATGGGATGAAGGTGGCCATTGGGCCATGCCCAGTAGGAGGATCAGGAGGCCATTCAACCACAGGTTCAAGAGGAGCTAGTTGTGGACAATGATGAACTCCATGGCAATGGCAACAGCTTATCCTGGGCATACTTGAGGTACATTCTGCTTGGTGCTACTCCTTTGTTTGTCGCCTAGGTTGCTGTTTACCATGGTTACCGTTAGGATATAGGATCTGCAAGGTTGCTACATAGTTCTCGCCATCAAGCTTTTTACAATCGTAGCTAAATCCAAAATTGTTTTCGTATTCAGAAGATAGGAATAAAATTTAGAGAAACACATGCGTACAAGCTGCCAATTTAGTGCAAGGGTACAGCCAGTCAACCCCTTTTGATTTTTAGTTCATTGGTTAATTAAGAATCTAGAAGTGAATTCCTGTTTGTTTATGGGGGGGGCAGCCCCAGTGCATGTAGCTCCCGCTTGCGCAGGGTCTGGGGAAGGGTCCGACCACTTTTTCCAAGGGAATTATTTTCTAAGCAAATACAGACAGAGAGATACCACGGTAATTAAGGTTTCCTTTGTTTGACGGTCCAACACCATTAGTAAATTCCCTATTGAACACTTGCACTGAAAGTGAGCATATTTTGGAAAAGCAGCTAGGAACCTTTGGTTTGAAAGAGTCATACTCCCTCTGATCCAAATTAATTGACACACACTTAGTACAACTTTAATACTTACAAAGTTGTACCAAGTGTGTGTCAACTAATATGAATCAGAGGGAGTACATCTATTAAATCAACTTTAATACTAATCGCCGAGTCGTTGGAGCGAGGTTGGCTTGCGCAGGCGACTTGGCTTGAGGAGCGAGTCGCGCGGCTGGTAGGCTAGTCGACGATTAGTCGACGACTAGTCGGGCGACTAGGACCTCAGAGCAGGGCGGCTTGCTTCAGCAAGGCCAAGGGAGGGAAGACTGGGAAGGTGAGGAGGCTAGAGTTTGAGGGAGGGGAGGAGGAGACGAAGCTGGAGAGTGCGCCGCCTGTACGAGGAGAAGCACGGAAGAGACGAAGGAGAAAGGCACATGGGAGAACAGATGCACGGTCCAGATTAGAGCATATGGACGGTTGGGATTTTATTTGGAAGTTAGGGTTGCATAATGGGCCTATTGGGCCAGCTCTCTAGCACGAAACAGAGGAGGAGCAAGACGCGTGCTCCCATCCCACATCAGAATCGCCGCCTCCATTGCTCCTACGAGCTGCAGCTGCCTTCTCCGAGCTGAAGTATCCTCCAAGCAGCTGCCTTCCCCCTCCTCCACCTGCAACAGCACCTCTTCCCCCTCCTCCTCCTCTTCCCCTCCTCCTCCTCCTCTTAACACCTGGGGCGACTTGGGGCGATTAATCACGACGAGTCACAGACTAATCGCAGCGAGCCACTAGTCGGAGGCATGGCGACTTGACTTGGCTAGGCGACTCAAAAACCTTGTATATACTGTCAAGATTCTGATGCTGTTCTATATTGCTGTCACATGAGAATAATAGCAGCCAAAATAAAGGCCAGGTGGTGGTAACTTGCAGTCGAATATATTAATACCTTTTCTGAGCAAAAAACGAACATGACTGCACTTAATTTGTCCTTCAGGAAAAACGTTGTGGATGATGAGATTATGAATACAACCCCTGTCAACATTTAAGAGGTGGTGGATAGGCATGTCTACAGGCATGCGATTAGAGAAACACATACACAAGATCAGGACGTATTCCTAGACTGGCAACTATGCTAGGATGATACGTGAGACAGTGGGATGTATCAAAATTATACCATTCCGGTAATTACTACTCCCTCCGTCCGAAAAAACTTGTCCCAAACTTGTTCCTCAAATGGATGTATCTAGTACTAACTTGGTGCTAGATACATCCATTTGAGGGACAAGCTTTTTCGGACAGAGGGAGTATGTATTTCCACCCTTCTGTTTCCAGCTGATACATAACTTCTGCTACATGAATCAATCCAGCTTCTCTGTACGAGGTTACGTCTAAAGATCAGTGTGCACTGCTGCTCATTCAATTATGCTTGTCTAAATACTTACATCTTCTGTACCGATATAATGTTAATTGAAAACTTGCAATCTTTTCCAATGATTTTTGGTAGAATTTCCACTAAGGTACTATAGAAAATGTATGACATGCCTGGCAAACATACCTATCAGATATGCTTTTCGATCTGCAGTTCTCCCAGTCTGCAACTCTGTGTTTATACGTGCTGCCGAGTTAGCTGTGAAGAACATGTGTTAGCCTGAAAGCATCAATAAGTTGTGCACATTGTGGTACATTTATAGAGGGATGGGCCATTTGTTTTTTATTTGGCTTATGGACTGCTTGTGTTTCTCTTAAGGTTATTTCTGTCGGATGCTTTGTTGAGAGAACTTTTCTCTTCAGGAACCCAATGAACAATTAGTGGCATCATCGGAAGCAGCTCTTCCATTTAACAGAAAAAGGCTGAACATACCACCAGCTGAAGTAATGTCTACTTCATTTTCCAATAACAAAGATGTCTGGGCAAAGAGCTGCAAGGAGAGCATTGTTCCAGCCGCTTCAATAGCAAATGAAGAGCAAATCAAAGACACTTCCTGGTGAAGAAATATTTTGTTGGCTCTATGTTTCCATGTAATGAAGTTTACTGAATCCTTATGGAAGAAGGGTACCTTTGATTCTATCTTATCATATGCTATCTTATGCAAGGTATTAACTATGTTAACAGCTATTTCAACCCCATGTTTCCAAATGTGTTCGATTCCAAATTGCGCACACTCAAGTATATATTTTTCAAGGAGAAATCCTCATTAATTTTTCATCCAAGGGTTTCAATTGATGCCCTAAGTGGTTGCTAAAACCTAATGTTACCAAGAAAGACCATCCTTTTCAAAGCACTCTGGGTTTTAAATGGCACCTTGCACCATTTGGCGCTGCATGTTACCCGAATAACATAACTAATTATGCATGCTCAAATATATATTTTGAAATATAAGTCTTTCTTACTAATTTTTCATATACAAGGATTACAATTCGCACCCTAAACCTAAAGTTACTAACAAATACAAATATTTTGGCAAAACGGGTTATAGACGCAATAAAATAGCATCATCAAATGTAAAGAGCTTGGAACGACAGATCAGCAAAAGGACAGACTAGCACAACCTGTTTCCAGCAACGGTTGAACCAATGCTTAATCCAACTCCATCTCATTATCCCGGGCGCTGCCTCTGCATGACCAGATCTTTATCGTTCTATCAAGTGAAACAGTCACAATCTGTTGTCCATCTCCACTAATATCCAGACTAGTAACGTTTGACTCATGGCCTGACAAGCTTTTAATTGGTTTGTAATCCCGAGTTGACCATAGCGCTGCTTTAGTGTCATAGGAAGATGTTGCTAAATAATAACCCTCCTGGGGTTCAAATTTCACATGCGAGATGAGACTCTTATGTGCTGGTATAGAATATAACATTTGTCTGGTCCTCAAATCCCATATTCGACAGAAATTGTCTTCACTTGCGGTTGCAACCAGATGACCATTAGGGGAGAAGCTGACTCCTAGGACAGGTTTGACATGTCCAATGAGGGTACAGTATAATCTTCCTGACCTTAAATCCCAAACTCGAGCACTCGCATCAAACCCACAGGATGCGGCTAAAGAACCGTCTGGGTGAAAGCTGACACCATATACACTTCTGCTATGTCCCTCCTGGAGTAGAAGTTCAGTTCCAGTCTTGATGTCCCACAATCTCCAGGTCTTGTCAAAGCTAGCTGTACCAAGGTACTTTCCAGATGGATGAAAAGCAAGGCGAGCAAGACGATCCAGGTGACCATCAAAAGACATCAGAAGTGACCCATCGCTGTTCCACAATTTGGCAGTTTTATCAGCTGAGGCTGTCGCTAAGCAGTTGTCGACTGGGGAGAAGGCAACATCAGTTGCACGTTCTGTATGGCCTTTCAGGGTTGCAATTCTGGTTATCTGTGGCATGCTCCAAATTTTGACGATCCCACTCCAGGAACTTGTGGCGAGCATCGAGGCATCCCGGGAGAAGGAGCAGCCGGTGAGCGGGCGGTCATCTCCAATCTCGCTGCGCTCAAGGGCGAAGTCCCCCGCCTGCTTCACAGCAAGGCCGGCCTCTGCCTCGGGGTCCTCGTCGGGGTCGGCGAGGCGTCGCTTGGCCCTCTCGACCCTGGCCTTGGCGCGGGGCAGTGAGTACATGGCGATGTCAACGCGCGCCTGGAGCAGTTGGTTGGTCCCCTCGGTGAAGAACGGGTACTTGATCTGCTCCGTGCCCTCGTCGTCGTCGTCGTCGTCGTCGTCGTCGTCGCCCGGGGCTCCCCGTTCGTCCTCCTGCGCGCGGAGGAGGCGGTCGAACTGGCGCTCGGCCTCGAGGCGGGCCATGAGCGCGCGCAGGCGGTCGCGGCGCTCCATCGCGCCCTCGCCGAAGAGCGTGACGGGCTCGCCGAGGCGGCGGAGGCGCGCGCGCACGGCGGAGTCGTTGGTGGGCACGGCCATGGCGTAGGCGCGCCGGCGCTGCAGGAGCTCCTGCACGGCGCGCTCGTGGCGCTCCTGCGCGGCGCGGTGGTCGTCGGAGACCTCGTAGTCGACCTCGTCATCGTCTCCGCCTCTGGCAGCGGCGGATGTGGAGGCGGGGGCGCGGGGTGGGACAGGGACGGGGGCGATGGGTGGGTGGACGGGGAGGGGAGCCATGGGAGGGGTGATGGCAGGGGGTAGGGGCCTGGGGTTCTCCATGGACGCTAGCCGGAGTTTGGGAACGAGGACTAGGGTTTTGAGCTGCGAGGCGGCGGCGGTGGTGGTAGCGGCGATCTGTGACCAAGGTTTTATTGCCGAACGAGAAACTCGAAGTCGGTCCGGTTTCCGGCCTTTCCGGTCGCAATCAGAATACCTACCGCCCGAAAGATTCGGCCTGCGTGAATTTGGGATCTGGTCAAGCCCGTCCCCAGAACACACACAAGTACAAGCCCACACACACAAAAACATAAGTAATCTCACAACCACTACACGAACCCTAGGCCACAATCCCGCGCCACTCTCTTTCTTCTTCTCTCTCGGCCGCTGGCGGCGACGTGATTCGAGCGAGGCGGCAGCGCAAACGCTGCATCCTTTCGGGGGTGTGCGGAAGGGGGCGAGGCGCCCCTCTATCGACCAACGCCCGGATGAAGCTTGACCACGTGCGCATTGGTGAAGTCTCCGACAACCCAACGCTCTCCGCCAGCCGTGGGAGGGGGTGAGGCGCTGCTCCATCGACTTGCGGCCGGAGAGAGCTCGACCTCATGGTCATTGGTGTTGTCTCCGGTGACCCGGACGCATCGAATGATGTGGCGTCGTCGACATATGGATCAGAGGGAGGGGGTGGATGCAGTGAAGAGCGATGGTGTTGGACGATAGGTGGAGATGGACGATGGCATTGGTGGCCAAAGCAACTTGGTAGAGGAGGGCAGTGAGCATGGGCCATGGTCGAGGCCGTGGCAACAGAGGCTCAGTACGTGCAGCATGACCATCGACGCTACCACCCTATGGAAGCGGAAGGGGACGCTGAGGCAGGAGAGGAGGTATGTTTCCTGGGAGCGGCTAGATGACAGTCGACTGGAAACAATATTTGGGTCAGTCGGTTGACCACAATTTGTTTCAATCGATCTGTGTACTAGCGAGGCTTTCCTTTGATAGTAGTGGACCGGCCGGTGCATGCTTGTCCTTTCACCAACTAATAGCAAAGCCGAGTCGCTGAATTCTTTAATATCATATTGTTTAATAAGCAAGCGGTGCTAAGGTTGGAAAAAGCGGTAGGCGTAAATGAGGCGGTTGGCCTTCGCCTAGTGCCTAGACGGTTCTTAAGCGTCCTAGGCGCGGCCTAAGCAGTAATATAATTTTCACTATCAGGGTGTATTTGAGGTTATTATATGTGTATCAATTTTAATTTAGGTCTGATAAATAAGTGAACTACCAGCTACTGCCATTGATATATGGCCCGTTTGGCAATATTAGTGCAATATGGCATTATTTCATACTTGGATAGACAATTTCTTGCTTTCCCTACCTAGACATCCATTTATATCCATTTATGCCCTAGGCAAGGTGTATGGCCATCGCCTAGCACTTAAGCGTGCCTAAGCACCTCCTAGGCACTGCCTTTTCCGACATAGGCTATGGCAAGTTGTCCTATGCGTGTGTAAGATGATATGAGCTGAGCCCGACTGGATAAGACATGGTTAGAAAAAAAAGATTGCTAGTACGATTGTTTACAATATGTAAGAATAAGCATATAATAGAGGAGTATTTTGCAAAATGAAAGTTCTCTAAGACGGAATGAATTGGTTCCATTAGTATTACCCATAAAGAAGTATTTATAAAAGAATACATTCATGTCTTCATCATTACACTTTGAGAAGACAAAAAAATAATGACAAGATTTGCAAACAATTTACTCAGAAAATGCACTTTGAAAAAAATATGCAGGAATAATTATATACTAGTGGAATTTTTGGAAAAAAAGGGTTTTCTAAGAATGAATTAATGGCATTGGTACTAACCTTAATAAAGATGAAAAAAAAGAGAAAACTAAAACAAATAATGACAAAATTTGCACACTATTTACACCGAAATTGAGCATTTTTATAAACGCAAAAATAAGCATGTAATAGTGGAGTTTTTGCAAATAAAAGTTTTTAAAATGAAATGAATAAGTGCCATTAGTACTAAATTTTTTGGAACGTTTTTTTTGGAAGGTATCATTGGTATTATCCTTAAAGAAAAAAGGAAATGAAATCAATAAAAAAAATGACAGATTTGTCACACAATTTGCACAGAAAACTACACTCTTTTATAATACAGAAGAATAAGCATATAATAGTGAAATTTCTCAAACAAAAGTTTCCAGACAAGTAAAGAATTACTAGCATTGGTATTACCCAAAATGAAGAAAGCAAATGAAATAAAAACTCAAACAAAATCAAAATAATGAAGTTTCCTAAGTAAGAATGAATTAGTGGCATTGGTATTACCCTCCAAGAAGAAGAAAATGAAAAGGAAACTCAAAGAAATAATAACCAATTTTGCACATAATTTACATAGAATTTGTGTCTTTTTATAATATGCAAAAATAGGCATGTAAAAGTGCAACTTTCGCAAAAAAAAGATTTGTAAGATGAAATGAATTAGTGTCATTGGTATTGCCCTTAAAAGAGAACGAAAAAATTGAAAAATTGCAAACAATTTATACACAAATTATGCTTTTATAATACGCAAGAATAGGCATGTAATAATGGATTTTTCGCAAAACAATAGTTTTCTAGTAAGAAATGAATTAGTGGCATCAGTATTTCCTTAAGGAAAAAACATAATGAAATAAAAATTGCAACAAAATATAAACAATGAAGTTTTCTAGAGAAAAAAACGAATATATACATAATATAAAAATAAAACAATGGCAAAATTTGCATCTATTTTTTTCAAAAATTACATTTTTTTATAATATGCAAGAATAAGTATATAATCGGAAAATTTTGTGAAAAATAAGTATCCTAATAAGGAATAATTTAGTGGAATCAGTCTTATCATTAAAAAGAAATAAAAATATAAAAAATAAATCAAATATTGACAAAACTTACACACAATTTACACAGAAGTGTTTTGGAAAAAAATTGCACACATTTTACATAGAAATTGTGCTTTCTATAATACGAAAGGATAACCATATAATAGAGGAACGAAATTGAAATTACCGTTAAAGAAAGAAAATGAAATAAAATAAAAAATAAAATGAAAATAAAATGATGAATTTTTCTAGCGAGGAATAAAACCCTTTAAGAAGAAAGAAAATAAAAATCAAAAACAATATAATAAAATTTTCTAGGGAAGATTGAAACCCTCTAAGAAGATAGAAAACAAAAAAAAACAGAAAAACCCAAAATAATGAAGTTTTATAGGGAAGAATTAAACACTTTAAGAAGAAAGAAAATAAAAAACTAAAACTAAAACAAAATAATGAAGTTTTCTATGCAACAATGAAACCCTTTAAGAAGAAAGAAAATACAAATACTAGAACTAAAAAATAATGAAATTTTCTAGGGAAGAATGAAACCCTTTAAGAAGAAAGTATATAAGAAACAAAAACAAAAACAAAATAATGAAGTGTCCTAGGGAAGAATAAAACCCTTTAAGTAGAATGAAAATAAAAAAATTAAAATTAAAACAAAATAATGAAGTTTTCTATGGAAGAATGAAACCCTTTAAGAAAGAAAAATACAAAAACTAAAACTAAAACAAAATAATGAAGTTTTCTATGTAAGAATGAAACCCTTTAATATGAAAGAAAATATAAAATAAAAGTAATTAAAATAATGAAGTTTTCTAGGGGAAAATGAAACCCTTTAAGAAGAAAGATAATTAAAAAATAACTTGCACACAGGTATGCTTTGAAATTGCAGTTTTTTAATATGCAAAAAATAAGCATATACATTGCAATTGTTGCTCTCTACTATAATTTACACACATGGTATATCATACTTGCGTGCATACTTACTTGCAAACACAAAAATAAAAATAAATTTTCTCTAAGAAGAAATCAAGTATAGTGGGCATTGGTACCACCCTTTAAGTGGAAAGAAAGTAAAAATAATAATGATACAATTTGCACATAATTTACACATAAATTGCGCCTTTTAAGTTATGTAAGAATAAACATATAATACTGAATTTTACATAAAAACAAAGTTTTTAAACAAGGAACAAATTAGTGGCATTGGTATCATCCTTAAAAACAGGAAATGAATTATAAACTAAACATAATAAAACAAATAACATTTTGTAAGAGGGAATAAATTAGTGACATTGGTATTACTCTTAAGAAGAAAGAAAATAAAAAGCGGTTGGCGTAAATGAGGCGGTTGGCCTTCGCCTAGTGCCTAGACGGTTCTTAAGCGTCCTAGGCGCGGCCCAAGCAGTAATATAATTAAAAGTCAACTGACTGGAATCTAGCTAAAGTGATGTCTCTTTGCACCAAGTATGGTAGAATTTGTGTTGTGTGCAGACCTTTGAATGGTCCTCTTGATGACCAGTGCTTGTTTTGTTACAACTTTCAAGCTTTGTAAAGTTGAGGATGACATGCTTGTGAATGGTTCTTAAAGACTAACTGTTTGTGGGAATGTCGGTGCTGGTAGTTCATGAACATGACTGTGCTGAAATTGTTTGATGAGCATTGTTGAATTGGTAATGAACATGGCCATTATCGTTTTGAAATAATACACATGGTGTTGTAGCTTTGTATGCATCTTCAGTTTGTGTAGTCCACGAATAATGAATCTATTGTAATGCTCATATCCTACTCAACTGGAGTAGTGGCTTACTGATTTTTGAAATACATGTACTACATCCTGGCAGTAATTTTTTTCATGTTTATCTTAGACAATATCTTGACTGCAAGGTGCTGGAAATATTCCTCGGGTTGGGTTGTAATATCTGAATCCCACTCAACTGAGTGAGATTTGGTACTTGGATCCTAACACACGACCACATAGAACTGGAATAAGTAGCCTGAGTGCCTGACTGACTAACTTTTGTTTTGGCAAACCGGCTTGCTGAGTGACTTGGTCAGCTATAGGCGATGGCAAAGTGTGTGGAGAGGGGAGACCGAGCGAGCGAGCTCCTTTTGCTACCGAAGATAAGAATCTTGATTGACTTGAGGCGGGGTGAGAGCGTACAATTTTTTTCCTCCTGGACTTGTTTCTGCCTCCGCTAGCCAGCCACATCCTACAACGCTTTCGACGGGACAATGGGAGAGGAGAGGAGCGTGCCCACACGAACGAAACACAGCGGCTCAGCCAATGCACACGAGACGGCGGGAGGGATCGGTCGCACACGCACGGGCTGCGCCGCGCAGGTGCTCCGGGTCACACAAGCAGTGCATCTCCACCTATCCAGGAATGAGGATCGGAAGAAGAGCATAGGGCGGCCGAGCGTGCCCCGCCGCCCGTCTCTCTTTTCCCGCGGCCGCATGGGTCCAGCTGGATCTCGGTTGTTGTACGCAGAGCGCGTTCATGAGGAGCAAATTTGACTATTTTGATCTGTGAACGAAATCAATTCACGGAATGAACTACCCGTGAAACTATTTCACACGCTTGACCCTTTTGTATAGTGCCCGCTACGACGGCGCCACACCCTATTGTGCAGCGCCCAGCTCGGGAGCGTTGCACACCAGTCCACCGTGGCAGCCCCTGGGCCCGCACCCAGCAGTGCAGCGCCTCCGAGCTAGGCGCCACACATGTAATGTGCAGCGCCTCCGAGGTAGGCGCCACACACTTAAAGTGCAACGCCCAGCGCGGGGGCGCTGCACTGTGACTTATCCATCCACTTGGCTGCCCCCCCCCTCCCCCACCCCCCATACTACACACTCCAACCGAGCTTTGCCCCCTCTCCCACTCTCTCGCCCTCTCAAATCCTCTCCCAAATCTTGCATATTCGAAGAATTTGTCCGTGGCTTTCGAAGTTAAACCCTCCATCAAGGAATGTAATCTTCTTCGATCCCCTTGTTTTGATCCAAGTAAAGTTCTCCCATTGCTTATTTCTTGCTAGTTTGGGGAAACCCTAGTTTTGTTTGAATCTAGAAATTTGCATGGAGATGTGAGATGTTTGTTTGCCAATTTCTATGATTAGGCTTTGTTAGTATGCTAGGCTTATTCTTATGGGTGTTCTTATGTTGGTGCTAGGGTTAGGTTTAGGGCTAGGGTTATGGTTATGGTTAGGGTTAGGGTTATGATTAGGGTTAGGGTTGTTGTTTGATATATATATTAGGGTTTCTATTCCGTGTTAATCCTTGGATTAGTACTCATGGAAGCAATGTTACCTTGTGTTTCTTGGAATGCTTATAGGGATGGGAAGAACATGTGTGTTTGTTCACCATGGGGACAAAGACGCCTTTTTGAAAGGCAATATAGAACCGGACCCGGATGAGCTTGACATGGTGTTTGATAGTAGTCTTAGCTATGCGGAGCTCTTGCAACAAGTTAGGAAAGATTTGAATTGGATGGACCCTAGTGATATCATTGAGTTGGAGGGAAGGCATAATGTTGGTTTTGGAATGCACGTCCGTTGGAAGACAATGCGTGTCAACTCGGAGCAACGTTGGGTTGCATACAAGGAGACGGTGGCCGATTCACTAGACAAGGCTCTTGAGTTATTTGCAACGAGGAAGGTTGATTCAAGTTTGCATTTGGACTTGAACCGGAACCCCTCCCCTTTGGTTGCTAGTAGCCCCCCACCCTTGAAGCGAGATGAAATTGTTGAACCGAAGCGAGATGAAATTGTTGAACCTCTTTTGACCCAAGAAGTGAGGCCAACATTGAGCCCGTTTACAAACAACCAAGATGAAGTTTTGCAAGAGGACAATGATGAGTATGCGGACGATGACAATGAAGTTGATCTCCATGACAACAATGTGGGTGATCTCGACAAATATCATTTGCAAGAGACAATGGACCATTCCATCCCTTTTTCCCTTGCATATGCATCGGATTCGGATGACGATGGTCCCGATGAACAAGTTGATGCGGAGGGGTTCACGGTGAAGGAGGCCGAAGCTTTTGAGAAGGTATTTCGTCGGGATCATGGACTACATTGTTCAAGGATGTTAGTCTCGCGGATGAAGCCGTGGTAGATGGTGGCCAATGTGCACCTCTTGGGGTTAGGCCAAGCTCTCACCGTGATTTGGGAGACGACAAGAACCAGATTGCTAAAGGTTCTAAGTTTGACACCTTGTTGGAATTGAAAATGTGGCTCGACAACTACTCGGTTACGCATTATCGTCCACACAAGGTGGTGCACTCGGACGTCAATGTGCGTGAAGGAAATATGCCCTAGAGGCAATAATAAAGTTATTATTTATTTCCTTATATCATGATAAATGTTTATTATTCATGCTAGAATTGTATTAACCGGAAACATAATACATGTGTGAATACATAGACAAACAGAGTGTCACTAGTATGCCTCTACTTGACTAGCTCGTTAATCGAAGATGGTTATGTTTCCTGACCATGAACAAAAGAGTTGTTATTTGATTAACGGGATCACATCATTAGGAGAATGATGTGATTGACATGACCCATTCCATTAGCTTAGCACCCGATCGTTTAGCATGTTGTTATTGCTTTCTTCATGACATATACATGTTCCTATGACTATGAGATTATGCAACTCCCGTTTGCCGGAGGAACACTTTGTGTGCTACCAAATGTCACAACGTAACTGGGTGATTATAAAGGTGCTCTACAGGTGTCTCCAAAGGTACATGTTGGTTTGGCGTATTTCGAGATTATGATTTGTCACCCCGATTGTCGGAGAGGTATCTCTGGGCCCTCTCGATAATGCACATCACTTAAGCCTTGCAAGCAGTGCAACTAATGAGTTAGTTGCGAGATGATGTATTATGGAACGAGTAAAGAGACTTGCCGGTAACGAGATTGAACTAGGTATTGAGATACCGACGATCGAATCTCGGGCAAGTAACATACCGATGACAAAGGGAACAACGTATGTTGTTATGCGGTCTGACCGATAAAGATCTTTGTAGAATATGTGGGAGCCAATATGAGCATCCAGGTTCCGCTATTG
This sequence comes from Aegilops umbellulata, assembly GCA_032464435.1. Lineage (NCBI taxonomy): Eukaryota > Viridiplantae > Streptophyta > Magnoliopsida > Poales > Poaceae > Aegilops > Aegilops umbellulata. The sequence continues at coordinate 38,033,702 of CP136055.1, read as the reverse complement.
GTTATTGACCGGAGACGTGTCTCGGTCATGTCTACATTGTTCTCGAACCCGTAGGGTCCGCACGCTTAAGGTTTCGATGACAGTTATATTATGAGTTTATGAGTTTTGATGTACCGAAGGAGTTCGGAGTCCCGAATGAGATCGGGGACATGACGAGGAGTCTCGAAATGGTCGAGACGTAAAGATCGATATATTTGACGACTATATTCGGACATCGGAAAGGTTCTGAGTGGTTCGGGTATTTTTCGGAGTATCGGGGAGTTCCGGGAATACGGGGGAATAAGTATATGGGCCTTATTGGGCTTTAGGGTAGAGGAAGAGGCAGGCCGCCCCCCCCCCCCCATTGACTAGTCCGAATTGGACTAGGGGGAGGGGCGGCGCCCCCTCCTTCCTTCTCTTCCCTCTTCCCTTTCCTTGACTCCTACTCCTACTACTTGGAAGGGGGGAATCCTACTCCCGGTGGGAGTAGGACTCCTCCAGGGCGCGTCATAGGGGTCGGCCCTCTCCCCCCTCCTCCACTTCTTTATATACGGGGGCAGGGGGCACCCCATAGTCACACAAGTTGATCTTCGTGATCGTTCTCTTAGCCGTGTGCGGTGCCCCCCTCCACCATAATCCTCGATAATATTGTAGCGGTGCTTAGGCGAAGTCCTGCGACGGTAGAACATCAAGACCGTCACCACGCCGTCGTGCTGATGGAACTCATCCCCGACACTTTGCTGGATCGGAGTCCGGGGATCGTCATCGAGCTGAACGTGTGCTAGAACTCGGAGGTGCCGTAGTTTCGGTGCTTGATCGGTCGGGCCGTGAAGACGTACGACTACATCAACCGCGTTGTCATAATGATTCCGCTATCGGTCTACGAGGGTACGTCGACAACATTCTCCCCTCTCGTTGCTATGCATCACCATGATCTTGCGTGTGCGTAGGTATTTTTTTGAAATTACTACGTTCCCCAACAGTGGCATCCGAGCCTAGGTTTTATGCACGAGTAGAACACAAGTGTGTTGTGGGCGATATAAGTCATACTGCTTACCAGCATGTCATGCTTTGGTTCGGCGGTATTGTTGGATGAAGCGGCCCGGACCGACATTACACGTACGCTTACGTGAGACTGGTTCTACTGACGTGCTTTGCACACAGGTGGCTGGCGGGTGTCAGTTTCTCCAACTTTAGTTGAACCGAGTGTGGCTACGCCCGATCCTTGCGAAGGTTAAAACAACACCAACTTGACAAACTATCGTTGTGGTTTTGATGCGAAGGTAAAATTGGTTCTTGCTTAAGCCCGTAGCAGCCATGTAAAACTTGCAACAAACAAAGTAGAGGACGTCTAACTTGTTTTTGCAAGGCATGTTGTGATATGATATGGTCAAGACATGATGCTAAATTTTATTGTATGAGATGATCATGTTTTGTAACCGAGTTATCGGCAACTGACAGGAGCCATATGGTTGTCGCTTTATTGTATGCAATGCAATCGCCCTGTAATGCTATACTTTATCACTAAGCGGTAGCGATAGTCGTAGAAGCATAAGTTTGGCGAGACGACAACGATGCTACAATGGAGATCAAGGTGTCGCGCCGGTGACGATGGTGATCATGATGATGCTTCGGAGATGGAGATCACAAGCACAAGATGATGATGGCCATATCATATCACTTATATTGATTGCATGTGATGTTTATCTTTTATACATCTTATCTTGCTTTGTTTGACGGTAGCATTATAAGATGATCTATCACTAAATTTCAAGATAAAAGTGTTCTCCCTGAGTTTGCACCGTTGCCAAAGTTCGTCGTGCCCAGACACCACGTGATGATCGGGTGTGATAAGCTCTACGCCCATCTACAACGGGTGCAAGCCAGTTTTGCACACGCAGAATACTCAGGTTAAACTTGACGAGCCTAGCATATGCAGATATGGCCTCGGAACACTGAGACCGAAAGGTCGAGCGTGAATCATATAGTAGATATGATCAACATAGTGATGTTCATCATTAAAAACTACGTTCAACATAGATATAGTAGATATGATCAACATAGATATGTTCCTAGAGAAAACTAAGTTGAAAGATGTTAGTAGCAAAGATGCGGATTGGATATGTGATCTGAGGTTTATCCTCATTGCTGCACAGAAGAATTATGTCCTTGATGCACCGCTAGGTGACAGACCTATTGCAGGAGCAGAAGCAGACGTTATGAACGTTTGGCTAAGCTCAATATGATGACGACTTGATAGTTTAGTGCACCATGTTTAACGGCTCAGAATCGGGACTTCAAAGACGTTTTGAACGTCATGGACCATATGAGATGTTCCAGTAGTTGAAGTTAATATTTCAAGCAAATACCCGAGTTGAGAGATATGAAGTCTCCAACAAGTTCTATAGCTAAAAGATGGAGGAGAATCGCTCAACTAGTGAGCATGTGCTCAGATTGTCTAGGTACTACAATCACTTGAATCAAGTGGGAATTAATCTTCCAGATAAGATAGTGATTTACAGAATTCTCTAGTCACCATCACCAAGTTAGTAGAACTTCGTGATGAACTGTAGTATGCAAGGGATGAAGAAAATGACTCCCGAGCTTTTCATGATGATGAAATCGATGAAGGTAGAAATCAAGAAAGAGCATCAAGTGTTGATGGTTGACAAGATCACTAGTTTCAAGAAAAGGGCAAAGGGAAAAGGGGAACTTCAAGAAGAACAGCAAGCAAGTTGCTGCTCAAGTGAAGAAGCCCAAGTCTGGTCCTAAGCCTGAGACTAAGTGCTTCTATTGCAAAGGGACTGGTCACTGGAAGCGGAACTACCCCAAGTGATTGGCGGATAAGAAGGATGGCAAAGTGAACATAAGTATATTTGATATACATGTTATTGATGTGTACTTTACTAGTGTTTATAGCAACCCCTCAGTATTTGATACTAGTTCAGTTGCTAAGATTAGTAACTCGAAACGGGAGTTGCAGAATAAACAGAGACTAGTTAAGGGGGAAGTGACGATGTGTGTTGGAAGTGGTTCCAAGATTGATATGATCATCATCGCACACTCCCTATACTTTCGGGATTAGTATTGAACCTAAATAAGTGTTATTTGGTGTTTGCGTTGAGCATGAATATGATTTGATCATGTTTATTGTAATACGGTTATTCATTTAAGTAAGAGAATAAATTGTTGTTCTGTTTACATGAATAAAACCTTATATGGTTACACACCCGATGAAAATGGTTCATTGGATCTCGATCGTAGTGATACACATATTCATAATATTGAAACCAAAAGATGCAAAGTTAATAATGATAGTGCAATTTACTTGTGGCACTGCCGTTTAGTTCATATTGGTGTAAAGCGCATGAAGAAACTCCATGCTGATGGGCTTTTGTAATCACTTGATTATGAATCACTTGATGCTTGCGAACCATGCCTCATGGGCAAGATGACTAAGACACCATTCTCCGGAACAATGGAGCAAGCAACAGATTTGTTGGAAATCATACATACTGATGTATGTGGTCCGATGAATATTAAGGCTCGCGACAAGTATTATTATTTTCTGACCTTCACAGATGATTTAAGCAGATATGGGTATATCTACTTGATGAAACATGAGTCTGAAACATTTGAAAAGTTCAAAGAGTTTCAGAGTGAAATGGAAAATCATCGTGACAAGAAAATAAAGTTTCTACAATCTGATCACGGAGACAAATATTTGAGTTACGAGTTTGGTCTTCAATTAAAACAATGTGGAATAGTTTCACAAATTCGTGCCACCTGGAACACCACATCATAATGGTGTGTCCGGACGTCATAACCGTACTTTATTAGATATGGTGCGATCTATGATGTTTCTTATCAATCTACCACTATCGTTTTGGGGTTATGCATTAGAGACAGCTGCATTCACGTTAAAAAAAGGGCACCATCTAAATCCGTTGAGATGTCACCTTATGAACTGTGGTTTGGCAAGAAACCAAAGTTGTCATTTCTTAAAGTTTGGGGTTGTGATACTTATATGAAAAAGTTTCATCCTGATAAGCTCAAACCCAAATCGGAGAAATATGTCTTCATAGGATACCCAAAGGAAACTGTTGGGTACACCTTCTATCACAGAACCGAAGGCAAGACATTCGTTGCTAAGAATGGATCCTTTCTAAAGAAGGAGTTTCTCTCGAAAGAAGTGAGTGGGAGGAAAGTAGAACTTGATGAGGTAACTGTACCTGCTCCCTTATTGGAAAGTAGTTCATCACAGAAATCTGTTCCTGTGACTACTAAACCAATTAGTGAGGAAGCTAATGATGATGATCATGTAACTTCAGATCAAGTTACTACCGAACCTCGTAGGTAAACCAGAGTGAGATCCGCACCAGAGTGGTACGGTAATCCTGTTCTGGAGGTCATGTTACTTGACCATGACGAACCTACGAACTATGAGGAAGCGATGATGAGCCCAGATTCCGCAAAATGGCTTGAGGCCATGAAATCTGAGATGGGATCCATGTATGAGAACAAAGTATGGACTTTGGTTGACTTGCCCGATGATCGGCAAGCAATAGAAAATAAATGGATCTTCAAGAGGAAGATGGACGCTGATAGTAATGTTACTGTCTACAAAGCTCGACTTGTTGCAAAAGGTTTTCGACAAGTTCAAGGGATTGACTACGATGAGACCTTCTCACCCGTAGCGATGCTTAAGTCTGCCCGAATCATGTTAGCAATTGCCGCATTTTATGATTATGAAATTTGGCAGATGGATGTCAAAACTGCATTCCTGAATGGATTTCTAGAAGAAGAGTTGTATATGATGCAGCCGAAAGGTTTTGTCGATCCAAAGGGAGCTAACAAAGTGTGCAAGCTCCAGTGATCCATTTATGGACCGGTGCAAGCCTCTCGGAGTTGGAATAAACGCTTTGATAGTGTGATCAAAGCATTTGGTTTTATACAGACTTTTGGAGAAGCCTGTATTTACAAGAAAGTGAGTGGGAGCACTACAACATTTCTGATAAGTATATGTGAATGACATATTGTTGATCGAAAATAATGTAGAATTATTCTGCAAAGCATAAAGGAGTGTTTGAAAGAAGTTTTTCAAAGAAAGACCTCGGCGAAGCTGCTTACATATTAAGGGTCAAGATCTATAGAGATAGATCAAGACGCTTGATAAGTTCTTTTCAATGAGTGCATACCTTGACAATATTTTGAAGTAGTTCAAAATGGAACAATCAAAGAAAAGAGTTCTTGGCTGTGTTACAAAGTGTGAAATTGAGTAAGACTCAAAGCCCGACCACGACAGAAGATAGAAAGAGAATGAAAGTCATTCTCTATGCCCCAGCCATAGGTTCTATAAAGTATGCCATGCTGTGTACCAGATCTATTGTATACCCTACATTGTGTTAAGCAAGGGAGTACAATAGTGATTAAAGAGTAGATCACTGGACAACGGTCAAAATTATCCTTAGTGGAATAAGGATATGTTTCTCGATTATGGAAGTGACAAAAAGGTTCATCATAAAAGTTACGTCGATGCAAGTTTTGACACAGATCTGGATGACTCTAAGTATCGATCTAGATACATATTAAAAGTGGGAGCAATTAGCTAGAGTAGCTCTGTGCAGAGCATTGTAGACATAGAATTCGCAAAATACTTACGGATCTGTATGTGACAGACCCGTTGACTAAAATTACCTCACAAGCAAAACATGATCACACCTTAGTACTCTTTGGGTGTTAATCACATAAGCGATGTGAACTAGATTACTGACTCTAGTAAACCCTTTGGGTGTAGGTCACATGACGATGTGAACTATGGGTGTTAATCACATGGTGATGTGAACTATTAGTGTTGAATCACATGGCGATGTGAACTAGATTATTGACTCTAGTGCAAGTGGGAGACTGAAGCAAATATGCCCTAGAGGCAATAATAAAATTATTATTTATTTCCTTATATCATGATAAATGTTTATTATTCATGCTAGAATTGTATTAACCAGAAACATAATACATGTGTGGATACATAGACAAACAGAGTGTCACTAGTATGCCTCTACTTGACTAGAGATGGTTATGTTTCCTGATCATGAACAAAAGAGTTGTTATTTGATTAACGGGATCACATCATTAGGAGAATGATGTGATTGACATGACCCATTCCATTAGCTTAGCACCCGATCGTTTAGTATGTTGCTATTGCTTTCTTCATGACATATACATGTTCCTATGACTATGAGATTATGCAACTCCCGTTTGCGGGAGGAACACTTTGTGTGCTACAAAACGTCACAACGTAACTGGCTGATTATAAAGGTGCTCTATAGGTGTCTCCAAAGGTACATGTTGGGTTGGCGTATTTCGAGATTAGGATTTGTCACTCCGATTGTCGGAGAGGTATCTCTGGGCCCTCTCGGTAATGCACATCACTTAAGCCTTGCAAGCAGTGCAACTAATGAGTTAGTTGCGGGATGATGTATTACGGAACGAGTAAAGAGACTTGCCGGTAACGAGATTGAACTAGGTATTGAGATACCGACGATCGAATCTCGGGCAAGTAACATACCGATGACAAAGAGAACAACATATGTTGTTATGCGGTCTGACCGATAAAGATCTTCGTAGAATATGTGGGAGCCAATATGAGCATCCAGGTTCCGCTATTGGTTATTGACCGGAGACGTGTCTCGATCATGTCTACATTGTTCTCGAACCCGTAGGGTCCGCACGCTTAAGGTTTCGATGACAGTTATATTATGAGTTTATGAGTTTTGATGTACCGAAGGAGTTCGGAGTCCCAGATGAGATCGGGGACATGACGAGGAGTCTCGAAATGGTCGAGACGTAAAGATCGATATATTGGACGACTATATTCGGACATCGGAAAGGTTCTGAGTGGTTCGGGTATTTCTCGGAGTACCGGGGAGTTACGGGAATACGAGGAAAGAAGTATATGGGCCTTATTGGGCTGTAGGGGAGAGGAAGAGGCAGGCCGCCCCCCCCCCATTGACTAGTCCGAATTGGACTAGGGGGAGGGGCGGCTCGCCCTCCTTCCTTCTCTTCCCTCTTCCCTTTCCTTGACTCCTACTCCTACTACTTGGAAGGGGGGAATCCTACTCCCGGTGGGAGTAGAACTCCTCCAGGGCGCGCCATAGGGGCCGGCCCTCTCCCCCTCCTCCACTCCTTTATATACGGGGGCAGGGGGCACCCCATAGACACACAAGTTGATCTTCGTGATCGTTCTCTTAGCCGTGTGCGGTGCTCCCTGGCGTGGTTCTAACTCTGACAGTGATGTAGAGGGGTATGGATGGAGAGGCTAGATCTTAGCTATGGAAGAGTTGTAAGCACACGAGGTTTACGAGTTCAGGCCCTTCTCGGAGGAAGTAACAGCCCTACGTCTCGGTGCCCGTAGGCGGTCGATTGGATTATAAGTGTGTGAATAACAGGGGTGCGAACCCTTGATACTGAGGAGGGGGCGGCTTATATAGAGTTCGCCAGGCCCCTCCAGCCCTCAGTAACGTAGGGTTTAAAGTACATTAAGACTGGGCGTTACTGGTAACGCCCCTAATAAAAGTGCTATGATGACCATAAAAGCTACTTAATGACCGACCGTTTGCGTGCGGGGTGACTTTAGATCTCCTGGCAGTCGAGTGGTTGATCTCGTGGTCGAGTGATAGCTTCGTGGTCGAGTGTCTCGAGTCCGTCGAGTGGGATACCTTCAAGTCGATTGAAAGGTGACTCCTTCTTGGGATGTCCTTAAGTAGGGTACTTAGGACAGGTCCGTGCCCCTACCCTAAGTACATAGCTTCATCATTAGCCCCCGAATGGATCGAGGTTTGAGTGGGAAAGGAGTTGGGGGATCTTTCCGCCTGATTCTTCGTGTTATATGAATGCCTTGTTTCGGATCAATCGTCACGGATGACGTCGTCAACTTTTCTCAGTTGCCTTGATCCATTCTTGGTCTCTTGTCGAGTGAACTTCTGTACTTGTGAAGTTCCAAGTGATGGTGTGAAAAGGATCTTCTGTTTGACGGGTAGTTCTGTAGCCCGCGGATTTTGCGGGATTTGAATTTCAGGAAGCGCGGGGGACGGGAGCGGCCGTAGTAATTGGATGGGATAGGGCGGAACCTCCTCGATTCCCGCGCCACCTTTTTCGCCAAGTACAGCGCGCGCGCCTGTTGCGGGATTTGACGGGATTGCCCGGGCCTACTAGTTAGTCACTCGGAAGAGACCTCTTATAAACCGCTGCCTCGGAACCCCCGAACAGTGCGCCTTCACTTTTCCCCCTCCCTTCACGAGATCCTCCGCCACCTCCGCTCTCACCGCCGTGCAGTAGGTCTGTTCGAGCTTCGCCGGCGACGATGGGGAAGGAAAAGACGTCGGCTCTGGAGCGCACAAAGAAGGCGGCGGTGCAGGGGAAGGGGAAGAAGTCCGCTCGGGGCGGATCTTCCTCGAGGACTGCTCTGCCCAAGGATTGGATCCAGGGCGACTGGATGCCGTCGGCGACTCGGCAGGATGATCTTGATGATCTGGTTGAGGGGGGATTCATTCCCCACGAATCTGCGCGTCTTCCGGGGAAAGAAGTCGAACCCCAGCCTCTTGATGGTGAGTGCGTCCTCCTCGCCACCAATATCGATCGCGGATTCTCTCTGCCTCCTCATCCTTTTTTCCGGAGCTTCTTGAACTTCTTCGGAGCACAGCTCCATCACTTTACTCCCAATTCTATTGTGTATCTTGCTGCTTTCGTTTCCTTGTGTGAAAACTTCTTGGGTTGTCACCCCCATTGGGGACTCTTCAAGTACATCTTCACTTGTCGTTCTCAGTCGGTCAAGAAGGCCAAGTTGAGTGACGAACGGACGTAGGTGATCCAGCTGTGCGGGGGCCTGGCGATCCAGATGAGAGGAAAAAGTTCTTTTCCGTCTATCACTTTTCCCGAGTCAGTCCGTGGGTGGCAGTCGACCTGGTTTTACTGTAAAGCCCACGTGACTCCAGGACAGTCGACTGGGCTTCCCCCTTTCTCTCTGAACCGAGCACAAAAACCTGCCTCTCTGAAAGTGACACCGGAGGAAAAGGCGCAAGTCAAGGTGCTAGTCGGTCGAGTGGTTCAGCTTGTCCGCGAGGGTGTGACTTGCATGGACTTGTTGGAAGTCTTCCTTCGGAGGCGCATCCAACCGCTTCAGGCTCGTGACCATCCGATGTGGCTGTACTCGGGTCTCGAAGACACCACTCGGATTCACCCAGAGGAGGTCACTGACGAGATGCTGGAAGGGTGGCTGTCGAGTATCACAGGGAACAAGGACAACCCCCGAGGAGCCAGGAGGATTCCTCCACTCGACCACACATACGAAGTGGACAAGGTCTGACCTTGTGTTTCCGATTGAGATCTTGCTTTCTTTATTTGTTCTTCTTTGGATCAGTCGATTGACTTTTGTCTTGTTTGCCGTCCTCTAGGCCATTACTGAGATGTACTCGACGCCCAATGGTGCACAGGAGCAGACCGAGGAAGGAGAGGCGAGTGGAGGCGAAAGTGGCGACAAGAAGGAAGAGTGGGAATCTGACGGCGAGGGAGAGGGGGATGACGACGACGACTCTAGCGAAGAAGAGGAGGAACAAGTCGAACCTCCCCGCTCGGAAAGGCAATCCAAGCTTACACACGACCCTGCGCGGGAACGTGGTAAGGCGACTACCCCTGTTGGGCAGTCGTCGAAGCGACCTCGAACCTCTTCCCCAGCACCGACATAAAAAGCTCCCAAGCACCCACGCGCGACGCCGTCCAAGCCACCCAAGGCCTTGCCTAAGATGAAGATGACTGTCCCCACCATTTCTGGGTAAAAGTTGCACTTGTTTTCCTTTATTGAACGTGACGGGCTCTTGGTCGACTCATTGGATAAGCTGATCGACTTTCGAAACTTGCAGTGCTGCTACCTCTGAGATCTCTGCCAAGGACGACGATCAAGAGATGGAAGATGCCGTTACTTCCAACCCCGGTACGATTGCTGATGCTCTGCTTTTAATCGACTGACGATTTCTAATAACTCCGGTCGATTGGATTTTTTCTTGTAGCTCCTCCTCATGTCATTGACCTCCCTGACGACGACGACGAAGTGCCGATGAGGGCGAGAAGGAACAGGAGGGCGCCGGCTGGCAAGACCCCACAAACTACTCCGGCGTCTGAGGCCGTAGTTCGTGAGGGTGGTGATACCACTCGGGCTTCTGTGACCTTCGCTGAGCCTCTGACGAGTGTCCGGCCTTCAACATCGACTGCAGACCCGCCTTCGCTTTTCGCCACACACCACATCCCTGAGGACCAAGTGGGTGCCGCTAAAGAAGCTATACGCCAGGTGGGGATCATGATGGAGCAAGTGAAGGTGGTCCGGGAAGCCAGCCAGGCGGCTTATGACGCGAGTTCAGCTCTTCAGAGCAACGTCCAGGTCAGTCGATCGCCGCTTGTTTTGTTAGGATATGATATCTGAAGAATCTCTTTTCCGAAGATCTTTAGACCTGTACACCCACTGGGTGTGTCGATTAATCTTTTCGGTCGAGTGGGGGCACGCTGAGTGCACCCACTGGGTGTGGTCCCCGAGACTACGGTGGACTGCTGGCAGTCGACTGTAGTCTTTATATTGTGTTTCTTTAGTTGAACTTCTTCACTCGGTCTCGTCCGGCCATGTCGAATGGAACTGTACACGGTCGACTGCGGGCAGTCGATTTTTTTTGGTCGAACCAGTGGGGGCACGCTGAGTGCACCCACTGGGTGTAGTCCCCGAGACTGCTGTCGAATGTTTTTGATTCGGCTGTAGTCTTAGAAACGCCACCATTGTCTCTTGGTTACTCGGAAGCAACCCATCTTTGACGTTTGTTGACTGGTTTTTCGCAGAAATCCTGTGAACTTGTGGCTCGCTTCACCGATTTGGAGAACAAACAGATCCAGCTCAACCTTGACCTGAAGCTTGCTCAGGAGAACTTGCAGAAGGCGAGAGACGAGGCGAAAGGTATGGCTGGTGAGCTTTTGGCTGTCCTTTCTTTCTGGCCTTTCCCGATGTTGATCTCACTTGTTGTTCCACAGACAAACTGGAAGAGGCTCTGAAGAAGAAGGACCATGACCTTGCCGAAGCACAGAAGGAAGCTTTGACCAAGACGAAGCTTGCTGGAGAAAAACTGACTTCAGTCGGAACTCTTGAAAAGGAGAACTCCAGACTGAAAACTGCTCTTGATGCGGCTAACCAAGAGGTCAGCCGTCTGAAAAATGACAAGATAGCTCTGGGTGACAAGGCCAGTGAATTGGTGGGGAAGAAGAACGATCTGGAGGCTTATCTCGGAGGAGTCGCCAAGAAGCTGTTCGTCATGCTTGAGGGTAACAATTTTCACCTGACTGGCTTGTCGTCACTAAGCTCATGCAGGGTAACAATCTTTGACTTGTGTTTACCGAATTCTACCAGAACTTCGAGGAGGAGACCAGTCGAGTGGAAAGAGACTTGGACCCCATTAACTCCCCAGTGAAAGACGAAGCTGCTATGAACGTGCTCCGACTGGAGTCTCGTGTTGCAAGTGTGGTTGATTATCTGGCCCGACTGAAGGTTGCGGTGTCGCGGATCGACACGTCGCTCTGGCCCAGGACGACGCTTCCGAATGACCTCGAGTCTCTGATGACTCGACTGAATGACGTTCCTGGTCGAGTGACGAAATGGAAGAAATCCTCCGCAAGGTGTGGTGCTGATGTCGCTCTGTCCCTGGTCCGCGTCCACTTCAAGGAGGCGCGAGAGGAAAAGTTGGCTGCTATCCAAGTTGCCAATACCAGGAAGCACAACTTTCAAGACTTCATGGAGACTTTCATTGCTGCGGCCACTCGTATTGCAGACGGGATCGATTTGGACAAGTTCGTCGCCCCTTGCAGTCCTCCGCCTGAGGAGTAAGACTTTTATGCTTCACTTTAAATTTGCCTCGGAATGCCGAGTGGATTTTGTAACCGTTAAACTCTGTCGAGCTGAAGGCTCGAGTACTTTGATCCGAGGTCTGGAACCTTTGGGTCTTATCTGAGCTTGATTTATCGTCGAATATCTTCATGAATTATCTGTCGAGTGGAACTTGTTCCTCACTCGTAATAACTTCGTATTTGTGGTGTAGTTCCGAAGGAGAAGGTAGCAGTCGATGTATTTCGTACTTAGGCGAGCACTGGGCTGCAGCTAAGCCTCCGAATGGGAGGCCTGCTCTCCACTCGGTAGGATTTTTCCAACTTAGCCGAGTACTGGACTGCAGCTAAGCCCCCGAGTGGGAGGTTTGCTCTCCACTCGGTAGGATTTTATCAAACTTAGGCCAGCACTGGGCTATAGCTAAGCCCCCGAGTGGGAGGTTTGCTCTCCACTCAGTGGGATTTTTTCAAACTTAGGCGAGTACTGGACTGCAGCTAAGCCCCCGAGTGGGAGGTTTGCTCTCCACTCGGTGGGATTTTTTCAAACTTAGGCGAGTACTGGACTGCAGCTAAGCCCCCGAGTGGGAGGTTTGCTCTCCACTCGGTGGGATTTTTTCAAACTTTGGCGAGCACTGGGCTGCAGCTAAGCCCCCGAGTGGGAGGTTTGCTCTCCACTCGGTAGGATTTTTTCAAACTTAGGCGAGCACTAGGCTGCAGCTAAGCCCCTGAGTGGGAGGTTTGCTCTCCACTCGGTAGGATTTTTTCAAACTTAGGTGAGCACTGGGCTGCAGCTAAGCCCCCGAGTGGGAGGTTTGCTCTCCACTCGGTAGGATTTTTTCAAACTTAGGCAAGCACTGGGCTACAGCTAAGCCCCCAAGTGGGAGGTTTGCTCTCCACTCGGTGGGATTTTTTCAAACTTAGGCGAGCACTGGGCTGCAGCTAAGCACCCGAGTGGGAGGCTTGCTCTCCACTCGGTGGGATTTTTTCAAACTTAGGCGAGCACTGGGCTGCAGCTAAGCCCCCGAGTGGGAGGTTTGCTCTCCACTCGGTGGGATTTTTTCAAACTTAGGCGAGCACTCGGCTGCAGCTAAGCCCCCGAGTGGGAGGCTGGCTCACCACTCGGTAGGATTTTTTCAAACTTAGGCGAGTACTGGACTGCAGCTAAGCCCCCGAGTGGGAGGCTGGCTCACCACTCGGTAGGATTTTTTCAAACTTAGGCGAGCACTGGGCTGCAGCTAAGCCCCCGAGTGGGAGGTATGCTCTCCACTTGGTAGGATTTTTTAAACACTTAGGCGAAACAGGTTCGCGGCTAAGCCTCCGAGTGGGAGGCTGGCTCTCCACTCGGTAAGATTTTTAAACACTTAGGCGAAACGGGTTCACGGCTAAGCCCCCGAGTGGGAGGCTGGCTCTCCACTCGGTAGGATTTTTTATACATATAGACTTAGGCAAAACGGATTCGCAGCTGAGCCACCCACTTGGGGATTTCACACGCAAACAAAAGCAACAACAATTACTGGAAAAATTGTAACACTCTTGTCTTTGATAAATAGACTACAGAAGTTTTTCTTATTACATCTCACCCGAGTGAGAATTCAAGTGTAAAAGGGGCGGAGCAGGTCCGCATTCCAAGCTCGTGGCTCGTCAATTTGGTGATCGACACTGTAAAGGTGATACGCTCCATTGTGGAGGACTCTGGTGACGATGAAGGGGCCTTCCCAGGTAGGAGCGAGTTTGTGTGGTTTCTGTTGATCCACTCGGAGGACCAAATCTCCTTCTTTGAAGACTCGACTCTTCACGTTTCTGGCATGGAATCGACGCAAGTCTTGCTGGTAGATGGTCGATCGGATCATAGCCATGTCTCTTTCTTCCTCCAGGAGATCAACTGCGTCTTGCCGGGCTTGTTCTGCTTCAACTTCGGAGTAGAGCTCGACTCGGGGTGCATTGTGAAGCAGATCACTCGGCAAGACGGCTTCCGCTCCGTAGACCAGAAAGAACGGGGTTCTTCCAGTCGACCGATTCGGGGTGGTCCTCAATCCCCAAAGAACTGATGGAAGCTCGTTGACCCATGCGCCTACTGCATGCTTGAGATCGCGCATCAGCCGAGGTTTTAGCCCTTTGAGAATCAGACCATTTGCCCTTTCTGCTTGTCCATTCGACTGGGGGTGAGCGACCGACGCGTAGTCGACTCGCGTGCCTTGCGAGGCACAAAAAGCTCTGAACTTGTCTGAATCAAAGTTTGACCCATTATCAGTGATGATGCTATGCGGGACTCCATATCTGAATGTTATCTCCCTGATAAAACTGATAGCAGTGCAAGCATCAAGATTCTTGATAGGCTTAGCTTCAATCCATTTGGTAAACTTGTCGACTGCCACAAGCACATGTGTGAAACCGCTCCTGCCTGTTCTCAGTGGGCCAACCATATCCAGTCCCCAAACAGCGAAGGGCCAGACGAGTGGGATGGTCTTCAGGGCTGATGCGGGTTTGTGGGACATGTTGGAGTAGAACTGGCACCCTTCACACTTGTCGACTATCTCTTTTGCCATTTCGTTTGCTCTTGGCCAGTAAAATCCCGCTCGGTATGCTTTAGCCACGATGGTCCGAGAGGACGCATGGTGACCACAGGTCCCCAAGTGGATATCATCAAGGATTATCTGACCTTCTTTTGGTGTTATACACTTCTGACTGATTCCAGTCGCGCTTTCTCTATACAACTGTCCCTTTATGACTGTAAAGGCTTTGGATCGATGGACGATCTCTCGAGCCTCTTCTTCGTCCTCAGGGAGTTCTTTCCTTAGGATATACGCGATGTACGGTATCGTCCAGTCGGGGGTGATTGTCAAGACTTCCATGATTAGGTCGACCACTGCTGGAATTTCAACTTCAGTCGGATCTGAGGCACTCTTTGGTTGGGGAGCTTCATCTGTGAAAGGATCCTCCTGAAATGAAGGCGAGTGGATGTGTTCCAGAAACACATTGCTAGGAATGGCTTCTCTCTTGGAACCTATCTTTGCCAAATCATCAGCTGCTTGATTTTTCAGTCGGGGTATGTGATGAAGTTCTAACTGTTGGAAATATGCCCTAGAGGCAATAATAAATAGGTTATTATTATATTTCCTCGTTCATGATAATCGTTTATTATCCATGCTAGAATTGTATTGATAGGAAACTCAGATACATGTGTGGATACATAGACAACACCATATCCCTAGTAAGCCTCTAGTTGACTAGCTCATTGATCAATAGATGGTTACGGTTTCCTGACCATGGACATTGGATGTCATTGATAACGGGATCACATCATTAGAAGAATGATGTGATGGACAAGACCCAGTCCTAAGCATAGCACAAGATCGTGTAGTTCGTATGCTAAAGCTTTTCTAATGTCAAGTATCATTTCCTTAGACCATGAGATTGTGCAACTCCCGGATACCGTAGGAATACTTTGGGTGTGCCAAACGTCACAACGTAACTGGGTGGCTATAAAGGTGCACTACGGGTATCTCCGAAAGTGTCTGTTGGGTTGGCACGAATCGAGACTGGGATTTGTCACTCGTGTGACGGAGAGGTATCTCTGGGCCCACTCGGTAGGACATCATCATAATGTGCACAATGTGATCAAGGAGTTGATTACGGGATGATGTGTTATAGAACGAGTAAAGAGACTTGCCGGTAACGAGATTGAACAAGGTATCAGGATACCGACGATCGAATCTCGGGCAAGTACAATACCGCTGGACAAAGGGAATTGAATACGGGATTGATCGAATCCTCGACATCGTGGTTCATCCGATGAGATCATCGTGGAACATGTGGGAACCAACATGGGTATCCAGATCCCGCTGTTGGTTATTAACTGGAGAACGTCTCGGTCATGTCTGCATTGTTCCCGAACCCGTAGGGTCTACACACTTAAGGTTCGATGACGCTAGGGTTATAAAGGAAGTTTGTATGTGGTTACCGAATGTTGTTCGGAATCCCGGATGAGATCCCGGACATCACGAGGAGTTCCAGAATGGTCCGGAGGTAAATATTTATATATGGGAAGTCATCATACGGTCACCGGAAGAGTTCAAGGAGATACCGGCATTGTACCGGGACCACCGAAGGGGTTCCGGGAGTCCACCGGGAGGGTCCACCTGCCCCGGAGGGCCCTATGAGCTGTATGTGGAGAGGGACCAGCCCCTTAGTGGGCTGGGCGCCTCCCCCCCAAGGGCCCATGCGCCTTAGGGTTTGGGGGGAACCCTAAAAGGGGGCGCCCCCTTACCTTGGGGGGTAAGGCAACCCCCCTGGGCCGCCGCCCCCTCCTCAGATGGGATCTGAGGGGGCCGGCCCCTCTCTCCCTTGCCCCTATATATATCTGAGGGGTGGGAGGGCAACCGTACCAATGTGCTGGCGCAGCCCTCCCCCTCTCCCAAGTCCTTCTCCTCTCCCGCGGTGCTTGGCGAAGCCCTGCAGGATTGCCATGCTCCTCCACCACCACCACGCCGTTGTGCTGCTGCTGGCCGGAGTCTTCCTCAACCTCTCCCTCTCTCCTTGCTGGATCAAGGCATGGGAGACGTCACCGGGCTGTACGTGTGTTGAACGCGGAGGTGCCGACCGTTCGGCACTTGGTCATCGGTGATTTGGATCACGGCGAGTACGACTCCATCAACCCCGTTCACTTGAACGCTTCCGCTCAGCGATCTACAAGGGTATGTAGATGCACTCTCCTTCCCCTCGTTGCTGGTTTCTCCATAGATAGATCTTGGTGACACGTAGGAAAATTTTGAATTTCTGCTACGTTCCCCAACACTAACCCCTCGAATTTCTTTTCTAGCTTTCTCACTGCATTGCAATAACCAGTCATAGCTGGGCTCCTGACGTCCCACTCCTTCATCACCTGATTAACCACCAAATCTGAGTCGCCATAGACCATGAGGCAACGGACGCCGAGTGAAATGGCCATGTGTAACCCATACAAAAGTGCTTCGTATTCTGCTTCGTTATTGGAGGAATCGAAGTGAATCTGGAGAACATATCTGATCTTATCTCCTCGGGGGGAAACCAATACTACCCCTGCACCAGAACCATTCAGCATCTTAGACCCATCGAAGAACATGGTCCAGTGTTTCGAGTGAACTTGAGTCGGCAGTTGTTGTTCAATCCACTCGGCGACGAAATCTGCAATTGCTTGGGACTTGATAGCCTTCTTTGCCTCAAACTGGATATCTAGGGGAAGGAGTTCAATCGCCCATTTTGCCACTCGACCAGTTGCATCTCTGTTGTGAAGAATCTCTGATAGTGGGGCGTCGCTGACGACTGTAATGGTGTGGTCAGAGAAGTAATGTGTAACCTTCTTCGTGGTCATATAAATCCCATATACGAGCTTCTGGTAATGAGGGTATCTTTGCTTTGAAGGAGTCAAAACTTCAGAAACATAGTATACTGGGCACTGAACTTTGAAGGCCTTTCCTTCTTCTTCCCGCTCGACCGTAAGTACTGTACTGACAACTTGTCTCGTGGCTGCAATGTAAAGAAGCAAAGGCTCTTTACTGATTGGGGCAGCAAGCACCGGCTGGGTGGATAGCAGGTCTTTGAGCTCTGCAAACGCTGCATCAGCTTCTGGAGTCCACTCGAACTTGTCTGACTTCTTCATCAGTCGGTAAAGAGGCAATGCCTTTTCACCGAGCCGAGAAATGAATCGACTTAAAGCGGCCAAGCAACCTGTAAGCTTCTGGACATCGTGCACGCGCACAGGACGCTTCATCCGAAGGATAGTTCCAACCTTTTCAGGATTGGCGTCGATTCCTCGTTCAGAAACGAAAAAACCGAGTAACTTTCCACCTGGAACTCCGAATGTGCACTTTGACGGGTTGAGCTTGATATCGTACCTCCTGAGGTTGGCAAAGGTTTCAGCTAGGTCAGTCAGCAGGTCGGAACCTTTCCGTGACTTGACCACAATGTCATCCATGTACGCTTCCACATTCCGACTGATTTGAGTGAGCAAACACTTCTGAATCATCCTCATGAACGTGGCTCCAGCATTCTTGAGGCCGAAAGGCATGGTGACATAACAAAAGAACCCGAATGGAGTGGTGAAAGCAGTTTTGATCTCGTCGGGTCCATACAGACGGATCTGATGGTACCCGGAGTAGGCATCTAGAAAAGACAATCGCTCACATCCCGCAGTCGAGTCAACTATCTGGTCGATGCGGGGGAGAGGAAAATGATCTTCCGGGCAGGCCCGATTGATATGTTTGAAGTCGATGCACATGCGAAGCGACTTGTCCTTCTTGGGGACCATGACAACATTGGCGAGCCACTCGGAGTGGTAAATTTCTCGGATGAGCTCAGCTGCTAAGAGCCGAGCCACCTCCTCGCCAATGGCTTTCCTCTTCTGGACGGCGGACCGTCGAAGATGTTCTTTCACAGGTTTAACTTTCGGGTCGACTCATAGACGGTGTTCAGCCAGTCCCCTGGGAACTCCAGGCATGTCAGAAGGCTTCCATGCGAAGATGTCCCAGTTCTCACGGAGGAACTGGATGAGCGCTTCTTCCTATTTGGAGTCGAGCGTTGTTGAGATGTGGGTCGGAGCAGCATTTGGATCGGTCGGGTGAATGTGAACTGCCTTCGTTTCACCAGATGACTGAAAAGCTGATTCTGAAGCAGGTTTCTTAGCTCGTAACAACTCACTCGGATCTGCAGTCTTCTGATATTCTTGCAGCTCGACCACTGCCATCTGAGCCTTTCTGAAAACACTCTTCTGCTTTCTTCCGATTGCCTGTAACAGTGATCACACCTTTGGAACCAGGCATCTTCAGTTTGAGATACACATAACATGGTCGAGCCATGAAGCGTGCATAAGCTGGCCTGCCCAAAATAGCGTGATAAGCACTTTGGAAGTCCACAACTTCGAATGTCAACTTTTCCTTGCGGTAATTCTTGGAATCACCGAAAACCACATCGAGAGCAATTTGGCCGAGTGACTCGGCTTTCTTCCCAGGAATGACTCCATGGAAGCTCATGTTACTGGTACTGAGCCTGGACATCGGAATGCCCATCCCTTTCAAGGTTTCTGCATACAGTATGTTCAAACCGCTGCCACCATCCATGAGGACTTTGGTCAGTCGAGTGCCTTCGACAACTGGGTCGACCACCAAAGCTTGCCTCCCAGGGGTGGCGATGTGCGTAGGGTGATCAGACTGGTCGAATGTGATGGCAGTCTAAGACCACTTCAGGTAACTGGGTGTTGCCGGAGCAACCATATTCACCTCACAATTGATAACCTTCAGTCGACTTTTGCTTTCAACGTCGGCAAAAATCATCAAGGTGGAATTGACCTAGGGGGAAACCATCGTCACTATCTTCCTTGCCCTCACCTTTGTCCGACTCCTTTTCCTTATCTTTGGACTACTTGCCCTGAAACTGCTGGATCAGGAGTCGACACTGTCGAGTGGTATGTTTTGGGTAAATGAGTTTACCCTCTTCGTCTTTCTTGGTATGAATGTGACACGGCAGATCCAAAACATCATTTCCATCTTGATCTTTAACTTTCTTAGGGTTCCAAGGCCCTTTGGGCTTCCCCTTAAACTTTCCTTGGGTTACGGCCAGGGCCTCCCCAGGAGCAGCTGGCTCTGCTTTCCGCTTTTGCTTCCGACTGGAATTTCCTCCGGTTTCCTGAGCGATTGACTTAAGTTTGCCACTCCGGAGTCGATCCTCATCTTCACCATTAGCATATTTGGTGGCAATCTCCATCATCCGATTCAGAGACATTTCTCCGGTTCGACCGAACTTCAGATTCAACTATTTGTACTTAACGCCTTCTTTAAAGGCACAAACTGCTTGATGATCTGGTACATTTTCCACTGTGTGATGCAATGTGATCCACCTCTGGATGTAATCCCTCAGGGTTTCATTCGGTTTCTGCACGCAAGACCGCAATTCAGTGAGACCTGCAGGTCGCTTGCATGTTCCTTCAAATGTTGTGACAAACACTCGGGAGAGATCCTCCCAAGTGTAGATGCTGTTGGGTGCTAACTAATTCAGCCACGCTCTGGCTGAGCCCTCTAACATGAGAGGCAGATGCTTCATAGCTACCTCATCATTGTCACCGCCAATCTGGACAGCCACTCGGTAATCCTCGAGCCAAGTGTCGGGCTTAGACTCACCGGTGAACTTACTAACTCCAGTCGCCAACCTAAAGTTGGGAGGAATCACAGCGGCTCTGATGGCTCGACTGAAACACTCTGGACCTGAAACATGTACTCTGCTACTGGTAGGCGCATCTCTGTCGTGGCCTTCCCTGTGAGCTCTGTTCCTGCCGACCAGACCTTGCACGAGAATGGATCTCGCATCGAAGCCCGGTTCTCTGGGGTCGACTGGAACTCTCCGCCCAACGCTATGAGGGCGTCTGTCATCCTGCTGTCGAGGCACATATGATCCACTCCTCGGGGGAGGGGTCGGCACTCGACGTCGATCATCACGATCGGATCGGTGATCATACTGCTCATTCCTTCTGATCTGATCATGCCGGTCTCCACGTCCCTCACGCCTCGGGGGCGATCTTGGGCTGTGAGCCGACTGGACTATATCCGCTTCAACGGATCGACTATGGATCCTGTTCCGCGACTGAGAAACAACGGAATTCTGATTTCCCGCTGCCCGGAGCAACGCTTTGATTTGTAACAAGCCTCTGCCAGCCTCTAACTGGGAGGGTTGAATCGACTCTGCTATACGGGCTGCAGCCGCCAAATTCTGAATTGGAGTTCGATATACCTGTGGGGGCGGAAAAAGCTGGCGTCGATTGGATTCTGGAGCCCGTTGAAGCGCTCGCTCGTCGAGTACTCGCTGGAGATTCTCCAGTCGAGTGCGCTCGGCCAAGTTAGCCAAGCGCGCATCCTCCAAGGCCCGGGCCTCGGGGGTTTCTCCAACGATAGGAGTGTGGAGTGCGTCCATGTTTCGGCGGCGAAGCTCCTCTCGCTGCACTGACGTAAGAGGCTCGGGGAGATACTCATCATGGGGATGCGACGGATCGCCTCCACCCGCGCCTCCGTCAGTGCGGGGAAAACCGGGAGGACTGCGTGACCCGTCGATCACCAGAACCTCCGCCGCTGGGTCACTGCTGTCGCATTCGGACGCGGTCTCTGCGGAGCCAGTCGAACAGGCCGTAGAGGGATTCGTCGGGCTCGATCGCCGTGACTTGTGGGGTGGCCGACTGGCGGGCCACCGCATGTCTCACCCACCTCTGAAGCCTCGACCGACCAGAGTGCTTGCACCGGTGAGAGACAGGGCGGGAGGATGTCACTGGAGCCGACCGATACTGGGTCGACGGCTGCCGCAGGAGGACACCACGGACGCACGCGCGAAAGTGCGTCGCCCCGCGGATGGGGAGCACATCGACGTCGAGTGGGGCCTCCTGAAGCCAAGCGGAGTCATCGGCGATGAACGTGAGCGCGCCAAGACGGATCTCGCGGCCCTCCACCAAAGCTCCGCCCGAAACCATGATCAAAGAGATCGGAAAAATCGCAACTTCTCCAACTAGGCGCTAAGACTCCTAGCCCCACGGTGGGCGCCAACTGTCGTGGTTCTAACTCTGACAGTGATGTAGGGGGGTATGAATGGAGAGGCTAGATATTAGCTATGGAAGAGTTGTAAGCACACGAGGTTTACGAGTTCAGGCCCTTCTCGGAGGAAGTACCAGCCCTACGTCTCGGTGCCCGGAGGCGGTCGATTGGATTATAAGTGCGTGAATAACAGGGGTGCGAACCCTTGATACTGAGGAGGGGGGCGGCTTATATAGAGTTCGCCAGGCCCCTCCAGCCCTCAGTAACGTAGGGTTTAAAGTACATTAAGACTGGGCGTTACTGGTAACGCCCCTAATAAAAGTGCTATGATGACCATAAAAGCTACTTAATGACCGACCGTTTGCGTGCGGAGTGACTTTAGATCTCCTGGCAGTCGAGTGGTTGATCTCGTGGTCGAGTGATAGCTTCGTGGTCGAGTGTCTCGAGTCCGTCGAGTGGGATACCTTCAAGTCGATTGAAAGGTGACTCCTTCTTGGGATGTCCTTAGGTAGGGTACTTAGGACAGGTCCGTGCCCCTACCCTAAGTACATAGCTTCATCACCCCCCCTCCACCATAATCCTCGATAATATTGTAGCGGTGCTTAGGCGAAGCCCTGCGACGGTAGAACACCAAGATCGTCACCACGCCGTCGTGCTGACGGAACTCATCCCCGACACTTTGCTGGATCGGAGTCCAGGGATCGTCATCGAGCTGAACGTGTGCTAGAACTCGGAGGTGTCGTAGTTTTGGTGCTTGATTGGTCGGGTCGTGAAGACGTACGACTACATCAACCGCGTTGTCATAACGCTTCCGCTATCGGTCTACGAGGGTACGTAGACAACACTCTCCCCTCTCGTTGCTATGCATCACCATGATCTTGCGTGTGTGTAGGAATTTTTTTGAAATTACTACGTTCCCCAACAGTGCGCTACACGGTTGCATGTGCATGTGAAGATGAAATATGTCCATGGGTTGTGCGTGCAAGACCATGGAAAGGAGGTCCAAGTTGGCATGTAGTGAGTTGTGTGCCAACTCACATGTGCCAAGGCAAGAGGGTGGATGGCAAGATCGTGTCTCAAGACCACAAACAACTCACGTCCGAGTTCATCGCTTACAGGCTCTCCAACTCAATATCCACACTTCCAACAATGAGCGTCCAACATGTCATTGACCTTGTGAAAGCCATCTTTCATTACAAGGTGAAGTACGGCAAGGCATGGAAGGCGAAGCAAGCCGCATTTAAGATGTTGTATGGTACATGGGAGGAAGCATACAACCGAATCCCTAGGTTGTTGTTAGCCATGGCCGCGACAAACCCGGGCATGGTTCATGTGGTCGAGCCTCATGGGCACCAAACAACGGTTCATGAAGGAAGGAAAGTCAGAGTAGTTGGCCATGCTTTTTGGGCATTCGAGCAATGTGTGAGGGCTTTCGAACATTGTAGACCGGTCATCGCAATTGATGGCACATTCTTGACCGGACAATACAAGGGCACCTTGTTGGTTGCGATAACAAGTGATGCCAATAACCGGGTGTTGCCATTGGCATTTGCTTTGGTTGAGGTGGAAAACAATGACAACTGGGAGTGGTTTTTGCATCTTTTGAGGACGAAGGTGTTACCCGCTCAAAGGGAAATTTGTGTCATATCGGATCGGCATCCAGGAATTCTTAACGCGGTGGAGATTGACATTCCTGGGCATGCTCCCGTTGCATCATCGATGATGCATGAGGCACTTTTGTTCGAACTTCTATAGGGCATGTGGCCTTAAGGAGTTGGCCGACGATCTTCAAGATTGTTGTCTCGCTTTCTCCGATAGGCGCTTCGCCACTTTGTACAACAAATTGCTCGCACACAAAAAGCTTGATGCCGGGGGTCAAGACTTTCTCAATAGGCACATTCAACCGGAACAAGTGGGCACGTGCTTTTGATGAAGATGGCCGGAGATACGGTCAAATGACAAGCAATATGGCCGAATGCTTCAATAGGGTGCTCAAAGGTGCACGTGGATTACCCGTGACGGCAATAGTTCAATACACATTTGACAAGATGAATGCGTACTTTGTAAAGTACTCATTGGAAACCGATGCACAGATAGAGGGTGAGAACCCACGAAAGTACAAGTACAAGTTCCCACCCAAAGTTGATGAATGGTTGGTATTTCAATCACGGAAGGCGGACTCAGAAGAGGCTATATTGTATGACAACAAAGAGTGGAAGAACGAAGTGAAAGAGCCAGGAGGAACCACAAATGATGGCCGGCAACATGGAGGGAAGGCTTTCAAGGTGTCGTTAACACAATGTGATTGCACTTGCGGGAGGCCATTGTTGCTTCATCTCCCATGCTCACACTTGTATACCGCCGGTCGCGTTAGGAATGTGGACATCAATCACCCACGCACCGTGAGGGAGTCGGAGTTCTCAATTATGACGGTCAAGAAAACATGGGCTCCCCGCTTTCACCCGTACTTTGACCAATCACAATGGCCGGAGTATCATGGAGTTCAACTATGGCCGGATCCGGAGTTGAAGGTTGTTAAACGGGGTAGACGTAAGACAAAGCGTCTTAGAGGCGACATGGACGGATGGGGCCATGGTGGCCGCCGCGAAGCGGGCAACGACAAATCCAAGAGCCTCGTGAGAGCTCCCGTTGTGGGGAGTGGAAAGGTCAAGGCCACAACAAAAGAAAATGTACGAACCAAGGAAAAGGTCCAAGACAAATGATGCAAGCACAAGCCAACAAGGAGGTACACAAGGGAGCCAACGAAGTGGTAGCCAACAAGTGCCAAGCCAACCAAGAGGTAGCCAACAAGTGCGAAGGCAACCACGCGGTAGCCAACAAGTGTGAAGGCAACCAAGTGGTAGCCAACCTAGTGGTAGCCAACAAGTGCAAAGCCAACCAAGTGGTAGCCAACCTAGTGGAAGCCAACAAGTGCCAAGGCAACCAAGTGGTAGCCAACAAGTGCCAAGCCAACCAAGTGTTAGCCAAAGAGGATCTAGGCAACAAAGAGGTCGGCAACTAGGACTTACAAAAGGCCGTGGTGGTGGTAGAGCTCGTGGTGGTGGTAGAGCTCGTGGAGGTGGTAATGGCCGTGGTGATGGTCTAGGCCTTGGTGATGGTCTTGGCCTTGGTGGTGGACTTGGTCGCGGTGATGGACAAGGGCAAGTTCGTTATAGAGGAATGCTTGGATACTTAGATGGACCGTTTCCGTATGTTCCTCACTAACTATAATGTATCATATGTTCTTGTTTTTCATATGTTCTTCTTTTTCATATGTGCTTTCATTTGTTCTTATTGTCCCTACTAA
Source organism: Aegilops umbellulata (assembly GCA_032464435.1). Classification (NCBI taxonomy): domain Eukaryota; kingdom Viridiplantae; phylum Streptophyta; class Magnoliopsida; order Poales; family Poaceae; genus Aegilops; species Aegilops umbellulata. Next base: position 38,008,961 of record CP136055.1, on the reverse strand, counting down.
CCATTATGTTTCACTCATTGTAGGTATGGCGGCTTCCCAACCCAACAAACCAACGATGAAGGAGGATGGCGAAGATGAGATGGCGGGATGGTGGGAGAAGGCTGCCAAGAAGCTTAGAGAGGAGGATGCGGCCAAGCTAAAGAAGAAGAAGGAAGAGGAGCTTGAGACGGAGAGGAAGAGAAGAGAGAGAGCGTCAAATGTGATGCGCGCTAGGGAGCAAGCGTTGGTGAGGAAATGTGAAGAGGCACAAAAGAAGCGTCTAAAGGATTTTCAAGAGAAAATGATGAAGCTTTGGGCAATTGCAGCTGAAAAAGAAGAGAGGGAGAATCAGATATTCATGGAGAGGGTGGTTAAGGAGGCTCACCTCATAAGGAAAAGGGAGGAGGAAGAGGAAGAAGAAGGGAAAGGGGCCTTGCTCTACGCAATAGAGCTACTATGTGTCATGAACTATGTCTCCTCCTCGATGTGGTTGTAAACTACTATGTGTCGTGAACCATTCTGTCTCCTCCTCGATTTGGTTGTAAGAACTACTATCCGCCGTGAACCATTATGTCTCCTCCTCGATTTGGTTGTAAGAACTACTATGTGTCGTGAACTACTATGTCTCCTCCTCGTCGATTTGGTTGTAAGAACTACTATGTGTCGTGAAGTACTATGTGTCATGCATATGTTCTCTTCATAGTTGTTTGCTTGCTATGTATCAATATTACCTCACATCATCTTACTATGTTTGCATATGCTTAAAAAATCACTAAGTACAAATGCAATGCCCAAGGGGCAGGCGCTGCACTATGGAGTGTGGCGCCTCACAGCTAGCGCCTCACAGCTAGGCGCCACACTGGTCTGTAACTTGTGCAAACTTTTGTTGCTCTCTGGATAGATACAGACCAGTGCAGCGCCTAGCTGGGAGGCGCCACACTCCATTGTGCAGCGCCTGCGCCTTGGGCGTTGCACTATGGAGTGTGGCGCCTCCCAGCTAGGCGCTGCACTGGTCTGTATCTATCCAGAGAGCAACAGAAGTTTGCACAAGTTACAGACCAGTGTGGCACCTAGCTGTGAGGCGCCACACACCATAGTGCAGCGCCTGCCCCTTGGGCGTTGCACTTTGGAGTGTGGCGCCTCCTAGCTAGTCGCCACACTGGTCTGTATCTATCCAGAGAGCAACAAAAGTTTGCACAAGTTACAGACCAGTGCAGCGCCTAACTGGGAGGCGCCACGCTCCACTGTGCAGCGCTTGCGCCTTGGGCATTGCACTATGGAGTGTGGCGCCTCACAGCTAGGCGCCACACTGGTCTGTAACTTGTGCAAAGTTCTGTTGCTCTCTGGATAGATACAGACCAGTGCAGCGCCTAGCTGGGAGGCGCCACACTCCATTGTGCAGTGCCTGCGCCTTGGGCGTTGCACTATGGAGTGTGGCGCCTCCCAGCTAGGCGCCACACTGGTCTGTAAAGTTACAGACCAGTGTGGCGCCTAGCTGGGAGGCGCCACACTCCATAGTGCAGCGCCTGACCCTTGGGCGTTGCACTATGGAGTGTGGCGCCTTCCTGCTAGGCGCTGCACAAACACTTAGTGTTTTTTTGTCATTCAGACTGTCATTTTCAGCCACAATTCAACATTATGTATAGTAAACAGTAAGGTTCAAAAAGGATTCAACAAAGACATCATTTCTTAGAAAGGACCATCACAATAAGTTCAAGTTTAACATAGAGCTACCATAACTACAAGTTTCACATAGAGCCACCACTCTAAGTTCAACGACATAACAAATTCCACATTACTAAGAGCTACCACCACTCTAGGTTGAACATTACTAAGGATGACTAGTGATTTCCGCGCTTGCTGCCTCCTCCCCCCTCTTGACGGATATCTTCTTCACCTTTCTAGGACGAGGAACCCGCTCCGGCTCCGGCTCCGGCTCCGCTACCTCCACGTCGTCCATTTCGTCATCCAAATAGTCATCCAAAGCAGCCATCCGCAAGGTGCCGACCGTCCTTTTGCCTCTTTGGGTGAAGTCCTCAGGTGTGTATTTGTTGATTCCCTTCCTAGGCTTTAACTCGTATGCAGACCGAACCTTGTAGGTCCCCAAGACCATATCATCAGGAACCTATGCATCCACAAAAGATATGGAAAGACCGTGTGTGAGGATATAGTTAGCAATGCATCAACAATTGGATATATCCTCATGCCATACCTCTTGGGTGACCACACCCACATCCTCATCCTCCAAAGGATTAGCGTTGCCAGAACTTGGATCTGATGGTGTCGCCGACCTAGAACGTTCTGGTGATACATACTCGGGGTCACGACAACCGAAAAGGTTTGATAGCCGCCTTAACTTTTGGCCCTGCCGCTGCAACATGAACAAGTGAATGAGACATCGAACGTAGCAACACATGTTAAGTGCTAGTTTGAAGGAGATGTGAACCATAATGAATGCTCGAAGTGCACCTTCCCCATCGCTTTTGCCAGCCGGGGTTGTTTCCAGAATAGTGTCGGTCTCATCAGCTGCTTTCTTGATATGGGCACGCTATGAACAGAAATGGTATTAACGTGTTAGGCAAGTGAAGATGTGAATAGTGCAAATGGAAAAGCAAAAAGGGTAAATACCACAAAGTTCATCATTGGAGCTGAAGGGATCACTAAGTTGTCTTTCCTGATCAATGAGTTGTACTGGTGCTGGGCTACCTCATCAAAAACGGTGGGTTCTTCCAAAATCTCCTCGGCATACGCCGGCTTGCATACCTCCACACGGGTGCTTGCAAGAAACCATGTGAGATAGTTGTTGAACGCGATCGGGCAGTGCTGACGAAGCTGGGCTCGTTTTCCAGCCCGAGCTTGCTCCACAGCAAGCTTGAACTGTATGATATACTTGCTGTGATGCTTGGACCAATCCTTGATCTTCCGATGCTTTTTCTTATCCAACCTGCAAGTTAGAAACAGAATATTAGCATCATCGAAACCGCTGAGAAGCCGCTAAGTGCTCTAGGTTGATTATATCTTACGCGTGTAGCACTATGTCCGTGTCCTCCCACTCTGGTGGGTGTGACTGGAACAAACCAAACTGGCGGAACACCCGATGTGGCAGGTGAAGCTCAACCACCCAGTTGCATATGAGTGGACACTGCATATGCCAGAGATCCCTATCTCTAATGCACATCAGATTCAGCTTGAACTCTAGAGGGTTCCCAAAGCTATCTCCTTTTCCATACGGTTCCCATTCAACCTACAAAATGGGATAGAATGCAAAATTGATATCGAGTTACGATAGAAGCATCAAAATCACTTATGGAATGTCGATTCACCTGCTCAGGCGTGATCGTGTCCATCTCGCTCCTGTACAACTTGTACATGACCGAGGGATCATCCGTCATCCCATTTAACACATCCCACTTGTAAGCCCAAGTGGGGAGCCGTAGGGGTCGCCTTTGTCGTCCCAATCCTCAAACTTCACGGTCTTCGATCGTCCAACCGGCAAACGCTCCCAGCTCCATATGGAAAGTGCGAGCAAACAACCACCAATACCTCCAGATAGCCTACAACAGGCTTCGTCCAACTACACATAAAAAAGAACTTGGTTGAATTAACAGCAAGATTGGATTCATATTGTACCAATGAAGTGAAACAGGAACAACTTCATACCTGTCTATACAAGTAAGCCAGTGTCGCCGAACCCCAACTCCATTTGCTATCGAAGACGGTCAACGCCTTGAGCCACATCCATGGAGCATTCTTGCCTGTGCCATCAGCAAACATAGTCCTGGATATCACGTACCACATGTAGACACGAGCATATGTCTTCACCGTGTCCTCATCAGCATCCTCAGGGCAAATACTGAAGTTCGATACAATCCACGTGAAAGTAGCACCGGCTGCGACTCTAACCTTCTTCTTGCCTTCTTCTTCTGGTTCGCGAGGCGCCGGAGGAACATTACCAATTAGGGCAAACATCTGCTTGGGCCACCCATCAGAATCGATGCTCATACATAGAGGATTCCCATCAATAGGAAGACCGGTGATCATAGCTATATCCTGGAGCGTCACGGTCATCTCCCCGGTACGAAGATGGAAAGTGTGTGTCTCCGGCCTCCAATGATCAATAAGCGCGGTGAGTGCTGGAGCATTGTTGGGTGGCGTCGACCGGCTGACCAACTGAATGAAAGGGAGAAGTCCTGTCTCCCTAACATACGGTGTGTACCGCTCGTCATAGCGCATCCACCCAAGGTTGACCCCGTGAGCCCGAAGCTTCAGAGGTGCAAGCTCCTACAAACAAACAAACAAATCATTACATATGGGGGGTATGTGTTTGAAAAAAAACACGAAATTCATAACACCGGCAACTTTCATTATTACCCGCTGCTCCACCGACATAGTGTACGACCGATGTTGTTGGTCCCAGTGATCATTGATAAGCCAAACCATCCTAGCAATTTGAAAGAAAGCTTTCTTGTCAACACGATTATCTTTTGAATACAAAAAAAAGTAAAGTATGGCTACTAGATGCAAAATACAAAGCATATGTATCCAAACCATTCTTGCCAATACAAATGTAATTTCAATAAACTAAACTAAGCCTACCTCATGCAAGATTCAATACAAATATCTTTTCCATATAAATAAAATGTCAACCTATGTATCCAAACTATATAAATAACATGTCAACCTATGTATCCAAACCACATTCTAATCTAACAAGGGTTCCCCAAATCTAATACATACAAGATTCAAACAAAAAATTCCCCAAATCTAATACACACAAGATTCAAACAAGGGTTCCTCAAATGTCCGAAATAGCATACATTCTATGGATAGAAAGAAGGGGATCGAAGAAAAGTACCTTCTAGGATGGATTGGCGAAGGAATCCATGGGTCAAATCGTCAGATCTGAAGATTTTTGAAGAGGGGATTGAGAGGGGGAGAGGAGGAAGCCGTCGGCCGCCTGTTCTGTAACTCCTCTGGATCGAATGGGTGGGGTGGGGGGAGGGGCAGCGGGCGGCTGGCATCTAAGTCACAGTGCAGCGCCTACGCGTCGGGCGCTGCACATTACATGTGTGGCGCCTAGCTCGGAGGCGCTGCACTGCTGGGTGCGGGCCCAGAGGCTGCCACGGTGGACTGAAGTGCAACGCCCCCGAGTTAGGCGCTGCACTGTAGGGTGTGGCGCCGTCGTGGCGGGCGCTGCACAAAAAGGTCAGGGGTGTGAAATTGTTTCATGGACAGTTCATTCTGTGAATTGATTTCGCCCAGAGGTCAAAATAGTCAAATTTCCTTCATGAGGCCTGCATGCATGGATGGACACCCGACGCCGACGTGCGACTTTTCGTCCGCAGCCTTTCGTGGACGGTCTCTCCGCGTGACGTCCTCAGGTGGAAATTCTAGACGACCCGTGACAAACTTTTTTCTTCGTCCGTCAAATTGAACCAAGCTCGTCGCGAAAAGAACAAAGAAAAAAACGCATGTGGTTTTTTTTTGCACGATAATACGTGTCTCATTTATATCATAAAGATAGATTGCCTTTCACCGAGGCTGCCGTGCTCGAAGAAATTACGAAGAAAAAAAGGCTGCATTGTGTGAATTTACCAAAGGATGCTGTGAACTCAACTTTTCAGAGTCTATATATAGGCAACATGCGTCGAGGCTTCTCCCGTAAGGAAACGGAGGCGTTGCAGCTAGCCAGTGGGAAATTCCTTTAGGGAAAGATTGCGCACATAAGACACGAAAAGCTGTGCTTTATTACCAGTCTAGAAGAAGAAAAGGCACCTAGCGAGCACTAGTCATGAGGACCGATGAGGATAAATCCGTCACGCACATTAATTGGGACATCCGGGTTCACCAAACATCGGATACTTGTTGCTCGGTCAACCAAGCGACGAGAAATCTTTCATCATCAGTGAACCAAACAAAGGCCGGGAAAAAGCAACGTGACAGCCATCGGTAGAGCGTCGGAACCACAAAACTGGAGGGAAGGAAGCCAGAAACACGGGCCGGCAGTAATGGTGACCCATCCGGAACAAGCAACTCTGACCACGAAAGTGCTACAGTACTTACTGCCCGATGGAATTTCCAAGAAACAAACAAGCCGTTCGGTAGCTGGCTGCACACTTGCACTCCCACCGTCGTCCCACGGTAGCAAGGAGGAAAGCTTCCCACGAGAATAGCTCAAAGCCGTCTGCATGCAGTACACGGCTACGCGCAACAACAAATCTGACTCACACTCACACACACACATACACATACACATACACGCCACGCCACACGGCCACAGGCACAAACCTCGCTCTCTGACCCCGGCCCGCTTTTCTGGAGCCCCGTCCGCGCAGAGCACATCGTGCTCGAGGGAGGGAGTGATCAGGGGGGGTGCAGCTGGTTCTTGAGACTCACTCGAGCGAGCGACCTCTCCATCGGCCATGGCGGCGGCGGCGGCGGCACCGCGTCCATCGCTCCTGCCCCTCAGGACCTCCATTGCGCTGCTCCTCCTCGCCCTCGCCCTCTCCGCGCTCGTGCCGTCGTCGGGTAAGGGCTCTCGATTTCTCCGAGTTGAGTTGTTCGTCGATTCATGCGCTGCTCGGGCAAGATCGTCTGGGGGGCGAGATGTGGGCTCGTTTTAGGGATCCAAGGACGGAGATTTTTGGGTAACTGGTAGCGGTGCCAAGGGGAGGGAGCGCATTTGGTTCGCCTGCTATTTTTGGTAACGGCGATGATTTCTCCGTCCGCCATAATGTGATCGTGACGATCAAGACGCGATTTTCACCCGGGGATGCATTTCTGGGAGGGCTTTGTTTGGGGAGCGAGAAATCACATGCCATCGTTCATCTTTACCACTATTTTTTTTTTGGCAACCATCGAATGATCTGCTTTCACTTTTCATGTCAATTACAGTGTTCTTTCATCGTAGCCCGAGAGCCTGACCGAAACCGGAAGGGTTTCCTGTTCCCCATCCCACATTTCACCGTCTCCTAAAAAAAGCTTGAAATTACCAACACTTTTAGGCCTCTTGCACCATTAGCTCTTCGTGTTAGAGGTTTTTTATTTATTCAATTTGGTTTGGTTCAATTTAGTTTTATCGCTTTTGTAGTTCATGTAGCCATGTATTAGGCTTGGTCTGTATTATGACCAAGTGCAGTTAACAGAGAAACCGAGTGGGTGCACACTATTCGGTTTCAAGTCAGCGAAAAACCCGCCTTATGGATGGCATCATGCTAAAATTGTGACCTCCACTTGGTATGTGAACAACAGTTAGTGGGAGTAAAATGGGAAAAGTTTAATCACCAATTTGATAACTCGACAAGTGACGGCTCCAGTTAGTGTTCATTCAGTATAATTTGTTATGGCCCTTGTTCAAAAAATTCAGTCCACTTTATGGTAACATGTGATTCAGTCCACTTTATGGGAGAAAAATTCAGTCCACTTTATGAACTTGATACGTACATGTCTCCTACCATGACATCCTTACATTTTTGTGGAACCATGCTCCAAGCAAATTTCCTTGGCATTTTGCAGATGCGTACGACTCTCTTGATCCGGTTGGGAACATTACGATCAAGTGGGATGTGAAGAAGTGGAGCGCTGATGGCTACGTGGTAAGTAAGCCAGTTCAGTCTGTTCCAAGCTAAGACCAAATTCGGTGAATGCCCCTAGCGCTACGCAAGTCCACATCAGATTTCTCCATTCTTACTTACATGAGCAAATTCCACGACAAAGAATCTTCCATAGGAAAATAGAATAGATGGTGCACTGATATTGCAATACCGTATGGAGCTGCAGGTCAAGGAGATGACATAGAACATTTGGCTTCCCTGATATATTTTTTTCAACAGGAAAATTGGTCTAACTTTTTTTTTTCTTTTCGAAAAGGGGGGACTCCCCGGCCTCTGCATCAGAACGATGCATACGGCCACATTTATTAGAAAGTAATAAGGTTCAACAAGGAAAATTGGTCTAACTGGCTGATCTTAACAATCAAAAGTCATATAACACGACGGTTTACCGATTTGTCGCAGCATTTAGGGTTTCTTCAGATGTAGCTGCACAACTTATAAGCTGGCAACCTCCACAGTCCATACAAAATCTTTTATCCTGTCCACTGATCTTTTCCAAACTGATGACAAATAAACTGTAAACTCCTTTTTCCTCCAGGCTACTGTCTCACTCTACAACTACCAGCAGTATCGCCACATCCAAGCGCCGGGATGGAAGCTCGGCTGGGTGTGGGCGGGTAAGGAAATAATCTGGAAAATGGCCGGCTCCCAAACCACGGAGCAGGGCGATTGCTCCAGGTTCAGAGAGGAGCCGCCGCCGCACTGCTGCCGGACGGACCCGGAGGTGGTGGACCTCCTTGCGGGGGCACCCTACAGCAAGCAGACCCCAAACTGCTGCAAAGGAGGAGTCCTCAGCTCATGGGGACAGGACCCCGCCAACGCCATTGCCACATTCGACGTCAACGTTGGTCAGGCAGGGACTACGAACAGCTCCGTGCAGGCGCCCACGAATTTCACCCTCAAGGCCCCCGGGCCAGGGTACACCTGCGGGCCTGCAAAGGAGGTAGAGCCTACCAAGTTCATTGACAAGGATGGGGATGGGAGGAGGACGACCCAGGCCATCAGTAAGATCTTCATTTTCATCATCTACCACTATTTGATGCATGGTAGTAGTAGTATATTTCAGAAGAAGCTTTTTTTCCGAAAAGGAGGATAAGCCCCCGGCGAAGCTTTTGAACTTTTCGACGTCGTGTTCATGATCTTCCTACCTTGGCAAGAACATTTACTACTTAGCATTTTGGTGATAGCTTGTGTTTCTTTTGTGCAGAGACATGGAATGTGACGTGCACATACTCGCAGTTCGTCGCGGGACGATCCCCGACGTGCTGTGTTGAGCTATCGTCGTTTTACAACAGCACCATAGTCGAGTGCAATACGTGCTCATGTGGCTGTCAAGATAACAGCACAAACCCAGTGAGTTGTATCAAGTAAGTTGAGTTGCATCTGATACAAGAACAGGAGTCACAACTTTTGTGTTCAGTTATATATGTGACTGTTGGGGTGTCCTCTTTGGCAGGCCCAACTCACCTTATCTGGCTTCTGTCGTGCCCGGGGATAGCACCAAAATCCCGGCACCTCTCGTGCAATGCTCTCCTCATATGTGCCCAATAAGGGTGCACTGGCACGTCAAGGCTAACTACAAGGAATACTGGAGGGTGAAGATCACGGCGACAAACCTCAACTACCTGATGAACTACTCGCAGTGGAACCTCGTCGCGCAGCACCCGAACTTCAACAACCTCACCACTATCTTCAGCTTCAGATACAAAGACCTGAACCCTTATGGAACAATAAGTGAGGGCTTTGCTTCAATCATCTTCCCCTGAAAACTTATACATTGTGCAATGTATATTTGTCTCCATGCATCATTCTGATGATGCAGAGTTAGAAAAAAGATGTTCATGTTCCAGCTACTGACAAGTTATTGCTCTCTTGTCGCAGACGACACGGGGATGATGTGGGGCATCAAGTACTACAATGACCTGCTCATGACTGCCGGGCATAATGGAAATGTTCAGTCTGAGCTTTTGTTCCGGAAGGACCCGGACACCTTCACCTTCCAGAAAGGATGGGCGTTTCCGAGGCGAGTGTACTTCAACGGCGAGAACTGCGTGATGCCGCCTCCAGATGCGTACCCATGGCTGCCGAACGATTCTCATCGACTGTCGGCATCACTTACCATTCCATTCATAACCGTTTGGACAGCATTGGTACTCTTGCTGGTTCATGTGTAGTGAAGGTCGGCCCAAGGAGGAATGAATACATTAGATGGAATTGCACAGAGGTTTTCACATGATTATTGAACAAAGGTTTAGATGACAACTATCATTGGCTGCCGAACAAAGGTTTAGATGACAACTATCTCGAAGCTCTGGCTGATGGTTGTACATTACTACTGGATGTGCTTTCTTTTTTCTTTTTTGCGGGGATACTTGTTGTGCATTCTAACTAAGGCAAGACAGATACTTAATTCGACGCAAAACATTTTAAATTGTTAATAAAGAAAAAAACACAATAAAGATAGATATTGAGTTATTGACTGTACCCTAAGTGTAGTGTACACATTGTTTAGTTTGGCCAAGTTTAGTGAGAAACATAACAACAGAAATAATAACAAATAAATACTAGTCCTACTATAAGTATATGTTTAATGATGTATCGAATGATATTTATTTATTATTATAGATATTGATATTTTCCTCTATAAATGTAGTCAAAGTTTGGAATTCTGACTTGTAAAATATTTTATGTGCACTAAACAGAGAAGTATAGAAGATCTATTTCCATTGTGGATATGAAAAGCACATTCACGTAACCATTGCTTTCTGTCTTAATATATAAACACGTAGAGCTCATGCTTCATGCATGCTCTTGGAAAGCATATGCCCATGCAAATTGAGGTTATTTGAAATCGGTTTTGATAAAGCACATCAGATGTATCCTAAGTATTGCACATCTAAATCTTATGTCATTGACTTACATGAAGATTTGTGCGGAAGTTTTTTCTTTTTTCTTTTTTATGTTTGATTGAGCCACTTAGATGTGCTATAACTAGATGTGCCCTAGACAGACTCATTTGAAATCTCTAATTTACATCAGCTTCAATAAAGATGGATGTGTGCATCGCAATCGCAATGATGCAAAGGCCAGGGTTTTAACCTTTTTCTCGAAAGAAAGAAAAAACAGCGATGAACAGAAGAAGGTGCTATGGGTCAGAAACGGGAGACGCAAATTCCAACCTGGTTGTGTTGCACAGACATATTCCTCTACCGAATTTTTGCTCCTGTCCTGCGTGCGTGCTCTACTTGAAACGGGGGAAAACTTGCGTTTAATTATATCCAGATTGAAACACAACCGATCTCAACCTTGAAGCCCAAAACGTTCTCCTATGATCTACAGCCAAAACATCATGGCCGCCTCTGACGCTCATGCCATGAGGAGAACCAAGAAGGCGACGACGACGACGACGACGGAAGCGGAGCTCACGAGCGACGCCGGCGCGGAGTTGGGCAGGTAAGGGTAGGAGTCCGGCGGCGGCATCCGGCACTCGTCGCCGTTGAAGTAGATCTTCCGCGGGAACGCCCACCCCTGCCTGAACGTGAAGGTGCTGGCGTCCTTGCGCATCAGCACCTCCGACTGCACGTTCCCGTACGGCCCCGCCTCCATGAGCTGGTCGTTGAAGAACTTCATCCCGTAGAACAGCGCCGTGTCATCTGCACCCGACCAAGCAGATTAAGATCAAACTCAGTCAGATGAAACGAAGAGAATTGATGGTCCATGGGGATAGATTTGCTTACTGATGGAGCCGTAGGAGACGACGGGCTTGTAGTCGAAGCTGAAGACCTCGGTGATGTTGTCGAGGTTGGGGTGCTGGGCGACGAGCGTCCAGCCGGTGTAGTTGGTGCGGTAGTCGAAGTTGGTGACGGTCACCTTGGCGCGCCAGTAGTCGTGGTAGTTGAGCTTGACGTGCCAGTGGACGCGCACGGGGCACATGTGGGTCGTACACTGCAGCAGCGGCGCCGCGCTCTGCCGGTTCACGTGCCCGCGCACCGCGGTGACCGCGTGCGCGCTCTTCCCCGACGCCGACATGAGCCGCTTCGAGTCCCGCTCGCTGCGGGCGCAGGTCTTGTGCTCGCAGCCGCACGCGCACTTGGCGCAGGGCACGATGGTGTCGTTGTAGAAGGAGGAGAAGGAGACGCAGCAGGTCGGGTACTTGGACGCCAGGTGCTGCGAGTAGGTGCACGTCACGTTCCACGTCACTGCATGCGCCATATTCATCCATCCATGGTAGCTCGTTAATTACAGAACTAGTATTTCATGCATGCATGCATGCATGGACAGAGAAGGAGAGAAGGTGAGGACGTACTGAGGGCCTGGGTCTTGCGGCGGCGGTCGGCGGTGAGGAAGACGGTGGAGGGGACGACCTTGGCGGGGCCGCAGGTGTAGCCGGGGCCGGGGCCGAGGAGGGTGAAGTTCTTGGGGACCTTGACGGTGCGGTTGGTGGTGCCGGCCTGGCCGACGCTGACCTGGAAGGAGGAGACGGCGCCGGACGGGTCCTGGCCGTAGGCGGAGACGACGCCGCCGCGGCAGCAGTTGGCGATCTGCTGGTTGTAGGGCACGCCGGGCAGCAGGTCGACGACGGCGGGGGTGCGCTTGCACGAGTGCGGGAGGTTGGCCTTGAACTTGGAGCAGTCGCCCTGCTCCGTGGCCTGCGCGCCCACCATGGACCAGATCACCTCCCGCTTCGCCCACGTCCACCCCACCGTCCACCCCGGCGCCATGATCTGCCGGTACGTCTGGAAGTTGTTGATCGTCACCGTCGCCTGCCATGCACGCACGCACGCATGCAACCGATCGGTTAGCTCGTTCGCATTGTTCCTGACACGATCGATCAAGAAAAATTCAAGACGGAGAGGATACTCACGACGTATCCGTCTGGCGTCCACGACAGAACGTCCCATTTGATGGTGATGTTCCCGTTGGGATCCAGCGGGTCGTAGGCCACTGCAACGCGCGCGGAGAGCGTGGCCGCCGCGGCGAGGATCAGCACGAGCGCGGCGCTGGGCAGCTCCATGGTGACCACGCGTGCAAATGCCTGCAAGAACAACCAGCGCACGTACTCTCACCAGAAGGTGCAGATATCGTGGTGCGCGTGCGGTGCCGGGGGCTTTAAGGCAAAGAAAGGGAGCACCGGAGCAGGGCTAGCTAGCGCGCGGCGGGTGGCTTTTTGCAGGAGGTGCATTCGGCGGCAAGCCAAGGCATGCCAGCCACCGGCGGCGCCCGCGCGATCTCGATGGCAAAGCGCCACCAACCTCGATCGGTCTGGCGCTGCGTGCGTGTGTGCGCGCGCGCTGCTGAACTGATGGTCACATCACATGGGCTCTGATCTTTGGCGATTGGTGACTCGACAGAGCGGCACCATGTCGTTCCTGTGCGCGCGGCGTTGGGTATGGTGGCTCGGGTCGGTGCGCGAGCGCGACGTACGTACGTGGCGTGCGCCTTTGGCGTTTTGGCTGGCTGGATCGGGGTTTGCTTGCGGTTTGGTTCCTCGCCGGCCAAGCAACGTGGTGGGTGGTCTGGTCGCGCCCGGAGTGGGAGTAGGAACAGTTTGGTTCCTCTCGTGGATTCTTTCTTTTCTTTTGCGGGAAATGGAATTTTGTAGAAACTAGTAGTAGCAGCGGCGGCCGGCCGTTGCGGCTGGTCTCCGATCACGACGCCGCAACATCCGAACACGCCTTGTTCGCAAAAGAAAAAAAGAAAAAAAAAGACACAGCCGAACACGCCTGAACATTCTCAAAACGTGTGTGTGGCCCACGCCGTATGTTTGCGTCCCGAGCACGTAATGTTTCTACGGAGAACGATTCGTGTTTCGGTCTATTTAATGAGAGCCGTTAGATTCTAATTCAACGATTGAGGCCCTGTTTGATAACAAAGTATTTTTGAAGTATTTCAAGAATACTGCAGTATTTCAAAATATCATAGTTTTAATTACTATGAGCTGTTTGGCTATGACTGAAAACTATGGCATTGAAACTGCGGTATTTACAAAACCACAATATTTTCTTTGTTTTTAAAAAAACCTTGAGGCCTAGTTTGGCAGCAAAGTTTTTTTTAAACTGTGGTAATTGAAAACCATGGTATTATTTTGGGTGGGCAAAGAATACTACAGTTTCCTAAAATCAATGTTTTCTCAATTTTACATGTGTTTGGTTGCTGCTGTTTAACCAAAGCTTTGACCAAGTATTTTAGCGTGGGTGACTGAGTAATTAGCGGCTGCTAACGGCTGTCGGCTGCATGCAGCTGCCATGCACACGTAATACCATCCTAGGATCAGCCAACTAGATTGAAGAAATACCATCCTAGGAGTAGTCAACTAGATTGAAGTAATACAATCCTAGGAGCGTGTTGCCATTATATGTCTATATACGTGCACGTACTTCCAGCCGGTCCTAAATTTTTTGTGCGTGTACATGCGCCATTTAAACTAAATCGGCTAGCTAGCTAGCATATATAACCTAATGCTTATGAGTGTTCTCCAAAAGGATCAATCAATCTAATCTGCGCGCTACTCGCCGGAAATACATAGGCAGCCAAGGACCCAAGGACTCGAGAAATAGCTTGCTGCGAACGAGTGCTCTCCCTGGTGGTGAGCTTGATTCAGTCATGGCACTGCAGAGAAGAGACGGAGACTCGCACGCGACGCCAGCTGGAAGATAGACTAATCAAACTGAATCGGCTATAACCAGGAGATATAACATGGTCGTTTACCATATAAGAGAAAGAGGGAAAATAGGATGGGATCGCTCTGAATATTCTTATCTCTACGTAGACGGCAAAATCAAGTGCGATCTCCAAAAAGATTTCTCTCCGTTCTGTTTCAAAAAAAAAGGTCGGGACCTCTTTTCCGAATACTGCAAAAAGACCATGGTTTCTAGCATGCTGTGGTTTACAAGACTTTAGTTTTTTCTGAAGCCAAACGCAACAAAGTATTCAAAACCATGGTATGTTTCAGAAACCACGGTATTCTCAAAAAACTTTAAAAAAACTTTGCTGCCAAATGCAGGCTGACTTCTTTTTAAAAAACAGAGCACGCGAAAGAAAATAAGAAACATCGCATAGTTATCTTCTTCCTCCCTCCAAGCTGCAGCCACCATGTCGTCTCTAGACATTGTCTCCATCGGGGACAAACCAAGAGATTTCAAAGGAGAGGAGCGTGAGTATACTGATCTTTGTCCTCTGCCGCAACGTGCTGGCCGCTGGCACCTGCCTCTCTGTGGCCACTTCGTTACCCCTCCTACTGCACAGTGTCAGCTGAAAGGAACGAGGCGCCCTTGAACTTGGAGAGTGAGCCCATGTTTAGCCGCCGGCAGCTCTGCGTCGTGTTCAAGTGCCTTCTTTTCCTGTAAGCTAGCTTTGTGCATGGTAGTTCAGCGCGTGCGGCTGCTTGTTATGCATGGTCGTTCAGTGCGTCCGCTAGCAACGCGCGCATTGCAACTGCTTCATATGCTGGCTAGCTAATTTAAGTTGGTGCATATAAGCACTAGCCAAACGGGTTACAATTTTCTCAATACTTCAAGATACTTTGGTATGTGAATACTGTGGTATCTTGTACCCTGTGGCTAAAATACTATGGTTTTAAATACTGTAGTTTTTCTAGTACTTTGCTACCAAACACAGCCTGATCCATCTCTTTTCTGGAACGCGCAAGAGAGTTACAGGCCATATCATTAAGAAGAAGAGTTATCACAAATTACAATAACGTCCAATGGCTAGCCAGCTCCACAGTTTCACAGTTACAGTAGTTCGTAAGGCTGGTTGTAATGGGGAGTATCATGATACTAGTGTATGGTACTACATCCATAATGCAAAGTATCATACGTTGGTATCATGGTGTACTACATTTATTGCCATGCATGACACAAAGTAGTACATCATTTAATATGATCTGATATCAACTCAAGCATCTCTTTCTTCATTTAATTTTATGTCATCTCATCAAAATTGCTTAGTTGACATACATGATACTACCTATGATACTACCATTACGAGCAGCCTAACCCTACTACTGACGCATATCCACAGATCCAAAGGGTGCACCTCCTACGCTGCCAGGCAAGCTGCCATAACCTCCACCAGCCTTGATCCTGCCTCGCACCAGATCGTGCGTGCAAGCGAACATTGCACCACAAGATGATCCTGTGTTTCCGGCGCTTGAAGGCACATCAGGCCCCAAGCAGCAAAGCGATCAGAGGTCCAACATGTTCTTCACGAATCACGACTAACCAGGCAAAAAACTTAAGCGGCGACGGCGCACACGAGATCCAGATCTCGCTAGCGCCTGGCATGCCCGTTAGACCGAAGAAGAAAGCGTGATGCGCCGTTCTAGCAGTTTAGCACCCGGATTCGTACCAAATCCATTGAAAGTCATCCGGCACGTCGGACATTGTGATGATCTGCCATTGAATCATGCCCCACAACCTGCAAAATTGGGCGATCATGGCTAAGGAGAATTGCCCTTTGATGTGCTCGATCCACTAGATCTAATGCAGGCCATAAAAAACCTAGCAAATAGCATGCACTGCAGTCGGAATGACTACCAAAATATTTGGCGCAATTTCACCAGCCGAGACGCTCTTGATCCACCAATCGACCCAAAAAATAATCGTTCTTTTGTTACCCATGGTGCATACCGCCGAAACCACAATCATGTCTGTCGCCTCCTAGGTAACCTAAACTTGCACGTCGTGCCATGGTCTTTCACGATCCATCCGCGCAAACCAGGCTCAACGCACCCCAACTGCCACATTAAGGAGAAAAAAGTTGTGGATCCCCAGTCCACCTAATTCCTTGGGCCGAGACCCCATATCCCATGCCACTTCGGCCGCCTCTTTGGCTTCTCTAAACCAGAACAATTATCTTTATGGAAGTTAATTTTAAGATCCGACATTTTGTAAAAAGAATCGTTCGGAAGCTGAAAACAAGAGTTTCAGATTCCCTGCCTTGTCCAAGTCATGTTCTGTAAAAAGAATCATATGACCGACATCTTGCAAGATAAAGAGGCCCACATCTACAAGGTGCGGCACTACTCCTGTGATTTGAGTGTTCTATTTAGCACATTCGATTAGGGTGGCCAACATATCAGCAACAATGTTAAATAATATTGTAGACAGAGGGTCACCCTAGCGTAGTCTTTTTCTTTGTCACAAAGTAATGACCTATGTCTTTATTAACTTTGATAGTCATATTACCTCTAATGATGAAATTTTGGATCCATTCACGTCATTACTAAAAGAAACCTCTCATTCTGAGGGTCTGTTGGAACAATTATCATTTGGCTTTATCACAAGTCTTTTGCAAGTCGGTCTTGAATATTACCCCACTCACGAGTTCTTCTAGTGCATGTCACGAACGGTCCTACGATAACTAGTCAACCGAGTATATTCCTTTCTTATATGAAAGCCGTTTGGATGGCCAAACAACATAATCGGCTACCGCGTTGAGCCTATTAGGAGAAAACTTTAGTGAAAATTGTAAAGCCGAGATTGAGGAGGCATATCGGTTTGTATTGTTGGATCCTAAAGTGGGCACAAACTGTCACAAGCTTAACCCTGTATCATCGAGAGTGCAAGAATGGAAAAACCAAGCTAAATCCGTGCAAGTTTAAAGTACGCGATAATTGCCATCTCCTCCCGTGAAAGTAGAAGAAACAAGGAACGGATCGAGCTTAAAGACAGCACATTTTCCTGAAACCGGGTGAAAGATGCAGACCAGAGAGCAGTCCAATTAACACCGCGCGCACCTTCGTTTCACTTGTACTCAGATGATGATGGCATCGGAGGGCTGGGCGTCTCAAAGCTCTCTAATACCTCCGACTTGCCGCCACTGCCGCTGGCCTTCTTCTCCTCCTCCTCCTTGTTGACGAAGAGGCCGCCAAACCAGCTACCCCCACCGCTCGATCTCGCGACCTCCGCAGGGGACACGGCTGGCTGCGGCGGGCCTGGGATCGCCGCGGTGGCCAAGTTGGGGTCATGGGCAGGGCGCGGCCGCGGCGGGGGGTTCTTCTTTGCGTCGAAGACACGATTTAGCATGAGGGCGCCGCCCTCGATGAGCGCGAGGAGACAGCCGCCATAGACCGCCCTGCGGCCTGCAACTCTGAGGCCCATGCGCAGGTGGAGAAACCCGTGCGTGGCGGCGCCGGCGACGACGGAGTTCCAGGGGTCCTCCTTCTGGCGCACGAAGACGGCGGCGCAGCTGGTGATGGAGAAGACGGTGCCCCATACGGCAAAGCTCCCGCCGATCCGAGGGGCGTTCGATCGCACGGCTTGCATGCCGCCACTGATCCGCGCGCCATTGGGCGAGTTGTGGAGGCCCTTGAGAAGGTGGAACACAGAACCTCCCACGGCGCCCATGGCGAAAGTACCGCCGGCGTCCTCGATGATGCGGTCCGGGCACGGGTCTCTGTCCAGAAGAGGCGCCGACATGGCATCAGCTGCGTAACCCTATCTGAAGAATCAATCGATGCGTTGTGGTGGAGGTAGGGTTCGATCCAACTCTTTCATGAGCCGACGGTCAGGAGTTTGTTTTACTGGAATTGCCAATACATCAGGAAACCGGGAAAAAAAAAGGTTGGCATATTTGGCGAACGCTCGCCACAAGAGATGTCGTTTGCAGTTTCAGTGTATTTGGAGAAACTGGCTGGCCATTTTGCAAAACTGCCATGGCATTTCTTTAATTTTGAGTGTGAAAAAGTCATTCGACATGCAACGTAGGATCAAGATCATGTGGCAGTTTAGGCGTTCGCTGGCAGTTGCTCCCTGGTGAACGTTCGCCAGTTACTATTTCCGGAAAAAATATCAGTTGCGGTCAATTCTATTTGAACAGTTGGATTCACATCCAATGGCGCGAGCCTCCGACATGCTCTGGCCTAACCGCCTGCTCCCCCCTCTCGCGGCTAGCTGGCGCTGCCTACAGCCGACTCGCAGCCCTGGCCTCCCCTAGTACTCGCCCACCGTCATCCCCCAAGTCATCCCTCTAACCCACCTCCCCATCACCACCACCACCTACATGTTCACTAGACCGGTCAACCTCAGACTCCCCTTCACCACGGTATCGTTCCTACTCTAGGCGGCCCCCGTCTGAGGCCTTGCCATCACCTCTGCGCCCAGTAGCGGACCTCGTCGCAAGGAACGCCCCAGGCGAATAGGCTTGCTACAGTGTCAAACAGTGTCGCAAATTGTAGCTCCTTCCTTGTGCAACGAAGGGAGAGCCGGCCACGCCCCAGGCCGCCGCCCGGGCTGCCTGGGGCCTGGGTCCGCCACTGTCTGCGCCTCGCTGCGCTCGCCTTGACGCCGCCATCTTCAACTTTGGTGCATCGCAAATAGTCGGCTCTTCTTGGGAAGGAAAATGAACCATGCACAAGTGCAAGGTGTCCTCTCTCCCCTTGGAAACCAAGTGACTAAGCACCGGACTTCAGTTTATGCGAGTACGTCATAGTTTTCAGCAAGCCTTGTCTTTAGAACACAAATATCTGCCTTGTCTTTAGAACACAAATATTGTCGCTGCTCTGTTGGATTTACCAATTGGCTAAAAGTAGGATCCTGCCTATTAGATGTGAAGATTTTGATCTATCTGATATCCAGGCAGGGCTTGGCTGCCAAACCGCGAGCTTTCCATGTTCTCCCTCCGGAATTTTTAGTTTGCATATATAAGTTTGTTCAAAGTTATCTCTAGTTTGACCAAATTTATAGAAATAAGTTCCAACATTAACATTGTTAGATTCATCATGAAATTTAATTTTATAGCATATATATTTGGTATTGTATATATTGATATTTTTAGGAATCCAATAACTCCCGAACGTTCGGATTTTGAGCATTTCGTCCCGAACGTTTTTACATGGCAACTTTAGTTCATAGGGGATGGCAACTTTAGTTCATAGGGGATGTCAACTTTGTCCTTTTTTGTTTCTTTTGTCAGAAAATTGCGATGTTTCCCAAATCTCACGCAAACTAAACTTGCCATCTAAACCCGTTCGGGTTGCCATGCTTAACTCCCGAACGTTCGGGAATTATCATTACCGTATTTTTAATATAAATTTGGTCAAACTTTACAAAGTTCGACTTACACAAATCTAATACGCGGAGTGAATGAATGGAGTACCTATTTAGGTATGCCATTGTGTGATAACTGAAATGGGGTGCTTTTCAAGAGCTGGCTTGTTGGAAGGCTAAATGGATTAACTCGTGTCCGTTTTGTGACCTCGGCAATGATGATCTTCCAGCTCATATGTATTGACACGCCCAAACGGATTATAAACCAGATTGAAAGGCTTAAGCGTGCCTTCCTTTGGATTGGTGTTGATCATGTTAGTGTGGGCAAGTGTTTGGTCAGACGGAGCCAGGTCTGCTCTCCAGTACAATTCGGTGGTTTAGATCCAAGGCAAGCCTCTGAGATTAAGGTGGTTGCGGCAATGTTGCACAGAGCTGGACAAGCCATGGTAGGGATTGCCTCTTCCTAAGGATGTGTGTGTTATGTTCAAAGCTTCCACTCCTATTCACCTTGGAGATGGCAATGGGGCTTCTTTCTGGCATGATCATTGGATGCAGGGCAACGCGCCAATGATGGCTTTGTGGTGGCACATCGGAGGGCGAGAAATAATACTAGGACTGAGAACTTCAGGTAACAAACTGCCTCACTATAGATAACCTGATCTCACGAGCCAGATGACCATAGGCTGCATAGGCTGGAAAGCACGACCGAAGAATCCGACTGAACCACCACTCGGACCGATCCGTCGGCTAGGGGCTAGGTCACTGGTAGTGCGCATCTGCAGTTCCACAAAACTGGTCAGCTCACCATGTTGGTACCAAACCATCGGTAAGCAACGTGCTTACTACTGCAGACATCCAAACAGGAAGGCAAAAGAACCCTGATGTCACACCAGAAGCAAGACAGACCAGACAGAGGCGTAATTTCAATTGAAGGCTTTTCAAGCGCAGCAGTACATCTGCACCATATGACGCTATAGGCATTATTACCGTCACTACCACGGCAACAACAAGAACATGCAAAGTTTAAAAAGCTCGCGTACAATAAACTAGTAATCCAAAACCTTTTCCCAGCGACTGGTCGGCCCATTAGATAACAGTACTAGAAGTTGAGCTGCGCAAGCGTCACTTCGTCTACCCCTCCTCCAAGATGAAGTGGATTGCACTCCCAGCTTCAGACTACTACTTGTGGGTGGCGCCATCAGCTACCTGCAGGAAGTAGGAACAAATTGTCACACACTCTACATCATTTGAGCATGGAAAAACTGGGCTAAACCGGTGCAACAACAGAATAACCAAACCACATGAACCTGCACACTGCGCAACAAAAGCACGTCATAGTTTAACATCAAATCAAACAGAGAGCACGGAACTAAAAAGCATATGACGGATATTGTCTAACATACATCTCGATAGATTAGACAAAACGATGGAGACCTTCTCTTAGTTCCATATATAATTAGAGTCATTCACTAGTAGAATGTCCAACGGGAGTTGAGCAATATAGACACACATACAGAGGTGCATGACTCAGGCATTCCTGGGGCACATGACCTTACAGCAGCTTGTTTCTTTTTAAGTTCCAAGGTGGCATCCTAAATGTACAGTTGAAGAACAAGGACCATGGATAAAGAATTGTGAAAACACTGAACTGAAATAACTGATCCCTGATAACCGGGAAAAAAAAACTAAAATCATGTGTAGTACTTCCATGTTTGCATCGAAACAGCTTCAAACCAAAATCTACTTTATATCTTCAAATCCATGGGTGCCGTATCTGCTACTTGCATAAGATTTTATTGACCGACTAAGTACAATATGGAATTTATATCTTATTAACAAAGTTAGGTTAGGCAGTCAAGGAGCATGTTCGGGACATGATTTCAGATGCTAAGAGGCACAATCAGTCCCTAACATCATATAAAAAGGTAAGCATGTAGCAAGATATTGGTTATTAAAACTGCATTCACGTCAACAGGAATGTCAATTTTGTAAGCCAGATAGAACATTTTTTTTCTTTTGTCTGTCAGAAGAAATAATTCAGTCCAAGTAAATGGCCAATGCAGCCCATCCATAACCAGGACTAGATAAAAAGGAATATTTACCATGTTCCCTATAACAATGGAACACAGATCTATGAGTTCTCAAACGGAGTAGGACAACATGATAAAAGCAAACCAGGCCTAATATTCTTGACAGATTTATTCTCATGTCCATACAGAACATAACAACAAGCTCTAAAATAATTTTGATACTTGCAAATGCTTTATTTTGAGTTATGTTTCCTTGGTCAGAAGAACAACCAGCTTATAAACGGACAGCCATAGAATAACTCACCACTAATAATTTAAGATGAAGCAACCAACATTAAAAGTCTTCCACAAACCTAACTGAACTACTCGTAGATCACATAAAGCTATTTTACAGTCTAGAGGACATGCAGCCTTGAGAAAATGGAAGGCAGAACCTCCCACAATCCATGGCGAAAGGCAACCTGCATCATCAAAAATATGGTCTGGGCATGGGTCCGTTAATTATCTTCAGGTAGGGTCACACAACCCATGGTGAAAGGTACACATAGTATCTGTCGTGTGACCCTACCTGAAGATTTAGTGCTTTGTGGTGGAAGTAGGAGGCAGAACTCAGCAGAATATAATTAACCACAAAAGCTTCCTCAGAGCTCAGAGCGATGAAATAAAACCACAGCAGCTATATACCACAATCAATCATGTTCTCTAATTGGAAGCTAATAAAGTAATAAGGCTTCTTGGTTATACGGCATGGACAAGTACTGAAAATAAAGTGGCATGTTGCATTAGCAAGAAAAACTCAGCGGCAGAATCATTTAAAACAGACACCTCAATAAATCATTGCCACCTCGTCAGGTAAAGTATCAGAAACAAGGAGTGGATCAAACTTAAAAACAACACCCTTTCTGAATTAAATCCAAAATACAGAACAGAGCAGTCAAACAAACACCGCACCTTCCTTTCACTTGAAATCAAACGATGGTATCGGAGGGCTGGGCGCCTCGAAGCTCTCTAATATCTCCGACATGCCAGCACTGCCGCTGGGCTTCTTCTCCTCCTCCTTGCCGAAGAGGCCGCCAAACCAGCTACCCCCACTGCTTGAGCTCACGACCTCTGCAGGGGACACGACAGGCTGAGGCAGGCCTGGGAAACCACCTCCTCCCATCGAGATGGCGGCGGCCATGTTGGGATCATCGGCAGGGAGCATCTGCGGTGCGAAACGGTTGGCCATGAGGCCGGCGCCCTCTATGAGGGTGAGGAAAAAGCCGCCCACAAGTGCCGAGCGGCCAGAAGCTTTGACGCCCTGCCGCATGGAGAGAAACCCTCCAGTGGCGGCGCCACCTATGATGGAGTTCCAGGGGTCCTCCTTCCGGCGCACGTAGGCTGAGGTGCAGTGGAAGGTGGAAAAGAGGGTGCCCCACACAGCAAAGCTCCCGGCGAGTCGAGGGGCGTTCATGCGAGCGGCCTGCATGCCGCCAGTAATTCGCGCACCATTGGGCGAGTTATGAAGGCCCTTGAAAAAGTGATAGACAGAACCACCGACAGCACCCATGGCGAAAGCACTGCCTGCATCATCAATGATGCGGCCTGGGCACGGTTCTCTCTCGAAGAGATCTCTCTCGGAGACAGGAGCCGACATAGTATTAGCTGCGTAACCCTATCTGAAGATTCGATGCGTTGTGGTGAACTAAAATCTTCCCGGGGTTCAGAACGAGAGTATATATAACACGATCGATCGTGTCTGATATAAGAAGGTAATAAGGCTTCTTGATGTACACGACATGGACTCCTAAGCGCGGACGGCCTCATCACCAAGTAATAAATAAGCTAAGGAAGAAACCTGATCGAAATTAAAAACAGCAAGAGAAAAGATCTGAAACTGAATCCAAAAATACAGATCGGAGAGAAAAACCGCACCTTTTTTTTCACTTGAGGTCGAACGATGGTATCGGAGGGCTGGGCGTGTCAAAGCTCTCTAATATCTCCGACTTGCCGCCGCTGCCGCTGGGCTTCTTCTCCTCCTCCTTCTTGCCGAAGAGGCCGCCGAACCAACTACCCCCGCCGCCGGAGCTCCCGACCTCCACAGGGGGCACGGGTGGCTGGGGCATGCCTGGGAAGCCGCCCCCTGCCATCGCGGCGGCCAGGTTGGGGTCGTCGGTGGGGAGCGGCGGGAGGTTCTGCGGCGCGGCGAGGACGCGGTTGAGCATGAGGCCGGCGCCCTCGATGAGCGCGAGGAGGCAGCCGCCCATGAGCGCTGAGCGGCCGGCGGCGCCGGGGCCCTGGCGCATGGAGAGGAAGCCGCCCGTGGCGGCGCCGGCGATGATGGAGTTCCAGGGGTCCTCCTTCTGGCGCACGAAGACCATGGTGCAGTCGAAGGCGGAGAAGAGGCCGCCCCAGACGGCGAAGCTCCCGCCTACGCGCGGCGCGTTGAGGCGCACCTGCTGGGCCCCGCCCAGCAGGCGCTCGCCGTTGGGCGAGTTGTAGGTGCCCTTGAGGAAATGGAAGACGGAGCCGCCCACCGCCCCCATCCCGAAGGCGCCGCCCACGTCGTCCAGGATCCGGTCCGGGCACGGCTCCCGCGAGGTCTCGGGCGTGCCCATCTCCTCCTGCTGCTGCGATTCGGCGGCGGCGGCGGCGGCGGGGAAACCCTAGGTCCCGGGCGGCGGCTGGCGTGGGGAGGAAGAAGAAAGGGGGGGAGAGATGGAAGGGAGCTCCGTCGAAACGTGGGGGAGGGGGGAGCTTTTTAGCCGTGACTGGATCTTGTGGTTTACGTGTTCCCGTCGAGTGGGGTCCACTGTCAGAGGCCCATTCGTCTGCGTGCTCCCGCAGCTTGCCTTGCGAGGCCCGGAGATATTTTAGGGGCGGCGGCCCGGCACCGTTTTTTCTCGTCCGGCGGCCCGGAGACCTCCATATTTTTGGGTCCAATGGAATCTCGCTTTTTGGGCCGGGTACACTACTCATTACATAAAAGTGTTGGACCTACAAATAGTTTTTTTTCCCAAAAAAAAAATTTTCTCCTCTAATATAGAGGCCCATAATCTTGTGATTTTATTTTTTTTAGAAAAAAAGGATGAACACCGGCCTCTACATTTAGGCGATGCATGCAGCAACTTTATTAATTATTCACAAAGCCCTTACACCTTATGATTATTGACATGTCTTAGTCGGCAGAGCGAAATTTATTGAGACTTTGACATCGTTTCCTATTTAGTACTTTTTTTGAAAATTTTCCTCTTTAGCACTTCAGACGCCGGTTATAGGCCATTTGGCAAACCGGCGCACACCCCTCCCCCCCCCCCCCCCCGCGCTAGGCCGGCCCGTTCCACTTTTCTCGGGTTTAATATGCAAAAAACATGCGCGGCTAAGATTTGAACTGACGACCTCCAACTTACATTTACTAACCAACCAGGCAAATGACACATCATGGTAATATATTTCCATTTATTCTTTTATTATACTTTCTCCAGCCGTTTTTTTCTTCTACTTTTGTTGTGGGTTTTTTCTCGGTTTTTGGTTTTGTATTATTGTCTTTATTTTTCTGTTACTTTTATTATATTTTTTATTTTTCCTTTTTATTTAATTTTTCTCAAAATGCACGATTTTTTCAAATTTGATGAACTTTTTTAAAAAGAATTGATGAATTTTTTTTCAAAATTGGTAAACTTTTTTCAGATTCAATGAATATTTTTCCAAAATCGGTGAACTTCTCTCAAATTTGATGATTTTAAACAATGATGAAAATTTTCAAATTCACCAAACTCTTTTTCCAAAATCCATGAACTTTTTCACAAATTTGATGTTTTTTCCAAATACATTAACTTCTTTTAAATTAATGATTATTTTCAAAATACATGAACTTTTTAGAATTCATGATTTTTTTTATCATTTTGTTTTTGTTTTTTAATGCAATTTAGCGAACCAGGGGAAATAAATGTGAAATCTACATGGGTCAGCACACTAGCGTTGGTGTGTGGGCGCCAGTGAGCTTCCTTGCAGCCTGAAGCACCGAATAGGAGCTCCCGACTTTGATAATATTTTGTGTTGATGGGTCTGGGCATTGTAAGGGTAAGGGTATCCCAATTAGCGCCCGGCTATGTGAAGACTTCTCGGCATGGCATAAGAATGTAATCTTCACCGGTCGTTCGGCTTACGAGATGCTTGCGAAAACAAAGCAAAAGTGGGAGAAGCGGCTAGAGGGGAGGCTAAGCTCGTCGGCCAGCCATGTGAGCCACTAGAGAAAATTAGGGAAGTGTGTGTACCTTCGAAGCCGAAGGTGTTTCTGTGAAGGCTTGCACAACATTCACTTCTAACACGGATTGTTCTAGCGCAAAGACACATGGCGAAAAGCATTACCCGCGAATTATGTGGCGCGGGAGATTCATGGGGCACTCGCTACTCAGTTGTGCGATGGCGAGATGTGTATGGGGCACTAGGGATGAATTGATCTTTGACCTACATTGCAATTCTTCAAAACCGACGGCTCTTCTCCTTGATGAACTCCATGACACATGAAGAATTTACTCGAACAGTCGTAACCATGTGGGCAACCTAATACGCACAGAGGAATGCTACTCGTGAGAATGTTTTTCAAGCTTTTCTCCAGCACGCCTTTGTGGATAGCTTGTTAATGGACGTCGGGTTGGCCGAGAAGCGAAGGCACCAAGGGTCCTTGATATGTCTAGACAGGTGGTGGAGTGGTAGTTGTTTCCACCACCTTCTGGATTACGGGAAATTGGGTTCTGAAAACAGAGGGAAATTGGGTTTCCGCCCTTTCCTTACCTTTTTTGGTCGCATCAACGTAAATATCACGCCACGCCGTATCAATTTGTCATAATGTTCAAAACCAGATTTGCTCCCACGGTTTCAGAGATCCGGACCTATCTGTATCCTCGTCTCCATCGAATGCGAGGAAAACGCCAGTTTTGACCATGGAAATGCTACGTACGTACGTACGTGCCCGTCGACAGAAACGAAAGAGATACGATGACGACGCGGGAACTGTTCAACCTTTGACGAGCGAGCTCCAAAAACAGCAGGCCGCTCATGGTTTCTCGATAGATCCCGGGCTCGCCCACAGAAATCGGTCGTCCGAGACGTCGTCGCAGCCTCGCTGGACACCGGCCCATGTACGCATGGCGTGTATGTATATATACATCTCTGCATACAACGGGCAAACCATTGGCCGGGAAGAAGAGCACGAGGGAAAAGGAGATTGCAGCAGCGCCTTCCAGAGTTTAGATCATCGCAGAGCGCAACACTAGGCCAGGCGACGACATGGGCCGTTGGTTGAAGCCAGATGTACGTGCGAGACCGTCCGATTACTTCAGAATAGTTTTGTATCTTGCCTTAACGATCCTGGTGGTGCAGGTTTACCCGCTGATCGGCGCCATGTCGCTGGTGACGGGGATGTGCGTCTTCCAGCTCACCCGGAACGTCTTCCTCAACCCGGACGTCAGGTGAGGCCTCCAAGCAAGCCACCCCGATCGATCGGATCACTTCGATGCATGCATGTGGTTAACTGTTTTGCTCTCTTGTTTTGTTCAGGGTGAGCAAGAGCAACCGGCAGAGCGCGGTGCTGGAGAACGCGGAGGAGGGCGAGAGGTACAGCCAGCACGCCTTCCGCCGCTTCGTCAGCGCGCACCGCCCGGAGGTCTTCCCCGCCATCAACCGCTTCTTCTCGGGGTTCAGCGCCAAGTGATGATGGGTTCCATCGAACCGGCCGGCCGGGTGCAGTGCTTCTGCGTGTACGTGTGTCGCGTGTGAATATGTTGGTGATCGTGTCATCTGCGTGGAGGCGTGCCATGGATATGTACCAGACATGCCTCAAGTGAATAAATGGTTTGGGAAATATAAGAACAACTCTAGAGGAGTTGCCATAATTTGAATCATGGTCCGCTGGCTATATGGAGTGCGCTTCATGATAATTTGAATTTGAAGGCTGTCGGCTTGTGCGCAAATACAAAATCACCAAACGGCAGCCATCAGTTTTTTTTTATCTGCTCTCATGTTTTTAGTGTCAATTCAAGTAGCAATTTTCTTTTGCAACCAAACAGTTCATAAATGTGATCAAATACGATAAACATAATTAGCAACTACTATATGTTAGTGGCCAAAACTCGTCGCATATATTTTTGCGACTTGAAATATCGTTAAGCGGCATTTTTTTTAAATATACAATGTCCCTAATCGACATTGCAAACTACTACTACCTCCATCGCCGCCTAGTCGTCGTCCTCCTCGTCCTCCTCACCTGGCAACCCATAAATGTAGGCAAAGTCGTCGTTCTCCTCCTCGGAGCAACGAGCAACAACCCCGAGCTATTGCTCCTCCTATTGGTCGCTGGTTGTGGGGCCGAAGGGCTCATGGGTGTTCATTCCAATAACCCTTCCTCTGCAATCTCTTTATTATTAGCTACTGGTTCAAAGTATGTAGCATGTTTGAAAACTTCAGAAATTGTACATTCCATATCCATGATGTTATTGTTATAACATGGTAAAAGAAGGATAACATTGAAATATTTTTGGTATTTTGAGTTTTTTTGAAAAGCATCAAAGCAAACAAATGATATATAAAATATAACTAACAAGAAATCAAAGTGGTAACGGCAATGCCTTCACAAATCTTGCTTGGTCTCCTGTATGAGTTGTTGGTGACCCCCAAGTATAAGAGTAATGTGACCTAGCAATAATTATTTCACTGATTGAGAACCAAGGTTTAGGATTATCTCTGCAAAAACTAATGGTTGGTACCTACACACAACACACAAAACATACTTGTCCCTAATGATTCAAGAAGGTTTTGTCAATCTTCTTGTCTCGCTAGCTACAAGGGTAAATTATATGGTATGATAGGAATTGATAAATAGATAACATAAATAAAAGGATACAACAAAAAATATAAAATGATAACCATGATTGAAATTAAGGAAAAATAGACCTGGGGCCATAGATTCAACAGAGGCGTCTCTCAAAGTAGGATAAATGTGTTGTGGTGAAGAAAATACAGTTTGACATCGATTAAATTGTAATATTTATATTTACCACTATGAGCATTCATGACACAATCTTGTATAGGCATTACGGCCGTGATATATAGACCATTAATCCAAATGCATATACAACTGATACTCCACTCAAAGGTCGCTATCGAGCATGCATCTCGAGATATTAAGTTTGTACAAACAAAGCATTACACTAAGCATGATGACATGATATAGACGAAAAACTATCATCCAACTATGACAAAGAAACCATCATTTTATCCTTAGTAGCAACAATACAATACATGTCTTGTCCCTTATTGTCACTGGGATATAGAACACCACAAGATTGAACTCTCTGCCATACACAAACCCCCTCCGAAGATCTACACATCAAACTTGGTCAAAGAAGACAAATAGATCGAAAAGCATATACGACTACTTAATTATGCAGCAAAGTTACCATAAGAGATTCAATATAATTCATGAACAAATCCGATCATAAAGTGACAATTCATCATATCCCAACAAACACAACACCGATTACATCATATGGATGCGATCATGTGAGGCAGCTCATAGGAACTTTGTATTGAATCACAAAGGAGAGAGGATGCCATCTAACTACTGCTATGGACCCAAGGTCCTAACAAAACTACTCACGCATGGTCATGGTGATAGCAAGGTTGATGAGGATGGCTCCGGTGATAGATGCCCCTCTGGCAGCACGTCGGAACAGACCCCCAGATTGGATTTCCTTGGAAGAGGAACTTGTGGCGGCGGGGAAAAATCACGAAAAATGGCATAGAGTGTTTTGAGAATAATAAGATTTATAGGAAAAATATGGGCGAAAGGCGTGTCGGAGGCTTGGCCGTCTAGTGGCTCCCGGCTCCTTTCGGTGCTTTCTGAAAGCTTCGTCCTCCAAAAAAATAATAAAAAATCCCGAGGGTATTTTAAGTTATGGAGATATCGATTTTCTGTCAACCAAAAACCTGTAGTAACAACAACATGCTCTGGGCACTGAATTAATAGGTTAATCCATGAAAATGATATAAATTTACTATAAAAATATGTAAAAGTGGTATGATAATAACATAAAATAATAAAAATTATATATACATTTGAGACGTATGGGCACGTAAGCTACTGTACCCCACATGTCATTTGCACTTCTTTGTGGTTAAATCAAGTAAAACAGATTAAGTGCATCTTCTAAATGCTACAGATACAAGCATCACAAAAAATATGTATGCACATTAACTAAGTGTAAGGACAAAGTTGAGGATAGTCGACATTTAATAGAATTAGATGATATCCCGTGAGTTGCTATGCAGATTATTTGCAGTGTGTTTTGGTAAAATTTGATTATATGAACACGAGTATTTATATTAATAATGTAAGAACTACAACTTAAAATAGGGTCTAATTATAAAATATTTATTAAACGTAAGTAGCACAAAATAATAAAGACATTTCAGCCTTTTTACATCATGTTGTATGTTGAGGTGGGTCATTTCCGTATATATTTGCACGATGATGTGACATAGTTGCATGTTGAGATAATATGTTAGTAGGGATGAGTGGGGCGTTTTGGAGCTCGGCCTCTATGGAGGCCGAAATGAATGATTTTTTTTCAAAATTCAAACATTTCAGTTTCAAACAAATATGACAAAAATTGTACGGAATGTGAATTCGTCAAGTTCGGGGTTCCCGTAGCCATCATTCCACGACGAATCCATCCATGACCTACAAGTAGAGACCAAAAGAATAAAAAAACCGGCTCAGACATTTCGTCGAACACCTAGAGCGCAAGGTGTATATAGGGGGGAGTTGGGCGTACCAGGGCGGCGTCCGGTGGCGACGACTTTGACCGGTTGCGGCACGGTTGGCGGCGGTGTGGGTAGGAGCCTCTGGTGGCGAAGCCTTGAGTTGAGGATGACGGCGATGCAAAGTTGGCGGCGAAACTCCGATGATGGCTATGCGCACGACGGAGAAAAGAGAAGAGGAAAGGGTTGGTCAGACAAGGAGGTGGGTGGAGATATGCGAATTGGCGCCGGCTTTTGTAGCCAGTCCTACGCGGCGGACCATCCGGACGTTTTTTGCGGATTTGACGGCTCCCATTGTAGGATACTACTTTTTACGCGTGGCCCACCCACCCACTAGGCGAGGTTCCTGAATTCCGCCTAGACATGAGCAATTAGATCTCTCGTATGCCAATCTAGCGGGATAGAATCACCCACGCTTCCTCCAAATTGGACCAATTGAAGCTTGTCCCAAAGCAACACCAACTGATCGAGCTCTCCGGGGCTACCAATTCTTCGCAAACTCCTCAGCCGCCGGCCTTCCAGTCAGCGCGCCCTGGACCCCTCTGGGACTTCCTTCGAGCAAGCAGGTAAACATCATCAGTGCCCTGAATTTGGATACGATTCAGAACTGAGAGCGAAAGCGCATCGGTAGTAGTTCGGCATATGCTGTCTGTCCCTGTCTGCTGCTGAAGTCCGTCCGTCCTGGTGTTAAATTTCTGTCCTCATAACCGGCCGGTTTGTCGAATTTTGTCAAGTCATATGACAACAATTTCTGTTCTTTTTTGGCTATGAATCACCAAGCTGAGAGAGACACACCTCCAATTTTTTTCTACCATGAATTATCCACAAATGTCACGAGGTTCAAACTGCGCAAAAGACTAAGGTGCACTTGACAAGAAACGGGAAAGAAAACAAAAGCTTAGCCACACTTTTGATGCGTGGCACCTAATGCTGACCTTGAAAGCTGGAAGCATATTCCTGCAGGCCAAGCGGCAGGTTCTCCCCTGAATCTGCTTGCCACAGCCACATCTTCACGACTCTTCTGCAACACACAAGAGATGCCGTGGTGTGACCATTGCGCAGCCAAGAGGGACTTAATCATCAGGATCCAGCAGCCAGGAAACAACGAGGATACAGGGCTGTTCCCTCGTTTTGCCGCATCACCAATTCATCATCCTTGGTCCCATGGTTCAGGTGTGATTCAGGAATGGTTCAGGTGGGATCCTTAGTCCCAAATCTGTGATACTGATGGCGTTTGCTGCTATTGGGCTGCAGGGAGTCCTTATGCACAGCTTAGGAAGCGCAATTCTTCTTCTTCTGGTAATACTATGTGTGGTGTTGCTGTTAGGAGGGGCAGCAGCTTGCTCAGGCGGGCGATGCGAGGTCGGTCAAGTTTCTGCCCATCCTCCTCGCTGACCCTGCCATGATCGTGAGATATTTCTTCTGGAGATAGAATAGAGGTTTGGTCTGACGTTGGGATTTGCAGCTCGGCGACCGATGTTCGTCAGAAGCCGACTGCGGGTCTGAGCTCTACTGCTACAACTGCTGGATCGAGTTCGCCGGCAAAAGGTGCGTCCGGACGACGGTCGCCGACCCGTTCAAGATAGCTGTGAGTGGTGCACTCCTACTCTGCCATCGCTCTGTTTTCTTCCACTCATCTCCATTTCTGCAACCGTTCAGTAGTCAGTATTGTTCTTTCCTCATTCCTTATTAGGATACATCGTTGCCGTTCAACAAGTACGCGTTCCTGACGACGCACAACTCGTTCTCCATCCGCGGCGAGCCGTCCCACACCGGTGTGCCACGGATCACGCTCTACAACCAGGACGATTCCGTCACCGATCAACTGAATGTCTGAATGTAACCCATCACTACTTGAAATTTGCTAGTAATTTCAGTCAGTCAGTTCTCGGATTCTGAACTGCGCGGTCCGCCTTCCCGCAGAACGGAGTCCGGGCGCTGATGCTGGACGTGTACGACTTCCGCGACGACATATGGCTTTGCCACTCAAAGGGAGGGAAATGCTTCGACTTCACGGCGTTCGTGAGTAAATTGAACTTGACTAGCGTTCTACGACGGCATTGGAACTGAAGATTACAGCATGATCGGTGATTCTGCAGGAGCCGGCGATCGGCACCATGATGGAGGTGGAGGCGTTCTTGTCGGCCAACCCGTCGGAGATCGTGACGCTGATCCTGGAGGACTACGTCAGCTCTGACCACGGCCTGTCCAAGCTGTTCCACAGCGCGGGCCTGACCAAGTACTGGTTCCCGGTGTCTAGCATGCCGCGGGACGGCGGGGACTGGCCTCGCGTCGGCGACATGATCAGGCGCAACCACCGCCTCCTCGTCTTCACCTCCGACGAGTCCAAGCAGCGCGCCGAGGGGATCGCGTACCAGTGGAACTTCATGGTCGAAAACCAGTGTAAGCTTCAGCGATGGAAATTTCTCAGAAGGAAGCCGAGATGCTGATCATGTGGTCGTGCATGCAGACGGCGACGGCGGGATGAGCTCTCGCGCGTGCCGCCGCCGCGCCGAGTCCCCGGCCCTCGACAACCGGACGAGGTCGCTGGTCCTGGTGAACTACTTCCACACGGTGCCGCTCCGGGTGACGGCGTGCGTGGAGCACTCGCTGGGGCTCGCGGACGTGCTCAGGGCGTGCCACGCCGCCGCCGGCGACCGCTGGGCCAACTTCCTGGCCGTGGATTACTACAAGGTACCGCGCGCGCTACTTCGCCTGCACGTGGCCAGTGGCAATGTAGTAATCCGTGGAATGCCTCAAACTTGTTCGGTGAAACAGAGAAGCGACGGCGGCGGCGTGTTCGAGGCCACGGACATGCTCAACGGGATGCTCATCTGCGGCCGCGACGACGTGCGCGCGTGCACGGTGAGATCTCCGTTTTTCTTCTTCATCCGGTAAATAATCGAGTGAAAATCGTGACGAGCGACTCTGTTTGCGTGCTTGCTGCTGCAGAAACGAACTCTCAAGGACGTGCTGTATGGCCTGCTCGGCAAGGCTGGGCTGACGCCGGGTCACGGTGGGACGAGGAGGACATGAGAAGTCGTTCGGTTCTTGTTGGTTGTGCTTGTCATGCACTCATGTCGCGTGTGCAGCAATGCGTGAGAGATTGGATTGGGTGCCAGGGAGGACGGACAGGACCAGCCTTGCTGCGCTCGTGCACGCCGGCCGTGAGAGCGCAACTACTGCTGGTGGATGCTAGTACTCCATTGTGGTCGCAGACTTGCGGCCATGATGGTTCGAGGAAAAGAACTGTAGCTATGGAACCCTGTGGCATGCACATGGTCAGGAAGTGCTGTGTAGGTAGTGGTTCGTTATTGCTGCAGTACTGATGGAGCCATGGTAGTATGGTACTGGCACTGGTATTGTCGAGAGAAAAGTTGTTGCTCCGTGCAGACATTGGATAGGTGCGGGTGGGATCGGGACATTTGTAGTATGGTGCTGATATTGCTGGTACTGTCGAGAGAGAAAGGTTGTTGATTCATGCAGACTTGTCATTAGCCAGGCTTGTTTAACAAGAAGCAAAAGAAAAGGCTTTAGAGAAAGATGTTTACGAGAACAAAGAAAAGTTAGTCATCCGACAGTTTCCTCTAAATTATACATACATCCCGTAAAACGGCTTTTAAACAAAGTGTTTTAGATGAGGGATTGGAGTTGCTCTAAAGCCTCACATGGTCAACGTATCAGAACAACGGATGCCAATGAATAGAAGCGTAGATCAAAATGATCCAAACTATAAACATGCGAACGCAGACGAATGAATACCGGCCTCAGTCGAATCCATCAAAGACAAACACTGATCATTCCTATGTGACCCGCCGGATACACACCTTCACACGTCCTCCAACAATGTTAGACGCACCTTCAAGACGGGGCTAGACATACAAAAATATATCTTCAAGGAGTTGCCGCTGCCGCCTTCTTTCTGGAGCAGGACACACATCTATCTGTACGTACTAATGAAGTATGATGTGTTTCTCCATTTTTTGGCCCGTTCACCCATATTATAAATTTCCGGTCCTCTAAAATAATGATTTCTTTTTGTGCACAATGTTGTTACCATTCTTTTTACCCCCTCAATTGTTTTTTTTTCTTCGAGCGTGCAGGCTGATGTCTATTGGGCCTCACCCGTCACTCGAACAAAGCCGGCCCAGCAACACAGTCAGGGAAAACGAGGCGCGTGGAGACATGAACTTGCGACCTACCATCCTATTCCTAAATGCGCAGCCAACTGAGCTAGCTATCGTGTGCGCATCTTCTCAAAAAAAAAAAAAAAAAGCTATCGTGTGTGCAGAAAAGGTGAGGTTTTCAATTTCTCATATACGAGTGCGGTGTGCAATATTGGATGGATTCCCACGTACGGATCACTATGGCTACACAACGAGTAAACACGTCATCCGTTCTGCTATTGAATTGTCCCTCCTCGCTTTCCTACACCGAATCGCATCAATATGAGCATAAAGGATAGGGATTAAAACATGGAACACACTCTTGTGTGGAGGAAGGAACGAATAAAATCCGATGATTGTGAGTTGTTGAGCACGAACGGGAAGAATTAGAAGAAGGAAATAAATTCAACAGGAAAAAGGAATAAATTAGAGAAACGAATAAATAAATTCATATTTTAAATCCTTCTATGAGCAGAAATTAAGGAATAAATTCGTATTATGAGCAATTGAGCACGTAGAAAAAAATTAAGACATGGCATACATTTGGAAGGAAAGAATGGAACTAGAAGAACTCTAGGATGGGAGAGAGGACCCATTAAATAAATGGGCTTGCATGCTAAAACTCACTCGACTCGGATTTAACCAAGTCTTAGCTGACCTAGCAACATTTTGTCCCATCGTTTGCAACATTTATTTCTTACCGGTTGCAGCATCTGTCTTGTTAGTTGTAGCATGTCACCCCTCATCGATTGTAGCATGTCATCTCATCGGTCGCAACATCCTCCATTGATGGTTGTAGCATTTTGGTCAAAGTCAAACTACACAAAGTTTGACCAAATTTATATCAGAACATATGAACATCTATAATACTAAAACTATATAGTATGAAAATACATTTCATGGTGCATATGATAATATTGATTTCATATTTGTGAATGATGATATTTTTCAACATAAAGTTAGTCAAACCTTACAAAGTTTGACTTTGATCAAAGTTATATGCAGACTAAAAAGAAACGGATGAAGTACTTGTCTGCGGTCAATAAAGAAATTCACGGCCTCATATGTCAAGACATGATTAGTGTTGAACCACGTGAAGAGGAATGGGACAGTTGCAACACTCGAGGAATTACAAGTTGATGCAGAGAAGGGCTCGTGAAATCGAATACTAGAGTGTAATGACTTAAGCTCACTGCCTACGGATTAATCACATTTGTTGTAAATAGGTAGACAATTGACCACCATCAACGATGATGACAAAAAGAAGAAGTGGCAACACAGATGACTCGCTAGAAGTGTGTGAGAGCTTGTTTCTCTCATTGCAATGCACGAGCATCTATGCTAGTCCCAGTCAAACCTTAAAAAAGACTCAGAAGGAAGCATTCGCCGCCAGCAAAGGCCGAGATCCATCACATCTCCATGTCTATATGCACAAGATACGAGGCAGCCCGCGGCAGCAGGAGGAAGGGGAAAACCCTACCGCCATGTGCGCTGTAACATCCCCAGCATCACACTAAAGTAATCTCCCCCTAATGAAGGTCATGTCATCATGATCATCATGCCAAAATGCCACTTGTCCAAAATCTGCTTCAAATTTAAATTCAAATTGCATGTCAAATACTTGCTTCTTCTTTTATGCAAATAAAATAGTTCATCCTATGGAAAATAATCCCTAGATATTTATCATGTTGAAGCCAACATTTTTGGAAATCCCAAATTGCCCCTTGGATTTTATTTTGTGGTCCAAAGGCATTTAAATTGGCCTTTTCATTTAAGCAAATTTTCTCAACCTTTGCAAATGCCTCAAAAACTTTTGTCCAGCCCTAGAATATTGCATAGCATTTTTTGTGCATAGTTTGAACTCCGACAAAAATCAATTACTATCTAATCTAAATAGGAAACCCTAGCAGTTTTTTTAAAATAAAAAGGGTGAGAGCAAAAGGCCCCTGGCCCAACTGGGCCAATCAGCCCAACTGTCCGGCCCATCCCCGCTGCCGCCTGGCCTATATGGCCCCCACCCCTGAACCGGAAACCCTAACCCGGTCGCCCCATTCCCCACTCCCCCACTCACTTCCCCCACGCACCCCCCACTCCCTCGATCCCCTTCTGGATCGGGGCTCGACCGCGTCGCCCCACACCATCCCGCGACGCTCCCGACGCCGCCCGCCGCCCGGAGAACCCCCCTGCATGACGCCTCCCCTCCTTCCCGAAACCCCCTCGCCGCGACGCCCCAGGCACCGCTGCCTCGACCCCGCCGCCAACCGACGCCAACGACCGTCGCCTCCTCGGCCCCGACGCGCCGCATCGCCGCCGTCGCCTCGCCCCGTCACCGAGCCCGAAGCTGCCGGATCAAGCCGCGTCCCGCTGCCTGGACACCGACGTCCCAAGTCGCCTCCACCCGACGCCGGCGCCCTCGACACTGCCGCCTCGTCCTCTACCTCCCCGAGCCCTCTGCCTAGACCCCACGCTCCTGCGGTGAGCTCCTGCGCCGAGAACGCTCTGGCCGCCCCCTCCTCGCACGTCGCCTCACCGGCGCTGCTGCTGCGACGCCGCGCGCGGCGCCCGCGTAACCCCGCCTCGCCTGCTTCGCCATGCCACTGCCCACGCACTGCCGCGGCTGATGCTGCTCCACCGCCGCCCCGCGCCATCTGGCCATCGATGCCGCAGCCGCCCCCGCTGCTCCCCGCGCACTGCCGCGCTGCTCCCGCCCACACTGGCCATGGCTCGCCCGCCCCGCCGTGCGCTTGGCCTCGCCCCGCCCGAGCTCGTCGTCGGTGCCGGGCCACGGCCTCGCCCCTCACCTGTGCGGGCTGCGGCCTCCGCCAGCGCCCGCAACCGTTCGCCCGCGCGCCCGTTTGGCCACCTGGGCCTTTGAGGAATGGGGCCCAGCCCCTCCCCGATTTCTTTAAAAAGAAATAAAATTAATTAAACAGATTAGTTAATTAATTAACGAGTTAATTAACTTAATTAATTTGTGTTAATTAACTTAACTTAATTAACCTGTCTAATTAACTAGCTAACTAAGTTAATTAGCTAATAGTCTATGATAGTGGGACCCCCCCCTTGTCAGTTTGACTGGTCAACTGGTCAAAGTTGACTGCTGACATCACTCTGACCTCATGCTGACATCGTTATTCATTTTCTGTCGAATTTAATAATTAGTAACAGTTTCAGAATATTGTGTAAATCTTTGAAAAAACATAGAAAATAATCCGTAACTCGGATGAAATGTTTTCTACATGAAAGTTGCTCAGGATGACGAGACGAATCCGGATACGCTCTCCGTTCGTCCGCCAGTCATCCCTAGCATAGTGAACCTGCAACCGTCCCCCTCCGGTTTGTTTGTCCAAAAATGCCAAACTTCGGGGAAACATTCCCGGATGTTCTCCTCCTTCGCCGGTATCGTGTAGCACCGCCTTAGAGCACGCCTAGCACTACGTATCATCTTGTCATGCTTAGTGATACCTCTGTTTGCTATGTATTTACTGTTTCTTCCCCCTCTTCTCTCCGGTAGACTCCAAGACCGATGATGCCGCTGTGATCGACTACGTCGACGAAGACCCCTCCTTGCTAGAGCAACCAGGCAAGCCTCCTTTTGATCATCCCGATATCGTCCCTTCCATTCTCTCATGCTTGCATTAGATTTTGCTACTGTTTTTGTTTGCTCCTATTCTGATGCAGCCTGCTTTTGTATCTGCTGCTGTACCTTACCTGCTTATCCTAAACTGCTTAGTATAGGTTGGTTAGTGATCCATCAGTGACCCCACCTTGTCCTTGTTGCCCCTGCTTCATCATTGAAGACCCGATCAACGGGATCGAAGACCAGGCACCGCACATCACTTCCCCTTAGTTGCTCGACACTACTGGGTTACTAACGAGTACCGAGGGTAAGACCTCATCAGTACCTCTGATGTTAACCCTGTAGTGTAGCTATTCGGTCGTGGTCATCGAGGGTGATTTCCTCTTTAACCACTTCTGATATGACTCTGTCGTGCAACCCCTCAAGTGTGGACCTCGAGGGTGAATCCTCTTACGTTCACCTTGATGATTACATCGAGTGGAATTCACCAGGGGTGATTCCTCGGGTTTTCCCCTTGATGTATAGACACACGGTTACTATGATTACTATGTCTATACACTGATCCATGTTACTAAAGACGGGTCGACCCTGAGGGGTACCCGCGCGAGCATAATTGCGAGTGATGTGGAGTCGGGTTGACCTGGAAGGTGCCCGCGAGATAATTACGAGGCGTGGCCGGGCATTCCTAGCCCTTGCCGCAAGTCCTCGAGACGAGGCAACGGGGTCACATCTTTCGTGAGTCTCTGCTTGTTACCGCGCGCTCCTAATCCACTACGATTTGGATATTTGATCCGAGGGGCCTCTGGCCTGATAGCACACACCATCACGTGGGCATAATATGGGCGTTCTGTGTCATATGCATCAGCCGAAGCTTAATAGACGTCAAGCGGCGTGCGCCGGGTTGGACTGCGTAAGCACCTGCCTTGTTGAAGGAGCTAGCTAGGTCTGCTCACCGGCCGCGTACGCAACATGCAGGAGTTCCCGGGGAGATGGCCCATGGCCCCTGGGGGCATAGATTTAGTCTGGCATGCTGGCCTCTCTATTAAGCCTAGGTCGGGTTGCGGCGTATTGTTTGGCCGAGGCCGGGCATGACCCAGGAAAGTGTGTCCGGCCGAAGTTAATAGAGCGTGGTGGGTAAGTTGGTGCACCCCTGCAGGGAAGAAAACATCTATCGATAGCCTGTCCTATGGTAACAGACACTTGGAGTTGTATCACGATCGATACAACTAGAATTGGATATTTGTCATGAGAACTGGATGGTGATGAGACTTGGGTTGTGATGATAACTGGATAGTATGGCTCTGGGATTGCTTTCTCGCAGGGAGTCGAGAAAGGATCTCTGGCCGAGGTTGATAACACTTCTACTACTTTACTTTATGCTACTCTACTCCCTCCGGTTGCTGCAAGATGGTGGTTTCCAGAAGATGCTAGTCTTCGATAGGCTAGACTTCCCCCTTCTCTTCTGGCATTCTGCAGTCCAGTCCACAGATACAACCCTTTTTCATTGATACCGATGCATATGTAGTGTAGATCCTTGCTTGCGAGTACTTTGGATGAGTACTCACGGTTGCTTTGCTTCCCCTTTCCCCCCTTTCTTCTTTTTTCGGTTGATGCAACTAGATGGTGGAGCCCAGGATCCAGACGACACCATCGATGACTATTACTACCCCGAGGGTGCTTACTACTACGTGGAGACCGCCGACGGTCAGGAGTAGTTAGGAGGCTCCCAGGCAGGAGGCCTTGCCTTTTCGATCGTAGATGCTTTTGTGCTAGCCTTCTTAAGGCAAACTTGTCTAACTTATGTCTGTACTCAGATATTGTTGCTTTCGCTAACTCTTGTGTTTTCGAGCTTATGTATGCGAGCCCTCGAGGCCCCTGGCTTGTAATATGAAGCTTGTATTATTTTAATTTGTGTCTAGAGTTGTGTTGTGATATCTTCCCGTGAGTCCTTGATCTTGATCGTACACATTTGCGTGTATGATTAGTGTACGATTGAATCGAGGGCGTCACATGCGCCCGAGACAGAAGCTAAGGGTACAAGGACTCAGGGAGCCCTATGCTAGCTGGTGACGGTATGTTAAACTTGTCTTCAACCCCGCCCCGGTGAGCCGTGTTGGAAATATGCCCTAGAGGCAATAATAAAAGCATTATTATTATATTTCCTTGTTCATGATAATTGTCTTTTATTCATGCTATAATTGTGTTATGCGGAAATCGTAATACATGTGTGAATACATAGACACCAATATGTCCCTAGTGAGCCTCTAGTTGACTAGCTCGTTGATCAACTGATAGTCATGGTTTCCTGACTATGGACATTGGATGTCATTGATAACGAGATCACATCATTAGGAGAATGATGT
Source organism: Aegilops umbellulata (assembly GCA_032464435.1). Taxonomy (NCBI): domain Eukaryota; kingdom Viridiplantae; phylum Streptophyta; class Magnoliopsida; order Poales; family Poaceae; genus Aegilops; species Aegilops umbellulata. The sequence continues at coordinate 37,968,438 of CP136055.1, read as the reverse complement.
GATGGACAAGACCCAATCCTAAGCATAAGCACAAGATCGTATAATTCGTTTGCTAGAGCTTTTCGAATGTCAAGTATCTTTTCCTTAGACCATGAGATCGTGTAACTCCCGGATACCGTAGGAGTGCTTTGGGTGTGCCAAACGTCACAACATAACTGGGTGACTATAAAGGTATACTACGGGTATCTCCGAAAGTGTCTGTTGGGTTGACACGTATCAAGACTGGGATTTGTCACTCCATATGACGGAGAGGTATCACCGGGCCCACTCGGTAATGCATCATCATAATGAGCTCAGTGTGATCAAAGTGTTTGATCACGGGATCATGCATTACGGTACGAGTAAAGTGACTTGCCAGTAACGAGATTGAACGAGGTATTGGGATACCGACGATCGAATCTCGGGCAAGTAAAATACCGATTGACAAAGGGAATTGAATACGGGATTGATTGAATCCTCGACATTGTGGTTCATCTGATGAGATCATCGAGGAGTATGTGGGAGCCAACATGGGTATCCAGATCCCGCTGTTGGTTATTGGCCGGAGAGGCGTCTCGGTCATGTCTGCATGTCTCCTGAACCCGTAGGGTCTACACACTTAAGGTTCGGTGACGCTAGGGTTGTAAAGATATGAATATGCAGTAATACGAAAGTTGTTCGGAGTCCCGGATGAGATCTCGGACGTCACGAGGAGTTCCGGAATGGTCCGTAGGTGAAGAATTATATATAGGAAGTGCAGTTTCGGCCATCGGGAAGATTCGGGGTCACCGGTATTGTACCGGGACCACCAGATGGGTCCTGGGGGTCCACCGGGTGGGGCCACCCATCCCGGAGGGCCCCATGGGATGAAGTGGGAGGGGAACCAGCCCATAGTGGGCTGGTGTGCCCCCCTAGGCCCACCCCCTGCGCCTAGGGTTGGAACCCTAGGGTGGGGGGCCCCACTTGCCTTGGGGGGCACTCCACCCCCCTGGCCGCCGCCCCCCTGGGAGATTGGATCTCCAGGGCCGGCGCCCCCCAAGGGGCCTATATAAAGGGGGGGAGGGAGGGGCAGCCGCACCCTTGACCCCTGGCGCCTCCCTCTCCCCTGTCACACCTCTCCCTCTCGCGCAGACGCTCGGCGAAGCCCTGCTGAAGGTGACAACTGCATCCACCACCACGCCGTCGTGCTGCTGATCTTCATCAACCTCTCCTTCCCCCTTGCTGGATCAAGAAGGAGGAGACGTCATCCGCTCCGTACGTGTGTTGAACGCGGAGGTGCCATCCGTTCGGCACTCGGTCATCGGTGATTTGGATCACGGCGAGTACGACTCCATCATCCACGTTCTAGTGAACGCTTCCGCTCGCGATCTACAAAGGTATGTAGATGCATCCGATCACTCGTTGCTAGATGAACTCATAGATGGATCTTGGTGAAACCGTAGGAAATTTTTTGTTTTCTGCAACGTTCCCCAACAGTGGCATCATGAGCTAGGTCTATGCGTAGTTCTTTTTGCACGAGTAGAACACAATTGTTGTGGGCGTAGATGTTGTCAACTTTCTTGCCGCTACTAGTCTTATTTTGCTTCAGCGGTATTGTGGGATGAAGCGGCCCGGACCAACCTTACACGTACGCTTACGTGAGACCGGTTCCACCGACTGACATGCACTAGTTGCATAAGGTGGCTGGCGGGTGTCTGTCTCTCCCACTTTAGTTGGAGCGGATTCGACGAAAAGGGTCCTTATGAATGGTAAATAGAAGTTGACAAATCACGTTGTTGCTTTTACGTAGGTAAGAAAACGTTCTTGCTAGAACCCTATTGCAGCCACGTAAAACTTGCAACAACAATTAGAGGACGTCTAACTTGTTTTTGCAGCAAGTGCTTTGTGATATGATATGGCCAAAGTTGTGATGAATGATGAATGATATATATGTGATGTATGAGATCATGTTCATGTAATAGGAATCACGACTTGCATGTCGATGAGTATGACAACCGGCAGGAGCCATAGGAGTTGTCATTATTTTTTGTATGACCTGCGTGTCATTGGAAACGCCATGTAAATTACTTTGCTTTATTGCTAAACGTGTTAGCCGTAGTAGTAGAAGTAATAGTTGGCGAGCAACTTCATGGAGACACAATGATGGAGATCATGATGATGGAGATCATGGTGTCATGCCGGTGACAAGATGATCATGGAGCCCCAAGATGGAGATCAAAGGAGCTATATGATATTGGCCATATCATGTCACTATTATTATTTGATTGCATGTGATGTTTATCATGTTTTGCATCTTGTTTACTTAGAACGACGGTAGTAAATAAGATGATCCCTCATAATAAATTTTAAGAAAGTGTTCCCCCTAACTGTGCGCCGTTGCGACAGTTCGTTGTTTCGAAGCACCACGTGATGATCGGGTGTGATAGATTCCAACATTCACATACAACGGGTGTAAGACAGATTCACACATGCAAACACTTAGGTTGACTTGACGAGCCTAGCATGTACAGACATGGCCTCGGAACACAAGAGACCGAAAGGTCGAACATGAGTCGTATGGAAGATACGATCAACATGGAGATGTTCACCGATGATGACTAGTCCGTCTCACGTGATGATCGGACACGGCCTAGTCGAGTCGGATCATGTTTCACTTAGATGACTAGAGGGATGTCTAATCTGAGTGGGAGTTCATTAAATAATTTGATTAGATGAACTTAAGTATCATTAACTTAGTCTAAATAAACTTTGCAATATGTCATGTAGATCAAATGGCCCAAGCTAATGTCAACATGAACTTCAACGCGTTCCTAGAGAAAACCAAGCTGAAAGACGATGGCAGCAACTATACGGACTGGGTCCGGAACCCGAGGATCATCCTCATAGATGCCAGGAAACAATATGTCCTAGAAGCACCGCTAGGTGAAGCACCCATCCCAGAGAACCAAGACGTTATGAACGCTTGGCATTCACGCTGCGATGATTACTCCCTCGTTCAGTGCGGCATGCTTTACAGCTTAGAACTGGGGCTCCAAAAGCGTTTTGAGCATCAAAGAGCATATGAGATGTTCGAGGAGCTGAAACTAGTTTTCCAAGCTCATGCCCGGGTCGAGAGATATGAAGTCTCCGACAAGTTCTACAGTTGTAAGATGGAGGAAAACAGTTCTGTCAGTGAACACATACTCAAGATGTCTGGGTTACACAACCGCTTGACTCAGCTGGAGATTAACCTCCCAGACGAGGCGGTCATTGACAGAATCCTTCAGTCGCTCCCACCTAGCTACAAGAGCTTTGTGATGAACTACAATATGCAGGGGATGGTAAAGACCATTCCTGAGGTATTTGCTATGCTGAAATCAGCAGAGGTTGAAATCAAAAAGGAACATCAAGTGTTGATGGTCAATAAAACCACCAAGTTCAAGAAAGGCAAGGGTAAGAAGAACTTCAAGAAGGACAGCAAGGATGTTGCCGCGCCCGGTAAGCCAGTTGCCGGGAAGAAGTCAAAGCATGGACCCAAGCCTGAGACTGAGTGCTTTTATTGCAAAGGGAAGGGTCACTGGAAGCGGAACTGCCCCAAATACTTAGCGGACAAGAAGGCCGGCAACACTAAAGGTATATGTGATATACATGTAATTGATGTGTACCTTACCAGTGCTCGTAGTAGCTCCTGGGTATTTGATACCGGTGCCGTTGCTCATATTTGTAACTCAAAACAGGAGCTGCGGAATAAGCGGAGACTGGCGAATGACGAGGTGACGATGCGCGTCGGGAATGGTTCCAAGGTCGATGTGATCGCCGTCGGCACGCTACCTCTACATTTACCTACGGGATTAGTTTTAAACCTCAATAATTGTTATTTAGTGCCAAGTTTGAGCATGAACATTGTATCTGGATCTCGTTTAATGCGAGATGGCTACTCATTTAAATCCGAGAATAATGGTTGTTCTATTTATATGAGTGATATGTTTTATGGTCATGCTCCGATGGTCAATGGTTTATTCTTAATGAATCTCGTGCGTGATAATACACATATTCATAGTGTGAATACCAAAAGGTGTAAAGTTGATAACGATAGTCCCACATACTTGTGGCACTGCCGCCTTGGTCACATTGGTGTCAAGCGCATGAAGAAGCTCCATGCTGATAGACTTTTAGAGTCTCTCGATTATGAATCATTTGACACATGCGAACCATGCCTCATGGGCAAAATGACCAAGACTCTGTTCTCCAGAACAATGGAGCGAGCAACCAACTTATTGGAAATCATACATACTGATGTGTGCGGTCCAATGAGTGTTGAGGCTCGCGGAGGATATCGTTATGTTCTCACTCTCACGGATGACTTGAGTAGATATGGGTATGTCTACTTGATGAAACACAAGTCTGAGACCTTTGAAAAGTTCAAGGAATTTCAGAATGAGGTAGATAATCAACGTGACCGAAAAATAAGGTTCTTACGATCAGATCGTGGAGGAGAATATTTAAGTCACGAATTTGGCACACACTTAAGGAAATGTGGAATCGTTTCACAACTCACGCCGCCTGGAACACCTCAACGTAATGATGTGTCCGAACGTCGTAATCGCACTCTATTGGATATGGTGCGATCTATGATGTCTCTTACAGATTTACCGCTATCATTTTGGGGATACACTCTAGAGACAACTACATTCACTTTAAATAGGGCACTGTCTAAATCCGTTGAGACGACACCGTATGAATTATGGTTTGGGAAGAAACCTAAGCTGCCGTTTCTAAAAGTCTGGGGATGCGATGCTTATGTCAAGAAACTTCGACCTGAAAAGCTCGAACCCAAGTCGGAAAAATGCGTCTTCATAGGATACCCTAAGGAAACTATTGGGTATACCTTCTACCTAAGATCCGAAGGCAAGATCTTTGTTGCCAAGAACGGATCCTTTCTGGAGAAAGAGTTTCTCTCGAAAGAAGTAAGTTGATGTAGGGTGGAACCCTAGATGGCCGATCTTTCACGAAAGGAGCAAGATCCCTCGAAGAACACGACGAACACGGGGAAGAACGGAGAGAAAACACAAAGGAAAACACTCAAGAGCAAGTCCAATCACACATCCACTAGACAATCAAACACACAAGATCCACAAGGTACATGAACAACAAAGGGAAAGATACAAGGTAGCGTTCATCCCAATCCTTGGAGGAGTTGAGGTCTTGATATCCCGGAGGATCTTCTCACATGCTCACATGGAGGTCTTGAATCCAAGGTGGATCTTCTCTGTAGAGGGGCCGCGGTCACTCTCAAAGAGACGATCCGGTATGGATGAGCGAAGCTCTATCTCTAATGAGCTACTACTTTGCTACCTTAGCTAGAATGAGGTGGGGGAGTATACATAGTCTACATCCACGAAGGGGTAAGTGAGAGGGGGGATACATGGGCCCTAGGCCCACTCTCTGCGCGCAGGCAGGGCGGTAGTACCGGCCTCAGGGCGGTAGTACCTCTTGCAGCGGTAGTACCGCTTAGGTGAGCGGTAGTACCGGACTCGGATCGTGCGATCACTGGAACTTGTCGGGTTGCGCGGTAGTACCGCTCGTTCTGGAGCGGTAGTACCGCTTGGACCGGGCGGTAGTACCGCTCGTCCTGGGTCTTCTTCCTCCTTCTCTTCCATGCTTCCCTCGCGGATGGTGTAGTTGTTCCTTGGCGCTTGCACTCCTCCTCGTCGTCTGTAGTGTTCCGACAATACCTCTGCATGCACACGGGTAGAGTGTCAAGTAGTATACCATCCTCGAAGAGGTCAAGTGAGCACGTGTAAAGGAGATGATTCACCTTTGTGTACGTGAAGTAGATGTCGCACGTATCACTCGCCGAACGGACTCTTGACATGGTGATGTCCATAGGATGCTCCGCATCATCTCCCCTCCCTTGGGAAAGATCCGACCTCGGATCGAAACCAAATCACCATGGGAAAGAGATGGCTTCGCCGTGTAGAAGTGGATGTTCACCAAGTACTTGTCATCTTGAAGTTCGAAATGTGCACTCTCCAATGTCGCACCGTGTAGTGATTCCTTCAAAAGGAGCAAAAACAACAAACACTTGGAAAAACAAATGTGGTTAGCGTTAGTGCAAAACCAAGCATTCAAGAGGTGATTCACCAAACAAGTGTTGTCATCATGCAAAGCATATGGTGTGACAAAGGATTGAGACATGGCATGTAAGTATATGAATCGAGCACAAGCAAGGATATCACGGGGACAAGCATGTAAATGAGAGGTAGAGATGCAAATATGTGTGTCAAGAGAATAAGCATCTACCTCAAGTTCATGGCAAGCATTCACAAATTGCTCAATGAAAGGTCTATGGTAGGCATATGAATCATTCACAACACCAAATAAAATGAAGTGTCTAAACACATGTGTCAAGTGCAAGACAATCCAAGCATAATGTGCATAGGGTGTAGTGAACATAGTGTGGCACTCAACACAATAGAAAGAGCAATTGTTCATCATGTGTGAGGCAATCAAGTCAATCATGTGACAAGCAATGGGACATGGAATATGTGAAGTGATGACATTGTTGCAACCAAACATATGATAAGAGCAAATAATCCAAGAATTGGATGCAACACACAAGGCATATATATCATGATGCATGGAATGGTGAAAATGACAAGTCGAAGCAAGATCTCTAACAAGTGTGCAATCAAGTGATCCAAGATGAACAATAAGTCTCATGGGGAAAGCAACACAAGTAGTATGATCCATAATATCCATGATCATGGTTTGGGGGTTCTCAAAAGAGAAGGATATCACCGTGAAAGCGTGTCCTTGTGCGTCCTTCACAATGCCGAAGTACAAGCATGTGCGATGTAGAATCGTTGTGGTAGAAGGTGGTTCGCTCTCAAGAGCTCGCATGGTCAACTCATGTGACGTGGAAGTCGACACAAAGTCCAAGTATCCTACACATGCACACAACAAAACAAAGAATGTATGTGCATGGTAGATAAACACATCATCCATCATGATGGTTTTCTTCTTTTGCACATAACCATTAGAAGCACAAGTGCATGAATAATATGATGCAACCATGGCTATATTCATGGCACGAGCTATATGGTGCAAAGAGGTAAGGCAAGCATGCTTCACAAGGAATATGTCAAAATCTCCAATTATATGTGAGAATGCTATGGGGGCAAACTCATTATCAAGACTAAGGGCATTGTTGCACTCAATACATGGCAAAGCATCTAGCATGAGAGAGGCAACACATGGAGATAAATGACAAGAAGCAATCACATTCATGTGCAAAGCATGGAAATGGTTGTGATCAACCGCATGAAGTGAGCAAGTATGAATCATCGGTGATGCAACAAGGCAAGCAATCATAGTAATCAAGTCGTGCAAACTAGTGGAGCGAAGATGCAACACACTAGAGGGAATCATGGCAATCATGTCATGTGAGCAAAGAATAGGCATAGGCAATGTACATGACATATCGCAAGCACGAACACAAAGCAAGATCATATCATCATAGGCATGGGGCACAAAGCAATCATGGCAGTAACAAACAATATCTCCACCACGCTTGCAAATACACATACAAGTACTAGAATCAATCATCATGTGTAATGCAAAGCATGGGTCACAAATGCATGGCAAAGGCATAGGAATGGGCATATCATGCAAAGTGAACATGGCAAGATGGGCAAAGGATATATAATGGACAACAACCCATAACCATGTGAGGGCCATGTAAAAGGAATGCGCGAAGTTTTTGCGCGAAGTGAGCGGTGGGAAAGGTAATCCATCGGATCCCAAATCATCGTTGCTCTCTAGAGCTCGTTTTGTCAACTCGTGGGATTGCGAGGTTGACAAGTATTCATGGGTACCTACACAAAAGAGACACAAACGAAAGAAATTGTGTGTGTGGTAAATGTACACATCATCCATCATGATGTATACGTGCTTGTGTTGGTTAGCACCAAATATCCAATGCTCAAATAAATGAGATGCGTGGTATAGAAACATGTCATCCATCATGATAGGTTTGTTATTATGTATAGCATAATGGAGACTCAAATTGTGTAATGCATCATGGGAAATATGTAGAGCATTGTTTTTCATGGAATGCATATGGTGTAAGCAATCATGGGAATCATGCAAAGTATGGGATGCATCAAGATCTGCTAATATGCATGAGGAAACTATGGGGGTCTCCTCATGAGCATTAGTAGAAACATCACATGTAGAATATTGACAACATCCAAAACAATGCATATTTGGAACAATGTGATCATGGCATGGCATAGTAGATGAATTGCGCAAATCATGTAAAGGAAGCATAGCAATATCATCGCATGAAAAACAAAAGCCAATGACCATCATCTCGTCATCTATGCCATAAGTGCAAATAGGATTTATTTTAATGGGGCACGCATACTCACTATGTTGAGATTGAAATGAAGCGATACGGGATATCTCACTCATAGCATATGACAAGTCAAGTGGGTTGTCAAACATGATGTGACCTAAAGAATTGTCACAAGAAATCCTATGTAACATGGCATCACAACCAATAGACTCCACATGAGAATCATCATATTCATCATAAATGGGAAAATCATCGCATGGGGAAATCATACTAGAATGAAGCATGGTAATAGGTTGATCAACATCATGCAACCAATCAATGTCAAGAATGTCCACTAGTGGGACTAGAGCATCACCTTCACCTATGTTACCTTGTTCATTCCACTCGAGTGGTGTAGGTGAGGTGGGAAAGACCAAATGGTGGTCATCTTCATCTTGATGGAACCATGTGGGGGGTGCATCATATTCCACCATGGCCATCGTCTTGTCCAAAGGAAGGAGGTAGTCATCGCGAATCGGCGCGTCATCATATATGGGACCTAGCACCAAATGAGAAGACACAATAGGGGTAGAGGTTAAGTCGTTAGAAATCATAGTGGCCTCACTCTCTCTATGTGGTGGCTCACTCACTCCCTCAATGTCGGTGCACTCAATCTCATGTATGGTGGAGTCACTCATCTCACTCAAGTGGTGGGGGTTGTGGCTCTCCTCACATGGGAATTGGGGACACACATCACATATGTGGCTAGTGGTGAAGTCACTCTCACTCTCAATATGGTGGCACAAGTCACTCAACTCATCATACATCGCCGTGGTCGAAGGGAAAATCCCATGCTCAACCATCTCATAGTCGTCGCCATGGATGAAGGCCGAAGATGGCACATCATCGCTCTCGCCTCCTAAGATGGAAGCATCATCCTTGCTCGTCACCAAGTCGCTCGCCTCCAAATCTTGGTCCTTGATGGTCTCCATAGTCGTACTCATCGCCGCACCATCTTGAAAAAAAGTCGAAGTAGACTCGACATCGTCAATGCCACAAAGAGGGATGGCGGTGAAGTCGAACTTGGGGGCATCGTCTTGAAGCTCATCGGGCTTGGACAACTTGGTGGTACTAGCCTCATGCTCGTCGTCTTTGAGTTTGGTCTTCGAGAAGTGTGCTTGGGGTGGAGAAGCCTTGGCCTTCATGAGTTCTTGTTCCGCCTTGAGAGCACCAATGTAGTTGTCGTCGAGGGACTTGTAGTTCTCGAGGAAGATAGTCTTGGAGATGTCGTTGTTCAATCCCATCATGAAGTGGAACTTCATTGACATGGGGTCGTCCACACCGGCTCGTCGCAAGGCAATCTTCATCTCCTTGAAGTACTCGTCGATGGACTTGGATCCTTGGATGGTGTTCTCCAATTGGCGTAGAAGTTGTTCCGTGTAGGTTGGAGGCACAAACTCTCGCCGCAAAACTCTCTTCATCTTGGGCCAACTCATGTCGTAGCTCTCCGAAGGTGTATGAAACCACCATGTCGAGGCGTAGTCATGGAAGTTTCTTGTGGCGCACTTCACTTGATCTTCGGGAGGAACTTGATGTAGCTTGAGGTAGTCGTCCATCAAACGCTCCCACTCGAGATACTCCTTGGGTTCTAGAGTCCCATAGAAAGGAATCTCATGGTCGGTGTCGAGGTCGTAGTAGCTCGTGGAGGTCGCGGACTTGAGCGTGGGGAGCTTCTCTTGAGCGTAGTCTTGAGGTGCTTGTTGGCGAAGATACCGTATATCCGAAGGCGAAGATGCCTTGAAGTCGCTTGGCGAAGATGCCAAGGGAGATGGTGAAGTCGTTGAGCGGTTGTTGGTGTTGAGCTCTTGACCTTCACGTTCTTGGTGGTGATGGTGTCGATGCCGATGTGAGCTTGCCGGAGATGGTAGCTCGGAAGAATGTGCTCTTGAGCGTCTTCTTGAAGATGAGGAAGATCTCTTGTAGGCCTTGATGAGTGCTTTGATCTCCTTCATTTGAGCTTGCATCTTGGCATCGGTGTAGTGGTTCTTGGCATCGAACTCATCGTTGTTGTAGACCGAGGGTGAAATGCCTTGCCTATCCATCACAAGACTCGAGTAGAGGTGAGTAGGAAATGAGATAAACAATACCAAGTTACCTTTTCCCGAAGTTGAGGATGTATCTCGTTTCACTCAATGTGAGATGAAAGAATAGTGGAATTGGTACCGGACTTGTTCACTCACACCTACAAACTAAAGCTTATGGTGTATCTCGGTAAGGATAGTGGCACAAAAATTTCATGCAAAATGTTAGCAAGAGTCAATAATGTTGAAAGAGATTCACAAATTCGCAAGTGAAACAAGTAGACCAATAGCAAAGAATGGCACACGGAAACACACACACGGATAGATAAATGGGGTCGTGCAACCAAGGAATGAGCACAAAATGTGGAGTCCACGGAAAACGCTCGTGTTGCACAACTCAAGAGAGACGCTAGCACGATTGCTCTATAGGCGGATACGACACTTGTGCACAACCTATGATATGCAAAATGGATAAACTTCTATCCCAAATATGCTATGTATGTGTGGTTCCCGGTGTTTCTCTCAAGATGATCCAAAATGATCGGATATGACAATCTTATATGCAATGTGGTATGATGCTATGGCACTTGCTTACAAGCTCTTTGCTCTTTTGCTTAAAAGCTTATTATCTCTTTTTTTTGTATGGCCACTTTGCGAAATGCACAAACCAAGATAGCAATTGTGTATATGCGGGAACAATCTTGTGACACAAGGGATGATAAGATACCAATATGATATGGTATGTATGCAATGGAAGGTGTAGATCACTAATGTGCACAAGTAACGTTGCCGGCAATACTCAAATGGCTAGTCTCGATAGGTAAGTAACGCAAAATGGGCTAGGGGTTATCAATGCAAATGCAAGGGAATATACAATGGTGTCGTCGAGGTTACCGTCCTTGGCGATGATGAGTGGCGGTGTTCTTGATGTAGATACCAAGATGATGGAGACTCGTCCCTAAGTAGCCGAAACACCTTAGGAAACGGAAAAACCACAACTCAAAATCTCAAGGACAAAAGTCAAATGGTGGTAGTGGGAATGCGGTGGGTGTTGCGGAAGTATTGGTGGAAACCCGTTCAAAATGGGTTAAGTTGCGATGGCGGAAGTGTATGGTGGGCAAACCTATGCGGAAGGTAAGGTGGTGGTTAATGAAGAAGCAATCGTCCCTAAGTAGCCTAAACACCTTAGGAGACTCGAATTGCAACTCAAACAACCACTAATGCTATGGGGAACAAATTGGGTTAGGTTGCGGAAGGCTATGGTGGTTTTGCGGAGGATGTGGTGGAAGCCCTAGGCAAAGATGCCAAAGTTCCAAAAATTTGATGGGGTCAAATGGTGGTGGTAGTATTTTTATGGGATGGAGGATTTCAATAGCTTCAAAACGAGCTAAAGAACGTCAAAAACGGACTCCGGATGAATTAGTTATGGACAAAACGGTGAAACTCGGAATGCTGAAACAGTCATGGGCGGAAGTACCGCTCGGGATTTTTTTAGTACCGCGCCACGGACGGTAGTACCGCGCTGATGGGCGGTAGTACCGCGCCGGACTTTTTTTTGTACCGCTCGCGTGGTGGTAGTACCGCTCCGGACTTTTTTTTGTACCGCGCAAGTTACGGTAGTACCGCTCTGACGTGCGGTAGTACCGCTCGGGTCGGGAATTTTTGTAGATCGAAACGGGACGTGATTTTGGGGCGGAAATGGATGATTTCGGGGTCAAAATTGGAGAGATTTCGTGGATGGAAAGTGGGGAAACTTGGGGAGATGCTAGATCCACTCGAAACCAAGCAAATCCATGGATCAAAATCAACAAAACATCATCAAACCAACAAATAACAAAAAATTTGGGGGCTATTTTTGGTGGGGAATTTTCGAATTTAGGACGAAATCAACAAAACTAGGCTAGAAAACAAAGAGAGGGGGCTCCGAAATCGTGATCAACGTGGCTCATGATACCAAGATGATGTAGGGTGGAACCCTAGATGGCCGATCTTTCACGAAAGGAGCAAGATCCCTCGAAGAACACGGCGAACACGGGGAAGAACGGAGAGAAAACACAAAGGAAAACACTCAAGAACAAGTCCAATCACACATCCACTAGACAATCAAACACACAAGATCCACAAGGTACATGAACAACAAAGGGAAAGATACAAGGTAGCGTTCATCCCAATCCTTGGAGGAGTTGAGGTCTTGATATCCCGGAGGATCTTCTCACATGCTCACATGGAGGTCTTGAATCCAAGGTGGATCTTCTCCGTAGAGGGGCCGCGGTCACTCTCGAAGAGACGATCCGGTATGGATGAGCGAAGCTCTATCTCTAATGAGCTACTACTTTGCTAACTTAGCTAGAATGAGGTGGGGGAGTATATATAGTCTACATCCACGAAGGGGTAAGTGAGAGGGGGGATACATGGGCCCTAGGCCCACTCTCTGCGCGCAGGCAGGGCGGTAGTACCGGCCTCAGGGCGGTAGTACCGCTTGCAGCGGTAGTACCGCTTAGGTGAGCGGTAGTACCGGACTCGGATCATGCGATCACTGGAACTTGTCGGGTTGCGCGGTAGTACCGCTCGTTCTGGAGCGGTAGTACCGCTTGGACCGGTCGGTAGTACCGCTCGTCCTGGGTCTTCTTCCTCCTTCTCTTCCATGCTTCCCTCGCGGATGGTGTAGTTGTTCCTTGGCGCTTGCACTCCTCCTCGTCGTCTGTAGTGTTCCGACAATACCTCTGCATGCACACGGGTAGAGTGTCAAGTAGTATACCATCCTCGAAGAGGTCAAGTGAGCACGTGTAAAGGAGATGATTCACCTTTGTGTATGTGAAGTAGATGTCGCACGTATCACTCGCCGAACGGACTCTTGACATGGTGATGTCCATAGGATGCTCCGCATCATAAGTGAGAGGAAAGTGGAACTTGATGAAGTATTACCTCTTGAACCAGAGAGTAGCGCAGCTCAAGAAAATGTTTCTGTGGTGCCTCCACCGGTTAGAGAGGAGGTTAATGATGATGATCATGAAACTTCGGATCAAGTTACCACTGAACTTCGTAGGTCCACTAGGACACGTTCCGCACCAGAGTGGTACGGCAACCCTGTCCTGGAAATCATGTTGTTAGACAACGGTGAACCTTCGAACTATGAAGAAGCGATGGCGGGCCCAGATTCCAACAAATGGCTAGAGGCCATGCAATCCGAGATAGGATCCATGTATGAAAACAAAGTATGGACTTTGACAGACTCGCCCGATGATCGGCGAGCGATAGAAAACAAATGGATCTTTAAGAAGAAGACGGACGCGGATGGTAATGTTACCATCTATAAAGCTCGACTAGTCACTAAGGGTTATCGACAAGTTCAAGGGGTTGACTACGATGAGACTTTCTCTCCCGTAGCGAAAGCTGAAGTCCGTCCGAATCATGTTAGAAATTGCCGCATACTATGATTATGAGATACGGCAAATGGACGTCAAAACGGCATTCCTTAACGGCTATCTTAAGGAAGAACTGTATATGATGCAGCCGGAAGGTTTTGTCGACCCTCAGAATGCTAACAAAGTATACAAGCTCCAGCGATCCATTTATGGGCTGGTGCAAGCATCTCGGAGTTGGAACATTCACTTTGATGAGATGATCAAGGCGTTTGGGTTTATGCAGACTTATGGAGAAGCCTGTGTTTACAAGAAAGTGAGTGGGAGCTCTGTAGCATTTCTCATATTATATGTAGATGACATACTTTTGATGGGAAATGATATAGAACTTTTGGACATCATTAAGGCCTACTTGAATAAGAGTTTTTCAATGAAGGACCTTGGAGAAGCTGCTTATATATTAGGCATCAAGATCTATAGAGATAGATCAAGACGCCTCATAGGTCTTTCACAAAGTGAAGGAAATATGCCCTAGAGGCAATAATAAAGTTATTATTTATTTCCTTATTTCATGATAAATGTTTATTATTCATGCTAGAATTGTATTAACCGGAAACATGATACATGTGTGAATACATAGACAAATAGAGTGTCACTAGTATGCCTCTACTTGACTAGCTCGTTGATCAAAGATGGTTATGTTTCCTAGCCATAGACATGAGTTGTCATTTGATTAACGGGATCACATCATTAGGAGAATGATGTGATTGACATGACCCATTCGTTAGCTTAGCACCTGATCGTTTAGTGTGTTGCTATTGCTTTCTTCATGACTTATACATGTTCCTATGACTATGAGATTATGCAACTCCCGTTTGCCGGAGGAACACTTTGTGTGCTACCAAACGTCACAACGTAAGTGGGTGATTATAAAGGTGCTCTACAGGTGTCTCCAAAGGTACATGTTGGGTTGGCGTATTTCGAGATTAGGATTTGTCACTCCGAATGTCGGAGAGGTATCTCAGGGCCTTCTCGGTAATGCACATCACATAAGCCTTGCAAGCATTGCAACCAATAAGTTAGTTGCGAGATGATGTATTATAGAATGAGTAAAGAGACTTGCCGGTAACGAGATTGAACTAGGTATTAAGATACCGACGATCGAATCTCGGGCAAGTAACATACCGATGACAAAGGGAACAACGTATGTTGTTATGCGGTCTGACCGATAAAGATCTTCGTAGAATATGTAGGAACCAATATGGGCATCCAGGTCCCGCTATTGGTTATTGACCGGAGACGTGTCTCGGTCATGTCTACATTGTTCTCGAACCGTAGGGTCCGCACGCTTAAGGTTTCGATGACAGTTATATTATGAGTTTATGAGTTTTGATGTACCGAAGGAGTTCAGAGTCCCGGATGAGATCGGGGACATGACGAGGAGTCTCGAAATGGTCGAGACATAAAGATTGATATATTGGACGGCTATATTCGGACACCGGAATTGTTCCAAGTAGTTTCGGAGAAAACCGGAGTGCCGGAGGGGTTACCGGAACCCCCCGGGGAAGTATTGGGCCTTAGTGGGCCTGAGGGGAGAGAGAGGGCAGCAGCCCAGGAGGTGGCGCGCCCCCCTCATGGGGAGTCCGAATAGGACTAGGAGGGGGGGGGCGCGGCCCCCCTTTCCCTCTCCCTCTCCCTCTCTTTCCTTCCCCCTCTCTCTTCCTAGTTGGACTAGGAAAGGGGAGTCCTACTCCCACTAGGAGGAGGACTCCCCCTCCCTTTGGCGCGCCCCATAGGGCCGATCGGCCTCCCCCCTCCCTCCTTTATATACGGGGGCAGGGGGGCACCCTAGGACACACAAGTTGATCTTCGTGATCGTTCCTTAGCCGTGTGCGGTGCCCCCCTCCACCATATTCCACCTCGGTCATATCGTTGCAGTGCTTAGGCGAAGCCCTGCGTCGGTAGTACATCAAGATCGTCACCACGCCGTCGTGCTGACGGAACTCCTCCCCGAAGCTTTGCTGGATCGGAGCCCGGGGAACGTCATCGAGCTGTACGTGTGTTAAGAACTCGGAGGCGCCGGAGTAACGGTGCTTGGATCGGTCGGATTGGGAAGACGTATGACTACTTCCTCTATGTTGCGTCAACGCTTCCGCTTCGGTCTACGAGGGTACGTAGACAACACTCTCCCCTCTCGTTGCTATGCATCACCATGATCTTGCGTGTGCGTAGGAATTTTTTTGAAATTACTACGTTACCCAACAGTGGCATCCGAGCCTAGGTTTTTATGGTTTGATGTTATATGCACGAGTAGAACACAAGTGAGTTGTGGACGATATAAGTCATACTGCCTACCAGCATGTCATACTTTGGTTCGGCGGTATTGTTGGATGAAGCGGCCCGGACCGACATTACGCGTACGCTTACGCGAGACTGGTTCTACCGCCGTGCTTTGCACACAGGTGGCTGGCGGGTGTCAGTTTCTCCAACTTTAGTTGAACCGAGTGTGGCTACGCCCGGTCCTTGCGAAGGTTAAAACGGAGTCTATTTGACAAACTATCGTTGTGGTTTTGATGCATGGGTGAGATTGGTTCTTGCTTAAGCCCGTAGCAGCCACGTAAAACTTGCAACAAACAAAGTAGAGGACGTCTAACTTGTTTTTGCAGGGCATGTTGTGATGTGATATGGTCAAGACATGATGCTAAATTTTATTGTATGAGATGATCATGTTTTGTAACCAAGTTATCGGCAACCGGCAGGAGCCGTATGGTTGTCGCTTTATTGTATGCAATGCAATCGCCCTGTAATGCTTTACTTTATCACTAAGCGGTAGCGATAGTCATAGAAGCATAAGATTGGCGAGACGACAACGATGCTACGATGGAAATCAAGGTGTCGCGCCGGTGACGATGGTGATCATGACGGTGCTTCAGAGATGGAGATCACAAGCACAAGATGATGATGGCCATATCATATCACTTATATTGATTGCATGTGATATTTATCTTTTTATGCATCTTATCTTGCTTTGATTGACGGTAGCATTATAAGATGATCTCTCACTAAATTATCAAGAAGTCTTCTCCCTGAGTATGCACCGTTGCCAAAGTTCGTCGTGCCCAGACACCACGTGATGATCGGGTGTGATAAGCTCTACGTCCATCTACAACGGGTGCAAGCCAGTTTTGCACACGCGGAATACTCGGGTTATACTTGACGAGCCTAGCATATGCAGATATGGCCTCGGAACACGGAGACCGAAAGGTCGAGCGTGAATCATATAGTAGATATGATCAACATAATGATGTTCACCATTGAAGACTAATCCATTTCACGTGATGATCGGTTATGGTTTAGTTGATTTGGATCACGTGATCACTTAGAAGATTAGAGGGATGTCTATCTAAGTGGGAGTACTTAAGTAATATGATTAATTGAACTTTAATTTATCATGAACTTAGTCCTGGTAGTATTAGCATATCTATGTTGTAGATCAATAGCTCGTGTTGTTGCTTACTTGTGTTTATTTTGATATGTTCCTAGAGAAAATTGTGTTGAAAAGATGTTAGTAGCAATGATGCGGATTGGATCCGTGATCTGAGGTTGATCCTCATTGCTGCACAGAAGAATTATGTCCTTGATGCACCGCTAGGTGACAGACCTATTGCAGGAGCAGATGCAGACGTTATGAACGTTTGGATAGCTCAATATGATGACTACATGATAGTTTAGTGCACCATGCTTAACGGCTTAGAATCGGGACTTCAAAGATGTTTTGAACGTCATGGAGCATATGAGATGTTCCAGGAGTTGAAGTTAATATTTCAAGCAAATACCCGAGTTGAGAGATATGAAGTCTCCAACAAGTTCTATAGATAAAAGATGGAGGAGAATCGCTCAACTAGTGAGCATGTACTCAGATTGTCTGGGTACTACAATCGCTTGAATCAAGTGGGAGCTAATCTTCCAGATAAAATAGTGATTAACAGAATTCTCTAGTCACCATCACCAAGTTAGTAGAACTTCATGATGAACTATAATATGCAAGGGATAACGGAAATAATTCCCAAGCTCTTCGTGATGCTGAAATCAACGAAGGTAGAAATCAAGAAAAACATCAAGTGTTGATGGTTAACAAGACCACTAGTTTCAAGAAAAGGGCAAAGGGAAGAAGGGGAACTTCAAGAAGAACGGGAAGCAAGTTGCTGCTCAAGTGAAGAAGCCCAAGTCTGGACCTAAACCTGAGACTGAGTGCGTTTACTACAAAGGGACTGGTCACTGGAAGCGGAACTGCCCCAAGTATTTGGCGGATAAGAAGGATGGCAAAGAGAACAAAGGTATATTTGATATACAGATTATTGATGTGTATTTTACTAGTGTTCATAGCAACCCCTCGGTATTTGATACTGGTTCAGTTGCTAAGAGTAGTAACTCGAAACGGGAGTTGCAGAATGAACAAAGACTAGTTAAGAGTGAAGTGACGATGTGTGTTGGAAGTGGTTCCAAGATTGATATGATCATCATCGCACACTCACTATACTTTCGGGATTAGTGTTGAACCTAAATAAGTGTTATTTGGTATTTGCATTGAGCATAAATATGATTTGATCATGTTTATTACAATACGGTTATTCATGTAAGTTAGAGAACAGTTGTTGTTCTGCTTACGTGAATGGAACCTTCGATGGTCATACACCCAATGAAAATAGTTCATTGGATCTCGATCGTAGTGATACACATATTCATAATATTGAAGCCAAAAGATGCAAAGTTAATAATGATAGTGCAACTTATTTGTGGCACTGCCGTTTAGGTCATATTGGTGTAAAGCGCATGAAGAAACTCCATGCTGATGGGATTTTGGAATCACTTGATTATGAATCACTTGATGCTTGCGTACCATGCCTTATGGGCAAGATGACTAAAACTCCGTTCTCCGGAACAATGGAGCGAGAAACTGACTTGTTGGAAATAATACATACTGATGTATGCGATCCGATGAGTGTTAAGGCTCGCGGCGGGTATCATTATTTTCTGACCTTTACAGATGATTTGAGCAGATATGAGTATATCTACTTAATGAAACACTAGTCTGAAACATTTGAAAAGTTCAAAGAATTTCAAGGTGAAGTAGAGAATCATCGTAACAAAAATAAAAGTTTCTACGATATGATCGCAGAGGTAAAATATTTGAGTTACGAGTTTGGCCTTCAATTAAAACAATGAGGAATAGTTTCACAAACTCATGCCACCTGGAACACCACAGCATAATGGTGTGTCTAAACGTCATAACCGTACTTTATTGGATATAGTGCAATCTATGATGTTTCTTACCGATTTACCACTATCGTTTTGGGATTATGCATTAAAGACAGCTGCATTCACGTTTAAAAGGGCACCATCTAAGTCCGTTGAGACGACACAATCTGAACTGTGGTTTGGCAAGAAACCAAAGTTGTCGTTTCTTAAAGTTTGGGGTTGCGATGCTTATAAGAAAAGTTTCATCATGATAAGCTCAAACCCAAATCGGAGAAATGTGTCTTCATAGGATACCCAAAGGAGACAGTTGGGTACACCTTCTATCACAGATCCAGAGGCAATACATTCGTTGCTGAGAATGGATGCTTTCTAGAGAAGGAGTTTCTCTCGAAAAAAGTGAGTGGGAGGAAAGTAGAACTTGATAAGGTAACTGTACCTGCTCCCTTATTGGAAAGTAGTTCATCAAAGAAATATGTTCCTGTGATTACTACACCAATTAGTGAGGAAGATAATGATGATGATCATGTAACTTCGGATCAAGTTACTACCAAACCTCGTAGGTCAACCAGAGTGAGATCCGCACCAGAGTGGTACGGTAATCCTATTCTGGAGGTCATGTTACTTGACCATGACGAACCTACGAACTATGAGGAAGCGATGATGAGCCCAGATTCCGCAAAATGGTTTGAGGCCATGAAATCTGAGATATGATCCATGTATGAGAACAAAGTATGGACTTTGATGGATTTGCCCGATGATCGGCAAGCCATAGAAAATAAATGGATCTTCAAGAGGAAGACAAACGCTGATAGTAGTGTTACTATCTACAAAGCTAGAATTGTCGTAAAAGGTTTTCGACAAGTTCAAGGTGTTGACTATGATGAGAGTTTCTCACTCGTATCTATGCTTAAGTATGTCCGAATCATGTTAGCAAATACCGCATTTTATGAAATCCGGCAAATGGATAAACAAAACTGCATTCCTTAATGGATTTATTAAAGAAGAGTTGTATACGATGCAACTAGAAGGTTTTGTCGATCCTAAAGGTGTTAACAAAATATGCAATCTCCAGCGATCCATCTATGGACTGGTGCAAGCATCTCGGAGTTGGAATACACACTTTGATAAGTTGATCAAAGCATATAGTTTTATATAGACTTACGGTGAAGCCTGTATTTACAAGAAAGTGAGTTGGAGCACTACAACATTTCTGATAAATATATGTGAATGACATATTGTTGATTGGAAATAATGTAGAATTATTCCGTAAAGCATAAAGGAGTGTTTGAAAGGAGTTTTTTCAAAGAAAGACCTCGGTGAAGCTGCTTACATATTGAGTATCAAGATCTATAAAGATAGATCAAGACGCTTGATAAGTGTTTTCAATAAGTACATACCTTGACAAGATTTTGAAGTAGTTCAAAATGTAACAGTCAAAGAAAGAGTTCTTGCCTGTGTTACAAGGTGTGAAATTGAGTAAGACTCAAAACCCGACCACGGAAAAAGATAGAAAGAGAATGAAAGTCATTCCCTATGCCTTGGCCATAGGTTCTATAAAGTATGCCATGCTGTGTACCAGATCTATTGTATACCCTACACTGATTTTGGCAAGGGAGTACAATAGTGATCTAGGAGTAGATCACTGGACAACGGTCAAAATTATCCTTAGTGAAATAAGGATATGTTTCTCGATTATGGAGGTGACAAAAAGGTTCGTCATAAAAGGTTATGTCGATGCAAGTTTTGACACCAATCTAGATGACTCTAAGTCTCAATCTAGATACATATTGAAAGTGGGAGCAATAAGCTAGAGTAGCTCCGAGCAGAGTATTGTTGACATAGAAATTTTCAAAATACACACGGATCTGAATGTGGCAGACCCGTTGACTAAGATTCTCTCACAAACAAAACATGATCACACCTTAGTACTCTTTGGGTGTTAATCACATAGCGATGTGAACTAGATTACTGACTCTAGTAAACCCTTTGGGTGTTGGTCACATGATGATGTGAACTATGGGTATTTATCACATGGTGATGTGAACTATTGCTGTTAAATCACATGCTGATGTGAACTAGATTATTGACTCTAGTGCAAGTGGGAGACTGAAGGAAATATGCCCTAGAGGCAATAATAAAGTTATTATTTATTTCCTTATTTCATGATAAATGTTTATTATTCATGCTAGAATTGTATTAACCGGAAACATGATACATGTGTGAATACATAGACAAACAGAGTGTCACTAGTATGCCTCTACTTGACTAGCTCGTTGATCAAAGATGGTTATGTTTCCTAGCCATAGACATGAGTTGTCATTTGATTAACGAGATCACATCATTAGGAGAATGATGTGATTGACATGACCCATTCGTTAGCTTAGCACCCGATCATTTAGTGTGTTGCTATTGCTTTCTTCATGACTTATACATGTTCCTATGACTATGAGATTATGCAACTCCCGTTTGCCGGAGGAACACTTTGTGTGCTACCAAACGTCACAACGTAACTGGGTGATTATAAAGGTGCTCTACAGGTGTCTCCAAAGGTACATGTTGGGTTGGCGTATTTCGAGATTAGGATTTGTCACTCCGAATGTCGGAGAGGTATGGCCTTCTCGGTAATGCACATCACATAAGCCTTGCAAGCATTGCAACCAATAAGTTAGTTGCGAGATGATGTATTACAGAACGAGTAAAGAGACTTGCCGGTAACGAGATTGAACTAGGTATTAAGATACCGACGATCGAATCTCGGGCAAGTAACATACCGATGACAAAGGGAACAACGTATGTTGTTATGCGGTCTGACCGATAAAGATCTTCGTAGAATATGTAGGAACCAATATGGGCATCCAGGTCCCACTATTGGTTATTGACCGGAGACGTGTCTCGGTCATGTCTACATTGTTCTCGAACCGTAGGGTCCGCACGCTTAAGGTTTCGATGACAGTTATATTATGAGTTTATGAGTTTTGATGTACCGAAGGAGTTCGGAGTCCCGGATGAGATCGGGGACATGACGAGGAGTCTCGAAATGGTCGAGACATAAAGATTGATATATTGGACGGCTATATTCGGACACCAGAATTTTTCCAAGTAGTTTCGGAGAAAACCGGAGTGCCGGAGGGGTTACCGGAACCCCCCGTGGAAGTATTGGGCCTTAGTGGGCCTGAGGGGAGAGAGAGGGCAGCAGCCCAGGAGGTGGCGCGCCCCCCTCATGGGGAGTCCGAATAGGACTAGGAGGGGGGGGCGCGGCCCCCCTTTCCCTCTCCCTCTCCCTCTCTTTCCTTCCCCCCCTCTTTTCCTAGTTGGACTAGGAAAGGGGAGTCCTACTCCCACTAGGAGGAGGACTCCCCCTCCCTTTAGCGCGCCCCATAGGGCCGGCCGGCCTCCCCCCTCCCTCCTTTATATACGGGGGCAGGGGGGCACCCTAGGACACACAAGTTGATCTTCGTGATCGTTCCTTAGTCGTGTGCGGTGCCCCCCTCCACCATATTCCACCTCGGTCATATCGTTGCAGTGCTTAGGCGAAGCCCTGCGTCGGTAGTACATCAAGATCATCACCACGCCGTCATGCTGACGGAACTCCTCCCCGAAGCTTTGCTGGATCGGAGCCCGGGGAACGTCATCGAGCTGTACGTGTGTTAAGAACTCGGAGGCGCCGGAGTAACGGCGCTTGGATCGGTCGGATCGGGAAGACGTACGACTACTTCCTCTACGTTGCGTCAACGCTTCCGCTTTGGTCTACGAGGGTACGTAGACAACACTCTCCCCTCTCGTTGCTATGCATCACCATGATCTTGCGTGTGCGTAGGAATTTTTTTTGAAATTACTACGTTACCCAACACAAAGCACATACCTTGAAAAGATATTGAAGAAGTTCAATATGGATCAGTCCAAGAAGGGGTTCTTGCCTGTGTTGCAAGGTGTGAAATTGAGCTCAGCTCAATGCCCGACCACGGCAGAAGATATAGAAGAGATGAGTGTCATCCCCTATGCCTCGGCCATAGG
Source organism: Aegilops umbellulata (assembly GCA_032464435.1). NCBI lineage: Eukaryota > Viridiplantae > Streptophyta > Magnoliopsida > Poales > Poaceae > Aegilops > Aegilops umbellulata. The sequence continues at coordinate 37,945,426 of CP136055.1, read as the reverse complement.
GTCTATTATGTATGCCATGCTGTGTACCAGACCTGATGTAAACCTTGCCGTAAGTTTGGTAGGAAGGTACCAAAGTAATCCCGGCAAGGAACACTGGACAGCGGTCAAGAATATCCTGAAGTACTTGAAAAGGACGAAGGACATGTTTCTCGTTTATGGAGGTGAGAAAGAGCTCGTCGTAAAGGGTTACGTCGACGCTACCTTCGACACAGATCTGGATGACTCTAAGTCACAAACCGGATACGTGTATATGTTAAATGGTGGAGCAGTAAGCTGGTGCAGCTGCAAGCAGAGCGTCGTGGCGGGATCTACATGTGAAGCGGAGTACATGGCGGCCTAGGAGGCAGCGCATGAAGCAATTTGGATGAAGGAGTTCATCACCGACCTAGGAGTCATACCCAATGCGTCGGGGCCGATCAAACTCTTCTGTGACAACACTGGAGCTATTGCACTTGCCAAGGAGCCCAGGTTTCACAACAAGACCAGGCACATCAAGCGTCGCTTCAACTCCATTTGTGAAAATGTTCAAGATGGAGACATAGAAATTTGTAAAGTGCATACGGATCTGAATGTCGCAGATCCGTTGACTAAACCTCTCCCTAGAGCAAAACATGATCAACACCAGAACTCTATGGGTGTTCGATTCATCACAATGTAACTAGATTATTGACTCTAGTGCAAGTGGGAGACTGTTGGAAATATGCCCTAGAGGCAATAATAAAAGCATTATTATTATATTTCCTTGTTCATGATAATTGCCTTTTATTCATGCTATAATTGTGTTATCCGGAAATCGTAATACATGTGTGAATACATAGACACCAATATGTCCCTAGTGAGCCTCTAGTTGACTAGCTCGTTGATCAACTGATAGTCATGGTTTCCTGACTATGGACATTGGATGTCATTGATAACGAGATCACATCATTAGGAGAATGATGTGATGGAGAAGACCCAATCCTAAGCATAAGCACAAGATCGTGTAATTTGTTTGCTAGGGCTTTTCCAATGTCAAGTATCTTTTCCTTAGACCATGAGATCGTGTAACTCCCGGATACCGTAGGAGTGCTTTGGGTGTGCCAAACGTCACAACGTAACTGGGTGACTATAAAGGTATACTACGGGTATCTCCGAAAGTGTCTGTTGGGTTGACACGTATCGAGACTGGGATTTGTCACTCCGTATGACGGAGAGGTATCATCGGGCCCACTCGGTAATGCATCATCATAATGAGCTCAGTGTGATCAAAATGTTTGATCACGGGATCATGCATTACGGTACGAGTGAAGTGACTTGCCGGTAACGAGATTGAACGAGGTATTGGGATACCGACGATCGAATCTCGGGCAAGTAAAATACCGATTGACAAAGGGAATTGAATACCGGATTGATTGAATCCTCGACATCGTGGTTCATCCGATGAGATCATCGAGGAGTATGTGGGAGCCAACATGGGTATCCAGATCCCGCTGTTGGTTATTGGCCGGAGAGGTGTCTCGGTCATGTCTGCATGTCTCCCGAACCCGTAGGGTCTACACACTTAAGGTTCGGTGACGCTAGGGTTGTAAAGATATGAATATGCAGTAATCCGAAAGTTGTTCGGAGTCCCGGATGAGATCTCGGACGTCACGAGGAGTTGTGGAATGGTCCGGAGGTGAAGAATTATATATAGGAAGTGCAGTTTCGGCCATTGGGAAGATTCGGGGTCACCGGTATTGTACCGGGACCGCCGGATGGGTCCTGGGGGTCCACCGGGTGGGGCCACCCATCCCGGAGGGCCCCATGGGCTGAAGTGGGAGGGGAACCAGCCCATAGTGGGCTGGTGTGCCCCCTAGGCCCACCCCCTGCGCCTAGGGTTGGAACCCTAGGGTGGGGGGAGCGCCCCACTTGCCTTGGGGGGCACTCCACCCCCCTGGCCGCCGCCCCCCTGGGAGATTGGATCTCCAGGGCCGGCGCCCCCCCAGGGGGCCTATATAAAGGGGGGGAGGGAGGGGCAGCCGCACCCTTGACCCCGGCGCCTCCCTCTCCCCTGTCACACCTCTCCCTCTCGCGCAGACGCTCGGCGAAGCCCTGCTGAAGGTGACAACTGCATCCACCACCACGCCGTCGTGCTGCTAGATCTTCATCAACCTCTCCTTCCCCCTTGCTGGATCAAGAAGGAGGAGACGTCATCCGCTCCGTACGTGTGTTGAACACGGAGGTGCCGTTCGTTCGGCACTCGGTCATCGGTGATTTGGATCACGGCGAGTACGACTCCATCATCCACGTTCTAGTGAACGTTTCTGCTCGCGATCTACAAAGGTATGTAGATGCATCTGATCACTCGTTGCTAGATGAACTCATAGATGGATTTTGGTGAAACCGTAGGAATTTTTTTTGTTTTCTGCAACGTTCCCCAACAAGCCGAAGCTATGGAGTTGCGGCGGACCGATCCGTCCGTCGGTCGGGCGCTGTCCTACCGGGAGCGGCGGAGTGCAATGCAGACTGCCATTGCCTCCTCCAACCCGCACGGGATGACACCCTAGTCGACGGATACGGACTGGTCGGAGTCCGATCCGCTGCCTACCATGGCGGAGAATGCCAGAAACCGCCAGAGGTGAGCTCGGGTGGCGGAGTGGAGTAAAATGGCTAGGGTTTACTCCGGCAAGTGGATGGGGACGAATATATGTGGGGTCAGGTGGGCCAGCGTGGGTTGGGTCCGACATGGCGGTCGTGCCCGGGCGCCCCCTTATCCGGCCCATATTTGAGCTGGATATGAGGGATGCCGGTCAGCCCGAGCGTTTGAGGCCCGTTTGAGACGTCCGCCTGGGTCTAAAAATCATGACCGACCGGACCGCCCGGGTGTTTGAGGAGGGTTTGGGGCGCCCGTCCATAGATGCCCTAAGTACTGGTCAAGTAGCGAACCAATCTGTGGTTGGGATGGTTAGGTGGACAGTGATATCCACAGCCCATCAGGATTCAAATCCTGGTGCTCACATTTATCCTGGATTTATTTCAAAATTTCCGGCGACATGTGTTCAGTGGGAGGGGACGTTCCCGTTGACTAAGAGACGCCTACGATGACTTTGTAAAATCTCAAGATGATAATACCGACTCAGTCTCTCGGAGGTGTTCATAGGGATAGGATGTGTGCGTGCGCGTTCATAGAAATGAGTGTATGCGCATATATATATAAACGATTGTCTCCGTACTGTATTAAAAAAAACTACTGGTCAAGTGCACTACTAGCCATCGGCGATAACGAACGTGTAAGATGAGCAAAGGGAAGAGTCCCCGATCGAGAAATTGAGAATCGCAGTACAATTCCTCAACGCACTCAACATAAGTAACCTGATCTCCGGCGTACGTCGGATCTCACAAAGAAACCATTTCAATAACTAGCGCGTACTACTACTACTACTGCCACATCCAGCGAGGATGCTCTCTCTCGAGTACACAAGCGTCTCTTTCCGGCGTGATGCTGTTGTAACGTATTGACTTGAAAGCTCTTCCGTGCTGTAACGTACAGATGGGGAAAGGTGCCCTCCCTTGTAATGTGTGATCTTCAAGTAATCGCACTGGCACTCAAGGTGCACGACGCTAAAGTTAATGGGATTGTTGTATCAGATCTGAGATTAAGAACCCGTCAAAAAAAGGGACCTTTGGCTAGGGGTTCTAGTGCCTTTCGCTCGTGCCGCCACCGGTTTACCTCGTCTTCTGTGGTCTTAGGGCCATGGAGACGTGGTGGATCCCGGCCTTTGCTGGTGGGAGGGTTCCTTTTTCATGCTCTTTTAATTTTTGTTAGGGTCGTGTCCTGCTCTGATAGGCCATACGGCGGCAACTTTCTGAAGATGGAGTAAGTTTCTTCCTGCCTAGTCCCCGTCCGGGTGGCGTTTCTAGCATCGTTGGAGGACGTGTGGAGGTTTGTCTCCGACGAATCTCGCGGGATTCGATCGGCGTTTGTCTTTAGTGGATCCACGTGGATCCTATCTTTGTACATGTGTCTACAGGTTGGATAATTTCAATATACGTTTCTCTTCAGCAGCGGCGGTTGTTGTTCTAGTGCGCTGGTCCTACGAGGTCTTAACACGACGACTTACCGATCATCTACTACAACAAGGTTTGCCCGACTCCAATGAGAGAGGGGCGAAAACAGCGGCGCGCCTTCGGCTCGCTCCAGTGCTGGTAGTTGTCGCTAGGTGGTCTACACACCTAGATGTATTCTTTTACTTTCGATGTTTTTTGTATTATCTTGATAGTTTATGAATATATCACTTTATAAGTTGATAACTTGAGATTGGGGCTCAAGATAAAATCACGGGGGTGTGACTTTAAAGTAAAATCCTCATAACTTTTCTCCATACGCAAACATCCAGTAGATTTGACATTTTTGTTATTGTACTAGATGAATGCCCGTGCACGTGCTACGGGCGACCACTCATGCATAGATAATATATCCACTGGCTATCAATGCTATATTTGCATTATTATTAAACCTTAAATGATAATAAAGTGCATTGGAATTAAAAAAACACCTAAAACTTAAATTGACGCATTGAAGCCTATTATTTTTTTTGACCTGGTAGCGAAAATCCTTTTAATGATAATGGTAATCTTCTAAGGGAATAAAACAACCTGGGACAAAGCCCATTATTGAATTGAGTCCAATTTGGGCCCTACCGCTGTCTGTGCTCCGCTCAAATGACCGATCTGAGGGACGGTCCATATCTACCGTGGGCGGAACGAAACCATCCCAACAGAAACCCTAGGAACTATTTCCCCCGATTTTTCGGATCAAACCAGAAAAGGCGGCGTCGACTGTCTATTTGCTTGCCGGCGACTACTACGCGCTTGGAGCTTGATCTACCGTAGAGGAACGCGTGGAACGTAACTACTTGCTGACAATCGCGGAAGTGGCACAGAGGCACTCGCGTCATGATAGAGTTGGTGGCGAGTGTGGTGACGTGGTGAGCCACTAAGGCTGGTCACAATGGGCAAGAACATAAACTAGTAACTTACACACTTCCCTAGACTATGTTACTACCTCCATAGTGGGTAGGAACATCTATGTAGTGTTATGCAACGATATATTTATTAGGTTATAGACTCATTGTTTCTTGGAGTGTGTGATGTTCCGGTAACTTAGCTAGTTACCACAAACACCTCTCTCTTCATTAAATATGTGCCACATAAGCAAAGTTGTATTGGAGTGTGTGATGTTACTCCTAAGTTCCTCCCCATTGTGACCAGCCTAAAGGGAGAGTGCTGGGTCGAGGTGCGGGCAGGCGGTGCGGCGGCCCTGTCGGCAATGAGCTGACGATAGTAACAACGCATGGCATGGTGGCTATGTTTTTTTTTGAGGAGTTGGCATGGAGGCTGCGTGGAGAGGGAAGGTTGGGCCACCAAGGTATAATATTTCCATGTCAAACTTTAGTTTAGGAAGATGTGATTTCTTTTTCTCAAAAAAAAAGGAAGATGTGATTTCTTTTTCTCAAAAAAAAAGGAAGATGTGATTTCTTGTGGGCATGAAATGCCTCCTTTTTCATGCACACAAGTACATCTAAACCATGCCCGTTGTATATTACCGTGATTGCTCTCTGGAATGAAAAAAATAAACTGTAGCTACAAAACAAGCAACTAAATCACCGTGATTGCTTCATGAGAAATACCAGAAGATTAAGTTATTTTTGGAAAATTTAAAATGTAAATAAATCGCCATGATTTATTGGTTTACCGAACAGAACGTAGGTTACCCCACCCGATTGATATGCATCAATTGCCTTACCAATTTGATTTGAGGATAATCGGGCAAAGGTAAAAAAATGGATGTGGGGTGGGGTGAGTGTTTTGTGGGCGTGGGAAGAGGATAGTTGAACTAAAGATGAGAGAGACGACAGAACGTTAAGTTCTTTTCAAGTAGGCGAGATGAGATGAGATGTTGGCGATTTGTCCACAGTAAATCAAGAACTGTTTCTTTTGTCCAGGACTTTGAAGTTACCTGATTGGACTGCTCGGTAATTTAAATGATGTGGCATAGAATTAAATAAAAAAGGCTTGAGTATCATATTATGATATCACATCATAATAAATGATATACTACTATGTATCATGCATGACAATAAACAAAATTATATATGATACTACTATATGATATTATGCATTAGAAAGCTAGCATCATAAATTAGTATACTAATTTATAATACTATCCATTACAAGCATGATGCATTTGTTGACATCATATCATTTGTTGCTCTGGCAAGTCTGACTAATTCACCAAGGACCACACTGAGACTGCATGCATACTGCTCACTTCCATGACAAGCAAAGGGGAAAAGGCAAAAAGGAGCAGCCCACACCGGCCGCGGCCGGTCCACTCTGTCCGGCCCAGCCGGCCCGGGCCCGCACTAAACCCCCGCCCGGCCTCCTCCTTCCTTATATACCCTGTCCGTTTCCCACACCTCTCCGCACCCCGGCCGACCACCGCCTGCCCGCCCGTCCCTGCCTCCGCCGACGCCCGTCTCGCCGCGATGGCCACCCCGACGACGCCGCTGCTCAAGGACGAGCTGGACATCGTCATCCCGACGATCCGCAACCTCGACTTCCTGGAGATGTGGCGGCCCTTCTTCCAGCCCTACCACCTCATCATCGTGCAGGACGGCGACCCGACCAAGGTCATCAAGGTGCCCGAGGGCTTCGACTACGAGCTCTACAACCGAAACGACGTCAACCGCATCCTCGGCCCCAAGGCCTCCTGCATCTCCTTCAAGGACTCGGCCTGCCGCTGCTTCGGATACATGGTCTCCAAGAAGAAGTACATCTACACCATCGACGACGACTGCTTCGTGAGTGCTCTGTCTGCTCTCTCGCCCTCTCGCTTAAGGTGCTACGAGATGTTCTTCGTATGTGGTGGTGTGATTTCACTCGATTGGGCTAGATCGCATTCGAATTTAGTCGGAATTATGTAGTGTCCTGCACCGTGTGATTTTGTCACGGGGCGGGAGGTGGATTTTGGTGTGGGTGGGGCTCAGATCTGGTTGGGGGAATTGAGGAGGAAGGCGAGATCTCTCATTAATTTCTTCGTACGGGGTGCTGCATTACGTTGTTACTCGTGTCAGTTATGATCGCTCAGTTCGCTCGCGCGTTGATTCGTAGCCCTGTTATCTGGGTAGTTTTTTTTAGAGAGTAAGTGATCTGGGTAGGTAAATGCAATTTTTCACCAGATGACTGACTGATATATCTAGTTGGCACCGTATAGCGTGATAATTGCATCTATAGATCTAACAATGTTACTTCAGTTTTGGATATCAATATGAAGAAGTACTCCCTCCGTCCTAAAATAATCCACTCAATTTTGTACTAACTTTCCCTCAGTCCCAAAATAAGCGACCCAACTTAGTACTAACCTTAGTTTTGGGTCGGAGGGAGTACATATGGACTGAAATGAGCGAACAAACGCGCTAAAACGTGTCTATACATTCAGAAAAAAGTTAAAACATCATATATTTGTGAACGGAGGGAGTATTAAGCATTGGAGGTGGCCACACTGGTTTGGTCCTGTATTGCTTGCAGTTAGATGGGTATGAGGTGGAGTTGCGAGCTATGGATATGTGGTTTTGGTAGTTTGTTACCCCACAATTGTTGTAGGATTAATATTTTCTGATATAACAATGCGACGGTACAAATTGTAAGTATCGCCTGCCGCCTTACTTTGTCACTTATGCCGATGCATCTTTTGTTTTATCTGAGGGTCCTCATCAGTACTTTTAGCTTTGGGATAAATGATTGTCAAACAATTTTGAAATGATTGCATCTTGTGTGGATCGACCTGGAGCCTAAAGTGATAGCATATATGGACTGAGCGATAGATGTAACCATCCTTTTTATTTAATGGGCTACATACCTTCTTCTAGTTGGATTTATCTCTAGTTATAAGAGAAGTTGGATTTATCTCTAGTTATAAAACATACCTTGGCGCGAGGTGTTTGTTTTGACAGCTACCTCAAGGTATGTAAAATAACAATTGTATATTCACGTGAGGGTCCCACCTACTTGCTAAATAATTTTGATTTTGTTGGATCTCTGAGATGGCCTATGAAGCAGAGATCTAGTACAAAAGCAAAGTTCTAACTGTAAGAATCGGTCTCTGGCCTGCATTTGTCATTCATTTACCTAGAAAATAGTACACCATATTCTCTTTCATGCCATCACCTGCAGTCAAGGGGGTTCTGTAATAGTTTTCTAGTTTAGTTGACAGACATGCGAGCACACACGCCATTGTTTTGGTCTCCCATTCTTAATTGGTAGGTACATTTGGTGATGCCTCAGATACCATGCCATTATCCCATTGCTAACCTATTATTTTCACAAAATCTCAGGTTGCTAAGGACCCATCAGGAAAGGACATCAATGCACTTGAGCAGCACATCAAGAACCTTCTGAGCCCTTCAACTCCATTTTTCTTCAATACTCTGTACGACCCTTACCGTGAGGGTGCTGATTTTGTTCGTGGGTACCCCTTCAGCCTTCGCGAGGGTGCCCCAACTGCTGTGTCTCATGGGCTTTGGCTAAACATTCCAGACTATGATGCCCCTACCCAGCTTGTCAAGCCTCGTGAGAGAAATAACAGGTGAGAATTTTACATTTAGCACTTCAATATTTTAAACAATCTCTTCTTTCTAATTTGATGTTTCTTTCTTGGGATCAGGTATGTTGATGCTGTTCTTACAATCCCGAAGGGTACCTTGTTTCCAATGTGTGGAATGAACCTCGCGTTTGACCGTGAGCTCATTGGTCCTGCAATGTACTTTGGCCTTATGGGTGATGGCCAGCCTATTGGTCGATACGATGATATGTGGGCTGGATGGTGCACCAAGGTACATTCTGTCATTTTCTTTGAAACTGGATTGGTGTTATGTCTGTGAATGCAAACTGAACATGTTGGTTGGTTGCCATGGACAATTAGTTACATCTAGTGCACTGCGGATGCTAAAAATTGTATCTAGCCTGTTTCCAATTCTTTGTACTGAATTATCTGTTCTCTGTCTACACAGGTGATTACTGATCATTTGAGCCTGGGTATTAAGACTGGTCTGCCCTACATCTGGCACAGCAAAGCAAGCAACCCGTTTGTGAACCTAAAGAAGGAATACAACGGCATCTTCTGGCAGGAGGAGCTGATCCCCTTTTTCCAGTCCGTGACTCTCTCAAAGGAGGCCACCACTGTCCAGAAGTGCTACCTTGAGCTGGCCAAGCAGGTGAGGGCGAAGCTCGGCAAGGTGGATGGCTACTTCAACAAGCTTGCTGATGCCATGGTCACATGGATTGAGGCCTGGGATGAGCTCAACCCACCAAAGGGTGCAATTACCACCACAAACGGCCCTGCTCTGAAGAGCAAGTGAGACTGTGAGAGGCAGTAGCATACATATACAGTTTGCTTGTTCATGTGAACTATCCATACTGAAATACTCCTGTTTTGGTTAGTGCCGATGAGATGAGAAATATCACTTCGTTGTAACTTAAAGTTTACCTTCTTCCCTGGACAACTGCCCTGGTGGTTTTAGGGAATTTACATTTTTGCTTGTGTTGGGACAGTTGTATTGTCGGAATCGGATCACCTTCAAATAGAATAAAGTTACTTGTTTCTCGGATTAAGCATTATGTCATACAGCTACATGTACGTTTCTGGAAGGAAAAAAATCTTGAAGGTGTGCAATTCTGAATTCGTACTTAAACTCACAGATGTTCATTCTGAACTGTATTTGGGCATCTTATTTTCAGAGAAGAGGGAGCACCCCCTGGTTTCATACATCACGGCAGCCCTTGGACGCAGGTACACGCGCAAGCATCATTTTTTTTTTGGTGAACACAAGCAACAGAACTAATATAGGAGTTGGTCTTAAACAGGACTTTAGAGATAGCCCTAGCCCCCCAAAAAAGGAATTTAAAGTTAGCTACAAGTCGGCTGACTACATACAGCACAGGAAAACAGAGAGGCCATCTAAAGATAAAGATCGCCAACACGAGCGCTTCCAGGTCGTTTGTCGGCCCACAGGCCACAACATGTAGCACCAGCGTCGAGGACAAGTCAGGGCGCATCTCCTTTTGGCTTGGGACTCGCTTGTGCTTTCCAGGCAATGCGGGGCAGTTGGCCTCTTGTAGTACTCCCAGCTGGTGAATGAAGCGGTCCAGCAGATCAGTGGTTTCCATTTCATGCCAGGCCAAATCAGCCTCTGGAAGCACAGAGAAGGTTTGTAAACAACTTGACAAAGCCCGGCAAATAAGGTGGAAATCGTATGATTTCTTGATGACCGGATATGTACTCTAGAAGGCAGCAGTGGCACACATGCTCAGAGCAGGTTTGGAAACGAGTGGCCAAAGCAGAGCAATAGGGTGGAAATCTTGTCCAGTAGCACAGACACAACAGCCCGTGTAAGCACAAACTTGTGATTTGTATTCAGGTATGTTGTAGACTCTTCTAAGAAAAGGTATCTTGTATAGTAGACAAACAAAAAGGAGATTGTTTCTGAGCCTTCACATGCTATTTCGAACTGTTGTCGCCGTTGAGTTTGAGAAATTTTGGCTCTTCACATGCTAACGTTGAGTTTGAGAAATTTTGGCCCTTCACATGCTACTAGCGCACAGAAGACTACAAAAATTAAAAACGCCGTTGCCGGGGATCGAACCCGGGTCACCCGCGTGACAGGCGGGAATACTTACCACTATACTACAACGACTTTTGTTATGTGCATTTGCAAAATATTTTATACATGATATGAGCACAGATCCAGATATAGATTTCCCTCCAATAATAAGCACAAAAACCGCTTGTATATACACCCAGCAGCATTTGCAGAGTATAATACCGTGGACTACCATTAAGACAGCTTCAAGCTATAGAACAAGCAGAAAAGGAAGAAACACGAATCGTTCAGGCTGCTACGTATCATGGCACGATCGTCTCTCTGATCAGACGATCAACGCTAGTTAATCCGGGACAGCGTCAGTGTCTAGGTTCTATTCGACCATGGTGGTGATTCCCTGAGCACTCAGACGGACATCACCTCAGAACCAGGCCAGGAAAAATACCTCCATGTTTTACCTATCTGAAGAATATTTTGTGTGGCACATGCAGTCGCTAAGAACTGTACCCCTGCTGGGCCAGCAGTGAAGATGGCAGGGCAGGAAGGAAACACGTTCAATCATTAGGGCATCCATGGCGCAACCAGCTGCACTGCTGCCCTTACTTTTCACACAGCTAGCGCCATGACGTGACGACTGACGACTGGAGGAGTGCCTGCCGTCTGCTGTAGCACCAGTAGCAGTTCTAGCAGCTGCGGCAGCGTCGGCGGGATCGGAATATCGGATTGGGGACAAAATTACTGTTGTGACCCTTAAGGCAAACTAAATACTGATTTGACCTCGTCTCGAAAAAAATTTCATTTCTGACCTTTTTGGGTGACGCCAAGGACCCTGGCGTCTGGGTTACGAAGCAGACGCCAGGGACCCTGGCGTCTGGCCCCTGGCCCGCACTGCCCGGCTGCCCGTTGACTTGCTGACGTGGCAAAGGGGCCAGACGCCAGGGACCCTGGCGTCTGGCCCTGGTAAGTGGATAACCCCCGCGGGCCGAGCCCACCCACCCATCTCTTCCTCCCTCCCCCTGGCGGCGCACGAACAGGACAGAGGAGTTCTTCTCCTTCGCCCCTCTCCCCCCTCACACCAAATCCTCCCCTGATCTACTCCATTCTCCACTCTAGTTCTTGGATCTGAGCCCTCTAAGCATCCTTGAGGTATTCTCCCCCGTCTTCTCCAATTTGTTTTGCTTTTCCCCTCTCTTGTTGGATGCATTATTTCAAATTAGGTGATGTTAGATTAATAGATGATTTCTTTGGTTTAGGAAATAGTTTGTAGTTGATAGATGATTTGGTAGGTAGTGTAGTCGCTAGGTGTTTATAGTTGTCCACCAATAGACATAGCTTGTGAATTTATTTGAATTGTAGATGATGTATGCATATGCTAGTAAATTAGATATATGTTGAATATATAGATGGCATAATCTATGTTTGAATCTGAGAAGACAACTTTGGCAAGTAAATATATTTAGATAAATATTATATGTGTGAAGTGGTATGACAATATAGTTGAATATATAGATGGCAATTTTTTTATGTAAAAGAGATGATGAAATTTGATTATTGTGTGTGACATGATTAGTTCAATAGAATGGCGGATGATGATTACAAAATTTATTTGATGGTAAAATTTGGTACTCTAGATGATATGTGTGCATATGTAGAAGAAAGAAATGATGTTGTTATGTTTGAGAAGAATGGTGTTTTCATATGGCATAAACTTGGAGAAGCTAATTGTTTGATATTGTTCATGTATTCATAGATGATTGTTTGTGATTTGTTTTGTAGGATGGCGGATGGTGAGGGACCTTGGTATGACGGATTAATCGATGAGTGGGATAAGGAGCATCGTGCTCGTGCCATTGAGAACGGAAATGTAAGAAGCAAGACTTATCATTTTTCGTTGTTTCTCATTTGTGTTTTTGTATTGATTAAAACATCACTTTATTTGCAGGTTGTAGTTGCTATGCGCATGAGGGGTCATTCCGCTGATGACTTTGATTACGACCCGCGGTATGAGCCTTACATTCGGAGATTGGGTCTTCTCCCATTCGTGTTGCAGTTTAAGCGACGCGCTCCGCCGGTGAACCACGCGGCGCTGACCGCACTTGTGGATCGTTGGAGGCCGGAGACTCACTCGTTCCACCTTCCATGTGGGGAGATGACGATGACCCTACAGGACATGGCTATGATAAGCGGCCTTCCTATCAACGGACAAGCTGTTACCGGTCGTGTCAGCGTGGGTAATTGGCGAGAACGGACTGCCGATTTAATCGGTGTTCAACCCGAGGGCCGTGAGGAAGGCAAGGCCGATACCGCGAAAGTGAGGCATTCTTGGCTAAAAATGGTCAGAGGAAACACCAATCCGTGCCCTCAGGATGCCAATGACGTGGTTGTGCAGCAGTACGCGCGGGCCTATCTTTGGTATGTACTAACGAAGGTAGTCTTCTCAGATGCAACCGGGAACTCAACCCTCTGGATGTTCTTGGAGCTACTCAATAACTGGGATACCCAGTATAGCTGGGGTTCGGCCGCACTAGCTTATTTGTATCGTCAGGTAAGAGATATTTGCAACCATTTATCTTGCATTTGTCATGCGTCTCCATATTTAATATGTTTGTTTGATTGCAGCTAGACTTGGCGTGTCGGAGAAAGGGAGATACATCCTCATTGTCTGGGTTTGTTTGGAGCCTATCCGTGTGGATGTGGGAGCGGATCCCGGTTGGACGGCCCGATTTCAAGAACCCCCTCTTGCCAAACCCACGGGGTAATCATGACGGGTTGCATGATGATGATACATATCGGCGCCCTACGCTTGCTTACTATTGGGAACAAGTGACAGTCTACACAGGAAGCTCGCAAGTGTGATACAAGTGCTATATGAACGAGCTGGACACCTTGACTGCTGAGCAGGTTTTTAGAAGTTCGATGAGATAAAATTTAGTCAAGAATAAAACTTATGTAGCTAACAATGTATCTCTTTGTTTTGCAAGTATATTGGTTGCCTTATGTGGAAGATCGTGACTTTGATCTTAATGAGATGTGCACGCGTGATAGCCATCTTTGGCGGTCGAGGTGTCCAATGATATACTTCTTCGCAGTCGAGTGGCACTTTGTAGACCGTGTGGCAAGACAATTTGGAAAAAGACAAGGTATTCCAATTGAGGAGAGCAAGGAGGAAATGCTATCTCTGCATCGGTAAGAAAGCATGCCTTGAGTACGTAGTAGAGCATTGAATAAGTCAATGTTTGCTAAAGCTTTGTCCCGTGCATCATTTGTAGGTTCGATCGAAGGAACAATCAGGATATATCAGATTGGGCAAACAAACACCGTGCATGGATAGAAATTTGGAATCAAAGAGACACGCTAGTGCAATCAGAGAATAGACCTCACAATCAGATAGCATATCAGAAGTATCAAGTGTGGTATGCGGATCGTTACCGGTTGAAGCTGAAGCCAGGTTGGACTCACGACGAGTGGTCGGAGTTGGTGTCTGAAGACCCGGAGACTGCAGAAGGTTATAGTACCTTCAACATGGCTGTGAGAGAAACCAGAGGGGCTCATGTTGACTACGCACCGATGCATGACGAAATGGTAGCCTTTTTGACCTATTCTAACATACTTGCATCATGTTGTCTTCTTTGAAATACATAATATTGGTGTGTTCATGAATTGCAGGGCCGAGAGTTGCTTTTGTGCGTCAACGATGCCAATGTTGCACTGAGTCATCCAGTTGGGGGTGGATTATCTGAGAGAACTCTTAGGAGCACGATGGAGGTGTGACAAATATATTAGAAAAGTTTCTTTTCACGGATTATTTATTTGCATCTCATATCATAGCATATTTTGTGTTGTTGCAGAAGTTTAAGAAGCGGTTCCATAAGATGGCAGCAATGCTTTCTTGCCATGGTGCTAAGTCCAGTGACGTGTACGCACCTGGTACCGGCGCCGCGAGAGCTCATAGACGGCGTTTACTCCAGGATGATGATGACATGGAGGAGGAGGCAACACATCAAGAGGAGACAATGCATCAAGAGGAGCCAACACATGATGAGGAGCATCAGTATGATGCAACACAGCAAGAGGATCATGCATATGATGTTGATGCTCCACAACCATCACAACCGACACAAGGCAATGCTCGCGATAGGAAAGGCAAATCCATTGCTAAGACAGCAGGCAAGAAAGGTAGAAAGAAGACATGGAACACACAATTCCATAGTCTGGAGTATCCTCTTAAGCTTATCCCAACAGGAATGCAAAGATATAAGGCCAACATTGAGGCGGAGGAGGAGGCATACAACAAAGAGGAGGAGGAGGAGGCTAGCGAAGAGGAGGAGCCTACAAGGGGAACCATTGTGAAGAGAGGAAGGAGGAAGTGAGCTTCTTGTTTGGAAGTGCATGAATTCGGTGTCGTGGTATGCACTTGGTTGTCTTGAACTTGGTTGTCATAAATTTGGTGTCTTATGTATGCACTTGGTGTCTTATGTATGCTTGAATTTGTCGTGATGAAAAACCTATGAACTTGTCGTTTGTATGCAAGAATTTGTCGTGCTGAAAGTTATGTGAAATGTGCTATCTTCTGTGCTGTATGAACCTATCATATGAATATATATGTGCTTCTTGTGTCAAACAGCAAGTTCAAAATAAAATACAGGGCACCAGACGCCAGGGTCCCTGGCGTCTGGTTTCATGTCAGGGGGCCAGACGCCAAGGACCCTGGCGTCTGGGGGTCGACTGGAAGCAAAACAGAGTCCTGACAGCAGAAACATGGCGACCAGACGCCAGGGTCCTTGGCGTCTGGCCTTTGGTGTAGTACTTTTCATTTTGTTTTAGCCTCCTATAGTATCGAATGACAAATGAGAAGCATAGTTCATGAGCACACAAGGTCTCAAATTAAACAAATAGTCTCGAATGAGAAGTTCATCACATAATCTCAAATTACACAAATAGTCTCGAATAACATAGGTAGTTCATGAGCACACAAGGTCTCAAATTAAACAAATAGTCTCGAATGAGAAGTTCATCACATAATCTCAAATTACACAAATAGTCTCGAATAACATAGGTAGTTCATGACCACGATGGTCCACCATAGTTCAAACGACATGAACATCACATATAACTCGGTTTCCTGTAGCAATGCAAGTCAACAACCCTTTTCCATTTCCATTCTTGCATCATTTGTTGAATCTTGTCATCATCAGTTATGTCAACCAATTTTCTTTCCCCGGGGCCATCTGCCTGCCTCCTGCTGACGTAGTACACAAAATCCTCTTCCTTCAACCCTTGCTTCAACATGAATTTAGTCTTCAACCAATCAAAAGTGAGGTCTACTTCACTAACTTGCACAACACATGGAGACAAGCCTTGGACATGAACAACAGGGCTAAGCACCCACTGAGTACCATTAGCCATCTACAACACACAAATCTCTTAGTACCTAACATATGATACATTAAACCACGAGGAAAACAAACAAACTAGGGTTCACACAAAACTATGATACTGGAGATCCTGAAACCAACCAATAAGTGGGGGTGTAGTTGATTTACCTTCTAGTTTCGAAATACTGAAGATCCAACGGTGAAACCGGACCGATTCGTGAGAAATTTGAGGGGGGTTATGTTACTGGATGAGAGTGAGTGGACGAGAGGGCTAGAGGTGAGAGTGAGAGTGAGTGGAGATGAAAGAAATGACAGGGGTAGAGGTGGAGATGAATGGATGAGAGGGGTAGAGGTGGGCCCAAAGAATCTTATTCACACGACATTTGCACTTTGGATAGGATAGGAACCAGACGCCAGGGTCCCTGGCGTCTGCATGTGCACATTTGCAAAAAGCTCTCTGGATCGGCCATCAGACAGATCAGACAGGCTTTTGAAAATGCTCTCTGGATAGAGACCCAGACGCCAGGGTCCCTGGCGTCTGGTTCCCTGACCAGAGAGCTTTTGAAAATGCTCTCTGGATAGAGACCCAGACGCCAGGGTCCCTGGCGTCTGGTTCCCTGACCAGAGAGCATTTTCAAAAGCTCCTCTGGTCAGGGAACCAGACGCCAGGGACCCTGGCGTCTGGGTCTCTATCCAGAGAGCATTTTCGAAAGCTCTCTGGTTAGAGACCCAGACGCCAGGGTCCCTGGCGTCTGGTTCCCTGACCAGAGAGCTTTTGAAAGTGTTCTCTGGATAGAGACCCAGACGCCAGGGTCCCTGGCGTTTGGTTCCCTGACCAGAGAGCATTTTCAAAAGCTCTCTGGTCAGAGAACCAGACGCCAGGGACCCTGGCGTCTGGGTTTCTATCCAGAGAACACTTTCAAATGCTATGTTTTAAACAGATTTTTAAACATTGAATAGGTTGCACATAATTTCAAACAAAGCATAGTTTGCACATAATTTCAAATAGGTTGCACATAAGTAGTTCATGACCACACAAGGTCTCGAATAACAAGTTCACACACGATGTCTCGAATGACATAAATAGTTCATGAGCACACAAGATCTTGATCAACAAGTTCATACATTAAACAAAGTCTTGACAGTTCGTCATCGACGCTGGTGCCTTTCCATTTGTCTACTGAGTAGTACGGGGCCACTTTCCCTTCTTGTCACGTGCCTCGTCCTCCTCTCGTGCATCGCGAGCCCTTGCAAGTTTTCTTGCCCTCTCTTCTTGACGAGCCTCCTTCTCTTTGCGTGCCCTCTCTTGCTCACGCTTCTTGCGCTCACGAGCCTCCTTCTCACGACGCTCCCGCTCCAATCCCCGTGCATAGGACTCCTCGAACAGGCGCTGCCTCTATAACCAATCTCGACGTTGGTCCTCTTGGACATCTTTTGGTACCTCGTGATCTATCCAAGTGAAGTACTTGCAAAGTGGAGGAGGGGACTACATATAAACCATGATTTTGTTAGACATATGAGTGACAACTTGTTGATGTTTTTTGTATGTACACCTAACATACCGGTGGTATGTCATATGCGTTAGTTGGCCTTCGACGATCATGTGCATAGTTGGGACACACGAAAAACCTTCTACCTTCTGTCCATGACTTGTTGCGGTCAGTGGACACCTTCAGCTTGCAAACATCACCACACCAACATGGTGGTGTGGGCACATCCTTCTCCTTCTCCTTGTCCAAACTGGCCTCCAACCACGTCTTCGGCATGTCCTCTTGGTCCGCGCACGCCGGCCTCGTCCTAGAACCGGATGAAGCCATGCCTACAAAAAGACCAATTGTTAGCACAAGACATAAAGATAGTAAATGCGTAAATACAGTAAATGAATAAATGCTAGGAATTGTATGAACAAATACTATACCATTATTATTAGATCAACCATCTGGATTATGCAAATAACCGAAGGCCGATCCATTATCAACCATTCGTCTACGACCACCAGCACCTCTAGCACTTGTGCTTCCTCTCCGACCACCACGACCTCTAGCACTTGTGCTAGCTCGAACACCACCTCTAGCACTTGTGCTAGCTCGACCACCACCTCTAGCACTTGTGCTAGCTCGACCAACACTGCCACCCCTAGCACTTGTGCTCCCTCTACGACCGCCACTACCACCTCTGACACTTGTGCTTCCTCGACCACCACCACCGTCACCTCTTCCACCTCGTTCATCATCGGTGCCGCCTCCACGACTTGTTTTTCTTTTTTTGGTTTTCTTTTTCTTGCATGTCCGCTCATTGTGTCCCCCTTCACCGCACACCCCACAGTTGATGATGTCAGGAGCCTCCATGAAATGACCGCTACCAAATTGTTTCATGCCAGTGTATCCAGCCAGGTCATCCATATCACCCCTGAACCTCTTAGTTCTCCTTCTACCCTTCGTCTCCACCTTCAGAAGAGGGTCTGGCCTAATATGAGGGCCATGGTACTCAGGCCACTGTGATTGGTCCAAGAAAGGGTGAAATCTTGGCGCCCATGTCAACCTAGTAGCTTCCACATGGAACTCTTGCATCCTCACGGTTTTTCCATCATTAACATGTATGTTTCTCGCCTTCGCCACCGTTATCAAATGCGAGCATGGCCAATGATACTTACTAGGCCTCTCGCACTGGCACCACCGAGTCTTCAGTTTCACCTCAAATGCAGCACCACCATATTGTCTACCGTCTCGTGTTGTGCCACCTGGCTCATCAATTTGATAGATCATTTCAAGCCTATCGAATATGATAACTTGTTGCCGCGAAGACTTGCTTGCTTGTAACTGCAACCATTCATCAACCTTTTCCGGATAATCCTTTTTCTCACCTATCCATTTTGCAGTCTCTTCAGAATGCCTCTGAAAGTACTCATTAAGCTTAAAGAAGGTGTACTCCACTATTGCAGTCACCGGCAATGCACGAGCACCCTTCAACACATTGTTGAAACATTCTACGAGATTGCTCGTCATGTCACCATATCGCCAACCACCATCGTCATGAGCGCGTGCCCACTTGTGCTTCTCGCTTAAATTCCTAGTTAAGAAGTCTTTTCCCCCTTCATTCACCGCTGCAAAGAGTTTGTTGTACCGAGCATCGAAACCTTGGGTGGTGAATGCCACACATACATGGGTAAGGTCTTTGCTGAGCTCCTTGCTCTTACATGCCCGGTAAAAGTTGGCCACAAAATGCCTCATGCACCATCTGTGGTGAAGCTTTGGAAATCCTGGAATAACAATGTCCATTGCCTTGAGTATGCCATGATGCCGGTCCGATATGATGCATACCTCCCTAGCCCCAATCACGTTGTGCCTAACATGACCCATGAACCACTCCCAGTTGTCTTGGTGCTCGGAAGGCACCAAAGCAAATGCACACGGCAACACATTGTCGTTTGATGAGTGCGCCATTGCTACCATTAGTGTGCCCTTATATCTACCGGTCAAGAACGTGCCATCTATAGACAAGACCGGACGACAAATGCTGAAATGCCTCCACACATTGTTCATAACTCCAGAAGGCACGGTGGAACACTCCCTCGTGATCCTCGACCACATGAAACATGCCCGGGTTCCTATGTGCAATCGCGGCCAACAACCTTGGGAGCTGGTTGTATGCTTCTTCATATCCACCGTACAACATCCTAATAGCATTTGCCTTTGCCTTCCATGCCTTCCCATACTTGACTTCGTAACCAAATTGTTTTTTCACCGTCCGCATGAGAAACCTCACTTTCACAGTGGGATCAAAGGCTATGTCTTTCATCCATTTGTATCCAAGATACTCAGATGTGAGTTGACGGTGTGTCTTTCTAAGTCGTTTGGATGGTGGTTTGCATCTATGAGTGGTATCACAACTTTTTAACACCCATTCTTCGGTTTCTTTAAGCTTCCTTGCACGAACCTTCCATGTGCAATCCTTTTGCTCACACACCACGGTGTAACGCAACTTCATGTCGGAGTGCTCAACATAAATTGGCCTATGGTTTCGAATGGCATAGTCAGCCAACCAAAACTTCAGCATAGGCAAGCTCAGAAACTTCAATCCTTTCTTCAAATAAGCATTCTCGTCCTCATTCTCCACCCTTGGTTCTCCTGGATCCGGGCATGGTGTTGGCTCAATCGCCGTCATTCTCATTCCACTGTCAACAACAGCTTTATGGGCAAGGCTCAGATCTTTAAACAAGTGAGTTCTTTTTTGTAAGCCCGTCAGCTCAAAGTGGATTTGGTTCTACTCCTTTGTGAATCCATCCTCGTCCAACTGTTCAACTGGACCCTCGTCATCCGATTCATACGCATATTGATGCCTAAAAGGCAAGTCACGATCCATGTCCTTTTTCGCTATGTACGCATCCAAGTCACCAACATCATTACCATGAAACCCTTCCTCTTGCTCTTTGTCATCATCATAAGCATCTTCATCCTCTTGAATTACTTCGTCACTAGCAATCACCTCAACTTCATTTGCTTGGCTAGTTGGTGGTTGGCTAGAAGCATTGGGGGCATACAACTCAACCTCATTTGCTTTGATAGATGGTACACGGGGAGGTGGGCGGGGATAAACATTGGGGGCATCAACCACAACCCTATGCTCAACAAGTGGCACCATTGTCCTCTCGCTCATGTCATCCATTGGGGAAGAGACATGCCGGTTCAAATCAAAGGCCAACCGAGGAGATTCAACCTTGGTGGCAAACAATTCAAGTGACTTGTCTTCCGATTGGGATACTTTTTCCTTGTATACATCCCAATGCAAATCCGAGGTGATAGGCATACTTTTCAAGCGAGATTTGGCTCCAACTCCAACATCATACCTTCCTATTAACTTAACATCAACATTGGTGTCCATCCACTCTAAGACTTGTCTCACTTTTGCAACAACATCCTCATAGCTAGGGCTTGTATCAAAAACCAATGGTTCCTCACCCGTGTCGGCATTGTTACTCAAGAATGCCTCCTTGTCCATGTAATGAACATTAACAAGTCTCTCCATCTAAAAATAACATGAATGCATTTAAGACTTCAATGAGAATTGGTGTGTTCATCCAAATACATCTAATTATATCCAAATCATATCAAGACTAAATTATTGGTGATGTCCACAAAAGTATCACTAATTAACACACACTAAGCTAAGTTAAACCTAATCACTAACTAACCCTAACCCCAAATCTTTCAACTCAACAAGCATATATTACTACTACACACCATGCATAGCACTATATTATCAAAGTTAACCAAGCCATTCATACTAACATAAGGGAGAAAACATGAACTAGAGGGTTCCACCAACATGTATAAAATGCAACCAAAATAACAAGATTTGACAAAAAATAATTGGATGATTTGAGGGAGATTACCACAAGCAACAAAGTGATGGAAAGATCCACCTAAGGGAAGCACCTTTTGGGGAGGATTTGAGGGGGGAGCTTGAGGGGTGAGAGAGAGTGGGGGGGGGGGCAGCAAAGCTTCTTCAACCTCGGGCTGGATTGGGGAAAGTGTGTGGGGTGGGTCCCACACACTTTCCCCAAAGGTTATCCACTTACCAGGGCCAGACGCCAGGGTCCCTGGCGTCTGGCTCCTTTGCCACGTCAGCAAGTCAACGGGCAGCCGGGCAGTGCGGGCCAGGGGCCAGACGCTAGGGTCCCTGGCGTCTGCTTCGTAACCCAGACGCCAGGGTCCTTGGCGTCACCCAAAAAGGTCAGAAACGAAATTTTTTTCGAGACGAGGTCAAATCGGGATTTAGTTTGCCTTAAGGGTCAGAACAGTAATTTTGTCCCATGGACGACGCCGACAGAGGGAAGACTATTCGCCAGCGGCGGGGAACACATGGTGGTGGCCGGCCACTTGAAAGCTCCACGGGGCCTCACGCCTGAATCCTGGCGCCTGACTGATGTTTGACTGTTTGGTTCGTATCTTGCGCTACTTCAAGGGGAACACCCTCCTCTTCAGTTTCAAGTTTCGACCTTGTTCAACACGTCACGACTTCCACCGTCTCAACAACCCGCTGAAAATGTTAGCTGTTTATAACCCCGATTTATGTTCTAGTTGCTAGGTGTTAGGTTTCTTCAGTTTCGCCAGAGAATAACAATGTATTTTTTCTTTTTTTCGAAAAGGGGCTCCCCGGCCTCTGCATCAGAGTGATGCATACGGCCATCTTATTAACCAAATAACAAGATGCCAACAAGGTTCCAAAGTCTCCAACTGAGAAAAGAAAAGACAGCTCACACAGAGCGAAAAAGGGCTAGAAACACAAACTAGCCAAGAAAAGACTCCACAACCGGCTAGCTAAATATAGATAGGTAAACTAATTGCCTATCGTATTACATGACCGCCATCCAAACCGGTTGAAGATATCCCGAGCTACCATCTCCCAGAGGATAGATCTAGTAACCAAATGCTCCCTGACCTCCATCGGAGTGAGTAGCGACCATGAACGGATCACTGCCGTGGCTCGGAAAATAACCTGCAAAAAATGAATATGTGATGTTCTGTTAAAAACCAAATCATTTCTGCAATTCCAGATAGTCCACAGCAAAGCGCAAACTCCAACCCGTATGTGTCTCGCTAAGTCAGGCTCAATCCCATTAAGCCATGTCCCAAATAACGCATTGACAGAATTCGGTGGATTAATATTAAAATCAATGTGGATCGTCCGCCAAAGGACCTTGGCCAACGGGCAATCAAGAAAGAGGTGTTTGATCGTCTCATCCCGATCACAGAAACTACACCTAGTAGGTCCTGTCCAATTACGCTTTATCAAGTTGTCCTTGGTTAAAATAACTTGTTTATGAACAAACCACATAAACACTTTTATTTTCAAAGGAACTTTGACATCCCAAACATTCTTGGAAGTAGGAATGGAGTTCGAATTAATAACATCAATATACATTGATTTAACTGTGAATACTCCAGACCTAGTCAGTTTCCAGCGTAATTCATCGGGTTGTTGAGAAAGCTGAACCTCCATCAGTCTCCTAACTAGACGGAGCCATTCTTCCCAACGACTGCCCGCTAGCGACCGTCTAAACTGAATATTAAGGGGGATAGATTGAAATACCGTTGCAACAAACACCTCACGTCGTTGAACAATACGATATAAAGACTGATATTGAATGGCCAAGAGTGTGTCGCCGAGCCAAGTATCCTCCCAGAAATGTGTACTAGCGCCGTTTCCAATAATAAACTTTGTCCTATTAAACAATGATTGTTTGACTTTCATTAGTCCTTCCAGAAAGGCGAGTCAGTCGGCCTGACTGTGACCTGGGACAATGTTTTTGTCTGGAGGTACTTGCTGCGAAGGATTTGCGCCCACATGGCATCAGTCCGAGATGAGAGCTTCCACAACCACTTACTAAGAAGGCATCTGTTCTTAACTTCAAGATTCTCAATACCAAGGCCCCCTTGGTCTTTCGGTCTACTGATGATATCCCATTTAGCAAGCCGGTATTTTCTTTTAAGTTCATCACCCTGTCAAAAGAAACGCGGTCGATAGAAGTCCAGTCTTTTCCTAACACCAACTGGGACCTCAAAGAATGATAAGAGAAACATAGGCATACTCGTGAGCACCGAATTTATTAGGATTAATCGGCCTCCGTATGACATGAGCTTACCCTTCCAGCAACTCAGTTTCTTCTCAAATCGGTCCTCGATGCACTTCCATTCTTTGTTTGTCAGCCTACGATGGTGTATTGGAATACCTAGGTAAGGGAAGGGTAAATCCCCCAACTCGCACCCAAACAATTGCCTATAAGCCTCCTGTTCGTCTTTGGCTCTACCAAAGCAGAACAACTCGCTCTTATGAAAGTTAATCTTTAACCCGGTCAATTGTTCAAATAGGCATAACACCAGCTTCATATTTCTCGCCTTGGCCAAGTCATGCTCCATAAAGATGATTGTATCATCAGCGTACTGAAGGATGGATACACCTCCATCAACAAGATGAGGTACCAAGCCACCTACTTGATCATTCTCCTTAGCCATTCCTATCAAAATTGCTAACATATCCACCACAATGTTAAACAGGATAGGGGACATCGAATCTCCTTGTCTTAGGCCTATGTGTCTGGAAGTAATGACCTATATCGCCATTCACTTTAATTCCCACACTCCCTTTTTGCGTAAATGATTCAACCTGTCGGCGCCAGGCTTCATCAAAACCTTTCATACGCAATGCCTGTTGGAGGAATGGCCATTTGACCTTGTCGTACACTTTCTCAAAATCCACCTTAAAAATTACTCCATCTAATTTTTTGGAGTGGATTTCATGGAGCGTTTCATGAAGGACGACCACCCCTTCAAGGATGTTTCTGTCCGGCATGAAAGCAGTTTGGATTGTTGCACCACAAAATGCGCAATCTGTGTGAGCCTATTAGTCCCGACCTTGGTGAAGATTTTGAAACTAACATTGAGGAGGCAGATCGGCCTGAACTGCTCAATTCTCACAGCATCCGTTTTGTTAGGAAGCAGTGTGATAGTTCCAAAATTCAAGTGAAATAAGTGAAGCTGTCCAGAGAACAGATCATGAAACATAGGTAGCAAATCCCCCGTAATAATGTGCCAGCACTTTTTATAGAACTCAGTCGGGAATCCATCCGGTCCGGGAGCCTTATTTTTTTCATTTGTGCAATAGCATCAAACACCTCCTTCTCTGAGAACGGGGCAACCAGAATATCATTATCGGCAACCGAAAGTTGAGACACATCCTCAGTCCTGGACTCATCGAGGGACACACAATTATCCTCCGGAGGTCCAAATAACTGCCTATAATACTCGGTAATATAGGTTTTTAGGTTATCCTGTCCTAAAATAGTGCCCTCATCTTGTTCAAGTTGAAAGATTCACTTCTTTCTGTGCTTACCATTGGCAATCAAGTGAAAGAATTGAGTATTCGCGTCCCCTTGGACCACTTTGCGGACCTTAGCTCGCAAAGCCCACTTCAATTCTTCTTCGCGGAGAAGTTCTTTCAACCTCTTCTCTGCCTCAGTTTTAACCTGAAGCTCAGCTGGCAGCAAAATCATGGATTCGGCCTTTATGTCCAGGGCCTGTATAAGAGAAAGGAGCCTATCCTTTTCAATCTTATACACCCCACTGAGGTGCTTAGCCCAACCCCATAAGAAACTTCTCAAATTCCTAATCTTATTCTGCCAACTCTCGACCGCAGTCCTACCTCCTGCACCCCTAGCCCATTCCCTAGCAATCAGGTCCAAGAACCCCTCGTGTTCGAACCAGGCCATCTCGAATGAAAATGTGTTTTTGTTTCCCACGTGGTTCGGCTCCCCTGAGTCCATGAACAAGGGTGCGCGATCGGATATTCCCCGCGAGAGAGCTTGCACCGTGACAAGAGGGAACTTATGTTCCCACTCCACGCTCGCGAGAACTCGATCAAGTTTTTCGTATGTCGGGTTTGGCAAAGCATTAGCCCAAGTAAACTTTCTACCAGAAAGCTCTATCTCCCTCAGATCCAAGCTTTCAATAATGGTATTGAACATAAACGACCACCTGCCGTCAAAGTTATCATTATTCTTCTCCTCTCTCATCCTAATGATATTGAAATCATCCCCAACTAAAATTGGAAGCTGCTCTGACCCACAGATTCGAACAAGGTCCGCCAAAAACTCCGGTTTAAGCTCGGGCTGTGCGGCACCATAAACCGCCACCAAAGCCCAGTTGAAACCATCAACTTTAGACCTGACTCGAAACTTTACCGTGAAGTCGCCCATCACTACACTTCGGACTTCAAGCAAATCACATCTCACACCCAGCAAGATACCACCCGATCTTCCTTGCAGAGGGAGGCAATGCCAATCGAAATCAACACCACCCGCAAGAGAGGAAAGAAACTGGGGCGCAAAGTTATCTCTACCAGTTTCCGATAGAGCAATAAAATCTAAACGATGCTCCAGAGATGCCTCAGCAAGAAACCTTCTTTTAGCCAAGTCTTTTAGACCTCTGCTATTCCAAAAGATTCCTTTCATAATTCGTCATGGAATTTTTCAGTAGTCCGAATCCTAGCACTCCTGAGAACTGCAGAATCGGGATAAATCTTCCGTTTCCACTTGCGCTTTGGTTTACTAGGCTCTGTCGCCCGGTCCTCATAATCAGGCTCAACGGTACTAACAACGGCAATATCTAGGGGCACATCATCGTCCTCAGACTCATGATTGGAGGGCGCTAGATCCGCACACAGATTATCGAGCACTCTAACCCCTAACGCATCAATCTCATCATCATTCATGGGTTTAACCGCTGCGAGATTACGAATAGTCTCTAAGGCACGCTCCGCCTCCAAATCTAACAGATCATTCACCGGATTGGAAATCCCACCATCAGTAGCACCAAGTGAAACTCCTAATTGGTTTGCATTATTTATAATCTCCTCATTATAAAAATGCAATAAAGAATTAGATATGTTGACGGACATACCAGAAGAGATTGCAGCATCATGAAGCTTGGCCGCCCTCATAGCGCACCGCTGCTGCATGTCATCGACCTCCGGAAGCTCCTGAATGCGAGCACTCATCCGTCTCCCCATCGAGACCGGGTCCGGGATCCCGCCAAAAGCGACGACCTCTTCCCTAGTAAAGCCTCGCGATGAGTCTCGCAAATGGTCAACCAGGGCTACCGGAGGAGGCGGCTGCGGGCTCCCATGCCCCTCAGACAAATGCCCCACACCGAGGCCCAAGGCCACGGGTACGACAGGAGAGGGGATGGCTGGGGCCGCCTGCCTGAGCCCTCCTCCCGCCCCATCCACCAGCGCGAGTGAAGCGCCGACGTCGTAGGAGACATGGTCCTCCTGACCACCAAAGAGGAAGGAGGAGCCAGGGCCACCTACCCCCAGCACCACTGGAGGCGCGGGTGCCGTCGGCACGACCGGAGGAGAAAGAGCCGAGGCCGCCTGCCTCGGGCTCCCTCTCCCAGCGCTGGCCGACCCCATCATGGCCGGCATCACCGACGTCGGGATAGGGAGGGGAGAAGTCAAGGCCACCTGCCCCGAACCCCCCCAAGCCCCACCTCGAACGTAGTCGTCATCACCGGAGCCTCGACCATAGGTGAAGCAAGGGAAATAGAAGCGACCTCCGGCTCCACCTCCCCAACTCCATCCAAAGTCCTCGCTGACGCGGCTCTCACCAAGCGTCCAGCCGATGATTCGCCAGCACCCTCGAACTCCAACAAAGGGAGCGTGTGTTCAAATACATCATCAGAATCTACCCGGTCACTCCAAAGTCTGGGAGGCGCTGAGGCTGGCTCAAAGGACTCAAAACGCAACGAAGTCATAGGCACCGAAGGTGAGGGTGCTGGCTCAACCCCGGTCCCATCCCCGGGCAACTGAGCATCTGGGCGAGAACCGTTAGACCCCTCTCGTGTGGACTCATCAGTCGGTGCCCCCTTGGCTCCCGCACTACCGTCACCCTCGTGCATATCAACATCATTCTCATTAACCGCCTCATCAAACAGATCAGTGTCCTCAAACTCGATCTCGAGTGGGAACACCTCGCCCCTATATGTCCAGTTGACCACATCAGGCATGAACTCAATATCCAGAACACTCACTAAAATCCGGGCCACCCCATGAGCACGGGTAAAAGCCATATCCACTTTCTCCGTCTTCCCAACCATAATACCCATACTGGCCACAACTCGAACATCCTGCAAAGGCTTAGATGGAGCCCCCGAAAACCTCAACCAGACCTGCGTAAGCGTCTTTCCCTTAGGCTCCACCTTCGTCCACTCGTGAAACTCCAAAATACACTTAGTACCAGGAACTCTACACAAGCCAAAGCTCAACAGTCTCTGCAAATCATCCACAAAGGGGAAATCAACCTTAAAGACATTGGCCTCGAGACTAACCAGCTCCCACTGGAAGTCACCCGGTGTCAGCTCCTGAAGCCTCAGCACAATCTGAGCCTCAGTCACCTCCTCCTGGGTAGCTTTCACAACCCCGGTAGTCAAGCTCTGTGTCTCCTCTGGAATCTCTCTCGCGGTTGGGGACTCAAAGAACAACAACTCTGCACAGTATAGTCCATACATTGTCAGAGCCGGAGCCTAGTCACGCAATAACGGGCAATCCCCCGAGGCATGTGCTGGCTTGCCACACGAATCACACAGCTCCGCCACGCACTCAGCAATGAAGTGGCCCTTCTCACCACAACGGTAACAAAGCAACGTAAGACTTGTTCAAGTGCATGGCCGTAGGTTTTGCATGTGTTTGGTTACTCGCATCGATTCTGGGCACTTTGTTGCATATTGTTTTGTTTGTTTGTCTGCATCCCCTCCGGCTTTGACTGAGCATCAACATCAGAATCTGTGTTTGGTTGTCTGCATGTTCAACATTGTTATTCTCTGATGCAAAAAGATGTTATTTGGTTACATGCTACACAGGTGATGTGATAACCTCTTCTAGAAGTGGTGAGGTTATCAGTACACACACAACAACAACATATACAATGTAAGCATAACGATAGCATAAACCTTAAGCATAAGCGTAAACCATAAGAATAAGCACAACTAAAACCATAATCATAACCATAATCGTAGCATAACCATAACTATAGCAGTTCAAACAGTATAACATCACTACAATACCACATAGTCTTCAAAGTTGATTAACTAGCATAAATAGCAGCGATCGATCCTAAGCAACATTAGCAACACCATCCTCAGCAGCAGCAACACCCTCATCAACACCTCCAGCATCCATGTCGAATGCTTTGTGGTGCAACAAGCAATTTTCCACAACCTGAATGCCCTTGTCGTTGAAGACGAGGACCCTGAAGTTCGCGGCGCTCACCAGCATGAAGGTGAGAAAACTCCGATCCTGATCTCGCTGGCTACACAGATGGCGGCCCAACCCTTATCAAGGGTGAGCCCGCTGTTGATCATCTTCATGGTGACCTTCCAGGTGCAGTCGTTGTTCGTCGTCAGCCTGATCAACTCTGGGACGTGGACGAGTGATGAGTCCCTTTAGTGATATGGCAAAGGAGCAGAAATGATTCCCGTCTTTTTCCCTAGAGGTGACCTTGAGCTATCGAACCCATGAGAGGAAGTGCATCTTTAGCACAAGGGTTTTTACCAAGCTTTGCAAAAGTATTAAATTGTAGTTTTTAACCGTACCGAAAGCAAGTTGCATAATTGAACACTTATAAATAAAAATAGGCATGGTTATGAGGACTTGTTCTTACAACCATTTATTTCCGAGCGAGATCCTAATGATATTGGCTTGCGCTTTAGAAGTCATCCGTCAAGATGCGCTTGCAACGTATCGAAGTGGGGGTTGTCCAAATTACGTCTTGACCGTCAAACGTCCTACATCAAGAGTTAGTTGTCCAACCAAAGGCCCTTTTCGTCGCCCAAGGCTGCTTCAGTAATTAAGATAAAAGCAGACAAAAGCATTGGGCGTTTAATGACTACACCTCTTGTATCCCCAGAGATAGGATTCACGCTACCGTACTAAATGTTTCTGTCACTGGTGTTCAGAATAGTGTTTTATAGTTTCTCTGCCCTTAGCCTCTCTGTCGCTCGATTTGAAGGAAATATGCCCTAGAGGCAATAATAAAGTTGTTATTATGTATTTCCTTATATCATGATAAATGTTTATTATTCATGCTAGAATTTTATTAACCGGAAACTTGATACATGTGTGGATACATAGACAAAACACTATGTCCCTAGTAAGCCTCTACTAGACTATCTCGTTAATCAAAGATGGTTAAGTTTCCTAACCATAGACATGTGTTGTCATTTGATGAACGAGATCACATCATTAGGAGAATGATGTGATGGACAAGATGTTGGAAATATGCCCTAGAGGCAATAATAAATAGGTTATTATTATATTTCCTTGTTCATGATAATCGTTTATTATCCATGCTAGAATTGTATTGATAGGAAACTCAGATACATGTGTGGATACATAGACAACACCATGTCCCTAGTAAGCCTCTAGTTGACTAGCTCGTTGATCAATAAATGGTTATGGTTTCCTGACCATGGACATTGGATGTCATTGATAACGGGATCACATCATTAGGAGAATGATGTGATGGACAAGACCCAATCCTAAGCCTAGCACAAGATCGTGTAGTTCGTATGCTAAAGCTTTTCTAATGTCAAGTATCATTTCCTTAGACCATGAGATTGTGAAACTCCCGGATACCGTAGGAATACTTTGGGTGTGCCAAACGTCACAACGTAACTGGGTGGCTATAAAGGTGCACTACGGGTATCTCCGAAAGTGTCTGTTGGGTTGGCACGAATCGAGACTGGGATTTGTCACTCCGTGTGACGGAGAGGTATCTCTGGGCCCACTCGGTAGGACATCATCATAATGTGCACAATGTGATCAAGGAGTTGATCACGGGATGATGTGTTACGGAACGAGTAAAGAGACTTGCCGGTAACGAGATTGAACAAGGTATATAGATACCGACGATCGAATCTCGGGCAAGTACTATACCACTAGACAAAGGGAATTGTATATGGGATTGATCGAATCCTTGACATCGTGGTTCATCCGATGAGTTCATCGTGGAACATGTGGGAGCCAACATGGGTATCCAGATCCCGCTGTTGGTTATTGACCGGAGAACGTCTCGGTCATGTCTGCATGCTTCCCGAACCCGTAGGGTCTACACACTTAAGGTTCGATGACGCTAGGGTTATAAAGGAAGTTTGTATGTGGTTACTGAATGTTGTTCGGAGTCCCGGATGAGATCCCGGACGTCACGAGGAGTTTCGGAATGGTCCGGAGGTAAAGATTCATATATAGGAAGTATGGTCCTTGAAATATTCGCGATGTTTGACACCGCGAAAGTAGAAATCAAGAAGGAGCATCAATTGTTGATGGTTAGTGAAACCACTAGTTTCAAGAAGGGCAAGGGCAAGAAGGGATACTTCATGAAACGGCAAATCAGCTGCTGCTCTAGTGGAGAAACCCAAGGTTAAACCCAAACCCGAGACTGAGTGCTTCTATAATAAGGGGAACAGCCACTGGAGCAGAATTACCCTAGATACTTGGTAGATGAGAAGGCTGTCGATAGAAGTATATTGGATATACATTATGTGAATGTGTACTTTACTAGTACTCCTAGTAGCACCAGGGTATTAGATGCCGGTACGGTTGCTAAGTGTTAGTAACTCGAAAAAAAGCTACAGAATAAATGGAGACTAGCTAAAGGTGAGCTGACGATATGTGTTGGAAGTGTTTCCAAAGTTGATATGATCAAGCATCGCTCGCTCCCTCTACCATCGAGATTGGTGTTAAACCTAAATAATTGTTATTTGGTGTTTGCGTTGAGCATAGACATGATTGGATTATGTCTATCGCAATACGGTTGTTCATTTAAAGAGAATAATAGTTACTCTGTTTATTTGAATAATACCTTCAATGGTCTTGCACCTAAAATGAATGGTTTATTGAATCTCGATCATAGTGATACACATGTTCATGCCAAAAGATATAAGATAGTAATGATAGTACCACCTACTTGTGGCACTGCCGTGTAAGTCATATTGGTATAAAACGCATGAAGAAGCTCCATGTTGATGGATCTTTGGACTCACTCATTTTAGAAAAGGATTGAGTAATGTGAACCATGTCTATTGGTATATACGCATGAAGAAACTCCATGCAGATGGACCGTTTGGACTCACTTGATTTTGAATCACTTGAGATATGCAAATCATACCACATGGGCAAGATGACTGAAAGCTTCGGTTTCAGTAAAATGGAACAAGAAAGCAACTTGTTGGAAGTAACACATTTTGATGTGTGCAGTCCAATGAGTGCTGAGGCACGCAGTGGATATCGTTATGCTCTTACTTCACAGATGATTTGAGTAGATACTGAGTATATTTACTTGATGAAACACAAGTCTGAATTATTGAATGGTTCAAGTAATTTCAGAATCAAGTTGAAGATCTTCGTGATAAGAGGATAAAATGTCTATGATATGATCATAGAAATGAATATCTGAGTTACGAGTTTGGCACTGTGGAAATTGTTTCACGACTAGTGCCGCCTGGAACACCATAGAGTGATGGTGTGTCCGAACATCATAACTATTGGATATGATGATGTCTCTTATCAAATTACCACTATCGTTCATGGGTTAGGCATTAGAGACAACCACATTCACTTTAAATAGGGAACCACACAAATCCGCTGAGACGACACCGTATGAACTAAGGTTTAGAGAAACCTAAGATGTTGTTTCTTAAAAGTTTGGGGCTACGACGCTTATGTGAAAAAGTTTCAGGCTGATAAGCTCGAACCCAAAGCGGATAAATGCATCTTCATAGGACACCCAAAACAGTTGGGTATACCTCCTGCCTCAGATCCGAAAGCAATAGGAATTGTTTCTGAAATCGGGTCCTTTCTCGAGAAAAGTTTCTCTCGAAAGAATTGAGTGGGAGGATGGTCGAGACTTGATGAGGTTATTGAACCGTCACTTCAACTAGTGTGTAGCAGGGCACAAGAAGTTGTTCCTGTGGCACCTACACCAATTGAAGTAGAAGCTTATGATAGTGATCATGAAACTTCGGATCAAGTCACTACCAAACCTCGTAGGACGACAAGGATGCATGCTACTTCAGAGTGGTACATAGTCCTGTCTTGGAAGTCATGTTGCTAGTCAACAATGAACCTACGAGCTATGGATAAGCGATGGTGGGCCCGGCTTCCGATGAATGGCTCGAGGCCATAAAATCCGAGAGAGGATCCATGTATGAAAAAAAAGTGTAGACTTTGGTAGAACGGCTCGATGGTCGTAAGGCTGTTGAGTACAGATGGATTTTAAAAGGAAGACGGACAATGATGGTAAATGTCACCATTAAGAAAGCTCGACTTGTCATTAAGATGTTTTCCGACAAGTTCAAGGAGTTGACTGCGATGAGACTTTCTCACTCGTAGCGATGCTAAGAGTTTGTTGGAAATATGTTAGCGATTACTACATTATTTATGAAATTGTGCAGATAGGATGTCAAAACATTGTTTCCTCGACGATTTTCTTGAGGAAAGGTTGTACGTGATACAACCAGAAGATTTTGTCAATCCTGAAAGATGCTAACAAGTATGCAAAGCTCCAGCAATCCTTCTAAGGACTGGAGTAAGCATCTCGGAGTTGGAATGTACGCTTTGATGAGATGATCAAAGATTTGGGTTTATACAAAGTTTATGAGAAACTTGTATTTCCAAAGAAGTGAGTGGGAGCACTATAGAATTTCTGATGAGTATATGTTGTTGACATATTGTTTATCGGAAATGATGTAGAATTTCTGGAAGGCATATAGGGTTGTTTGAAAAGTGTTTTTTAATGAAAACCTGGATTAAGCTACTTAAACATTGAGCATCAAGATCTATAAGGATAGATCAAAATCGCTTAATAGTACTTTCAAACAAACACATACCACGACAAGATTTTGAAGGAGTTCAAAATAGATCAGCAAAGAAGGAGTTCTCGGCTGTGTTACAAGGTGTGAGTATTGAGCAAGACTCAAGACATGACCATGGTAGAATAGAGATAAAGGACGAAGGTCGTCCCCTATGCTTTAGTCGTAGGCTCTAAAGTATGCTATGTTGTGTACCGCACCTGAAGTGTGCCAAACCATGAGTAGTCAAGGGGTACAAGTGTGATCTAGAAATGGATCACAGGACAACGGTCAAGGTTATCCTTAGTAACTAGTGGACTAAGGAATTTTCTCGATTATGGAGGTGGAAAAGGAGTTCGTCGTAAAGGGTTACGCCGATGCAAACTTTGACACTAATCCAGATTATTCTGAGTAGTAAATTGGATTCGTATAGTAGAACAGTTATTTGGACTAGCTCCAAATAGAGCGTGGTAACTGCATCTAGGAGATGACATAGATATTTGTAAAGCACACACGGATCTGAAAGGTTCAGACCCGTTGACTATAACATCTCTCACAAGCATAACATGATCAAACCCAGAACTCTGTGAGTGTTAATCACATGGCGATGTGAACTAGATTATTGACTCTAGTGCAAGTGGGAGACTGTTGGAAATATGCCCTAGAGGCAATAATAAATAGGTTATTATTATATTTCCTTGTTCATGATAATCGTTTATTATCCATGCTAGAATTGTATTGATAGGAAACTCAGATACATGTGTGGATACATAGACAACACCATGTCCCTAGTAAGCCTCTAGTTGACTAGCTCGTTGATCAATAGATGGTTACGGTTTCCTGACCATGGACATTGGATGTCATTGATAACGGGATCACATCATTAGGAGAATGATGTGATGGACAAGACCCAATCCTAAGCCTAGCACAAGATCATGTAGTTCGTATGCTAAAGCTTTTCTAATGTCAAGTATCATTTCCTTAGACCATGAGATTGTGCAACTCCCGGATACCGTAGGAATACTTTGGGTGTGCCAAACATCACAACGTAACTGGGTGGCTATAAAGGTGCACTACGGGTATCTCCGAAAGTGTCTGTTGGGTTGGCACGAATCGAGACTGGGATTTGTCACTTCGTGTGACGGAGAGGTATCTCTGGGCCCACTCGGTAGGACATCATCATAATGTGCACAATGTGATCAAGGAGTTGATCACGGGATGATGTGTTACGGAACGAGTAAAGAGACTTGCCGGTAACGATATTGAACAAGGTATCTAGATACCGACGATCGAATCTCGGGCAAGTACTATACCACTAGACAAAGGGAATTGTATATGGGATTGATCGAATCCTCGACATCGTGGTTCATCCGATGAGATCATTGTGGAACATGTGGGAGCCAACATGGGTATCCAGATCCCGCTGTTGGTTATTGACCGGAGAACGTCTCGGTCATGTCTGCATGCTTCCCGAACCCGTAGGGTCTACACACTTAAGGTTCGATGACGCTAGGGTTATAAAGGAAGTTTGTATGTGGTTACCGAATGTTGTTCGGAGTCCCGGATGAGATCCCGGACGTCACGAGGAGTTCCGGAATGGTCTGGAGGTAAAGATTTATATATGGGAAGTCCTGTTTTGGTCACCGAAAGGGTTTCGGGTTTTATCGGTAACGTACCGGGACCACCAGGAGGGTCCCGGGGGTCCACCAAGTGGGACCACCGGCCCCGGAGGGCTGCATGGGCCACATGTGGGAGGGGACCAGCCCCAGGTGGGTTGGTGCGCCCCCCCACAAGGGCCCAAGGCGCCTAGGGTTTTGGGGAACCCTAGAAGGGGGCGCCCCCCCTTGCCTTGGGGGGCAAGCCACCCCCTGGGCCGCCGCCCCCTCCTCAGATTGGATCTGAGGGGCCCGGCCCCCCTCTCCCTTGCCCCTATATATATGTGGGGGGTGGGAGGGCAACAACACCATTGTGCTGGTGCAGCCCTCCCCCTCTCCCAAGTTCTTCTCCTCTCCCGCGGTGCTTGGCGAAGCCCTGCAGGATTGCCACGCTCCTCCATCACCACCACGCCGTTGTGCTGCTGCTGGATGGAGTCTTCTTCAACCTCTCCCTCTCTCCTTGCTGGATCAAGGCATGGGAGACGTCACCGGGCTGTACGTGTGTTGAACGCGGAGGTGCCGTCCGTTCGGCACTTGGTCATCGGTGATTTGTATCACGACGAGTACGACTCCATCAACCCCGTTCACTTGAACGCTTCCGCTTAGCGATCTACAAGGGTATGTAGATGCACTCTTCTTCCCCTCATTGCTGGTTTCTCCATAGATAGATCTTGGTGACACGTAGGAAAATTTTGAATTTCTGCTACGTTCCCCAACACAAGACCCATCCATTAGCTTAGCATAATGATCGTTAAGATTTATTGCTATTGCTTTCTTCAAGTCATATACATATTCCTTTGACTATGAGATTATGCAACTCCCGGATACCGGAGGAATACCTTGTGTGCTATCGAACATCACAACGTAACTGGGTGATTATAAAGATGCTCTACAGGTATCTCTGAAGTTGTTTGTTGGGTTGGCAGAGATCGAGATTAGGATTTGTCACTCCGAGTATCAGAGAGGTATTTCCGGGCCCTCTCGACAATGCACACCATAATAAGCCTTGCAAGCAATGTGACTAATGAGTTAGTTGTGGGATGATGTATTATGGAACGAGTAAAGAGACATGCCGGTAACGCGATTGAACTAGGTATGAAGATATCCACGATCGAATCTCGGGAAAGTAACATACCGATGACAAAGGGAATAACGTATGTTGTCATTGCGGTACGACCGATAAAGATGTTCGTAGAATATTTGGAACCAATATGAGCATCCAGGTTCTGCTGTTGGTTATTGACCGGAGAGGTGTCTCGGTCATGTCTACATAGTTCTCGAAACCGTAGGGTCCGCACGCTTAACGTTCAATGACAATTTTGTATTATATGAGTTATGTGATTTGGTGACCGAATGTTGTTCGGAGTCCCGGATGAGATCAATGACATGACGAGGAGTCCCGAAATGGTCAAGAGGTAAAGATTCAAATATAGGACGATAGTATTCGGACACGGAAGTGTTTCGAGGGTACCAGGTACGTATCGGGTCACCGGAAGGGGTTCCGGGCATCCCCCCCGGCAACTACATGGGCCTAATGGGCCAAGAAGGGGACAGACCAGCCCCTAGGGGCCTGGTGCGCCCCATGTAGGCCAAAATAGGGGGTAAGGAAAGAGGAGAATAGAGAAAGGAAGGGGAGGGATTCTTCCTCCCCCTTCCTTCTCTCCTCCCTCCTCCTTCCTTCCCCCTCCGGATGAATATGGAAGGGGGGAGGCCAGATTAGGAGGCGCCCAAGTAGGATTCCTCCTACTTGGGGCGCCCCCTTGGCTGCCTCTCCTCCCCTCCAACCTATATATATGAGGGGGTGGCACCGCTAGAACACAAAACATTGATTCCTGGCCATGTGCGGCGACCCCCTACACAGTTTACGCCTCCGGTCATATTCACGTAGTGCTTAGGCGAAGCCCTGCGCGGATCACTTCACCATCACCGCCACCACGCCGTCGTGCTGACGGAACTCTCCCTCGACACTTTGCTGGATCAAGAGTTCGAGGGACGTCATCGAGCTGAATGTGTGCAGAACTCGGAGGTGCCGTACGTTTGGTGCTTGATCGGTCGGAACAAGAAGAAGTTCGACTACATCAACCTCGTTGTCAAACGCTTCCGCTTTCGGTCTACGAGGGTACGTGGACACACTCTCCCCCTCTTGTTGCTATGCATCTCCTAGATAGATCTTGCGTGAGCGTAGGATTTTTTTTGAAATTGCATGCTATGTTTCCCAGCAGTGGTATCAGAGCCAGGTCTATGCGTAGATGATATGCACGAGTAGAACACAAAGAGTTGTGGGCGGTGGTCGTCATAATGCTTACCATCAATGTCTTATTTTGATTCGGCAGTATTGTTGGACGAAGCGGCCCGAACCAACCTTAGATGACCATGTTCATGAGACCGGTTCCACCGACATACATGCAACTAGTTCTGCATAAAGGTGGCTGGCGGGTGTCTGTTTCTCTAACCTTAGTTGAATCGAATTTGACTGCGGCCAGTCCTTGTTGAAGGTTAAAACAAAAAACTTGATAAATCACCATTGTGGTTTTGATGCGTAGGTAAGAGCGGTTCTTACTAGTAGCTCGTAGCAGCCACGTAAAACTTGCAACAACAAAGTAGAGGACGTCTAACTTGTTTTTGCAGGGCATGTTGTGAGGTGATATGGTCAAGACATGATGTGATATACGTTGTTGCATGAGATGATCATGTTTTGTAAAAGTTGTCGGCAACTGGCAGGAGCCTTATGGTTGTCGCTTTGTTGTATGAAATGCAAACGCCATGTAATTGCTTTACTTTATCACTATACGTTAGCGATGGTTGTAGAAGCAATAGTTGGCGAGACGACCACGACGCTACGATGGAGATCAAGGTGTCAAGCCAGTGACGATGGAGATCATGATGGTGCTTTGGAGATGGATATCAAAGGCACAAGATGATGATGGCCATATCATGTCACATATTTTGTTTGCATGTGATGTTTATCTTTTATGCCTCTTATTTTGCTTAGTACGACGGTAGCATTATAAGATGATACCTTACTAAAATTTCAAGGTATAAGTGTTCTCCCTGAGTATCCACCGTTGCGACAGTTCGTCGTGCTGAGACACCACGTGATGATCTGGTGTGATAGGCTCTACGTTCACATACAACGAGTGCAAGATAGTTTTGCACATGCGGAATACTCGGGTTAAACTTGACGAGCCTAGCATGTACAGACATGGCCTCGGAACACTGGAGACCAAAAGGTCGAACGTGAATCATATAGTAGACATGATCAACATAGAGATGTTCACCATTGATGACTACTCCATCTCACGTGATGACCGGACATGGTTTAGTTGATTTGGATCACGTATCATTTTGATGACTTGAGGGATGTCTATCTAAGTGTGAGTTCTTAAGTAATTTGATTAACTGAACTTAATTTATCATGAATTTAGTCATGATAGTATTTGCATATCTATGTTATAGATCAATAGCTCACGATATAGCTCCTATATATTTTTTGATATGTTCCTAGAGAAAACTAAGTTGAAAGATTATAGTAGCAATGATGCGGACTGGGTCCGTGATCTGAGGATTATCCTCATTGCTGCATAGAAGAATTGTGTCCTTGATGCACCGCTAGGTGACTGACCTATTGTAGGAGCAGGTGCAGACGTTATGAACGTTTGGCAAGCTCGAAATGATGACTACTTGATAGTTTAGTGCGCCATGCTTTACAGCTTAGAACCGGGACTTCAAAAATGTTTTGAACGCCACGGAGCATATGAGATGTTCCAAGAGCTGAAATTGGTATTTCAGACTCATGCCCGTGCCGAGAGGTATGAGACCTCTGACAAGTACTTTGCCTACAAGATGGAGGAGAATAACTCAGCCAATGAGCATGTACTCAGAATGTCTGGGTACTACAATCGCCTGAATCAAGTGGGAGTTAATCTTCCAGATAAGATAGTGATTGATAGATTCTCTAGTCACTATCACCAAGCTAGTAGAACTTCGTGATGAACTATAATATGCAAAGGATGACAAAAAGATTCCCGAGCTCTTCGCGATGCTGAAATCGACGAAGGTAGAAATCAAGAAAGAGCATCAAGTGTTGATGGTTAACAAGACCACTAGTTTCAAGAAAATGGGGAAATGAAAAGAAACGGAACTTCAAGAAGAATGACAAGCAAGTTGTCACTCCCGTGAAGAATCCCAAAGCTAGACCTAAGCCTGAAACTGAGTGCTTCTACTGCAAAGGGAATGGTCACTGGAAGCGGAACTACTCCAAATACTTGGCGGATAAGAAGGATAGCAAAGTGAACAAAGGTATATTTGATATACATGTTATTGATGTGTACTTTACTAGTGCTCATAGTAACCCCAGGGTATTTGATACCGGTTCAATTGCTAATAGTAACTCAAAACATGAGTTGCAAAATGAACGGAGACTAGTTAAGGGCTAGGTGGCGATGTGTGTTGGAAGTGATTCTTAGGTTGATAAGATCACCATCGCATACTCCCTCTACCTCAGGGATTAGTATTGAACCTAAATAAATGTTATTTGGTGTTTTTGTTGAGCATGAATATGATTGGATCATGTTTATTGCAATACGGTTATTCATTTAAGTCAGAGAATAATTGTTGTTCTGTTTACATGAATAAAATCTTCTATGGTCTTACACCCAATGTAGATGGTGTACTGAATCTCGATCATAGTGATACACATATTCATAATATTGATGCCAAAAGATGCAAAGTTGATAATGATAGTGCAACATGTTTGCGGCACTGCCATTTAGGTCATATTGATGTAAAGCACATGAAGAAACTCCATGCAGATGGACTTTTGGAATCACTTGATTATGAATCATTTGATACTTGCAAACCATGACTCATGGGAAAGATGACTAAAACTCCGTTCTCCGGAACAATGGAGCGAGCCAATGACTTATTGGAAATAGTACATACCGATGTATGAGGTCCGATGAGTGTTGAGGCATGCGGCGGGTATCATTATTTTCTGACCTTCACAAATGATTTGAGCAGATATGGGTATATCTACTTAATGAAACACAAGTCTGAAACATTTGAGAAGTTCAAAGAATTTCAGAGTGAAGTGGAGAATCATCGTAACAAGAAAATAAAGCTTCTACAATTTGATAGCGGAGGCGAATAGTTGAGTTACGAGTTTGGCCTTCATTTAAAACAATGTGGAATAGTTTCACAATTCACGCTACCTGGAACACTACAGCGTAATGGTGTGTCCGAACATCATAACCATACTTTATTAGATATGGTGCGATCTATGATCTTTCTTACCAATTTACCACTATCGTTTTGGGGTTATGCATTAAAGACAGCTGCATTCACGTTAAATAGGGCACCATCTAAATCCATTAAGACGACACCGTATGAACGGTGGTTTGGCAAGAAACCTAAGTTGTCGTTTCTTAAATTTTGGTGTTGCGATGCTTATGTGAAAAAGCTTCAGCCTGATAAGCTTGAACCCAAATCGGAGAAGTGCATCTTCATAGGATACCCAAAATAAATTGTTGGGTATACCTTCTACCAGAAATCCGAAGGCAAGATCTTTGTTGCTAAGAATGGATCCTTTCTAGAGAAGGAGTTTCTCTCGAAAGAAGTGAGTGGGAGGAAAGTAGAACTTGATGAGGTAATTGTACCTTCTCTTGAATTGGAAAGTAGCTCATCACAGAAAACCATTCCCGTGATGCCTACACCAACTAGAGAGGAAGCTAATGATAATGATCATGAAACTTCAGATCAAGTTACTGCCAAACCTCGTAGGTCAACTAGAGCACGTTCCGCACCAGAGTGGTACTATAACCCTGTTCTGGAAGTCATGTTACAAGACCATGACAAACCTATGAACTACGAAGAAGCTATGATGAGCCCAAATTTCGACAGACGGGTTGTGACCATGAAATCTGAGATATGGTCCATGTATGAGAACAAAGTGTGGACTTTGGTGGACTTTCCCGATGATCAGAAAGCCATTGAGAATAAATGGATCTTCAATTGGAAGACGTACGCTGATAGTAGTGTTACTCTCTACAAAGCTCCACTTGTCGAAAAATGTTTTTGACAAGTTCAAGGTGTTGACTACGATGAGATTATCGATGCTTAAAGTCTGTCTGAATCATGTTAGCAATTGCCGCATTTTATGAAATCTGGCAAATGGGTGTCAACACTGCATTCCTAAGTGGATTTATTAAAGAAGAGTTGTATATGATGCAACCAAAAGGTTTCTTCAATCCTAAAGGTGCTAACAAAGTGCGCAAGCTCCAGCGATCCATCTATGGACTGGTGCAAGCATCGCGGAGTTGGAATATACGCTTTGATGAGTTGATCAAAGCATATAGTTTCATACAGACTTGCGGTGAAGCCTGTATTTACAAGAAAGTGAGTGGGAGCACTACAGCCTTTCCGATAAGTATATGTGAATGACATATTGTTGATCGGAAATGATGTAGAATTTTTTGGAAAGCATAAAGGAGTGTTTGAAAGGAGTTTTTCATAGAAAGGCCTCGGTGAAGCTGCTTACATATTGGGCATCAAAATCTATAGAGATAGATCACGATACTTGATAAGACTTTCGATGAGTACATACCTTGATAAGATTTTGAAGGAGTTCAAAATGGACAAGTCAAAGAAGGAGTTCTTGCCTGAGTTGTAAGGTATGAAGTTGAGTAAGACTCAAAACCCGACCACGATAGAAGATAGAGAGAGAATGAAAGTCATTCCCTATGCCTCAGCCATATGTTCTATAAAGTATGCCATGCTGTATACCAGATCTATTGTGTACCTTGCCATGAGTTTGGAAAGAGGGTACAATAGTGATACAGGAGTAGATCACTGGACAGCGGTCAAAATTATCCTTAGTTACCTAAAGAGGACTAAGGAAATGTTTCTCGGTTATGGAGGTGATAAAGAGATTGTTGTAAAGGATTACGTCGATGCAAGATTTGACACTGATCCGGATGACTCTGAGTCTCAATCTGGATACATATTGAAAGTGGGAGCAATTAGCTAGAGTAGCTCCATGCACATCATTGTAGACATAGGAATTTGCAAAATACATACGGATCTGAATGTAACAGACCCGTTGACTAAACTTCTCTCACAAGCAAAACATGATCACACCTTAGTACTCTTTGGGTGTTAATCACATGGTGATCTGAACTAGATTATTGACTCTAGTAAACCCTTTGGGTGTTGATCACATGGCAATATGAACTATAGGTGTTAATCACATGACGATGTGAACTATTGGTGTTAATCACATGGCAATGTGAACTAGATTATCGACTCTAGTGCAAGTGGGAGACTGAAGGAAATATGCCCTAGAGGCAATAATAAAGTTGTTATTTTATATTTCCTTATATCATGATAAATGTTTATTATTCATGCTAGAATTGTATTAACCGGAAACTTGATACACGTGTGGATACATAGACAAAACACTGTGTCCCTAGTAAGCCTCTACTAGACTAGCTTGTTAATCAAAGATGGTTAAGTTTCCTAACCATAGACATGTGTTGTCATTCGATGAACAAGATCACATCATTAAGAGAATGATGTGATGAACAAGACCCATCCGTTAGCTTAGCATAATGATCGTTAAGTTTTATTGCTATTCCTTTCTTCATGTCATATACATATTCCTTTGACTATGAGATTATGCAACTCCCGGACACCGGAGGAATATCTTGTGTGCTATCAAATGTCACAACATAACTAGGTGATTGTAAATATGCTCTCCAGGTATCTCGAAAGGTGCTTGTTGGGTTGGCATAGATCGAGATTAGGATTTGTCACTCCGAGTATCGGAGAGGTATCTCTAGGCCCTCTCGGTAATGCACATCATAATAAGCCTTGCAAGCAATGTGACTAATGAGTTAGTTGTGGGATGATGTATTATGGAAGGAGTAAAGAGACTTGCCGGTAACAAGATTGAACTAGGTATGAAGATACCACGATCGAATCTCGGGCAAGTAACATACCGATGACAAAGGGAATAACACATGTTGTCATTGCGGTACGACCGATAAAGATCTTCGTAGAATTTATGTAGGAACCAATATGAGCATCCAGGTTCCGCTGTTGGTTATTGACCAGAGAGGTGTCTCGGTCATGTCTACATAGTTCTCGAACCCGTAGGCTCCGCACGCTTAATGTTCGTGACGATTTTGTATTATATGAGTTATGTGATTTGGTGACTGAATGTTGCCCGGATGAGATCCCGGAGATGGCAAGGAGTCTCGAAATGGTCAAGAGATAAAGATTCATATATAGTATGATAGTATTCATACACCAGAAGTGTTCCGAGGGTACCCGGTATGTATCGAGTCACCGGAAGGGGTTCCATGCATCCCCCGGCAACTACATGGGCCTAATGGACCAAGAAGGGGATTGACGAGCCCCTAGGGAGCTAGTGCGCCTCATGTAGGCCAAAATAGGAGGAAAGGAAAGAGGTGAAGAGGGAAAGTAAGGGGAGGGATTCGGCCTCCCCCTTCCTTCTCTCCTCCCTCCTCCTTCCTTCCCCCTCCGGATGAATATGGAAGGGGGGAGGCTGAATTGGGAGGCACCCAAGTAGGATTCCTCCTACTTGGGGTGCCCCTTGGCTGCCTCTCCTCCCTTCAAACCTATATATATGAGGGGGAGGCACCGCTAGAACACACAACATTGATTCCTAGCCGTGTGCGGCGCCCCCCTACAAAGTTTACGCATCCGGTCATATTCACGTAGTGCTTAGGCGAGGCCCTGCACGGATCACTTCACCATCACCTCACCATGCCGTCGTGCTGAAGGAACTCTCCCTCGACACTTTGATGGATTAAGAGTTCGAGGGATGTCATCGAGTTGAACGTGTGCAGAACTCGGAGATGCAGTACGTTCGGTTCTTGATCGGTCGAAATGCGAAGAAGTTCGACTACATCAACCGCGTTGTCAAACGCTTCTGCTTTCGGTCTACGAGGGTAAGTGGACATACTCTCCCCTCTCATTGCTATGCATCTCCTAGATAGATCTTGTGTGAGCGTAGGATTTATTTTTGAAATTGCATGCTACGTTTCCCAACACGATCTGTATGATTTTGTGTACCTACAGGGCCAAAGATCGCGAACGAGACAAGAGCCAACTATGAAGCAATTTTATTTCACACATAATGACATCTGATGTGTGATATTTTTACACTTATTTACCCTTTGTTTAAACTGAGACATTTCTTTAAAACTGAGTTATTTGGTCTGATATTGCTACTAATGACTAATGAATGCAAAGGATT
Organism: Aegilops umbellulata; assembly: GCA_032464435.1. Lineage (NCBI taxonomy): Eukaryota > Viridiplantae > Streptophyta > Magnoliopsida > Poales > Poaceae > Aegilops > Aegilops umbellulata. The sequence goes on along the minus strand of CP136055.1, from coordinate 37,901,101 downwards.
ATACAAATTCTCTCTTTGATGTGTTTCCATATGAAATGGGCTAAAAAGGAAGAAATCAAGTGTGAACATGGAAGTGAAGGAGGAGATAGAAGAAATCAGGGGGAGGCGCACGAGAAGAAATAACACAAAGTATGATGTTCCATACGACCGCAATCGCTCATACGAGTGATCATATGGCGTGGAAACCAAGGCATCTTGTCCACCTGAACAACTTTTATAAAGGGGACTAGGTCGAAATATGAACAGAACGTGTGCGAGCAAAGCGAGAACAGAGTCATCTTCATCCCACTTCACCAACCCTAGCCGCCGCCATTTTCATCTCTAGCCACAGTTCATACTTGTAATCCTGCATCGCATAAGGCATCCGTTGTAAGACATAATCAATCAATCAATCAATCTTCGTGATGTGTTCCTCAATGTGTTCTTCGTGCGATCTGATCTCCATGTGTGAGTAGTTCAGTAAGGTATGGGTTGAGGCATAGGCCCCGCAACCCTATGTATTTGTTGTGGGGATCAATGGAAGTGCTTTGAATTAATGTCCCATATGTGTGAAATAAAATGTTCCGTAGATGTCTCTTGTCTCGTCTACGTTCTTCATCCGTGTAGGTACCCAGGATCATGGAGAGCGAGCCACGGAGAGGCTAAGAGCAGGGAGACCATGAAGTGTTATTCTGAACACCAGTGACAGAAGGGTTTAATATGGTAACATAGAGCCAATCTCTGGGGATTCAAGAGGTGTAGTCTTTAAATGCCCAAAGCTCTTGTCTGGTTATTATAATCTTAATTATCGAGGCAACCCCGCGCGACGGACTGGGCCTTCGGTTCGACAACTAATTCTTGATGCAGGACACGTGCCAGTCAAGATGTTATTTAATTTGGACACATCCCCCACTTCGGTTCGTAACAAGCACATCTCGACGGGTGTCTTCTAGCATAGAAATTAAGATCATATCTGGTCCTAACACAAGTGCATGGTTGTAAGCATTAAGACCTCATACCAGTACCTCTTTTTATAAGAAGTTTTTATTACAATTAGCTTGATTTAATCCGGTTAAAAGCTGGAATTATTTCTTTAACATAAGCTTGCTAGAGACCATTGCTTCAAGGGGACCTTCCTCTAGCGGGTTCGATAATCTAGGATCACTTCTTGGGGAAATAAGTGTGGGATACTTTCTGTTCCGTTACCGGATCACTAAAAGGAAGTATCAAGCCCTTTTTCTGGTGCCGTTGCCGGAGAGGAGTTGAGTGTTCCTAGTTGCTACCTCTTGAGCACTGCGTTGGTTTTCCCCGAAGAGGAGAGGATGATGCAGCAAAGTAGCGTAAGTATTTCCCTCAGTTTTTGAGAACCAAGGTATCAATCCAGTAGGAGGCCACGCTCAAGTCCCTCGTACCTGGACAAAACGATAGCTACTCGCAACCAACACGATTAGGGGTTGTCAATCCCTTCACGATCACTTACGAGAGTGAGATCTGATAGAGATGATAGATAATATTTTTGGTATTTTTGGTATTGGTGAAGTCACACAATTTGGTAGTATCTTCACCCATCGCGACAAACAAGCAATCCAACACACGAGCAAACAAAAGGCAAGCGAGAAAAAGGCAAACGGAAAGAGAGAAGGAGAAGGATATTGTGAAAGAGAGGACGAATAAAACGGCAAGGGTGAAGTGGGGGAGAGGAAAACGAGAGGCAAATGGCAACTAATGTAATGCGAGAGATAGGGATTGTGATGGGTACTTGGTATGTTGACTTTTTGCATAGACTCCCCGACAACGGCGCCAGAAATTCTTCTTGCTACCTCTTGAGCACTGCGTTGGTTTTCCCCGAAGAGGAGAGGATGATGCAGCAAAGTAGCGTAAGTATTTCCCTCAGTTTTTGAGAACCAAGGTATCAATACAGTAGGAGGCCACGCTCAAGTCCCTCGTACCTACACAAAACGATAGCTACTCGCAACCAACATGATTAAGGGTTGTCAATCCCTTCACGGTCACTTACGAGAGTGAGATCTGATAGAGGTGATAGATAATATTTTTGGTATTTTTGGTATAGAGATGCAAAGTAAAAAGTAAAAGGCAAAGTAAAAAGCAAAGCAAGATTAAAGTGATGGAGATTGATATGATGAGAATAGATCCAGGGCCATAGGTTTCACTAGTGGCTTCTCTCAAGAGCATAAATATTCTACGGTGGGTGAACAAATTACTGTTGAGCAATTGACAGAATTGAGCATAGTTATGAGAATATGTAGGTATGATCATGTATATAGGCATCACGTCTGAGACAAGTAGACCGACTCCTGCCTGCATCTACTACTATTACTCCACTCATCGACCGCTATCCACCATGCATCTAGAGTATTAAGTTAAAAACAGAGTAACGCCTTAAGCAAGATGACATGATGTAGAGGGATAGTTTCATGCAATATGATAAAAACCCCATCTTGTTATCCTCGATGGCAACGATGCAATACGTGCCTTGCTGCCCCTTCTATCACTGGGAAAAGACACCGCAAGATCGAACCCAAAGCTAAGCACTTCTCCCATGGCAACAAAAACCAATCTAGTAGGCCAAACCAAACTGATAATTCGAAGAGACTTGCAAAGATAACCAATCATACATAAAAGAATTCAGAGAAGATTCAAATATTATTCATGGATAGACTTGATCATAAACCCACAATTCATCGGTCTCAACAAACACACCGCAAAAAGAAGATTACATCGAATAGATATCCACAAGAGAGGGGGAGAACATTGTATTGAGATCCAAAAAGAGAGAAGAAGACATCTAGCTACTAACTATGGACCCGAAGGTCTGAGGTAAACTACTCACACTTCATCGGAGGGGCTATGATGATGTAGAAGCCCTCCTGATGACGGCCCTCTCCGGAACAGGCCTCAAGATGGGATCTCGTGGATACAGAAAGTTGCGGCGGTGGAACTAGGTTTTTGGCTCCGTATCTGATAGTTTGGGGAAGGAGTATGTCGATGGAGCAACAGGGGGCCCACGAGGTAGGGGGCGCGCCCTAGGAGGGGGGGGGCGCCCCCACCCTCGTGACCGCCTCTCTTGTCCCTTGGAGTAGGGTCCAAGTCTCCTGGATCACGTTCGGTGAGAAAATCACGTTCCCGAAGGTTTTATTCCGTTTGGACTCTGTTTGATATTCTGTTTCTCCGAAACTCTGAAATAGGCAAAAAACAACAATTCTGGGCTGGGCCTCCGGTTAATAGGTTAGCCCGAAAAATAATATAAAACTGGATAATAAAGCCCAATATAGTCCAAAACAGTAGATAATATAGCATGGAGCAATAAAAAATTGTAGATACGTTGGAGACGTATCACTAGTCTTGTGTTTAGAGTTTTTGTTGAAGTTTAGTTTCAGTTTTTGTTTTTGTTTAAGTTCTATTTTTGTTGCAAGTCTTGCCAGTTGAAAAAATCCCAAAAATATTACCATGGCTCGGAATCTTGGGAGTTCTGGTACTCCCAACAATAACTTCATGCATGAACCTATAGCATAACCTGAGGTTGTAGCCGCTGAGTATGAGATCAAACCGAACTTAGTTTCCATGGTTCAATAGGACACATTTGGAGGCTTTGCTTCTGAAGATGCCAGTATGCACCTGCATAATTTCACTAAAATTGTGCAACATGACGCACGTTGGAGATTATGACCCAGACACTTTGAAGTTGTGTCTATTTCCTTTCTCTCTAAGATGAAAAGCTAAAGAATGGTTTCTAGCTTTACGTAGAGGCGATAACTTCTTGGGCTGATTGTTGTAGCAAAATCTTATCTAAGTTTTGACCACCCGCAAAAATTATGCAACTTCGTTCTCAAATTATAGATTTCAAGCAGGAAGACGTGAGCCACTAGTGCTTATGTGGGATATAATGAAAGAAGCCACAAGGAACTACTGTAACCATGTTATTGAGTAATGACTACTCCTTCATATGCATGCAATACTCACATGTACACATGCATGCACACAACACTCACACGAACACACACACGCATGCAGGCATGCAACAACACGTACACATGCATGCACGAACACACGCACGCACGTATGCATGCAACACTGAAACGTACACATGCACACAACACTCACTCGTACACATGGACGCACGCAACACTCACTCATACACATGGACGCACACAACACTCACTCATACACATGCACACACGCAACACTCACACACCTGAAATGCCCGCTTCTCACCACTCGGCGCCAGCTGCCCGCATTCACGCGAAACCTGCTCCTCTGCCGTGCACTGCCTGCATTGGGTCACTGACATGCAGGCCAGGTACCCAACGGGCCCGCCGAGCCCGGCGAATACGAGCTATATAGCTCGCCGATCCACCTCCCTTGACTCGCCCGACGGAGGCAGTTGCCGCCCGAAGCCGACGCGTGGTTCAACAACTCACCGCTCCAGGCCAACTCGACGAGGAGCAGCGAGTTGCTCCATGCTGACATGGTGGGGAGCACGGGCGTCGTCGCTGCCGTCCATGCCGCCGCCTTGTACCACGCCTCTTGTGTCTGTGGCCGCGACTCTTGTGCCCGCGGCCGCACAATGCAGGCAGAGACAGAAGCCGGGTGCGTGGAGAGTGACGAGTCGGTGGCCAGTGCCTCCGCGTCTGCCACCATCATCGAGGAGAAGTAGAACACGGGAGGCCACCGCCGCTTGGGTCCCATGAAGGCCACCACCGAGGCGATACCGGCGTACACAACAGGTGTCTTGCTGGGTCCTTCTATTGCGAGGACCTTCGTCGACCCCTCATGGGCTCCATGGAAGCGGAGAAGCTCCCTTCGACTCCATCTTAGGCATCAGCAAAGGATTTCACTCAGTTGAGCGGTGGGGAAGCGAGCCATCCTTTGCGCTGAAGCATATACCTCCAGGGCTCCTGGCAGTCCGGTGATCGTGCTGCCGGACATGAGGAAGACAAAGGGATCCGCGGGCGACCATTTAGACTATGTATTATTATACCCGTGAAGTTCAGGAGTAGCACAACTTAGTTGATTTATAAATGTAATGAAATCCGTCATGTTTATATGAAAATCCAGTATTTTATATGAATTATGTCATTGTTTACATGAAATATCGCCATGTTTGCATGAATTTCTTCCGGTTGGTTGAGTTGTTGTCCGCATGTGTGCGGCTACGGTTGGATGGCGTAATTTGCGGGTCGCCATTGGAGATGTGCCCTTCGGTCTGTGGCCTGCTCGTGTGGCGAGGTGGGACAAATAAAAACAACCTTGTGCGAGCTCGTCTCTGACGCGCGCGCTGGAGGAGGAGCACCCGAGCTCTAACTCGTTCATCGGTGGCAAAGGCATGGGTGGACAAAAGGCTCACCAATATTTTGGCTACCCCAGGCAAGATCCAAATAGCCCCTTATAGCCCCACCCCTCCCAGCACATTCAAATCCCTCGTTCAACGATTTTTTGCCATTTGTTGCCGTTTTCAGGGATATTTTGTCGTGTGAAAACAAATTTAAATATGAACGAATAATTGGTGTCCGCGGTATTCTGCCGGGACACGGTTGGATGGCCTCATAGTAGTAGTAGTAGTAGTACAGTGGTAGGAGTAGTACAGTGTAGAGTAGTACAAATTTCCTTGGAGTCTGTGCTACAGCAAGCTACCCTAGGCTATGTTACTAGTAGTAATACCTCCATAGTGGGTACGTAGTAACTCCGTAAAATCAGATTTCCCCAAAACTAAGTCACTCAACCTTACTTATTTGCTTGTTTCCCTTCCCGCCTCGTTGTTCTTTCCCATGCAGCCAGAAAAAACGAGGTTGTGTGAATAGCAATTGATTACTCATGTTGATTTTTGTGTGTGAACTGATTACTCGTGCTGATGGCTACATGTGTCTAGGCCAATGCATGCACTTTTTGCTTGGTGCTCGTTGGGTAATCCGTGCAGAAAAAAGCAGGGTGTACTGATACGTCTCCAACGTATCTATAATTTATGAAGTATTCATGCTATTATACTATCCTTCTAGGATGTTTTATATGCATTTATATGATATTTTATATGATTTTTGGGACTAACCTATTAACCTAGAGCCCAGTGCCAGTTTCTGTTTTCTCCTTGTTTTAGAGTATCGCGGAAAAGGAAAACTAAACGGAGTCCAATTGACGTGCCACTTGACGGAGATCATTTTTGGACCAGAAGAAGCCCACAGAGTACTAGAAGCAGGCCAGAAGAGTCCCGGGCTGCCCACGAGGGTGGGGGGTGCACCCACCCCCCTAGGGCGCACCCCCTGCCTCGTGGACAGCCCGGAGACCCCCCCTGACGTGAAATCAACGCAAAACTCTTCTATATAAACCCAAACTTCCAGAAAGAAACCTAGATCGGAAGTTCCGCCGCCGCAAGCCTCTGTAGCCACGAGAAGTCAATCTAGGCCCTCTCCGGCACCTTGCCGAAGGGGGCCATCATCACCAGAGGCCATGGAGGAGGATCCCGGAGGGGCCATCATCGCCATGAAGGCCAAGGACCAGAGGGAGAATCTCTCCCCATCTAGGGGGGATGCCATGGAGGAGGAAGCACAAGGGGGAGAACCTCTCCTCCTCTCTCTCGGTGGTGCCAGAGTGCCATCGGGAGGGAAATCATCGCCACGGTGATCGTCTTCATCAACATCACCATCACCATCACCATCCTCATCTATTTTACGCGGTCCACTCTCCCGCACCCCGCTGTAATCCCTACTTGAACATGGTGCTTTATGCCACATATTATGATCCAATGATGTGTTGCCATCTTATGATGTTTTGAGTAGATATCCTTTGTCTTTGGGTTGATTGATGATCTAGATTGGTACGAGTTGTATGTTTTATTTTGGTGTTGCCCTATTGTGCCCTCCGTGTCGCGCAAGCGTGAGGGATTCCCGTTGTAGGGTGTTGCAATACGTTCATGATTCTCTTATAGTGGGTTGGTGAGTGACTGAAACACAAACCCGAGTAAGGGGGTTGTTGCATATGGGAATAAAGAGGACTTGATGCTTTAATGCTATGGTTGGGTTTTACCTTAATGATCTTTAGTAGTTGCGGATGCTTGCTAGAGTTCCAATCATAAGTGCATATGATCCAAGTAGAGAAAGTATGTTAGCTTATGCCTCTCCCTCATATGAAATTGCAATGACGACTATCGGTCTTGTTAACGATTTCCTAGGATAATTCCACACACCGACCCATCATTATTCCACACTCGCTATTTATAATATTTAGTAATATATTATAACTTTATGATAACAACACCTACTTTTATGTTTTAAGCTCTCCGATATCATACAAAGTTATCCTCTTCATACCCACAACGTAGGTTTATTTCTCGTTGCTAGTTGGAAGCAAACGTTCAGTGCACGTAGAGTCGTATCACTGGCAGATAGGGCTTGAGAGAATATTGATCTTACCTTTAGCTCCTTGTGGGTTCGACACTCCATGCTTATCACTTCCACCTTTGGAAATTGCTACGATGATTCCCTGCACTTGGGGATAATCAGGTACTGCTACAGCATGTCGGACCGACCTTGTGGGGGTACCTCCGTCCTGATTTATCTTTCCACATCTATTTTGGGCCAATTTTGACCATGTATTTAACTAACAAAATGTTAATGCATGTCACAAAAAATTATATCATTGAAAACCATGTTCAAATACGAATCCAACGATATAATTTTTTTTGACATGCACTAACATTTTGTCAATTAAATATTTGGTAATTTTTTTGCATAAATTACAAAGGAGACCAATAAACCAGTACTCAACACCATGCACGCTAGTCGTAGTGATCTGAAAGGGCCCACTTAAAAAAACAAAGAAATAAAGGGCCAAATACACATTCAAGCATTTCATCACATCTTTCTCTCGCTCTATCTGTCAAACAGACTATGCCAAGCTCCCCTGCCTACCACGCGGGAAAAGACCCGCCCTCGCCTTTTTTAGCCGGGGTTTGTATCGATGGATCATGCGAAGCAGCAAAAACCAAGTCGTGTCTTGTACTCCTCCATCGTACTAAGAGTGGAGATGGTCGCTTCCATAAATGTTCTTTTTTTGAGAGCTTTCATAAATGTTCTACTTCCTCTCGCCGGCATGTGGGACATACAACAATCGGGTCCATGTGTCATGCACTAAATAATAGTGCAGAACAGCAGGGGGGACACACCCCAGTCGTAGGGCCGCACTAGTAGTAATGAGCAATGAGGCGTCAAATCACAAAGCCGCACCTTTCCCGCGGACGGACGAAGCAACCATTATTTCACCCTTTGATGAATCCGCATCTCCATCAGGTTGGCCATAGTGGTGGTATCTTAGCCGGTATCATGCACTCGGGAATATCAAACATGCTGATGTGGCAGAGAATTAAAGAAGAGAGAGGGGGTTAGAGTAACATAGGTAGATACAGTATCATGTTAAATGTTATGCTACTTTGTGTCATGCATGGCAATAAATATGATCATCTATGATGCTACTCTATGATACTATGCACTATGGAGGTAGTATCATACACTAGTATCATGTGCATGATACTAGTAGTATATGATACTCCCCACTATGAGTAGCCTCATCTCCTTTAAGGAAACCACGTATTGCTTCTGCCATTGTTCTGCCTCAGGAGGTACGCATGGGCTTGGTACATCATGACACGTGGGACCACATGACAGGCCATGCCCCCCGCCCACCACTCGGAAAAATCACCTCATTTTTGCTAATTTGTATACCATATTTAGATCCATATAGTTGGGATTCACCAAGGAGAAAAACCAAGTGGGTCATCCACTGTGTTGTTCCACGTGCGATGCACCAATTTATAGTTTGGGGCAGTTGTTGGACTTGGAGGCACCCCATTCGTGATGCCGCAATAGTAGTAAATGAGTGATGAGGGGTCAAATCACAAAGCTTGACAGACGAAGCAACCATCATTTCACTCTAGGGCGCAAGAGCATAAAAGAAAAAAGAAAACCAGTGGTGCGTGTGACATCTACCTAGGGTGCCCTAGGGTAGGAGCCTCCACTACAAATCCACTTCTCCCTCGTCCTCTTTAAGAAAACCGATGATGCACGCGGCGGGTAGGGTTTCTAGTAGTACTATGGTGTGCAGGGCCCACACCATAGTAAATGGGAGTGGGGTTGAGTTGGAGTCGACGCCTTAATAAGGGTGGGCCGCTCGGTTTTACGGGAACGAGGCAGAATTTTGGGTTCGGGGAGCAGTGGAGATATACGTACAAAAAATTGTGGATGTAGGTTTGACTGAAAGGTAATGACGCATGGGCCCCGCATTTTGATATACTGAAGGCCACGTGGAATTTGCTACTCAAAACTCGGTAAAGTTTGCGAGGTTCGAATTTTCAATAAAGCTATATGCACTACATTTTGGAACGGAGGGAGGAGCATACAACAGTTGCAAACACTCATGTGGAAGATTTGTGTGTCAGAGGAGTGGCTGTTCTGTTAAATGTCATGGCAAAACTAACACTGTCAGATGCCAATCGGACGGTTCTTTTGGCATTCGTCAGGAAACGGCTTGTGGCGAACGTTTGTCGGATGTTATTTATGGAAACATGCGTTGCATTGATACTTGCCCCCTCTCTCTCACGCAGACACGCACCCTCACGAGTCATGACTTTCCTGAGTCCTCTCACACCCACCATCTATCTATTGGTAGACGTCACACACATATGTGCTCTTCACACCCTACCCTCAGAACTTCTAAAACATAAAAGACGCCGCAAACCTTTTTTTTAACTCACACGCACACTTATACTACTACTCTTGTGGCGAACGTTCTTTGGGCATAGTATATTGTACTCTCATGAAGAGAAGCGATGCACGCACTCACTAGTTCTCTCACACCCACACACGGGTACACGTAGGAGCACATTTTTTAAGCTACTAGCGCACTTGTTTACAAAGAGGCATCCCAATTGACATTTTGAATCATCTAGTTTTCAACTTCATGGAGGGTCGGGGATCACACGTGAATGATACAGTACATAGTTTGTCCTGGACACGGTGATTTGATAGTGCGACCTGGAAGTGGTGACACGTTATTGATCGAGTTTTATTTTACTTGAAATTTAAATGAAAATAGTGTTCGCGCGTATTCAATTTAATAGCGGTTGCTACAACAAAATCAGGGGAGCCTTGATGCTTGCTTTACTAGGGTCCCTCTCTTTCACTCTCTCATGCTCTCCAGATCTAAAGAAGACATAAGTGGCCACACTCTCTTGTTGCTCACCGCTGGTCACAAATCCGGCTGGACCACCTTGGCCGGGGTAGGGGTGTAGGTGCATCGTTCACATGGTCATCGGTGGTGAGGGAGGAGACCAACAGCTGCGCGCGCGCCCCGATCGGCGGCTGTGCCGTCCTCTCAAAGACAACATCGGCTCGGGAGGCCTCCGACCCCTTCTTCCTCCCTACGGTATTGTGGCCAAGATGCGGCCTCCTGACCCCGTCTTTGCCACATCCTGATGACCCTCAGGTATATCTTCCTTCGAAACCGGCCTTGCTCTACTGCCCCAGCTCCCCACGTGGATATATTTCTACTTCCGTTGGCTGTTCCAAAGCCACCTAGACTTTTAGTATTATTAGAGGTAAAGCTAGTTCAGACAGTCGAATCTAAGACATGGTTCGAACAGGGAAGAAAGCGGGAAAGATGTAGCATGAATCTAGGACTTGGTTCTAAGAGGAAATGGGGGAAAGTAGTAGATACTTGCTACCCAACCGGTCTCTTGGTTGAAAAGGGGAAGAAAGCGGGGTGGTTGGTGAAGGGTGGGGGGAAGGTGGACCTGTCTCTTGGTCGAAAAAGAAAGAAAGTGAGGAGTGTTGGGGGGACAACGCAAGTGAGAACGAGCAAGTCTAGATTTCCTGTGCTCACATAGGAAAATATCGACGAGGAGATAAAAAATGGGACATATGCAGACATGCTACCTGAATGTTTACCGCTCTCGACAACCACATCTGCCTCACCACTTTATGCCCGTGCTGTCCCTACGCCCTTATCGCTACCGTTAATGTAAAATCACGTGAAGCATGAAGCAATGCCACCTAATGTCACTATTAAGTAGTGCTGCTGTCAGTCTAGTGCCGTCGATAAATTGAAGCAATGACACCATCATTTTATGAAGTGCTTTCATCTTGCTTTATTTCCCATGAATTGTGTTTTTGTAGTTACACTTAAATCTCACAACGCTAACATTGCTTTCATCCCAGTGGAACTGCACAAATTTGATTGCACATTTACTAACCATGTGCTACTCTCATGACAGTAATACTAATGCTATTGTTTTGCATGTTAATCTAGTGGCATTGTTGAGGGATGCTACTTCTTAATTAATGGCACTTTTTCATACTGCCAATGTAGTTCCAGTTATAACACAATAGATGTTGCTTTTAATCATATGCCACTGCAAATAACCGCCACATCTTAAATAACCATATTTCATATTTGCGCAAATACAGTTGCATGTCTCCATATTATTTCTATTTGTGAAATCATAAGTACACACCTCAATTTTAGTAGAACTGCACAAAATCAGATGGCTATTCCTAGCTGTCGTCCTCTAACCACCCGTGTTCCAGGTATTCCTACATTAGTAGTAACTAGGTAGAATGACCAAAGCAATCTACAAGAAGCTGATTCGTACGTTTACTTCTTGATTGCAATGCAGGGACGAGCGAGAACAACTGCATCCTAGTAAGGAATGCACCTTTTCCCAGATCAAGGATGGACAAAGGACTAGCTGGCACGGCTGCACAGAGGTTTTTGGTTTAGTTTAGGATTCGAACTGAGAACACAAATATAATTGGTTATTCTGGAATGAGAGAACCTAACCCTAGATGGTGGCAACAAGAAAAACCAAAGTGAACTCGAGGAAATTAAAGCCTGCCTAGGGAGGCCCTTTGCTCAGAGAAGCCTTGCTTGATTTTTCCTGATTTGTAAACCTTCTCACAACTTTGTCTTTTGTTGTGAACTAGTAAATGTTGGTTATGTTCTATGAATCATTGAGGTGTATAAAATTACTGAACTTATGCTTTTCAAGTATTTTATGAAGCCGACACTACTGCAGGATGCTGCTAAGGCGACACTACGATCAGAGACCCTTCGACGAAACTGTGTGCGATGCAATATTCACAAACGGTGATGTAAAAAAACGCCAAAAAAGATGCAAAACGTTTGCGATGACGGATGCATCAAACACGGTTCAGATTTTAGTTGCGTGTGCGATGCAGGGCATACTGTTTAGTTCAATGAACTGTTTGCGATCAGGCAGAAGAACAGAAATGGGCACCCAAATGAAGGCACTACAAAAAAATAAACTTCCGTGATGATACGTGTTTGTCACAGTAGGTCACGTTTTCTGTCATGCATGTGCATCCATGATGATTTTATGACAGAATCAAGATAGTCATACCTGTGCTGTTGTAAAAGTGTTCCATGACATTACCAAAATTATCATCACGGAAGTGTCCACTTCCATGACGATAAATTGCGCGTCATAGAATTGCTTTCGTCAAGGGTAACTGACACGTGGCATCCACCATAACGGGTCGTCGTTAAGCTATTGGGTTCCGGTTTGGATCCGATAACCCGTTAACAGCCCCGACCAATGGGGATTTTCCACGTGTACACTTCTCATTCACCGGAGGGTCCACATGTCGGCTCAGCGTTGGGACATATGTCATCCACTCATAGTACATGAGGCGCCTATGATACGTCGGCACGTGGCAAGGCCCAACAATGGCCCATTCCTGTGAAAAAGGCCGGTCTAGTAAAAATTAGCAGGATGACCCATATAAGGCCTACTTGTGTTAGGTCCATTTAAGCCCAGGGCCCATATGAGATGTGCCAATTTGGCCCGTCAACGGCCCGCTAACGATTTGACACCATTGCAACACATTGTCAGTTCGAGCCCGTTAACAACCCGCTATATATTTGGGCTCAATATCGGCCCGATGTGGTTTCGGCCTGTTAACGGCTCATTCAAGGGATGGGCCAATTTTCAGGATGTACGTCTTTCGGCCTTTTAGTGACCCATTTAAGTGTAGGGCCAATTTCCGGCCCAGTGTGTCTTTCAGCCCGTTGACGGCCCATAAATGAGTTGGGCCATTTGTAGTCGGACCTGAGTTTTTGCCTTTTAACGGCCCATGCTCTTCATGGTCCAAACCAGCCCGATTTCTCTTTCGGCCTGCTAAAGGCCCACAACACAGTTGGGCCATATACAGTACAACCTGACTTTCAGCCTCTTAGCAGCCCATGCTCTTCATGGTCCAGTACGAGCCCGCTGTCTCTTTCGGCCTGCTAAAGGCCCACAGTATAGTTGGGCCATAAGTAGCCCGACCTTAGTATCGGCCTGTTAACGGCCCGTGAAATCAAATAGGCCCACCTGTTGCCCGCTTCGATGTCGTCCTGTTAACGACCCGGGAGGTAACAGGGCCGAGCATTAACTTTTGGTCTGGTAACAGCCCATTAACGTAATGGGCCCACTAAAGTTCGAACATGTCTGTAGGCCCAATTAGATAATTTGAGCCCATTACGACGAGCAATTATGCACAGGATGAAAACCTATCAATCAAAGGCCTATGAGAATTTTGGCCCCTGCGAGCACATTAGGGAAGCCCATTAAGGGCAGTGGGCTGCTTCCTTCATATAGGGCCCACGACTTTTCGTGCTAACTAATAATTTCACTACTTTTTTAGCTTCCTAGCGACCAGTTAGCTGGAATGCAAGGCGCACTAAGCAAAGGTACAGCATGCAGGAAAAAACATTGCACATCGAGCATATAATACAGGAAATTACATCCACTAGGCAATCGAAGATTGATGCCAGTGCAAATAAATGAACAAAACCTAACGATCTACAATGTCACAATCTGCAACCTCAGCGCGGAGGACGCCCATAAGCATGTGGGCAAGTTCTTCCTACTTTGCTACACTTTCTCTGAAAACATTGATCAGTTGTTATTGCGCAAGAATGTGCACCTCTCATTCCTCCACCATTTCCATCATTGCTTCAGCCAATAATTGGTTCACAAACATACATTTTTCCGTTGCATTCAAGAAAGAGGAAATTGAACAGATTCAGATGGCGATTTTGGCAGGCTTGTATTATTGATAGTGGAGAGTGTCTCGACCACTGCATCATAACATAAATTAGGAGGAGAACCGAACAGATCAATCAAGAGTTATTAACATATTACCTGGCCTAGATTTATTGGAAAGAAACAATGGGGTTGCCGTGCTGTTTTTAGAGTTTGTCTTCTTATCTTCAGCAGCCTGCACCAAATTAACACACTAGCATTGCTATCATTGGCCAGGTCAGATAATAGGAAAGCAGCATTGACACAACGAACATTTGAGCAACCAGACAACACCAGCCTACACCAAATTAACACAATATGGCACAACTATCATCAGCTAGGTAAGGTAATACGAAAGCAACATTGACACAATGAATGAATGGGTAACCAGAGCAGCCCTACAATTCAGTAATGTGCATGATATGAGATAGTACACTCATGTATCTCAGTATCCAAAACTACCAGGCAGTTTTCCTTCAAAAAATCAACATTATTGCCTTTAATTATACATTTTGCTACAACTAAATTTAGATCAAATAAAGGTTTGATTCACGTTGATTAACAAAATACATGCTAATGTAAAAATATAGTGATATACAACATGTACTTACATCAGCATTGCAGCACACATAATTCCCGCAAGATACTTTCCTCGAATATGGTCCCATTGCAGAAAGTCTTATGTCCTTTAAGCTTATTTTCTAAAAGAGATATGGGTAAGAAACATGTAGAAAATATGATCAGAATTCTATAAAATTTCATGATGCGAGGATACACACACACTTCTTAGAATGGAGTTGACATATTTTTGTTGGACTGGAGAGGACTAGTTCTTTGGCCACTGGAATCTGCTTATTATCAGTAGGAGTTGGGTTTCTCTGTGCTGGAGCAGTATCTATGAAAACTGGAGTTTGTTTACTATCTACTGGCCTTTGGATATTTTGCAAAGAACTTGTTTGTAACCCTTCAGATTCTAACATAGCCGTCTTCCCCTTGCATGCCTTATATAGAAAAATGGTGCTTCAATTATAAAACATGCTTTAGCAGAGTGATGGAATAGGTACTGAATAATAGAATGACATGACATATTGACATGTATTCCCTCCATCCGGAAATAAATGGATGGGTATAGGCGTATTTCAGTTCTAGATACATCCATTTTATCCATTTCCGCGACATGTAATCCGGACGGAAGGAGTATGATGTAAGAGCTAGGGATACGACAGGACAACAGTGTAAAACACACTAGTTGAATGTAAAACTATATGCTAGCGAAATACATACAGAAAAACACCAAGGCAACATATGCGTGTATGATTGGGAAACTAAGATGGCATTGCAACAGACCACTAGAACAACACTTCAATGTAAAAAAACTTGGTATGGTAGACAGATGAAGTACATACTGATGAATAAAAATGCATAAGATATTTAGAAGCATGATGTCCAAACTAAGCAGATGGCATTGAGATAGAGTAGAATGATAGTACTTGAATTTGAAAACATGTTATCATGAATGGAATAGGTACTGAAAAAAAGGAAGGCATGACATATTTACATGCATGATCAGCAGACTAAGCACATGGCATTGCAATAGAGTAGATGCACTCCAGGACATTATACGCATGTTGTACCCATATCAGGGGCCAAGTTAGAGCAAGGACCTTGTGGGGTGAATAGGATTCATCATGTTTCTACAAGTCTTCTGAAGAACTGCCTTTACATGTTCCATCATATTGGGTATCATTGACGTCAAGTTTGTTGGCTGTTACATTGCTCCGTGAGGTTCTTGTGGATAAATCAGTGTGTACAATTATATCTGACATGCATGGAAGACAACTAGTAGTTAGATTTATGTAATGAGTGCCTGTAGGAGACGACATAAATAGTAGGACTGGGGTTAACTAGCAGCAACAGGTCTCAAAAACTAAAGGGAGAACACAGATGAAAGCTACATAATATGTATCGTTTGTACTCGAGACTAACTAGATGACACACAAAAGTATTAAATAACAACATAGGTAATACTACAAGTGGTATAATACTAGGGATTGCATTGGCTGATGGATGATAACTATGGAACAATGTTACCTAAAGAACAAGTCTCTTAGCTAAACTATGGAACAACGTTAACTCTTGAACAAGCCCGTAAGAGATCAGCATGAATATACAATGAAACGTGATAATCTATTTTCCATGCTCAGATGAATAAAAAAGCCATAAATGTTGCACACAAGTAAGATGAGGGTACAACCTATCTTGCCACCATCCATAGGAGTGAGCATCATGTGCTGACTTGTCGATGACCCTGCAGTTGTTGTGGCTGTCCATGTCGGACATGCGCATTCGATGCAGGGAACTGTTGAGTGGGGACTATAGCTCCCTTATGGTGTATGCTTCCCTTGTTGGATCAGCTGCGGTGAGTCGGAAGATGGTGTGGCCGAAGATGCAGAAAACACATAATGTTAAGAATGACACGTATCTCTGATTTGAAGAAATACCCTAAGAGATCAACAGTAAGGTACGAGATTGGTCACATGTTTGTTGACTGAAGACTAAGTTGGGGTCACACAATTTTATTTTATTTTGGTATTGTCCGATCTACGCCGGATGGCTTGATGGCCATCTTGTGCCTCCCGGCTGACACTGTTCAGAATCTTCTCCGAAGAGCCAGCGATCACCGGCAGAGCAGCCTACCTCCGCCGTCCGTGGCCACGAGAGTTCCGTCCAAAACCCCGCTCCCCTCCCCACCGCACTGCCGTGGTTGCGTCACCCCCAGCCAATCCACAAAGACTCGCCGTTATCCAGATCGGGCGGCGGCAGTACCTTCAACCCATGCAACTCTAATATAGCCATCTAAGCGCTGCTTCCGCGGCGAACTTGCGCCCCCACACCCTTACGTTAGACACCAGCCAACTGACATCCTAGGAGCTCCACCGCCTTGAGGGGTGCTGCTTCCCTTTGGGAATCGATTGGCCCAGAATTAAAATTCAGACAACTGATGCCTAAATAAAGTGCTTTGAGATGAGGGTACGATCGATCTTGCGGCCCGGTGTAGTAGGCAGCTCCAGCTGCGAGTCGGTGAGGCCGGCGCAGTTGCGGTGGCTACCGGCGGCAGGAAAGCAGAGATGTAGCGATGGTCGACGGCTACGGGAAGCAGCACCGGGGCCCTGGACGCATCCGAAGTTGGAGCTGCTCCGGCGCCGTGCATAATGGCGGGGGTGAATCGGCTCCGGTACGGTTCACGCGACCATCATCGAGGCAGCTCCGACAACTCAGAGTAAGAGGCACACGACCGAGTGCACGACAGCAAACGGACTGCGTCTCCAGCATTGGGGAGGAGGGCGGCGGTGAATTTGGTTCGGTGGGGGGCGCCATGGAGGAGGGGCTAAGGTTTTGTGGCTAGGGAGAAGGGAGCTTCCGGGGAGAAGGTGATTTGGCGCCCACGAGGTATGAATGGGGAATTGAGAGGGGGAACCATGTCTTATGGATGCATTTGTGTGAAATGTGTGTGTATGTGGCGGGGGGGGGGGGGGGGTTATAGTTCTACCCTTGCCTTTAGGCTTCTGGGCTTGGGTCTATGTACTGAGGGTCGGGGATAGTAGAGTAACTTTGCTTCTCCCAAATAGTGGGTGCGAGCAATTTCGGGCGAGGAGGGTGTGTTTTGAAATAGTGGGCACGAGCTATTTCGGGCGTGTTTTGAATTAGTTGGCGCAAGTGATTTCGGGCGAGGAGGGCGTGTTTTCAAATAGTCGGTGCGAGTGATTTAGGGCGAGGAGACGGTGTTTTGCCGCCCATGGTTTATGAATTATTCGACACATGTCATTGCAGGCGAGGAGAAGGCGCGCTTGGATGAAGTTACGAACCTACCCTCGATGTACAACGGGCCAATTGATGTGTGTCCCACATAGGCCGGTAATTTTGCGTCTCCCATTTATTTGCTTGGGTGAATTGCACCGGGCAGAGGGTGTTTAGCGGTTCGGTCAAATTTTGGGAGAACGAGCATCCACGTCTACCTTACCAAGTCGATTCGAACCAAATTTTGAAATATTACCTTGCCACTTCTTTTTTAGATGGAGCGATGATGCTCGGGACTAATGTGTTTTTACATGCTCGTTGCTAACGATTTACTATATGAAAAATAGTTGACACACTCAAAAACGGGAATCAAACCCAAAATGAAATATCTCGATTCAATGAAATAGCTCATTCACCAGGTCAAAATAGTGAATTAAATCCAAAATTGAACACCTCAATCGAGTAGCATGTTGTACAGTATTATAGTACACCATGAACATGTTGAAAGTCAAATTACTGAACTTGTTTGATACACATATCTCTGTTCATGTGTGGATTACAGACAACATGTTCTCCAATTTAAATATTTGAATGCAAGCTTATATTAAAACATGGTTTATATCAGTCTTTGATGCATAAAACGCGACGTCCCCCTCTCCCGGACTCCTGCTCTCTCTCTATCTCTCTCTCTCTCGCCGACAATATTCAATTCTATCACAAGCATCCAAACACAAACCTTGTTGGTCCCTCTGCCTCTCTCTCTCTCTCTGTGTGTGTGTGTGTGTGGCGGGTTTTTTCTAGTTCGCATGCACACTCCATGTATAGGTCTCTCTCGCACACTATGTATGATTCTCTAGTCCAAGCTAAATATCTTGGGTCCACTCATCGCGCACACTCAAATTCCCTGGCTCATTGCCCATAACTCTCTCATGCACCTCTCTGCTGTCTCGGAGATCTTCCCTCTCTCTCAAACTCTCCATCTTCCTGGGTCACACATACACATGCATATCTCACTCGCACTCGATAAACCCATCTAAAACTCTATCTCTCTCCCTCGTCCTGTCTCCATCTCACACGCACACACACACACACACTCACACACAATCTCACACCTAGCCAAGTATGATGGTCTCTCACTCAATTGTAGGCACACGCAGTCCCCCCTATATGTATATGACTAGCTAATTCTTAGTCTCCATCACAAACATGTGCATGGTCTATCTGGATTTCTCTCGGGGCATCTTTCTATCACACACGCACCTCGTCCCTCGATCTCCCACCCATATAGTGAAGGAAATATGCCCTAGAGGCAATAATAAAGTTATTATTTATTTCCTTATTTCATGATAAATGTTTATTATTCATGCTAGAATTGTATTAACCGGAAACATAATACATGTGTGAATACATAGACAAACAAGAGTGTCACTAGTATGCCTCTACTTGACTAGCTCATTAATCAAAGATGGTTATGTTTCCTAACCATAGACAAAGAGTTGTTATTTGATTAATGAGGTCACATCATTAGTTGAATGATCTGATTGACATGACCCATTCCATTAGCTTAGCACCCGATCGTTTAGTATGTTGCTATTGCTTTCTTCATGACTTATACATGTTCATATGACTATGAGATTATGCAACTCCCGTTTACCGGAGGAACACTTTGTGTGCTACCAAACGTCACAACGTAACTGGGTGATTATAAAGGTGCTCTACAGGTGTCTCCAAAGGTACTTGTTGGGTTGGCGTATTTCGAGATTAGGATTTGTCACTCCGATAGTCGGAGAGGTATCTCTGGGCCCTCTCGGTAATGCACATCACATAAGCCTTGCAAGCATTGCAACTAATATGTTAGTTGCGAGATGATGTATTACGAAACGAGTAAAGAGACTTGCCGGTAACGAGATTGAACTAGGTATTGGATACCGACGATCGAATCTCGGGCAAGTAACATACCGATGACAAAGGGAACAACGTATGTTGTTATGCGGTCTGACCGATAAAGATCTTTGTAGAATATGTAGGAGCCAATATGGGCATCCAGGTCCCGCTATTGGTTATTGACCAGAGACGTGTCTCGGTCATGTCTACATTGTTCTCGAACCGTAGGGTCCGCATGCTTAAGGTTTCGATGACAGTTATATTATGAGTTTATGTGTTTTGATGTACCGAAGGAGTTCGGAGTCTCGGATGAGATCGGGGACATGACGAGGAGTCTCGAAATGGTCGAGATGTAAAGATCGATATATTGGACGACTATATTCGGACATTGGAAAGGTTCCGAGTGATTCTGTAAGTGCATCTAGTGCCCCTTAGTGATTTTGGTGTATTGAAGACTTATAGGTTAAGCATCTGATGTGTTTATGAGTGTACACAGGTCTATAGGCCTATGAGGAGTTTGATATTTACAGTAAAAGTCGACCCCTAAAAATGAAGTTCTTCGACTGAAGACTTTGGTATTCTGAAGACTTTCTGAAGACTTTGAAAGTGAAGAAATTGGTGTGACCTTGAAGACATGGTATTCGTTCGAGGAACGTGAAGCATGAAGACTGTGTTTTCGTAGTTTCATTTTTCTCTTTCTTGAGTCATAGGAAACACCGTACTGTTAAAGGGGGTCGAGGAAATACTAAGGAGAAAATTTCCATGTGATGCTCAACTCAAATCCTACACCTACCAATCCCTTCGAGTGAAGCTATTGGAAATCTCATATAGTTCAGTCAATTTCTTCAGTGACAGAGACGCAGTTCTTCTGGTCACTGAGGACCTTGCTCTGACTAAGGAGTTAGGAATTCACCAGTGCGAATTGCCTACACAGTGAGGAACATGATAGCCCTGAGGAATTTGTACTCCAAATTTCCGACCGTTGCTGTGCCACGCGCCAGCTGTCCTAAAATATCTTGTCCACCTAACGGTCATATCATTGAAGGGCATTTATGTCTTATCATGTCGGGCTGCTCCCTAGGCTATAAATAGCCGCCCCCTTCAACCACTAGCTGGTTGGCTGCTCCGCGTGAACTTGACACTTGTCATTTGAGAGCAACCCATCCTCCGAGGACTTTGAGCGAAAATCATCAAGTGAGGAAAATCCAAACCCAAACCCAGAACACCTACAAACCCAAAGTGATTGAGCATCACTGAAGAAATTGATCCTGCGTGGATCCGACGCTTGTTACCTTTGAAGACTGTGCTTCTTCCAGACGGTTAGGCGTCAAGGTCTAGAGCATCCAAGAGGAATTGTGGATCGCCGAGTGACCAAGTCTGTGAAGGTTTGGAAGTCACCTGAAGACTTACCACGAGTGATTGGACGAGGACTGTGTGTCCTTAGTTCAAGGAGAATACGGTGAGGACTTGGTGTCCCGAGCTGCGTGCTCAGGACTGGGTGTCCGGGACTGTGTGTCCTCGAGTTTAAATACTCAGCCGCTCCAACCAGACGTACAACTGAGACAACAGTTGGAACTGGTCTACCAAATCATTGTCTTCACCAAGCTTACTGGTTCCATTTCCTCAACACCTTCATTTCCTCATTACTGTGTTGTCTGTTTGTTCATATCTGTGTTTGAAGACTTTGACTGAAGACTTTCACAAATTCCTCAGTTCAATTTCTTCAGTCTGTTTGTCTTCATCTAGAGTAATCCTGTGCCTACGCTTTCTGTACTCTGCGTTTGTCTTCATTTCATCATGATGACCATGCATGTAATCTGTTATGTTTACTTCTGAGTACTTATTCTGCTGCTAGTATTTCTTCGCCAAGGAATTTCCTCACGAGCAAATTCCTCAGTGAAGAATTTCATAAAAATCGCCTATTCACCCCCCCTCTAGTCGATATAACACACTTTCAGATTCGGGTATTTTCGGAGGTATCGGGGAGTTACGGGAATACGAGGAAGAAGCAATGGGCCTTGATGGGCCTTAGTGGGAAGGACCAGGAAGTGGCGCGCGCCCCTCCCAAGCCCAGTCCGAATTGGACAAGGGGTTTGGGGAGCGGCCCCTCTCTCCCTTCCTTCCCCTCTTCCCCTCTTTCCCCCTTGACCTAGTTGGACTAGGAAAGGAGGAAACCTACTCCAACTAGGAGTAGGAATCCTACTTCCTGGCGCGCCCCTCCTAAGGCCGGCCTCCTCCCCCTTGCTCCTTTATATACGGGGACAAGGGGGCACCCCATGACACACAAGTTGATCTTCGTGATCGTTCCTTAGCCGTGTGCGGTGCCCCCCTCCACCGTATTCCACCTCAGTCATATTGTAGCAGTGCTTAGGCAAAGCCCTGCGACAGTAGAACATCAAGATCGTCACCACACCGTCATGCTGACGGAACTCCTCCCCGAAGCTTTGCTGGATCGGAGCCCGGGGTGCGTCATCGAGCTGTACGTGTGTCAAGAACTCGGAGGTGCCAGAGTAACGGTGCTTGGATCGGTGGGACCGGGAAGACGTACGACTACTTCCTCTATGTTGCGTCAATGCTTCTGCTTCGGTCTACGAGGGTACGTAGACAACACTCTCCCCTCTTGTTGCTATGCATCACCATGATCTTGCGTGTGCGTAGGAATTTTTTTGAAATTACTACGTTCCCCAACATATAGTCCCCTCACAATCTCGAGGTGATCTCTCTATCACAAACACACCTCTCTCCCTCCCCATGCGTCCATCTTCTTCGTGCGTCCCTCTCGACCTTCGTTCCTTGTTGGCCAGACCTCTATTGGACATGTGCTATTGGACATGTCCCTCTCGACCTTTGGCTCTGTATAGGAGGAGCCAGACGTCCGATGAGTACCGGTCGTCCGATAGAGATGAAGATCAGATAATGAGTTTGAAGTAGATTTTGAGCAAGACTCTCACAAGACCCCATGTTCCCCTCTTAATAGTGTGGGATCCCTATACTCAAGAATGAACATAAATATAGTCTTGTTTCTTTGTTATTGATGAAGTCAAATATTTACGAAATCATAATTCGCAGACATAATTGATTCCGAGGGGACTAAAACCTGAGATGTACTTGAATTTTTTTGTTAGTCCCCTCTGAGTATATTGTCATCAACATCAAAATAATATTAAGGACATGATTCCACTTTCAATGGCTTGCAAGTTTATTATGCCATTGATATGAGTAAGTGTGAGACCTAAAAGTTATTGTGAATATGGTTAGTTCATAATCTTTGCTGAAAACTTGAATCCTGGCTTTAATTATTTGCAACAACAGGATCAAACAGAGTTTGTAAAAAAATTTATTTGTCACTTTCAGTTTGTCAACTGAATTTCTTGAGGACAAGCAATGGGTTAAGCTTGGGTGAGTTGATACGTCTCCATCGTATCTACCTTTCCAAACTCTTTCGCCCTTGTTTTGGACTCTGACTTCCATGATTTGAATGGAGCTAACCCGAATTGATGCTGTTTTCAGCAGAATTGCCATGTTCTTATTTTTGTGCAGAATAAAAAGTTCTCGGAATGACTAGAAACTTCACAGAGACAAGTTTTGGAATAATAAAAAATATTGGCGAAATAATCAAGTGAAAGGGGGACCACACCCTGGCCACACCCCTGGGGCGCGCCACCCGACCTGGTGGGCCGCCTGGACCTCCACCGACCTCAACTCCAACTCCATATATTCATGTTTGGGGAGCAAAAAAATCAGAGAGAAGGATTCATCGCGTTTTACAATACAGAGCCGCCGCCAAGCCCCGTTCTTCCTCGGGAGGGCAGATCTGGAGTCCGTTCAGGGCTCCGGAGAGGGGAATCCGTCGCCATCGTCATCATCAACCATCCTCCATCACCAATTTCCTGATGCTCACCGCCGCGCGTGAGTAATTCCATTGTAGGCTTGCTGGACTGTGATGGGTTGGATGGGATTTACCATGTAATCGAGTTAGTTTTGTTAGGGTTTGATCCCTAGTATCCTATATGTTCTAAGATTGATGTTGCTATGCCTTTGCTATGCTTAATGCTTGTCACTAGGGCCCGAGTGCCATGATTTCAGAACTGAACCTATTATGTTTTCGTGAATATATTTGTGTTCTTGATCCTATCTTGCAAGTCAATAGTAACCTACTACGTGTTATGATCCGGCAATCCCAGAGTGACAATAGTCGACCATAGTTTGAGGAGTTCATGTATTCACTAAGTGCTAATGCTTTGGTTCGATACTCTATTAAAAGAGGCATTAATATCCTTTAGTTTCCAATAGGACCCCACTGCCATGGGAGGGTAGGACAAAAGATGTCATGCAAGTTCTTTACCATAAGCACGCATGACTATATTCAGAATACATGCCTACATTACATTGATGAATTGGAGCTAGTTCGGTGTCACCCTATATTATAACATTGCATGATGAATTCCATCCGACATAATTATCCATCATTGATCCATTGCCTATGAGCTCATTTCATATTGATGTTTGCTCCGTTACTTTTCCACTGCTACTATTACAATTGCTACGAAACTACTACTGTTCCTTTTGCCACTGCTACCGTTACTTCCATACTACTTTGCTACTGAATATTTTGCTGCAGATATTAAGTCTTTCAAGTGTGGTTGAATTGACAACTCAGCTACTAATACTCAAGAATATTATTTGGCTCCCCTTGTGTCAAATTAATAAATTTGGGTTGAATACTCTACCATAAAAAACTGTTGCGATCCCTATACTTGTCGGTTATCACACACTCTGGCCTGTCTAGCCAGCCTTTTCTTTTATGTTTACCACAAGACCAGCCCAGTAGTTTTTTTCTTTCTAAAAATGGCTAGTCCAGTTTTTTGTGCTTTTGCAAAATACCCAACCGAGGCCTACCTGCCTTGTCAGCCCAGCTGGGCTACAAATCTTTCAAGACGAGGAGAGGTTCATCCGGCTTGCCCAGAAAATGGGCTATCAGTAATGAGAAATGAGATGTACATTTTTGAAACACATCAAACTGGCAATTAGTTTCAATTTTTTTTACATTTCAAGATTTTAAATTCCATTGATTTTTATGCATGGATAATTTTTTGGATTTTATATTGATATAAATTTATTTTAAAAATTAATTTGAATGTGACTCGAAAATTCAGGATTAAAAACACTTCGGACCGCACCGAAATATGCAAAATTTCGTATAATTTTTTAACCGTGACCACAATATGGGCTGTAATGCTAACAAAAAGAATATGGCCTCCAAAAAAACCTTAAGAATTAGCAAGTGGGTTGTAAATTATTAGAAATAATGGCAGATGGGTTGTATGCTGTTTTCCACAGATTTGAGGCTGAATTGTGCGCCTATAGGTTGACGTGTACGCTTTCCTATAAAAAAGGTTGACGCACACACAACACCGTGTCAACTTAGTCAACATGAGAGTTGGATGTCCGTCCAACGGCCGTCGTGCTTCTGCAATCTCTGCTCTTCCTGCTCCAGCGGCTCAAACAAGGGCCGGTGGGACTGCCTGCTCCCTCCTCCCGTGGCTGGCTGTGCTGCCACGCAGGCCTCACCGCCCCACCCTACTTCCATCGCTAGCTTGGTCATCCCTCTAGTCACCCACACCGGCTGTTATTCTCCAGCGATGGCAGACGAACCAGTAAACCCTCGTACCCCCCTCCGCGTGGGAAACAACTGTCGAGTCTTCCCTAGCTCCGTGTCATTCCCTTCCTAGGCCTCGCCGTCGTCCACCGCCCTGGTGCTCTCGGTGCGGCGTGGTCAACAGGGTCAATGATCGACATACATCGGAAGAAGATTATACATGGAGAGGCTGATAGCTGGGTCCACGGCCGCACGCAAGGAAATACCTCCTTATTACGCGCAAAATAATGATTCCTCCACCAGACGGGTGGGACCCACCGAAAGGGCCTCTGTATTTCACAAAAAAACATTCCCCCCGCTGACAGCTCGGACCCACCAGCCATATCTTCGCACGCAAGGAAGTGCCTCCTTATTACGCACAAAAAAATGAATACTCCCCCTGCTAGCTAGGACCCACCATAGTGGGAGGCTGACTTGTGGGCCTACTAAGTTGACGTGGACGGAGGGCTTTGTCAACTTAGTCAATATGAACGATTCTAGCTCTAGTGACCGTACGATGTCCATCCAACGGCCGTAGTGCTTCTTCAACCTCTGGTTTTCTTGCTCCAGCCACCCAAACCAGCACCGGTCGTGCCGCCTACTCATGCCTCCCGTGGCCGGCTATGTTGCCGCGGAGGCCTCACCGCCCCTACTACTCCCACCGCTGCCCAGGCCATCCCTCTACTCACCCACACCACCTGTTATTCTGCGGCGACGGCAGGCTCGCACCGCAGCCGAACCACTCAACCCTCATAGTCCTCTCCACGTGGGCGTCCACTGCCGCATCTTCCCCGGCTCCGCGTCATCCCCTTCCTAGGCCTCGCTGTCGTCCACCACCTTGGTGCTCTCGGCGCAGCGTGGTCAATGTGGTCAAGGAACAGACTTCCATCCGAAGAGTACTGTACATGGAGAGGCTGACAATTGGGTCCACGGCCGCAGCAAGGATGTGCCTCCTTTTTACGTGCAAAATAATGATTCCTCCACCTGACAGCAGGGACCCACCAGACAAGCCACCGTATTTCGCAAAAACAATGTTCCCCCTGACTGCTGGGACCCACCAACTACATCTTCGCACGCAAGGAAGTGCCTCTTATCCCCCCTGATAGTTGGCCCCACCTAGTCGAAGCATACGTAGCGTATTCATTCTGGTCTAGAACGTGTACGTACATACTGGTCGATCGGTCTGTCTGTAGGCTGCAGCGATGAACCGTGGCTGAGTAAGGAAGGGCATGTGTCGTAGTAGAGGTGGGGATGTGGCATGTCACGTAGTCCCGTCAATATCGTGTACACGTACGTACAACCAGAGTGCAAGAAAGTAAATACGGCCACGTACGTACATACATGCGGGGTCTCGGATGCCTACTCGCGCATACGTACAACCAGGGCTCATGTACATGGAGAGGCAGCTACGACGTCCTGTTCATCGGCAGCCAACCGGTTGGGTCGGAACAGAGAAACTACATCGTCGTGTTCATTGGAAGGCAACAGAATGCGTCGTGTTCATCGGGAGTCAACCGGCTTGGACGGAACAGCCGAAATGAGGCCAGGCGTACCGCAGAACGGAGGAAATGGCCTTCTGTTCGATCGCCTACGGTCGAAACGGGATCCTATTCACCGGGAGGGGTCTGGCGTACCGCAAAATGGAGGAAACGGACTTGTGTTCGAGTGCCTACGGTCGAAACGGGGTCATGTTGATCAGGAGGGGTGTGGCGTACCGGAAAACGGAGGAAATGGACTTCTCTTCGACCTCCTATGGTCGAAACGGGGGTCCTGTTCATCGGGAGGGGTGTGGCGTACCACAAAACAGGACTCCACGAGCTACTGTTCATCCACCGTCTACTTCCTCGCTCCAGCCTCCACGGGCTACTGTTCATCCACCGTCGACCTCCTCCAGCCTTGACCTGCGACTGTTCATCCACGACGTCTCCCTCGTGCCTCCACCAACTATTGTTCATCCACGAGCTCCTGTTCATCCAGCCTCCACTGCTCCTCCACCAGCTACTGTTCAACCACCCTCCATGGGCTACTATTTATCCAGCCCTCCACCGGCTACTGTTCAAATAGCCCTCCACGGGGTCTCGTTCATCCAGCGGCAACAACCTCTACTACTACGGGGTCCTATTCATCGAACCCCCACCGGGAACTATTTATCCAACCCCCAAAAACGCTCACTGTTCATCAAGAGGTAGCAGGTTCGATCGGATTCAGTTAGCAGTAGTAGCGAAGGAATCGCTCGATTGGGTTCAATTAATAGCCAGGGATCGATTGATCGCTCAGGTTCAGTAATGTGTGGCCCGCAGTGCAATCACTTGGGTTCAGTTAGAACCCAACGCCTGGCACCCACGCGCGTACGTGTACAAGAGAAACGCGCATCGCTCGGCCCCGACCACCCACCGTAACAGGGAACTCCCTGATATTTTCCTTGCCCATGCTTCTACCATGGTTTTTCCGTCATGGGCGGCCCAAAGAATGTCATGCAGCCGCGTCTCCAGCCCGCCCAGGACGAAAAGCCCATTTTCTGTCATGATTTTTTGTCATAGAAGTAGGAGCCCACCACATCTATGATGATACCGGGTTTTTTCACAATTATCGTCATAGAAGTGTCATAAGCATGACATAAAAAAAATTCGTTCGGCCCAAAATGTCACGGATGTGTCTTTTTTTTGTAGGGAGGTGTGTGTAATATACGACATACGGTTCACTCGAGTGAACTATTTGTGATTAGGCGGAACAAAAGAAACGGTCAGCCAGATCAAGGTGTGTGCGATAGAGGGCAAATACTTCACTCGGATGAACTGTTTGCGTTGAGACAAGATAACAGAAACGGTTCAATATAACAAGATGTGTGTTATACGCGGCAAACAGGTCTGTAATCAGAAATGTGTGCGAAGACCGATAATAACACAGACGATTGCTGATAATAAGACGTGTGTGTTGTGCCTTGGGATTGCATACAGAACAACAACATATATATACACCCTTATAAGGACATGGTTGCATAACGAAATTAAACATCCAATTACATAGGTGGCTACTACACACATGACATTTGCACACACCAAAGTAAACTATTACATGCATAATTACATAGGTGGCTACTACACACATGACACACACACCATAGTCAACTATATATTACATGCATAATTAACTAGGATAAACGATCATCTGATCATCATCTACTTCTTGGGACGCTTGCCGCTACTGCTCTGCTTGTGGCTCGATCCGGCCTCGTCGATCTCGGTAACGAGGCACTTCCGCATGTCAACGATCCATTTGTGCATCTCGTAGCATGTGTACACGCTCTTGGCCGTGAACTTGAGGTGAGGTTCATCCAGTTGCTGCATCCAGGCCCCATGCCAGGATACGGGACGTGTTCTGTTGGCATCCTGCTTCATCTTTTTCTAGTATGGGTCGATGATGGCCAAGGCGAGTTCAACCAGGGAGTCCTTCTTCGTGCTGCCCCATACCCTGTAGTGCTCATGGATTTCGATAAGGTTCTTGTAGGCCAAGCCCGTAACCTTGAGCGCTTTTACATGGTCGGTGGTTTCCACTGTAGCGAATTTGTAGTCGGTGCTGTTGACAAACCTGGTGAAACGGTCGCAAGGCTCTGTGGCCATGCAGTGCTGGTAGATGAGGACATGATGGCGCATGCATAACTAGGCGATGGCACCCTTTTGATCTATGTTGGGACGACCGCCGGTGTACTGGAGATCGATGCCGACCACCTTGTACTTGTCTCGAGCAAGCAATTGCTCAACGGTGTTGATGTAGTCGTCCACCACGGTCGGGTCGATGGTGTACACTCCCTCACATGGGTCTCCACTTTATGCTCGCCAAACTCCATTGGAGAGCCGCTAGACATCCCCTCTCTATGTGTCATCATGGGTGTGCTTGTTGTGTTGTGGGGGCCGATCGAAAGGTTGAAGAGACTAAGCTTATAATGGCCGCTAGAATTGAAGGGGAAGCCGGATGGCCTGGAATATTGGCATGCCCGGATGGCAGTTCTAATTTGCAGCGCGTAACTCCATCGTGCCACACATAACTACATCGTGTGGTGACGTGCGTGGTGCAACCGCATGCATATGGGGCCCCCAACATGATCATGCGCAGGCCCAACCGCTTGCAGAGCACGCGAGCAGAGCGCCCCGTGGTTGCCTCAACGACGAGTAACCATATATATGCATATAGCAGTTGAACACACAAGGAAAAGCTGACCACAAGCGGAGCACGCCGACGGATGCGAGTAGAGCACGCTGTCGTGGATTTGTCACGGCAGATGTCCTAGCGAAAGGACTTAGTCGTGGAGCCATCGCAACGGGTTAACTTGAAGGGGTTAAAACGGACGCAAGGACACAGTGTTATACTAGTTCGGCCCCTTCGATGAAGGTAAAAGCCTACGTCTAGTTGTGATGGGATTGATGTGTTTCGAGGGCTAGGGAGCGATAAGCTTCGCCTAAACCTCGAGTTGTTGTTCTCTGTCCCTAAACCGTCGTCGGGTCGTCCCCTTATATACACGGGTGATGCCCGTCGGTCTACAAAATCCCAACCTCCGGTTCATAAACGTGCCCGGGTTGGTCTCTCTATTCCTAACTTACAATGCAAGTTTACCTCAGGCCGGTTTACGGCCATAAACCTTTAAACCGATTATAGGCCTTGAGCCCTTCTATTTCTCCTTGGGCTTTAACATCTTGGGTCCATTGACGGAGCTAACCCGGGCCCTGTAGGCCGGTTTACCCAAATAGCAATATCCCCAACATTAGGCCCCAGATTGATTTGAACAGGTTCATGTCAATCCTTAATAAGAATTTCTGTCTTCAAATGTCTTCCAGTACTGTTAAACCGCCGTTTCGTCGTCTCCTCTTGCTGCTGTGAACCGATATGACGTCAGCACAACGTTACCGTTTCTTTTTGCTAAATCCGCAATAATCAAGGCGACAGCTGGGCTCCCGAAATCACCGGCTCCTGGATTCATGCGCCTGGCACGCGCGCCGCGCCTTATAAATAGGACTAGAAGGCCATCTTCCTTTCCTCCCTTTCGTACCCTTCTTTGTCTTCCTCGCGACTCAGACTTCGGAGCTCCGCCGCCGCCGTCAGCTACTGCATCAACTCAGGCCGCTGCATCAACCTGACCGGACCAGAGCACCGCGGCGACCCTCCGCATCCGCTTGGATCCCGGTAAGGCTCCTGTTCTTCTTGCTTTAGATCTGTTCTAGGGTTCGTCATCCTTATCCTGCCACTGTTCATTGCTCATCTTCATAGCAAGTTTTTGTGAACAGATTATGATACTTATATTGTGATTTGTAGTCACTCTCAGTATTCGCCATAAATCTGTACTCATCTCCTTAGATCCCACTCATTTCCCTGCTTGTCGAACTTGTGCTGTTCTGCTGCGAGCCGAACCTCATATTTTTACTTCTTTTTTGCCCTAGCTGTAGATCCATTGTTTTGAAAGAATCCGTACGGGATCTGTTTCTGCTTTCATATTCATAACTGTTAGATCTGGTCGGTTTAACTTTTAGCAGAGCGAACAACCCAAACTATATATCCATTAGTCCCCTTGATGAACCGCCAGATGATATCATTCTAGATAACTCCGGTCTATATAAGAGCATCTTCGGTTTACAATCACACCCGTTCTCAAACCGGAATACCTTTGTCTTGTAGATTTCCTCATGGCAAAACAGGTATACGAATGCAACTGGGTTCCCTCTCGCATCACCGAGACCCAATTAAACAACTTAGTTCTGACTGGCGCCTTGAGTAGCAAAAATGCCATCCATTGGAGGGTTCCAGGGAATGAATGTCCTCCTACCCCACAGGAAGGAGAAGTTGTTGTGTTTGCGGATCACCTGGCCCGGGGCTTTAATCCACCCGGTTCAAAATTTTACCGGGACGTCCTAGCCAATTTTAAGTTGCGCCCACAAGATGTTGGTCCAAACTCAGTCACGAATATCTGCCATTTTCAAGTGCTTTGTGAGGTGTACTTCCAGGAGGAACCTACTGTAGAGTTGTTCCGAGACTGTTTTCATTTGAACCGACGTACTGAATTCACCGACGGCCCTAATATGGAACTGGGTGGTATGGCGATTCAAAAGAGGAAAGAAGTGACTTATCCTCACGCCAAGCTACATAGTCATCCGCAAGAATGGAATCACACTTGGTTCTATTGCAAGGATACTTCCCCTGCTGAAGAAAATCCTCTGCCTGGCTTCCGTCCAGAGAGACTTAGCAATACACACCCCTTCCCCCCAAGGCTAACTGCCAAAGAGAGGAGTAAGTATGCCCCTCAACTGTCCAAGCTCAGAGCCTTCATGGCTAACGGTTTAACAGGAGTAGATCTTGCCCGTTGCTGGATTTCATGGAGCATCCTGCCCCTTAGCATCCGCTCCGGTTTAATGTGCAAATACACGGGCCGGGTTAATGATCCTTTGAGGCACTGCAACATTCAGCTGACGGAAGACGAAGTTACTGAAGCTGTGAAAAAGATGCTGAATGAACCGGAATATGTTTGCGCCCGAACCGGCCTGCTTCCCTTTTGTGCCACAAATAAACCACCTGCTGTAAGCATCTCACCTCTGTTTGTTATAGAATTTATGATCTCCTTATATGTATACTGTTAACTCCAGTCCTTTCTGAAACAGGGAGATGATCCGTTTTGGAGCAAGAAGCTTCAAGAGCCAACAGAAAAGGTAACCCGACCCAAAACAAGGGTGAAGAAGCCTGCTCAGAAGAAAAGGAACACCGCTTCCTCTACCCCGGAATTAGATGAGGATGATGTGGGTAATCCGGACCTTGAGGCAGACCTCGATTCAGTTGGCTTACTTTTTATACGTCTTATTGATGATGATATTTGTCAGGACGACACTGAAGCGAGTAATGCTGAAGGCCCAGAGGTAACTATTCTTTCTTCTGATACAGTTCCTTTGCCTTTGAAAACACCTCGCCAAGCAAACCGGAAAGTTAAATTTTCTCATCCTCTTGCTTACTTGGATCCCAAATTTCTTGTGAAGACCCAGCAACATGAAGCTCGTCGCACCACCCGGCATAGTGGCCAGGTAGTTACCTCCGCCGGTTTACCGAACAGCCCGGTTCGGAAACGCCGCTCAGAGGTCTCCGATTTATGCGCTAGCTTTCCTCCTAAAGCAGGTTTAATTCGTCAGCCTCTTAATCCCTCTGACTCCGATTATCAGGTCACTTCCCATTCATCTTCTGGTGAATCTTCAGCCACTCAACTGCCACCGCCAAAGACAGTTATTGGGTAAGTTGGACCGATCACAACATATTTCCATATGGGTTTCTTAATCCATCTTACACCGTTCTTTCAATCTTTGGGTTTCTCCCAGGGCTAAACCTAGACCGAGCAAGAAGGCTCGTCTGGATAATCCGGCCGAAGGAACTGCCGCTCCTGAACCGGAGAAAACTCCTGGTGCTGATGCTCTAGTTCGTGAAGACATTCAGAATTACCTACCTCCACAAGATGACGCCTATGCTGAAGAAAGTCCTACCAATCCTGCCAGCCGTACCGATCAGCCTGCCAGTCCTGTTCGGGTTGAGGAATCCATCCACCCTTCTGGAACTGTTGATAAACCGACAGTGCCAATGCAGAGCAGCGATTCCAAAGATGATGATGTTGTGATTACCGGCATTGGTCGCTCTGAACCGGGGAACTCTGCTACCTTAGCCAAGCATACTACTAAGGAAGAAATCTCGGCCATAAAGGGCAAATGGGACGTTGATTCCTCAATGTATGCCGCTTTAAGCGCCCAAGATCTTTATTCTGGGTATCTGAACCGACTGTACACCAGTCGCGATTATGAAGCAGGCATGATCAGGATGATGAAAGAAAAACTTGAGGTAACTCTCTTGTGCTTCATTCTATTGCAACTTAGCTTCTCAATTTCTTCCAATCCGAGATGGTAATCCGAATCATGCTGCCTTGACAACCAAGGTCCGGTTTGAAAGAAACAGGGCTTCAACATAGGTCGTAACCAGAAAACATCATCAAATAACCATTAGCCCCCAAGTGCCAAGTGTAAATACTTGTATTAATCTTGGGACTTTTGTAATGTAAAACATGCGTTAAGATCAAGTACGCATTAGCCCCCAAGTATCGAGCACATAACTTGCTTGTGTGGTTGATACTTCCAAACCGTGCAATATTTTCTGAACACTGCTGATAACCTGCTGCAGGGGGATCTGAAGACCAAAGAGAAACAAGTCTCGGACCTTCAGGAAATCCTAAAAACCCAGCAGGCTGAAACTGCAAACGCGAAGGAAGAATTGACCAATGCCCTAAACGTTATGGAACAGCTGAAAGAAAACCGCAAAATGAACAAGCTGATTGGGCTACTGAAAAGGCTCTTTTGATTAAAAGGGCTGAAAATGCCGAAGCTGCTCTCAAACCGGTGGTTGATGAATTATCCACCGTAAAGCGACAAATACACTCCATGACCTCCGCCGTCTTTGGTAAATTTCTTTCGATGCCCTTCCTCCAATTTGCACCTTGTCTGCTATATGCTATGTCCGGTTTGTAATCCATCTTGAAACACTGCAGGCACACGTATTGGACACTTGGGTTCTGATGTGCGGATGAAACTCAAAGCTGCTTATACTTTGATTGAACAGTTGTATACCGGAGCACAGAGAGCTATCACCACTGCATCGCATAACAACCCCGCACCGTCTCTGATTCAAGACACGTTAAAAAGGTTATCCATGCTTCCTGCCCGGATTGAAGAGTTAAAAAGATCAGCTGCCCGAACCGGAGCCATCACTGCCTTGATCCGGGCCAAAGCGTGGGTACCAGACTTTGATCCTGTCGAAGCGGCCCAAGGATACCCCAGCTTGAAAGAAGACGGTTCAGATTTCGGTGAAGATGACTTGAGGGCGATAAACCGGGCGGTGCGCCCCCTAGCTTGTCAATTGGCTGAAGAAGCAGATCTGACACATTATCAGGCCCAATATGATAACCAGAACAAGTGAGTAGCTGCCCCGATCCCTGAAGCGGAAAACCTTATTCCTCCAATCCGTAAGCATACCTACGCCCCTGACATTGAACCGTCTTTGCTGATTCATGAAGAAGCTGTTTTTCAAGCGTTAATGGGAATCGACTGGACCACTGCTGATTTCCAGCCAATGGGTAGCCATGAGAAGGCTGAAGCGGCGCAAGATGATCCACAACCTTCAAACCGAGGCGGCGAACAGGCGTAATCAAAACTCCGGTTCACCTTAATTGGTGACGTTAATCCGTCAAAAAACAATATATTCAGGCACTACGCTGCCTTGTAATAAGACAGTTAATACCTCTGCCTTTGAATGCGTCTTTGTGCACGGGTACTGATGCCCTTGCCATGACTTTTTCCAACTTGTGTTTCCTGTCTTTATTGGGTACAAAGGACGGTCTTTCGACCATACGAACCGTGCTGCGCCTTTGCCAAACCGGCCAACTTGCCTCCGGGTTAAAAAACGGACCAGGCTGTGTCAGCTGAATCGGTTTAAAAGTATTTGTCGTTCCGAAGAACAAAAACACCACAAGAAGGAAGATAACAAAAAAAACCAAATACGAGAAGAAACGCAATAGTAAAACGCATGCAAATGGTGGTTGCTATGAACCGTTCAGAAGGCGTTACCATCGTCAAGACAAAAAAACCAAGCCCCCAAGGGGTGTAGCTACGGTTTAAGTCGACTAGGTTCCTAACTGAATCGTGGCAACTATGCCGGTCAAATGGCATTGCATTGGTTCGGATTCGACCAAGCCCCCAAGTGACTTAGTGGCCTAGGGCCGATCAAGTGGCATTGCATTGGTTCGGACACGACCAAGCCCCCAAATGACTTATTGGCTGTTTAAAAGCCGATCAGAAGGCATTACCATCATCAAGACATGACCGAGCTCCCATAAGGTGTAACTACGGTTCAAGTCGATTAGGTCCCCAACTGACTTAGTGGCAAATGTGCCAGCCAGAAGGCATTACCGTCGTCAAGACATGACCAAGCTCCCCGGAGGTGTAGCTACGGTTTAGGTCGACTAGGTCCCCAACTGACTTTGTTGATCTTCTGTGAAGCGACCTCAAGGGGTAAACCGGAGGTTGCCCTAAAGCGAATCAACTCCATGTAACCACGCATGATGTGAAGAAAAGCAGAGACCCCGCTTTACTCGAGGCTCCGGTTAATTATATTGATCATAATATATACATGGTCATGATATGTACATAGACAGAGCCCAAGGCTCATGTATAATAAGGTCGAAGATGAGCTATGTTCCACGGCCTGCTGGTCTCCTCCTCTGATGTGCGTGAATCTTTGCGCTCTCGAATATCAATCAGGTAGTATGACCCATTATTCAGATTCTTGCTGACCACAAAAGGTCCTTCCCAAGGCGGGGATAATTTATGCATATCAGACTGATCCTGGATGAGCCGGAGCACCAAATCCCCCTCCTGAAAGGTTCTGGTTCTAACCCGACGGCTGTGGTAACGACGAAGATCTTGCTGGTAAATCGCTGAACGGGCAGCTGCTAAGTCACGTTCCTCATCCAACAAGTCAAGAGCGTTCTGCCGTGCCTGCTCGTTGTCCGCTTCAACATAAGCTGCCACACGAGGTGAATCATGTCGTATATCACTTGGGAGAACCGCCTCTGCTCCATAGACCATAAAAAACGGCGTAAACCCCGTGGATCTGTTAGGCGTGGTGTTGATGCTCCATAATACAGACGGTAGCTCCTCAACCGAACAACCCGGCGTCCTTTGCAAAGGGACCAGAAGCCGGGGTTTGATACCTCTCAAGATCTCTTGATTCGCTCGCTCTGCTTGACCATTAGATTGTGGGTGAGCTACCGAAGAAACATCAAGCCGTATATGCTCACGTGCGCAGAACTCTTTCATGGCACCTTTGGATAGATTGGTACCATTATCTGTGATGATGCTGTGTGGAAAGCCAAACCGGAAGATCACCTTCTTTATAAACCGAACCGCCGTGGCCGCATCACATTTACTGACAGGTTCTGCCTCCACCCACTTTGTAAATTTGTCAACTGCCACCAATAGGTGGGTCTTCTTATCTTTGGAACGTTTAAAAGGCCCAACCATATCGAGCCCCCAAGTCGCAAACGGCCAAGTAATTGGAATCATCCTCAATTCTTGAGCCGGTATGTGTGCTCGTCTGGAAAATTTCTGGCAACCATCACATAACCTGACCAGGTCTTCTGCATCAGCATGAGCAGTTAACCAGTAGAAACCGTGGCGGAACGCTTTAGCCACCAATGATTTTGAACCGGCGTGGTGGCCGCAATCCCCTTCATGTATTTCACGTAATATCTCGCACCCCTCCTCAGGGGATACGCACCGTTGCAGCGCTCCTGACACGCTGCGATGATGTAGCTCCCCTTTGAGAATGGTCATAGACTTGGACCGCCGTACTATCTGCCGAGCCAAGGTTTCGTCTTCTGGCAACTCACCCCGGTTCATATATGCCAGATAAGGAAGCATCCAATCCGAGATGACGTGAAGAGCCGCCACTAATTGAGCCTCCGGATCAGGAATAGCCAACTCCAGTTCACCGGGTAGCTGTACCGATGGGTGATACAATACATCCAAGAAAACATTGGGTGGGACCGGTTTACGCTGAGAGCCCAAGCGGCTTAAAGCGTCTGCTGCCTCATTCTTTCTGCGGTCCACATGGTCCACTTGATAGCCTTTGAAATGCCCCGCCACCATGTCTACTTCACGACGGTATGCAGCCATGAGCGGGTCCTTAGAATCCCAGGTGCCAGATACTTGCTGAGCCACTAGATCCGAATCACCAAAGCACCTAACGCGGCTCAGATTCATCTCTTTAGCCATCCGAAGACCATGAAGCAAAGCTTCATACTCAGCCGCATTGTTTGTACAGGGGAACATTAAACGGAGGACATAACAAAACTTGTCTCCTCGTGGGGAAGTTAAAACGACTCCAGCCCCCGAGCCTTCCAATTGTCTGGATCCGTCAAAATGAATAGTCCAATATGTGTTATCTGGCTTCTCCTCAGGTGCTTGTAACTCTGTCCAATCGTTTATGAAGTCGACAAGTGCTTGTGACTTTATGGCCGTCCGGGGTACGTATCTTAAACCGTGCGGCCAAGCTCGATAGCCCACTTGGCAATCCGACCGGTCGCCTCCCGGTTTTGTATGATGTCACCCAAAGGAGCAGAACTGACCACCGTGATGGGGTGCCCTTGAAAATATTGCTTCAGCTTCCGGCTTGCCATAAAAACACCATATACCAGCTTCTGCCAATGCGGATACCTTTGCTTGGACTCGATAAGCACTTCGCTGATATAGTAAACCGGACGCTGAACCGGATGCTCCTTCCCAGCCTCCTTGCGTTCTACCACAATCGCCACACTGACCGCTCTGGCGTTCGCAGCAACATATAACAGGAGTGGCTCTTTATCTACGGGGGCTGCCAACACTGGCGGATTGACTAACTATCGCTTCAAGTCCTCAAACGCTTTATCAGCCTTCGGACTCCAGACAAATTGATCTGTCTTCTTGAGCATTTGATACAAGGGGATCGCCTTTTCACCGAGGCGGCTGACAAACCGGCTTAACGCAGCAATCCGCCCGGCCACGCGCTGAACATCATTGACGCATTTCGGTTTGGCCAGGGAGGTGATGGCTGTGATCTTTTCCGGATTGGCCTCAATTCCTCTATGGGACACTAAGAATCCCAACAATTTGCGTGCAGGTACGCCGAAAACACATTTAGCTGGGTTGAGCATCATTTGGTACACTCTCAAGTTATCGAAGGTTTCCTTCAAATCGTCAACCAGGGTCTCCTTCTTTCGTGACTTGACCACAATGTCATCCACATAGGCATGTACATTACGACCAATCTGTTCGTGGAGGCAATTTTGCACACACCGTTGATAAGTAGCCTGCACACTCTTAAGCCCGAAGGGCATAGAAACATAGCAGAAGGCTCCAAAGGGAGTAATGAATGCGTACTTGATCTGATGATAACCCGAATAGGCATCCAAAAAACTCAAACGCTCGCAACCTGCCGTAGCATCAATGATTTGATCAATACGGGGGAGAGCAAAAGGATCCGCTGGACAGGCTTCATTCAAGTCTGTGTAATCCACACACATGCGCCAGGTGCCATTTTTCTTAAGAACCAGCACCGGATTAGCAAGCCACTCGGGATGAAAAACCTCAATAATAAAACCAGCTGCCAGGAGCCTGGCTACTTCCTCACCAATCGCTTTACGTCTTTCTTCGTTAAACCGGCGTAAGAACTGTTTTACCAGTTTATACTTAGGATCCACATTAAGGGTGTGCTCAGCGAGTCGCCTCGGTACACCAGGCATGTCAGACGGCTTCCATGCAAAGATGTCCCGATTCTCACGGATGAACTCGATGAGCGCGCTTTCCTATTTTGGATCCAAGTTTGCACTGATGCTGAACTGCTTGGACGAATCGCCAGGTACGAAGTCAACAAGCTTAGTTTCGGCAGCTGATTTGAACTTCAAGGCCGGATCGTGGTCCGTAGTTGGCTTCTTTAATGAAGTCATGTCCTCCGGATCAACAATGTCTTTGTACTGCTTTAGCTCCTCCGTAGCACAAACCGATTCTGCATAAGTCGCATCTCCTTCCTCGCATTCCAAAGCGATTCGACGGCTCCCATGAACCGTTATAGTGCCCTTGTAACCCGGCATCTTGAGTTGCAGATATACATAGCAGGGCCGTGCCATAAATTTTGCATAGGCCGGTCGTCCGAACAAAGCGTGGTATGGACTTTGGATTTTAACCACTTCAAACGTCAGCGTCTCTGATTTGGAATCATGACTATCGCCGAAGACCACTTCAAGGGCTATCTTACCAACAGGGTACGCAGACTTGCCAGGCACCACCCCGTGGAACACTGTGTTGGTCGGTTTGAGATCCTTATCCACTAGTCCCATGCGACGGAAGGTCTCATAATACAAGATGTTAATGCTGCTCCCTCCGTCCATGAGTACCTTGGTGAGCTTATAACCTCCCACCTGAGGCGCCACCACCAATGCTAACTGACCCGGATTATAAACCCTGGGAGGATGATCTTCTCGGCTCCATATGATTGGTTGTTCCGACCAGCGCAGATATTTAGGCGTGGCCGGTTCAACAGCACTAACTGCCCGCCTCTGAAGCTTTCTATCCCGTTTATCCAAGCTTGTAGTAAAAACATGATACTGTCCACCACTCAACTGTTTCGGGTTGCTCTGATAACCTGATTGCTGCTGCTGCTGCTGGCTGTAACCACTTTGATTACCTTGATTATTTTGGCTGCTCTATCCGCCCGGATTACCATGGAACCCTGGACCGGAATTTCCGCCGCCGTACCCTGATCCGGAACCTGAACCGCCGCCAGAGCCGTGATCATATTGGAAAGTGTTTGAGCTTTTGAACTCCTTCATGATGTAACAATCCTTCCAAAGATGGGTTGCTGGCTCCTCTTTTGTTCCGTGCTTCGGACAGGGCTGGTTTAAGAAAAAGTTCAAACGCTCCGGATTAGGACCGGGATTTCCGCGAAAACCTGGTTGTTTCCCCTTACGTCGCTGGCCCTTATTCTGTGCACTGGTGTTGGCCACAAAATCCACGCTCCCATCCGGTTTACGCTTACCTCCGCCTCCATTGCCTGTTGGTTGATGCTGCTGGCCTTTGGTGTTGCTATTCTTCTTTCCCTTCCCTGCTTTGTCGTCACCAGAGTCAGGATCCTTGGTACTGTCAGAATCCGCATACTTCACTAAAGCGGTCATGAGCGTTCCCATATCCGTGCAATCATGCTTCATCCGGCCTAACTTTAGCTTCAAAGGGCCAAACCGACAGTTGCCTTCCAACAGCACCACGGCGGTGTCTGCGTTGATGCGATCTGACGAGTGCAAAACTTCTGATACCCGGCGTACCCAATGGGTAGTTGACTCCCCTTCTTGCTGAACGCAAGCTGCTAGGTCAACTATCGACATTGGCTGTTTGCACGTGTCCTTGAAATTCTTGATAAACCGGGCTCACAACTGGGCCCACGAATTAATGGAATTAGGCGGTAGGCTTTTTAGCCAAGTCCGGGCCGTCCCTTCTAACATCATGGTAAAATACTTCGCACACGCCGTGTCATCCACATCCAGCATCTCCATAGCCATCTCATAGCTCTCCACCCATGTCTCCGGAGGCTGATCTGCCGTGTAATTTGGTACCTTGCGGGGGCCTTTGAAGTCTTTAGGCAGGCGTACGTTGCGCAAAGCGGGAACAAGGCACGGTACTCCCAAAGAACTAGAAACCACCCCCGGCTCAATCGTAGCAGTTGGGAAGATAGGTGCAAGCTGATGAGCCTGGTGCTGCGCTGCTAATCCGGCCTCCTGCGCACGGGCGCGATTCACATTTTCCTGAGCATTGTCGACGCCCGCCGGATTGTTGCCGCGGAGCGCTTCACGCCTGGCATTACTTGAGACAGCCGGCTCCTCCATGCGCCTACTATAGCTCCTGCTGGGGCGAGGGGTGGAGTGAATCCGATCACGGCTTTGCGAATATGCTTCTTGTTGGGCCAAAGCGGTCCTAAGGAGCTCCTTGACTCGGCGTGTCTCTACATCCTGCGGTGAATCGCCTTCGATCGGAATGGCTTCCAACCGAGCTGCCGCCGCAACGAGGTTATCCATCGGGTTGGAATAATGGCCCGATGGTGTTGGCACGGCCTGTGGTGTACCAGTGTTGTGACGAGGCAGGTTTATTATACGGTGCTGAACCGGGGCGCCAACTGTCGCTTCCGCACGGTTTACCCCCGGGGTGTTGAAGAGATTTCTGGCATCGAGGGCTGCGGGCAATCGAGATCGGAATTTCCTCTTTAGGACTTCCTGAGATGCATTCTGGTCCATCATGAGCCTGTAAGCCTGTGCATCTAAAGCGGCGCGCTCTGCCGTCATCCTGGCCTCTTCTGCTGCCAGCCCTGCTTTAGCTTGAGTGATCTGTTCTCTCACTTTGGCAATCTCGGCATTGTGAACCTCCTGATACACCGGGTTGGCTTCTGCCATGAGCGCTGCCAGTGCGTCAAACAGATCTGACAATACTTGGGCTGGTGAGTCCGCAGGGCCCCCTGCCCGCGCAGCTGTTGCCGCTGCCGATCCGGAGATCACTGCTGCCGCAGTTGATGAATGTGGCGCCGCCTGTGTTCCAGCCATGAAGATCCCAACTCGATTGGGCAGATCAGAGGGGTCCGGAATACTGTCGCCGTCGGAGCTGCCCCCAATCCGATCATCTTGCAGCTGGTATAGAGACTCGGTTTCCCCGGTTGACGTTTCATCGCCGGAGTAGATGGCGGTTTCGCCACCGGATTCGGATCCTTCCTCGTAGCTTCCTCCATGGATGACTCCCACGAAGGCGCGCTTCCTGGTCGGTTTAGCCAGGGTCGATCTCGTGCACTGAGCTGTCTCGACGAGGTCGGTGCAAACGCCCAGCTCGGGGCCCGGTTCACCGATCTTGCCGATGAAAACATGGATGCCGCCAAAGGGGACCCGGTACCCGTACTCGATCGAGCCGGCGTCGGGGCCCCAGCCTGTGCTGTCGATGTAGAGTTTTCCGCGACGACTTTTGGTCATCCGGCCCACAGCGTAGCCCTCGATTCCTTCAAAGCGGCCCTCCAAGAACTTGAAACCATCTCACGATAGCCCCACGGTGGGCGCCAACTGTCGTGGATTTGTCACGGCAGATGTCCTAGCGAAAGGACTTAGTCGTGGAGCCATCGCAACGGGTTAACTTGAAGGGGTTAAAACGGACACAAGGACATAGTGTTATACTAGTTCGGCCCCTTCGATGAAGGTAAAAGCCTACGTCTAGTTGTGATGGGATTGATGTGTTTCTAGGGCTAGGGAGCGATAAGCTTCGCCTAAACCTCGAGTTGTTGTTCTCTGTCCCTAAACCGTCGTCGGGTCATCCCCTTATATACACGGGTGACGCCCGTCGGTCTACAAAATCCCAACCTCCGGTTCATAAACGTGCCCGGGTTGGTCTCTCTATTCCTAACTTACAATGCAAGTTTACCTCAGGCCGGTTTACCGCCATAAACCTTTAAACCGATTATAGGCCTTGAGCCCTTCTATTTCTCCTTGGGCTTTAACATCTTGGGTCCATTGACGGAGCTAACCCGGGCCCTGTAGGCCGGTTTACCCAAATAGCAATATCCCCAACACACGCCGTGGCGCCTAACGGTAAGCAGAGCTTGTTGAGGGAGGCAAGTAGAGTCCGACACAGTGATACGTGGCAAATAAGATGAACTGTGCGAGCAATGTCGAAGACATCAAGTATGAATCATATTAGAGTTGCGTGTGTGACACATGGCATACAGTTGATCCATCCGAGCTGTTTGTTATGGAATAAGC
The DNA here is from genome assembly GCA_032464435.1 of Aegilops umbellulata. Classification (NCBI taxonomy): domain Eukaryota; kingdom Viridiplantae; phylum Streptophyta; class Magnoliopsida; order Poales; family Poaceae; genus Aegilops; species Aegilops umbellulata. The sequence goes on along the minus strand of CP136055.1, from coordinate 37,858,330 downwards.
CATGTGTGTTGTGGGAAAACGCTTGCTGGTATATTACTGTTTGCGATTGATGAATTCATCGCTGACGGGTTACCTAGTGTGGTCCGTGTGCGATGTGATATGCTCTGTCTAGAGAATATCTATGCTCCGTGTACAGAAGAACACCATATATATACTTGTAACAAGACATGATTGCAAGACTAAATTAAACATCCAATTATGTTATATAACAAATACCATAAATATTACAAGGTTCAAATTCAAAGATTACAATGCCCAAATTCAACCATTGCAAACCTCGTCATTTCTGCAAAGGATCAGCCGCTGACAAGTCATGTATGGGTTTGACACAATGACTTCCAATTACTCTGTTATATGCTCTTCCAATAGGAAGTTTAGATTTTTTGGAGGCTCTTCCATTATGCAGTAGCTGACGGCTCTGATCAACAATACATTCATCTTTCCTAATTAAAAACCTCAGTGCCTTCAGCACCCTTGCTCTGGCAAGAAAGAACCTGGCGAATGTTATCTCCGGTAAGGTCCCTCGATAGGAGTTCAAAGTAATATTTGAGAGATGCAGATCCAAGCATTCAATGTGAATGTCGTTATAAACATTATCCACCTTCGGGCCTATTATTATCTGCAAAAGAAGAGAATGTGTTAGTGCCTACATGCAATTTTGAACCCTACTGCACGCCTATTTGGTTTGCAGGATTTGTAAAATGCACCAACGTGCCATCTTCAATGTGACATGATTAACATGGGCATTTGATTACAATCTAGAAAAATGTAGCCTTCTTCACAAGAGGTTGGATTGGATGAGAACTTCCCTAAGAAAACTAGTACAGATGAATCCAAAGGAGAAATGCTTATGGATTGTAACCATATGAATCAAGCAACCAATATGGGGTGGGGGTGTATGTCTTGAAATCCTCCAAAATTCCTTTAGAAATCATAGTACATTGTCATTGTAAACTTGGGAAAAGGTGCAAAAAATTGAACTCCCTTATGGTTAACATTTAACAGGAAAGGAACATCACCTTGATATACAACTTCTTCAAGCACGGAAAGCATCTCAGGAAACTAACGACTTGGTCCAGCTTGGGGCCGATAGATTCTAGTGCCAATACCTTTACTTTGCCCAGAATCTGGGTGAAGCTTTGCTGGATGACAGACGGACATATATTTTCAAAACTAGAAATAATGTTGATATCAAGGAGAGGTATAAGGCGACTGTTGTACCTACAAGTAATAGTATTTGATAGTCGAGTAGCCCACCACTGTCAATTTTGGCGCAGAAATGACATTGATTATTGTTGGACCTTCTTGATCAACTACAAGTAATCTCTCAAGTTAAGGTGTGTCCCCAATGACCATATTGTGGTTCACCTTGTGTGATCTCTCGTTGCAGCACCAGCAACACACATAAATAGTACGGAGAGTCATAAAGGTGATGTGTGTCGGATTTCAAGTTTCATAGACCCTTGAGAGGTTCGAACTCTGGGGTGCGTGCGAAGAACTCGTCCTCCCCAGTCTGCCTACTCGCTAATCTCATAGCCTAGCACTACGAATTCAATGGATAAGATACACGGCAATTTACCCAGGTTCGGGCCACCTTGCGGTGTAAGACCCTACTCCTACTTTGTGGTGGATTAGCCTCGAGGGGCTGAGGATGAACTAGTACAATGGCAAACGACCTCAGGAGGAGAGGTATTCTTGGGCTCGAGTGAGCTGGTGAGGGAGAGGATGATCTGAATGATCCGTCCCCTTCTATGATGGTGGCTAGGTCCTATTTATAGTGGCCTCGGTCCTCTTCCCAAATAAAGGCGGGAAGGGATCCCACAATGGCCAAATTCAAAGGGAGACAACTAGTACATGCTATCCTGACAAAAGTAGTCTTCGCCTGCAAAAGCCTATGGTCGTGACGCCGTGGTGGGCTCGGCGGTGACCTCCATCCTGCCGTCCTGGCGGTCTTGGTCTTGTTGCACCGGAATGGAAACCCTTTGGCTGATACCTCGGGACTCCGCACCTGCGCTTGCCTCCTTAGCGTCAAAGAGGAAACTGGTACACTGTGCCCGCTGGTGCCCGCCTGGCCTTGGTCATCATGGCTCACGGCATCTGGACCTCACGAGGAGAGCCTTGCATAGAGATCTCCGCTCCTCGGGAGCCTACCTGGAGAGACTGCTCCTCGTGGAGGTCTTAGTGTCATCCGCGTCGCGAGGCTTGGCCCCTCGTGGGGGTCTTGAGTTGTTGATGTCGAAACTGGGACGTATCAGGCCGTCGATGGAGCCATGGCGTGGGTCGCAGGCAGGCAAGCCTGGGTACGCCCCTTCCCACGATGCCGACAGTAGCCCCGGGCCCAAGGGCGCTTGAACTTGGCTTCGAGGCGAAGCCAAAGGGCAAGTGCAGAGTGCCGCTGGCCCTAACCGCCTGTGGCCTCGGTTGACCCATGGCGATTGATGGGGCGTGGGTGTCTCCAGTTCCCCACGCTGCCTTGGCAACTGTTCAACTTGACGAGACTCTGCTGCATGCAGAGAAAAACCATTATTGCACGGGGTCATGGAGGCCGGCGGTTGGCCTCCCTCTGGCTATAAATGAGGGGAGGGGTGGAGCCCCATTCGCTCATCTCCGTCTTATCGCCCCCCGCTCCTTCTTCTTCCCCTTCGCCTTGTCGTCTTGTTGTAGTTCTCATGGCGCCGACGAGGAAGTTCTTCGCCGCCGAGAAGGGGAAGGCTCCCAACGAGGGGCCCGACTCGCCGCCGCCCAGGAGAGGGCGAGGCCACCCCCACAAACACGCTGCGACCCCTTCGGTGGCTCCTCGGGGGCACGGGCACACTTCATCGGGGCCCGACGTTGCCTTGGGTGACCGCGGCGATGCTTCTTCTCGAGGCGGGAGCCGCCAAGGGTGAGGCAGCCCCTGCAACGAGGGGTGGCCTGCCATGGTTGCCCGGCCTCGTCGGCCACACTTCCACTCGGCGGAGGTGCTCCCGGAGTTCATCGTGTGGTCGGAGAGGCCGACCGGCACCTGGCTCCCACTCCCACGCTTCTTTGCGGGTGAGCTGCCGGTCGCTGGGCTTGACGGCCTCTAGCTTCTGGCTGACAGCTGCTGCAGCAAGGCTTAGTGGGTTGGGGTCGAAGTTACCACCACCGGTAACATGTCCTTGGCCCGCAGTTGGAAGGCATTCGGCTACACATGCAGCCTGAGCAGGAGGTGCACCCTCCACTTCAAGTACGATGGCCTCACGACTCTCTATGTGAGGGTGTTTGGGGAAGACGGCTGTCGTGCAGGGTGCTGCCCCAAAGACGGCAACAACGACAATGAGCTTGGCCTTGACGACAGCCGCGACGACGCCGAGGGTGAGCTTTCCCTTGGCAACAGCCGCGGTGGCTCTTCCTCCGGGGAGAGCATGAGCAGCGGCGGCTACGACCAGCTGCCACGCCGCCAAGCTCGCATCGGGGAAGGTGGCGGGTCGTCCCGTCGCCGCGCTTCGATGAAGCAGGAGGAAGGCTCGAACTGAGCCCGGGGGCTACCAGAGCCATGCCTCGGGAGTTGCTGCGGTCGTGCGGGCCGCTTTTGTTTAACCTTTCCTTTCTCCTACATTCGAAAAAATTAGAGGGCCCTACTGGGGCGTGTAATGAACCATGGTACTTATGCCACTATGCTATGCTTATTGTGCTGATGTTATGTCGTGATATCCCTGTTCCGAGTAGGTGCGGTAGCATAACTTAGCTTGATACGCTCACGGTAGTTTCCCACCTCGCGAGGGCGCACCCTTTGTCATCTGGTGAAGCCCCCTTCCTGATGACCAAGGAGCCATCAGCCTCAGGAGACGTCGTAGAGCTGCAGAGTTGTTAGAAAGCTTGACGGGGTGCCTTGTTCTTCCTTGCGCGAGCCCTCGGGCACGGTCTAGTCATGGCTTAGTGCACCGCGTCGTGCTACCTGGGGGGCACGGACGTAAGAGGGTTCACATATCCACGAGCTCATTCGAGGGCGTCTCGCGAAGATCAGGGAAGCTGAAGCTCTGGGGTGATAGGGCTTTGGCGAAGTGTGTTCGTGGCGCGGGCGAACCCAATGCACGCACACACCTGCCCAGCCCTCACGCGTGAGATGAGCGGGGAGGAGCAACGGGCAACTGCAGCTCTCCCTAAGCCAAGACTAAAAGGCGAGCAAAGCAAAAAGGGGGAATCCAACTTGGCAATCGAGAAACGCGAGAACCCCAAATTCCATTAAGAAGTTGCAAACCAACTATATAAAGCAAGCAAAAGAATAGCCGCATCCGGCACCTAATATAGTCTTCTCACCAGCGTGGAGCTAAGTGCTGCCACTAAGACATGGGAGGGAGCCCCCATGAGGCCCGCGGGCGACACTCAGGAGACTCCGGGCGTGTACAACCCCACTCATTATTACGTGAGAGTGTCATGAGCGGAGACCTTCACAGGCACGGGGCCTTGCTTCATGGCTAGAACTTCCGGAGGTGCTGGATGTTCCAGGCGTTTTGGATGGGGACCCCATCCTGCGCCTCCAGGCATGCGGTGCCAGGCCTGGAGACACAGGCGATCTTGAACAGGCCCTCCCACATGGGTGAGAGCTAATGCAGCCCCTCTTTAGAGAGCACCCGCCTCAGGACGAGATCACACACCTCGAGCATCTTGGAGCGGATGCTGCGGCAGTGGTACCGCCTGCTGGTACCTTGCCGCTCGAAGCGAGGCTTGACGGCGGCATTACTCCCCCAGCACGAGGTCCATCCCCCGCGTGGCGTCCTGGCGTGCCTCATCAAACGCCAAGATCCGTGTGGAGCGATGCTTGACCTCATGAGGGAGGACCACTTCGGCTCCGTAGACGAGGAAGAAAGGGGTCTCACCCGTCGGCTTGGTTGCGGTGGTGCGGATGGACCACAGCACAGACTGAAGCTCATCGAGCCAGCCTCTGCCGCAGGCCTCGAGCTTCTTCTTGAAGGTCCTTACCTTGAGGCCTCTCAAGACCTCCGCGTTGGCGCGCTCGGCCTGGCCGTTGCTCCTGGGGTGTGCCACCGAAGCGTAGCCAATCTGCGTTCCAAGGTTAACGCAGTATGTTTTGAAAAGGTTGCTGGTGAACTGTGAGCCATTGTCGGTGGTGATGCGGTTAGGAATCCCAAACCGGCTCACGAGGCCTTTGATGAACTTGACGGCCGAGCCAGTCGGGATGGTGCAGACGGCTTCCACTTCCGCCCACTTGGTGAACTTGTCGATGGAGACGTAGAGGTAGCGGTAGCCCCCGGGCACCCGTGGGAATGGTCCCAAGATGTCCAGCCCCCATACCGCAAACGGCCACACGAGCGAGATGGTCTAGAGGCCCTTAGCGGGCTGTTGGATCTGCTTGGCGTGGAACTGGCAGGCTTCATAGGATTTCGCCAGCTCGGTGGCATCATTGAGCACCGTGGGCCAGTAGAACCCACTGTGGAATGCCTTGCCCATGAGGGTGCACGATGAAGAGTGGTGCCCATAGTCCCCACCATGTATATCACATCCCTGCTCCCTGGAAATGCACCATAAAGAAACATCATTTGGACGCCTCTGATAGAGCTCACCCTCCCAGATGCAGTATGCTATGGCCTGGCGGGCCACATGCTCCGCCTCCTCCTCCTTCTCCGGTAGGGTGCCTCGAAGTAGGTATGCCTTGAACTCCTAGGTCCAACACCCCACCTGAGGTTCCAGTGCGAGGAGGAGGCGAGCTCCTGAGGTCGGGCCACAAGCCGGGGCACCCGACGGAGGAGCCTGAGGGAGGTCCTCATGTGGCGGTGCTGGTTTTGCGGTGGGTGGGGCTGCAGACGGCTTGAAGAGCCGCTCCTCGAAGATTACAGGCTCCTGAGGCAGACACCGGGACGCCCTCTTGGCGATATCATCCTCCTCCTTGTTTGTTCCTCACGGCACATGCGGCAATACCAGGCCCAAGAATCGTTTCTCAATTTTGCATACCTCCTCAAGGTATGCCTCCATGTGCTCATCCTTCGATGTGTACTCCTTGTTGGAGAAGTTGACGAGGAGCTGTTAGTCGCCCCTGATGGTGAGGTGCCTGACCCCCAGTGCTGCGGCGGCCTTGAGACCCGTGATCAGGCCCTCATACTCTGCAATGTCGCTGGAGACCTTCTCGCCGTGCCGGAAGCAGAGTTGCACGTCGTAGTAGAGCTTGTCCTTGGTGGGCGAAATAAGCACAACTCTAACCCCCGCGCCCTGGCGCGTGGGAATGCACCATCGAAGTATATGATCCAGCCATCTGGTGCCTCGTCGTCGGGTATGAGGGAGCGGTCCTCGCACACTTCATGGTCCGGGACGCCAGTCCACTCCACCATGAAGTCAGCGAGGGCCGCACCCTTGATGACCCTGGTGGTGCTGAAATCCAACTGGAACGCCTGCAGCTCAATGTTCCACTTGGCGACCCTTCCCGCAGCGTTGGCGCTCTGGAGCACCCTCTCCAGGGGGTAAGCTGAGACGACTTTGATGGGGTGGCCCTGGAAGTAGTGGCGCCGCTTCCGGGAGGCGACGAGGAGCGTGAGCAGTAGCTTCTGTGGCATGGGGTAGCGTGCCCACGCGTCCCACAACACCGTGCTGAAGTATACTGGGTGCTCAACGAGGGAGGAGGTGTTGGTGAGGTCCTGCAACTCCTTAGACTGCGGGCCCTCAGGAGTCTTGTCATCTGCCATGGCAGCCGTGCCCTCAGGAGTACCATCCTCAGGAGGCCCTCTGCCTGTGGGGTTGGCCGTGGTCTCAGGAGAGTTGTTAGCCAGTGGTGCATTCAGAGCCTCGGGAGCGCCATCTTGAGACCATGGTGCCCCATCTGGCAATGGGGCGCCCGTCATGAGCCCTTGTCCAGGCGCTCCTCCCTTACCGCCACCAGCGCTGCGCTGGCTGAGTGAGGCGTGGCAACCAAGTGGAGTACCAGGGTCTCAAGGGGATGTGGTGCCACCATCACTGGCGCGCTTGTGAGGTCCTTCTTGGGGTCTTGGAAGGCCGCATCAGCCTCCAGAGTCCACTTGAATGGTCCCTTCTTTTTCATCAGCTTGAAGAATGGGAGGGCGCATTCTCCCAACTTGGAGATGAAGCGCCCCAGCGAGGTCACGCAACCCGCCAGCTTCTGCATCCCCTTGAGAGTCTGCGGCAGGCTCCTCCTTTCTATGGCCTTGACTTTCTCTGAGTTAGCCTCGATCCCTTTGTGTGACACCAAGAAACCAAGCAACTTGCCGGACGGGACACCGAACACACATTTCTCTGGGTTGAGTCGCAGATCCACCCTGCGTAGGCTGGCAAATGTTTCCTCCAGGTCTTCAATAAGGGTCCTTGCCTCCCGAAACTTCACTACTATGTCGTCGACATATTCCTCAACGTTCCTCCCTCGCTGCTGGCCCAGGGCAATGTGCATCAACCGCTAGAAGGTTGCTCTGGCGTTACGCAGCCCAAACGGCATGCAAGTGTAGCAATACACCCCTCATGGGGTCAGGAAAGCCGTCTTGTCAACATCTTGCACCGCCATTTTGATTTGGTGATAGCCTGAGAAGGCGTCCAGGAAGCACAGCAGGTCACACTCGGCGATGGAGTCGACGATCTAGTCAATACGTGGAAGTGGAAAGAGGTCTTGAGGGCAAGCCTTGTTGAGGTTGGTGAAGTCGACGCACATGCGCTTCTTTCCGCCCTTCTTGGGGACAATGACCGGGTTCGCTAACCATTCTGGATACTCACCTCCCGTATGACACTAGCATCTTGCAGCTTGCGAGTCTCTTGGACGATGAACAACTTCTTCTCTATGGACTGCCGCCCCACCTTCTGCTTCACCGGTCGTGCATTAGGGCACACCCTTAGGTGATGCTCCATTATTCCCCTCGGTATCCCAACCAGATCCTTGGGCTCCATGCGAACACTTCCTTGTTTGTGTGTAAGAAGTCAACCAACTCCTTTTCTTGATCTGGAGAGAGGTTGGCACCTATGGTGAAGGTGGCACCCGATGCCCCATCTTCATCGACCGACACCTGCTTCGTCTCGGCCTGATCTTGAGAGAACAACTGCTTCTTCCTTGCTGGCGCAGCTCCCGGGACCTCTGGGACCCCTTCATCGGCTGGGAGCGCTGCTGCCACGGCCCTGAAGGCGAGCTTGAGGGCCGTCAGCGCGTCCCTGGTATCTCCTACCATGGTGAGGACGTCGCTGCTTCCCGGCATCTTCATGAGGTTGTAGGCAGGGTGAGTCGCTACCATGAACTTGGCCATGGCCGGATACCCAAGGATGGCATTGTACGGGAGGCTGGTGCGGGCGATGTCGAAGTGGATAAGCTCGATGCGGTAGTTGTCGAGGGTGCCCAAGGTGACGGGGAGGCAGATTTGCCCGAGGGGGGCTGGTGGAGCCGTCGACAACTCCAGAGAAGAGCTTCGTAGGGTGAAGCCGGCCATGGGGTACGTGAAACAAGCAGAACGCTTCCACGGAGAGCACGTTGAGGCTGGCTCCACCATCGATGAGGATTTTGGTGACTGCCACGTTGTAGATGGTGGGGGTGCAGAGCATCGGGAGTGCTCTAGTGCCGGCTGTGGCCGCGGGGTGGTCCCCGGAGTCAAAGACGAGGTCAGCCTTTGGCGCCGCCCAGCCTGGCAGTGTTGCCTGCTGCATGTGGGGCGCGCCCACCTGGCGAAGGAACTGCTTGATGTGGCGATCCGAGGGTGGTGCCAGCGAGCCACCGAGGATGGCCGCGAGAGCATGACGTGCTGGCGCCGTGAAGCGCGCGATGAAAAGGCCACGCAGCTCCTCCTAGGAGGCCACCAAAGATTCCGGCAGGCCCAATAGCAAGGCGCGCGGCGTGCCCGTGAGAGCCACGGGGAGCCAGTTCGCTATGACCTTGTCATCGCCGCCGGCCACCAGAACCGCCTCCTCATACACTTGGAGAAACCCCACCGGGCCCGCCTCACCGTCGTAGTGAGGCGGCATCTCCGGCCTGAACTTGGGCGGCCACTGCACCCGCCGCAAGGCTGGGGTGAAGGCCCGGAGACCTACGGTGCCCCCGTGCGTGCCCGTCGACCCAGTCGGGGGAGCGGAGGCACCTGCCATGAGAGCTGAACGGCGTGGGCGGAGTGCGGAGGATGGAGAAGTGAAGCTTCAACCACCCCTACTTGGCACGACAAATGTCGGATTTCAGGTTCCGTAGACCCTTGAGAGGTTCAAACTCTGGGGTGCGTGCAAAGAACTTGTCCTCCCCTGTCTGCCTACTCGCTAATCTCACAGACTAGCTCTACGAACTGAATGGAAAAGAGACACAACAGTTTACCCAGGTTCGGGCCACCTTGCGGTGTAAGATCCTACTCCTGCTTTGTGGTGGATTAGCCTCGAGGGGCTGAGGATGAACCAGTACAGTGGCGAACGACCTCAGGAGGAGAGGTGTTCTTGGGCTCGAGTGAGCTGGTGAGGGAGAGGATTATTTGAATGATCCGTCCCCTTCTATGATGGTGGCTAGGTCCTATTTATAGTGGCCTCGGTTCTCTTCCCAAATGAAGGCGGGAAGGGATCCCACAATGGCCAAATTCAAAAGGAGAAACTAGTACATGCTATCCTGACAAAAGTAGTCTTCGCCTACAAAAGCCTCTAGTCGTGACGCCGTGGTGGTCTCGGCGGTGACCTCTGTCCTCTCGTCCTGGCGGTATTGGTCTTGTTGCACCGGAATGCAAACCCTTTGGCTGATTCCTCAGGTCTCCACACCTGTGCTTGCCTCCTTAGCACCAAAGAGGAAACCGGTACATTGCGCCCGCTGGTGCCTGCCTGGCCTTGGTCGTCATGGCTCATGTCATCTGGACCTCGCGAGGTGAGCCTTGCATAGAGATCTCCGCTCCTCGGGAGCCTGCGTGGAGAGACTGCTCCTCGTGGAGGTCTTGGTGTAGTCTGCCTCGCGAGGCTTGGCCCCTCGTGAGGGTCTTGAGTTTTTTTTATGTCGAGGCTGGGCCGTACTAGGCCGTCTATAGAGCCACGCAGTGGGCCGCTGATAACCTACAAGTATAGGGGATCGCAACAGTTTTCGAGGGTAGAGTATTCAACCCAAATTTATAGATTCGACACAAGGGGAGCCAAAGAATATTTGAAGGTATTAGCAGCTGAGTTGTCAATTCAACCACACATGGAGATTAATTATTTATCTCTAGCAAAGTGATTAGTAGCAAAGTAGTTTGATAGTTTTTATAGTAGTGACAACAACAATAGTAACAGTAACAGTGATAGCAGTAATTTTGTAGCAAGTGTAACAGTGATGATGGCAGAAGTAACTTAGTACAAACAATATGGAAAAGTTCGTAGGCATTGGATCGGTGACTTGTTGGATGATATTCATCATGGGACAGTTATAACCTAGGGCCATTTGGTACTAGCTCTAGTCCATCGATATAATGTAGGTATGTATTTCGTAAGTAGTCATATGTGCTTTATTAAAAGAACTTGCATGACATCTTTTGTCGTACCCTCCCGTAGCAGTGGGGTCCATATTGGAAACTAAGGGATATTAAGGCCTCCTTTTAATAGAGAACCGGAACAAAGCATCAACACATAGTGAATACATGAACTCCCCAAACTACGGTCATCACCGGGAGTGGTCGCGACTATTGTCACTCCGGGGTTGCCGGATCATAATACGTAGTAGGTGACTATTACTTGCAAGATCGGATCTAGAACATGGATATAATGATGATAACATAAACGGTTCAGATCTGAGTTCATGGCACCCGGGCCCAAAGTGACAAGCATTAAGCATGGCAAAGTCACGGCAACATCAATCTTAGAACATAGTGGATACTAGGGATCAATCCCTAACAAAACTAACTCGATTACATGATAATCTCATCCAACTCCTCACCGACCAGCGAGCCTACGGTGGAATAACTCACTCCCGGTGGGGAGCATCATGGAATTGGCCATGGAGAAGGGTTGGTGATGATGAAGAGCGGAGACCCCCCCTCTCCGGAGCCCCAAACAGGCTCTAGATCTGCCCTCCCGAGGAAGAACAGGGCTTGGCGGTGGCTTCGTCTTGTGGATCGCGATAATTATTTCTCCCTGAATTTTTCTCCAAAAATAGGATTTCATAGCGTTGGTTTCAAGGTCAGCGGGGCCACCAGGTGGGACAACCCACCTGGGCGCTCCAGGAGAGGGGGGCGTGCTCTGGTGGGTTGTGCCCACCCAGGTGCCCCTCTCTGGCAGGTCTTGGCATCAGAAATTCTCTTTTATTGTATAAAAATTCCTCACAAAGTTTCGTTCAATTCCGATAACTTTTATTTCTGCACAAAAACAACACCATGGTAGTTCTGCTGAAAACAATGTCAGTTCGGGGTTAGTTTCATTCAAATCATGCAAATTAGAGTCCAAAACAAGAGGAAAAGCATGAGAAAAAGTAGATATGTTGGAGACGTATCAACTCCCCCAAGCTTAAACCTTTGCTTGTCCTCAAGCAATTCAGTTGATAAACTGAAAGTGAAAAAGAAAAACTTTCACGAACTCTTTTGCTCTTGTTTGCATAAATAAGCTTAAACAGCACCCATGTTTTCAGCTAACATTATAACTAACCATGTAGACAATAACTCTTAAAGATTATAATGATTCATATCAATGACATAATCAGCTAGCGAGCAATAATAAGATATCTCAAACGGCAACACGTTGTCAAAACAACCATGATATAATATGACAATAGTGGTATCTTGCTAGCCCTTTCTGAGACCGCAAAACACAAATGCAGAGCACCTCTAAAGTTCAAGCAGCGACTAAACATTGTAATTCATGGTAGAAAAGATGCATTCATGATGCACCCAACATTAGCTACACACAATGCATAAATCATGACAGTTGTGCTCCCTCAGTTTCTGGCGCTAGTTTTAGAAGGTGGTGACACAACATAAAAGTAAATAGGTAGTCCCTTCGCAGAGGGAAGCAGTGATTTGCAGAGGTGCCAGAGCTCGATTTTAAAATAGAGGTAAATGATTATTTTGGGACATGCACCCTTCTCATTTACTTCATGACTATCAGTTATCAATATCTCTCATGCTAAACAAACTAGTGGCGGTTCCCAAGCAATAAAAAGTAGGGACATTTACGCCTATGCCCTTAACTCGAACCCACTACTTAGTTTTGCCCCTAATTATTAGGTATGCTCAGTTTTGCCCCTCCGCCGTTAGTTTCACTTACAGAAATGCCCTTCTCTGCCGTTACCGTCCGGTGAGAGGGCTTTGACCGTCCTGAAAAAATAGCAAAGAAATTGAAACTTTGTGGGATCGAAGATACTCATGTCTGCAAGGCGTGTACAAATTTTCATGCCATTCGGACACCCTGGGAGCTCGTGGCAAAGGAAAAACATTAATTTTGTATGCATGCGAACAGTAAATTCAAAAAATAGAAAAATAATCAAAAAATAAGAAATTTCGTGGGACTGAAGATATTCAGGTGCGCAAGATGTGTGCACATTTTTGGTATGTTTGGACATCTTAGGAGCTCGTGGATAAAAAAACAAATTTTAGCTCAAAAAAACTTTGAAGAAATGCACTATTTTTTTCTCTAGAGCGCGTCGTATGTCATTTGATCACCAAAACTTGCAAGCACCTTGTGCACTCAAGCCTCTTTGACACCAAATAAATTCAAAATTTTTTGAACTTTTTTGCTATTTTTTTTGAATTTACTGTTCATAGGCATAAATTATTTTTGTTTTCCCCAGCCATGAGCTCCCGGAGTGCCCAACCAACAAAAAAATGTGCACGCGCCTTGCAGACATGACTATCTTCGATCCCACCAAATTTCATATTTTTTTCATTTTTTTTGCTATTTTTTTGGATGGTCAAAGTACTTTGACCGGACGGTAACAGCGCAAAAGGGCATTTCTATAAGTGACACTAATGGCGGAGGGGCAAAACTGAGCATACCTATTAATTAGGGGCAAAACTGAGTAGTGGGTTCGAGTTAGGGGCAGAACTGGAATTGGCCCTGAAAAATAAAGGTTTTGACTCCGTTGGGAGTTTTTGTTTGATTATTCGAGTGATTAACTCTTTTTGTATTTTGCACTTTGGGACTGGGCATCCCTAATACCTCCCTTTTCTCGTGCGATGGCGAGTGAATAAACGCTCGAGCAGAGAATAACCCGCTTAGCATGGAAGATACCGACTACCTCATGTCGTTCCATGAACGATCCAGGCACACAAAACGGATATTTTTAGAAGTTTTTTAGAGGTGGCACATGCAAATTTACTTAGGACGGCAGGGTAATACCGCATATAGGTAGGTATGGTGGACTCATCTGGAATAACTTTGAGTTCAAGGTTTTTGATGTACAAGCAGAATTCCCACTTAGTACAGGCGAAGGCTAGCAATTAGATTGAGAAGCAGCCAGCTAGAGAGCAACAACGATCATAACCATGCATTATGCATAAGTAACATTGGACACTAGCATGAGTAGGATATGAACACCATGAACATAAATATCATAGAGGCTATGTTGGTTTTGATTTAACTACATGCATGAACATGTGCCAAGTCAAGCCACTCAAACGTTCAGAGGAGGATACCATATCGTCATACTACATCACAATCATTTTAACGCAATGTTGATATCCAAGATAAATCATTATCAACTCCCAGCTACTTATGCATGGCATGAGAAACTATAATCTCTAATTGTCATTGCAAACATGTTTAATCATAATGGGCTGAATCGTAGATACTAGGTTAAACATATTTTCACGGAAAGAACAAGTAGAGTTCATACCAGTTTCTCTCTGCCACGGCCAGTTCATCGAATGTCGTCATTATTGCCTTTCACTTGCACGACCGAACGATATGAAAATAATAATAATAATAATAATAATAATAATAATAATAATAATAATAATAATAATAATAATAATAATAATAATAATAATAATAATAATAATGCAAGAGTGTCGTGGTCTAAGCTAGAATCTGCAAGACATTTTATTCAACACGAGAAGATAAGGCAAAATGTGCTCTTTATTAGTTCAACAATTATTCATATGAGAGCCACTCAACATTTTCATTATGGTCTTATCCTCGGTACAACTCGAATAAAAAGAAAAGAAAATCATAGAAACACACTGAAATATTTTTGGAATTTTTAGTTTTCTAGAATCAAGCAAACAAAAGAGAAAAGCAAAAACGAGAAAAACTATTTACATGGGAAAGCTCCCAACAAGAAAAGGAAGAACAAGGAAATATTTTTGGGTTTTCTTTTTAATATGACTACTAAGCATGCATAGAAAGTAAATTAACTATAACTAATTTTTTCTTTTTTTTCCTGAAGTTTTTCAAACACGCAAGAAGAAAGCAAGAAAATAGATCTAAGCATGGATGATACAATGAAAAAGTGTGGACACTGACAAATGGAATAAGTGGAAATGAATGTAAAGTCGATGGAAACACGTCCTCCCCTAAGCTTAGGCTTTGGCCTAACTTGGTAGTCGATCAGTAGCCTGGAGGGTAGTAGTCGGCGTGGTAGCTCACAGAGCCTCTTGGTGCGGATGCCTCGGCCCGCCGTGCTGCCACTACTGCTGCATTATGAGCTCGGGCGTCGCTCTCAAGAATAAAATATATTCCCTTGCCGTGATAGTCAAAAAGAGCAGACGCATGCAAATATGTTTGCACAGCAGATGTTTGGTTAAACACAAGACTATAAATGAAATCACCGCCTTTCCCTTGAGAATCTTATGGTCTTTTAAGGTGTTAAAATCTAAATACTGCATGGGTAGGATAGGATCAAATGGCAGAGGTGAAGCACCCAGCCCTCGTGCTAAACGCGTGGCAAATATTCCACCATAGAACCAGTCGTTGTTAGCGTTGTGTTGAAGTCTGCGTGCAACAATGGCTACAAGGTTATAATTCCTTTCACCGGTGAGAGTAGTACGTATGAGGCTCAAGTCTAGAGCACAAAGCGTGCTGCAGTCTTGCTTGCCTACTATGCATTTCCCGTTAAATAACACAAAGTACTGAATTGCGGGAAAATGAATGCTCTTTATTCTACCTTGTATCACTCCCCTCCTTTCACCATAACAAAGACTAGTCAAGAATGTTCAAATGGATTATCATAAAGCATAAATGACACCCTAGACTCACATAGAAAATATTTAAATCCTTTGACAAATGATTCAGTGAGAAGTTGGTGTTATTCACACTTATCTGAAAGGTAGGGACCGAGACCAGCATTGTGAACATATTGCTCAAATTCCTCCTTAATGCTCACACGCACCATGTACTCATTGCAAGGCCATAAGGATGTTTTGGTGGCGGCATCTCGTGTGGAACTTTCACATGGTTCAACATAAGACCGGCGAGCAGAACTGTCACTAGAAGATGCCCCCGAGGATCGTCTCCTCGAAGAACTCCTTCCAAATAGGTTCATCATGTCCACGTACAATTTTCTGAAAAAAAAAATTTTGGGGTGACAAAAATTTGTCAACAAAACTTTATAAAATTGATAGCAACTACTCATAGGGATGCATA